>CM040126.1:191718447-192961148 GCA_022559845.1 Amorphophallus konjac | reverse complement strand
AGTTAATACTTCTTCTATATGATACCTTAGTACTCTAGGTTTCATTTATAATTTATAATTATGGAAAATATATTATTTATAATTTTTATTATTCCAAAATAACTTATATATATATATTTTATAGCTCCCTTTCTTCCAAAAGTGAGAGAACTATTATTTTTATTTTTATTTATTTATTAATTTTATTTATTTGAAATTAATAATTATAATTCAATAATTTGTGAAAATAATATAACTTGACATGTGATATTTATTAGTTAAATATTATTGGTAAATAAAATATTTTTTTGTAGAAAATTATTATTATTATATTATTATTCTAATTAAAATTTACGGGTGTTTCAGTTAGTCTTGACACTCTACTCCTTTTGGAATCTTCTTCTCATCAATTCGGGAATATAACCCTTTGACTCTATATTTGGCCAAATCTGATTCTGAAACATTAAGGGCTGTGGGTCCGCGACTTTTCAGTGCCAGGTAGGACGGAAGTCTAATTCTGTAAACCATGGGAATTCTGGGTGTGGCATTGCACCAAAGTCTGTACATCTGTTATATTCTGTTATTCTGTTATATCTGTCATTCTGCCAATTCTGTTAATTCTAGAAGTTCTGTTATTCTGATATTTTGTTGTTCGGTTATTCTGATAATTTAGATATTCTGTTAGATTCTTTAATTTTGCTTATATTTATTGAAACTCTGTTATATTTGTTGACACCCGTTTTATACTCATAAGTCGGGTCATCTCCTTATTCATTCAATATGATGCTCCGAGTTGTTCGCTTTTCATCGAGTCTCCTGATCAGTTGAAGCCTGTTTCTTGAGTCTTCTTCTGGATAAAGAATTGGCTCCCGGTAGCATTTCGTTGGATAAAGCTTAGCAAAACCCTTCCCTATATTCTTGAATCTCAATGCTAAATAACGGTCCCAGACAGGTGCGTCACTTCCTTCTAACGGATGGATCTTAGACCGTTACTCTTTGAAGAGTCCTAAGGCTTAAGGCCACGTGTTCAGTGCTTATCCTGTTGAATCCACGTTGATAATAACGGTCTGTCGTGCAGCCGTTGTTTCCTTATAACGCCCTATGCTTTGACCGTCATTTCCTTGAAGAGTCCAGCTTGTTGGGGCTTCTTTCCGTTGATCTTATCACTTTGGATAAGGTTACAAATAGCGGTCGTTCCTTGGTGCGTTACTTCAAAGTGGCGGTCTATCGTACAACCGTTACTTCTTTCCGGGAGTCCTGGCAGTTCAGGCCTTTTCTCTGCTACTCCGTGTGTGAGATAAGAACGTGGATTGACCTTATCTCTTTCTAATCCAATCCTCAGGACTTCCCGTTTGTTTCTTTGGACTCTTGGTGATATTATCCTCAAAGATTTGCTAAGACTTATCCCTTTTTCCTGCTGAATTATCCTCTACTCGACCTACGAGTTTTGAGGGTCTATAAATAGAACCCTTGAATTCATGGCCAAGGGAGGAGGAGATTTTAATTCACGATGAAGTGCTGCCGAACTCAGGAGCCATCTTCATCCAGGAGGAGTTGCTTCCCACGTCCATCCATCTTCCAGTCAAGGGAGTACTTTTTGTTTTGATCTTTCAAGTTCATCTTTGCATGCTTGAGTTCTTCCTTGGTCTTTTTAAACAAAGCATTGTCCCTCCTCCTCCTCCATGTTTTTCACTGTTCTTTAAGCATACAAACATCCTCCCAACTTTTAAAAACGCCCAGAGGGGTTAAAAAACCAAAACTCCCCGGTAATTCCCTCTCCTTTTGATGTTCTTAAATTCTTTAAGAATTGATGCTATGCTTGCGAAGAGGGCTGATTGAGGTTGTCTTGTCTTGTCTTTTCTACTTCTTTGGCAGGTTTACAGGTTCATTAGCACGAGGCCCAAGTCTTCTAGCCGGCTGGAAGAGTTGGAGTTAAAGGAATTCAAGCTTTACTACTGCAGGTTATCTGACGGTCTGGTGCAGGAGCGTCACGTTTTTCTGGCGGTCTAAGGTGAGACCGTTATGTAAAGCAACGCACGGGTCTCTGGCCGTTACTTTCAAGCTGATCTGCAGGCTTTCTTTGGTTTTCTCTCCCGTGGGCGGGTGCTTCATCCACCTATTTCCAAGGTATATTCGAGTCTTTGACTTGTGTTTACTTTGGTGGCGATCACATCTTTCCTTAGTGCTGGGCAATAGCTATTTCCTTCATCACATCTTTATTTCCTTGCTTGTTCCATCCCTAGTGGTGTGTTTTTATTTACTCCTTGCTCCACGCCCCGGCGTGTGTTTTTCCTTTTCCTTAGTGTAATTTGATTGAGATAGCATGCCCATGCTAGAGCTAGCTATGATTGCCTAGGTTCATGTTCACATGTTCATAGGTTTGAGCAGATCTTTGATTGCTTGTTTGTCATCTTGCCATATTACTTAGCAAACCTCAAAAGTAAGATCAAAGATAGGCAAATAAATATCAACAGATAATTTTTTGGCGATCACGGTGGGACAACTTGTGCCAATCGTGCTTCTGATTCTTGTTTAAACCTGCCATCATCTACTTGTTCAGTCATCTTTTGTTCCCGTTGTTTTCATTATTCATCCTAGTTTTCTGAGCCTTCTGACGGTCCTGTGCCCACGCGTCACAGAATTCTGACGCAGGGGCATTAGACCGCCGCTTTCATCTTGATGTGTGAGCTTTACGGGCTTTCCGGTTACTTCTGTTGGTTTTTGGTTCCCTGGCTCATCTGACGGTCTCGTCCCCCTGCGTTATATATTGTCCGGCGGTCTGGTCTTCGACCGTTACTTCTTTCTGACGCAGGGGCCTTAGACCGTTATTCTTCTGGCAGGTACGCATCCGAGGTGCATTTATTTCCGCAGTTTATGCCGTGATTTGTTGCTTGGATGACGCTTGGCCCTCCTCTTGCTTTGCTCATATTTGCATGTTATGGTGTGCACTATTGATTGTTAGATTGTTAGGCTAGACTTTGCATGCACTCCGGTGCACATAGGGTCATTCATCTCTTCATACATTAGATTGCATTTTCCTACCTTGTTGTGAGGACCTCTCGTCTCCATATTCCTTGGGGCCGACTAGGAAATCACAGCAGGGACCTCCATAAGTCCCCGCGAGCCGTGGATTCTCACACGGACGCCGGGCTGGTTGTACCTTTCCCACCCTGTGTCTAGGGTTGCATAAGTGATTGAGTGGTTACACTTAGAGTCAAACCAAGTCCTATATCCATCTCCTACTAGGGACCTATTGTTGAGAGCACATATCAATCAATTTACTAAGGTTCCAAAGGAGAAATCATAAGAATATTGTCGCATCATTCTAAACAACTTGCTTGATTCTTGAGTGTCTTCATCTCTTATCACTTGCATCTTGTTAGAACACCTAAGATTGATTGCTCATTGTGTGTTTTGTGTTGGTTGTTTTTGCATTTTCCAAGGTTGTCCGTTGCATGTGGAGTTGCTTTCGTCCGTTTGAGTCATCTTCTCCAGTCGCTTCTTCCTTCACTTTCTATTCCAATCCCCTCTTCGAATCCACCATGGCATCCTTCAATCCTCCGCGCTCCCAAGAGGACTCTCTTCCTCAAGGGCTCCTTGAAAACCCCCCTAGGGTTGCTACCTTTCCTTCCGGAGAAGGGACTGCCCCTCTCCCGTCTCCACGTCTGTGGGAGGTAGTCAAGGTACCCCTTCTCTCGCTACTCCTTCCGCGGGCTCCGTCCTTCACATGATGGCCCAATTGGACCCAGCTCAACTTCAAGTCCTATACCAAGCTATGCAAGGGTCCAACGCTCCTCCCTCCGCCGCCATTCAAGGTCAATCTAATCCTTCCATTGTCGGGCCGTCCGTTCAGCCCAATCCGATTGACCTCACTCCGGTCCAACCTCGGACCATCACTTTTGCCGGCATGGAGATGGGCCAATCTTCCAATTCAGCCCATCAGTCTTTTGATAAAGGGAAATCGCCTATCCCTCCTTTTGTCCAGGTGGATCATCATAATTCTGGTTCGGTGGCTTCACAGCTTCTCATGAACCCTTCTGATTTCTTACACCCTCAGCAAGGGGCGGCCCAAACTCACTCCCATCCGGGTCTATCTCAGGCTCAATATTCTTCTTACGGGCCCCCTATTTCCACTGTCTATCCTTCTACTCATGCCTATGGGCCTCCCCCGTCTGCCACCGTCATTCCATCCGCTCCTCAACAATCGGCGTCCTTCGCTACCCCTGCTCCCTCCCAAGAGCAGGACTTGCTTAACAAGTGGGCCGCCATGCAGCAACAGCTTGACTTCCTCCAGAAAAGGGTTGGCCCACAATCCTTGGCCGATATTCCTATTCCGAGCTTCCAAAACATTCGGTTCCCTCCGCAATCTGAGCTCCCTAACTATCGCAAATATGATGGGAACAGCAATCCCTTTATCCATGTGAGGGATTTTCTATATGAGTCGGCGCAGTTCCAGTATGATGATCACCTCATGGCGTACCTGTTCCGCCGATCCTTAGATGGAGTTGCTCTGGAATGGTTTTATTCTCTGCCACTGGAAGAGGCTGAGAGTTTCAAGGTAGTTAAGGACAAATTCATTCAGCGGTTTCAAGACAGGGTCGGGCCAGAATATTCATTCACAGATCTAGTAGCAGAGAAGATGAAGCCAGAGGAAGACTTCGCCACCTATGCAGACAGGTGGAGGCAGATGGCCGCCAGAGTACCTGGCCATATTCCGGAGGAAGAGAAGGTCAAACTACTAATCTCCAATGCCACGCCGACTTTTCGCAACATCCTGGCAATGAATGACATAGCCAACATGCATCAACTCTACAGCCGGGCGCGCTTCATACAGACTCAATTCAAGGACTCCCCTATCCATTCTCTATTCGAAAACCAAAAGCCCAAGCACCACAAGAAACCACAAGGGCCGGTTACTGAGGGGGTCCAAACAAATGAGCAAGTACAAGCTGTTGCTGTTCCGTATCAGGCCGCACCTTTCCGCTACAATCAAAACCCCCGCAATCCACAAAACTCCACTCCGCACAACTTCCAGGCCACTCCACAAAACACTCCCCCCGCCTTCACCATTCCACAAAACGCCTTCACCATTCCACAAAACGCCTTCACCACACCACAACAACCATCACCACCATCACAATACCATAACGTCCCTCCACCCAGTGGCTACAGCAACAACAATCCAAACAGCAAGCGCCCGGCTCCCAGGAGAGCCCAATATCCTCCATTGCCCGAGACACTTACGGATATTTTCTCGGCACTTATGTCAGTAAATGCAATTCAACTTCCTCCGGAACGGCCTGTTTGGAACCCGGCGGTTGATCAAACCAAATATTGCATGTTCCATAGGCAGCCAGGCCATACCATAGAAGGATGTTATCAATTCCGAGATCTAGTATATGACCTTCATGAAGGGCAGAGAATCGACTGGGCCGAAATGCATAGGGCCATTGTGGAGATTAAAGAGAAGAGGAGGCAGCCGCAGGGGCAGCAAGTGCAGCAGCATCAAGCACCGCAGCCACAGCAGCCGCCACAACAACAGCAACCACAGCAAGTGCAAGACCTAGGCATCCATCAGAACCCGATGCCAAATCATCCACCCGCTCCTCAGCAGCAGCCGCCGGCACCAGCACAAGTTAACATGGTTCAACCACCGGCTCCCAATGCCGGGTGGTCTTTCGATGATGATGGCGCCGCACCGCAAGTAATGGCCTTCCACCACAACCTCCGCAACCCTTCCTTCCTCCTCCCCATGCAACCAACACCTTCTCCGCTCATCCTACCATCCACACCCGCTCCAGCGAACCCTCTACCATTCTCCATCCCATCATACCCTCCAACGCTTACTCCCCTCGCCATCATCACACCATCACCTAACCCTTCGCCCGTCCTCAAACATCCACTAGCCTTCCCTCCACCCGCATTGACATTCACCACCACCTTGCCTTCCACCAATCCCTCACCTATCATCCACTCACCCCCCATTTACCTCGCTAACCCCACGCTCCACCAAAACACCTCCCCCACACAGCCTATCCCACTCATCCACCCTGCGGCACCCGTCACACTATCTTCAGATGCTGCGGCAAACTGTGCCTTAAGAAGCGGAAAGATGTTCCATCGGAATTACATTACTGCTTCCAACCCCCAGTCCACCCAGCCAACGGCCGAGCAAGAGGAGGCTGAACCTCTGCCGGGTACTCAATATGACTTGCTACATCACCTGGATAGAGTACCCGCTAAGATATCCGTGTTGGAGTTAATCAAAAGGTCCACCCTTCATCAGGATGCACTGAGGGACTTCTTGCAGAAAGTAATGGTTAGCGAAGACATGGCAGTCGATAGTTTACCAACGGCATTGGCAACTATTTCCAAAGGGCCGGCAATTACATTCTCAGAAACCGAGCTTGCACCTCCAGGGGCTCGACAAAAGCCGCTCTGCATAACAATTACCCTGAACAAAGTCGACATTGAAGCAGCATTGGTTGACACCGGGGCCTCAATTAATGTTTGCCCACTTAGTACCCTCCGAGCATGCAACATATCCGAAGAGTTACTACAGCCTACCCCCACTACTATAGCAGCATATGACAACTCAAGGCGAGCATGTCACGGGGTGATCACCATTCAGGCGGAGCTCGGTCCCCTCACTATGGCCGTGGAATTTTATGTTCTCGACATCGACCCTATGTTCAAGGCTATCTTGGGTCGTCCCTGGATTGACACGCTTGGCGCCGTACCCTCCACCGCACATCAGTGCGTCAAATTTCCCTTTCAAGGGAGGGTCGTCAAAGTTAAAAGCTTGGCCACAGTACAGACGGTCAAGGCCCTCTCAGATCAGGTTCTTCCCACACTATGGCCGAGTAGCCGGCCCGTCATATCAGTGCTTGATTTGAACTTTCCTTGGGCTTACACATCTCCCAAGCCCATCACTACTCCAGTCAATGTCAAAGTGAAGCCACAGATCCGAGATTCAAAAGGGTGGAATATCATATTGAAACTGGGCTATCAACCGGGGAGAGGCCTCGGGGCGCAACTGCAAGGAATGACTAAGCCCATACCTAAGGGAAAGAAAATGGGCAGAAGAGGCCTTGGTTACAAGGAAACAACATTATCTATAATGGGTGATTCTGGGCCACTTACATGGGATTATCGTGAGCACTTTGTCAGGGGGCCTCTCCAGCCCGGCACATTAGCTCCAGAACCGGTGCAGCCAAGAAGGGATATAGTTTGTCCAGTTGCCAGTCCACCTTCCCTGCCAGGAAGGTCAAATGGTGACATGCTCGACTATAGTCAGGCCTTGCAAAGGATCTTTTCTGAAGAAGATCGCCAGAAACAGCGAGAGGTTCGGCTCGTACAGTGGAGGCCGAAGAAGCAACCCGCGGTTAAAATGCAAAAGGTGGGGAGCTCTCCGATTGTTTTCTCTTGGTCTCCCTCACGCTTCCAATCCATCTTGCAACAAAGGGAGCCCATACCCCGTCTTCCTCCTGTCATGATAAATCCCTCCATCATTGATCCACCGGAGATTCAATTCATCCCTTGTGCTCGCGGGAAGTGTCCGTGTATTGATCTGTCCACTCTACTCACTCCTCTCTCCCCTAATGCTCAGCTCCGTGAGATATGGTTGTCTTCTTCTGATCCTTTCTCCAATGGCATCCTTTCCGAGCTGTTCCCCATGCAGCTCCCACCTCCTCTGTCTTGCTGCATAGTCTCTACTGATCTCCAAAAAAAAACGTCAAATTTAAAACGGAGATTTCAGTGGAAGATTACGCTGTCCTATCTCCATCCTCCTCCTCCCAGGGGCACGAATCCCCTGCTCCTTCCCTTCCACTAAGCCTTCTCTCTCCTAGGTTAGGGTTAGGGTCTAGCGAGTCTAAGGAGGTAGAGTCAGTTAGGTCTAGAGAAGTAGGGTCTTGTTCTAGGTCGTCCGACCCTTCCCATTCTGAGCCGCACTCGCTTGCGCATCCTTCCCGATCTGTTCCTGATAGGTTCTTGCAAGATTTGGCTCAGCGATGTCATGCTCTTCTGAAGTGTCCGGAATTCGTCGCCACGGCGATTATGATCGAAGATGAAGAGGAAATAGAAGGGGAATGGAGCGACGACGGATTAGGCGTCTATGAGGTTTTGGATGAGAAGGATCCCATAGATGAAGATAGCAATATAGATGACACTGCTGATTTATATGCACAAGGATTAAAGAGATTCGACCAGCCGTCGACGGCAGTGGATGAACCTACAAAGGAAATCAACTTGGGAACAGAAGAAGACCCAAGGCCTATCATTATTTCAGCTGATCTCCCTTCACAGGTAGAAGAAGATCTAATTAAGGTTCTAAGGGAGTACAACGATTCTTTCGCCTGGTCTTATGAGGACATGCCAGGTCTTGACCCCTCCTTAGTGGAGCATCGACTCGTGCTTAAACCAGGGGCAACACCTGTTAAACAAAAGTCAAGAAGATTTCACCCCCACATGGCCTTGAGGATCAAAGAAGAAGTCGATAAGTTATACAAGGCCAAGTTCGTCAGAGTAGTCTTATATCCCCAGTGGGTGGCGAACATAGTCCCTGTCCTCAAGAAGGATGGAAAAGTGCGCATATGCATTGATTTCAGGGACTTGAACAAAGCATGTCCCAAAGATGATTTCCCACTACCTCATATAGACGTCCTAGTGGATAACACTGCCGGGTACGAAGCTCTGTCGTTCATGGATGGGTACTCGGGCTACAATCAAATCCGTCTCGCTCCGGAAGATCAAGAGAAAACTTCCTTCACCACGCCCTGGGGCACGTATTGTTATGTGGTTATGCCGTTTGGGTTGAAGAACGCAGGTGCCACCTATCAAAGGGCGATGATGGCCATTTTCCACGACATGATGCATATATACATGGAAGCTTATGTGGATGACATCTTGGTGAAGTCAAGGACAAAAGAAGAACACCCCTCTATTCTGGCTAAGGTGCTGCAGAGAGCCAGGGAGTATAAGCTTAAAATGAATCCGAAGAAGTGTGTATTCGGAGTCTCTTCGGGAAGTTGCTAGGGTTCATAGTAAGCAAACGGGGGATCCAGATTGATCCTAATAAAGCACAGGCCGTCATGGACATGCCTCCGCCGAAGAACATTACGGAACTTCGAGGACTGATTGGTCGGTTGCAATTCATTAGGAGATTCATATCTCAACATTCTCAGAGATGCCGCCCATTCTATGAATTACTTAAGGCAGGGGTAAAGTTCGAATGGAATCAAGATTGTCAAAAGGCCTATGATGACCTCAAAGAGTACCTAACCAATCCCCCGGTTTTGCAACCTCCTGTCCCCGGGAGACCCCTAATCCTATATATCTCGGTTATTGAGGACTCCCTAGGGGCGGTCTTAGCACAAGTGGATGACGAAGGGAAAGAGCGGGCCGCGTACTACCTCTCTCGGTTGTTTAACCCAGTTGAATCCAAGTACACCGCTATGGAGAAGACTTGTGCCGCCTTAGTGTGGGTAGCTCAGAAGCTTAAACATTACTTTCTCGCCCACCCAGTTAGGCTGATCTCTAGAATGGACCCAATCCGTTATCTCCTAGAAAAGCCCGTCCTTTCTAGTAGGTTAGCTCGCTGGCAGAGCTTCCTCTCTCAGTTTGACATCACCTTTGTCGTTCAGAAGGCAGTCAAGGGATATGCCATTGCTGAGCATCTCGCACATCTTCCCATTCCTCATACCGATTCTATTCAGGACGATTTCCCTGATGAGCATCTCTCTGTCCTTTCTAATCATCCCTTTTGGTCTCTGCACTTCGACGGTGCACTCAACTCCCAAGGCCAAGGGATTGGGGCTGTTTTGCTTACTCCAGAGGGAGTAACCATCCCCTTCGCCTATCAACTTCGCTTCCCTGCTACCAATAACATCGCTGAGTATGAGGCTCTCCTGGCCGGCTTGAAGCACGCCTATCTCCTAGGCGCGCGTTATTTGAACATTATAGGAGACTCTCAGCTCGTCCTACGGCAAGTTCTGTCAACTTACCGTACTCGTGACCCTAAGCTCAAACCTTATCAAGATTTGGTCACGCTCCTCGCTAAGCGATTCCGTAAGCTCATCTATATCATACTCCTCGTTCTTTGAACATTCTAGCTGATGCTTTGGCATCCCTTGCTTCCTCCTTATCCTTCCCCCTCAGTCGTAGTACTGAGACCATCGTCGTCCAGAGATTGGACGCACCCTCCATTCAGGATCCTTGGTTCATCAATCTCAGGAAATCTGTAGAGGCGAAAGTTGAGAAGGAGGATCTCAAGGAAGTTTCATTAACAGAACTAGAGGAGATTCTGGACGAAGAAGAATCGCCTTGGTATCATGAAATCGAATTATTTTGCAAAGAAGGGTCGTTCCCAGAAGGGGCAAAGGCTGAGCAGCGTAAAGCAATAAGAAGAGCCGCCGCAAGGTACACTATCATTGCAGGAGAGCTATATAGGCGCGCTACTAATGGAATGCTCATGAGATGCTTGGATGATGTAGAAGCTTGGAAAGTGGCTGAGGCAGCCCATTCAAGTGAGTGTGGAGGTCATGTCAATGGCCAGGCTCTAGCAAAGAAGATCCTTAGGCAGGGTTACTATTGGCCCACTCTAGAGGAAGATTGCTCCCTCTATGTCCGGAGGTGTCTTAAATGCCAACTCCATGCTGATAAAATTCACTCTCCAGCTTCATCCCTCCATCCTATGACTGCTCCTTGGCCGTTCTCCATGTGGGCTTTTGACGTCGTCGGCCCACTCGGTGATCCAATTCTCAGATCAAACAAAAATCCTTTATCCTCACCGCCACTGAGTACTTCACCAAATGGGCCGAAGCCGAGGCGTACGCGGAGATCAAAGCTACAACGGTGTGCCGCTTTATCATGAAGAATATCATCTCGCGGTTCGGAGTACCAAGCAGCATCATCACCGACAACGGACCCCAGTTCGTCTCCCAAGAGCTTAAGGACCTCTGTAAGAAGTTCAATATTGCACTGCATCATTCATCTCCATATTACCCTCAAGGCAACGGTCAAGCCGAGGCCACTAATAAAACCCTTCTTAAAATCATTAAGAAAACATGCGAAGCACATAAGTTTTCTGATTGGACTGAAAGATTGGTGGAAGCTCTGTGGGCTTACCGCACCTCCGTCCGCACCCCTACGGGACAAACTCCCTACTCTTTAACTTATGGGATGGAGGCGGTGCTCCCATATGAGATCTTAATCCCTTCTCTTAGAGTGCAGCTCGATAAGGAACTTAATCTCGATGAACGTCGAGAGGCGTTGCTGGTCCAGCTAGAACTCTTAGATGAGAAGAGGATGAATGCGGCCGATCACGTTTCTGTTTATCAAAAAAGGGTTTCGCGCTATTTTCAAAAGAAGGTAATCGAACGAAAATTTTGTAAGGGTGAAATTGTTTTGAAACGCAAATTCATTCGGTCTGCAGGTCCTAGGTCCAAGTTGCAACCTAACTGGGAAGGGCCGTTTGTAATAAAAGAAGCTTATCCAGGGAATGCTTATCGTTTAGTAAACGCGGAAGGTGAGGAGCTCTCTCACCCGTGGAATGGGTTGTATCTTAAGCGTTTCTTTCCTTAAAAATCTAAACCATGTGCTTTTCCGGCAATAAGAAATGCCTCCCTATCTTTAAAAGAGAGTCTTGAGTAAGGCAAACACACACTACACGACGCCCCCGGTCGGGTTCCTTGTTTAAAAAGACACCGTTTTTCCTCGGCCATGCTTTGGGGGAAAGTCAAAGTCCCTGTACGTTTCATTCTTCGGCTGCATCCAGGGGCAAGGAGTAAATAAGAAGGAGACAACCGATCCAAACTCCCTAACGAGAAGAGGTCTCAAATAGGGGCAAGTCCGTTATGACCTGACTCCACAAGAAAGAAAAGAAAAGAAAAGCAAAGGAGTGCTCTTTACCATGAAATCAAAAGCATCATCTCAAGGTCTGTGAATGAATTCTCAAAAGCTCCAAAAGAAAAAGAAAATTAGGCATGACAAGAGTGGCAGTACAGTTCCCCGCGGGACGTTATGAGCCCGGTCGCATGCATGCCTAAGTGGATAAAGGTTCGATGACGGACATAAAAGCCCCGGCACAACAGACCAAATCTCTAATAAGGTTGCACGGTGAGGGAATCAAGTTCTAAAAACTTCCATATCTGGCCTAAGCTTACCCCCATAATCCTTTTTCTTTTAGGACTGAGGCGAGTACCCTAGGTATGACATTGGTAAAAACACCGTCACAATGACCAGGTCTCGGCCAGGGGTTGTCACACTATCTGCACGCCGGTCTCGAGGCTCAAGCTAAAACAAGGGAGGTCTCGTGTTGCTGGAGAGGCACTGGTGTTTCAAAATCCAAAAACAACAAATATGTTTCAAAACCCAAAAATATCAAATATTTCTCAAAATCCAAAAACATCAAATATGTTTTCAAAATCCAAAAACATCAAATATGTTTTCAAAATCCAAAAACATCAAATATTTTCAAAATCCAAAAACAACAAATATTTTCAAAATCCAAAACATTAAAGATTTTCCAAAACCCCCAAAAATACCATCATATGCATAGCATGCATCGCATTTTCATTATGTTTTTCGCCTATTTAATAAGGCTCCACCCCTTGACCAAATATCAAGAAACGGTCATTATCTAACTTGCTTCAAGGCAAGGGGTTGAGTCTAAGAACAGAGCTAACTTGTTTCATGTCTAAGTGTGTGCAGAATACAGGGGCAAGCCCGAAGGTAAAAGCTCACAACTATGCAGGTTCAGGTGTGTAACGCGCCAGCATCAGACCGTTACAGTCATGTAACGGGCCCATCTTTGACCGTCACTTCCTTCAGGCATGGGCCTTCTTCCTTTCCATTGAACCATCATTATAACGGTCTGGGAGTCTACCGTTACTTAAAAATAACGGCTCAAGACACATCCGTCACATCCTTCAGAAACTGGGCTCTTGATTACTCCGATTCTGATGGCCTGTCGCAAGGCCGTCATTTCCATATAACGGCCCAGAGTACATCCGTCATATCCTCCAGAAGCCCCATCTGTTATATCATTCTAGCCTTCCCCATGATGGAACCCAAGATCTTTTAACTATGGCAATCTTATCTCACTCAAGCAGATATTAATGAAATATAAATCTTGGTAAAATCAAAATTGATTGTCAATAACATAAATATCTCTCATAAACAAAAAAAAAAAGAGAATCAAGGTACATTCAACTTCTTATCCGCAAGAGGGCGGATTCTTCTCAACTCTTTCAAGTAATCTCGGCGTGTTTCGTCGTTCTCTTCAACTTCTGCTTGCCACGGACGCACCTTGCTGATCTCCCACATGGTCAGCGCGTTCCGGATCGCTCTTTCATCTTCCTCAGTCCCCATCTTCCTAGGTAGAAGGGGAGGGTAGTGTGATAGTGCAGAAACGCTGATTCGAGGTAATCCGATCTGAAGATGGCATCGGTGCGGGTTGTAGATCGCCATGGTAGTGTTCCCTACTAGCTGGAGGTCGAGGCCTTGGCGCCGCGGTATTTTGAGAAAAGCACTTCGGAGGACTCTTGGTCGCATGATGAACTTGTCCATTGGTAAAGTGTTGAAGAAGAGGCGCCATTCATCCCGAGTTTTCTTATCCGCTGTCTTGCATTCAACCTGAGGAGAATATCCAAATGCCCCTCCAATAAAGAAGAGAGGGTGGCTCCCGAAGAGTCGGCTTGCAGAAGTTATGTCTTCCTTAGGAAGGAATTTGACTCTCACCCCTATCCAGCACTCAAGGAGTACCATAGAGCCGAACAAAAGCCCTCCGAGGCACGCCGAGCTTAATCCTTCATAGAGGTATGAGAGGACCGCTTGAGAGATAGACATACCCCGCCACAGCCCGCTAATAATACCAAGGTTTTGGATGTCTAAGAGGTGGTCGGTAGTGGTAAAAAGAAAGATTCCACACAGGCAAACCGCTACCGCCTTGGCTATGGCTTCATGTCTCTCCCACTTGTTTTTACAATGAGACACCACCCATTGAGCCAAGGGTATCAAGTGAATGTGGTGTGGGCTGATCATGGTTCTCACGTCCTTCGGATTGTGAATAAAATCACTCAAGATCGAGGACGGGTCGATAGGCTCTATTGTGTAGCAAACCCGGTCTTCATCCCCCACTTTTGTCTTAGGAAGGGCTAGGTAGGTTTCTACCTCCTCCAATAGGACGGTTGCTTCGAAGGAAGGAAAGATGAAAGTATGAGTTTGTGGATGCCATAGTTCCACAAGTGCTGAAAGGCTTGGCCAATCGAGAGACAATTTCTGGAAATTCTTGCCTAAGACCAAGAGAGGTTGGAGGTGCCATGCTTTGAGGATGGATGTGACCTCTATGGGAAGTGCCTGTACCATGGGAGCCACCCACTTTAGATTGGAATAACACCTTGGGCCGGGAAGGGGCTTGAGAAAAGAAAAAAGGAAGTCATGAAGAGAATAAGTGCAGCAAAATTCTGAACTTTGGATGAAGTTATAAGTACTTACCACTCTTTGGACGTTAGAACTTAAGTGCTTGGGAATTGAGGTTAGCCGTTGGAGCTCTCCATGTTCCTTCCTTGCAGCTTTAGGGCCGGTGTAAGCTTTCTCCTCCATAGCCATCACCTCGAAGCTCCTCTTCATCATGTTTTCTGCCCTTTGGAGGAGCTCTTCAAACCCTAGAACAGGGGTTTTAGCAAAGCTGCGATTTTGATTAAGGTTTTAAGTTGCCAAGGCTTGTATTTAACTTTGGAAGGGTAAGACTCGGGCTAGAAGGCTTTATCTTCAATTAGGATAAGTTCTAGTGATGGGTTAAGTGGCTAAACCTCGGGTTTTAGTTATCTCGGCTCAATCCGATTCGGATTGCGACCCAGACTCTAACGGTCCATCGCATGGCCGTCACTTCACTCCGACGCGCCATCGCTCGACCGTCGCATTCTCTGTGGGTTTCAGTTCCCCGAATCATGTTCTGTGGTGAGTAACGGTCCATCGCATGGCCGTCACTCCACTCTAACGCTCTATCCCTGAGCCGTCATATTCTCAGCCACTTGGTTCTTTCTCTTCTGGGCTAAAACGCTTCCTGACGGTCTTACTTCTGACCGTCTCTTGATTCTGACGCGTCCCCTTCAGACCGTCACATTTTCCTGCTAGTTACCCTGCCCAACTAACGTTCTGCCATGATCAACGGTCTGACCCTTGGCCGTTATTTTCCTCTGACGCACCATCCATTGGCCGTCGTTTATCCTGAAGCCCCACGACCCGTATGGGCCTCTGATGATTAACGGTCTCTCACCAGAGCGTCACTTGATTATGACGGTCCGATCTTAGACCGTCACTTGCTCTGCTGCTGGGTTCAAGCTATTCCTTTAATCCTTGACTAGACCTGGCGGTCTTTCACATTTATACACCTCATCTTCTTCCCATTTTCATACATACATTCCGGCATACATCTCATTCATTCATCCACATTTCATCTATCCTGTACATTTCACATTCATTCATGCACGCTCGCATCAAATTAAAACCAAACAGAAAAATGAAAAAGATAATTTCATTCCATTTTTGCTAAAAGTTATATGCAAATAAAGAAAACATAAGAAAAGGCATCATTCGGCCGGCTTATCAGCCGGGCCACCCTCATCCTCTCCACCCTCGGGTTTCCTGGGTGGCGGTGCTATGGAAGCACTCTCCTCCTGCTGTCCTCTCTCTGCCCTCTCATTCCTCCGCTGAGCGGAGGAGCTGACGAGGAAGTCCCCTACTGAGCCGCTAGGGGCAGCGCTCCTATGTATCCCACTCTGGGAGGTACCTCGCTCCGGTCCCCGGCCAATCATCCGCACCGTCCGCTCCAATGTCCGCAGCTCGATCTTTAGTGTAAAGATCTGACGCCGCGTCTCTCGCGCCTCGGTCCGGTAGCGATCCAAGTCAGCCGTCCCGATCCGGAGCTCCTCCACCTCAGCTCGCGCCTGCGCTAACTCCTTCCGGAGTTGTTCCATCTCTGGATCATCTGGCCGTCGCAGGGTCTCCGCTCTCTGCCGGGCCATCTCTGCCCGCACCAGCTCCGTCTCCGCTCGGGCTCGATCAGTCTCGGCCCTGCTTCTCTCTACCTCGGCTACTGCTGCTGCTAGATCCCTCGCCTGTAGATTGCATTTTCACATCATTAGTCATAAAGCATTTAATTAGGCATAATCATAAGTTTTTCGGTCTCTTACCCGCTCCGCGAGGGTGGCCTCCGCCTCCTCGGCCCGGGCAATTGCCCGAGCAAAGTCAGCATCCCGCTCGGTCCTATCTCCCGCAGGCTGCGAGGACGATGACGGGGCATCTGGTCCTGCTCGTTGGGCTCCCTCAGCCCGCTGCATTTAGAAGTCATAAGTTAGTTGACATTTGCATTTGCATCATCATAATCAAAGCATTAGCATCATTCATAATTATGTAGAAAGCATTTAGTCTCACCAGGAGCTCCAGGGCAGACCGATACCCATCCCGCTGTTGGATGGTGGAGTGGAGTAGCCCTTCTAGCTCGGCTATCCGTCCTTCTGGGTCTAGCTGCATTTAGAAAGCATAAGTCAGCATCCATCATCTTGCAGGTTCATATAGAAAGGTTTTTTAGGTTTAGAGTTGCATACCGGTCGTCGGGTACCTCGGTACACCCGGTCGCCGTAGTGTCGAGCGAAGGCCTTCAGGTAGGCCTCGTCGCTCTCGTCCCGCTCCTTCACAGCCCTGCCTCGCTGCCTCCAGTCGAGGACGTACTTCGCCTTCCGGGCGCGCCAATCCACACTGCCGCTGATGCCCCTCGCCGACTTGCCTGGGCGGTCATCGTTGCGATGCGGAAAGGCCACCTCGGGCTGGTGTAGTCCCCGAGTCCGCAGGATCAGCCTGTAGTGCAGAGGCTCGATGATATGGATGCAATGCAACCATATGTCTCGCCCCCGGTACGATAAGGACGCCTCCACCCACGGCTGTCCTGTGTAGCCCTCGCTGCGGTACGGGGTCCATCTCACCTGAAAGCATTTCATTCATTTCATTCATTTGTCAGCATTTGTCAGCATTTGTAAGCATTTAAACACATAGAAATCATTTTGAGTCTCGGGCTTACCGATGTGTGCGGGTAGGAGTCCAGGTCGTCCTGGATCGTCCGGGTCAATCTGAGGATCGATCCCGTGTCCCTCGCCACCGACCATCGCCTCGCGATTGGTATGAGGCCGGGATGGAGTAATGCACCTCTCCCAATGCCCGGGAGGTACATGTAGCTCCAGACCTGCATTTAGAAGTCAGTCGAATCATTTGCATAAGCCATTTTGCATAAATCATTGCATAATCATAATCATGGCATAATAGAAAGCATTTAAAGTGCATTTACCTGTAGGAAGGGCGAGAAGCCGCCCAGCATCGTCTGCCGGTCCGTGGTGCTCAGGGAGTCGAACAGGAACGCGAGTACGGCTGCCCCCCATGCATACTTCCTCACTCTGCTCAGATCCTCTATCAGCGGCAGCAATCTGCAGCTGATGACATCTGCCCGAGTCGCGAACAGGAGCTTCCCGAACAATAGCATCAGGAAGCGCCTGAGCACTCTATCTCCCTCTGCTCCTGCCTCTGCCGCCACGCGAGGGCGCACCTGATCAATCACTCTGCCCAGATGCTCCTCCGGCAGCTCTCCCACGGTAATTGCCGCTCCTCTCAGCCCCAAACTCTCCTGCAGCACCGATCTCGCGAGCTGGGAAGAGGACTGCCCCGGCCTGATCAGATCTAGCCCGAGCAGCTGCTGTGCTATCTCTCGGTAGTCCCCGTACGTCCATCCAGTCACTGCGGAGCCGTGGACTCTCAATCCTGTAATCCTCGCTATGTCTTCAATGTGGGGATCATGTGGCCCCACGGGAAGATGAAAGCTCGGCTGATCGGGTCCCATCTCTCGTGCAGTGCGTATAGCAGTGGCGTATCCATCCGGATCACCTCGATGCTAAGCACCTCGGCGAATCCCATATCGGCGAGTCTCTCTCTCTGGTAGTCGGGCAGTGCCTGGTACACCGCCCGGATCTGAAGCCAGGAGATCCGTGATCTTCTCTTTCCCTGCATTGCATATTAGATCATTAATTAGTCCAATTTGCATCATATAATCATTGCATAAACATTCATAATTGAAAACAAAACAAAAATTTGAAAACTAAAAACCCTAAAAAGCAGTTTAAGTCCCTGGCATGAGTGACGGCCCTCGGATGGGGCGTCACTTGCTTGTGACGGCCTGGTCCTGATGCGTCAGACAAGTGACGGTCACTGGCCGGACCGTCACATTGACTGCGTTTGGGAATTTTTTCCCTTGCATCCCCATGGTCTCCCATGTTGGCCAAATGGCCTACAATCGCTCCTAGTGGGTTCGTAGACCCATTTCTATCCTTATTCCCCCCATGCACTCATGAATTAAGAACAAAAAATCAAAAAAATGGAATCTAGGGCAAGGCGGCCTACCTCATGGTCCATGCCCCTCTTCCTTTTCTTCTCTGGTTCTCTGGGTTCCTCTGCACCCAGTGGAGCTTCCTCTCCGTCCTGTGCGACCGTGGGGGCTTCCTCTTCTTCCATTGGGCTTCTACTCGTCGGTTGTTCCTCTTCCACCGGCGGGATCACCTCCCGTTCAATCCGGCGGTGAAGCCGCCGTATTGCCATCCTTTTCCCTCTCTCTCTCTTCTTTGGTGGCAGCTGGGGTGCCTCGTCGCCGGCCATTGGAACGGTGGGGACGGTGGTCGCCGGAGCTCTCTTTTTTTTGGGTTTTGGGCGTTGAGTGTTTGAATGAATGGGCCGTGACCGTTCGGTTGTTTTTTTGAAATCTCAGGAAATGTGACGGTCTATCGACCGGCCGTCACATCCTCCTGACACTCCAGTTTGAGGCCGTTACATGTGTTGAACTGTTTTATTGAAGAATGTGAACCGCCTTGATTATGACGGACTGGGTATGATCCGTTACTTTATGTGACGCCCCTACATCGGACCGTTATAGGCTTGCAAGTTTCTTGATGAATTGGAAGGTCTAATTAATGCTTGAACAAACCCTATTGTCTATATGATGTTCCTATTTGATGCTTCTTATGGTTATGCCTAATTCTTATCATGATTATTGTCCGGCTAACCTATCTTTCATGAAGGATTCTAAGCAAAAATCATGCTTGGCCGTCCGTCAGGCAGGTAAGTCAGGTATTGTATATCATTCCCTCATTCCCTTAATGCATTACTATATGTTACTTGTGATATGTTACCTCGAGAACCGGCTGGTCATTCATGTGTCCTGGGATCTGATGTTCCCCTTAAACAAAAATGATGATGATCTAAGTTCACATGTTTAATCGTTGGATAGGCCGTTAGGTTGGAAAATTTGGGGACGATGGTTCTGTCTTGCACGCCGTGGTTGCAGATGGTGTCCTGACTCTGATTTCTCCAATCTAGCAATATTATTCTCGAGTATTTGATATTTTATCTTTCTTTGCATTTGTCTTGAAGATTTTTTTTTTCTTTAGCCCAGCATGCATCATTCGCATTCTTTGAGCATTCGTGAAGTTTCATCTGTTCAAGATATCTCATTGATGGTGAACAACTGTGTTCTTAATCCCGAATAAGGAGAATCATTCCACTCTGAATTAGAAGGTTTCCTTCGATTTGCTCGCTTGATCTGGTTCACTGAAGATTCCTGTCTGGAGTTTAGTCTATTTCCTTTTCGTTGCCTCCGGCGGCTAGCCGTGTTTCCTTTCCTTAGTTAATTAATTCCTCCAGACTTGCATCCTTTGGTTGGCTATTTCCTTGTGATCAATTTGAGGTTTTCCAGAAAATTCTTGTCGCTTGTTGGTAAAGAACGGGTGTCGTTTACCTTAACGCCCTCTTTTGATACACTCCGCTTCATCTCCACTTCATCTCCATGTCCATTTCACTTCCGCTTCACCTCCGCTCACTCCCCTGCAAAGAGGACGTTAAGGAGGGGCATCTGTTGACACCCGTTTTATACCCATAAGTCGGGTCATCTCCTTATTCATTCAATATGATGCTCCGAGTTGTTCGCTTTTCATCGAGTCTCCTGATCAGTTGAAGCCTGTTTCTTGAGTCTTCTTCTGGATAAAGAATTGGCTCCCGGTAGCATTTCGTTGGATAAAGCTTAGCAAAACCCTTCCCTATATTCTTGAATCTCAATGCTAAATAACGGTCCCAGACAGGTGCGTCACTTCCTTCTAACGGATGGATCTTAGACCGTTACTCTTTGAAGAGTCCTAAGGCTTAAGGCCACGTGTTCAGTGCTTATCCTGTTGAATCCACGTTGATAATAACGGTCTGTCGTGCAGCCGTTGTTTCCTTATAACGCCCTATGCTTTGACCGTCATTTCCTTGAAGAGTCCAGCTTGTTGGGGCTTCTTTCCGTTGATCTTATCACTTTGGATAAGGTTGCAAATAGCGGTCGTTCCTTGGTGCGTTACTTCAAAGTGGCGGTCTATCGTACAGCCGTTACTTCTTTCCGGGAGTCCTGGCAGTTCAGGCCTTTTCTCTGCTACTCCGTGTGTGAGATAAGAACGTGGATTGACCTTATCTCTTTCTAATCCGATCCTCAGGACTTCCCGTTTGTTTCTTTGGACTCTTGGTGATATTATCCTCAAAGATTTGCTAAGACTTATCCCTTTTTCCTGCTGAATTATCCTCTACTCGACCTACGAGTTTTGAGGGTCTATAAATAGAACCCTTGAATTCATGGCCAAGGAGGAGGAGATTTTAATTCACGACGAAGTGCTGCCGAACTCAGGAGCCATCTTCATCCAGGAGGAGTTGCTTCCCACGTCCATCCATCTTCCAGTCAAGGGAGTACTTTTTGTTTTGATCTTTCAAGTTCATCTTTGCATGCTTGAGTTCTTCCTTGGTCTTTTTAAACAAAGCATTGTCCCTCCTCCTCCTCCATGTTTTTCACTGTTCTTTAAGCATACAAACATCCTCCCAACTTTTAAAAACGCCCAGAGGGGTTAAAAAACCAAAACTCCCCGGTAATTCCCTCTCCTTTTGATGTTCTTAAGTTCTTTAAGAATTGATGCTATGCTTGCGAAGAGGGCTGATTGAGGTTGTCTTGTCTTGTCTTTTCTACTTCTTTGGCAGGTTTACAGGTTCATTAGCACGAGGCCCAAGTCTTCTAGCCGGCTGGAAGAGTTGGAGTTAAAAGAATTCAAGCTTTACTACTGCAGGTTATCTGACGGTCTGGTGAAGGAGCGTCACTTTCTTCTGGCGGTCTAGGGTGCGACCGTTACTTACAAGCAACGCACGGGTCTCTGGCCGTTACTTTCAAGCTGATCTGCAGGCTTTCTTTGGTTTTCTCTCCCGTGGGCGGGTGCTTCATCCACCTATTTCCAAGGTATATTCGAGTCTTTGACTTGTGTTTACTTTGGTGGCGATCACATCTTTCCTTAGTGCTGGGCAATAGCTATTTCCTTCATCACATCTTTATTTCCTTGCTTGTTCCATCCCTAGTGGTGTGTTTTTATTTACTCCTTGCTCCACGCCCCGGCGTGTGTTTTTCCTTTTCCTTAGTGTAATTTGATTGAGATAGCATGCCCATGCTAGAGCTAGCTATGATTGCCTAGGTTCATGTTCACATGTTCATAGGTTTGAGCAGATCTTTGATTGCTTGTTTGTCATCTTGCCATATTACTTAGCAAACCTCAAAAGTAAGATCAAAGATAGGCAAATAAATATCAACAATATTCTGGCCAATTCTGAAGTTATGTTCATCTAAGTATCTATCCTTGTTATATTCTGATAGCTTGTCCTTGACTCTGTATGAGAAATCCATCCCTATTTCTCTTGAGCTCGTAACTGCCATTGGCCTTGATATTTATCCTTTCTGCTAGATCAATTGTCATGATTTTCAAGTTATACCATTTCCTGCATTGCATTTGTCATGAACATGAGTAATTGGTTAATCAGTTAGATTTTGCTTGATGAGAGATGTAATTCCTACTGAGCTTTTTACTCACCAGCCTATTTTAACATTTTTCAGGTAATAATGCCGAAGATAATTAATCAGACGGGGAAGGGCAAGAGTGTTGAGTGTTGTGGAAAAGCAAGCCTGTGTCTTTTAGTTTTCTTGAGTCTTATCTTAGTCTTTTCCCTTTATAAAGTATTGGAGTCTCGTCCTGTTATTTGAGTCATTTCTCTTTATTAGAGTGTAATAGTGAGTCCTTTCTTCACTTATGTAAGTTGAGTCAAGGTATGTAATTTGAATATTTGTTTATCAATAAAGGTTAATTTCGCTCACATTGTCCAATTTATAATTTTGTGTCTTATATATGCTCTGATTATTCATGACTGTATCACTGCCGCGTTCCGAACAACACGTTCCGCTGCTATCAGTTCGGGGCGTGACATAAATTAATTAGTGCACATAGATGACTCCATGATCTCTCCTGTTAATGTTTTACTCAGTTTTTACACGAAGCATGAGTTATTTGATAGTCCCTGCATGAACATAAAAGGGCGACCAGAGTAATGGTCGTTTATTAACGGACGACTGTGTAGAAGGGCGCACATTTTGCTTGGGCAACCGTCTACTATGTCGCCAATTAATGAACGACTTCTTCCCTATCGCTATTTCTTGTGATGACTTAATAATAACCCGCATGTTTAAAATTCAATATATATGGAACCAAGCATTTAAATGTCATGATATGCATATTTCTGGAATCTTGATAATTTTCTCTATTTTCCTATGTCCTTAGGTTCCTGACAATCCTCTTGATTTGAAAGTAGCACTGTTCATTCCCTAAATGAACAGTAACCATGATTTGTCGTGTTTGGGAGGAAGAATGGGCGACTGGGTTCCTGTCGCTAATTGAAACATGCGACCGAATGCGCGGGCGCTATTTTATGGAAAATAAGACAAGTTAATGAATGGATGACCACTATGTCTGTCACTTATTATAGTTCCTGCGCCCTCGTAAAGAGGCGCTATTTCATTTAATTTCTGAAAAAAATGATAAACATGCTAGATTTTTTAGGGAATGTACGACCATATGCACATGCATTTATTCCTGCATAATTGTTTATTTCCAGAAAAATAAAAGATTGAGCGACCATTCAGACAACCGGTATTTAATGATATAGTGACTTTCTGTCCGAGAGCAGATTTCTTGTCTCTCGATTTTTAATCGTGTTTCTTGATGAGGACATCTCACGCCACTCTCTCTGGCTCGGGTCGCCTGCTCCACTGTGAGGTGGACCAACTATGATTCTCACATGTTATCTTTAGTGTTGAGTCTTATATCATGTAATTTTTGTTTTAATTGAGTCATGTGTTTATCCTCTTTCTTTATTTGAGTCAGTCCATTAGGGTATTGGGCCATTTGTTAGCTAATTGGGCCCAACTAGTGGGCTAGGCCCATGGGCACCCCCTAGGATAGTCTTGGTCTTTTGTCTATTTGTCAAGGGCCTTTTGGTCATGAAAAGAGTGGATGCCTATAAATAGGCCCCTCTCTCCCCCATGTAAGCACCTTTGATGAAATTTGAAAGAAAGAGCCCCTTGGCTATTTCTCCACTCTTGTCTCTCTCCCTCCCCCCCTCTCTCTCTCTCCCTCTCCCTCCAAGAAGGGGCGCACCCCCATCTCTCTCCTCCCCTCCCCTCCACCTCACAACACCCTCTCTCTCCTCCACCTCATCAGGATTCTTCTTCCCACCCCATTATTTAAACCTCCAAAGGAGACCCCTAGCCACAAGATAGAAAACTAGCCCCCAAGTTGGACTTCTCCACCCCTCCCATCACCTTCCCCCACCTAACTTAGACTTCTACACCTCCCCCATCACATCCCACCAACATTTTAGACTTTCTTTCCCCTCCCATCACATCTCTTCATCAATTTTCCTAGATTCCCTCAACAACTCCACCCCCTTTAGGACCAAGGAATTCAAACTACACAGCAACCCCTTCCTACCCCACAACCAAAATTCGTAACTCCCCTCCACCCCTAGCAAGAACCACCCCTAAGAGCCCATTTCCCCCTTTCCCTAGCCTGGTTTGCTCCTCCCTAACCCCCTCCCAGCTAGGGATCATCCCCACCCCTTTCCACCCCATTCCCCCCCCCCTCATCTTCTCCATTTCCCATTTCTCTCTCTTGCTACCACCCAGGCAGACATCGTAGCAAATCGGATGCCCTGTTGCAGCAGTACCCCCACCTTTCTTGAAGAGCTTGTTGAAGTCCCGCGATCAATGACACCCAAGAGGGGCGTGAATTGGGTGATAACAAATTTTACGAAAACTTTTACCCTTTTTATAAAATATGTGATAAACAATAATTAGCAAATGAAAACTAATTAACCAATTCTCTGAAACTTTTCGTTCCCACACGACCATACAACGAAAACAATCAAACCACACAAATAACACACAATGCATAGCGATTTTTAAGGTGGTTCGGATGCAACGATGGCAATCCTACGTCCACCCCTCACCAAACCTGGTGAGGCTTCACTCGGGGATAAATCCCCAAACGGAGATGACACTCCAACCACACACGTAGGACGACGCCTGCCCACACACACGGGGACGCACCCCAAAACACACACACACACGAAGATGAAGTCTCCAACACGATCCAACAAGCGAATCAACAAGACACACACACGCTGCGACAAGTGCAGCACTCCACACACACAAACACTAAGATCTGGATAAATCCACACACACACACGTAGATCTAAGAAGACCTACGCACACATGAATCAAGTACAACACACACACACACGACCACGGATCCAACAACGATCCACACACACACGAGTTTGCAGTTTATAGGAAACACAAATCTGAAACTATAAAGCACAAAACACCAACATGAATAAACCACAGTTTAGAAAGCTCCTGATTTAGGCTCCCCCTGAGTGTATGCTCTGGATGTTTGCGTTGATTCCTTCTTCACTTGAATAGCTTGAGACTTAACTTGAATGGCCTTATATTTGATGTAGATCTTCTTGCACGGAGTACTGTTCACGGCTACAGTACCCTTCCTTCTTCCTTGGACAAATCCGTGTATCTTCTTGATGCTTGTGAGCTTGTTCTCTTCCTTTGAGACTGCTGACTTCAAATGGAGCTAGAGTACCTTCAGATGATGCTTGAATGGCTCCTTCTTCCTTGTAGCATCCTTCTTCTTCTTCCCTTGGATCACCTTGAGTTGATGAAGAGGTGTATAGATGTAGCTTTGAACCTTGATTGCTTCTACACCTTCTTGGAGGTAGATGGCTTCAGAAATAGCTTGAATGGGTTGGAGATAGATGAAGAGCTTGCTGCACGAGGTACTGTTCACGGAGCTACAATACCTCTTCTTCCTCCTTGGATAGCCTCCCCTTTGGATCTCTTGGATAATTAGGGTTATGACTCTAATAGGATGTTTTATAACCCTTGGAAGGTCTATGGACAAGCCCTAGACCAGATCCATAAATTTTGGAGGGTTTGGTGGCTTTGGGATTAAACAATAGCAAGAGGAGATGCTTCTTTCGAGATGGACAAAAGTTAATATTTTTGGCTTATCGGGGCTGGCGGTCGACCTGCAGAGGCTGGCGGTCGACTGCTACTCAGAGAACTGCTGGCCGTTAGTTTCTGGGAATTCCGGTCGACCGCTACTGGTCTGGCAGTCGACCGCCACTGTAAATCCCTGTAGGCGGTGAGCTGCTGGCGGGGGCGGTCGACCGCCCCTGAGCTGGCAGTCGACCGCCAGCTGGGCAGACCCCGAGTTTTCCCAGGTCGGTCCGTTAACCTCTTCAGCTCCGTCGCTTAAGTCCTTTAGCAGCCCGTTCATGTCTGTGGCATCACCCTTGACAGTTGAGAAGGTGTCAATTGAGTCTTTGACCTTGTGGATTTTTACTGAGTATTTTGACCTGCAAAAGCATACATAATTGATTAAAACTATAGTTCAACCATCCATATGATAAATGCATGAAGTTCGTGCAAACCATTTGAGCATTAATCAGAATTTTGTTCCGGTCAATCCCCGCGACCTGACTGCGCAGGTCGATCCACGGGCGAGGGCGCACGATGGCCAGAAGGGTTTCATGTTTTAATGTGCATGAATGAGGTGTATGAAGGAGAGGTATATGAGATACACATGATGAGATCGATGCTAAGACAAGGTAAGAGTCTCACCAATGGTTCTTGACAGTAAATGACATATACCACTTGTTTTGGATTGTAGAGGAGTAGGGTGCTTATCCACACGTTTGGTTCATCAAGTGACGGCCATGTGTTTGATCCTGCAAGCAAGATAGTCAAGGTTAATACCATGCTTGTTCCCATTGAAGAGGTTATGAAACCTCTTGCCTCTTGTAAAACCAACATATGCAAACCAAGGATCAAGACCATGTAACAGTTCTCATTTGCCATCTCAACCATACATAAATAACAAGAGCATGAGCAATCAACCACAAGTTTAGTTATCATCACATAATCACACATTAAGTTTACTTATCATCAAAACCATAACTTAACAATCACAACAATCACCAAAACCATAACTCAACACTTGTGGCGCCCAACCCAGCATATGAAGATTCTACCCTAAAGTGGCTTTCCAACAAGTGGTCGTGCACCCCCATCCGAGGTCAGAGCTGGGCAGGAGGCCCATTTCCGTCAGGCTGCGCCAGATCGACTCCGGTTGGAGGCAGAGATGAGTCGCAGAAGCTCCCACGGTCGCTCCTCTAAGTTTCCTGGCGAGTCCTTTGGCCGAGGCGATCCTTCCCCAATCCTATTTTAGCTCCAAGAAGAAGGAGGTAATTCGGATCTCGGAGCACCCCGTTACGGCCATCTTCCCCAGCGTGCGCAGGCCGTCCCTGCCTAGGCCAGATCGGACCCCTCCCTGCTTCCAGGACCACCGCGCTCACCTCTGACCACAGAAGAAGGTCCCGTCAGTTTCTGTGCATCGCCAGCTCATCCACGGACGTGTTGGCGCTAGTCTCGTCTCCATCAATGTTCGGTGGAGCCCATGGCAACCTCTGCAACAGATTGCTACTATTCTGACCTAGGCAGGAACAGTCCGGGCTTGCCCAAGTCCCGGAGTTGCAACAACCCCGTTCAGAGCCTGAACGGCCCCAAATTCCTACTGGGTGTTCCCTGGCCTCCCAGGGACATTTCAGGGCTAGTCTCGCCAATAGCATAGGCCGGAGCAGCTTGTGGTCCCTTCTTCTTTAGCCTGCTATCCTTGCCAAGTCTGCGTGGACAGATTTGGGTCTCGTTAATTCCCCGCCCCACGCTTGGCCGGCTGAAGGCCCCTCCCTGTGTGGTGGTAGTTTTGATTGTAAAATAAACTTCCCTACCCGATGATCACCCTCCTGCATGAGGTGTAGTGTTGTATGTTTCCCAATTTCAGGTGAGAGCGACACCGACGCAGCGTGCAGGCGCGTACCCCTGCTTCCCTACTCGCCCACGTCTTCAGCCAGGATTGGTGTCTTCACACCGATCAGGTGAGAGCCTGATTCTTCCCTTGATGATTGAGTTTACTTGTTTAGTATCGAGAATGCCCGTCGGATGGTGAGGTGAGCGCCCGTTCTATATTCATCTTATCGTGTGCCCACCGCAGAGTAAGACACGAGAGCTTCCCCACACCCGCGCCCATGGCGTGCCGGCCGCCCACAAGTTAAGAATCCCAGCCCCTTAGGGGGTACATCCCAAGCATAGCCAAGCCTCTGGAACGATTGGGTCCAACCTCGGATCCTCATCCTCATCCCCCGATTACCTTCAAGAGATAGTGTGTGCCATGCAAGTGAGCCGTTTACGTGAGTCCGATGCTCGATCTTGTATGCTTGCGAGTTTAAGTCTGAGGTATTTAGGGTCACCCCCCCATCATCTCTGGCTGTGTCACATCAAGTGGTATCAGAGCGGCCATAGGCTTGTTCCCACAAGTCTAGTCCTCGGGCATTTTCACTCTAGGTCGCACATAGGTTCACACCCGTGCATAGCCAACCAGTTGTTTCATGAGCACACGTAAGGGGACCCATTATCAACCCGACCCATCTTCTTCAAACCCTCCAATGGATCCCAATCCCCAAGGGAACGCCGCTGCCAATGAGCGTCAGCTCTCCAACCAAGTCACCTTCCTCTTGGAAGCCATAACCAATGTCTTAGGATGGCTTGATGACATAATGGTCCAACTCGACAACATGGAGGAAAATAGGCCCGCCCCAAGGGCTGATGATAGGAGGGCACCTCCACCACATGTAGAACCAGCCGTGGGAGAATTAAACCCCAACCATCCACCCGAGCATGGAAGGGTTCCACCCCCTAGGAGGAATGATAGGAACCTCCAGGACGACCCGGATGATCACCTATTGAGGCTTGTAAAGGTTGATGCCCCCACCTTTGATGGGTCCTACAACTCGAGTGTCTACTTGGATTGGGAGGCTTCAATGGATCAATACTTTGATTGGTATCCTATGTCTGAGGATAGGAGGGTTCGGCTTGCCAAAATGTAACTTACCAAATTGGCCAAGACCCATTGGTTGAACATTGAAGGGTTAAGGATGGTAAGGAGGCAAGCTCCCATCACCACGTGGGGAGACATGAAAGAACAACTTAGGCTCAAATATGTTCCCCCCTTCTACCACCAAACCCTCCTAGATGAATGACAGGCCCTAACCCAAGAAGGGAAGTCCATGACGGAGTACATCAAAAAGTTTGATTATTACCTCCTCAAGTGCAGAGTCCAAGAGGATCACGCGGTCACGTTATCCCAATTTAGGAATGAGCTTCAATTCCACATAAAAAGGAGCTCTTCATGTGCCATGTGACCACCCTAGAACAAGCCTATCAAAGAGCTCGTGACACCGAGAAATTCTCTCGATATCCCCGAATGGCCCCTCCTCGTGTGATGGACCCCAAGTCCATGTTGCCTCGGACCAACACACCACCCCCTCAACGGGGCATCCTTCCCACTCCCATGGGAACTCCTCCCATTTGAGCAGCCCCTCCTAGTGAGACCCTTCCCTCTCGACCCACAAATGGTCCTCCCAACCTCTGGTGAGGACACAAGAGCCCGAGTACGGCTCGACTCAACGAGCCACCGATACCGGACACGCAGCACGACGTGGTCGACACCGACCTCTTTGTGGCTGGGAGACAGTGTGGAGTCACCACCGGAGCCTTGATACTTTAGTACGTATTTTTATACGTATTCGAATTTTTTACGTATTTCGTCGTATTTGGTGTGTATTAGGTGTGTATTTGGTTTGTATTATCTTGGGTTTTTATATTGGGTCAATGGTAGAATAATTGACCATGTATTTGTATTTTTGATTTATTTTGGTCCAAGGGGGGGATTAATATGGTCCAAGGGGATTAATTAATGCAAGCCCCTTATGTTGACTTGGAGAGAGGGGCGCCCCCTCTTTTGTCTCCACATGGGGGATTTGTTTCATACTTGTTTATCCCATTTCCCCATTATACCCCCTTGACCAAGGGTAACCTAGGTCATTGGGCTAGGTCTAGGGTTTGAGTATTTAATGTCTCTTGTGTCATTTGGATAAAAATTAATGAAGAATTTATGTGAGAATTGCATTGGGCGCACCTCCCTCTCTCTCTTGTTCTTGAGTGTTCTTCCACTTTCTTCCTCCCTCTTCTTCAGATCTAAGGGTAAATCCTCCAAATTTCTGAGATTTCTTCCTCTCCCTCTCTTCCTCTACCTACTGTGATCGACCACCACCACCGCCGCCGCCGCCGTTCGTGCCGCCATTAAGCTGCCACAACGTCAACTCCGGCCTGCTGCCCCGAAATTCGGAGTTGCTTGACAATAGTTCGGTAAAAGGGCTGGTACGGGAGATCCAACCGTCGGATCGTGATGAGATTTTGAGGGTAGGTTCCTCCAATCGTCCACCATTCTCATTTTAATTTTTAGGCCGATCGGAGTCCATTTAGACCCTTTCCCAGCCACCTGTTGTTCCTTCTCACAGTCTGACTGTGTGCAGATCTGCGGGATAGCCTGTGGTAGCCGATTTTTCCCACCCCTCAAACGTTATTAAAAAAATACAAAACAATTATCTCCGTGGCCATCACCCTCCCCCCTAACCACCATAAAAATCTCAGCTCCTAAATCTTTCATTTGATTTTCGGTCAAACCACTTGAACGGGCAGATCCCGTTCTGCCTTGTCTGTTCTGTGTTTCGGGATAGAGAACTCAGTCAGTTTGCAGTTATTTTCATTTCCAATCCAGCCGTTGGATGGATCTGGAATTTTAGTATGCCGTATGTTTTTGAGTCCTCTTTCTAACGGTACCTATTGCATCTTGATCCGACATCGTATCTGGGTGTACTGGCCATTTTCGTGGAGGCGCGCACTTCTGCTCCGAGCCAGGCCAGAAAAGGGGGTTGCCGGATAAATCCCAAAGAAATACGTCGGGATAACTTCAGCGACCGCCGCTCCCGGGGGTCGATCGGGGACCCTCTGCCAGCGTCTCGGTGAACCGTCGCCTTCAGAAGATCTCCAGACACCGACGTCCATTTGGGCGCCCGTGCTTGCTGTCCTGCCGGACAGAATTTGCAGCTTCGGAGTCGCAGCCCGCAACCGACCGATACGCCGCCAACACGCTGCCCGTCAACCCCGGAACGGCGCTCCTGGACCGCTGTTGTGGCCTTTTACCTCCTTGCGTGGAGTGGGCCATAATTGTCTTGCTGTAACTAACTTGCCTTTTGTACCGGGAGTGACGGTTCTCGGCCGGGAAGTCTTCCCCATGCCCCGAGCGTGGAGGTACACTCGCCACCCACTTTGTCTAGCTTGCTTATTTAGTATATGTTCTAGATGCCGCTGCATGTGAGTAGGTTGTTTTCTAGTTAGTTCATAATTAATCACTGCTATGAGTTGTGAGAGCGAAACCCGTCCCGTGACTCATTCCGAGCACGAGAGTGAGTCGACCACCCGAGACTCAAAGTCGGTTACACAACCGTGCAGATCGTCGCATTTTCCTCGTCGGGGACGACTGTCAGTTAGCGCTTCTTGTTTGGGGCATGAAAGCCTCTTCTGGAGCTCTTAGGTGCTGCGCGTTGTAGTGTTGTTGCTGGACGCGTCGTCCTATAGAATCCAAGGTCGCAACCAGTCCGAGTCGGGTCTCGTAGTCGTCCCACATCAAATTGGTATCAGAGCTAGTTTGAGTCTAGGGTAGTTGGTCCAAGGTGCTCCATTTCATCTAGTATATCGAAAGGTGTTCCCGGAACGGTAGGCTATGCCTATTGGGAAAGGGGCACACTTGCATGAGCGCGATCTTCGGATCAAACCTCCGCCTCGTACCAGATATTGGAGTCTAGGTCATCTTCATTTTTGCATTAGTCCTTCCATATAGGTCGTAGTGAGTCACCCCTTAGTTCCCTCTAGGTCCTCACCCATTGCATGCCCACCCGTGGAGGTGCCCAGTACCATCGCCCTAACACTATGGGTGAACCCCGAGGTGCCAACCCGGGAGGCCGAACTCTGGATGACGTGTTCGCTCTACTCATGGAGCGCATGGATAGGTTTGAACAAACTAGTGTTGACATGTTTTGTTTTAGTCCTCACTGGCTTAAAAGATGTCTTCTCTCCCCTTATACTAAATCGATATGTAAAATAAATGGGAACATTAGAAGGAGAACAGAAGAGTGTAAATAACTGTGATCGCCACCAAGGTGCCTAATGTGATGAACACACCGTACCTTGGAAAGAGAGGGAGAGGTACTCACCTGACCTGCAGCGCTGTAAAGATATACGGCTCAGGAAGAACCGCCTATAAGATGCACGGTCTCACGATAGACCATTTAAGAACGCTGCAGAGGATGCGGGATGAAGTACTCCTGGCAGATGAACGGCTCTGACCCGACCGCAAGATGAAGAAGAACGGCCCAGGTAACACCGCACGTCTCCGTGAACGGCTGGTTAGGAACCGCACAAGGCCACCACGCCAGAAGTTGTAAAAGTGTCCAACCTCACCCTTTCCGGCCGGCCAGAAAGGATGGGCCTCGCGTTAGTAAATTGCTGACCTGCGAAACAGAGTGTAAAACATAAAGAAAAACCCAATATCAGAACTATAGAGTGTAGTAAATGCTAACATGAAAGGAAATAGACGTAACTAAGTGAAGTGGGGGATACCTGGGGAGTTTTAAACCCCTGGGGCATCAAAAACGTGGGAGTGTGTGTGAATGATAGTGCAAGCAACGAAAACGTGGGAGAATGGATGTGTAGAAACAAACATGCAATGAGAAGAAAACGAGACTATCTAGAATGCAAAAGGACTCAAAACGGAAGTTACTCCCTCGACCGGAGGCCTATATGGACGTAGAAGGACTCCCTCCCTGGTCATAAGTCGCTCAAGGATTCGGCAGGGCTTCGCCGTCGACCAAAATCTCTCCCCTTTCAAAGGTAGCCTTTAGGGTCTATTTATAGAGCATCTAAAGTTCTAGCTCAAAATTAGGGTTTAGAAGCATTTTCAGGTCGAGATTATCAAATAAAAATCATAGATAATCAAATTATCTCTTATCCAGTTTAAATGGTACTCAAAATGGTTCAGCATCCGCAGAGAAAATGACGGGAGAAGTTAAGGATAAAACCACGGATAGAGAGAGAAAATCTGTTGAAATTCAGGAATCGAACGGATGAATGGTCTTACGATAGACCGTTCAACGGGACGGGCGGCCATGTCCTGGCCGTCCAACCCGGTCGGTGGAAATTCAAAAAAATAGAAAATGTTATCCAACTATCCATCGAACTGACCGAAATCTTCACCGTTGGACTCTCATAGATGAACGGCTCAGATAAGACCGTTCAAAGGTAGAGCGGTCAAAGACCCACCGTACTAGCCTTGTCGGTGATAAATAGATTAATTGGATAATTATCTAAGAAAACCACCAAACGCAAGACTCTGAGAGATGAGCGGCTACTATCCATCCTTCCATCGTATTTAACGGCTATGAGGACCGCATAAATGCTTATCGGTGGAAATTCAAAAAATTAACCAAAATATTCCAAAATATATGGACGGTCCACAGGCAACCGCACATTGATTGAGTGGCCTGGGATGAACCGTACATGTATATGGGTGCTTAAAACTCATAGAAAAATCGAATCATCCAAAACCAAGGCCCATTAAGCCCAGAATTGAAACAAACCTAGCTAGGGAGGGAGCCTACCCATAAAACTAGCCCAAGACGTACCTGAAAACAGTGCCAACGAGTGATGGACAACTCGAGGCATCAAAAAATGGGAGTAAGAGAACGACTCAACTCATCGGCAAAAAAACGGGTCTCAACAACTAGTATGGAGAACACTAACCGCTTGGAGGGCCGTCTCATGACCATGGAGGACCGTGCCGAGGTCTCCGACCGATCTATTTAAGGTCTGGTTGGAAGGATGGAGAATGTGGAGAGAGTCCCCCACCAGGAGCTCCCCGGTGCTGCCCCGGCCCCTCCGGCACCTACTGCCCAGCCCGCCCCACTTTGGGCTGAGGAGTGACAGCCACGTGCCCTCGATGTTGAGGACTACGAGTCCAACAATGAATTTGGCAGAATTGGCCGACGCCGACGTGGTCACCGACCATAGAGGGATGACGAGGATGAGCGGGTCCTCAGGACGGTGCGAGCAGACCCTCTCACTTTTGACGGGTCCTTGGACCCGAAGGTCTATCTTGATTGGGAGGCTGGCAAGGACCGATATTTCGAGTGGTTTGGGATGACGGACCACCGGAAAGTCAAGTTCGCCAAAATGAAACTGCTAGGGCAGGCACAAACTTATTGGAGGAATATGGAGAACCTGCTGTTTCACCGTCAGGAGCCCCAAGTAGAGACGTGGGATGAGATGAGGACCAAACTCAAGAAGAAGTACCTTCCTACCTCCTACCGCCAGCGTCTCATAGACAGATGGCAGAGTCTCACCCAAGGACATCGGTACGTCTCTAATTACATCGCCGAGTTCGATGAGTACTTTCTGCGATGTGATGCCACGGAGGAAAGCTCCCTGATTGTCTCTCGTTTTCGACGTGGTCTGCGCCACACCTACAGTATGAGATTTTCCGCTGCAAAGTGGACAAGTTGGAAGACACATACCAGGTTGCACTCGAGGTGGAGCAATTTGAGGTAGAGTTTGCTCCTACCCCACGCCAGGGGGTGACATACCCGCGCGTGTCTGATCCTAGGACCACGCCCGGTTCCTACACTCGATGGCCTATGGCCCACCCCCAGGAACCCCCTCTCCAAGACCTCGCTGCTCCTAGGCGCCCCCTCCCTCCGAGGGATCCTCCCCTTCGCCAGCAGGCACCCATCTGTGCCCCTAGACCTCCCCAGCCCGCCATGCCGACTCGACTACCCCTACTTCCTACACCCCAGTCCATCCTGTGGACAAGGGTAAGGGGCTAATGGTTGGTGGAACATCCCAGGGCTTTGGGACACAGGGAACTTGCTATAGGTGTGGTGGGGTTGGCCACTATTCGGTCAAGTGTCCCACTCGGGAGTCGCTTGTCATATCTGATCCCTCTGCCAGCGACCCCACACTTGAGCTAGTGCCGATCAGTTACGAGGCTGATCAGGACTTACCGGAGGAGTTCTTAGATGAACTAATGCAGGGAGAGCAAGTTGATGTCCTAGATACCCTGCATCAGGGTGATGTACAGCTGGGTGTAGTCAGGTGCATCATAACCCAGCCTTAGGTGAGTGACGACTAGCGTCGTACCACCATCTTCCATACATTTTGTAGGCTGGGAGGAAAGGCCTGCAAGGTGATCATAGATAACCGAAGTTGCATGAACGCTATCTCTATGGGCACTGTTAGGCGTCTGGGTTTGACGCCCGTAGATCACCCCGTCCCTTGCAGGGTATCTTGCGTGGATTCCACTTCCATCCCAGTCAGGCTGTGATGCCTGGTGCCACTGTAGTTCCAGGCTTACCATGATGAGATCTGGTGTGATGTGTTGCCTATGGAGGTGGGTAGCATTATCCTAGGTAGGCCTTGGCTTTTTGATCGGGATGCCACCCTTCAAGGTCGGTCGAACACCTGCACATTCGACCACGGGGGTCATAGGATCACCCTCCACCCCACTCAACCGAAGGATCCGTCTGTCCGAGGACTAGCCAGTCCCAGCACTTCGACCCCTCCTAGTCAGGGGATGGTCGGTCCTTCCACCTCATCCGTGGCGCAGGCTACTACCACTTCGACTACTCCTAGCACAGGAGGCCTCCAACCCTGGAGGTTAATGATGATTAGCCCACGAGAGATGGAGCAAGAGGTGATCGGGGGTAGCCCTATCCTTGACGTTGTTGTCCGAGGAGTGGATGATGTCGCTCCTGGGTCTTATGATAAGCACCCCCCAGAGATAGCTGCGATCCAACGAGAGTTTTCCGATGTCTTCCCAGAAGACCTCCCTGAAGGCCTTCCGCCTATGAGGGATATCCAGAACGAGATCGACCTTGTCCCGGGCTCATCGTTGCCCAACCTTCCCCACTATAGGATGAGTCCCACGGACCCTACCTGATGGGGGCATCCCTTGCCCCTCTGCATTTTTCGAGGCTCAGATTGTTCGTCGGCATGTGCCATTGTGTTCGTCATGTGTTTCAGAGTCTAGTCATGTAATTTTTTCATTTTATTTGAGTCATAAACAATGTAATTTTCCCTTTATTTGAGTCTGGTACCTAGGTTTAAGAGTTATTTACCTAGTTAAGTGTCATTACATTGTCTAGGCAGGATAATGGGCCCAATTCATTGGGCTAGGCCCATGGGCTCCTCTCCCTGGTCTGTCTGGTCATTATGTCAATTGTCTAAGGTCAGTATGGTCATGTGAAAAGTCTGGAGTCTATAAATAGCCCCCTCCCCTCTCTCATTTGTAACCTTGGATGATCAAATATATTGTGAGTTTTAGTTATTTCTTTGGAGTGGATTCTCTAACCCTCTCTCTCTCTCTCTCCAAGAGGGGTGCGCCCCTTTCTCTCTCCTCCCCCTCCCACCTACTTTCTCTCTCTCCTCCCCTCATTCAATAGTCACCACAACTTCCCACAACACCTCTTTACTCCACCCCTAGTCCCAAGGGAGAACCCACCAATCTCCAAGCCACCCTTCAACTCCCAACCACCCACTACCCTTTCCAAAGCACCCTTCCATCTCCCCAAGACTGAAGGGGTTCAAACCCTATGCCAAATTTGAATCTCCCTCCCTTGCTGGCTGCCCCTCACCCCTCTCCAACACCCCCTTCCTACCCTGGTCGCCCTCCCCATTTCCCCTTGCTACCCTTGGCCATCCCACCATCATATACACAACCCTACACCATCAGCCTATTCCCAGCTTGCAGGTAGTAGAGTACCAACGACTTTCTGAGGCTGACATGTCATCACCAAGAAGCTTCAGAGAGCGTACTAAATATCGGCGGAATCATCGTCCAGTCTATTTCGCAACGGAAGTCGTCCCGCCCCCGTCTGAGTTCTTGGCTGCCCGGAGGAGTCTTCACCGCCGGACTGTGCAATTCCTCCCTGGCAAATACCCAACTGCAGCTTGCAGAGGCTACCACGACCAGTATCTTGAAGACATTGGAGCGGCATTTGGCTAAAGACTTCTGCTACGAGTCCCCTTTCATCTCCAAGAATCGGAGCATCGTTTGAAACCCGAAGGACAAAGTTCCAAATTTCCTACACCGAGTGCGCAGGTCAGTCCAAGTGGAGATAGATTCGACCTTCTTCCATTCTTCTGGCCCTCATGGTCTACTCCGACCTCCGCTGGTAGCCCCGTGGGTCTCCATTCGAAGATAACTCGACCGCGAACGCAACAGTCCTAGTCTTGCCATCAACTGAGCACGGGAGTGGTCGTGACAGCCTTCCCATCCAATAATAGCGGTCCAGACACTGCCAGGAGCAGAGTGCAGCAGTCTTGATCCCAACCCTGCCTCGACCGTCGTCGTCATCAAGAAAGTCTCCAATAATTCTGATGTCCTCCTGGGCCAACCTAGAAGATTTTGGCATTGGTTTCATCAACAAAGGAGTTCGGGAGAGCCCGTGGCAGCACCGACAGTGACTACATATTTGGCTGTTCCTAAAGCTGTTAGAACCGAAGAAGCTCGGCAATTCGGCTTCTAGCTTAGTTTTTCCCCCACCCCGCCTATCCGGCTGACCACCCCTCCCTGCGTGGAGGTAGTTTTGGATGTAATTTCAATAAGTCCTCGCCCCGAGATCCCCCTCCTGCGAGAGGTGTAGTGGTGTAACATTTTAATTTTCAGGTCAAAGCTACACCGACATGGCGTGCGGGTGCGTACCCACGCCTCCCCGCTCGCCCTCGTCTCCGGTCGGGATCGGTGTATTCACGTAGATCAGGTAAGCTTTTGGTCACTTCTCTTTGCTGGTATTCCTTGCTTAATTAGTATTATCTCTTAGCTCCGTCGGACGGTGAGAGAGTGCCTAGTCCCAAATTGCCATCAAATTGAGCAACCACCACGGAGCGAGTTGTGAGAGAGACCCTATGTTGGCCCAGATAGAGATGGCGGACAAGAAGGGGGGTTGAATTGTCCCCTTTGCCGAGAAGGCGGATTTAAAAAAATTATCCTTGACAACCACAGCGGAATTAAAATTGCAACGTTGATTTCTTAAGCAGGAGTGAGATTAAAGAGTTCTCTCACGCTTTCCGATCTCACTCGAATTGATAATGTAACAATTTAGACAGTTCAAGTTTAACAAAGATTAAACAATGATCAACAAGGAAGTTAAGCTCAAATACAAATAACGGAGGTAGCAATGTGTGATAGCGTAGTGAGATAAAAAACCTATGTATTGAACCTGTGAAGGGAGATAGAAGAAATGGCAAACACACAGGCAAACCACAAGACACAGATTTTTAAGGTGGTTCGGGACCACGACAGGCTCCCTACGTCCACCCCTCACCCAACCGGGTGAGGCTTCACTACCACGCTGCGCGACGGCAGCAACACGGGGACGAACCCCAACACACACGCTGCTTCCGCAGCAATAACCACACACGGGTAGGGGAAACACACCCCGGACAGTAAACCACACGGAGACGCAGCTCCGTACACACACACAAAAATATATTCTGAGTTTAACAAACAAAGAAGATATACAATAAATGCCTGTTGCAAAATATATATATCATGAAAACCATTTTAAGGGAATGGGAAATGATATGGAATGTTTTCCCTTTTGTTCTCCAGTAGCTTAAGAGAATCTTTTGTTGAAGCTCGGATTGGAGAAATGCTTATCCGCAGCTGGTTGGTGTAGTAGGTCCTCCTCCTTGAGGATCTTGCATATATTCCATCAAATTCAAACTCCAACCATGTCTTCACACAAATAGGAGACAAGATAGAAGAGTACTTCACAATGATAAAACAGGAGAGAAAGACTTAGCCCCTTTGATGTATGCGCCCAAGCCGGCGGCCGGTGAGAGGAGTAGCAACCCCTTCCTCTAGCATCAAGCTTGGGATTACGAGATGCGATCGATGAAGGCTATATCTTCCTTCTCCACCGATGCAAACCCTTTCTCTTTATCCTCCAGTAGAGGGCGGTGCCCTCTTTCACGTTTTTCCTCTTCCCCTTTCTTCTTCCCTGCAGCAAATAGAGAATGTTAGCACATTGGGTGTTATTTCGATCCAAAATCGCAAGCTACATATAGGGCAGATAAGAGTTGAACAAATGACCACAATACCCTTGCAAAACCCTAGCAAAACCACCCTAATATGTTCATTACTAACCCAAGGTCAAGTGTGTAAATTTTTAGCCCATTCGGAGGTCATTTGGATGGGTTTCGGCAATTTACGAAAAAGCCGCGCGGACCTGCGAACAGGGGGGGGTCGACCCACTTTGGAGGGGGGTCGACCCATCTGCCAGACAGATGCTGTCTGGCAGATTTTGTCACAGGGGGGTCGACCCACTTTCAGCCAGAGAGCTGAAAGTGCCCTGTTTTGCCCAGGGGACGACCCATCCAGTGTGGGGGGTCGACCCATCTATCTTCAAACATCAAAATGTGATTCCAAGAGGTCATCTAAAGTTATAAACATGCAAGCCAATGAATTCAACCATTCAACATGAAATTAAATGATTAAAAGCAAGTTAAATAACCTAGTTTGCATGTAACTAACACATCTTGATGAATTCACAAGAGAACTCATTCTAAAGCCGAATAACATCAGTTTTTGTCCTACCAACAATCATTCCTCCTCATTCAACATGTAAAACAAATGAATATGCATTGAAAACAAGATGTTAGCATTTGTAGACATCATCCAACAAATGTAAGCATTAACCACATTGTTTTCACAATGAGAGCTAGTTTTGCATAAGAGTCATCCATGAGACTTAAAACATGGTTTCTTCAAAGAAACTTGACATAACCAAGTCATCCACACGAAAAATCATATATAGCCTAGATCAAGTCAACACAAGTCAAAACTCTCCTGATCACTTGAAACATTTCAAGAAGTTTGAACACAAGTGAGAGAGTGCCCAAGAAGCCCCCCTTGTAGGATGACCAAAGTTCAAGTTGAAGCCGACTTCAAGGTTTGTGATGTCGACTCCGTTAGAGTGGAATGGCAATGTTTGTTTGACTTGGAGTTGAAATCCACCAAGAGTTGGTTTTCCTCCAAACTTCAAATGAGTTGTGTTCCAAGAGTTCACTAAATCTGTTTTTCCTGCAAGATCAAATTATCACATTATTAGCACCTTGGTTATCAATTAATTTTCAATAGATCACGTAAAGGCATAGACACACACGATTTGTTAAAGACATTAACCCATTTGAAAACTTCAAGACTTCCTAGAAAATCACCATGAAAAACCAGTTATCCTTAACTGAATATCAAGATTGACTTATAGTATGTTTAAATATCATGAATGAGCATTACAATCTTATGGCATTGAATTTGAACACAAGTGTGAGCATCATGAAGCTAAGTTAACAAAGTTGATGTCGAAGCCATAGCCAAGCATTAGCCCCTTTTTCCAATTCAAGGTTTCATGAATCTCAATAGAAAATAGATTCTTACCATGTCTCCAAGACTTAGAGAGCAAAATGGAACCTGCACACAGATGTTTATATTTTGACATTCTTTTCACACCAAGAACATGGACAACCATTCATCAATTGAAGGTCATCAAAAATGTCAAGTTGAAAGACACAATTCAATCCGAAATACATCAAAATCTATGAGAGGCATGTAAAACAGAAATCAGTTATGGATAGTAAGAAGCTTGTCCATTAGCCATTTGACTCCCAAAATGATATTCATCATTTGATTCCAATCCTGCAAAGCAAAAGATCATCGTGTTAGTTTGTTTGTCATCGAAATGCCATTAAGCACAAAACACACAATATATTAGAATCATCAAAACCATTGTCAAAGACAACAAGGGGACGCACAGAACCCAACAATCTCCCCCTTTTTGATGATGACAATATATTGTGGCTATACAATTTTCTCTCCCCCTTTGGCATAATCAAAAAATGGGGGACAAAAGAGCAGATAAGAAGATTCCAACAGGAATAAGAAATAAGCACACGAACCCAGCAATGGACTTCCCATGAAGAGAAGGGCGTGAATTTGAGGAGCAATCAAGAGAGATATGAATTCAGTGCATTTGGAACTATTTTTGTGATTTTTGCAATATGAATGAACAAATTATTATATGCACAAGTAATCTAAGAAAACTGAGATATATGCAATGTAAAGCAGAATGCAGAATATGAACTATATGCAAAAGATAAAACTATATGGTATGCACAAGTGTGTTGTGCTTTAGAAAGCACGTTATTTTCTTCAATTGTCAAGAACCAAAAACCAACTGACAATGGGTTATTTAACCTATTATGGATAAGTATGATCTATAGATGCATGTAAATGAAGTGAGCATGATATGATCAATTTAGGTCAAGCATTCAAGCACTCAAGCAAGCATAATTAGTATAGACTCATGCAAGTCCCTTCGGGACGGATTAAGGATAATGCAATCGATTATAGAGCATGATGAACATGTACAATACTAAGAGAGTCGTGCTTACACAATAAGGTACTGCATAAACTATGAAATTTGACAGATTCATAAAGAACATTCTTATAATCAAACCCATGTGCAATGTGAAGATTGAGCAATGAATTCCAAGACAATATGGATAATCATATTTTCTAGAAAACACTAAAAGGAACTTATCATCCATACACTTTCATACACAATGCTCGACTATTGGTAGCTACGTATGACCCCATTTTTTATAACTAAAATGGTGTGACTAACCTTTTGACGCGAGTCATGCCCTTTGTTTCAGGGGCAATTCCCGGTTACTCAGTTTCGTCACTTTTTATGATGTGTAAAAGACACTTTTCGACGCGAGTTGTATCCTTTGTCTCAGGGACACTTCCTGACTACTCGGTGGCTAATCACACTTATCTTAAGGTGGATTAGTTTCTCCTTTCGGCGCGAGTTTCCTCCTTTATTTCAGGGGGGATTCCCGGTTACTCGGATCCACGTTCCACTTATACAATTTTTTAGAGGGGTGAACAGCTTTTTCCTCACGAGATATGTGACTTCCATGTAGAGAATCAATAGTTCAGAAGAGTGTAGAATAGAAAACTGTAATCCTTATCTAGTTGAATCATTTATCTCAAAAAGGTGCAATAGTGTGTGGGTGGTTGTAGTGAATGTAAGACATGAATTAGTCAATTCAAAATTATGTCTCCCCCTAAATGTATGCACGGTTATAAAAGTCTCTCCCTTAATATATGCCATATACAGACATGTCCAAACCAATGCATTTTCAAATAGCAAGGAATGAGTCATAGAAGGAGTCAAAAAAAATTGGGTGTATCATATATACAATCAAGCATTCATTGAATTGAATTTTTCAAGCAAGTAGATTATCGGTACTCGGCGGAGAACTTAGGTCCGAAGACCACCATTACGCATAGTGAAAGCTTCCGGCTAGACGTAGTCTAACTTTCCACTAACACCATTTCATATACCGAGTAATCAAGACATTCAAGCACACAAGTATGAAGAATATGCAAATGGTATGCATGAGTATGCATGATATGAGCATGTGGATGCGTATGTAAAATATGTATGCACATGCAAACTTATATTTACAAATGTGTAAAGATGTATATGATATGTGCAGTGTAAGACATCCAAACCCAATTTTTATTTGCAAAAGCAAAGAATGTGAGTATGAAAAGCAAACTGAACATTTGTAGTATCAAGCATTCAAAACTAAGGTTATTCACAAGATTGCAAAGAAGTGCATTCGGGCCTTTTAACAAGGGGACCCAAAGTTTCATTTTTAGATTTATCAAAGTGAACCTAAGTAAGGAAATTCTCAAAATTAAACTTTTTCATTCTCACCTTGAGGGTCCTTTATAAATTGACATCTTTTGACCTTAAGGTGCCCCTATAAAACAGATTCTCATTTTGGTGATTTGGGTACCCAAACTATCTTGGGTCCCGAGGGGTTAGTCCTGGCATAAACTAAAGATTTCCTATGTTTCTTAGCATGCCAATCATCATCCAATTTCATAATAGAACAGTCATCCATCAAATGACCATTCTGACCACAGTAAAAGCAATGCGAGGAATTTCTTTTCATAAATCAATTTTCATCATTTTTCATTAGAGAACATGTATCCATTACATGTCAATTTTCATCATTTTTCATTAGAGAACATGTATCCATTACATGTCCCCTTTGATGTATGCGCCCAAGCCGGCGGCCGGTGAGAGGAGTAGCAACCCCTTCCTCTAGCATCAAGCTTGGGATTACGAGATGCGATCGATGAAGGCTATATCTTCCTTCTCCACTGATGCAAACCCTTTCTCTTTATCCTCCAGTAGAGGGCGGTGCCCTCTTTCACGCTTTTCCTCTTCCCCTTTCTTCTTCCCTGCAGCAAATAGAGAATGTTAGCACATTGGGTGTTATTTCGATCCAAAATCGCAAGCTACATATAGGGCAGATAAGAGTTGAACAAATGACCACAATACCCTTGCAAAACCCTAGCAAAACCACCCTAATATGTTCATTACTAACCCAAGGGCAAGTGTGTAAATTTTCAGCCCATTCGGAGGTCATTTGGATGGGTTTCGGCAATTTACGAAAAAGCCGCGCGGACCTGCGAACAGGGGGGGGGGTCGACCCACTTTGGAGGGGGGTCGACCCATCTGCCAGACAGATGCTGTCTGGCAGATTTTGTCACAGGGGGGTCGACCCACTTCTGAAGGGGGGTCGACCCACTTTCAGCCAGAGAGCTGAAAGTGCCCTGTTTTGCCCAGGGGACGACCCATCCAGTGTGGGGGGTCGACCCATCTATCTTCAAACATCAAAATGTGATTCCAAGAGGTCATCTAAAGTTATAAACATGCAAGCCAATGAATTCAACCATTCAACATGAAATTAAATGATTAAAAGCAAGTTAAATAACCTAGTTTGCATGTAACTAACACATCTTGATGAATTCACAAGAGAACTCATTCTAAAGCCGAATAACATCAGTTTTTGTCCTACCAACAATCATTCCTCCTCATTCAAAATGTAAAACAAATAAATATGCATTGAAAACAAGATGTTAGCATTTGTAGATATCATCCAACAAATGTAAGCATTAACCACATTGTTTTCACAATGAGAGCTAGTTTTGCATAAGAGTCATCCATGAGACTTAAAACATGGTTTCTTCAAAGAAACTTGACATAACCAAGTCATCCACACGAAAAATCATATATAGCCTAGATCAAGTCAACACAAGTCAAAACTCTCCTGATCACTTGAAACATTTCAAGAAGTTTGAACACAAGTGAGAGAGTGCCCAAGAAGCCCCCCTTGTAGGATGACCAAAGTTCAAGTTGAAGCCGACTTCAAGGTTTGTGATGTCGACTCCGTTAGAGTGGAATGGCAATGTTTGTTTGACTTGGAGTTGAAATCCACCAAGAGTTGGTTTTCCTCCAAACTTCAAATGAGTTGTGTTCCAAGAGTTCACTAAATCTGTTTTTCCTGAAAGATCAAATTATCACATTATTAGCACCTTGGTTATCAATTAATTTTCAATAGATCACGTAAAGGCATAGACACACACGATTTGTTAAAGACATTAACCCATTTGAAAACTTCAAGACTTCCTAGAAAATCACCATGAAAAACCAGTTATCCTTAACTGAATATCAAGATTGACTTATAGTATGTTTAAATATCATGAATGAGCATTACAATCTTATGGCATTGAATTTGAACACAAGTGTGAGCATCATGAAGCTAAGTTAACAAAGTTGATGTCGAAGCCATAGCCAAGCATTAGCCCCTTTTTCCAATTCAAGGTTTCATGAATCTCAATAGAAAATAGATTCTTACCATGTCTCCAAGACTTAGAGAGCAAAATGGAACCTGCACACAGATGTTTATATTTTGACATTCTTTTCACACCAAGAACATGGACAACCATTCATCAATTGAAGGTCATCAAAAATGTCAAGTTGAAAGACACAATTCAATCCGAAATACATCAAAATCCATGAGAGGCATGTAAAATAGAAATCAGTTATGGATAGTAAGAAGCTTGTCCATTAGCCATTTGACTCCCAAAATGATATTCATCATTTGATTCCAATCCTGCAAAGCAAAAGATCATCGTGTTAGTTTGTTTGTCATCAAAATGCCATTAAGCACAAAACACACAATATATTAGAATCATCAAAACCATTGTCAAAGACAACAAGGGGACGCACAGAACCCAACACCCTACAACCCACGCCCTTGGTGTCCTAGCCTCCAGTGAAATTGGGCATCTCAGGCCCTTAGGGGTTCAGCCTCAAGCTTGCCAAATCCCCCGGAGCATCAAGGTCCCACCCTGGACCCTCTCCATCATCACCGGGTTGCCCACGGGCACATGTGTGTGTTACGGGGGTGAATCCACTTAAGTGATATCACCCGGTATATTGGGTTGCTTGTGAGTCATAGGTCCAAGGATCATTGGCCTAGTGGCTATCACCCCCAAGGTGGTGTCACATCAAGTGGTATCAGAGTAAGTTCTCAACTTGTCTCTACAAGTTGGTCCTAGGGCGCGCATATGCATTTAGAGTCTCCCAGTGCATCGCTCTTGTCCACTAGCATGGCGGCCTCATACCGACCTTACCCATCGGCCCTCTCCATGAGTCCAAACCCCCAAGAGAAACTGATGGGGACATCACCTCCCATGCCCACATTCACGAATCGTCTCCTCGCCCCGGTTGCATCCGGCATGGTCTAGTTATTTATTTTGAGTCCTATGTAATTTTTATTTGAGTCATATCATTGTATTTTCCCTTTTATTTGAGTCATGTCCCTAGGCCTTTTATTTATTGCCCTAAGTTTGTGTGTCATTAGGGTTGATTAGATTAGTTAATGGGCCCAATTCATTGGGCTAGGCCCAGGGGCGCCCCTACCCCTTGGTTATTTATCATTGTTGCAAGAGTCAAGGACTTTTTGTAAAATGTGAGTTGCCTGTATATAGGACCCCATTCCCCCCCATTTGAAGTCAATGAATGAATGAATGAATATTTGAATTTTCTAGTGTCCAACTTAAATCTTCTTCTTTTGGTGAGAAGCCAATTGAGTGGATGAGAAGTCCCTATCCCCCCTCTCTCTCTCTAGAAAGCTATTTTCTCTCTCCTCCACTTTCTCTCTCTAAAACTTACGCCCCTTTCTCTCTCCTCCCCTCCCAACCACCTTTCTCTCTCTTCCCCCCTCCAATAACTCATCCCCAACTCCCTACCACCCCACCTTAACTCCACCCCAACCCCAAGGGAGATTCCACCACTCCCCATTCCACCCTCCAACCACCAACCACCCACTCCCCTTCCCCAAGCACCCTCTCATCTCCCAAGGGGAGAATCCCATTTTCCCAAGCCCCCCCTTTACCTTCCCCACACACCTCTTCCCATCCCCAAGGCCAGAAATTAATCCCACCCATAAACCCAATTTCAAGTACCCTTTCCCTCTCTCCCTCCCAACCCAAATTCACAGCTCCTCTCTCACCCACTGCAAACACCACCTTCCAGACCCCATTCTCCCCCTCCCACACCTTGGAACGCCCCTTCCGAGACCCCCTCACAGCCAGGGGTTGCCCCCACTCCCATCCACCCCATTTCCCATCCCTTCTACCCCATTCCCCCACCACCTTTCACCACCTGCAATTCTCAGGTCACAGGCAGCAGAGTACCAGCAGCTGGCAGAGCTGGCCCCGACTTCATCCTAGCCTCCCTGGAAACCCAAGTGGTACCGTCGGAAGCGTCTCCCTGTCCTCTTTGCAACGGAGGTGGTCTCGTCCCGTTCTAAGGTTGTGGCTGCCCGACGGAGTCGATCTCCAAAGACTGCGCATCTGCCTCTTGACATTCAACCTGAAGCCCGTTGCAGAGGCTCCCACGGACATCTTCTTGAAGCTCCGAAGGCGGGCCTTGGCTGAGGGTTTCTACACCAAGTCTACTTCCAGTATCAAGAAACGGAACCCCGTTCGGCATCTGGAGCTGTGTTTTCTCATTTTTCTCCCTCAGGTGCGTAGTTATGTCCCCTCTGGGACTGAACCGACCCCTGTCCACTATTCAGGTTCTCCCAAACTGCTCCGACATCATCTGGCATTCCCGCGGGTCACGTTTTGAAGAAGACTCGACAACAGTTCCAACGACTCCAGCCACGCTCGATTCAGAGTCCCAAACCTTGGAACACCCCTTCCAGACCCCCTCACAGCCAGGGGTTGCCCCCACTCCCATCCACCCCATTTCCCATCCCTTCTACCCCATTCCCCCACCACCTTTCACCACCTGTAATTCTCAGGTCGCAGGCAGCAGAGTACCAGCAGCTGGCAGAGCCGGCCCCGACTTCATCCTAGCATCCCTGGAAGCCCAAGTGGTACCGTCGGAAGTGTCTCCCTGTCGTCTTTGCAACAGAGGTGGTCTCGTCCCATTCTAAGTTCGTGGCTGCCCAGCGGAGTCGATCTCCAAAGACTGCGCATCTGCCTCTTGACATTCAACCTGAATCCAGTTGCAGAGGCTCCCACGGCCAACTTATTGAAGCTCTGAAGGCGGGACTTGGCTGAGGGTTTCTACACCAAGTCTATTTCCAGTATCAAGAAACGGAACCCCGTTCGGAATCCGGAGCTATGCTTTCTCATTTTTCTCCCTCAGGTGCGCAGTTATGTCCCCTCTGGGACTGAACCGACCCCTGTCCACTGTTCAGGTTCTCCCAAGCTGCTCCGACATCATCTGGCATTCCCGTGGGTCACGTTTTGAAGAAGACTCGACAACAGTTCCAACGACTCTAGCCACGCTCGATTCAGAGTTCGGGAGCGCTCGTGGCGGCCTCTTCTTCCTGTTGCTGAGGTACTTTTGCTGGCAGAGCCAGAACTTAGGGGCCCTGTTTGTAGTCGGACCCCAAACAGCACCGGGGACCATAGAAATCAACAAAACTCAGGCGTCATCCTGATCCAGCTACGACAATTTTCCAACTAGTCTCATCATCGGAAAAATTCAGGAGTGGCCGCAACATCGTCATCTTCAACTGTCTGTCCCCTGTTCTAGAGAGCAGGCAGAACCGGCGTCGTCCATCCGTTCGGCTTCCATTGCAGTTTTTTCCCTCCCCGCCTGGTCGACTTAAAGCCCCTCCCTACAGGAGGTAGTGTTTGAATGTAAGAGTGACTCTCCCTCCCCTTGTTCCACCCCCTTGCATGGGGAGTAGTGTTGTAACTCTTTAAAATAGGGTCAAGCTACTCCGGCATAGCGTGTGGGGAACCACGCTTCCCCGCTCGCCCACGTCTCCGAGCGGGACCGGTTTCTTCAAACCGGTCGAGTAAGTGTTCTAACCTTGCTTCCCTTAGTGCTTGTCCTTTCAATATTAGTTCATAGCTCCACTAGCCGTGAGAGTGAGTGCTCGGTCCCTCACGCTCCGTTGCTTCGAGTGACCGCCGTGGGGAAGAGAGTAACCAGTGCCCTCGGCACAACGTCGGCCCCATTGAATTGGGCCTCCATACCAGCAAGGGCCCAGCCCTCACATCCTCCACTTGGCATCGCCAAGTTACCCCAGGTTTGGGTGAGTGTCGGTTGAGCGGCCGCCGAGTTTGGTCCGTTTATATTGCGAATTGTGCTTGCTTGATAAAGTCCAAGGGTGTGTCACATAAAATTGGTATCAGAGCAAGTTCTAGAGTTGTCTCTACTAAGTCTTGTCCTAGGGCCATTGCATTTATCCCTCCGTTCATCATGGCCATTTCCTACTTAGCCTACTCGCCACCCATGGACTTCATTCTAGATATGGATATTATCTTTGACGGATCATGTTCTAGCGATTACCTTAGGTGGGAGGCTAACATAGAAAGGTACTTTGAAGAGACTTGGGTATATGGACCCCCAAGAGTCCTCAAAGCCAAGGGACGACTTCGGGGTCAAGCCAAGGAAAAGTGGCGGAGAATAGAGGGCTTAAGGAGAGTTGAAAGATAAGAACCTATTCACTCATGGGAAAATATGAAGGTAGAACTTAAGAAGATCTACATCCCCAAATATTCCCACCCCTCCTACTCAAACACCCCTAGCCCGAGGAGCACTACCACTCCTCCATCCCCACCCGGCCAACTTGAGACCACCCTTAGGCCTCCACCCCCACCACTCCCAACAAATTCCCTCTCAACCATCATCACTACACTTCGCCACCAAATCCTCTTCCTTAAGACCCAAATGATCCAAGCATCCACCTCCCCACCTAACCCCATGAGGGTCCCCACACCCCATCCAAAACCCCTTTCCACAACCCTCACTATCCAAGCCCCCTTGGTCCCCACCACTACCCCTCCATCATCCCCTATAAGGGACACTCCCCCCAAGACCGACCAACCCAAGCCACCCCAACCAACCCACTCCCTCCCCCAAAACTCCCATGTCCTAGGCCTCCACTACTTCCCCTCCCTATCCCAAACCAAGTTTCCCTTTACCCTGCACCCCGGGTGCACCATACACCAATCATCACCACCCCACCCCCGAAAGACCCTCTCACCTCCTTGGAGGAGGAACACATACCCGATCCCATAGTGATGAACACTCCGGATCCTATCCCCACCACGGAGGCCACCCATATCCAAGTGGAAGAAGAAACCTCACATGGTGGCCTTCACCTTACACCACCCTCTCTAGTTGGGGCCGAGCTTATCTTAGGAGAACCCCTTATTAGTTGGCTAAAGGAGAGCCCAATAAGAGAGATCACGGTTGTAGACACACCAAAATTGACACTTTGTTGATCAAATCCCATGTCACTATGATAACGCCCCAAAGTGAACTTCAATATTTCTATAATATAAAGTTTTTCTATTTAGTCTTGGGTTTTTTGAATTCACGACTTGAAGAGGGGAGTGTTTTAAATAGCGACCTAATCTGGGGCATGTTCTTAAGAAAGGACGACCACAAAAAAGGGCGTCAATTCCTGGTATTTTACGAGTCCCACCCCAATTGCAATCAATGATTAACGTCCTTGATGAAGGGCGTGTTTTTGTTTAACGCCTTTGCTTCAGGCGTCTTTTCACAATTTTCAAATAAAGAAGGTTTTTATTACCAAAATTGAATCTAGGAAGTGACGCCTTGATCCTGGTCGTGTTTTGAATTAACGCCCTGGAGCAGGTCGTCAATTCTGAATTGACGCCCTTTGGTAGGTCGTGTCTCACCCTTTCGTGTCCTGTTTAAACTCGCCTTTCCTGAAGAGTTCCCTGCCTTTCTTGGTCACCTTGCTCGATCTCGGAACTAGAGTCCTTGCCGTTAACGACCACTGCCTATTCTTATCTTCACAAATCTATGTTTATCTTGATCTAAACCCTATAAAAGAGTCGCCTGGTTGATCTCGCGCGAGGTTAGGGAGACACAGAGAGAGAGAGGCAGACATATACACACACACACACAGAGGTTAACGGGTGCTGGCGATTGAGATTAAGAGCTATTGATCTCTTCTGCTTCCTCCTGCTGCTCCATCCGAAGCAAAGTGTTTTTCCCTTTACTGTTTACAGGAACAGCATGGGACTTTTTCTTCTCTTCGTTGTTGTTTGTCGTCTCATCTTATCATCATATAGCCTTTTCCTTGCATTAGTTTTATTGCATCTCTCCTCTCCCTAATTCTCTAGGGGTTTTTAAAACAAACGAAAGGTGCATATTTTATGCTCTTCTTTCATCACCATCTTCCATCTTTGGATTGATACTACACTCACGTTTGGCTGATCTCCTTTTCTTTTATTTGTTTGTTCTTTGTTCAAAGGTAATCAAAGAGGAAAACCCCCTTCGTCAGCCGGCCGATAGAAGGTGGAGGAAGGAACCACATCCATCCCGCATCCTATTATCATCAGGTATTCGCGATCATCTTTTCTTCTTATTGAGGTGACCCCTCTGGCGATCACTCTCCTTGGTAGCACCACGTGCTCTTTTACTCCCTTTTTCATTATTCTTCTTATGCATATGCTCTCTATATATATATTTTTCTTAAAAGTGGATTACTTTCCATGATTCACAAATTGGCGATCACGGTGGGACTTCCACTATTTTTCTTTTGATTACCATCTCCTTTTGGCACCCACGTGTGCCCTTTCCTATTGGCACCCACGTGTGCCCTTTCCCCTTTGGCACCCACGCGTGCCCTTTCTCTTTGGTACCCACGGTACCCCTCCTTTGTGCCCCACTGGCACCCTCCACTGTGCACACTGCACACTCCCCGGGATCAGTCAGCTTGTGATTAATCTATTGCTGTTGTTGAATTAACGCCTTTCACAAAGGCGCCTTTTTATTTAACGCCTTCATCTAGGGCGTCTGTTTTCTGTTTAACGTCTTCCACGAAGGCGTCTTTCATCATATCTGCTGCTTCTGTGAATTTGCGCCCTCCCCTCGGGCATCATTTTATTTGGTAGCGCCTCACGCCAAGGCGCATTTTTCGTCGATCGTGCGCACCACTCACATTTGACGCCCTCTGGCAGAGGCGTCTTTATCATATTTAGCGCCCCACATCAAGGCGCGTTTTTTCATTATCTGTGAGCCTCTCCCAGTGATTCACGACAGCTACGCTGTCGTCTCTTTTATTGATAGCTACTGCTGCTACGTCACCTCTTTCCTATGTGTTTACAGAGCTTTGCTGTTTCTGTCTATTCATGCTGGACTCATACTTACATTGATTATTTGATTATATTGCTGTGATTGGCTTATCTTATACTGCATTTTGTGGCATCTGGTTGAGAGACCTCCTCTCTCTACACTAGGATTCCACACACCTCTCTTGGAATCGGAACAACCCTCCATTGAGCATTCCGTCTCTTTGGACCGAAAATCCCTTTTCCAAGACCTGCGTAAGTCCCCGCACCCATGGATTCCCTCACGGACGCTGGGCTGGTTGTACCCTTGAAGTACCCGGAGTTTAGAGAACCTATCGTTGGAAAGAAGAGAGAGAACCTAGTTAACCCGGAGGCTACACTTGGATCCAAACTAGGTTTCACTTTGCAAAGAAGAGTGAATTATTCTGCAATTTAATCCACTTTAATCTTAAACATAACACTAAAATCTTGCGTTCATCTCAACTTGTTTGCATAAACTTGGTTGGGTTGATTTGCTCAAGCTTGTTTCGATTGGGTGATTGATTGTGTGATAATTCCTTCATAAAGCTTTCTCTCTTTTTAAGCATGCAACTCCATTCAGGTAAGATTATCAACATGGCAAGCTACGGATATTCCTATGATGATGTGGAGGAGAACGTTTTTGGTCAATCATATGAGGTTCCCCAAGATTCTATCTATCATGAAGGGAATTACCCTGCCCCTCATTCTCATTATCCTCAAGTTCATGTGGTTGATACCACTACTCAAGAGGTTGTGCCCTCTTCTCAGGCTTTACCCTCCAACACTTCGGGGAACCCCTCCCCATCTTTCAATGTTACTAATTTGATTAATGCTCTATCTCAATTAGATGACTCCCAGCGACAGGCAGTTCAGGCCGCTTTGAAAGGGAAGTCCGTTCTCTCTTCATCCTCCAATCCCCCTCCGGTCGAGAGTGGCCATCACATCACTAATGACCAAGCGGTCTTGCACAAACCCCCCTCTTGTCCACCAACACCAGGTGCGGCCATGCCGGCCCAACAGGCAAGCTACTCAGCGGTTAGGCCTCAGTTTCTCCAACCTCCCCGAATTCTACGGACGCCTATACCGAATTCTTTCATTCAAAATCCGGCCCCGGTCGAGTCCGACACCAATGTTCTACTGCTCCAAAAGTTGGCCAGCATGGAAGAGCAACTTAAGAAAGTTACTGCAGCCAAGAATGCCCCGGAGATCTCTCTCCCTACACTGCCAGTTTTCCATCTGCCGCCTTCTGAGATGTCGAATTTTTGGCGATACAATGGAATTGGCAATCCTTTTATTCATTTGAAGGATTTCATGTACGAGACCTCCTTTTGGCAAGATAATAAAGCCTCTTTGGCTTATTTGTTTAGAAGATCTTTAGAGGGGCCAACCCTCGAGTGGTTTTATTCCTTGGAACCCGCAGATGCCAGCAATTTTGATGTGGTTCAAAGGAAATTCTTGCAGAAGTATAGGGACCGGGTTGGACCCTCCTTTCAGTTACAGATTTGGTTGCAGAGAAAATGAAGCCCGAAGAGGACTTCATAATATTTGCTGATAGGTGGCGATCAATGGCCGAAAAGTTGAAAGATACGTTGTCTGAACCAAAACAGGTTAAGATGATTATATCCAATGCAACCCTCAGTTCCGGCACATATTAGCCATGAACAAATTGACAACCATGGAGGAGCTCTATGCAAGAGCTCGTTATATTCAAACCCAAATGAAGGATTCGCCCATCATGGGCATGTTTGAACCAAAGCCAAAGTTGTTCAAGAAAAATACAAATGTCAACAATAGCGGGCCCACGACTGAGGGCACCGTCATCAATGAGCAGGTTGGCGCGGTCGGCAACCCCACACCTTTTCGCTAATCTAACCCACGACCCCCGCCACCTCCATAGCAGAGCACTCTCTTCAACTCGGCACCACAACACCAATTCGCACCTCAACCTTCCTTTGCTCCGCCATAAAATCAAGCGCCCCGCGCAGACCCTTCAGCTCCGCCACAATACCACCAAGTACCGCCACCCACTAACTATGGACCGCAACAACAACAACAAAGGAGACCACTAGGCCCCAAAAGGGCCCACTATCCTCCACTGCCATAAAGTCTCTCGGATATTTTCAATGCCTTAATGGCCGCCAACTTGCTCATGCTACCAAAGGAAAGGGCAGCGTGGCCCGCTAATGTTGACACGTCCCGCTATTGTGTCTTTCACCGCTTCCCTGGTCATAACATTGATCGTTGCTTCCACTTCAAGGATTACATTTATGATTTAAATGACCAGGGTGGCATTAATTGGGATGAGATGAGACAGTTTATCGCCTCTATGAAAGAAAGAAAGCCTCCTCGGCAACAGCAGGCTCAGCAGCCACAGCAACCAGCTCCGCAGCCGTAACAGCAAGCTCCAGCACCTCAGCAGGCTATGGGGATTGTCCACAATCCATTGCCAAAGCACCCGCCAAATCAGCACGTGAACCCTGTCACGTCTCTCCATGAGGTGGAGAGAGGACAGGGATGGCATGAAGAAAACGCCTCTGTCGGGGCATTTAATCATAATCCAAATCAACCTCCGCGCCTTTTGCACACGCTTCCTTCTTCTTCTACTCCCCAATTGAGCCGAGCTCTTCTACGCCCCGTTAATCCACCTGCTCCCACAAATTCTCCATCCTTGCCAACCCGATCTCTCCTTACCTGCTTACCGCCTCCGCAGCCTACCACGCAGCAAACTCCGCCATCCATCACCAACCCTTCACCTTCGCCGTCTAGACCACTCCTTATCCGCCCATCACCAAAATCCACCACCACTACTCCTTCACCGGCAAGGATCCCCCCACCATCAGCTCCCCCATCTTTTATACCCAGATCTCTCCTCATTCTGCCCACTAACTCTTCTCACACTCGGGCGCCCCTTCTTACTCCTATGCCTCCTACGGGGGCTTCTTCGTTGAACTCCTCACCAACACCCCCTATGGGGTCTCCTTCTTTAAACACCTCTCCGTCGCTTCTTAACGCCAATACACCCTCTTCTTCCAACCCTCCTCCTTTACTTGCCCCGACAGAGGCGCGGCAAAACATGGCACCGCTCCGTAGTGGACGGATGTTCCAGCGCATCTTTCCCCAAAGAGAGCAAGAGCCCGTGCAGGGGCCTAATGAACAAGAACAGGAGCAAGAGTCCGTGCCCGGCACTCAGTATGATTTGTTAAAGCATCCTGACCGAACTCCAGCAAGAATTTCCATTTTAAAACTGATCAAAAGGTCAACCACTCATCAGATGGCCTTGAAAGAATATCTGCAGAAAGTTATGGTCAATGAGGACATCCCTGTCGAGCAGATAATCACAGTATTAACACCTGCTAGTAGTCAGCCGGTGATTACTTTTTATGAGCATGAACTGGCACCACTCTCAGCAAGGAAATATGCTCTGTGCATCACGGTTGATATTAATAAGGTGGCGGTGAAACAATGTCTGGTGGACACCGGGGCATCTATCAATGTATTACCGCCAAGCACTTTGAAGATGTGCAGCATTCCTGAAAATCTGATTCGGCCATCTACCATAACAGTCACAGCATATGACAATACCAAGAAGCCTCCTCTAGGCATGATCACATTAAAAGTCAGTTTGGGTCCGGCCACAATCACGGTTGATTTCCACATTTTGGATATGGATCCAAAATTTAATGGCATTCTGGGCCGCCCATATATTCAACGGCTCGATGCAGTGCCCTCCACAAATCATCAATGCCTTAAGTTTCCACACAAGGGCCGCATCATCAAAGTTACCAGTATGCCGATTCTGCCAGAGGAAGATATACACTTGGCTTCATTAGTTCCTTCTATTTGGCCTGCCAACAAGCCGTTGCTATCAATGCTAGACCTCCCTCACCCACGGCCAATGTCGCCCGAGACAGTCACGACAATTGCTATGACACCCTTGCCTTCCAAGGGGAAGAAGAAGAAAAGCATGATAAACACCCCTGGCTTGAAAATTCTAATGAAAATGGGGTATCAAAACAGCAAAGGACTGGGTGCCAGTTGTCAAGGCAGGACTAGGCCTATTAAGCCTCAGAAATTGATTACACGAGGCGGCCTGGGATACAAAGGGCCGGGCAAAAATGAAGATGAACCATGGGCAGTTATGACATCCACCTTGAAGATAGATCGCTAGCCGCTTACTTGGACATTGAAGACACATTTTGTCACGGGTGGCGTTCAGAATCATGAGCAGACTACAATAATCACCTCCATTCTAGACTGTTAAGATGTTCATGCGAGACAGTTTGCTCGCCATATTGCACCATTGACCACTTATAAAGCCCTGGAATCTCTAAGGCCTGATAAAAGAAGGAAGATGGATGATCCAGAGTGTGATTGGTACAGATGGTTCGATATGCATGATATTACTATCGCTTTGAGCCGTCTCTTTATGCCGACCGATCCGGAATGGCCGCCACTAATACATGAATTAATTGAAAAGCCGGCTGTGATAACAGACAAAAGGCAGCTGCTGAGTGATTATACGGACACTGGAGAGCTAGATGTTCCATATGAAGAAGGATTTACAATAGACAGGCTGTTGGCCGACCTTTTCTCTCTCACTTCTATGCATCCGTCTCTTCTAGCTTCTCTACAATCTCAATTGTTCTCTCGCGTGCCGAGACCGCCGCCAATTATGATCAGCTTTTCTTCATATTCATTACAAGTTTCTCTCCCGATTCCTCCCTTGCTCCTCGAGTAATTCTCCAAACTCTCCATCACACCCCCGCGCAGGTCATCTCTGATCAATCTTTCTCCAAACTTTCAATCTCCACTCCTCCTGTTATTCTCCCTTCACATTGCTTCCTTCTAGAAAAGGAAAATAAAAATGAAGATAAAGATAAAAATGAAAAAAAATGCCAAAATTCCAACTCTTCAATCCTCCATCTCCGTTGAGGAGACTTCTTATCTCTTTTCCGAGTGTGTCCCGACCCAGGGGCCACTCTTCCATGATTCATTGATAAATCTTTTCTCCCCCTCTAGTGAGGGGTCTCCTTCTGTACCTCCTTCTGTATCCACTTCTTCACCTCCTTCCTCCTTTTCAGCTTATTCTAATCAAGCTAGTTGCTCCTCTTCTAATGATAAAATCTATGGGGTAGTTTCATATAAGAAATCCAAGGGTAGGCAGATTCCGCGTAGATTTTTGTTGGAATAAGCCAGAAGGTGCCAGGCTTGTTTAGCTTTTCCCGAATTTGTGGAGAATCCGATTATCCTACCAGAGTTGGAATATGAGGATACTAATGTTTCTTATGAGGGTTTTGGTGTGTATGAGATCATGAATGATGAAGACCCTATTGAAGAGGGGGATGAAAGTTATGACGAATATGAGGACGAGGCTGATGCCTTTGCCAGTGGCATGAGAAGATTTGATGAACCATCAGCCTCAGTAGAAGAGCCTACCAAAGAAGTTAATTTGGGTACCAAGGAAGACCCTAGGATTGTCCTCATCAGCAAGAATTTACCACCCTCCGAAGAGGAGGCGCTTATTTTGGTGCTTCAAGAATACAAGGACACGTTTGCGTGGAGTTATGAGGATATGGCTGGATTAGACCCTGTGCTCGTTGAACATCGACTTACACTTAAGCCGGGGTCTGTCCCGATCAAACAACGGTTGAGACGTTTCCACCCTAATATGGCTCTAAAGATGAAAGAAGAGGTCGACAAGCTTCATAAGGCTAGATTTGTTAGAGTGGTCCTCTATCCTAATTGGGTGGCTAACATCGTCCCAGTCATGAAGAAAGATGGAAAGGTTCGGATTTGTATAGACTTTCGGGACCTGAACCGTGAGTGTCCTAAAGATGACTTCCCCCTCCCTCATATTGATGTTCTGATTGATAATACGGCAGGATTTGAGACTCTCTCCTTCATGGATGGTTTTTCGGGTTATAATCAAATTCGCCTGGCTGAAGAAGACCAAGAGAAAACATCATTCACTACACCATGGGGTACATACTGCTATGTGGTCATGCCTTTTGGACTCAAGAATGCTGGAGCCACCTATCAGAGGGCAATGATGGCAATTTTTCATGATATGATCCATATTTATATTGAGGTGTATGTGGATGACCTGGTAGTAAAATCAAGGACAAGGATTGAGCATCCTGGGGTTCTAGCTAAGATCTTGCAAAGATCACGAGAGTATCAATTGAAAATGAACCCCAAGAAGTGTGTATTTGGCGTTTCATCAGGGAAATTGCTTGGGTTTATTGTCAGCAAAAGAGGAATTGAAGTTGATCCCAACAAGGCGAAGGCCATCAGAGACATGCCTCCTCCCAAGAATTTGAAGGAAGTTCGAGGATTAATCGGGAGGTTACAATTTATTCGCCGTTTCGTCTCCCAGCATTCACAAAGATGTAGGCCGTTTTACAAGCTTACTAAACCGGGGGTCAAGTTTAATTGGGATGACAAGTGTCAGGCAGCCTTTGACGGATTGAAGGATTATCTGGCCAATCCTCCTATCCTGAGGCCGCCAATTCCGGGCAAACCACTTATTCTCTATGTTTCTATCCTGGATGACTCTGTAGGTGCTGTCCTAGCTCAAGTGGATGAAGAAGGGAAGGAGAGGGCAGCATACTATTTGTCTAAACTTCTCAACCCTTGTGAGCAGAGGTACTCAGCCATGGAGAAGACTTGCGCTGCTATAGTCTGGGTAGTTCAGAAGTTAAAACATTATTTCTTAGCTCACGAGGTTCACCTCATTGCTCGCATGAATCCGATTAAATTCCTTCTTGAAAAATCTGTTCTTACCGATCGATTGGCACGCTGGCAAAGTTTTCTCTCTCAATTTGACATCACTTACATTCAGCAGAAAGCAATCAAAGGTTATGCCATCGCCGAACATCTTGCTCACCACCCTCTCCCTCGATTTGATCCTGTCAATTCAGAGTTTCCAGATGAAGAACTAATGTCCATTAATCAACCCCACGATCCTATATGGACATTACATTTTGATGGAGCTCTAAATTCCCAAGGAAGAGGGATCGGCATGGTTCTTTTAACACCAGAAGGGGTCACCATCCCATTTGCTGCTCAGCTTACTTTCCCTGTCACAAACAACATAGCTGAGTATGAGGCTCTTTTGGCCGGCCTTCAAACCGCTCATAGATATGGTGTTACCCAATTACGAATTGTTGGTGATAGTCAACTCATTCTGCGCCAGGTGCTTGTCAAGTGCCGCACTATCAATCCTAAACTCAAGCCCTACCAGGAACTTGCTTCAGCTTATGCCAAACTCTTCACCAAGTTAATCTTTGTTCATGTCCCTCAAAGCCAAAACATCCTAGCCGACGCTCTTGCCTCGTTGGCCTCTGCTCTAGTCTTCCCTCCTGAGCATGATTTTCATGTTCCTCTCATTCATCAACGTGACACTCCAGCTATTAAGGATCATGCATTCCTCGACGTTAGGGACAAGGTGCTCGAGAAGGTCAGGCGGAGTGAAGCTCTTAAAGGCAAAGAAGTCATGCTATTGGATTGGCAAGAAGAGTTAGCTGATGAAGAGAAACCTTGGTATTATGAGATTGCCAGATATTACAATGATCAGTCCTATCCTGAGGAGGCCACAGCAGAAGAGAAGAAAGCAATTAGAATAGTGGCTCAACGTTATGTTTTGGTTGGAGGTGTGCTCTATAGAAGAGGGCTCACAGGTGTGTTATTAAGATGCCTCGACGATGATGAATCTTGGAAGGTTGTGGAAGAGGCGCATTCAGGAGTGTGTGGTGGTCATGTGAACAGCCAGATGCTAGCTAAGAAGATCCTTAGGCTAGGTTTCTATTGGCCGACTCTAGAAGAGGATGGCTCCATCTATGTTCAAAGGTGTGTTAAGTGCCAACTGCACGTCGACAAAATTCATTCTCCTGCTTCTTCACTCCATCTTATGTCCTCCCCATGGCCTTTCTCCATGTGGGCTTTTGATATCATTGGACCTCTTGGCGATTCGAACCTCCTGACCAAGCAAAAGTCGTTCATCCTGACGGCAACGGAATACTTCACCAAGTGGGCAGAAGCGGAAGCATTCGTGGAGATCAAAGCATCGACTGTTTGCAAGTTCATAATGAAGAACATCATCGCAAGGTTCGGCATCCCAAGTACCATCGTCACCGACAATGGACCTCAATTCATCTCTCAAGAGCTCAAGGACCTCTGCAACAGGTATGACATTGCATTGCATCATTCTTCTCCCTATTATCCGCAGGGCAATGGCCAGGCAGAGGCCACTAATAAAACTTTGATCAAAATCGTTAAAAAGACGTGTGAGGCTAGTAAATTTTCGGATTGGCCAGACAAGCTAATTGAAGCTCTCTGGGCCTATCGCACTTCCATTCGTACCCCTACTGGGCAAACCCCTTTCGCCCTTACTTATGGAATAGAGGCGGTAGTCCCTTATGAGATTCTCATTCCATCTCTCGAGTACAATTGGACAAGGAACTCTCTATTGATGAGCGTCGTGATTCACTCCTTGCCCAGTTGGAACTCCTAGATGAGAAGCGTCTGGTCGCCGCTGAGCATGCGCGCGTTTATCAAAACAGGCTGTCACGTTTTTATCAAAACAAAGTAATTGAGAGAAAATTCAAAGTTGGTGAGATGATAATCAAGAGAATCTTCGTAAAACCTGGTGGGCCCCGTTCAAAACTCCAACCAAACTGGGAAGGACCATTCGTCATAAAAGATGTTTATCCTGGCAATGCTTATAAACTGATTAATGCTGAAGGACAAGAGCTAACTCACCCTTGGAATGGTCTGTACCTTAAGAAATACTACCCCTAATTCAAAATCCAAAAAAAATAGAAATCTTCAAAATCTAAAAAAAAATATATATAATACAATTTCAAAAATCCAAAAAAAATATATATTGAAAAATTTTCAAAATGGTTGCCGTGGTTGTAAGGATGCAAGGTCCGAAAGGTTAAAATCCAGTATTCATTCATCAGTCTTGTTGAATTAAAATGGGGTCGACACCCACACACACTACACGCTTACCCTTGAACTCAAGCGGTGCAAAATCCGATGGAAAGTCAAACCCTGACTAAAGGTGAAGACAATACCCATTCTTTTCCTCTTCGGCCCATAAGGGAGGAAGGAAGGTCTCGGGGTAGACCCGCCAAGCCTATCCGTCGCCCTAGTAGGTGGAAGTCAGGGCCCAAAAGGGAACAAAATGCCACTAAAGCCCAAGTACAATTAGGTTTTTTTTACATCAATGCAAATCAGTTCCAAAGTGGAAGTCAAATCATGAAAAGAAAAGTATGTCAAGAGGGCAAAGTCCCCGCAAGGAAAACCTTGGGCGTATGCATGCAATATAAAAGAGGCAAAAAGTAATAAAATTTCCCTATGCCCAAGACCAAACCCCAACAGGCATAGGGTAGGGGAAGTAGTTTTACCTTGAGCTTTTCAGAATCCCTTATGGGCTTCCTTATATTTTCTACCATCTCTTTCTTTGTGCTAAGTCATAAACCAGCAGAATGGTCGAGACTGACCTAGGAGATTGCACCGGGCGAGATCTTGCGTATAAGGTTAACCACTGGCACGTCGACCCCTTTTTATTAATCAAGAAAGGTCAATGAATCCTCAATGATGACCGTGTAGCACCCAGTGCCCTAGTAGCTTTGTCAACCTAATGCTGAAAGCAGGAAAATTAACACCTTTGAATGAGGCACCTTTTCTGAAATTAACGCCTATAGAGAAGGTCGTCTTTTTTTAAAATAACGCCCTTGTGGGGGCCGTCTTTTCAACAAAATTCAAAACATTTTTTCAAATTCACGCCGTCACCTAGGGCGTCTTTTGTTTGAATAACGACCTAATCTAAGGCGCGTCTTTTGAAAAATAAAAGAAAAATTATAAAAAGAAACGAAAAGAAAAGAGGAAGTGGGGTTTATTCTTCATGAGCGTGCTTGCATTATTGCATAGGGCATCTTGATTATTGTTTGCATACGTGTGCTTGCGTGTTGCATCTCCCTTTATTGGTTATTTCATTTGCCTTATTCGATTAAAGGCTTGGCCCCTTGACCCGCTATCCAGGTCAAAAGTAAAGGCACCCCTTGCTTATTGAGCAAGGGGCCAAGTCGAACAGATGAATTAACCTGTTTATTCAAGTGTGAACCACAGCTGCAGGTACAGGGCAAAGTAAGGTAAAGCAAAGAACGTGGCAAAGAAGCAAAGTACACAACCACAAGTACACAACTACACAAGTGCTCAGGTAACAAAAAATCTCAATCTCATATATATATACATCATGAATATTTGAGTACAGGTGTGAGGGTGGAGGAGTACAAGTAAGTCCCTCAGCTCTCGCCTCCACCCTCCTCTCTCCTACTCTCTACCTCGTCCTCGCCGTCCCGAGGAGGCGCTGGTGGAGGGGGCATGGGCCCCCGTGAAGAAGATGGAACTCGAACCTGGCCCCCTACCTCGCTCCTCTCTCGAAGGGAAGAACCCACCACAAAGGTGGAGCTGGTGAAGGAGTACCCCGTAGCACGCGCTCGCTCACGCCCTCGCTGGAGACGCTCCTCAGACACTCGTAGCCGCTCCTGAGAAAGGGCCAGCTGCGTCCTCAGGTCCGTCAGCTCACGATCGCGCGCCGCCACCTGCTCCTGGTACCGGGCACGGTCCGTCTGCTGCTACTCGTGGTGCCGGTCACGGTCCGCCAGGTGCTCCTCTCGCTCTCGAGCACTCTCTCGTCTCTCCAGCTCAAGGGCGACCCGCAACTCTACCACGTCCTGAGGCAGCTCCTCCCGTCGCCTCAGGGACCGCTCCAGCTCTGTAATCCGCTGCTCACGGATCGCCAACTCTGTCTCGGCCAGGGCAGCCTGGGTACGTGCCGCCTGTAACTGTCTGGTCTACAAACATGTAAATAAATCATCAGTTCCACAGTTCAATAATTCATGAAATAAGCAATGCATGATGGAAAGTAAATCACTCACCTGGGCAGTCATCGCCTGCTGTCCCTCGCAGACGCAAGTGAGAGCGGCGCGAAGCTCCTCAGTCTGAAAAGAAATGAAGTTCATCAGTGCACAATGCAATATATAATCAATAATTGAATGAGGTTTGAGTTCTGGAATTTACCCGTGAGGCGAGGTCGCGCTCTGCAGCCTCGGCCCGTGTGACCGCTCCCGCTAGCTGCTCTGCCAGTGCGGTCACCTCTGCACTGGGTCCCCTCGAGCTGGAGGCATCCCCTGCATCTCTCCCTATGGCTCCCTGCTGGGCACGCTGCATTCATTGAAATCGTCAGTGGCTAATCATCAATAATTCAACAAAAATTCATTTGCATATAGAAATAATTTAAACACTCACCAGGGTCTCGAGGTCGGCCCGTGTGGCAGCTAGCTGGTCCTCCAGGCTGTGTAGGTGGGCCTGGGCATCCATCGCCGCTATGTCCCGTGCATCCTGCATTCATTACATATTAGTCACATGATAGATACATAAGTATTTGCATTTAATTTAGAAATAATTGCATTCATACATACCCCTAGGACCCTCATCTGGGGTCAGCCGGCGTAAACCTCCCAGTAGCGCCGGAGGTACTCGGAGCTATCGGTCGCCTGGGAAGTGACTCGGGTCCCGCCTCGCCGCCAGTCGGCGTACTGGTCCTTGAACCGTACCCTCCAGTCGATCGCCTTCGTGCGACCGCGCGTCTTCTTTCTGATTCCTCGCGGCTCCCCGACCTCTATCCACTCCTGGTGTAGGCCCAGGGTCCTCATCACCAGTCTAAGCCGTAACGGCTCGATCTCGCTCAAGCAGTGAACCCAAAGCTCATGCTCAAAGCGAGGTCGCCCTGCTACGACCCATGGCTGGCCCTCGTCGGTCATCCCCTCGTAAGGCCTCCATCGCACCTGCATCCATGAACATGCATGTCATCTCATCATAATCATAATAAATTCAAATAAACATAAAAAAAATACATCATTCATACCAGCGAGGGAGGGAAGTCTCGGAACTCTCTCCGTAGCACCCACAACTCGTAGCCGAGTGGGGCACCGAAAATGACCGACAGCCAGCGCCGTGCTAGAGGGAAAGCACCCTCACCTCCTGGCCGTGGGTCGGCGCGCCCCATGGGCATGTACAGATGGCTCCAAACCTGCATCCATGCATTGCATTAGTGAGGCATTCACATGCATAAAAAAAAAGAAGAAAAAAGAAGGTAAAAAAATATTTAAGTGCATACCTGAAGAAAAGGTGAGAAGCCACTGACGGTCGTCTCTCGTCCTGTCCCCGTGGATAGGTCGGCTAGTAAGTGCGCCAGCAGCGCCGCTCCCCAGGCGTATCTGCCGACTCCCTCTAAGTCCTCGAGGATCCCTAGGAACCGGCAGTTGATGACGTCGCCCTTCGTGCCGAGCAATAGCCTCCCGAGCAGCAGCAGTAGGAACCTCCTCAAGTCTCGGTCTGCTCTCTCCCTGTCGGCTGGGTCCTGGCAATAGACTGCCCTAGCCCCATCAATCAATCTCTGTGAGAACTGCTCTAAGGACTCCCCTGACCTATGCCTAGCATCCCCTAAGCCCATCACTGTAGTCAGGTCGGTGCGAAAGATAGTCCTACACTCGCTAGGTGTCTCGTAGACCATCTCTAGCCCTAGCAGCCTCTGGGCAAGCCCGGTATAGTCTGGTAAGGTAATCCCGCTCACTGCCTTCCCGTCTACCCTAAGTCCCGTGATCCTAGCCACATCCTCTAGGGTAGGAACCATATGTCTCCAAGGCATCAGGAATGCCCGGCTAATCCTATCCCACCTCTCTCTCAGAACCTGGATAAGCGGTAGGTCTGGTCTTACTGGCTCTCTGCTAAGGAAGGCCCCGAACCCCATGGCATCTACCCTGGCTCTCTGGAACTCGGGGAGGCCGTAATATGCTGCCCGGACCATGACCCAGGAGATCCGTGTCCTCATCAACCCCTGCATGCATAAAGTAAGAAATTTTAGCTTAATTAATCAATTATTCACTTTAAATGTTTGATGTAATTAACGACCATATCCTAGGTCGTTGTTTATCTAAGAGACGCCCCGGTGGGAGGCATGGTTTTGAGGTTAATTTCTAAAATCCTAAAAGGTTTTTCAATTGACACCCATCCCAGGGTCGTCATTTCATTAAGTAACGCCTCTGAATGGGACGTTTTTCTTAAATGAGTTTTGGGCCTAGAAATATATTCTGGAATTGTTTAAATGGACGACCATCCCTATGGTCGTTATCTGTTGAATTGACGCATCGATGGGGGGGCGTTGTTTTCCAGGGTTTTTTGAAAAGAAAATAAAAACGGCATGCGATATAAATCATGGGAAAAATATATAATTGAACAAAGGCATGGAAATTAACAGCATGATTGATATAAAAAAATGATAATTCAAATTAACGACATGCTGCAGGGCGTGTTTCACGAGGATAATTATTTTTCAGAAAATAATTTGAATTGATGACCCAGGTATGGGCATCTTTTCTTTAATTCATGACACCCATGAGGGCGTCTCTTTTTTGAGTTTCGAGCTTTCTAAACCCGAGGGCTATGGAAAATACCAAAAAATGAAAATAAATTTGAAAAAAATGGAAATTGGGTTGGGAGCCTACCTTGTGGCGTTTGGGTTCTTCTCGTGGAGGGCGTGGCTGACGAGGCCGCTGGAGTTGGCCGGGGCGAGGAGCGGCCGCCTGCCGTGGCCGGTGGCTCATCACCGTCTTTGTGATCACCGTCACCACCTTCCTCCTCACCGCCGTCTTCTCCTTCTCTGTTGCCCTCTTCGTCTTCGCCATCATCATCTTCTTCGCCTCGTCCTCCGGCCTCGTCGCCGGCTGTCACCGTCGGAGCCTCCTCGGCCGCCGCGGGGGGGGGGGGGGGGGCATCCTCGTGGGCATGTTCTCCCTCCAAATCCACGACCTCCGGTGCGGCCACCCTCTGCCGTTTAAGTCCGCCGGCCATGGTTTGGGCTAGGGTGTAGAGAGGGGTGTAAAGAATGAGAGAGAATTGAGAGAGAGTGTGGGAGGGTTTCAGTTAGGTTTGCAGTGGAAGAGAAGAGAGAAAGAGGGAAAGAGGACGAAGGAAGAAGAAGAAAGGAGGGAAAGTTAAGTCGAACAGTCAAAAAGAATTAACGACTTAAGGAAGGCCGTGTCTTATGGAATTAACGACTGAAACCAGGGCGTTTCTTGATAATTGACGACATTGCTTAAGGCGTTATTTTTGTTTGCATGGGAATGCTAACAGTCGTCAGACGCATTTAATGGGGATTGATTGATGCGATGGGAGTGATGATTACTATTTCTGAGTAACGACTATTCTTGAGGCGTTATTTATATAAAACGTGGCTTTGCTGAAGGCGTTACTTTTGATGGAAGGCGTCAATTATGAGAGATGGATTATTGAAGACGACGTGTGCTGAGGCGTCATTTATGGAATTAACGACATTGGTTGAGTCGTTATTTGCAGTAGAATCGCAGGCTATTGGAATATTTGATCAGAATCATTGTGTTATTGGCTCAATCAGAATATCATTATTGTTTATTGATGGAAAAGATTACATTGCTTCAATGAGCTATTTTGGGCCTCAAGCTTCTTAAAGCTATGACATAAGACTTCCACTGATCTCTGTCTTCTTCTAAGTTCTCCACAGGATGATGAGCCTTGTTGATTTTCCACAGAGCTTGGATAGTTGTGCACTCTTCTCCATCTTCTTGCTGCCGAGGTCCCATGTCTTGATCGGAGGGAGATGAGATGGATCTTCAAGCATTTGCCGTGGAAGCCCAAGTTGAGGAAGGCACCGATGTGAGTTATACAGAACGAATTCTGAAGCGCCTATGAGTCGAAGGTCCGTGCCGGAAGAGAATCGTGCGCGGAGTTCTTGAGTCTTGAGTATTCCCGGGGCACAAGTAAAAAGGTTCTTTGGCATTACCTTGAGATGTCCTCTCCATTCCACTCTCTTTTTGATTTGAGGTATCCGGTTCATCACACTATTGCTTATTCCTAATGAGCCGGTCATGTAAGAGAGTGGGCTTTTTGAGAAGATTCTAGAAGGTTGTTGGGCCTCCTCACATGGACCGAATTTGAAGTGGAGATCTACCCAACTTGAGAATGCTAACATGCATCCATAGATGGGTCTTCCCATTGCCGCAGAGGTAAGCCCGCTATAGAGATAGGCTAGAATTGCTGCTCCCACTCTCTCTCCTTCCCATAGGCTCACTATTGCGCTTAATTGGGTTTCTTCTAAGAAGTCTTCCGTGGATGGAAATAGGATTGCTCCTGCCAAGCACACCATGAAAGCTTTTGCCACCCGCTCTATCTCTTCGTCTTCTTTAGCTTGATCGGATCTCTTGTACACCCAAGAAGCGAGCTTTAGGAGGTTGATTCCTTTGGTGGCTTTGATTTGGTTCACTAGGTTTGGGCTAGGAATCAAGTTTGATAGCAATTCATGGGAGGAGATTTGTCTTGGCATGATGGCCATCTTTTCCTCTTCTCCTTGCTTCATTCTTTTTAAACCTAAGAGCATCTCTAGTTCTTCTAACAAGATTGAGGCTTCAAAAGTTGAGAATAGGAAGGTATGAGTGGAAGGGTGCCATATTTCAATTAGGGCTCCTATGGCAGCCCAATCAAGGTGAATCTGGTCATAATGTTTGGCATGAGTGACTAGGCTTAAGAGGTGCCATCTTGTTAAGTAGACCCTCATGTCTGAAGAGAACTTGGAGAGAAGAAGAGGCAGCCACTTAATCTTTGTGAATCTCCTGGCACCCGGAACATTTGGATAATCCTGTAGGTAAAAGAAAGGAACAGAGAGGAGGATGAGAATACAGAACAGAAGGACTATGAAGATATGAAAGAAAGAACAGAAGGAAATAATTCCACTTTACCTGGTTCATGGCAATCCGACTGCTTATATGCCCATTGATTTCGGTTAGTCTGAGAGTGGAACTCTTGGATCTTTTAATAGCTCTCTCCATCTTCGGTCTGCAAGTAGAGCTTGAGCGGTCGCAGCACCTGTGAGCAAACAGAGGAAGCAGAAGAAGCAGGAATTCGATGAATGTGCTTTGATTATAAGGAAGTTTCTTCCTTTTTATAGAAGTTTGGAGAGTTTAATGCCCGTTCGGAGTTACAGGTTGATTACCATTAGGATTGGGCTTAACTTTCGAATCGGAGACGGAAGCGTGTTGTTAATTAACGTCCTCTCTTGGGGCGTCAATTGTTGAATTGACGACGTGACCGAGGTTGTGTTTTATTTCGCGTCTCCAGGAGGGTCTTCTTCTTCTTGAACTTTCACCTCAATCAACGCCTTGATGAAGGGCGTGTTTTATCTTTAGACGCCTTGATGTCAGTCATCTCTTATGAATTTGACGCCATGAACTCCAGTCGTTATTTTGTTGACTTGCATATTTGATTCTCCATATGCTTTGATGAACTTAAGTGCTATCTTTTAATTGGAGCTATTTTTGGTTAAGCACTTATGATCATATTTTGCTTTGCTTTGGGAAAACTAATGAATTTTTGAGTGCAGAAGATTGCAGGTTCGAGGAGCATGGGTCACTCGTGGGAGTAACATCCTTGTATTTCTTTCCTGTAAGCATTGTTACTATATGGTATCTACGCTATTATAGCATATCAAGGACCTTGTGGTTCTGATGAACCTGGAATTTGAGTTCCCCTTCATCAAAAATAGTGATAATTCCAGGAGAGTCTTGATCACACGGATAGGTCATTGAGTCATTAAAGGTCTGGGACGATGGTTCCACTTTCTGAGTTGATGCGCGGACAAACGGGCTTCGGCTTAGTGTCAGCTCAGAGATCTGGACTCTTGACCAGATCTAGATGGCTTAACAATATTATCCTTGATTATTTTCTATTTTTAGTTTGTTTTATCTTTTTCTTTTAGCCCAGCATGCATCATGTAGGACTTTAAGCTTCATGATGAAAATCTTCGTATTATGGCAATAATGAAGGTCACTCGCTCTCGATTGAGTTGACAGGAGATATTCCATTCCAAATTGAGTACTTTATTCTCTCTGAAGCCGCTCAGGCTAGTTCTTTGAAACTGTTCCTTTGCTGGATTTTCATCTTGATTCCCTTTATTTTTCTGCAAATCCACCTTGGTTGTAGCACGTCCACATTGGCTGGTAACCGCTCTCCAATGGTGTCTCCCTGTCGTGCCCACGTGCACATTTTATTTGCTTAGTTTAGTCTCCATTATCCAGCAAATCGATGCTTTCTTGGAATCACCTAGAGTTGTTTCACTTTGAATCTTGGAAAGATTTCAAATGCTTAGTGTCTGAGGCGTGTCACATCACACCTTGGCATCTACTTATTAGTTCGCTCCACTTCATTTCGCTTGTTGCACTTTCACCTTCATTCCGTCTCACTCCCTTCCAAAGCAGACGCCAAGGCGGGGCAGCTGTAGACACGCCAAAATTGACGTTTTGTTGATCAAATCCCATGTCACTATGATAACGCCCCAAAGTGAACTTCAATATTTCTATAATATAAAGTTTTTTCTATTTATTCTTGGGTTTTTGGAATTCACGACTTGAAGAGGGGCGTGTTTTAAATAGCGACCTAATCTGGGGCGTGTTCTTAAGAAAGGACGACCATAAAGAAGGGCGTCAATTCCTGGTATTTTACGAGTCCCACCCCAATTGCAATCAATGATTAACGTCCTTGATGAAGGGCGTGTTTTTGTTTAACGCCTTTGCTTCAGGCGTCTTTTCGCAATTTTCAAATAAAGAAGGTTTTTATTACCAAAATTGAATCCAGGAAGTGACGCCTTGATCCTGGTCGTGTTTTGAATTAACACCCTGGAGCAGGTCGTCAATTCTGAATTGACGCCCTTTGGTAGGTCGTGTCTCACCCTTTCGTGTCCTGCTTAAACTCGCCTTTCCTGAAGAGTTCCCTGCCTTTCTTGGTCACCTTGCTCGATCTGGGAACTAGAGTCCTTGCCGTTAACGACCACTGCCTATTCTTATCTTTTCAAATCTATGTTTATCTTGATCTAAACACTATAAAAGAGTCGCCTGGTTGATCTCGCGCGAGGTTAGGGAGACACAGAGAGAGAGAGGCAGACATATACACACACACAGAGAGAGGTTAACGGGTGCTGGCGATTGAGATTAAGAGCTATTGATCTCTTCAGCTTCCTCCTGCTGCTTCATCCGAAGCAAAGTATTTTTCCCTTTACTGTTTACAGGAACAGTAGGGGACTTTTTCTTCTCTTCGTTGTTGTTGTCGTCTCATCTTATCATCATATAGCCTTTTCCTTACATTAGTTTTATTGCATCTCTCCTCTCCCTAATTCTCTAGGGGTTTTTAAAACAAACGAAAGGTGCATATTTTATGCTCTTCTTTCATCATCATCTTCCATCTTTGGATTGATACTACACTCACGTTTGGCTGATCTCCTTTTCTTTTATTTGTTTGTTCTTTGTTCAAAGGTAATCAAAGAGGAAAACCCCCTTCGTCGGCCGGCCGATAGAAGGTGGAGGAAGGAACCACATCTATCCCGCATCCTATTATCATCAGGTATTCGCGATCATCTTTTCTTCTTATTGAGGTAACCCCTCTGGCGATCACTCTCCTTGGTAGCACCACGTGCTCTTTTACTCCCTTTTTCATTATTCTTCTTATGCATATGCTCTCTCTCTATATATTTTTCTTAAAAGTGGATTACTTTCCATGATTCACAACGGCCCACGATTTCCCTCCCATGGAGTAAAATCTTCCCATAGTGCCCTTCTTCTCCTATCACACCACCATCCAATCATCTTACCAAGTGGAAACCTTAGGGGATCTTCTTAAAGGCTTAGCTTGGCAAAAGGAGTTGACCGGCATGTTGACCACAATGGACAACCAACTAAGGAGTCTTGACCTCCTACACCTATGTGTCGGGTCCATCACCTCGGTATACACCATTAGTTACTACACTAGTGACCTCTTTCTATTCCTCCCCACACTCGATGAGCCCAAACTTCACCTCAATTTGGAGCTTCTTATATCAGGTAGAAAGCCAAACCCTCCCCTCATGGCCGACCCACCCACCAAGAACTTTGGCCCAATTATTTCATTAGAGGAGGATGACCCACCACCATTTGAGGATCTTGAGGACATAAGGCCCCTCCCCCTTGGTAACCCTTTTCATGATCCCTTTGATCCCTTCCAATGGGAAACATGGAACCCATGTGACCCAACCACCTTACCCACCACCCACCCTTTCCTACCCTCACCCACCATGTTGGGTCAAGCCCACCTCATCCATGACTCAGGTTACAACAAAGGAACCATGACCTTAGGCAACACCCACCTAGAAATCGAGGAAGTGCCCCACCCCATATCCACCTTCCTCGATCCCTTCGACCCTTTCACATGGAAGTTCAAAGGTCGTCCCACATCTATACACATGGAAGTCACCTTTGGGATAAGCATGCATGTGTCTAGGCTTACCACACCACTTGGTATGAACACTATGTTGGGTCCATTCATTCACATCACCCACATGTCAAGTAGGAAACAAGAGTGGTCCATATTCGGGTGTAATGGTCCTCCTTCATTCATCATGGGTCATAGGCATGACAGGAGTATTCATGGATGCCCGGGTCCCCCAACATTTGTCACCCCTATGCATGACCGGATCACCTATGGATGCCCTGGTCCTCCCCATTCCATCAAAGTCTTCTTGGTGTCAAAGCATGATTGGTCTACTTTTGGTTGCCCAGGTCTACCCATCACCCCTAGAATGACGACATTCACAAAATTACATGAAAACCTTCGCAAGCACATCAACAAGGAAAATGAGACTAATAGAAGGCAGGCTGACTCACATCGACGTCACCAAGAATTCCATGTGGGTGACTTTGTGATGGTGAGGACGGAGAGGCTCTCCCCGGGAGCCATCTCCAAATTGAGGCCTCATGGGGCTAGTCCCTTCCAGGTTCTGAGGTGTATTAGCACTAATGCCTATGAGTTAGATCTTCCCGAGGAGTACGGAGTGAGCCCCACATTTAACGTGACCGACCTAGTGCCATATAAGGGTCCCACAGTGGTACCCAGTGAGGATATTGAGCCCACACCCCTCATTAAGAGAGCACCCACCCGTGAGAAGAGTCCACTAGCCAGGAGAGCCCAGCGTGAGCGAATTGAGCAAATATTGGACGAACATGTCACTGTCATCAGGAGCAAGGTGTATGAGCACTATCTCGTCGGGTGGATGGATCGGTCTCCTTCAAAAGACTTGTGGGTGGTATCACTTCTTCACCCTCCGAGGAGGGAAGGACTCTTACTCAACAGAGTCGAGTTCTCCGCACCTCAGGAGTATGATGGGGACATCACCTCCCGTGCCCACATTCACGACTCGTCTCCTCGCCCTGGTTGCATCCGGCATGGTCTATTTATTTATTTTGAGTCCTATGTAATTTTTATTTGAGTCATATCATTGTATTTTCCCTTTTATTTGAGTCATGTCCCTAGGTCTTTTGTTTATTACCCTAAGTTTGTGTGTCATTAGGGTTGATTAGATTAGTTAATGGGCCCAATTCATTGGCCTAGGCCCAAGGGCGCCCCCTACCCCTTGGTTATTTGTCATTGTTGCAAGAGTCAGGGACTTTTTGTAAAATGTGGGTTGCCTATATATAGGACCCCATTCCCCCCATTTGAAGTCAATGAATGAATGAATGAATATTTAAATTTTCTAGTGTCCAACTTAAATCTACTTCTTTTGGTGAGAAGCCAATTGAGTGGGTGAGAAGCCCCTATCCCCCCTCTCTCTCTAGAAAGCTATTTTCTCTCTCCTCCTCTTTCTCTCTCTAAAACCTGCACCCCTTTATCTCTCCTCCCCTCCCAACCACCTTTCTCTCTCTTCCCCCCTCCAATAACTCATCCCCAACTCTCCACCACCCCACCTTAACTCCACCCCAGCCCCAAGGGAGATTCCACCACTCCCCACTCCACCCTCCAACCACCAACCACCCACTCCCCGTCCCTAAGCACCCTCTCATCTCCCAAGGGGAGAATACCATCTTCCCAAGTCCCCCTTTTACATTCCCCACACACCTCTTCCCATCCCCAAGGCCAGAAATTAATCCCACCCTTAAACCCATTTTCAAGTACCCTTTCCCTCTCTCCCTCCCAACCCAAATTCGCAGCTCCTCTCTCACCCACTGCAAAAACCACATTCCAGACCCCATTCTCCCCCTTCCACACCTTGGAACACCCCTTCCCATACCCCCTCACAGCCAGGGGTTGCCCCCACTCCCATCCACCCCATTTCCCATCCCTTCTACCCTATTCCCCCACCACCTTTCACCACCTGCAATTCTCAGGTCGCAGGTAGCAGAGTACCAGCAGATTACAGAGCTGGGCCTGACTTCATCCTAGCGTCCCGAGAATCCAAAGTGGTACCGTCGGAAGCGTCTCCCTGTCCTCTTCGCAACAGAGGTGGTCTCGTCCTGTTCTATGTTTGTGGTTGCCCGGGGGAGTTGATCTCCCAAGACTGCGCATCTGCCTCTTGACAATCAACCTGTAGCCAGTTTCAGAGGCTCCCACGGCCAACTTCCTTAAGCACTGAGGGCGGGCCTTGGCTGAGGATTTCTACGCCGAGTCTAGTTCCAGTATCAAGAAACGGAACCCCGTTCGGCATCCGGAGCTGTGTTTTCTCATTTTTCTCCCTCAGGTGTGCAGTTCTGTCCCCTCTGGGACTGAACCGACCCCTGTCCATTGTTTGGGTTCTCCCAAGCTGCTCCGACATCATCTGGCATTCCCGCAGGTCACGTTTTGAAGAAGACTCGACAACGGTTCCAACGACTCCAGCCACGCTTGACTCAGAGTTCGGGAGCACTCGTGGCGGCCTCTTCTTCCTGCTGCTAAGGTAATTTTACTGCCAGAGCCAGAACTTAGGGGCCCTATTTGCAGTCTGACCCCGACCAGCACCGGCGACCAGAGAAATCAAAAAAAATCAGGCGTCATCCTGATCCAGCTACGATGATTTTCCAACTGGTCTCATCATCGGAAAAATTGAGGAGTGGCCGCAGCAGCGTCATCTTCAACTGTCTATCCCCTGTTCCAGAGAGCAGGCAGAACCAGCGTCGTCCATCCGTTCGGCTTCCATTGCAGTTTTTCCCCTCCCCGCCTGGTCGGCTTAAAGCCCCTCCCTGTGGGAGGTAGTGTTTGAATGTAAGAGTGACTCTCCCTCCCCTTGTTCCACCCCCTTGCATGGGGAGTAGTGTTGTAACTCTTTAAAATAGGGTCAAGCTACTCCGGCGCAACGTGTGGGGAACCACGCTTCCCCGCTCGCCCACGTCTCCGAGCGGGACCGATTTCTTCAAACCGATCGAGTAAGTGTTCTAATCTTGCTTCCCTTAGTGCTTGTCCTTTCAATATTAGTTCATAGCTTCGCTGGCTGTGAGAGTGAGTGCTCGGTTCCTCAAGCTCCGTTGCTTCGAGTGATCGCCATGGGAAAGAGAGTAACCGATGCCCTCGGCACAACGTCGGCCCCATTGAATTGGGCCTCCATACCCTTGCAAACAAACCTTGGCCTTGCTGGCCCTCTACCAGCAAGGGCTCAGCCCTCACATCCTCCACTTGGCATCGCCAAGTTACCCCGGGTTTGGGTGAGTGTCGGGTGAGCGGCCGCCGAGTTTGGTCCGTTTATATTTAAAATTGTGCTTGCTTGCTAAAGTCCAAGGGTGTGTCACATCAGAAACCCACCACCAACACACATGGCCTCCACGGTTGTGTCAACTACCTAATGGGAGCCTTGACATATGCCAATAAGCGGCTTGATAGCCTATCGGGTCGACTTGACCAACTAGGAGACAATAGGCCCGCCCCAAGGGCGGACAATAGAAAGACATCTCCCCCACCTCTCACCTTCGATGGAACTCATCCTAATGACTATTTAGATTGGGAGGCTTCAATGGACCATTACTTCGAGTGGAATCCCATGTCCGAAGATAGGAAGGTTCGATTTGCCAAAATGCAACTAACCAAAAGGGCTCAAACCCATTGGTTGAAAATTGAAGGCTTAAGAATAATTAGAGGGGAAGCTCCCCTCACCACATGGGGGGACATTAAGGATCGACTTAGGGCTAGATATGTTTCCCCCTCCTACCCGGGTCACCATAGCCCAAGGAGCACTTCAACTCCTCCATCCCCACCCGGCCAACCCAAAATGCCAATCACCCAATCCCCACCGCCTCCCACCTCTCCTACCCCGGCCACTACATCTACACCCTACCTCCAAGTCCTCACCACAACCATAGCCCCACAAGCCCAAGTGGACTCCATGTCCACCCCTCCACCGAGGCCCATGACAGCCACCACCCCCAAACCCAAAATCCCTCACCAAACCCATACCCCACAAGCCCCCTTGGGCCCCAGCACTACCCCTCCATCACCCCCTATAAGAGACACACCTCCCAAGACCAGCAAAGCCAATACTCCTCACCCAACCCATCTCCCACTCCCTACCCCAACTCTACCATGTCCTAGGCCACCACTACTTCCCCTCCCCATCCTAGCACAAGTCTCCTATTACCCACCACCCCGGGTGCATCATGTGCCGCCCATCATCACCCCACCTATAAAGGACCTTCTCACCTCCTTGGTAGAGGAACCCATGATCCCTACACCTGACCCTATATTGGTAAAAACCCGGATCCACTCCCCACCTTGGAAGAAACTCATGCCCAAACCGAGGAAGAAACCTCGCCTTTTACGCCATCCCCTCTAATTGCGAGTGAACTTATCATAAGTGGGCCCTGGGTTAGATGGCTAGAGCAGAACCCTATCCTACCTCATGCCTACCCTCTTATGGAGCGACACCTCCCTATAGTTGTAATGCCCTGGATCTTTGCTGGATCCTTGGTAGGTCTTGCTGGATCTTCATTGGATCTTTTGGATTGGTTTCGGTGAGTTTCGGTTCGCTTTGGTGGCTTTCGAGTTGAGCTTTACGAGCCGTGTGGGTTTTTCTCTCGTACTAGTTACGGAACCCTACGGTGAGTTTGTTGGTCAATTCTCGAACTCGTGGATGCTACAGCGACGATGTACTCTTCGAGCCGGTCGTTTCGACTATTTTTGCATATTTTTCTGAATTTGTGCATTTTTGGCGCATTTTCAGAATTTTCGAAAATTAGGAAAATTTCCTAATTTCTTTTCTTTTTCTTTTCTTTCCTCTCTCCTTCCTTCTCATTCGCCGCTGCCATCTCTCTCTCTTCCGTTCTCTCTCGTTTCGCCTCCTCGGCTCCGGCTGCAGACGGGGTGCCTAGGGGCGTGTGCTGGGGACGTGGTGGAGCTGGCTGGGTGCGCGTTGGGGCGAGGATCGGATCGATTCTGGCGCGATCCCGAATGGTGGATTCAAAGCCGACGTTCGAGCTCGCGAGTGGTTTTCAGTGAGGTTTAGTCCTTTCGGGGCTCGGTTTCTTCGGTGGAGGTAGGGTGACGGTTCCTCACTTCTTCCTCTCCGTTTTCCCAGCCATTGCACGTCGTTCGGCAAGGAAACGGTCGAGTTTGGGCTTGTTTAGCCTAAACCGTGATTTTCGTGGTTTGTAGGGTTTGCTAGAAAACAGTGACCGTTTGCGGTGTAGTTAGTTTTAAACTGACCGCAGGGATGGTAGGATCCCATCCACGTTAGTTTTGTGTTGATCGGTGGTCATTCGAGGCCGGTAGAAGCCCGAGAACCTCATTGACTCTTTTAGGGTGGATTCGTTAGAATCGCCCGGATCTTGAGTTTTTGAGCGTGCATGTGTGCTTTTTAGGCCCCTAATGTTGTTTTTCATCATCTACGTGTGTTTCCCCTGCGTTTCGGCGTGTATGGGGTGTGGAATGAGCCGATTTGGCCATTCCTATGTTTTCCTGCCGTGATGGAAGTGGTGGTCATTTCAGAGGCCGTTACTTGGCTCTGACGACCCCACGACTGACCGTCACTTGGCTGGGCGTTTTTAGAGCTTTGGCTTCTGGGTGCGTGACGGCCCTGGGGTGGCGCGTCACACCCATGTAACGCGCCTAGGCTGGGGCGTTACATTTGTTTTGTCGTTTTGTTTTGGGGTTAAGTCGGTTCCTCTAACGCGCTTGACCCAGCGCGTTAGATGGATGTAGCGCGCCTGCCCCAGGCCGTTACATTTAGTTTGACCGATGTTGACCATTAGAGGCGGTGCCTCTGACGGTGGTGCCCCTATGCGTTGGGTGAGTGTAACGCGCCTCCCCTGGCCGTCACACTCTGTTTTGGCCAAGTTAGGGTGGCTGCATGCTATTCTGTTTGTAACGGCCCCTACCCTGTGCGTTAGGCCTGTGTAGCACGTCCTCTTTGGACCGTTACTTGCTGTTTTGGCTGAGTGGGGTGGTTGCGCCGTTGGATGTAACGGTGAGGACCCTATGCGTCAGGCGTTTGTAACGCGCCCTGTGTTGGCCGTTACATGCCTCTCAGCCGTGATTTGTGCTTTGGTTGTGGGTGTGTTGGCCCTGACGCGCCTGGCCTTGTGCGTCAGGTGGCTATAACGCACTCGCTCCCATGCGTTAGTTCATTGTAACGCGCCCCGTCTAGCGCGTTACTTGCTTCGTGTGTTTTGTGTTTTGAGGGTTGTTGGCCCTGACGGCCCCGATCTGGCGCGTCAGGTGTGTGTAACGCGGCCGGTGCTGGCCGTTACATGTTATTTTCTGTGTTTAGAGTTGGATAGGGCGGTGTGTGTGACGGCTTGTCGCCCGACCGTCACTTTGTGTGTAACGGCCTAGGTCTAGACCGTCATATGTTTGTAGCGGTCTAGGGGTGGTGGGTTACATGCCTTGTGCTCCGATTTCTGTGATTTCAGTTTCGGCTTGTCTTGGCTTGTCCTTGTGGTCTGCCCGTTGTCCCGTGGATGTCTTCCGAAGTCCTATGAGGGTTAAGACTACGTTATAAGGTGGCCAGGAGTCTTCTTGCTTGAGGTAGGATTCTCCTTCCTACATTTTGAGCTTTGTTGTTAGGTTCTGGTCAACCCGATGTGAACCAGTGGTTAACGTGTGACCTAGTGTGTGCGTGTCTTGGCGGTTCTGTCTGACCCAAGACACTGGTTCTGGATGCCTCGAGGTATTGCCTTACCTCGTTTTACGTGTCTAGTTGTGCTGAGGGTTTCTGGTTTTCCCTCAGGTCTCCGTGTGTTATTTTCTGCGGAGCGTGGTTTCTTCTGGCTTAGGATTAGACCGATTGGCGGCTTGTTCCGCTGTTTGTGACGATCTTGCCTTTGAGTCATTTGACTCGGGATCGTTACATGGTAGGTCTAGTTGCCTAATCCTGAGTCTGTCGCCAGTGGTTGTACTGCCAGTGGTGCTTCGTAGTACATGTGACAGGGCTTCCGTAGACTGTCTGTACTTTAGCACTTGTGTTTTGGAGTTCGTGCCTTGTGAACCTCCACTAGTCGTAGCCTGTGGTGTAGGCTTTTTAGTACGTCACCCACCGGGAGTGGTGGACGGGCAGTTTCCTGTTACACGGTTTTTAAGCTAGTTTCATGGGCCCCGGCCAACGGTAGCGTCCTACCGAGGGGAATACTAGCTAGAGGCCTGGCCTAGGTAGTGGTGAGTGTGTGCACACGTTGTCAGGGACTGAGGACTCGCGTCGACGGACGTGACCCTGACTAGTCACTCGCAGCTTGGTACTGCGGTCCTGTGTCCGTAGTTGCCGTTCTTCCTTGGAACGTTGTTGTTCCTTGGACCTGGTTCTTAGTGTGTCTAGTCTCCTCCGTGCTGCACACGGTCTGGTAGACGTGACACTTGAGGCGCAGTGTAAGATGTCAGTGGACGCATCTGGATGTTCTTCTAGTGTGAGGGTACTCCTATCACTTGACCTGTGACTCTGGCGTTTCTTGTGCGTTGCGACCTTTGCGAGTGGGCCTGTCGGGGCTGTACTCGAGGTCGATGTCCTGTTGTGTGCGCGACGTTCTGGTCGTGCGTAGGGCTGTGTGCACGACGTTTCTTCTCGTGTTTGGTTGTCGTCTGTCTAGGTCTTTTCTAGACCTTTTCCGTGTGTTGTTGGCTTTTGCCCTCTTCTCGGTTTTGGCCGACGGACTGGTGCACCCTACCGTGTGAGTTTAGGGTTGACCGTTGTTGATTGTTTGTTTACCTATCTCTTCTTATCTTCTTTCTTTTTTTGTTGATTGTGAGGGTTTTGAAAAATGATATGGCGAGATGATAAATAAACTACCAAAGATCAGCTCAACCTATGCACATGTGAACATGAACCTAGGCAATCAAATCTAACTCTAGCATGGGCATGCTATCTCAATCAAATTACGCTAAGGGAAAAACAAAAACACACGCCGGGGCGTGGAGCAAAGATAAATAAAAACACACCGCTAGGGGTGGAACAATCAAGGGGAATAAAAAGATTTGATGAAAAAGATAGCTAGTGCCCAACACTAAGGAAAGTCGTGATCGCCACCAAAGTAAACACGAGTCAAAGACTCGAATATACCTTGGAAGTAGGTGGATGAAACACCCGCCCACGGGAGAGAAAGCCAAGGAAAGCCTGCAGATCAACTTGCAAATAACGGTCCAAATCCTGTGCGTCGCTTGGAAGTAACGGTCGTGAGATAGACCGCCAGAAAGAAATAACGCTATTGCACCTGACCGTCAGATAACCTGCAGTGAAAAGATGTGAATTCTTTGAACTCCAACCCTTCCAGCCGGCTAGAAGGCTTGGGCCTCGTGCTAGTGATCCTGTAAAACCTGCCAAGGATGTAGAAAGCAAAACAACACAACCTCAATTAGCCCTCAACATAAGTATAGCATCAATCCTTAAAAAGCTTAAGAACATCAAAAGGAGAGGGGATTACCGGGGAGTTGTTGGTTTTTTAACCCCTCTGGGCGTTTTTTAAGTTTAGGAGGATATGTGTATGCTTAGCAACAGTGAAAAACGTGGAGGAAGAGGAGGGACAATGCTTTTGATTGATAAAACCAAGGGAAACTTGAGCATGCAATAATGATGATCTTGACAAGCTAAAACCCAAAATTACTCCCTTGACTTGGAAGATGGACGTGGGAAGCAGCTCCTCCTGGATGTAGATGGCTCCTGAATTTGGCAGCACTTCGTCGTGAATCAAATCTTCCTCTGCCGGGTCATGAAATCAAGGGTTCTATTTATAGACTCCCTCAAACTCTCAGGTCGAGTTGAAGATAAATCAGCCAAGAAAGGAGGATAATCCTTAGCAAATCCTTGAGGATAAAATCAACAAGAGTCCAAAGAAACAAACGAGAGGTCCTGATGATTAGAATTGAAGGAGATAATGCCAATCCAAAACCCTATCTCGTCCACGGAGTAGCAGAGAAAAGGCCTGAACTGTCAGGACTCTCTGAAGGAAGTAACGGTTGCACGATAGACCGCCACTTGGAAATAACGCTCCAAGGAATTACCGTCATTTTCAACCCTATCCAAAGGATAAGATCGACGGGAAGAAGATCTAAACAATAGGACTCTGCAAGTAAGTAACGGCCAGGGCATAGGGCGTCATAAGGAAACAACGGCTAGGGAGTAGACCGTTATTATCAAAGGACAACGAGGCCCTAAGTCTTGGGACTCTTCAAAGATTAACGGCCTAGGCTTCATGCGTTATTATGAAATAACGCGCCTAGTCCAGACCGTTATTTGATTTTCAAGAAAATAGAATGGAGGGATTGCCAAGCTTTTGAACGAAGTGCCACCAGGAACCAGGTCTAATCCAGGAATTGAGACCCAGAAAATAGGCTTCAACTGATTAAAAGGAATTCAATGAAGAGTGAACAACTCGGAGCATCATATTGAATGAATAAGGAGATGACCCGACTTATTGGGTATAAAACGGGCGTCAACAGATGCCCCTCCTTAACGTCCTCTTTGCAGGGGAACGAGCGGAAGTGAAGCGAAAGTGAAATGGAACATTGAGATGAAGCGGAAATGAAGCGGAGTGGATCAAAAAGAGGGCGTTAAGGTAAACGACACCCGTTCTTCACCAACAAGCGATAAGAATTTTCTGGAAAAACTTCAAAACTGATCACAAGGAAATAGCTAACCAAAGGATGCAAGTCTGGAGGATTTAATAAACTAAGGAAAGGAAACACGGCTGGCCGCCGGAGGCAATGGAAAGGAAAGAGACTAAACTCCAGACAGGAATCTTCAGCGAACCAGATCAAACGAGCAAATCAAAGGAAACCTTCAAATTCAGAGTGGAATGATTCTTCTTATTCGGGATTAAGAACACAGCTGTGCACCGTCAATGAGACCTCTTGAACAAATGAAGCTCATGAATGCTCAAAGAATGCGTATGATGCATGCTGGGCTAAAGAAAAACAAATCTTCAAAGCAAATGCAAAGGAAAGATAAAATAGTAAGATACTCGAGAATAATATTGCTAGATTGGGGAAACCAGAGTCAAGACACTGTCTGCAACCACGGCGTGCAAGATAGAGCCATCATCCCCAAATTTTCCAACCTAACGGCCTATCCAACGATTATTCATGTGAACTTAGATCATCATCATTTTTGTTTAAGGGGAACATCAGATCCAGGACACCTGAATGACCAGCCGGTTCTCGAGATAATATATCATAGATAACATATAGTAATGCATTAAGGGATAAGGGAACGAGATACAATACCTGACTTACCTGCTTGACGGACGGCGAAGCGTGCCTTCTGTTCATAGTTCCTTTCATGAAAGATAGGTTAGCCAACAAGATAGTTATGATAATAGTTAAGGCATGACCATTGTCTGTGTGATAAACTCATCAAATGTTTTTATGATGGAGATAAGTTTAAACATTAATTTTGACCATTCATTCATCAAGAAACTTGCAAGCATATAACGGCCTGACTCAGGAGCGTCACATGAAAATAACGGATTAAGCCTAGTCCGTCAACACCGAGTCGGTTCATATTCTTCAATGAAACAGTCCGTCACAAGCGACGGCCTTAGAGGGGGGCGTCAGGATGATGTGACGGTCTAACGATAGACCGTCGCTTCTCCTGAGTTTTCAAAAAAACAAACCGAACGGCCGTTCGGTCTCATTTCACGCTCAAACAACCAAAACGCCAAACCAGAAAAACCCACCGGCGACCTCCATCTCCACACTCCAATGGCCGGCGACGAGGCACCGCAGCCACCACCTCAGAAGAGAGGGAGAGGAAAGAAGATGGCTATAAGGCGGTTCCACCGCCGGCTCGAACGAGAGACCACCCCACCGCCCGTGGAGGAAGAACCGAGGGGAAGGGAGCCAAGGGAAGAGGAGGAGGTCCCCACGGTCGTGGAAGAACCAACCGAAGCCTCCTTGGGTGCAGAGGAGCCCAAGGAACCAGAGAAGAAGAAGAGGAAGGTCCTCGACCATGAGGTAGGCCCTCCGCCCTAATTTTTAAATTTTTGATTTTTATGTTTTTATTTATGAATGCATGTGGGGGATAAGGGTAGAAATGGGTCTATGAACCCACTAGGAACACTTGTAGGTCATTTGGCCGAAGTGAGAAGTCATGGGGATGCAGGGGAGAAATTCCCTACTGGCAGACTAAGTGACGGTCCCGCCAGCGACCGTCACTCCTCTGACGCTCCAAGCTAAGGCCGTCAGAGACAAGTAACGCCCCATCCCAGGGCCGTTACTTCTGCCAGGGTTCCAAACTCTTTTTAGGGTTTTCAATTTTCAAATTTTTGTTTTTCTTTTCGATATTTAATGTTTATGCAATGTCTATATGATGCGAATGGACTAACTAGTGCTCTAATATGCAATGCACGGAAAGAGGAGATCGAGGATCTCATGGCTGCAGATTCGGGCGGTGTACCAGGCACTGCCCGACTACCAGAGAGACAGACTTGCAGAGATGGGTTTCGCCGAGATGCTCAGCATCGAGGTGATCCGGATGGATACGCCATTGCTGTACGCATTGCACGAGAGGTGGGACCCGGTTAGCAGGGCGTTCATCTTCCCGTGGGGACACATGATCCCCACACTAGAAGACATGGCGAGAATTACAGGCTTGAGAGTCCACGGCGCTGCAGTGACAGGATGGACGTACGGCGACTATCGGGAGATAGCGCAGCAGCTACTGGGGTTGGACCTGATCAGGCCGGGCCAGTCTTCATCCCAGCTCTCGAGATCGGTGCTGCAGGAGAGTTTGGGGCTGAGTGGGGTAGCGATTGCCGTGGGAGAACTGCCGGAGGAGCATCTGGGCAGAGTGATTGATCAGGTGCGCCCTCGTGTGGCGGCAGAGGCAGGAGAGGAGGGGGATCGAGTGATGAGGCGCTTCTTGATACTGTTGTTCGGGAAGCTCCTGTTCACGACCAGAGCAGATGTCATCAGCTGCAGACTGCTGCCGCTGATAGAGGATTTAAGCAGAGTTAGGAAATACGCCTGGGGAGCAGCGGTCTTGGCCTTCCTGATCAACTCGTTGAGCACCACGGACCGACTGACGATGCTGGGAGGCTTCTCGCCCTTCCTACAGGTAAAAATGCGCTTAAGTGCTTTCTACTATACCATGATGTATGCTATGACTGATGATTTATGTAACTGACTTGATTCCTAAATGCAGATCTGGAGCTATTTGTACCTCCCGGGCATTGGGAGAGGCGCATTACTCCATCCTGACCTGATACCGATCGCGAGGCGATGGTCGATGGCGAGGGATACGGGGTCGGTCTTGAGACAGACCCGGATGATCCAAGACGACCTGGACTCCTACCCACACACATCGGTGAGCCCAAAACTTAAATGCTTTAAATGCTTTATATGCCTATATGTGCTAATGCTATGCGAATGCTGATGGATCTAAATGCCTGCAGGTGAGGTGGACCCCTTACCGCGGTGAGGGTTACACAGGACAGCCATGGGTGGAGGCGTCTCTATCGTATCGGGGACGAGACGTCTGGCTGCACTGCCTCCACATCATCGAGCCTCTGCACTACAGGCTGATCTTGCGGACCCGAGGACTACACCAGCCCGAGGTGACCTTTCCACGCCGCACCGACGACCATCCAGGCAAGTCGGCGAGAGGTATTAGTGGGAATGTGGATTGGCGTGCCCGGAAGGCAAAGTACGTCCTCGACTGGAGGCAGCGAGGCAGGGCTGTGAAAGAGCGGGCAGAGAGCGACGAGGCCTACCTGAAGGCCTTCGCTCGACACTACGGCGACCGGGTATACCGAGGTACCCGACGACCGGTATGCAATTCTAAACTAAGAAACTCTTTCTATATGATGAAATGTGGATGTGACATGCTGGCTCATGCTTTCTACATGTAGCTCGATCCTGAGGGGCGGATAGCTGAGCTAGAGGGACTACTCCACTCTACCATCCAGCAGCGGGATGAGTACCGGACTGCTTTGGAGCTCCTAGTGAGATTCTGAATGCTTATGATATGACTATGATTACGCATGATGCTAATGCTTTGGCTATGACAATGCAGCGGGCAGAGGGAGCTCAACGAGCAGGACCGGATGCCCCATCGTCGTCCTCGCAGCCTGCGGAAGACAGGGCTGGGCGAGATGCTGATTTTACTCGGGCGGTTGCCCGGGCCGAGGAGGCGGAGGCCACCCTCGCGGAGCGGGTAAGATACTTACATGCTTTATGATTATGCTTATGCTAATTAAATTTATATGACTAACCTATATGCAATGCAATGCAATCTACAGGCGATAGAGCTGGCAGCGGCAGTGGCGGAGGCCACCCAGGCGAGGGCAGAGGTGGAGAGGAGCCGGGCCGAGACTGATAGAGCTCGAGCAGAGACGGAGCTCGTGCGGGCAGAGATAGCCCGACTGAGAGCGGAGACCCCTCGACATGTGGACGATGTGGAGATGGAGCGACTTCAAGCAGATTTAGCATGGGCGCGGGCCGAGGTGAAGGACCTTCACCTTGGGACCGCGGATCTTGATCGCTACCGGACCGAGGCACGGGAGACGCGATGCCAGATCTTCACACTGAAGATCAGGCTACAGACAATGGAGCAGACGGTCCGGATGCTAGGCCGGGCACCAGAGCGGAGTTCTTCCCGGAGCGGGGCTCATAGGAGTGCTGCCCCTAGTGGCTCGGTTGGGGATTTCCTAGTTAGTTCCGCCGGCCAACAGATAAATGAGAGGGCAGAGAGAGGACAGCAGGAGGAGAGTGCTTCCATAGCACCGCCACCTAGGAAACCCGAGGGTGGAGAGGATGAGGGCGGCCCGACGGATAAGCCGGCCGAATGATGTACTTCTTTGCTTTTCTTACCACTTGTACATGCCTTTTTATGAAAATGAAATTTTTGTTGACTTTTTTATGTGGATGTATGAATGGATATGCACGAATGAGTGATTGAAAGTACGCAGGATGGATGTGTATGTGTGAATGAATGCTTGTGTGGAGAAGGTGTGGTGTACAGATGTGAAAGACCGCCAGGTCTAGGCAAAGGATAGACTAACTGCCTGAATTTAGTAGCAGAGGAAATGACGGTCTGATCTTGGACCGTCATAATCAAACGACGCGCCTACCTTAGGCCGTCATTCATGAAATATCTTATTCTGATAGCCGGGCTGCAGAGGAAATAGCAGCCCATGGTAGGAGCGTTAAAAGAAAACAACGGTCCTAGACCATACCGTTGCTCATGGTAGAACATGGTTTTAGAACTACTCTCAGAAAACGCGACGGCCTGAAGGAGACGCGTCATAACGAAACGACGGTCCTAACCTGACCGTTACATGGCGTTCAGCCCAGAAGAGAGAGACTTGAGCAATTTGAAGGATATAACGGATTAGGGTTCGTCCGTTGAAAGGCGACGGTCTGAGACCAGACCGTAAACAGCCACAGAACATGTTTTAAGGAAAACCCAACCCACAGAAAGAGTGACGGCCCAGGGTAGGCGCGCCAGAGTGAAGTAACGGCCCTACGACAGACCGTCAGAGTCTGGGTCGTTTCCAAAACGGATTCGGCCGTGAGAGCTTAGAGTCCAAGGTTCAGCCACTTAATCTCTTGCTAGAACTTATCCAAATTTCAGATAAAGCCTCCCAACTCCAATCTTATCCTTCCAAAGTTAATAAAAAGCCCCAGCAACTTGGGAAACTTATCCAAAATCGCAGCTTGCAAAAACCTCTGTTCTAGGGTTGAAGAATTCTCCCTAACAAGCAGAAATCAAGATGAAGAGGTGCTTCGAGATGGCGGCTATGGAAGAGAAGATCTACACCGGCCCTAAGGCTGCAAGGAGGGAACATGGGGAGCTTCAACGGCTATCCTCGATCCCCAAGCATCTAAGCTCTAATGTCCAAAGGGTGGTAAGCTTGCATGACTTCATCCAAAGTTCAGATTTTTTTTTGCTGCACTTTAATTTTCTTCATAACCTTCCTTCTTCTTTTCTTCTTCAAGCCCCTTCCTGGCCCAAGGTGTTACTCCAACCTGAAGTGGGTGGCTCCCATGGTAAAGGCACTCCCTTTAGAGGTGGTATCAATCCTCAAAGCATGGCACCTCCGACCCCTCTTGGTTCTAGGCAAAAACTTCCAGAAATTGTCTTTGGATTGGCCATGCCTTTCAGCCCTTGTGGAACTATGGCATCCACAAACTCATACCTTCATCTTCCCCTCCTTTGAAGCAACCGTCCTATTGGAGGAGGTAGAGACCTACCTAGCCCTTCCTAAGACTAAGGTGGGGGATGAGGATCGGGTTTGCTATACAATAGAACCTATTGATCCGTCCTTGATCTTAAGCGACTTCATTCATAACCCAAAGGACGTGCGGACCATGATCAGCCCGCGCCACATTCACTTGATCCCTATGGCACAATGGATAGTGTCTCACTGTAAAAATAAGTGGGAGAGACACGAAGCAATAGCCAAGGCGGTGGCGGTTTGCTTGTGCGGGGTCTTCCTTTTCTCCACAACCGACCACCTCTTAGATATCCAAAATCTTAGCATTATTAGTGGACTGTGGCGGGGTATGTCTATTTCTCAAGCGGTCCTCTCATACCTCTATGAAGGACTAAGCTCGGCTTGCCTTGGAGGGCCTTTGTTCGGTTCCATGATACTCCTTGAGTGTTGGATAGGAGTGAGAATCAAATTCCTTCCCAAGGAAGATATAACTTCGGCGAGCCGGATCTTCGGGAGCCACCCCCTCTTCTTCATTGGAGGGGCTTTTGGATATTCTTCTTATGTTGAATGCAGGACGGCGGATAAGAAGACTCGGGATGAATGGCGCCTCTTCTTCAATGCTTTGCCTCTTGAAAAGTTCATCATGCGACCAAGCGTTCTTCGAAGCATTCTTCTTAAAATACCGCGGCGTCAAGGCCTAGACCTCCAGCTGGTTGGAAACACTACCATGGCGATCTACAACCCGCACCGATGCCATCTTCAAATCGGATTACCTCGAATCAGCGTTTCTGCACAATCACACTACCCTCCCCTTCTACCTAGGAAGATGGGGACTGAGGATGATGAAAGAGCGATCCGGAACGCGCTGACCATGTGGGAGATCAGCAAGGTGCGCCCGTGGCAGGCAGAGGTTGAAGAGAACGATGAAACACGCCGAGATTACTTGAAAGATTTGAGAAGAATCCGCCCTCTTGCGGATAAAAAGTGAATGTATCTTGATTTTCTTTTGCTTATGAAAGATGTTATGAGATTGCCACTCAGAACTTGGTTTATCATGAATTATATTTTATTAAGCTTGCTTGAATGAGATGAGATTGCCTTAATTGAAAGAACTTGAGTTGTGTGCTTTGGAAGATTAGATTGATGTGAATAATCAGAGTTTCTGGGGGGATTAACGGATGTACCAAGGGCCGTTATAAGGTAACAACGGTCTTACGATGGACCGTCAGAATGGAGAGGGAGGACCTGATTTCTGAAGGAAGCGACGGAGAGGATTGGGTCCGTCATAAGGAAGAGACGGCCCTATCCCAGACCGCTACAATGATGATGGTCGCAAGAAATAGGGCTCAAGCTAAAGGGAGAGTAACGGTCCGGGAATGGTCCGTCACACGGAAGCAGCGGCCTGAGACTAGTGCGTTACATGCCTTGAACCTGCATAACTGTGAGTTCTGGCTTTTGAACTGGCCCCTGCATTCTGCACACACTTAAATATGAGACAAGTTAGATCCGTTCTTAGACTCAACCCCTTGCCTTGGAGCAAGTTAGATAATGACCGTTTCTTGATATTTGGTCAAGGGGTGGAGCCTTATTAAATAGGCGGAAAACAAAAAACAATGCATGTTATGCAGATGATGGAAGTATTGAATGCTTTTGATTTTTGAAAATATTTGATTTGTTTGGATTTTTGAAATATTCGATTTGTTTGGATTTTGAAATATTTATTATTTTTTTGGATTTTGGAAATATGTGACGTTTTTGGATTTTGAAATATGCATTGTTTTTGGGTTCTGAAAATATTTGATGTTTTTGGATTTTGAAAACATATTCGATGTTTTTGGATTTTTGAAAAACCAGTGCCTCTCTAGCAACACGAGACCTCCCTTGTTTTATCTTGAGTCTCGAGACCGGCGTGCAAATAGTGTGACAACCCTTGGCCGAGACCTGGTCATTGTGACGGTGTTTTTACCAACGCCATACCTAGGGTACTCGTCTCAGTCCTAAAAGAAAAAAGAATATGGGGGTAAGCTTAGGCCAGATATGGAAGTTTTTAGAACTTGATTCCCTCACCGTGCAACCTTATTAGAGATTTGGTCTGTTGTGCCGGGGCTTTTTATGTCCGTCATCGAACCTTTATCCACTTAGGCATGCATGCGACCGGGCTCATAACGTCCCGCGGGGAACTGTACTGCCACTCTTGTCATGCCTAACTTTCTTTTTCTTTTGGAGCTTTTGAGAATTCATTCACAGACCTTGAGATGATGCTTTTGATTTCATGGTAAAGAGCACTCCTTTGTTTTTCTTTTCTTTTCTTTCTTGTGGAGTCAGGTCATAACGGACTTGCCCCTATTTGAGACCTCTTCTCGTTAGGGAGTTTGGATTGGTTGTCGCCTTCTTATTCACTCCTTGCCCCTGGATGCAGCCGAAGAATGAAACGTACAGGGACTTTGACTTTCCCCCAAAGCATGGCTGAGGAAAAACGGTGTCTTTTTAAACAAGGAACCCGACCAGGGGCGTCGTGTAGTGTGTGTTTGCCTTACTCAAGACTCTCTTTTAAAGATAGGGAGGCATTTCTTATTGTCGGAAAAGCACATGGTTTAGATTTTTAAGGAAAGAAACGCTTAAGATACAACCCATTCCACGGGTGAGAGAGCTACTCACCTTCCGCGTTGATTAGACGATAGGCATTCCCTGAATAAGCTTCTTTTATTACAAACGGCCCTTCCCAGTTAGGTTGCAATTTAGACCTAGGACCTGCAGACCGAATGAATTTGCGTTTCAAAACCATTTCACCCTTGCAAAATTTTCGTTCAATTACCTTCTTTTGAAAATAACGCGAAACTCTCTTTTGATAAACAGATACGTGATCGGCCGCATTCATCCTCTTCTCATCTAGGAGTTCCAGTTGGACCAGCAACGCCTCTCGACGTTCATCGAGATTAAGTTCCTTATCGAGCTGTACTCTGAGTGAAGGGATTAAGATCTCATATGGGAGCACCGCCTCCATCCCGTAGGTTAGAGAATAGGGAGTTTGTCCCGTAGGAGTACGGACAGAGGTGCGCTAAGCCCACAGAGCTTCCACCAATCTTTCAGGCCAATCAGAAAATTTATGCGCTTCGCATGTTTTCTTAATGATTTTAAGAAGAGTTTTATTAGTGGCTTCGGCTTGACTGTTGCCTTGAGGGTAATATGGTGATGAATGATGCAATGTAATTTTGAACTTCTTACAGAGGTCTTTAAGCTCCTGGAAGACGAACTGGGGTCCGTTGTCGGTGATGATGCTGCTTGGCACTCCGAACCGCGAGATGATATTCTTCATGATAAAGCGGCACACTGTTGTAGCTTTGATCTCCGCGTACGCCTCGGCTTCGGCCCATTTGGTGAAGTACTCAGTTGCTGTGAGAATGAAGGATTTCTGCTTGGTCTGAGAATTAGGATCACCGAGTGGGCCGACGACGTCGAAAGCCCACATAGAGAATGGCCAAGGAGCGGTCATAGGATGAAGAGATGAAGCTGGAGAGTGGATTTTATCAGCGTGGAGTTGGCATTTAAGGCACCTCCGGACATAGAGGGAGCAATCCTCCTCCAGAGTGGGCCAATAGTAGCCCTGCCTAAGAATCCTCTTCGCTAGAGCCTGGCCATTGACATGACCTCCACACTCGCTGGAATGTGCTGCTTCTGCTACTTTCCAAGCTTCCACATCATCTAGGCATCTCATGAGCATTCCATTAGTAGCGCGCCTGTACAGTTCTCCTGCAATGATAGTGTACCTTGCGGCGGCTCTTCTTATTGCTTTGCGCTGCTCAGCTCTTGCCCCTTCTGGGAATGCCCCTTCTTTGCAAAATAACTCGATTTCATGGTACCAAGGCAATTCTTCTTCATCCAAGATCTCCTCTAGTTCTGCCAATGATACCTCCTCGAGATCTTCCTTTTCAGCTCTCACTTCTGCAGACTTCCTAAGGTTGGTGAACCAAGGATCCTGGAGAGAGGGTGCGTCCATCCTCTGGACGACGACAGTCTCAGTACTACGACTGAGAGAGAAGGATAAGGAGGAGGCCAGAGATGCCAATGCATCCGCCAGAATGTTCAGAGAACGGGGAGTATGGATATAGATTAGCTTGCGGAATCGCTTAGCGATGAGCGTGACCAAATCTTGATAGGGCTTGAGCTTGGGGTCACGGGTACGGTAAGTGGACAGAACTTGCCGTAAGACGAGCTGAGAGTCTCCTATGATGTTTAAATAACGCGCGCCTAAGAGATAGGCATGCTTCAAGCCGGCCAGGAGAGCCTCATACTCAGCGATGTTGTTGGTAGCAGGAAATCGAAGTTGATAAGCAAAGGGGATGGTCACTCCCTCAGAAGTAAGCAGGATAGCACCGATCCCTTGGCCCTGTGAGTTAAGCGCACCATCAAAGTGCAGAGACCAGAAGGGATGCTGAGAAAGGACAGAGAGATGCTCATCAGGGAAATCGTCCTGAATAGAGTCGGTGTGAGGAATAGAGAGATGTGCAAGATGCTCAGCGATGGCATATCCTTTGACTGCCTTCTGAACGACAAAGGTGATATCGAATTGAGAGAGGAAGCTCTGCCAGCGAGCTAGCCTACTAGAAAGAACGGGCTTTTCTAAGAGATAACGGATCGGGTCCATTCTAGAGATCAGCCTAACTGGGTGGGCGAGAAAGTAATGTTTAAGCTTCTGAACTACCCACACTAAGGCGGCACAAGTCTTCTCCATAGCGGTGTATCTGGATTCAGCTGGATTAAACAACCGAGAAAGATAGTACGCAGCCCGCTCTTTTCCTTCGTCATCCACTTGTGCTAAAACCGCCCCTAGGGAGTCCTCAATGACCGAGATGTATAGGATCAGGGGTTTCCCAGGGACAGGAGGTTGCAAAACCGGGGGATTGGATAGATATTCCTTGAGGTCCTCATAGGCCTTTTGGCAACCTTGATTCCATTCGAACTTGACCCCCGCCTTGAGCAATTCATAAAACGGACGGCATCTTTGAGAATGCTGGGATATGAATCTTCTAATGAATTGCAATCTACCAATCAGTCCTCGAAGTTCCGTAATGTTCTTTGGCGGAGGCATATCCATGACGGCCTATGCTTTGTTAGGATCAATCTGGATCCCCCGTTTGCTCACTATGAAACCTAGCAGTTTCCCCGAGGAGACTCCGAATACGCATTTCTTCGGATTCATCTTTAGCTTGTACTCCCTGGCTCTCTGCAGCACCTTAGCCAAAATAGAGGGGTGTTCTTCCTTTGATCTTGACTTCACCAGAATGTCATCCACGTAAGCTTCCATATAGATGTGCATCATGTCGTGGAAGATAGCCATCATCGCCCTTTGATAGGTGGCGCCTGCGTTCTTTAATCCAAAAGGCATAACTACATAGCAGTATGTGCCCCAGGGCGTGGTGAAGGAAGTTTTCTCTTGATCTTCAGGAGCGAGACGGATCTGATTATAGCCCGAGTACCCATCCATGAACGATAGAGCTTCGTACCCGGCAGTGTTATCAACAAGGACGTCTATATGAGGCAGCGGGAAATCATCTTTAGGACATGCTTTGTTAAGGTCCCTGAAATCAATGCATATGCGCACTTTCCCATCCTTCTTGAGAACAGGGACTATGTTTGCCACCCACTGAGGATATAAAACTACTCTGACGAACTTGGCCTTGTAAAGTTTGTCGACCTCTTCCTTAATCCGCAAGGCCATGTGGGGGTGAAATCTTCTCGACCTTTGTTTAACAGGTGTTGCCCCTGGTTTAAGCACGAGTCGGTGTTCCACTAAGGAGGGGTCAAGACCTGGCATGTCCTCATAAGACCAGGCGAAAGAATCGCTATACTCCCTCAGTACCTTAATTAGATCCTCTTCTACCTGTGGGGGGAGATTAGCTGAAATATTGATGGGCCTTGGATCTTCTTCCGTTCCCAAGTTGATTTCCTTCGTAGGTTCATCCACTGCCGTCGACGGCTGGTCGAATCTCTTCAGTCCCTTTGCATATAAGTCGGCAGTGTCCTCTACATCGCTGTCTTCATCAATTGGGTCTTTCTCATCCAGCACTTCATAGACGCCTAATCCGTCTTCGCTCCACACCCCTTCTATTTCCTCTTCATCTTCAATCGCAATCGCCGTGGCGACGAATTCTGGGCACTTCAAAAGAGCATGACACCGCTGAGCTAGATCTTGCAAGAACCTATCAGGAATAGATCGGGAAGGATGCGCAAGCGAGCGCGGCTCAGGAGGGGAAGGGTTGAACGACCTAGAACAAGACCCTACTTCTTTAGACCTAACTGACTCTACTTCTTTAGACTCGCTAGACCCTAACTCTGACCTAGGAGAGAGAAAGCTTAATGGAAGGGAAGGAGCAGGGGACTCGTGCCCCTGGGACGAGGAGGATGGAGACAGGATAGCATAATCTTCCACTGAAATCTCCGTTTCAAATTTGACGTTTTTTTTGGAGATCAGTGGAGACCACGCAGCACGACAGAGGAGGCGGGAGCTGCATAGGGAACAGCTCAGGAAAGATGCAATCGAAGAAAAGATCACAAGAGGAGGAACCCCACATCTCGTGGATTTGAGAGTTAAAAAACGGAGGGATGGGGAAAGCAGGCAGATTAATGGGGCAGCGAGGCCCATAAGCAGGAGGATTGATTGGAATCTGGAATGGATCACTGAAGGATGGATTAATCATAATCGGAGGAGGACGGGGTACAAACCCCTTCAGCTGGATCATGCACTGAACATGAGAGGGAGATAGAGAAAGAGCAATCAGCGAGCTCCCTTCTTTCTTTGAATCATCACCAGGCCGCTTCTTCGGCCTCCATTGCATAAGCTGAACCTTCTGTGGCTTCTGGCTGCCTCTTTCACAAAACAGCCCCTGGAGGGCCCAGCTGTAGTCGATCACATCGTCATTTAGCCCCCTTGGCAACGGGGGTGGACTGGTGACTGGACAAACCGTGTCGATTCCTGACTGGACTGGCTTCGCAGCTAACGTGCCCGGCTGTGGGGGCCCTCTGACAAAATGCTGACGGTAATCCCAGGTAAGCGGCCCAGAGTCACCCATCATTGACAATGCTGTCTCCTTGTAACCGAGACCTCGTCTGCCCATTTTTCTTCCTTTTGGTATGGGCTTGGTCATCCCTTGCAGCTGTGCACCGAGGCCTCTCCCCGGTTGATAGCCCAGTTTCAATATAATGTTCCACCCCTTTGAATCTCGAATCTGCGGCTTTGCCTTGATATTGACCGGGGTAGTGACGGGCTTAGGAGTGGTGTACGCCCAAGGAAAGTTTAGGTCTAGCACTGATAGCACGGGCCGGCTGCTTGGCCAGAGAGTAGGAAGAATCTGTTCAGAGATGGCCTTCACTGACTGTACCGTGGATAAACTTTGAACTTTGACGACCCTCCCTTGAAAAGGGAATTTAATGCATTGGTGCGCGGTAGAGGGCACGGCGCCAAGTGTGTCGATCCAGGGACGACCCAAGATAGCCTTGAACATAGGGTCGATGTCAAGTACATAGAATTCTACAGCCATGGAAAGAGGCCCGAGCTCAGCCTGAATAGTGACTACCCCGTGACATGCCCGCCTTGAGTTGTCGTATGCTGCTATAGTGGTGGGGGTAGGCCGTAGTAACCCCTCAGATATATTGCAGGCTCGGAGAGTGCTGAGGGGGCAGACATTAATTGAGGCCCCAGTGTCGACCAGTGCTGCTTCAACGTCGACTTTGTTCAAAGTAATTGTTATGCAGAGCGGCATTTGCCGAGCCCCCGGAGGTGCAAGCTCGGTCTCAGAGAATGTGATTGCCGGCCCTTTAGAGATAGTTGCTAGTGCCGTTGGTAGACTGTCGACTGCCATGTCTTCACTAACCATGACCTTCTGCAAAAAATCCCTCAGTGCATCTTGATGGAGAGTGGACCTCTTGATTAACTCCAGCACAGATATCTTGGCGGGTACCCGATCTAGATGATGCAGTAAATCATATTGAGTCCCCGGTAACGGTTCAGCTTCCTCTTGCTCGGCCACCGGTTGGGAAGACTGGGGATTGCTAGTAGTGGCGTAGTTCCGATGGAACATCTTCCCGCTCCTTAGAGCACAATTTGCCGCGGCATCGGGGGATAGTATGATGGGCCCTGCGGGGCGAATGAGTGGAATAGGTGGCGTGGGGGAGGCAGTTTGGTAAAGCGGAGGGTTGGTGAAGTTAATGGGGGATGCGCGGATGATAGGTGAAGGATTGGTGGGTGGTAGGGTGGTGATGGACGTGGATGCTGGTGAAGGCAGGGTGAATGGATGGGTAAGGATAGGTGCGGGATTGGATGGTGGTGTGATGACGGTGATGGGGGTTGGCGAAGGATACGACGGGATGGTGAGCGGACTTGGTGGAGCGGGTGTGAATGGTGGGATGAGCGGAGAGGGTGTTGGTTGTGTAGGGAGGATGAAGGAAGGTTTGTGGTGGAAGGCCATGACCTGTGGTGCGGCGCCATCATCATCAAATGACCACCCGGCGTTGGAGGCCGGTGGTTGGACTACATTAACTTGTGCCGGTGCTGGCGGCTGTTGCGGAGGAGCGGGTTGATGGTTTGGCATCGGATTCTGATGGATGCCCAGATCTTGTGCTTGCTGCGGTGGCTGCTGTTGTGGCGGCTGCTGCGGCTGCGGTGCTGGATGCTGCTGCACTTGCTGCCCCTGCGGCTGCCTTCTCTTCTCTTTGATTTCCATAATGGCCCTATGCATCTCGGCCCAGTCTATTCTCTGTCCTTCGTGTAAGTCGTACACGAGATCTCGGAAGTGAAAGCATCCTTCTATAGTGTGACCCGGCTGCCGGTGGAACATGCAATACTTAGTTTGATCAACAGCTGGGTTCCAAACAGTCCTTTCTGGAGGAAGTTGAATTGCATTTACTGCCATGAGCGCTGAGAATATGTCTGTAAGTGTCTCTGGCAATGGAGGATACTGGGCTCTTCTGGGAGCCGGGCGCTTGCTGTTGGGATTATTATTGTTGTAGCCGCCGGGTGGAGGGACGTTATGGTATTGCGGTGATGGTGGTGGTTGTTGTGGTGCGGTGAAGGTGTTTTGCGGGATGGTGAAGGTAGGCGGAGGGTTTTGTGGAGTGTTTTGAAAGTGTTGCGGAGCGGAGTTTTGCGGATTGCGGGGGCTTTGGTTGTAGCGGAATGGTGCGGCTTGGTAGGGAAAAGCAACAGCTTGTACTTGCTCATTTGTCTGGACTCCTTCGGTAACCGGCCCCTGTGGTTTCTTATGGTACTTGGGCTTTTGGTTTTCGAAAAGAGAATGGATAGGGGAGTCCTTAAACTGAGTTTGTATAAATCGCGCCCGGCTATACAGTTGATGCATATTGGCTATATCGTTCATTGCCAGGATGTTTTTGAAGGTGGGCGAAGCATTTGAAATTAGCAGCTTAACTTTTTCTTCCTCTGGAATATGGCCGGGCACCCTGGCGGCCATCTGCCTCCATCTATCTGCATAAGTTGCGAATTCCTCATCCGGCTTCATTTTCTCGGCCACCAGATCTGTGAATGAATATTCCGGGCCGACCTGATCTTGAAACCGCTGAATAAACTTGTCCTTGACCACTTTGAAGCTCTCGGCCTCTTCTAGGGGCAGAGAATAAAACCATTCCAGAGCAACGCCATCCAATGATCGGCGGAATAGGTACGCCATAAGGCGATCATCATATTGGAACTGCGCCGATTCATACAGAAAATCCCTCACATGGATGAAGGGATTGCTGTTCCCATCATACTTACGGTAGTTGGGGAGCTCAGACTGCGGAGGGAAACGGATGTTCTGGAAGCTTGGGACGGGAATATCAGCCAAGGATTGTGGGCCCACCTTCTTCTGAAGAAAATCAAGTTGTTGCTGCATGGTGGCCCACTTATTAAGCAAATCCTGCTCTCGAGAGGGAGCAGGGGCAGTGAAGGGAGTTGATTGTATCTGGTGAGCAGGAGGAATGGCGGTTGCCGAGGGCGGGAGCCCATAGGAAGGAGCAGAAGGATAACTAGTGGAATTAGGGGGGCCGTAAGAAGGATACTGGGCCTGAGATAGACCCGGATTGGAGTGAAATTGGGCCACCCCGTGCTGTTGGGGCGAGAAATCGGATGGGCCCACGAGGACCTGTGAGCCGCCAGAGCAGAGGGGTGATAATCCATCGGAAGAGAGGGGATAGGCGATTTCCCCTTATCAAAAGATTGATGGGTCGGATTGGAGGATTGACCCATCTCCATGCCAGCAAAGGTGATGGTCCGGGGCTGGACCGGGGTGAGCTCAATCGGGGTGGGCTGAACAGACGGCCCAATAATGGAAGAATTAGAGTGCCCCTGGACGGTAGCGGAGGGAGGAGGATTGGACCCTTGCATGGCCTGATAGAGGACCTGGAGTTGGGTCGGATCCAACTGGGCCATCATATGGAGGACAGAGCCCGCGGAAGGAGCGGTTAAAGAAGGGATGACCTGACCACCTTCTATGGGAGTGGAGGATGAGAGAGGGCCGGTCCCCTCTCCAGCAGAGAAAGAAATAACCCTCGGGGGGTTCTCAAGGAGCCCTTGAGGAAGGGAATCCCCTTGGGAGCGAGGAGGATTGCAGGATGCCATGGTAGATTCGAAGAGGGGATTGGAATAGAATGTGAAGGAGTAAGCGACTCGAGGAGATGATTCGGACGAACGAAAACAACTCCACATGCAACGGACAACCTTGATAAATGCAAAACAACAAACACAACAAACCCACAATGAGCAACCGCACCTAGGTGATTCAAACAAGATACAAGTGATAGGGAATGAAGACACTCAAAAGCCAACCAAGTTGCTTAAGATGATGCAAACAAAGTTTCTTTATGGTTTCTCCTTTGGAACTTTAGTGAATTGATTGATATGTGCTCTCTCCAAATGGGTTCCTAATAGGAGGTGGATATGGACTTGGCTTGACTTTAAGTGTGACCACTCCTTCACTTATGCAACCCTAGACACAAGGGGGAGAGGTACAACCGGCCCGGTGTCCGTGTGGGAATCCACGGCTCGCGGGGACTTATGGAGGTCCTTGCTGTGATTTCCTAGTCGGCCCCAAGGAATATGGAGACGAGAGGTCCTCACAACAAGGTAGGAAAATGCAGTCTAATATATGAAAAGATGGATGACCCTATGTGCACCGGAGTGCATGCAAAGTCTAGCCTAGAATCTAACAAACAACGGTGCACATAATGATGTGAAGATATGAATGGAATTATGGCAGAAATCAAGCAGCACCCAAGTAATAAATCACAGCCAAAAACTGCGGAAATAACTGCACCTCGGATGCGTACCTGCCAGGAGAGTGACGGACGAAGGCCCCTGCGTCAGAGCCAAATAACGGTCAGAGACCAGACCGCCATAAATAATGTAACGCAGGGGTTCCAGACCGTCGTATGAGCCAGGGAACCAAAAAACAAACTGAAGTAACAGGAAAACCCGTGAAAGCTCACACCACAGAGACAAGCGACGGCCTGATGTCCCCGCGTCAGAACACTGTAACGCGCCGAGACAGGGCCGTCATATGATTCAGAAAACCAGAAAGAGGGGTGAAAACAAAGGGATCAAAAGACAACTGAACAAACAGATGATGGCAGGTTTAAACAGGAATCAGAAGCACGATTGGCACTAGTTGTCCCACCGTGATCGCCAAAAAATTATCTGTTGATTGTTTGTTTACCTATCTCTTCTTATCTTCTTTCTTTTTTTGTTGATTGTGAGGGTTTTGAAAAATGATATGGCGAGATGATAAATAAACTACCAAAGATCAGCTCAACCTATGCACATGTGAACATGAACCTAGGCAATCAAATCTAACTCTAGCATGGGCATGCTATCTCAATCAAATTACGCTAAGGGAAAAACAAAAACACACGCCGGGGCGTGGAGCAAAGATAAATAAAAACACACCGCTAGGGGTGGAACAATCAAGGGGAATAAAGAGATTTGATGAAAAAGACAGCTAGTGCCCAACACTAAGGAAAGTCGTGATCGCCACCAAAGTAAACACGAGTCAAAGACTCGAATATACCTTGGAAGTAGGTGGATGAAACACCCGCCCACGGGAGAGAAAACCAAGGAAAGCCTGCAGATCAACTTGCAAATAACGGTCCAAACCCTGTGCGTCGCTTGGAAGTAACGGTCGTGAGATAGACCGCCAGAAAGAAATAACGCTCCTGCACCTGACCGTCAGATAACCTGCAGTGAAAAGATGTGAATTCTTTGAACTCCAACCCTTCCAGCCGGCTAGAAGGCTTGGGCCTCGTGCTAGTGATCCTGTAAAACCTGCCAAGGATGTAGAAAGCAAAACAACACAACCTCAATTAGCCCTCAACATAAGTATAGCATCAATCCTTAAAAAGCTTAAGAACATCAAAAGGAGAGGGGATTACCGGGGAGTTGTTGGTTTTTTAACCCCTCTGGGCGTTTTTTAAGTTTAGGAGGATATGTGTATGCTTAGCAACAGTGAAAAACGTGGAGGAAGAGGAGGGACAATGCTTTTGATTGATAAAACCAAGGGAAACTTGAGCATGCAATAATGATGATCTTGACAAGCTAAAACCCAAAATTACTCCCTTGACTTGGAAGATGGACGTGGGAAGCAGCTCCTCCTGGATGTAGATGGCTCCTGAATTTGGCAGCACTTCGTCGTGAATCAAATCTTCCTCTCCTGGGTCATGAAATCAAGGGTTCTATTTATAGACTCCCTCAAACTCTCAGGTCGAGTTGAAGATAAATCAGCCAAGAAAGGAGGATAATCCTTAGCAAATCCTTGAGGATAAAATCAACAAGAGTCCAAAGAAACAAACGAGAGGTCCTGATGATTAGAATTGAAGGAGATAATGCCAATCCAAAACCCTATCTCGTCCACGGAGTAGTAGAGAAAAGGCCTGAACTGTCAGGACTCTCTGAAGGAAGTAACGGTTGCACGATAGACCGCCACTTGGAAATAACACTCCAAGGAATTACCGTCATTTTCAACCCTATCCAAAGGATAAGATCGACGGGAAGAAGATCTAAACAATAGGACTCTGCAAGTAAGTAACGGCCAGGGCATAGGGCGTCATAAGGAAACAACGGCTAGGGAGTAGACCATTATTATCAAAGGACAACGAGGCCCTAAGTCTTGGGACTCTTCAAAGATTAACGACCTAGGCTTCATGCGTTATTATGAAATAACGCGCCTAGTCCAGACCGCTATTTGATTTTCAAGAAAATAGAATGGAGGGATTGCCAAGCTTTTGAACGAAGTGCCACCAGGAACCAGGTCTAATCCAGGAATTGAGACCCAGAAAATAGGCTTCAACTGATTAAAAGGAATTCAATGAAGAGTGAACAACTCGGAGCATCATATTGAATGAATAAGGAGATGACTCGACTTATTGGGTATAAAACGGGTGTCAACAACTGTCTGTTGCCTTTTGGAGTAGCATAGAGTGCCAAGTTCTCCTCGGTGGCCGTATTCTGGGTTTTACGGCCTCGCTCTCCTTTGTTGTTGAGCTCCCCTTGATCTTAGCCTGTTCGCTACTTCTGCTGTCCCTGTTCTATTTACAGCTTTGTAGTGTAGCTTTTCCTGCTTTACTACATTTGTTGTTAGTGTTGCTTTCGTTGCACTGTGCATTTTCCAGTGGGGATCCGCGTGACCCCTACTGAGTTTCTGTTTAGAGACTCACCTCTACTTTTCAGGTGGGTTTCGCCGTCTGCCTCTGCTGTTCCTGGTGGAGCGCGTTGTTGTAGCTGCCAGCTGTACCTGTGTCGGGCTTCCCCCGACTTCTGTGTACGTTCTTTTTTGTCAGACTGTACTTGTTGTCTTTCCTTTGGACTAGACTCTGGTGTATACTTGTAAAATTTGAATTATTAATGAAAATGTAATTTTATTTCTACTACTTTAGCAAACCGTTCTAATGAAATTTAATTACTTGCTGTTATATCTGTCAGTTCAATGTACTACACGACAGTCCTTTTTCCCTTCGGCGCTTTCCCGCGCTTGGGAGGCCTCGCGGGTCCCATGCGGTACCACGTGTATCCGGTAGTCCTACCGGGTGCACCTGGTATCCGGAATCTGGGTCATCACAATAGTGCCCCTCTCCTATCGCACCACCATCCAATCATCTTACCAAGTGAAGACTTTAGGGGATCTCATTAAGGGCCTAGCATGGGAAATGGAGTTGACTAGCATGTTGACCACAATAGCCGACTGACCTAGGAGCCTTGACCTCCAACACCTATGTGTCGGGTCTATCACCGCGGTTTACACTGTGGGATACTACACTAGCGACCTCCTTCTATTCCTCCCTACACTCGATGAGCGCGATGCTATCCACAAATTGGAGTTGTTTATCTCGGGTAGAACGTCAAGCCCTCCATTCATGGCCGACCATCCCACCCAAATCACCGGCCCAATTATCCCGATGGAGGAGGATGCCTCATCATCTTTTTAGGACCATGAGGACTTAGAGTACCTCTCTCTAGGAAACCCATTCCATGATCGCTTCGACCCCCTTCCTATGGGAGCCTAGATGCCCATGTGACCCATCCGCCTTACTCACCACCCACTATTCCCTACCCTCACCTACCATGTTGAAACAAGACCAACCCTTCCTAAACATCAGTTATATCATGGGAGCCATGACCTTAGGCCACATACACCTTGGGAATGAGGAACTACCCCACTCCATGATACACACCTTCTTTGACCCCTACGATCCTTATGAGTGGGAGCTCAAGGACCACCCCATACCCACACACTTGGTCGTCACCTCTGGAACAAGAGTGCACCTATCTTGGCAAATCACATCATTCAACATGGGTCACAAGTCTGGTCATCTCATACATGTCACACAGAGTTTAGGCCCAATGCATGACTGGCTCACATTTGGATGCCCTGGTCCTCCCCCATTCATCATTGGTCTTACGCATGATAGGAGCATACATGGATGTCCGGGTCCCCTGACATTTGTCACACCCATGCATGATAGGTTCATCTATGGATGCCCCGGCCCTCCTAAGTCTGTCAAAGTCTTCATGGCATCAAAGTATGATCGGTCTACATTTGGCTGCCCCAGTCCACCTTTGAACACCATACTTTTCACACCCACACCGCATCGTAGTGCATGGCATACGCATTCACGCAAGCATCTAGCAACGAGGGGAGAGGATCACCAAGAGCGGGCAATAGCTCGTAAGCGCCACTTGGGATTCAAGTAGGCAAATTGCTGATGATGATATTGGAGTGGCTCTACCTTTGGGTCACATCCAAATCGAGGGCACGAGGACTTGGACCTTCCCAAGTTCCGAGTGGCTTTGGCAACCCGACTTACGGGTTGGACATACTGATGGGTTTTGAGATTCATCCTACTTCCCACGTGGTAGATCCGGCACCCTATATGGGCAACGCGGTGGAACCTAGTGAGTGCCTTGAGCCTATACCTTCTTTTGAGAGGGACACCCCCGGAGAGCCACCATAAATCAGCCTGAGAGCCTGACGTGTGCACACGGAGGCAATACTAGGCAAGCAAGGTATCAACGCCAGCATGAGGGTGTGTCCGTACCACTTTGAGAAGCTGAAGCGCCATCCCCCGACCATGGATGCGGGACGAGTCAAGAGATCATGGTTCACCCAGAGCTGCCTTGGTGCACCACCTCCCCGGTGGACCCATACTTGACGGGGTCGAGTTTTCCCCACCCCGGGGGTATGATGGGGGCATCCCTTGCCCCTCCGCATTTTTCGAGGCTCGAATTATTCGTCGGCATGTGCCATTGTGTTCGTCATGTGTTTCTGAGTCTAGTCATGTAATTTTTATATTTTATTTGAGTCATAAAGTATGTAATTTTCCCTTTATTTGAGTATGGTACCTAGGTTTGAGAGTTATTTATCTAAGTTAAGTGTCATTAGATTGTCTAGGCTGGATAATGGGGCCAATTCAATGGGCTAGGCCCATGGGCGCCCCTCCCTGGTCTGTCTGGTCATTATGTCAATTGTCCAAGGTCAGTATGGTCATGTGAAAAGTCTAGAGTCTATAAATAGCCCCCTCCCCTCTCTCATTTGTAACCTTGGATGATCAAATATATTGTGAGTTTTAGTTATTTCTTTGGAGTGGATTCTCCAACCCCTCTCTCTCTCTCTCTCTCTCTCTCTCTCTCTGAGAGGGGTGCGCCCCTTTCTCTCTTCTCCCCCTCCCACCTACTTTCTCTCTCTCCTCCCCTCATTCAATAGTCACCACAACTTCCCACAACACCTCTTTACTCCACCCCTAGCCCCAAGGGAGAACCCACCAATCTCCAAGCCACCCTCCAACTCCCAACCACCCACTACCCTTTCCCAAGCACCCTTCCATCTCCCCAAGATTGAAGGGGTTCAAACCCTAGGCCAAATTTGAATCTCCCTCCCTTGCTGGCTACCCGTCCCCAACACCCCCTTCCCACCCTGGTCGCCCTCCCCATTTCCCCTTGCTTCCCTTGGCCCTCCCACCCTAATACACACAACCCTACACCATCAGCCTATTCCCAGCTTGCAGGCAGCAGAGTACCAGTGACTTTCTGAGGCTGACACATCATCACCAAGAAGCTTCAGAGAGCATACCATATACCGGTGGAATCTTCGTCCAGTCTACTTCGCAACGGAGGTGGTCCCGCTTCCGTCTGAGTTCTTGGCTGCCCAGAGGAGTCTTCACCGCTGGACTGTGCAATTCCTCCCCCAACTGCAGCCTGCAGAGACTACCACGACCAGTATCTTGAAGATATTGGAGCGGCATTTGGCTGAAGACTTCTTCTATGACTCCCCTTTCATCTCCAAGAAGCGGAGCGTCGTTTGAAGACGGAAGCACAAAGTTCCAAATTTCCTACCCGAGTGCGCAGGTTAGTCCAAGTGGAGACAAATTCAATATCCTTCCACTCTTCTGGCCCTCATGGTCTGCTCCGACCTCCGCCGATGGTCCCATGGGTCTCCGTTCGAAGAGAACTCGACCGTGAATGCAACGGTCCTAGTCTCGCCATCAACAGATCAGGGGAGTGGTCGTGACAGCCTTCCCTTCCAACAATAGTGGTCCAGACACTGCCAGGAGCAGAGTGCAGTAGTCTTGATCCCGATCCTACCTTGGTCGTCATCGTCATCAAGAAATTCTCCAATAATTCTGACGTCCTCCTAGGCTAACCCTGGAGATTTTGGCACTGGTTTCGTCAACAAAGGAGTTCGGGAGAGCCCGTTGAAGCGCCGATAGTGACTGCCTATCCGACTGTTCCTGAAGCTGGCAGAACCGGGGAGCTCGACAATTCGGCTTCTAGCTTAGTTTTTCCCCCACCCCGCCTAGCCGGCTGACCACCGCTCCCTGCGTGGTGGTAGTTTTGGATGTAATTTCAATAAGTCCCCGCCCCGAGATCCCCCTCCTGCAAGAGATGTAGTGATGTAACATTTTAATTTTCATGTCAAAGCTACACCGACACGGCGTGCGAGTGCGTACCCACGCCTCCCCGCTCGCCCTCGTCTCCGGCCGGGATCAGTGTATTCACGCCGATCAGGTGAGCTTCTAGTCACTTCTCTTTGCTGGTATTCCTTGCTTAATTAGTATTGTATCTTAGCTTCGTCGGACGGTGAGAGAGTGCCCGGTCCCAAATTGCCATCAAATTGAGCGACCACTGCGGAGCGAGTTGTGAGAGAGACCCTACAACTCACGCCCTTGGCGTGTTGGCCGCCCATGAAATTGGGCATCCCGGGCCCTTAGGGTTTCAGCCTCAAGCTTGCCAAATCCCCCAAAGCATCAACGTCCCACCCTGACCCTCTCCATCATCACCGGGTTGCCCACGGGCGCATGTGTGCGTTACGCGGGTGAGTCGCTTAAGTGATATCGCCAGGTACGTTGGGTTGCTTGCGAGTCATAGGTCCAAGGATCATTGGCCTAGTGGCTATCACCCCCAAGGTGGTGTCACATCAATGCTGAACTTCAAAGGTAGGTCGAGGAGTTGATGAGTCGGGGATCTCTTAGGGACAGAAAGTGCCCTTGTGCTGTTCCCGCATTATTGGCCCCGAAGAAGGATGGAACATGGCGGACGTGCGTTGATAGCCGTGCGATCAACAAGATCAGGGTGAAGTATCACTTTCCCATTCCCCGATTGGATGACTTGTTAGACATGATGTCGGGAGCCACTATCTTTTCAAAGATAGATCTTCGTAGTGGCTATTACCAGGTGCGGATCAGGCCTGGGGATGAATGGAAGACAGCATTCAAGACCAAGGATGGTCTTTATGAGTGGTTGGTTATGCCCTTCGGGCTTTCCAACACCCCTAGTACCTTCATGCGGTTGATGACCCATGTTTTACGCCCTATGATAGAGGTCTTCTTGGTCGTCTACTTTGATGACATTCTTATCTACAGCCGCACTAGGGAGGACAACTTAGACAACCTTAGGCAGATCTATGTCATTTTGAGGCGAGAGAGCTTATTCGCCAACCCAAAGAAGCGTGCCTTCATGACTGATCAGATTACCTTCCTCGGGTTCATTGTGTCTAGGGATGGAGTCTCCGCTGATCGGGAGAAGATTAGGGCCATCAGAGAGTTGCCGGGGTACTGCACCCTCCGACTGCATGACTCTATCTTTGTGGTTGTAGACAGGTTCTCAAAGATGGCATTATTCATTCCTAGCTCCAAAACATCGGATGCCTCTAGAGTTGCCCGTCTATTCTTTTCACAATGTGTCTCCAGGTTTGGACTCCCACGCACTATATTGTCTGATAGGGATGTGCGCTTCACTAGCTATTTTTGGAAGACCCTTTGGCACATGATGGCCACCCAATTGAAATTCTCCACTACATATCACCCCTAGATCGATGGTCAGACTGAGGTTGTCAATAGGAGTTTGGGGGATCTTCTTAGGTGTCTGGTCCAAGATCGAGTCAGGGATTGGGATTTGTTGTTACCCTTAGCAGAGTTTGCCTACAACGATTCGGTCAATAGGTCTATGGGCATGAGCCCCTCTGAGATTGTCACTAGTCGTAGACCTAGGAAGTCGATAGACCTGGTTCCCTCTCCCATCCAGTCCCGTGTGTCTGATTCAGTCGAGTCCTTTGTCGATCATATTAGATAGTTGCATGAGCATGTGAGTCATCACATTGAGTCCATCAACGCACGATAGAAAGAATTGGCTGATGCCCACAGGCACCACCATGAGTTTAAGGAGGGCAAATATGTCATGATCAGGGTCAGACCTGAACGGTTTCCCTCGGGAGCCGTGAAGAAGTTGCACACTCGCGGTGCCGGTCCATTTCGGGTAGTGAGGCGAGTCGGATCAAATGCATATGTTGTGGACTTGCCAGAGGATTACGGGATCAGCTCCACTTTCACCGTCTCGGATCTCGTCGCTTATAGGGACCCAACGGTGATACCCAGTGAGCCCTTTGAGCCGTCTCCACCCATTGTGAGTGACACCACCCTAGAGTGTCCACCTCCAGCCTTGTTACCTCAGCAGTGAGAGTAGATAGAATGTATACTGGACGAGCAGGTAATGACTAGTCGAGGCGGAGTGTATCAGCGCTACTTGGTGCGATGGAGGGGACGACAGATCCCATTCTGCCCTGTCTGTTATGTGTTTCACGATAGAGACTCAGTCAGTTTGTAGTCATTTTCATTTCCAATCCAGCCATTGGATGGATATGGAATTCCAGTTTGTCGTAAGTTTTTGAGTCCTCTTTCCAATGATACCCATTGCATCTCGATCTGACATCGGATCTGGGCGTACCGGCCATTTCCGTGGAGGCGCGCACTTCTGCTCCGAGCCAGGCCAGAAAAGGGGGTTGCCGGATAAATACCAAAGAAATACACCGGGGTAACTTCTGTGACCGTCGCTCCCGGGGGTCGATCGGTGACTGTCTGCCAGCGTCCCGGTGAACCGTCGCCTTCAGAAGATCTCCAGACACCGACATCCATTTGGGTGCCCGTGCTTGCTGTCTTGCCGGACAGAATTTGCAGCTTCGGAGTTGCAGCCCGCAACCGGCCGACATGTCGCCAACACGCTGCCCGTCAACCCCGGAACGGCACTCCCAGAATGCTGTTGTGGCTTTTTACCTCCTTGCGTGGAGTGGGCCGTAATTGTCTTGCTATAAGTAATTTGCCTTTTGTACCGGGAGTGACGGTTCTCGGCCGGGAAGTCTTCCCCATGCCCCGAGCGTAGAGGTACACTCGCCACCCACCTTGTCGTACTTGCTTAGCTAGTATAAATTCTACTGCCGCTGCATGTGAGTAGGTTATTTTCTAGGTAGTTCATATTTAATCACCGTTGTGAGTTGTGAGAGCGAACCCATCCCGTGACTCATGCCGAGCACGAGAGTGAGCTGACCACCCGAGACTCAAAGCCAGTTACTCAACCATGCAGATCGTCACGTTTCCCTTGTCGGGGATAACTGTGAGTTAGCGCTTCTTGTTTGGGGCATGATCGCCTCTTCTGGAGCTCTTAGGTGCTGCGCGTTGTAGTGTTGTTGCTGGACGCGTCGTCCTTTTAGTCACGTCGTCCTATAGAGTCCAAGGTCGCAACTAGTCCGAGTCGGGTCTCGTAGTCGTCCCGCATCAAATTTGTATCAGAGCCAGTTTGAGTCTAGGGTAGTCGGTCCAAGCTGCCCCATTTCATCTAGTATATCGAAAGGTGTTCCCAGAATGGTAGGCTACACCTATTGGGAATGGGGCACACTTGCGTGAGCGTGATCTTCGGATCAAACCTCCACCTCGTACCGGATATTGGAGTCTAGGTCGTCTTCATTTTTCCATTAGTCCGTCCATATAGGTCGTAGTGAGTCACCCCTTAGTTCCCTCTAGGTCCTCTCCCATTGCATGCCCACCCGTGGAGGTGCCCAGTACCATCGCTCTAACACTATGGGTGAACCCCGAGGTCCCAACCCGCGAGGCCGAACTCTGGATGACGTGTTCGCTCTACTCATGGAGCGGATGGATAGGTTTGAACAAACTAGTAGGGAAAACATTGATCGCTTGGAGGGCCTTCTCAAGACCATGGAGGACCGTGCCAAGGTCTCCGACCGATCTATTCAAGGTCTGGTTGGAAGGATGGAGAATGTGGAGAGATTCCCCCACCGGGAGCTCCCCGGAGCTGCCCCGGCCCCTCCGGCGCCTGCTACCCAGCCCGCCCCACTTAGGGCTGAGGAGCGACAGCCACGTGCCCCCGATGTTGAGGACTACGAGTCCGACAATGATTTTGGCGGAAATGGCCGACGCCGTCATGGTCACCGACCACAGAGGGATGATGAGGACGAGCGGGTCCTCAGGACAGCGTGAGCAGACCCTCCCACTTTTGATGGGTCCTTGGACCCAAAGGTCTATCTTGATTGGGAGGCCGGCATGGACCGATATTTCGAGTGGTTTGAGATGATGGCCCATCGGAAAGTCAAGTTTGCCAAAATGAAACTACTAGGGCAGGCACAAACTTATTGGAGGAACATGGAGAACCTACTGTTTCACCGTCAGGAGCCCTAGGTAGAGATGTGGGATGAGATGAGGACCAAACTCAGGAAGAAGTACCTTCCTACCTCCTATCGCCAGCATCTCATAGAAAGATGGCAGAGTCTCACCCAAGGAGATTAGTACGTCTCCGATTACATTGCCGAGTTCGATGAGTACTTTCTGCGATGTGATGCCACGGAGGAAAGCACCCTGACTATCTCTCATTTTCGACGTGGTCTGCGGCCACACCTACAGTATGAGCTTTTTTGCCGCAAAGTGGACAAGTTGGAAGACGCGTACCAGGTTGCCCTCGAGGTGGAGCAATTTGAGGCAGAGTTTGCTCATACCCCGCGCCAGGGGGTCACATGTTGGTTTGTGTGTCTTCCCTAAGTGTTTTGATGATGAGCAACACTATGTTAATTGTTCTTGTTATTTTTAATCAGATATCTTGCACTTGAGTTATCCATGGTCTTATATGAAATAGCTGCTAAGAGGTAACACTTCATGTGTTCATTCATGTTCTATCTTCGTGCTGTTTTCCTCAAACCTCATGTAGTTCTTGCTTCGCGTTTTCACCTCGTGTCGAGCTAGCCATGTTGTCGTCTGATTGAGTGTTGTCTTTCACCTCGTGCAGTATTTGTTTACTGTGTTGTTTCCATGTCATCCTTTGTATTCCTGTCTTCGAGTCCTTTCGCTGAGTCTCTAAGTCAGTCTAAGTTCAAGTGTTCGTTTCACTTTGTGATTGTTTTCTCTTCTCATGACTTCGTGTCGTGTTCCTGAAGCTGCTCTAAAAGTTCTGATGAACTTCGAGTAGTTTTCCTGTAGACCTCGTGTCGTTCCTACTTAGTAACCACACTTCGTGACGGTTACTATAGTCCACGTCTTCGTGTTGGTTTTATGCACTCCATGTCGTCTTCTTTGTTTCATTCTGTTCTCATCTCACTTCGAGTCGTTTCTTTGCATACTGTCTTCGTGTTGATTGGCACTTCTTCTTGGTTACAACACCTCGTGTTGTACTGTTTGACTTCGTGTCGGTTTCGGTTGCTAGTCCATGTTGTTTTCATGTCGTTCTCCTTATTGCCACCTCGTGTTGTCTTTCTTATTAAGTCTTCGTGTAGTTTTACCTCGTGCAGTGTGATCCCGTGTTATTTACTGTTTCGACTTCGTGTCGTTATCAGCCCGTGATGTTTTCATCTCGTGCTGTTCTTACTGGCTTCGTGTCGTTTTCTATATAGTGTGTGTTTGTCACCACTATACTTCGTGTCGTTGCTTTTTACTTCGTGTCAAACTTCACTTCGTGTTGTTTTCACCTCGAGTCGTTTCGTTATATTCTGTCCTCGTGTTGGTTTCTCGCTTTAGTCTTCATGTCGGTGTCTGTCGTTAGCCCGTGTTGTCCTCGTGTTGTTTTTGCATTCGTGACCTCGTGTCTCTTTTGCTTATAACCTCACCTCGTGTCATTTTCTTCTGTGTATCTGACCTGTTACAGAGTATCTCGTGTCGTTCTTGTGTCATCTCGAGTAATAGTCACGTCGTGTTGTTACTATACCTCATGCAGTTTTGGTTTTAATGGCCATGCAGCGTATTAATGGACTTAATCTCATTACAGGTCCGAGGAAGAACATTCCACACTCCAGGGCTGCACGTGATCCGAGACAAGAGGAACCAATCTGATAAAGGCACGTGGCAGGAAGATTCTGGATCGAGCGTGGGAGGCACACGTGTTTTGTGCCCTATCCACCTGCTGTTCTGCTATAAATAGAATCCTTCGTCCTCAGATGAAGGTGATCGAAGAAGAGAGGCATAGAAGAAAAAAACAGGAAAATTGAGAGCCCTTCGATCCAGGAAAAGAAAAGAAAGAAGAAAGAATAGCAGAGGGAAAAAGAGAGAGAGAGAGCAGAAGAGTGATCAGAAGAGTTGTTCTGACTTGCGGATCAAATCCGAAGTCTATTGCTCTGTGTTGAGCTACATTGTTTCCATTTTCTGGCACTTGATTTCCTTCGTTCGTATTTTTTGTTTATTGTTCTTATCCTTCTTCTACTGTCCTTGTTTGTGTTTCCGATCCTCTGGATTGAGGTCGGGGTCCTCCTGTGAGATCAGGAGAAGGGACATTCATTCTCCGGTTTGCAAGCAGCAGGTGAGCTGCTTGTAGGTTCCCTCCGGGTTGGGAGGAAGAGGGGTCTTCGACCTCTGGTTCACTAGTAGCAGGGCTGCTACTAGTGGGATTCCCTCTTGGTAAAGAGGAAGAGAGACGAGAGTCTCTTGGTTCTAGTGACTGCTGGTCGCTAGAGGTTCCCTCCGGGTAGGAGGAAGAGGAGAGGTTGTTCTCCTGGGAAGCTGTGTATCAGCAGTTGTCTGGCAAGCTGTGTTGCCCAGCCTTTAGTGAAGCCACACTCGGTTTGAGTGTGGGGTGGATGTAGGTCTGAAGGACCGAACCACCTTAAAATCCTCTGAGTCCTTGTGTGATCGATTGTGGTATTATTGTGGTATGCCTTCTATTTGCTTGAGCTATTAACTGCACTGCATCATTTTCGATAGTCAGAGCTTGAGGTTATTTGCGTTTAGCAATATACTCTGCAGTATTTTTAATTCTAAGAAAAAACAGTGATCTATTCATCCCCTCCCCTTCTAGATCACTTCATATTGTACTTATCAGTTGGTATCAGAGCAGGTTTTTCCCAGAATGTGGTCCAACGGCCAGGGAAACGGATCCACTGGTCCTCGCAGTTTCATAGCTGATAGGCAGTCTATCACCCGTCCCCCCTTCTTTGATGGTAATAATTACTTCTTCTGGAAGAACAGGATGGAAGTCTTTATCAGGGCCCAAAGCCACAAGCTATGGAAAGTGATTACAGATGGTCCATACACCCTTCCACCGAATGAAGATATGTGGACAGAAGATCAGGTCAAACTCTCCGCACTGAATTGGACAGCTCTTAACATCATACAGTGCGCCGTCCACCCGGAAGAGTATTCGAGGATCTCAGCGTGCAAGACTGCAAAGAACATGTGGGATGATTTGCAGTTAATTCATGAGGGGACATCTCAGGTGAAGGCTACCAAGATCAACATACTTACAACTCAATATGAGTTATTTAAGATGAAGCCAGAGGAGCCGATCACAGAAATGTATGCCAGATTATCTGTGATCATCAACAGTCTGAAGGGCCTTGGAAAGGATATTCAACAAGAAGACATAGTCAGGAAGATCCTTAGGTCTCTAACTCCCGTCTGGGAAACCAAGGTGACTGTAATAGAGGAATCAAGAAATTTATCCATCATGACAGTGACCCAGCTGATTGGATCCCTCATGACCCATGAAATGAATTTCAAACATGGAAACGATGGGCATGACAGAAAGGGAAAGAATGTTGCTCTGAAGGTCTCACGACATGCTAAGAAGAACAACAGCAGCAGCAGCAGCAGTGATGATAGCAGCGAAGGCTCTGATGGATTCTCAGACCTGGACAAGGACGAGCGAGCTATGCTCACCAGGCAATTCAGAAAGTTCCTGAGAACTAAAGGAAAATTCTACAGGAGGAAGAAATTTAATGCTGCAATGAAGTCTCCTGAGCGAGGATTTGAGAAGAACCGGTCTGCTAAGAAGATCACTTGCTATCATTGTCAGAAACCCGGTCACATGAAAAGTGAATGTCCAGAGCTACAAGCTAAGGCTCCAAAACACCAGAAGAAGATGGTGCACAAGAAGAAGAAGGCCATGCTGTGCACATGGAGCGATGAGGAGGAGGACCCAGAAGCCACTTCGTCCAGTGAAAATGAAGAGAAGACCTGCCTCATGGCCGATCATGAGAAAGAGGTAACAAACCTATTTGAGAATTTTACTTTAGATGATTGGGAGGATGCCTATGACGACCTGTTAAGTAAATACAATTGTTTAAACAAGGAGCACAGAATGCTTAGACGTAAGTTTCATTCTCTGTCTGAAGAACACTCTTCTATTGTCACTGATAGCATGAAAACCAAGGAGATGGCCATTGAGCTAGACCAGGTTAAAGGTGAGATTGAGAGATTGAGAATGGAAAGAGAGGAGAGTCTAGCTAGAATGGATGAGCTGAAGTGTAAAGCTGAAGAGTGTAAAGGAGAGATTAGACTGATGGCTGAAAAATATGAGGCAGTTAGAAAAATTAATCAGGAACTCCAGGACCAATGCAATGAATTTCAGAAGGAGATTGAGGACAAAGAAAAAGTGCTTGAGAAGTTTACAGAGGGGAGAAACAACCTGAATGTCCTTCTGGGGTCGAGGGTAAACTTCAATAGGGAGGGATTAGGATACAATCCTACTAGTAAAAAACCCTTTGAATTTAAGACTACCACGTTCTGCCCCGCCAAAGGCAAAGAGAAACTGGAAACACCATCCAGTTCCAAATCTGTCTCTACAATGAAGTTTTCGACCGGCAAATTCATTCAATCCACTGGTCAGCAACCTAAGTCGGGAAATCCTGAAACAAGAACTGCTCATGTGCAACAGGTGGGGAACAAAGGTTCTCACAGAACCAGTCCTATTGATGTCACAAAAAGAGTGAAAAGTTTTGTTAAGAAAGCTCATCATGCTAATTATCAAGTAGAGCATGGCAACGTTCACCAGTTTCAGCACAAATTTTATTGGAGTAAAAATGCTTACATGAATTATGCTCAACACACACGCACATCCTCTAAGAGGCCAACCAACAATGTTTTTGCTCAGAAACAGCATAGCTCTAATAAGAATAGGTTCATTCAACACCCACCAAGAAATGCCAAAAGGGAAGAATCAACCCACATGAAACCACTGAAGAGAACAGTAAAACAAATGTGGGTTCCTAAGTGCTTTTTGCATAATCTGGAAACTGGTTTTGGACCCAATTTGAATTGGGTCCCACATTACTCTGTCTGAATTTTTGCAGGTCAGCCTGGCAGCTGAGCATAACAAGTGGTATCTTGACAGCGGCTATAGCAGGCACATGACAGGAGACCGGTCCAAATTCAGCAAACTAAAAATGAAGTCTGGGGGCTTGGTCAAATTTGGAGGAAATAACAGAGGAAGAATAATTGGAATTGGTACGGTTGGTAAGTCATCCACTAACTCCATTGAAGATGTGTATCTTGTAGAAGGACTTCAGCACAACCTGGTAAGTATAAGTCAACTTTGTGACAAAGGACACAAGGTACTCTTTGACCACAACTCGTGCACTGTTTTTGAGCTGAATTCTGATAACATCATGTTCAAAGGTCATAGAGTAAATAATGTGTACATCGTTGATCTAGATGATAATTCTGAAACAAACTTGTGTCTGTCTGCTAATTCTGAACAGGTTGCTTTTGACTGGCATAGGCGTCTAGGCCACGCTAGTGTGTCTACTTTGAATAAACTGTCTAATTATAACCTAGTCAGAGGTTTGCCCAAAATAAAATTCCTGTTAGGGTCCAAACTCTGTGATGCTTGTGCTCAAGGTAAACAGACTCGTGCAGTTTTTAAGTTGAGAACTGAGGGTCTCTCATCTAAACCACTACAGCACTTGCACATGGATCTCTTTGGTCCTACTCGAATACAAAGCCTGTCAGGTAAGAGATATGGTCTAGTCATAGTTGATGACTTCACTAGATTTTCTTGGTTGTTCTGTTTAGCAAATAAAAATGATGCTTTTGTTCACTTTGAAGAACTTTTTAATAAAATCAAACTGCAAGGTGAACATAATATCATTACAATTCAGTCTGACCATGGAGGAGAGTTTGAAAACTCTTCATTCTCTGAATTTTGCTCAAGAGAGGGAGTGACTCACAGATTTTTTTCTCCCAGGACACCGGAGCAGAATGGAATTGTTGAGAGAAGAAACAGGTCAATAATTGAAATGGCCAGGACTATGCTGATTGAGAGTGGACTTCCAAGGAGATTTTGGGCAGAAGCTGCAAATACAGCATGCTACATTTTAAATCGAGCCTTGGTAAGACCTACTCATAAGAAAACTCCTTATGAACTCCTCAAGGGTAAGCTGCCAAACATTTCTTACTTTAAAATCTTTGGTTCCAAATGTTTCATCCATAATAATGGTAAGAATGGTTTGGATAAGTTTGAAGCAAGAAGCTCTCCTGAAATTTTTCTCGGATATTCAGAAACCTCTAGGGCTTACAGAGTCTTCAATAAAGATGAGCAAACTGTTGAAGAAACACCTCATGTGGTGTTTGATGAGAATGTTCTATCTGACAAAAAGATAAATGATGACAGGGAGTCACCTGATGAGGGAGATTTCTTGGAGAAAATTGAAGAAGAAGAGATGCAGCAAACTGCTCAACCAGAAAACTTACAACAAGAAGGAGCAACTGAGGTAGGTGAACCCTCAAGTGAGGTAATATTTCACAAAGATCATCCTAGTGAAAATGTCATAGGTAATTTGCATGATCCCACTAGGACAAGGTCTCACTTTAGAACTGTCCAAGAACAGGACTTAGCTGCTTTGACATCTCAGGTAGAACCCAAGACTGTGGAAGAGGCTTTAAAGCATGATTCTTGGGTATCCTCCATGGGTGAGGAATTAAATCAATTTGAGAAAAATAATGTATGGAAACTAGTTCCTAGACCTGAAAACACTCATGTCATTGGCACTAAATGGGTTTTCAAAAATAAGATTGATGAAAATGGAGCTATCTCTAGAAACAAAGCAAGACTTGTAGCTCAAGGCTACAGTCAGGAATTTGGTGTGGATTTTGATGAATCCTATGCACCAGTAGCTAGGATGGAAGCTATAAGAATTCTGTTTGCATTTGCATGCTCTAGAAACATTCGGCTACAGCAAATGGATGTCAAAAGCACATTCTTAAATGGGTTATTGAAGGAAGAGGTATATGTTGAACAACCTCCTGGGTTTAAATTCTCTGTTCAGCCTAACATGGTTTTTAGGTTGAATAAAGCCCTCTATGGATTGAAGCAGGCTCCCCGAGCCTGGTATGAGAGACTTTCTGAGTTCCTTGTGAGCAAGGGCTACATTCGAGGTAAGGTTGACCAAACCCTCTTCACTAAAAGTCTCGGAAAGGAGTTAATTGTGGTCCAGGTATATGTTGATGATATCATTTTCGGATCTAACAATTCAAAATTATGTAAAGATTTTTCTGAGTCTATGTCCCAAGAATTTGAAATGAGTCTAGTTGGCGAACTAAAATACTTTCTTGGGCTGCAGGTCAAACAAATGGAGGATGGTTGTTTCATAAATCAAACCAAGTATACTCTGGAGATGCTGAAAAGGTTTGGAATGACCAACCTCAAGACAATCTCAACACCCATGGGTACCAGCTCCTCACTGGATTCAGACGAAAAAGGTAAAGAGGTGGATGCTAAACTATATAGAGGTATGATCGGTTCACTCCTCTACTTAACTGCATCCAGGCCCGACATTCAATTTAGTGTAGGGATGTGTGCCAGATACCAGGCTAGGCCTACTGAATGGCATCTGGCAGCTGTAAAGAGAATTTTTAGATACTTATCTGCCACCCATGATCTAGGTCTCTGGTATCCTGCATCATGTAGTTTAGATCTCATTGCATACACTGATGCAGATTATGCAGGATGTAAATTGGACAGGAAGAGCACTAGTGGTCACTGCGAATTTCTAGGAGGGTGCTTAGTCTCTTGGGGATCCAAGAAGCAACACTCTGTGGCTCTCTCTACTGCTGAAGCTGAGTATGTGGCAGCAGGGAGCTGTGGCACACAGGTTATATGGATAAAACACCAGCTTCTGGACTACTCGGTTGAGCTAGGTTGTACTTCTATCTTTTGTGACAATACTAGTGCAATAAATATTGCAAAGAATCATGTACTTCATTCCCGAACCAAACATATTGAAATCAGGCATCATTTTATTCGAGATGAAGTAGCTAGGAGGACTTTTGAGTTGATCCTTGTTGGCACTAACTCACAAATTGCAGATATCTTTACTAAGTGATAAGTGTGTATTTTTACATCTTAATTCATCATTATACACATTTTTATGAGCTTAAATTATAGTAAATATACACTTCTCACACTTATTATTGATTTTGAATCAAATGTTTAATTTTTTGAAATTAAATAAATTTAATACCAATTTTGATGTATTTATGCAGGCAAGCGATTCGAGGAAAGCTCCAAGAAAAAGAAAAAAAAAAGAATAACAATATATGTGTTAAACTGGGCCAAAAGCCCAGGAAGTTGTTCAAAAAGAAAGGAAAAAATTAGAAAAGAAAATAAATTTATTTGATATTTTTTAAACATTTTATACAAATATATACAAGATATATATAGATATATATTATATATAATATATATATATATATAAATAAATAAAAAAACATTTTAAACCGCCTCCCCCTTTTCCCGCCTTCGCCCCGCCCGCGCCAATGGCACGGGCGACGAGGCGAAGGGGGGCGAAGGGGAGGGGGGTTCGTGGAAGCCGGCCGGGGCCCCGGTCAGCGGAGGCGGGGTCGTGGCAGGACGCGGCTTCGCCGCGTCAACGAGGTCGGCAGGGCGGTTCGTGGCAGGAGGCGGCTGGGCGCTTTGCACCCACGCGGCGACGTGGCCACGCATCGGACGCGAAAGCAGAGGGCGGCGCACCGTGTTAGGCCATCCGGTCCACGCGGAGTCGGCACACGGCGCCGGCAGAGAGAGAAAGTGAGAGAATGAGAGAAAGAAAGAAGAGAAAAGAGGCCAGAAAAATCCAGAACAAATCTAAAAAAATAGGAAAACGTGTGCAACACATGTCACACACATTTTGGTCCAAAAATAGCAGCCACTTGGGTTGTTCACATTTTCAAATGTTCATATTAGAATAGGGTTGTTATGTGATCCCTATAAAAGGGGGTCTATTGGCTATTATAAGTGGGAAGAGTTAGGAAGTGGAGGAAGAGAGGATACCTAGAAGAAGTAGGTTATGGATTGATCAAATTTGTAAGTGTTCTTCAAGCTTTTGCTTTGTGGCTTTGGTAGGAATAGATTTTGAAAGCTTTTGTATTCAAGTTTTGAAGTTTGTGTTAAGCTTGTATTAAAGGATTTCATTGTACTCTTAGCCATTTTGGCTTTTCATAATCCATTTACAAGCTGGTGTGATCTTCATTTCAAATTATTGTCTTCATGAAAGTTGTTCCTTTGTAAGTGTGCTTCAACTTCTCTGTTCATCATTTCGTCCAATTCCTTCTAGATTAAAAGTTATTTTCTATTTTCTTAAGTGCTGTCCTGTACATGTACTGTTCATCCGTAGTGATAGTGTCCACCAATATGTCATTTTGAAGCCTTTACAAGCATAATTTTACTCTGAGTTCTAAATAAAAGTTGTTCCCCTCTTGTAGGTATAAGTTTTGTTCTTCTTGCACTTTGTCAAATTCTTCTTAGTTTAAGTTCTAGAATTAATTCTTTACTGTTCTATTTTTCTATCAGTTACTGTTCACCAGCAGCAATAGAGTTTGATTGTTTAAGTTTTTCATTATCTTCATCTCATTTTATGATTCTGTGTTCTTCATAAAAGTTCTTCATCTTTCAATTCTCTACAACTTTCATGTTTTCTATTTCTTCAAATTCCATCTAGATTGTGTGTTATTCTTTTTCTTCCAAACCCTTATTTCAACAAAATTCTGTTGTATTTTCAAGTTGTCTGTGTGTTTCTATCTACATCTCTTCATAAGTCCCTCATACACACCCAAAGCGGTGATCTTCTTCAAATCATCTCACGACGTCGACTTCCAAGGCGGAGCGATCTTCATCAAAGGCTCGGCAAGGAAATGACGTTCTTCACTCAATTGGCTAAATATTCCTTTACTTTTCTCTTGATATTTAAAGTTGTAATTTCATTTCCGTTAGTTGTAATCGCACTCTAAATACAAAATTTAAGTTTTCAAGCATAAGGGTATTTCCAACTTGAGCTAAAATCAACTATTCTCTCCCCGTGGGATCGACCCGTATTCACCACTGTACTTGTATTTTCAACATCATTCGAGTGAGTGAGTGCGGTTATAAATATTTGAAATTTGTATGGCACGGCAATTTTAAACGACGACTGTCGAGCGCATCAAATTTTTGGCGCCGTTGCCGGGGAATGAATTATGATGATAGTTGGATATTCTTGTGTTTGGTGTATATATGTGAATATTAATTTTACTCTTTTTACTTGTGCAGGAAAACGAAAAAAATTCGCAAATCAAAGAAAGCGGAAGATCGGACATGAAATCCTATGGTTATGAAACGTTGTTGAAAGCCCGGCAGCATTGCTAAAGGGCTGAAATCAAGAAACAGGTTCTATCTTTCCACTTTCTGAAATTTTTTTTTATAAAAATCTAAAAATTTCTTGAAAACTCTATAAAAATAACAAAACAATCAAAACAAAAGAAAAATTTTCATGCTGGTTAGTTAGGTTCATTAACTAAAAACAAAAAAAAAATCTTCATTTGTACCAAATAAAAGACGTCATTGCAAGAATAGAAACTACACTTTCATGCTTTAGGTCATGCATCATTTAGCTTAGAGTTTGTCTTTGTTTAATTTCTGCATTGCATTTTGAAGATCGCGAGGGGCAAGGTACGTTCTACTGATCCCAGTCTGGCATTCATTTTTGCATAAAGAACCCCTTGTTTGAAATTGTGGTGTGCATTACATTTCAAAATACTTTAAGGGCAACACCCCTAACAAGATAAGGTGGAGATTTCATCACCCTCCCTTAGCCCGAAAACCACAATTTCCTTGCATCTCTGCATTACCTAGGCCTTAATAAAAGCCAATAGATGTTGGCCCTAGGATCACACTGTGATTCCTGTGATATTTAGGTTTATCCTCTTATGAAAACTGGTGTCTAAGGCAAGACGGTCGGATGGCAAACGCCTTAAGCGGGATTGTGGTTTTGTATAATCAGGTCCCTACGAAAGTAGGGGGAACCTCCCACTTCCCCACCCCTTACCTGGCCGGTGGACATACTGAGGGTGAATTTAAGTTCATTTTAATCACTTTGTGAAACCACAGTTGTAGGTCTGAGTCGCATCTAGGTCATTAGGATAATTTGTGTTAACTTGTTTGTGTTTGCATAAAAAAAAAGTTTTGAAAAATTGAAAAAAAATATATATATATATAATTTGAAATACTTAAAAAATGTAAATAAAAATTCATTTTATGGCCATTCATCTTGGAGGGAAACCCACGCCTATGAAGGAGCATTTTTATCCTTCTTCTTACAAGCCCTCCACCTGTATTCAACTCCCCGATATTCACGTTGATCAATATGAGATTCGCCCTAGTTTCATCCAGATGCTCCCATCTTTTTATGGGAATCTCAATGAAAATCCTTATAGGCATCTAGATGATTTTCTAGAAGTTTGCTCACTGATCAAAATTCAGAATTTTAATGATGATGCCCTTAAATTAATTTTATTTCCATTCTCGTTAAAAGATAAAGCAAAATGTTGGTTAAGGAGTTTTCGAAAGATTATCAGGACTTGAGAAAATATACAGTCAGAATTTTTAAAAAAATTTTACCCCATAGGCCAAACCAACATGATGAGAAGGGCGATTACAGGATTTACTCAACGTCCGGGAGAACAACTTCATGAATCTTGGGTGAGATTAAAGGAGCTAATGAGTCAATGTCCACATCATGGGTTGCCCAGATGGCAAATTATCTTTACATTTTATGAGGGGTTATCCAATTTTGATAGGCAGATGGTGGACATATATTGTGGAGGGGCATTTTTAAGCAAAAGTGAAGATGAGGCATATGATCTATTTGAGATTTTGAGTGAAAATTCAATAAATCGTGCCTCTATCTCATCTCATCAACAACTTGTAGGACATGTCAAACAGGCGGAAAACCCAATCCACACTTTCATGGAAGTGTGTGAATTCTGTGCCAGTCTCACTCACCATGTGAGTGAATGCCCTACTATAGCCCGACTCTCTCCCGCCATCCAAGCACAGGTCCAAAATTCCTTAGGATTCTCTCAGCTCAAGCATGTTGCAGATGATGATAATCTTGGCTGGAGTAATCACACAAATTTGCCTTGGATGGATTCAACAATCCAAACCCATTTGTCTACACCTCTACCCCAAGCAATTCACGAGCAGCCCATGTATACTCAACTTCATCTCAACTCATCTCACCCCGATTTCGGACTCAATGTCCATACTAAGGATGATTCACCGGGCCACTACTGTGAAGCTCAAAGCTTGTACTCTCAGTCTACTTACCATGACTCTTCGTCAATATTCAACCAACCCCCTCGATACGTGAATGATGATGATGATGATCAGATGCCTGGCATTTTGGCTCAAGATATCATTATTGGGAGTGAGGGGGAGTGCGCAAGCCATACCATGATGAAGGAAGGGACGGAATTAGGGGATGAATTAAAGAATTCAAATGATCCTATTGATATCATCACCCCATTCTATGAATGTTTTGAGATTAAGAATATCACTGAGAAAATTAGTGGCCCAAACAACTTAATTGAGGATCTACATGTCGAGGAGGATTGCTTTATGATTCATAATCATGTTGATTTAGTGGAACTTAATTCTGAATCTTCTCCTCCCTTGGAAGAACTTGATGATGGGGCCTTGTTCGAAAAGTTTATATTTCATCTATCAACCCCATTTTTGGATAATTTGATTGAGAATCTTAAGGTGAGTGATGAGTATGATGAAAGCTCCGTCTTTGAAAAATTCCCATTTGATCTTACCTTTGATGAAGGGGCCGAACTGGAACCATTTACATTTGATCTTCCCAGTTCATTATTGGGATATTTGATTCATAATTTTCGATTAAATGATGAGTGTGATAAAGGGGTTTTATTAGAACCTTTCAAATTTGATCTACCCATTGAGCCCGATCCCCTCATGTTTGAATCATTGGATCAATTTGATTCTGGGCTCGTGCTACCCCTGCCAGATGAGCCTCTGCAATATGACATTCTGGGACCTGAGGGGGATGGACCAACAATTTTCACTTTTGATTTAACTCCCCATCAGGAAGACAAGTTGATTAGTACCCTTCTAACACATGAGGCTGTTACTGGGAAGACTGTGGCTAATCATGACACTCTTATCCCTAAGCCACCGTTAGATGACCAAGTTCCCAAGGAGGAAGCAGTCAATAAAGAGGTCATCAGGAGGGACGATACAGGTGAAAGGGACCGATGGATTGATATTGTGCAAGGGTTATACCTTGATCTTGACAAATTATTGGCCATAGATCATTTTTTGATCTCTAAAGCTGAAAACTGGATCGCACACAGGGTTAATGTTACAAACAATCATGTGCGAGTCCTGCCTCTTTCTAGCCCCGGTCCATACATGTCTACTCTTGTCTTCCAATGGATTAAGGGCTGGAATTTGAAGGAAGACAAGATCACGTGCTGGCTCATTCTGAATGCCACGCGTTGGTTAATAAGCTAATGAGCTACATGGTGTCTGGCTGATGACATAAAAGTTAGCGCTTCTTAGGAGGCAACCTAAGTGATTTTTATGTGGTAATAAATTGTTGGTTGTGGGAATTTAGATGTGTTGAGGGCTTCGAGAGATAAGGACAACGGAGAGCCAAGCAAAAAGTATTTTATTATACACAAAAGCAAACAAAGAGATTACATCGGAATCCACCTTCTTTCTTCACATTACTTGTCTTGCCGCTCTCTGGGGCAAGATTCTCTAGAGGGTATTCCCAAGCCGAGAGCAGCGGTATTACTACCGCACTATGGACGCCGGTCTGAGGGGGCAGCAAAGAAGCTACTGACACGAAAGCCACGCTCTCGTGCTCTTCGATAGCGTTCTTCGCCATCCTTCAGCCATTGCTCGGCTAGGCCGAGACTAGTCCTCAATTCAAAAAGTTGGGCCTCCAGGGCCCTCTTTTCCTCTTTCTCGGCCGATCTCTTGGCTTTCTCTCTATCTCTATCCTGTTCTCTCTCAACCCGTTCTCTCTCTCTATCTTCTCTTTATAATTGAAGGGTGATTCTCAACTCCACAGCGTCCCTTGAAGAATCCTCATCTGGACGACGCTGTAGTTCTTCTTCCAACTCCGTTATTCTATCTTCCTTCTGAGTGGCATTTGCAAGTGCCTCTTGTGTTTCTTTCTCCTGCCACACATTTCATCTCAGGCAAATAGCAATACTTGAATAAGGGATGTTAAATGGTGAAATCCTCACCTGTACAGAAAGCATCCCTTCTGCCTCTGCAACCCGTTGTGTGGCATGAGCAAGTTGCTCGTGGAGTTGATCCAGCTCGGATGTGAAATCCATAGACTGGAAGAAACACCATCTACTCCCATCGCTGAAGAAACTGCATCAAGTTGAGCACGCTGCACATGTGGTAACATTAAGTGGTTAGCGCCCTGAAGCTCAAAGCCTACCCGGAATATGTACTGAAATACTTACTGATGAACCTAGAGCCGCTCTGGTATCACTCAGCTCTTGCTCCGTGTCCGCCAGACGAGCTCGTAAGTTCGTTATTATAGTATCACGAACATCCTACAGTTATGGCTTTTGAGTTCACAAACAAAGAACAAAAAAATTTAAAAATAACAAAATGTAGAAGATACAAGCATAGTTTCCTTACCTCTACAAGCCCTCCAGGCTGGAGCCTTTCTGCATACATTGCTCTGTAGAGGCGTAGGTAATCATCGCTATCTTGTGCTTGAGATTCCACGAGTGTGCCTCCCCGTTGCCAATCTTCATATTGTTCGGGGAAGCGCACTCTCCAATCAACACAGGTGGCTGGTCCACGCGTCTGCCTTCCGACGCTAGGTGACATGGTCATATCCACCCATTCTTGAGCCAGCCCTAGGGTCCGCATAGCTAATCGCAGCCTGAGGGGCTCGATTTCATTTAAGCAATGGAGCCAGAGGTCCCGTCCAAACCGGGCGCGGCTTCCAACTACCCAAGGCTGGTCAACATCGACCATGTTCATGAAAGGCCTCCAGTTCACCTTTAATGGGTTGCACGTATCTTCTCAGTTAAAAAAAAATGAAATAAATGACAAAATAAAAAAAAATTTGAGAAAACACTTATCCTACCATCGTTGCAGGGAACTCTTGCAACTCTCGCCTGAACACCATCAGTTGGTAGGGTAAAGGTGCAGTGCTCATGATGGGTTGCCACCGTCTCGCTAGAGGGACCGTCAGTGGTCGACAGTGTCGAGCCCTCCCCATTGGAAGGTAATAGTATCTCCACAGCTACACCATCATGTGTCATTGATGAAAACACAAACAAAAATCAGAAAATAAAAACAAAACAAAAATTTTCATTACCTGGATTAAAGGCGTAAACCCATTTAGTGTCATCTCTTTGTCTGTCCTTTGCGACAGACTTGTAAACAGATGTGCCAGCACAGCAGCTCCCCAGGCGTATTGTCCTACTCTTTCCAGGTCTACAAGCAGTTCTAAGAAATGACAGTGGATACTGTCTCCCTTGGACCCCAGCAACAACTTGCCTAATAGAAAGAGGAGGAACCTCCTCAGATCCATATTGGTCCGCTCCCAATTGCTGGTATCCATACAATACATAGCACGGGCACTTCTTTCTGCCCTTTCCATAAATTCTTCTATGGACTCATCATCACGCGGATGCATGTCAGTAAGCCCTAAAGCTTCCATGATCGATGCTCTGGCTACTGACCTGTTCTTCCGATTATCTAAGTCCATCCCCAACAAGTTATGGGCACCTTCACGGTAATCCGCGTAGGTGACACCAGTCACTGCTTCCCCATCCACTTTGAGGCCCGTGATTCGGACCACATCTTCCAAGCTGGGTACCATATGCCCCCACGGCATCAGGAATGCCCTACTTACCGGGTCCCATCTTTCACGTAGAGCTTGGATCAAGGCAAGGTCGATCTTGAGTGGCTCAATTCTGAGAAAGGGCTCGAATCCCATCACGTCCAACCTCGCTTTCTGGAAGTCTGGGAGCCCTCGATATGCAGCCACGACCAGCTCCCACGAGATGTGTGACTTCATCACACTCTGCACATACGCCAGAAATGAGAAATGGGAAGCTTTCCAAAGAAAGAACAGAGAAGAAGAAAGGAATCACTTACAAGCTGTGGTAGAGTCCTTTCACTCACTAGTCCTTCAACTTCAGAGAATCTCCTGGCACTACTGCCCGATCTACTCCTCTTCGAGGAGCGAGACGACTCCCCTTCAGCTCTGAAGCTCGATTCACCCTCCATTCTGAACCTTAAGCAACACTCACTACTCCCCTTTGCAACCTTTTCACTCGACTCTACTCTCACAACTTCGATGTTCTCCAGTCGAGTGGGAAGGGGGGGTATTTATAAGATTGGAGAGCAAGTGATCTACATCTCGCATCATCACCCCTAACCATAGCCTTTGTGACACGTCATCCTCCCGTTACTCTCGCACCCACTCTACTATGTGGAGTGGTCAAGTCGGAGGCGTGTTTTATTGACTTTCTCTCTCTTGTTGGTCTAAAGATTCGTTATGTTTATTGTCCCGTTGTGACCACCTTTCGCATAACACACACATTGAGGGGATATTTCTGCGGGAATCCGGCTCCGTAACTCACGTTGCCATCATTGGTCGATTCCTTTTGAAATACATGAACATTGGGTCCCACTCCTTGTATTAATTCCTGGCTTCTGATATGATTTCTTGTTTTAGTATGTTTATTTTTCAGTTGTCAGGACAAGCTACACCGACGCCCTCGTCATTTTACCCCGCCATCAGGTTGTATCATTCCATCCCAACTATATTATCTCTTTACATGTCCTCTGATCTTTCTACTATTTATGACATTGAGGACAATGTCATTTAAGCTGGGGGGGGGAGATATTCAAAAAAAAAAATTTCACAAAATTTTTTCTTATTTTCTTAAATTGTCATGTGAAACAATAATTTTCCCCGAGTTGAATTTCTTGATTCATGTCGCATGAAAAGTGATTCTAGAATGGAAATGACTAGAGACTCAGATAATGGATAATTTATTTACTCTAGCCATGGAAAATTGATTTAAAGAATCTCTTTAAAGTTCAGATGCACTTTCAAAGAAAAATAAAATCACGTTGCACGATAATGAAACAAGAAGGACAAGCCTTCTGTTATTTTAGACAAACTGTCTGATATTCTGCATTTTCTGAAGAAGAGATATGTTAGAAGCTTTCTGCCATACAAAAGTATGAGAAAAAAAAAATATAGAGCACCATGAAAAATGCTCCGATTCTGAGTAACCGGGCCTACTTCACCTAAGACGTGTTAAGGTTCGCGTCAAAAGGAAAGGGAACTTGGATCTGTGGAACCGGGCCTACTTCACCTAAGACGTGTTGAGGTTCGCGTAAAACAGTGAAGGGTAGTGCAACATCATGTGTGTAAAGAAAAAAAACAGGGAAAAAGAAAGTAAAAAAATATATATAGTGATCCCAAAGGGACATAGCAATAAGGCAGATAAAAAGCTAGTGTGCTGAACGCTCTAAGTAAGAAGTGCAGAATTGAAAAGACATTTATTCGGAATAGCAATTGGAGGACGCAATTGTCTCTACTGTGAATTTAGTATTACACATGCACAAGTGCTACTGAATTTTGATTAGAATTCTTGATCACGTACTTGAATTTCCGATATACGGCTAGTCTGTGGTAATTATTCCAGATTCCTGATCCTTAGTTAACTCTATGAAAGATGATCTAGAAATGAGGCCTGGATACTTTAACCTCTTGTTGGTCCTGAACTTTTTCATTAAATTACATTGCTAAGGGACTAGCAATGAGTAAGTTGGGGGGTGTGATAAGTGTGTATTTTTACATCTTAATTCATCATTATACACATTTTTATGAGCTTAAATTATAGTAAACATACACTTCTCACACTTATTATTGATTTTGAATCAAATGTTTAATTTTTTGAAATTAAATAAATTTAATACCAATTTTGATGTATTTATGCAGGCAAGCGATTCGAGGAAAGCTCCAAGAAAAAGAAAAAAAAGAATAACAATATATGTGTTAAACTGGGCCAAAAGCCCAGGAAGTTGTTCAAAAAGAAAGGAAAAAATTAGAAAAGAAAATAAATTTATTTGATATTTTTTAAACATTTTATACAAATATATACAAGATATATATAGATATATATTATATATAATATATATATATATATATATAAATAAAAAAACATTTTAAACCGCCTCCCCCTTTTCCCGCCTTCGCCCCGCCCGCGCCAATGGCACGGGCGACGAGGCGAAGGGGGGCGAAGGGGAGGGGGGTTCGTGGAAGCCGGCCGGGGCCCCGGTCAGCGGAGGCGGGGTCGTGGCAGGACGCGGCTTCGCCGCGTCAACGAGGTCGGCAGGGCGGTTCGTGGCAGGAGGCGGCTGGGCGCTTTGCACCCACGCGGCGACGTGGCCACGCATCGGACGCGAAAGCAGAGGGCGGCGCACCGCGTTAGGCCATCCGGTCCACGCGGAGTCGGCACACGGCGCCGGCAGAGAGAGAAAGTGAGAGAATGAGAGAAAGAAAGAAGAGAAAAGAGGCCAGAAAAATCCAGAACAAATCTAAAAAAATAGGAAAACGTGTGCAACACATGTCACACACATTTTGGGCCAAAAATAGCAGCCACTTGGGTTGTTCACATTTTCAAATGTTCATATTAGAATGGGGTTGTTATGTGATCCCTATAAAAGGGGGTCTATTGGCCATTATAAGTGGGAAGAGTTAGGAAGTGGAGGAAGAGAGGATACCTAGAAGAAGTAGGTTATGGATTGATCAAATTTGTAAGTGTTCTTCAAGCTTTTGCTTTGTGGCTTTGGTAGGAATAGATTTTGAAAGCTTTTGTATTCAAGTTTTGAAGTTTGTGTTAAGCTTGTATTAAAGGATTTCATTGTACTCTTAGCCATTTTGGCTTTTCATAATCAATTTACAAGCTGGTGTGATCTTCATTTCAAATTATTATCTTCATGAAAGTTGTTCCTTTGTAAGTGTTCTTCAACTTCTCTGTTCATCATTTCGTCCAATTCCTTCTAGATTAAAAGTTATTTTCTATTTTCTTAAGTGCTGTCCTGTACATGTACTGTTCATCCGTAGTGATAGTGTCCACCAATATGTCATTTTGAAGCCTTTACAAGCATAATTTTACTCTGAGTTCTAAATAAAAGTTGTTCCCCTCTTGTAGGTATAAGTTTTGTTCTTCTTGCACTTTGTCAAATTCTTTTTAGTTTAAGTTTTAGAATTAATTCTTTACTGTTCTATTTTTCTGTCAGTTACTGTTCACCAGCAGCAATAGAGTTTGATTGTTTAAGTTTTTCATTATCTTCCTCTCATTTTATGATTCCGTGTTCTTCATAAAAGTTCTTCATCTTTCAATTCTTTACAACTTTCATGTTTTCTATTTCTTCAAATTCCATCTAGATTGTGTGTTATTCTTTTTCTTCCAAACCCTTATTTCAACAAAATTCTGTTGTATTTTCAAGTTGTGTGTGTGTTTCTATCTACATCTCTTCATAAGTCCCTCATACACACCCAAAGCGGTGATCTTCTTCAAATCATCTCACGACGTCGACTTCCAAGGCGGAGCGATCTTCATCAAAGGCTCGGCAAGGAAACGACGTTCTTCACTCAATTGGCTAAATATTCCTTTACTTTTCTCTTGATATTTAAAGTTGTAATTTCATTTCCGTTAGTTGTAATCGCACTCTAAATACAAAATTTAAGTTTTCAAGCATAAGGGTATTTCCAACTTGAGCTAAAATCAACTATTCTCTCCCCGTGGGATCGACCCGTATTCACCACTGTACTTGTATTTTCAACATCATTCGAGTGAGTGAGTGCGGTTATAAATATTTGAAATTTGTATGGCACGGCAATTTTAAACGACGACTGTCGAGCGCATCACTAGGCCACTGGATACTGAAAAATTTAGCACTTTGCGCAGAGAACTAGGTATTTACAGAATTTCATGATTGAAAAATTGATTTCTGAATACCATGTCATGTGTTACTATGCTTATCATATTCATCATCTGTTGCTGAAGAAATAACTTCATTATGAGTGTTTGGTGACTCACTCCATTTTGATTGAATAGTCTGTCCAAACTTCATGGTGTTCTCTTTGAAGTGTTTTGAGGGTTGTCTTGGTTAAGTTTGTGTTGGGGTCAAGGTCTCAGGGGGAGCTGATTTATAATAGGTGTTTTGATCTTTGACCTAATTTGAACATACTCCGAATGACATTTTGCTGACATCAAAAGAGAATCAGGTTGATGAGGTGTATAAAAGAAAGAGTTGGATGCTTTATCCTTTAAGACTGTTCATCTAATTTCTTGTTGGAGTTTCAGCTGTTAGTCCCACTGAGATCAAAATCTGAATTCAAAGATTATCTTCCTACACGGTAACTGTCTTCTGATCTAGCTAGTACTGCATACCTACTTAGTCAATGTTGAGTCCGAAATGAGGTATTTTGTGCTTTAGTCTGTATCACCTTGGATCTGGTGTATTGTTCTCAAACGGACTCAAGCTTCATTAACAAGGTTTTAAGAGCTGGTTAATAAAAACAAATTTCATAAAATTGTTATCAACTTTGTTAACTGCTCATTGAGAAACTGGGATTTTTATCAATGAAGTGAAAGTTTCCCATGTCATGAGATGGCAGTAATTATCTGGTCTTAGTAGTTGTCTTGATCATACAGAGCTATGGTACATATCTGGTTAGTAACTGGGGTGTCTGGCCTCAGATAAAGGTGTCACCTTAATGTCAACACCAGCTAGAATACTATCTCTGTCCTCTTATCAGAAGGGGTAATGTGGTCCTGCCACCGAGTAACTGGGGATTCTTGCCTCTAAACAAGGTGTCTCCCTAATGTCAAAGGTGTACTTGACAGACTTACCTTTGATCTTGACCATCTTTAAAGATCCTGCTCACTTGAAGTATAGCTTTTGATTTGTTTGTTCTCAATACCACATGTCTTTGTCTTCTGACTGTCTTACATAATACTCTCTCAGTAAAGACTTATTTTGATCAAACTGGTATCTTGTACCTCACTTGCTTAGAATCTGGTTCTGTGTATGGAGCGAATCCTTATTCACAGTTTTTGCACAGTCTGACTAACTGATCCTCAAAAATCCTCACATAAAATTAATGGCTTTCTTAATTGACTAAACATCTCAATAGTCTCCATTTATCTGCCTTACTCTGTCCTGTTTTCTCTCTATAGTCAGCAATTTTCCTTTCTCTGTATCTTCAGATTTGCCCCTAGTTTTGATGATGTCAAAGGGGGAGAGAATTGTGTTGGGGGTTCAGAGTAGTGTTGAGGGGGAGTTAGTTTGTTGAGGGGGAGTTAGTTATCAAGTTTGAGGTAAACTGTTGCTGTGTTCAGGGGGAGTGTTCAGGTTTCTCAGGGGTAGTAAGGAAGCAAGTATGCTTTAAGTTGTCTGCATCAAATATCCTGAATTGATCTCTTTTGAACTTATCTCTCATACTTAATATAGTGTTGCCATCATCAAAAAGGGGGAGATTGTTGGTTTGTGTGTCTTCCCTAAGTGTTTTGATGATGAGCAACACTATGTTAATTGTTCTTGTTATTTTTAATCAGATATCTTGCACTTGAGTTATCCATGGTCTTATATGAAATAGCTGCTAAGAGGTAACACTTCGTGTGTTCGTTCATGTTCTGTCTTCGTGCTGTTTTCCTCAAACCTCATGTAGTTCTTGCTTCGCGTTTTCACCTCGTGTCGAGCTAGCCATGTTGTCGTCTGATTGAGTGTTGTCTTTCACCTCGTGCAGTATTTGTTTACTGTGTTGTTTCCATGTCATCCTTTGTATTCCTGTCTTCGAGTCCTTTCGCTGAGTCTCTAAGTCAGTCTAAGTTCAAGTGTTCGTTTCACTTTGTGATTGTTTTCTCTTCTCATGACTTCGTGTCGTGTTCCTGAAGCTGCTCTAAAAGTTCTGATGAACTTCGAGTAGTTTTCCTGTAGACCTCGTGTCGTTCCTACTTAGTAACCACACTTCGTGACGGTTACTATAGTCCACGTCTTCGTGTTGGTTTTATGCACTCCGTGTCGTCTTCTTTATTTCATTCTGTTCTCATCTCACTTCGAGTCGTTTCTTTGCATACTGTCTTCGTGTTGATTGGCACTTCTTCTTGGTTACAACACCTCGTGTTGTACTGTTTGACTTCGTGTCGGTTTCGGTTGCTAGTCCATGTTGTTTTCATATCGTTCTCCTTATTGCCACCTCGTGTCGTCTTTCTTATTAAGTCTTCGTGTAGTTTTACCCCGTGCAGTGTGATCCCGTGTTATTTACTGTTTCGACTTCGTGTCGTTATCAGCCCGTGCTGTTTTCATCTCGTACTGTTCTTACTGGCTTCGTGTCGTTTTCTATATAGTGTGTGTTTGTCACCACTATACTTCGTGTCGTTGCTTTTTACTTCGTGTCAAACTTCACTTCGTGTTGTTTTCACCTCGAGTCGTTTCGTTATATTCTGTCCTCGTGTTGGTTTCTCGCTTTAGTCTTCATGTCGGTGTCTGTCGTTAGCCCGTGTTGTCCTCGTGTTGTTTTTGCATTCGTGACCTCGTGTCTCTTTTGCTTATAACCTCACCTCGTGTCATTTTCTTCTGTGTATCTGACCTGTTACAGAGTATCTCGTGTCGTTCTTGTGTCATCTCGAGTAATAGTCACGTCGTGTTGTTACTATACCTCATGCAGTTTTGGTTTTAATGGCCATGCAGCGTATTAATGGACTTAATCTCATTACAGGTCCGAGGAAGAACATTCCACACTCCAGGGCTGCACGTGATCCGAGACAAGAGGAACCAATCTGATAAAGGCACGTGGCAGGAAGATTCTGGATCGAGCGTGGGAGGCACACGCGTTTTGTGCCCTATCCACCTGCTATTCTGCTATAAATAGAATCCTTCGTCCTCAGATGAAGGTGATCGAAGAAGAGAGGCATAGAAGAAAAAAATAGGAAAATTGAGAGCCCTTCGATCCAGGAAAAGAAAAGAAAGAAGAAAGAATAGCAGAGGGAAAAAGAGAGAGAGAGCAGAAGAGTGATCAGAAGAGTTGTTCTGACTTGCGGATCAAATCCGAAGTCTATTGCTCTGTGTTGAGCTACATTGTTTCCATTTTCTGGCACTTGATTTCCTTCGTTCGTATTTTTCGTTTATTGTTCTTATCCTTCTTCTACTGTCCTTGTTTGTGTTTCCGATCCTCTGGATTGAGGTCGGGGTCCTCCTGTGAGATCAGGAGAAGGGAGATTCATTCTCCGGTTTGCAAGCAGCAGGTGAGCTGCTTGTAGGTTCCCTCCGGGTTGGGAGGAAGAGGGGTCTTCGACCTCTGGTTCACTAGTAGCAGGGCTGCTACTAGTGGGATTCCCTCTTGGTAAAGAGGAAGAGAGACGAGAGTCTCTGGGTTCTAGTGACTGCTGGTCGCTAGAGGTTCCCTCCGGGTAGGAGGAAGAGGAGAGGTTGTTCTCCTGGGAAGCTGTGTATCAATAGTTGTCTGGCAAGCTGTGTTGCCCAGCCTTTAGTGAAGCCACACTCGGTTTGAGTGTGGGGTGGATGTAGGTCTGAAGGACCGAACCACCTTAAAATCCTCTGAGTCCTTGTGTGATCGATTGTGGTATTATTGTGGTATGCCTTCTATTTGCTTGAGCTATTAACTGCACTGCATCATTTTCGATAGTCAGAGCTTGAGGTTATTTGCGTTTAGCAATATACTCTGCAGTATTTTTAATTCTAAGAAAAAACAGTGATCTATTCATCCCCTCCCCTTCTAGATCACTTCATATTGTACTTATCATCACATACCCGCGTGTGTCTGATCCTAGGACCACGCCCGGTTCCTACACTCGATGGCCTGTGGCCCGCCCCCAGGAACCCCCTCTCTAGGACCTCACTGCTCTTAGGCATCCCCTCCCTCCGAGGGATCCTCCCCTTCACCAGCAGGCACCCGTCCTTGCCCCTAGACCTCCCCAGCCCGCCATGCCAACTCGACCACCCCTACTTCCTACACCCCCAGTCCGTCCTGTGGACAAGGGTAAGGGGCCGATGGTTGGTGGAATGTCCCAGGGCTTCGGGACACAGGGAACTTGCTATAGGTGTGGTGGGGTTGGCCACTATTTGGCCAAGTGTCCCACTCGGGAGTCGCTTGTCATCTCTGATCGCTCTGCCAGCGACCCTACACCTGAGCTAGAGCCGATCAGTTACGAGGCTGATCAGGACATAGCAGAGGAGTTCTTTGATGAACTAATGGAGGGAGAGCCAGCTGATGTCCCAGGTACCCAGCATCAGGGTGATGTACAGCTGGGTGCAGTTAGGTGCATCCAAACCCAGCCTCAGGTGAGTGACGACTGGCGTCGTACCACCATCTTCCATAGATTTTTTAGGCTGGGAGGAAAGGCCTGCAAGGTGATCATAGATAGCGGGAGTTGCATTAACGCTATCTCTACGTGCACTGTTAGGCGTCTGGGTTTGACGCCGGTAGATTACCCCGCCCCTTACAGGGCATCTTGGGTGGATTCCACTTCCATCCCGGTCAGGCTGTGATGCCTGATGCCACTGTAGTTCCAGGCTTACCATGATGAGATATGGTGTGATGTGTTACCTATGGAGGCGAGTAGCATTATCCTAGGTAGGCCTTGGCTTTTTGATCGGGATTCCACCCTTCAAGGTCGGTTGAACACCAGCACATTCGACCATGGGGGTCATAGGATCACCCTCCACCCCACTCAGCCAAAGGATCCATCTGTCTGAGGACCAGCCGGTCCTAGCACTTCGACCCCTCCTTGTCAGGGGACGGTCGGACCTTCCACCTCATCCGCGGTGCGGGCTATGACCGCTTCGACTACTACTCGCATAGGAGGCCTCCAACCCAGGAGGTTATGTTGTAAATCTGGTTTTGATAATTACAACTTATGAATCATGTTAAGACTGAATTAAATAATCACCCTAATCAATTTTAGTCTTTAACGTTGAATAATAACACAAGCAGCTGAACTGGTTAAGTCATTGATGTCTTCGCTTTGCACTTTATAAAGTCGATGCAATGTCTGTTCACAGCATGTTCAAGTCGAAGCATCTCCTAATTGATTAGTTCGTGCATGGTTCAAGTCGATGCAACGCACTGTTGTGCAAGAAGCTTAAGTCTTTGCATGCTTCATTATAGAAGTCTAAGTTGATGCACTTCCATGTCTGTCTCATATTAAGTCCGTGCATGCATTCATCAAGTCGATGCAACCCCTGTTGCTATACACGACCAAGTCGATGCAATCTTAGTTGAACCATGCGACTAAGTCTGTGCAGAGTCTGTGCATGCATACACTAAGTCGATGCACTAGTAGTTGTTGCACGCTACTAAGTCAGTGCAAGTGTCATCCATGCAGTAGTCGAGTCGATGCACTAGTAGTTGTTGCACGAGATCAAGTCCGTGCATGCTTAAGTCTAGGCAAAGCAAGTAGGTGCAACACTTCTCGTTGCACGCTATCAAGTCAGTGCAACTTCTGCACCGTGCACTAAGTCTGTGCAACATTTATCTTCTGCATGAACTAAGTCTAAGCAAGGTTGCTCACGACATGATTAGGTCCTTGCAATGCTTGTACTTTGCATATACGTATTCAGTGCATCTGTTGGCCTTGTACTGAATCAAGTCTGTGCACATGTGTATTACGTGAACATTAAGTCCGTGCATATGTAATTAAATGTTGTGTTGAGTCTGTGCAAGTGTAGGCATGCTGCATAATAAGTCTGTGCATATCTCATTTGATACATAACATAGTCAATACATTCCATGCTTGTGCACACACCATGTCAGTGCATGGCTTGCATCTCGTATATATATACATAATGACCGTGCAATCATTAGTCTTATAGACAAATGAAGTATGTGCATCTTTTAGCCCTACAGCCATATCATGTTTGTGCAAGCCTTATATTTGTCTAACTGTCGTGTGTACTAAAATTGCAGGAACCTAGGGACGTACATGATCCAATGAGTGGCACGTGATCCAAGAATGGAGGATGTGCCATGATAGTGACATGTGGCAAGTAGTCACGCTAGGATGCTGCCACGTGACCGAGCAATGCTAGATCTGGATAAGGTAATTAGGCGAAAAACGTGGAAACCACACGCCCTCCTCTCTGTAGTTGCATATAAATAAAAAGATTCTCGTTCAAAAGTAGGATGATTGTGAAAAAGAGATTTGAAGTGAAAAAGAGGAGAAGGAAGAAGCAGAGAGAGAGCAAGAGCCAGCACGATCCAGAAAGAAGAAGAGAGAGAGAGCTGTTTGAGAGAGTTCTGTCATCAGTCTCCTGGTTCAGAACCAGAGCTGATTTGCTCACTGTTTGAGCTACATTTCCATCTGAGTTTTGATTCTTCATTTGTTTATTTTATTTTCATCGAAACTCTTACTCTATCAAGCTGTGTGTCAGCGGGCAGAGGTGGATTCCTCTAGACAGGTTAAGTTGTAAGCCACGGCGGAGTAGAGGAGGATTCCTCTGGACAGCAAGCTGTGTTGCTCAGCAGGTGTGGACATCGAAAAATGTCGATGATGGTCATACGTCATGCACGTCTCGACACTCGAGAGCAAGCCGAAGACGGAAATGCCAAATAAACCTCATGCCTTGCCCGATCAGGATGAGGACTCGCTTGGTGGTCCGCTAGCCGATGAGGGAGCCCCCCGGGCGGAAGATACGACCACAACTCTACAGCCGGCCGTGCCGAGAGCTGAATCGAAGAAGAGTCGGGAACTCCGACACAGCCCGGCGTGCACCGAAAGTCACGCAAAGTCTGGGACCGAGCCCCAGAGGCTACGAACGAAATATTACAGAGGCCATACATCGCAACCGGAACATCCTGGGAATGCCGACATTCATATAAACGGCCGCGACTTTGAGAAGAATCTGTTTAGTGCTTAAAACGGCACGAAGGGGCCTTAAAACGGCGCGCCTTAAAACGGCGCTCCCCCCTCTTAAAACGGCTCGCCCCTTTTCTTTTCATTGGCTACACGGCGCGCTCCTGACGAAGAGGCCTTCCCCTTTGATGCTTAAAACGGCGCCCCTTTGAATATGGCGCCGTTTTAACCCCTCACTTCTATTCTCTGAAGCGCTTCTCCGGCGTGCAGTGAAGCCATCCCGTCATCAATGCGGTCCCCTGTTTCCTACGAACAGCACGTCGACGAACTACCTAAAATGGCTAAAACTTCCACCTCGATCCAACGGGCAACCAAGCATATGCCGTGAATGGAAATTCTCGAGCCCTACACCACCGAACGCTCATTCCGTCGGTCGGCCACCCATTCTCCTACAAATGATGAAAACAACGTGGCTCGCGGTGGATATGCCAGCGAAGGAGGAGGCCATGCCTCAGCCCCTCTCCCGGTCACACTGTAGCTGCGGCGGAGGTGACGTCCACGACAGCGGCATTCGACACGGTGACCCCAGCAACGTCAACAGCAGCATCCGCGTCCTCTCGCGAGCCAATCACGACAGCAATAGGACATCCGGGCAGCAACGTCAGCAACGGCAACTGCGAACAGAACAAAAAGCCATGGAAACGGGAAGCTTGCTTCCTTGCTCTCCCTATAAATACAAGCCCCAGGCAAGAAGCAAAAAAAGGAGGAGGGACGCTCTACTAGCGGCGAAGCCCTGCTCTGAAGTGTGGAGATAAAGAAAGAGAGGGTGAGGAAGAGTGAAACCCAGCCGTGTGAGGGTGGGTCATTATCTTTCTCCTCTTCCATTGTATTCTGCTCGGCGACGTCCAGCCCCGATGTAGTTCTTTCTTTTTAAGTGGAAATGAAGCATGGGGCCTTTAACCCCGATCCTTTCTTATCCCCTAAATCTCCCTTCCGCCGTGTTCTTGTGTCGACTTCAGCTCTCACGCGGTCTTCAGCCACGCGATCACGGCAACCCTCGAGTCACCGGAGTTCCTTTGTAAGCTGGCCCTCAGGACCTCCGGCCCCGAACGGGGGGAGTCGATATGATCGCAACAACTCATGGGCCACCGGACTCCCTTGTAGGCTAGCCCTCGGGACCTCCGTCCCCAAATGGGGTAATTTTACTGGTGTTGTCGCTTACGCGCACACCGGGATGTTTTGGGGCCGTCGGAGCTCTCTCTGTACGGCGCGCCCCATTTTTTTCCCAGATCCTTCGGGTCCAGGGGAGGTGCTGCCCGATTCTCGCCAGGGCCAAGAACAAGTGAACAAATTGAGCCACTCAAGGACGAACTGAGTTTTTAATCCAATACATAGTAAACTCTGGGAACTAAACCCCCCGAACGAATACTTAAGCATCCATGCTAATTCACCTCAACAAACGATTAAAACGATTAAACCCCCCCCTTTTCATCAACTTAATCTTCCAAATGGATGAACAAACCAACCATCAAACCGGCTTTCAGGTGAAATAAAAGAAACACATAGTCAATAGCAATGAAAACAACCCTCGGAAGAGTTTATCCCGGCGCGGTTACTTTCCCCCGCGCCGTTTTAACCCACAATTGGAACCCCTTTCGATCCTAATCCGGCGCCGTTTAAACCGGCGCACCCCTCTCCCCTTGAATGGCCTTAATACGGCGCCCCCCCCCCCCCCATCTCCTTCTGTGAACACCTAAAAACGGCGTGCGCCCATTTCCTCCTCCCTTGCCCTTCAATTCCGGCGCGCCCCTTCACATCTTAACCCGGCGCCCCTTAACCGGCGCGCCCATCTTCTTGCAACGTGCTAATACGGCGTGGTAAAAGAGAACTAAAAGAATGAAAAGAAGAAAGAAAACTATTGAAATTAAAGAATAAACCAGAGAATAAGGACTAAATCAATAAACAAAATAGAAAGAATGGAATGAGAATAAAACACTTAATTCAATGGTCGGAACAATGACAATAGCATACCCCCCACAATTAAAATTTTCTTCCGGGGGTGCTGCCCCCGGAAACCCTCGCAAGGGGCGCTGCCCTCTTGACCCCCGCGACCTGACCGGGCAGGTCGAACCCCGCGACCTGACCGCACAGGTCGATCCGTGTGCGAGGGTGCACAATGCCAAGTTTTGGCTTTACACTTAACAACCCGCTCCCCCGGACTGTGTAATGATGCCCCGTGGTATTGGACATGGACCTCGGGATCCCCGACATGGTCATGATCCGTGCACCTCTTGGGCCGATAGTTCATCAGCTTGGCCCACTTCTTCCGGGATCCGATCCCGCACCCACATGAAACGTGCCGTACCTATGGTAGATATCCGAATGTCTCTGTTGTTACCTTCGATGCTTCGAATATGGACTCTCGACCGAACACTGGATGGTCCATTAGTGACTGATATATATATATACCGGGATCTAATCCCGCACTTGCATTAAATTTGCCGCACTCGCAGCAAGTATTCGTATGGTTTTGAACACCATTTTGCATACCGATGCGGAGGGTTTAAATCATGTCAACCCAACTCGCATGCTTTAATGAAAAATGATCTTTAGGTCATTTGGCCCCTTTTCTTGGCGATTAATCAGAGGTCTTCCCCTCTCCGAGGGGATGTAATTAACGTCGCGGCCTTTATGGCGCGGTGGGTCTCCAGTCCCGACCCGATATCCACAATCGTCTGATTAGTCAGACGGAGCGCACCCCGGGCTTCGGACTACTCCAGTCTTGAAGCCCGAACACATTGTCACCTAGGTGACTGGCACGCCCTCGCACTAGATAAACCGATAAACCGATAAAAAGAACACCCCGATATCTTTCACGAACACGAAATCTAGTGCGTTCCACAGCAGGGTTGTAGGGATTCGTCAACAAAGCTGTGGATCAGCGGCAAGCTGTTAGGCAGTAGTGAAGCGACACTCAGTTGAGTGTGGGGTGGATGTAGGACTGAAGGACCAAACCACCTAAAAACCTTGGTGTTCCTTGTGGTTTGATTGTGTGATTTCATCATTAGATGCTTGGTAGGCACGGCTTCAATGCTTATGCCTAGTTGAAGTATCTCTTGCATCAGTTTAGGTAGTCCAGATCAAGTTGCCCTACACCCAAAATTTTAATTGGTCGAGAACATTGAGAGAGGGATTCATTCACCCCCCCACTGAATCCACCACATCTATCCTAATAGTTGGTATCAGAGAGGGTTACTGTGTCAACGAATCCAACGATCAGCAGTAGATCCTACCGCTTCCGTGGTGCATTTCAGAGTGGGTCTCTGAAACCTTGTATTCAGTGCTTTGCCTAACTCTTTTGGTGTCTCGAGTTGCTGCTGTTTATTTCGGTGCTATTCTCATACATTGCCCTTAGATCTATACTTGGTCAGTCATTCTTCAATGGCCCATCCGTCGATCTTCAGAGGTAATGATTTTGATATATGGCTGAAAAACTTGCATCGGTACGTAAGATCAACCGATCATGATCTTTGGAAGGTAATGGTTCATGGTCCACATAAATTATCGAAAGATAAATCTGAATGGACTAATAAAGATAGATTAAAAGAATTTGAAAATGCTGGAGTATTAGATCTGATGAAGACATCAAGAGCTCTAATATCAAGTGTTTCTTCCTGTAGGTCTGCCAAGGAGATTCTGGAGAAATTAAAACTTACCAGGAACCGCAACACATGTCTGATGGTTGACAATGATGGACAGCTAGAAGAAAATGAAGAAGAAGATGAAGATGAGGTACCTTCTGAATTTGACAATTATACTGTGGATGATTGGATTGCTACATATAATGATTTGCTTGATTCTTATGAACAATTAAGAAAACAACATAAAAAGATGAAAAAGAAAACTTATCAGAATGGTCTTAACTCATCCTGTGAAAATTGCTTGAAAACGAACCAATCATATGATGCTTGTCTATCTGAGGTTCACTCGAACATGAAACAAATATGTTTACTGAAAAATGAGAATCAAGAATGTTTGAAGAAGATAATTGAACTGGAAGACAAACTGAATGTTAAAAATGATGAACATCTGATGAAGTTGCAAGAGTTGAGTAAGGTTAATTCTGAAGAGGATAAACTGAAAATTGAGAATAAGAATAATGAAATCCTTGTAGCTAGAATAAAGGAAATCAAGGAAGAAGCTTCAAACATCTGTTCTCTAGAGGCAGCGTGCAACACATGTTCAAAAGAAGAAAATGATGAATGCATTTTTCTAAAAGAAGTGATTGAAGATCTTTATTCTGATATTGATATGCTAAAAAATCTGAATACTTCCTTAAAAGATGAAAATTATCTGTTGCTTGAAAAGAAAAAGGAAGTAGAAGAATCTGAAGAATCTCTGATGCATGAAAACAAAAATTTGAAAGAGCAAAAGAAAAAGTTGATGGTTATTAACACTGTCTTATCTAAAAGATGGCTGGCTTTTGTAAAGGGAAAATCGGTGTTGAAAGAGAAGGAAACAATCAATGAAACAAAATTTCAACAAGAAAATGAATCTTTGAAAAGTCTCAATGATTGTCTGCATCAACAAGTTATCTCCTGTGAAAATGAAATTGCCACTTTGCAAGCTGAAGTTGAAGATCTAAGAAACTCTCTGTCAAAATTTGTTAAAGGAAAAGATAACGTGAATAAATTGCTGGGTTCTAACGTGAATTTTCAAAAAGAAGGGCTTGGATATGTGCCTGTTAACAAACAGACCAATGAACAGAAGAGATCAACTATTTCTCTGAAAAGTTCAGAACATGCTAACTCATCTAGTTCTTCTATTTTTCAATTCACTGCAAAGAAAGTAGAAATTTCAAATAAAAATAAGAAAAAGGTTCACAAACCAAAGAAGAATGTTGAATTAAATAAGTACAAATATGTACCCAACTATTATATGCATGCTGCCAACTGCTCACATACACATTCACATTCTCATGCGAATGTCAATGCTGTCAAACCAGTGCATGTGAATAACAAAGGAGTAACATGTCATTATTATGGAAAGTGTGGACATGTTATGCATGACTGTTTAATCATGAAAAATGATGAACGAAGTGCAGTTAGGATGCATCCTAGAAATATTCATCCTAGGAAACCTCCTACTGCTCTGAAAAAGAAAACTCAGTGTTATTGCTGTGGCAAGTTTGGCCACATTGCTAAACAATGTTGGCATGCACAAGGGATAAATAGTCACTTTAGCTTTGCTAAACCCTGTGGACGCACTAAAATTCGGAGGGGGGATCCGTTCGTTTGTTTGTCGGGGTTAATTCTTCTATTTAATGCGAGGGCGTGCCAGTCACAAAGTGACGATTTATTCGGGCTTCGTGGAAGCCCATGGTGCGCTCGATCTGACTAATCAGACAATTGTGTGGTTCGTGTCGGGATCGAAACCCGTCGCGCCATAAAGGTCACGGCATTATTTACATCTCCCATACGGGGGAACACCCTTGATTGATTGCCGGGAATAAGGGCCCTACGGCCTAAAGAGAATACTAATAATGCAGGAGGATAGCGAAAGATGAACTATGCTAGAAACCCGTCTCGGGACGTGAATGTTCAGACTATGTCGGCCACTCATGGGTCACTTCATGTTCGGATGAAGCTCCGTGCTTGTAGTATAAAAGACGGTGACAAAACCGCGTGAATGTCTGCCACGAACAAGGCAAGTTTAATGAGAATACGGGATTGGATCCCGGTAGAAACGGGTCAAGTTGATAGACTGTTGGCCGGAGATGATTTCGAACTGTGGCCATGTCGGAAATTCCGTAAACCACGTCCGATACCATAAGGCGTCGTCGGTTTTCTCTTTGCACCCAGTCCGAGGGAGTGAATTATTAAGTGCATAGCCCGAGCTTACTAACGTGCGCCCTCACACGCGGATCGACCTGCGCGGTCAGGTCGCGGGGTTCGGGAAGGAACCAAGTCGCGGGTGATGGAGCTCCTTTCATTCATTCTTTTATTAATGGCATTGATCTCTTGTATTTCCCTTTTGAACCTTTCTATTCCCCCCCTTTTTTTTACTAGCCATTTATCCCTTTTTTTTGTTAAGGAGGCACGCCGGATACGGGAAGGAAGATGATGGCGCCGATTTAGGGTCTTAACAGGTAGACAAGGGGGAGGGCGCACCGGGTATAGGGGCGCCGTTTTAATGTTGGCAAAGGAGAGAGAGCGCGCAGTTTGGGGCGCCGTTTTAATGTTCAATGGGGGAGAAATGGGAGGGCGCGCCGTTTAGCATTTAGAGAAAGAGATGGGGAGATTTTGTGAGGAGGGTTGAAGCGGCGCGGTGGAACAATGCCCACGCCGTTTTAACCCGCGTCGGGATAGCTATATGGGGTTGTTTCAGAGCTCTGTTACTGCATTTTCTCTTCCTTTCACCCGTAGGTTGATTCAAAGTTTGATTTGCTCGCTCTGTTGATGGATTTAAGCCGGTAGTGAGGAGGTTTTAAGAGCTTTAACCATTTTAATCATTTATTATGATGAAAACAGTATGAACGTCTAAGTGTTTTACTCCAGCAGTCAGCTCACAGAGGCCTCAGTTTGTTCTTCATCAGTTCGACTCGTTCACTAGTTGTTGGGCGTTCTTAGCCTTGGCAAAAATCGGACAGCACCTCCCCTAGACCGGGACTTGCCAGAGATGAAGGAAAGCCACCAATCGGATTGCTCCGGGGTAGACTCTCAAAAATTCGGAGTAGCCTCACGGCGGTCCGAACCCAGATGTGAGTATGGAACGTTCGAGGGCCAGCCTACAAGAACGACCACAGCTCATGGGTGAGGAATCTTCAATAGGGACATGTATTTGCCACAAGGGCCATAAATGTTCATCCGGCGGTGGATACCTTTTTGGGTCATGCCATGGAAAGGCAGCCCTCAAGGGCCCGGGATGATTGGAGAATGAGCAAACGGAGCAGGGAATGGAACGAAGAATACAAGAGTTGCAAGAATAGCTTTTCTTCTTTTATTCACCCACACAACGGGGAAGGAAACTTGATACAGATAAAATAGAAGAGAAGGCGTTACAAACAAAAAAGGAAAATACATTCGATGGAGAGAAAGAGAGAAGCATTAGACGGAGGAGGGGGAGGGAAGCATTGGCTTCTCCCCCTCCGACTCACCTCTCACTCTCGCCCCCTACCTCTTTCTCTTTTCTTCAGCCCAGAACCGTGGAGCTCTCGGATGCCAGTAACTCCTTCTCCTCCCTTCTCTCTTCTCTTCCTGCACACAGGCGAGACCCTCTTTTCTCTTCTCTCTTCTTCTGTTCCCTTCTTCTCTTGATCATCCTCTCCTTTTTGCTTCACAATGCTGCCCTATATATATATCAGCCAGCCTGGGAGCATCCCTGCCACTTCCACCTCGTCCGCAACGAAGTCAGGAGTTGACTCGCTGTGCTGGACGCTGTTCATTCGTCTCGTACACTGCTGCTCGTCCGAGGATGGGACGCTCAGAGATTTGTCGGAGCTTGCCTTGCTGCTATTGCTTGTGTGCTGTCGAACGAAGGTAGAAGTAGAGTCATGGGCATTGAATGTCCTCTGTGCATCTCATTTATGCCGAACAGAGTATCGGCTGGCGGATGGGATGGTCGTTGAGTTAAAACAGCACGAGGGAAGGTAGTCGCGCCGATGAAACGTCACTAGTGGGTGTAGAAAGGCGCGCCGGATTAAGCATTGAAGGGCCACGCCATTTTAACATTTGAAGGAGAAGCTTTTAAAATGTGCAAAGTTGTGTTGTTAAAACGGCGTGGCGGGGGAGGCGCGCCGGTTTAACCCCTTGCCAAGGGGGGAGATGGGAAATGGTGCACCGGTCTTAGTGGCGCCGTAATAGGGTGTAAAAGGGGGCGTTTCCTTCAAATGGGCGCGCCGGGTAAGTCGTGCACAAGGGGGGGGGGATTTTAATAGTGTATGGGGATGGCGCCGTTTTAAGTGCATATCGTGCCGGTTTAAGCACCGAATGGATTCTTTTCAATGTCGAGGCCGTTTATATGAATGTTGGCATTCTCGAAATGTTCCGGTTGGGATGTATGGCCTCCGTAATATTCTGCTCGTAGCCTCCGGGACTCGGTCCCAGACTTTGCGTGACTTCCGGTGCATGCCGAGACTGTGTCGAGTTCCTGACTTTTCTCTGATTCAGCTCTCGGCGTGGCCGGTCGGAGCATTGTAGTTGTATCTTCTGCTTAGGGGGCTTCCTTAGCGGGTAGCGGACAACCAAGTGAGTTCTCGTCCTGATCGGGCGAGGCATGAGGTTTGTTCAGCATTTCCATCTTCGGCTTGCTCTCGAATGTCGAGACGTGCATGCCGTATGATCCTCATCGACATTTTTGGATGTCCACAAACCCCTATGTATTGAAATGTCTTTGACGAAAATAAATATGGTTTTAAAAGAAATATTGTTGCATGTTTTGAATATGGAAAATCTGGCCACAAAGCAAATCAGTGCAGGTTGGCAGGTTTCAGAAGACAAAATCCTCATGCTAACAGTAGTACCGATCATGTTCATTCACATCAAGTTCATGCTCATGCTTACTCATATAAAAGGAATATGAAATCTAGTGTTTCTTGCCATTATTGTGGACAGTTTGGCCATTTTATGTCTAACTATCATTTGATGAAATCTAATAATTATGATGCTAGAACATTGTGGAGAGCACCCTCTAAAGGTGCAGCTGGTATCTCAGGACCCAAGACTGCTTGGGTTCCTGCGTGCCCAAAATAAATGTTGTTTTGCAGATATGCCTTGGTCAAATAAAATGGGGTAAATAAACTAAGGCATTTGAAAAAGAATACCCCATGATTGCACTTTCTAGGTCAGTTTTGAAATTTCTGTTCAAATACTATCTTCTGAATTTGTTTGCTTTAAATGAATGCACATGAAAAATTGTAGTTGTTTCTGAATGTCTTGCACATTTTTGTCATGATGCATGTTCTGTCAAATTCCCTGTACATTGCATTTAGAAATTGAATTCATTGCTTGTCATCAAAATTTGAAAAATCCGAAAAGAGTTAGTTAATTGCATATTCTTGCATATAGAAATAGAACTGGCATTTAGAATCTCTATCTGTGTATCTGCAAGAAAAACAAAGCTATGTTTGATTAGAATCTCTGCACATAGTAAGGGGGAGCAGAGCTGAATTGATCAGATTCAATGAGTCATGGATTTTATGAAGAACATTATGGTTTTGGAATATGTTGCTGGTTGAGCTGCCAAGTCTGAGCTGTTTACTTTTGAGGTTGAGCTGATTATGTTAGAACCTGTCTGAAGACTTTGGGTCAGGAGAAAGCTAAGGAGGTCATAAGTCAAGGGATGCCTGTAATCCTATCTTGAACTACACTTTTTCTCCTTTGTGGCTAGGCAATCCATTCCCCTACCTTCTCTCATCGTGACCTACCCATAGTTTACCTCTTCTCCTCCATCTTTCTATCATACATTCTCATAAGCTGACAGTTAGGGGGAGTAATGTATTTAATTCTGTTACCATTACTTATTACACATTATTGGTTACTAAAACCACCTCAATCTGTGCATAAAATTGCTGATCTCCCCGAATAAATGATCTTCTACCTATAAAGTTTATATCTTATTATTGATTGTTCAAAATGACTCCTTAATGTATTTTCAATGGAGTGGAAAACATTCTAATAATTGGAAGTGTCCAGCTGAAGAAAAGTCATAAATCTGAAAGTTGTGAGTAAAAAGATAATCTGGTAGAAGAGGATTGTTGACACCCATTTTTAGCCCACAAGTTGCATCATTTCTCTTATTCATCATTTTGATGTCCCGAATTACCCATTATTTTGGAGCCTTCTTTGGATAGATTTAGAGCCCCTTTCATTCCCTTTGAGCCTTAGAGATCATGATTTCCTAGAGCCCTGGAGCTTATCTTGTCAAATTCCAGCTTCCAAGTCAACTTACGGCCCATTTAGGCCGGCTTCCCTCAAACATTCGGCTCTCTCTCACTACATAGTCCTGAAAGTAGTCCTTTTTCATCTCCTTTTGTTCCTCTTTTTAAAAAGTTTTCTTCATCAAAGTTGTTCATCTTCTAAAGATCTACAATTTCTTATTCTACGCCGTTGGCCGGTTCTACCCCGTTTGTGAGCTATTTGCATTTTTCCGGCGTGCTGTGTTGTTTACCTATGTCTCAGAATTTTCCTCTCTGTTCTAGCCCCATTTTCTCCATCTTATAATCATTGTATCAACTTTTTTTCTTCATAAAAGTTGTTCCTCTCTCAGTTATCTAATATATATTCTTCTACCACTTTCACTAATTCTGCCCCGTTTGAGAGATACGCTTCAATTTCCAAAGTCACACGTAGTCTGCCCAAAATCTTCCTCCATCAGTGTGACGGCCCTACCCTAGACCACCAGGAAAGTGTGACGGTCCTACGATAGATCGTCACACCGAAACTTGCCCGAAATCGCCCTGTTTGACCCCTAGAGCGTGGCGGTCCTTCCCTAGACCATCAGAGTCCATGTGACGGTCTAGTATGGGTGTGTTACACTGAAACTTTTCCGAAATCATCCCGTTTGACCCCCAGAGTGTGACGGACCTACCCTAGGCCGTTACACAACTCTGACGGTCCTACAATAGACCGTTACACACAGCCGAGAGTCCAATTTGTGCTAGACTCTGCCCCGAAAACTACGCGGCGAGCCTATCTTGCAGAGCCCATAACTTCTTCAATTCTTATCCAAATTGATCCTCGTTTTTTCCTAATTCTAGCCCTTTGTATTATCTTGAAATTGGTTCAATTAAATCAAATTTTTATTGGTTATATCTCTCAAGATCTGGGTCATAAGATCAGGATTTAAGCATCCTAGTACAACTAAAACTCTGATTTCCAGTACGACGGGGTTACCTTCCAAGAGCCATATCTTCTAGAATCCTCCACCGAATTGATCCCCGTTTGTTTCTATCTCTTCTCCTTAGTATTATCTCGAGTTTGATCCAGAGAACTTGATTTATCTTGAACTATATCTCTAGGAATCATGATAAGAAGATGGGGCTTTCTTACAAAATTCTATAACAAACTGCCCAGTTCGCAGTTGCAAAGGGGGGCTCTTTCTTGGTTCGGGGCGAAGCCATGCTGCAACTCCAACTCACAACTTCGACCTTGGCTTGAAGAGGGAAGTATTAGCTTTCCATTGCATCCTTTTGGGCTTGATTTCATGGTCTATATTCTTAGTTCTCTTCCTCTTAAAATCACAAATCATCACAGTTTTCTGTACTTTTATGCTACACATGCACTTTTGCACATTTTGCATCATCGTTTTCTCTCTATTCCCTCAATCAAATCTCGTGTTTTCAAATCTCATGCATGCACAACGCACCCACCCATCTTTTCCACCCTTCCAAAGGGGTTAAAAACCTCCCCCGGTGAGTTTGCCCTTAATTTCTACCCCTATTTTATCACTTTGGGATTGATACTACACATGCATGTTCTAATGGGTTTTTTGTCTTTATTTTGGCTTTGTTTTGCAGGAGAGCATGAATACAATGTGAGGCCCTCTTTCTCTAGCCAGTTGGAAGGAGAGGAGGTTTGAATCCACAAGTTCCCCGCACCCCGTTTCAAGCGCGATCAAGTCTTTAAGTTCCAAGGTACACGGCGCTGTTCTTTACACTTCTTCATCCTTTGGCGTTGTTGGAACCTTAGTGGCGATCACGGTTAGTATTTCTCATCCTTTCATCTCCCTTGTCTTTGATTCACATATTTATGCATGTATGTATTTAAAGGGGGCGGGATAGGAATCTAATTAAAAATAAATCCACAGTTTTTTGGCGATCACGGTGGGACACCAATGCCCATCACGCTTGTTTTCATGCTCTTTTGTAGGTTGGGTGGGTGCATGTTCATGTTTAGGTAGTATTTCCTCCATCCTTCCACTATTTTTGGTGTTTTACGGGCTCTGGTTGTGTGACGGTCTTATGGTAGACTGTCGTGGTCATGTAACGGTCATTTGGTAGACCGTTATAGCTTCTGGCAGTCCTGTGCTCATGCTCACAGGGCCATGTTTGTCGGGGCATAACTTTTTGTCCCGATGTCTGATTGTGTTGATTTTTCTTCTGTTTGATAGCCCTTTGTATTGTCTTTCCATCCATATATCATTTGCATCATTTGGTTAACATTTACTTATTCTAATATTGTCCAAATTTTTGAGTTTTATGCATAAGTTCTGTTTGACTACCTTTCCGGTGTCTGATTGCACTTATTTTTATTCCATTGGATAGTCCTTTGTATTGTCTTTCCATCCATAGCTTATTTGCATCATTTGGGTCACGTTTGCTTAGTTAAAAATTGTCATCATTTTAGCATTTTATCCATAAAATCTGCATGTGGTCTGCACACAGGTTCACGGGGGCAACATTGCTCAGTGATTTGATTGACCTCCCGGGGTCAGATTGATCTGTACTTGGGCCCGTTTTGTAGACCTTTGTATTATCTTTCCATCCATATACTATTTATCCTATTTGGATCATGTTTGCATAGTTTAATTATATCTTGATTTTCTAGTTTTAGGCTAGAAATTGCATGCACTCTGGTGCACATAGGGTCATACATTGCATATCATAGTTGCATTTCCTACCCTGGTAAGTGATCCTCTCACCTCCATATTCCTTGGGGTCGACTAGGTGATCTTATCCGGGACCTCCATAAGTCCCCGCGAGCCGTGGATTCCTACACGGACACCGGGCTAGTTGTACCTTTCCACCCCTTAGGCTTGCATTTTGCATAAGTGTGAGGGAGTTAACCTTAGTCAAGCCAAAGTTTGGACCTTATTCCCATAGGATTCTTATCTTGAGGGAATTATTATTAATTCAAATCATTAAAAGGTCTATTAAAATACCTAAAATATTTCCCATCATATCAACTTGTTTGACTTGGGTGAAAACTCTCACATTGCATTGTTTGTGTTGTTTGGGCTTGTCCAAGCGCATTAGTGAGTTTTATGTTGCATTCTTTCATCATCCACATGTTTTGTTGTTGTTAGGCCCATTTAACTTAGCCCATTTTGTGTGTCCATTGTCTAGTCCATTGTCCCGTGGTCCGTTGTCCATTCGTCTTTGCATTAGTGGGTCAGTCCCCTCTTGTCCTCGAGCCCATTAAGCCATTGCTTCCCCACTTGTATTCTCCTTGATATCCTTGTATTAAGTCTCCATTTGCTCTCATGGAGCAGTATTCTAACCCCTTGTATCATTCTTTTTCCCAATCTTCTTCTTATTCCCGCGTGGAATCCTCTTCCCACGCGGGCCCATCTTCCCGTGGTCCTTCTGATCCATCCGAGGAACAGGCTAATCTCATGGCCCATCTTTCAAGCCTTATTCTCCAAATGGACTCGGCCCAGGCCCAACGTCTTATTGCATCTCATTTTCATGGGCCTCCTTCTCTTAATGGGCCTTCTTCTCTCATTAATGGGCCTCATCATCTTAACGGGCCCCATTCTCCTAATGGGCCTTATTTTTCTAATGGGACTCATTCTTCATCTCTTTATGCTGCTAGGCCAATGGGTCCTTATGTTCATGCTTCTTCCAGGCCCACATATCTTTCTACTCCCGGAATGGGCCCTTCTTCTTCTCAGCCCGGATCCTCTTATCCGGCCCAATATCATCCTGGTCCAAATTCACTGGCTCAAGTTGGCCCATATTCTTCTCGATCTCTCCCTACCCAAGAGATGATTGTTCAAACCCAACGCCAACTTGATGAGCTTCAACGTCCGATCGATCCTAAATCCTCTTTAAGTGTTCCGTTCGCTTTCCAAGGTCTTCGGCTCCCACCTCCATCACAAATTCCCACATATCACCGTTATAGTGGAGTCGGTGACCCGTATATGCACTTGAAGAATTTTGTTTATGAGTCGGCCCAATTTCGACATGACCAACGCTTGATGGCCTATCTATTTGGTCTGTCGTTGGAAGGCCCGGCTCGGGATTGGTTCTTCTCTCTTCCGCAAGAGCAAGTTGTGAGTTTTCATGCCGTTTAAGAAAAGTTTATTCAATAGTATCAAGACCAGGTTGGGCCCAAGTATTCTATGGCGGATCTGGCCCATGAGATGATGAAGCCCGACAAGGAGTTCTGCACCTTTGCTGACCGCTGGCGTCGCTTGGCCGCGCAAGTCCCAGGGCACATTCCAGAAGGAGAGAAAATCAAGATGCTAATATCAAATGTAACGCCTGATATCGGTTTATCTTAGCCCTCAACGACATTACCTCCTGGCAACAATTATACAGTCGAGCCCGCTTCATTCGCCAACAAATCCAAGACTCCCTTGACCCGAGTCTCCACCATCCACCTCCACATATCAACCTTCACCCTCCACGTGCCAACTCTATGCTCCCATGAGTCAGCCCGCCATGAGTCAGCCTTCCACCGCATATCCCTCTACGAGCCAACCCCCCGCCTCTACATACCTATATGCCTCCGCATACCAACCTTCCATGAGTCAGCCTCCTATGTCCGCATACCCTTCTCCGTCTCCACCCCCGGTCAAGGTCACACCACATTCCGAGTAGGTGGATGCCGTCTACATACCTCCCCAATCCATTCCACATATGCCTTCACCAAATCCCACCTCTGCCAGCCACACTCCATTGCCTATGCAACATTCACTTCCATCTCCATGACCTTCTCCACCACCTCATACCCCTCGGCATCCACCTTGCCCGAAGCAGGATCTTCGTCCTCCGTTGCCGGAGTGCTTTACCGACATTTTTAGGGCTTTGATGGCCACTCACGCGTTGTCGCTCTCTCCGGTTGTGCCTTGCCGACCCGCGGTCAGGAATATGCTTCAATATTGTGATTTTTACCGCCAGCAGGGGCATTTGGTTGAGGATTGTCCCGAGTTCCGAGAGTATGTTTATGACCTGGAAGATAATAAAAGAATTGATTGGGCCACCATGCGTAAAGTTGTTTTAGATCTCCGCAGCAAGCAACAGCAATAAGAAGCACCGCCCAAGCAGCAGTCTCCATCTCTACAAGACCGGGGGCACCCCAGTGATTCTTTGTCTAGCGTTAAACCCGCTCCATCACCTACTACCTCGCCTACTCTGTTACCTTCGCTATCTCCTATTCAATCTCCGCAACCTCCACAAACCCAAGCCTCTGCTCAGGCTAGTGCCACCTCCCCTTCTTCTACTTCTTCCACCACTACTTCCACCCCCAATATCGTTCGGCACGTTGTGTAGATACGTCGACGGTGGGTGCCACAACTCCCTTCTTCACCCTTGCCATGTCCACTACCTCCATCGACCACATCACCATATCCACCATCCTCTCAATCGCCTACACCATCTCCACCACCCTCACCATTGCCTAAACCTCCATCACCCCTGCCATCACCTTTGACCGAGCCTGAGCAAATTTTGCCTTTGCCGCCCTCGCCCGAGCAAGTCATACCTCCACCCTTACCTTTGCCTCCACCTAAACACACCATGCCCGTTGAAACCCCCACGTCTTCTGAACCTACTCCTATCCCCATTCTTCCACCTATTTCCACCCCACGGAGCGGGTGTGCGTTACCCATGGTGCCCCTTGGGTCTAATCCCCAGGGAGATAATAAGCCAAGTCAGGATGATTCGGTGCCGGCCGTGCATTTAAAGATCCAAGACATCATTTGCCGGATGCCGATCCGCATCCTGGTCCCTGGTTATTTTGGGGATGTTGAGCTTACACTCCTAGTGAAGATGGTTGACAAGAAGAGTTCCCTTGAGTTGATGCCAGTTTCTTCCCGAGCAAGGCCTGTGGCAATCTCTTTGCTCGCCAGAGAGTTCACTGTTGATGCTATTATTTCTCCTTGCTCTATTGCCATTCAGATGATAGGACAAGAAGGGTTCTCTACCCGTGTTGTGCTAACGCATATGGCCACCAAACAGATTATGGGTTCTATGTTCAAGGTGCAATTGGCCGTATCTTCTACACTGTCTGGAGATATTCTGCACTTGTTATGTAACCTTCCTCAGTTTATTAGCAAGCCGGCCATGTCAACACCGTGTATTACTCTCCCTCAGCTTCACCCGTCTCTTCTAGCAAGGGAGTTATGCTTCAAGTCTTATTGCCGAGTGGAGCTGCCAAATCTCATGCTACTTGTGCCAAGTAACAAGACTCCATGGTTTTATGATATTCAGCATTATGAGGAGTTAGTTGTTCAAGAACGTCCTACTATTGTCAGCACCGGGAGTCTAGGGGCAATCACCCCGATGAAGCTGCATGTCCATAGTCAGGCAAGGCCGTCTGCTAGGTGGGCTCGCTATTTAAAAAGATATTGCAAGTCAAGGTGCCCAAGGATTCAAGCCCGGGCCAAGCGCGTCCATTTCAAGCCAATTTCAGCTAAGAAGAGACGGCGATGCAGGTTCAAGAGCCGTCAGTTGTGCATTCAGGGGTCCGCCTCTTCCTCCCTTTCTTTTCATTCATCCTTCTTTCTACTCACTTCCCACCCTTGGGTTGTGTACCTTCCTCCATCTGATCCTATTTCCATCATTTTCTCCTCCTTCCGTAGGTCCGTGCGTCCCCATTCCTCTTTTTTTTCTCCGGATCCTCCAGATTTTCCCTCCTCTCACGATTCTAGGCCCCGGCCTATGTCATCCTTTCATCCCAATCTCGGGACATCACCTGATTCTTCTTCCCCGAGACTTCCCGGTGTTGCCTCTAATTCTTCCCCAGGACTTCCGAGTGTTGCTTCTGATCCTTTTCTGGCCCTGCCGGATGACTACTACTCTCCTTCTCCGGCCACGTCAGATGATCATTCTCCTTCTTCCTCATCTTCACAGCAATCCTCTCACTCTCTTTCTATTCTCTCCTCTTCTCTCTTTCGGGGTCTTCACCCTTTCTCTTGCTACTTTTGAGGCTTTAGTCCGCCTTGATCTGAGCTAATCTGGTTTCTTCTGTATCTGGTTCCTTGTTATCAGGGCCTCGACGCCTTAACGAGGGAGTTCTAGCCCTCGTCCCTCTTCCTTTTTATCCTTATTTCGTCTAGTTTGGTGTCTGTCGCTCATCCACATCAAGGAATCTTTCAATCCCTTTGCTATCTTCTCCCTTTTGTCCTGTCAAGCAAGGAAAATAAAGCTCGCACTCCTCAAAACTTGATGGTCAAGATCACTCCACGATTTGCAAAGGTATTTTATGCAAGAATATGTTATCATTGCTATTACTCTTATTACTCCTACACGTGCTTATAATGTTGGTTCCTCGACATGGTTAACTGGCTTTTAGAAATTTGTTTAGTTCATTGAAAATGAGTTCGCTTCTGCAGCATCCTTAGGCCAGTGATAGCTCCGCGTTGGGAGTCTAGTTCCTTCCCCGATCGTTGAGGGTGGCCTTTGAGAATGGGTTTTTCACACACCACACGGCGAGCCATAGCCGATCTCTCTGAGGCACACTGTTGCTGCTTTAGCCATACTTTGGGTATGCATAAAGGTCTTTTTCTTTTCTCTGCTCGGCCAAGTGCAGGGGTAAGAGATGGATGGATGAGATGACCAACCTAGGCGCTCCCTAATACGAGAGAGGTCTCAAATAGGGGCAATCTTGACCCTTGAAAAATGAGCTTTCATGCTTTATCTGGCCAATAAGGGCTGTCAAATGAAAATCATATATAAAAATCAAAAGAAAATTACGAATCAAAGGCATGGCAAGAGTGGCAGTAAAGTTCCCTGCGGGACGTCATGAGCCCGGTCGCATGCGTGCCTGATAAATATGGGTCTAAAAATCAAAGTCACAAAGCCCCGGCGCAACAGACCTACTCTTTGAGGGGTAGTGCCCTGAAAGGAAGTCATGTCCTGATATCTCCCATCCTGTATAAAGCTTGTCTCTAATTTTTCTTCTGCTTCTCCCTCTTAGGCTGGGTTGTATCCCGGGTATGGCCTTAGTAGGGGCACCGTTCTTTAGAGGCAGTTGGTTGTAGTAAGCCACCCTCACATGCACACCATGCTCAAGGGAAGTCTTTAATGAGAGGGGAGGGACGGCGATCCCTGGTCAGTAGTTCGATCCTGTGTTTGGGTGCTGCGGATTACTATTCAAAAATCCAAAAAAAATATGAGATATTGTCAAAAATCTAAAAAAATGAGATATTGTGAAAAATCCAAAAAAATGATATATTGTCAAAAATACAAAAAAAATTGATGAAATATTTTCAAAATCCAAAAAAAATCAAGAAAATTGAAAATTCTAAAAATATTTATCTTTTTATTCCTTTCTATCTATTTTTTTAGAACAGATACGTAATCTATTTGCTAAGTGTGCAGGTTGCAGGTACTCAAGCTTTCCTTGCACTATATTTTGTTCTATCTGTCTCCTGTCCACATCTTTGATATGTTCTTCCCTTCTTCAATCATGTCTCTCGATCTATTATGAAGCTTGTGTCCTTCTCAGCTTTTGTTTGCAATGATCATATCTATGTGAGAGGGCTTTACCTCACGATTATGAACCTGGCGGTTCTGCTTCATTCTGATCTTGGGTTTTGATTGAAGGGCGTATTTGTTTATGTCCTTTGTCCCACCGTGTCCTTGTCTCGCCATGTCTATGTCCCTCCGTGTTATCCCACACATGTTATTTTGCTCTTCACCACGTGTTGTTAGTTATCTTGCATATGTTGTTAGTCGTCCTTCTATATCTCGTGTGTTGTCCCAATCGTATGTTGTCTCACTGCATTGTTGTCTTGTCCCCCACGTTCATCTTACATACGTGTGGTTTGTTCATGCCATTGCATATGTGCTTGTTCGTCTTGTTGTGTTGTTTTCCATTCGTTTGATTGTTATGTTATATTGTGTTGTCAGTCGTTCAGTTGAGCGTTATGTTATCATTGTTATGTTCATGCTTGTTTATCATGTTCATTCATATTGTTGTTGTCTTATTTAAGAATTCATAAAAATCTTGAAAATCAAAAAATCTAAAAAAGATGCCGTTTCGCTTGGCAGGTAAGTCAGGTATGGCTCTCGATCCCTTCTCATTGTTGCATTACTATATGGTATCTACGTTATTATAACCTCTCAAGGACCGACTGGTTGTCTGTGTGTTCTGGGATCTGATGTTCCCCTTTAACAAAAACGATGATGATCTAGGAGCATACTATTAATTGTTGGATAGGCCGCTCGGTTGAGTCAGGTGGGAGACGATAGACTCTGTCTCGCACACCGTGGTTGCAAGAAGACTCTTGACCCCGTCTTGTCTCAGTCTAGCAATATTATCCTTGAGTACTTTCTATTTTATCTTTCTTTGCATTCGTTTTAATGATTTCGTTATTTTAGCCCAGCATGCATCATGTCATTTTGAGCATTCATGCCTCATGATCCATTCAACGATTTCTCCTCAACAATGGTTGATTGCACTTAAGCTCTCTTGGATAAGAGATTCTTAATTCCACTCTGAATTCAAATGATTTCTCTGATCTTGCAGCTTGGTTTGGTTGGCCAGCGTGATTCCTATCTGGATTTTATCTCAGTCTTATCTCTCCTTTTCCAGCTCTTATGATGTGTTCCTTCCGACCCACTCATTGTTCATGGATTGTGTCCCCAATGAGACTGGTCATGTTTCCTTTTCTTAGTTAGTTCTCCAAACATGTCTCATCCTTGTCATCCATTTCAGGTGATTAGTTCGGCATTTTCGAAAGAATTCTTGTCGCTTGTTGGTTGTGACGGGTGTCTTTTTGCCTTGATGCCCGCTTATCAGTTCTCTCCGCTTCATCTCTGCTTCATCTCCATTTCACGTCGCTGTCACTTTCACTCCATCTCCTTTCCATTTCGTCTCCGTGTCGCATCTGCTGGTTCCCTTGCAAAGCGGACATCAAGGAGGGGCATCTGTTGACACCCATTTTTAGCCCACAAGTTGCGTCATTTCTCTTATTCATCATTTTGATGTCCTGAATTACCCATTATTTTGGAGCCTTCTTTGGATGGATTTCGAGCCCATTTCATTCCCTTTAAGCCTTAGAGATCATGATTTCCTAGAGCCATGGAGCTTATCTTATCAAATTCCAGCTTACAACTCAACTTACGGCCCATTTAGGCCGGCTTCCCTCAAACATTCGGCTCTCTCTCACTGTGCAGTCCTAAAAGTGGTCTTTTTTCATCTCCTTCCGTTCCTCTTTTTAAAAAGTCGTCTTCATCAAAGTTGTTTATCTTTCAAAGATCTACAATTTCTTCTTCTACGCCGTTGGCCGGTTCTGCCCTGTTTGTGAGATATTTGCATTTTTCCGGCGTGCTGTGCTGTTTACCTATGTCTCAGAATTTTTCTCTCTGTTCTAGCCCCATTTTCTCCCTCTTATAATCATTTTCTCAACTTTCTTTATTCATAAAAGTTGTTCCTCTCTCAGTTATCTACAATTTCTTCTTCTACCACTTTTGTTAGTTCTGCCCCGTTTAAGAGATACGCTTCAATTTCCAAAGTCACGAGCAGTCTGCCCAAAATCTTCCTCCATCAGTGTGACGGCCCTACCCTAGACCGCCAGGAAAGTGTGACAGTCCTACGATAGACCGTCACACCGAAACTTGCCTGAAATCATCCTGTTCGACCCCTAGAGCATGGCGGTGCTACCCTACACCGTCAGAGTCTATGTGACGGTCTAGTATGGGTGCGTTACACCGAAACTTGTCCGAAATCATCCCATTTGACCCCCAGAGTGTGACGGACCTACCCTAGGCCGTTACATAACTCTGACGGTCCTACGATAGACCGTTACACACAGCTGAGAGTCCAATTTGTGCTGGACTCTGCCCCGAAAACTACGCGGCGAGCCTATCTTGCAGAGCACATAACTTCTTCAATTCTTATCCAAATTGATCCCCACTTTTTCCTACTTCTAGCCCTTTGTATTATCTTCAAATTAGTTCATTGAAATCAAATTTTCATTGGTTATATCTCTCGGGATCTGGGTCGCAAGATCAGGATTTAAGCATCCTAGTACAACTAAAACTCTGATTTCCAGTACGACGGGGCTACCTTCCAAGAGCCATATCTTCTAGAATCCTCCTCCGAATTGATCCCCGTTTGTTCCTATCTCTTGTCCTTAGTATTATCTCGAGTTTGATCCAGAGAATTTGATTTATCTTGGACTATATCTTCGGGAATCGTGATAAGAAGATGGGGCTTTCTTGTAAAATTCTATAACAAACTGCCCAGTTCACAGTTGCAAAGGGGGGCTCTTTCTTGGTTCGGGGCAAAGCCATGCTACAACTCCAACTCACAACTTCAACCTTGGCTTGAAGAGGGAAGTATTAGCTTACTATTGCATCCTTTTGGGCTTGATTTCATGGTCTATATTCTTAGTTCTCTTCCTCTTAAAATCACAAATCATCACAGTTTTCTACACTTTTATGCTACACATGCACTTTTGCACGTTTTGCATCATCATTTTCTCTCTATTCTCTCAATCAAATCTCGTGATTTCAAATCTCATGCATGCACAACACACCCACCTTTCTTTTCCACCATTCCACAGGGGTTAAAAACCTCCCCCCGGTGAGTTTGCCCTTAATTTCTACCCCTATTTTATCACTCCGGGATCGATACTACACATGCATGTTCTAATGGGTTTTTTATCTTTGTTTTGGTTTTGTTTTGCAGGAGAGCATGAATACAATGTGAGGCCCTCTTCCTCTAGCCGGCTGGAAGGAGAGGAGGTTTGAATCCACAAGTACCCCGCACCTCGTTTCAAGCGCGATCAAGTCTTTAAGTTCCAAGGTACACGGCGCCGTTCTTTACACTTCTTCATCCTTTGGCGTTGTTGGAACCTTGGTGGCGATCACGGTTAGTATTTGTCATCCTTTCATCCCCCTTGTCTTTGATTCACATGTTTATGCATGTATGTATTTAAAGGGGGCGGGATAGGAATCTAATTAAAAATAAATCTACAAGAGGGCGGATCTTCCCTAATTCTTTCACGTAGCCACGGTGTGTTTCGTCGTTCTCTTCCACTTCCTCTTGCCACGGACGCACTTTGCTGATCTCCCACATGGTCAGCGTGTTCCGAACTGCTCTTTCATCCTCCTCGGTCCCCATCTTCCTAGGTAAAAGGGGAGGGTAGTGTGATAGTGCAAGAACTCCAATTCGAGGTAGTCCGATCTGAAGATGACACCTGAGCGGGTTGTAGATTGCCATGGTAGTATTCCCCACTAGCTGGAGGTCAAGGCCTTGACGCCGCGGTATTCTAAGCAAAGTGCTCTGAAGGACTTTTGGGTGCATGTTGAACTTCTCTAATGGTAAAGTGTTGAGGAAGAGGCGCCATTCATCCCGTGTTTTCTTATCCGCCGTCCGGCACTCCACCTGCAAAGGAAATCCAAACGCGCCTCCAATGAAGAACAAAGGGTGGCTCCCGAAGATCCGGCTAGCAGAAGGTATATCTTCCTTGGGTTGGAATTTTATTCTCACTCCCATCCAGCACTCGAGGAGTATCATGGAATCGAATAAAGGTCCCCCTAAGCATGCCGAGCTAAGTCCTTCGTAGAGATATGAGAGGATTGATTGAGAGATGGACATTCCCCGCCACAACCTGCTAATAATGCTAAGATTTTGGGTATCTAAGAGGTGGTCGGTAGTGGTGAAAAGGAAGACTTCGCATAAGCAAACTGACACCGCCTTGGCTATTGCTTCGTATCTCTCCCACTTGTTTTTACAATGAGAGACTATCCACTGAGCCATGGGTATCAAATGAATGTGGTGTAGGCTGATCATGGTTCTCACGTCCTTTGGATTGTGAATGAAATCGCTCAAGATCAAGGATGGGTCAATAGGCTCCACAGTATGGCAAACTAGATCTTCATCCCCCGCCTTAGTCTTAGGAAGGGTTAGGTAGGTTTCTACCTCCTCTAATAGGACTGTAGCTTCAAAGGAAGGGAAGATGAAAGTATGTGTTTGAGGATGCCACAATTCTATGAGGGCTGAAATACTTGGCCAATCCAAAGATAATTTCTGAAAGTTTTTGGCTAAGACCAATAGAGGTTGGAGGTTCCATGCCCTAAGGATTGCTAAGACTTCTAAAGGGAGTTCTTTGATCATGGGAGCCACCCACTTCAAGTTGGAGTAGCATCTTGGACCAGGAAGAGGCTAGAAAGGAAGAGAAGGAGGAAGAAGAAGAGATCATAAGAGGTATGAAGTGCATAAGTTATTAACTTTGTATCAATAGAACTCACCACCCTTTGAGCGCTTGAGCTCAGATGTTTGGGGATCGATGTCAGCCTTTGCAACTCCCCATGTTCTTTCCTGGCAGCTTTAGGTCCGGTGTAGACCTTCTCCTCCATGGCCGCCACTTCCAAGCTTCTTTTCATGGTGTTTTTGCCCTTAGGAGAGGTTCTTCAGCCCTTGTAGCAGAAAATTCAGTAAAGCTACGATTTTTTGCTGAGTTCTCAGGTTTTAAAGGCTTGCTTTTGGGCTCTAGAATGATAAGATTTGGGTTAGAAGACCTTATCTCGAGTCTGGGAGAGTTATAGTGGGGGTTTAGATGGTTAACCTTCGGGTTTGGCCTCTCACGGCATAATCAGTCTCGGAGTACACCTCGTTCTCTGGGGGTCTATCGTAAGGCCGTCACTTGGCTCTGACGCTCCAATTCTGGGCCGTCACATTTCCTGTGGGTTTCTTTTGGCCCAACCTCGTTCTATCAAGCCTAACGGTCTAACAGTAGACCGTCACAGGTTGTGACGCATGCTTCCTGGACCGTCACATTTTTTGCAACCTACTTAATATAGCATTGTTCTGCCATCTTTAACGGTCTATCATTTGACCGCTACATCCTTCTGACTCTCCATCTATGAACCGTCACATTTCCTGCACATCAGTTGCAATTTGGCCTGTCATCTCTGACGGACTTATGTTGGTGCATTATGGCATTCTGATGCGTCTTTCCTAGACCGCCACATTGTCTGCTGCTGGATTTGTGCTATTCCTTCCTGCCTGTGGTTTGACCTGCTGGTCTTTACCCACTATCCGGTCCTTCATTTACACATATCCATTCCATTTACATAATTTCAGTCATCCCATTTATGCCATTCACATGTTTTCCCATCGCACACGCAATTCATTCCATCTATCCACACTTTCATTCATACAATCCATTCCATTCATTTGCATTCCATTCATATGCATTCCATTCACACATGCATTCATTCAAATAATAAAAAACAACACAAAAAACATAAAAAGAACTCTTCATTCCATTCCATTCATTCTCACTTCTTTTTTTTTTCATATAAGTCATGTACAAGTGTAATAAAAGAAGATAAAGGCAAGCTCATTCGGCCGGCCTGTCCGCCGGGCCGCCGTCATCATCTCCACCCTCGGGTCTCCTCGCTGGTGGCGCTATGGAGGCACTCTCCTCCTGCTGTCCCCTCTCTGCCCTCTCATTCCTCTGCTGGCCGGAGGAACTGACGAGGAAGTCAGCCGCTGATCCGGTACGGGCAGCGCTCCTCGGTGCTCCACTCTGAGAGGCGCTCCGCTCTGGTCCTCGGCCAATCATCCATATAGTCCTCTCCAGGGTTCGTACCTCGACCTTCATATCATGTGCCTGGAGCCGTGCTGCTCGTGCCTCGGACCGATATCTCTCTAGGTCCGCCGTCTGCGTGACCGTCTGCTCAAACTCTCCTCTTAATCGGGCCACCTCCGCCCACTGTAGTTCTATCTCTGCTCGAGCCCGCTCAATCTCAGCCCGGTTCCTCTCTGCCTCCGTCCGAGCACGCTCCGCCTCGGCCCTCACTGCGGCTAGCTCTCTCGCATGTAGTTTGCATTTTATCATGATTAGCCAAATAAGCATTTGATTTTGCATAAGCATAAGCATTTAAGTCAAAGGTTTTTTTTAGCATCTTACCCGCTCTGCGAGGGAGGCCTCCGCCTCCTCGGCCCGAGCAACCGCTCGAGCAAACTCAGCGTCCGGCTCAGCTCTGTCCCCGGCAGGCTGCGACGACGATGATGGGGCATCAGGTCCTGCTCTTTGGGTTCCTTCAGCCCGCTGCATTTATGAATCATAGTTAGTTAGTCGCATTTGCATCATTTGCATCATAAGCATAAATCATTTAAGTCTCAGGTTTTGGGAACCTTACCAGGAGCTCCAGAGAGGTCCGGTACTCGTCCCGCTGCTGGATGGTCGCGTGGAGTAGTCCTTCAAGCTCGGCTATCCTCCCCTCAGGGTCTAGCTGCATTTAGAGAGCATGGGTCAGTGCATATAGAAATTTTGCATATTGGAATAGAATAAGTTTACGTTTAGAGTTTCATACCGGTCGTCGGGTGCCTCGGTAGACCTGGTCCCCGTACCGCCGGGTGAAGGCTTTCAAATACGCCTCATCGCCATCAGCCCGCTCCTTTACTGCCTGACCCCTCCTGTTCCAATCATGGACGTATTTCACCTTGCGGGCGCACCAATCCACGTCACCACTGATGCCCTTTGATGATTTGCCCGGGCGCTTGTCGCTTCGGCGCGGGAAGGTCACCTCAGGCTGGTGTAATCCTCGGGTCCGTAGGATCAAGCGGTAGTGCAGCGGCTCACTGACGTTGATGCAATGCAACCACACATCTCACCCGCGGTATGATAGGGATGTCTAGACCCATGGCTGTCCCTCGGTACCCTCGTCCTGGTATGGGGTCCACCTCACCTAAAAAACATGTTAGTTTGTCAGCATATAGAAGCATTTAGAACATTCATGAGCATTCAAAAAGCATTTAGAGTCCTGGGCTTACCGCCATATGCGGGAAGGAATCCATCTCGTCCTGGATCGCCCGGGACAATCTGGTGATCGACCCTGAGTCCCTGGCGACCACCCATCGCCACGCGATCGGGATCCGCCCGGGATGTTGTAGTGTGCCTCGCCCAATTCCAGGGAAGTACACGAAGCTCCAGATCTGCATTTAGGAGTCATGTCAGTCGATTGCATCGCATAATCATTTGCATAATCATATAAAAAGCATTTAAGTCAGGTTTACCTGTAGGAAAGGCGAGAAGCCGCCCAGCATCGTCTGCCGGTCCGTCGTGCTGAGCGACTCGAACAGGAAGGCCAGGACCGCCGCTCCCCATGCATACTTTCCTACTCTGCCCAAGTCCTCGAGCAATGGTAGTAGTCTGCTACTGATCACGTCCGCTCGAGTCGCGAATAGCAGCTTCCCGAATAGCAACATGAGGAACCGCCTCAGTACGCGATCTCCCTCCAGTCCCGCCTCTGCCGCCACATGTGGGCGCACCTGCTCAATCACTCGCCCGATATGCTTGTCAGGCAGCTCCTCAACGGCGACAACAGCTCCTCTCAGTCCCAGACTGTCCTGCAATCTCGATCTCGAAAGCTGGGACGATGTCTGCCCCGGCCTAATCAAGTCCAAGCCCAGCAGCTCCTGGGCGAACTCCCTGTAGTTTCCGTAGGTCCACCCGGTCACCGCTGCTCTGTGAACCCTCAATCATGTAATCCTTGCTATGTCTTCCAGCGTGGGAATCATGTGGCCCCACGGGAAGATGAAAGCTCTGCTCACCGGGTCCCACTGCTCATGCAGCGCATAGAGCAAGGGTGTGTCCATCCTAATCACCTCGATGCTCAGCACCTCGGGGAAGCCCATCGTGGCCAATCTCTCTCTCTGGTACTCGGGCAATGCCTGGTAGACTACCCGGATTTGGAGCCATGAAATTCTTGTTCGTCTCTTCCCCTGCATGCATTTAGATCATAAATTAGTCAATTACATCATAAAATCATTGCATAACATTCATATAATGGAAACAAACAAAAAAATTGAATAATTGAAAACCCCAAAATCAGTTCTGGTCTCTGGTTTCTGTGACGGCCTTGGGGTGGCGCGTCACAAGGCTCTAATGCACCAGGGGTAGTGCGTAAGAGTTGTGACGGTCACTGCAACGACCGTCACGTTCTCTGCAAAGGGGTGGTTTCCCTTTTGATTCCTTTGGCTTCCCAAAATTGGCCATATGGCCTACAATTGATCCTAATGGGTTCATAGACCCATTTTCTACCCCCCGTTCATGCATGCATGGACCTAAAAATTCATAAAAATTAAAATGGAAATTAGGGCGAACGGGCCTACCTCATGGTCTTGGCCCCGTTTCCTTTTCTTCTCCGTTGCCACGACTTCTCCTTCGTCCAGGGGAGCTTCCCCTTGTTCTGGTTCGACCGTTGGAGGCTCTTCCTCCACCGTCGATGCCCTCGCCGCCGTTTCTCCTTCCTCGGTCGGCGGGATCACCTTGCGCTCTATCCGACGGTGGAGGCGGCGTATGGCCTTCCTCTTCTTCCCCTTTTCTCTCCCCAAGGGCTGTTGAGCCTCGTCGCCGGCCATCTCCGTTGGACGTCGCCGGTGGTCACCGGTGGCTCTCGGTTGGGGTTTTTGGTGGTCTGGGGTTCTTGGCGTTTTGTGTTAGAGTGAGGCTTGAATGATGTGGCTTGTGACCGTTCGGTTTATTTTTTTTGAACGCTCAGGAAATGTGACGGTCTATCACCAGACCGTTACCTTCTCTAACGGGTGTGCCTTAGACCGTTAGGTCAGTTTGAATAAGTGCATTGAAGGATATGAACCGCCAAAGCGCTGACGGCCCAAGGCTGATCCGTCAGAATTCTCTAACGCACCCCCTGTAGACCGTCACAGTTTCCAGGTTGCTTGATGAAGAAAATGGTCTATTTGATGCCTGAATGATTGCATTTTTTTCATGGTGTATGTTATTAATGCAATTCATGCGTACAAATGATTATGCCTCGCTTCATGCTCATATGAATTATCATTGGCTAACCTCTTTTGCTCATGAATGAAGTTATGAACATCATCATTCGCCAGTTCGCCAGGCATGTAAGTCAGGTATTGTATCCCGATTCCTTTCCCCTTTAATGCATTACTATATGTTATCTATGATATATTATCTCGAGAATCGACTGGTCATTCATGTGTTCTGGGATCTGATGTTCCCCTTAAACAAAAATGATGATGATCTAAGTGCACATGTTTAATCGTTGGATAGGCCGTTAGATTGGAAAAGTTTGGGGATGATGGTTCTGTCTTGCACGCCGTGGTTGCAGATGGTGTCCTGACCCTGATTTCTCCGGTCTAGCAATATTATTCTCGAGTATCTTATTATTTTATTCTTTCTTTGCATTTGTTTTGATGATTTCTTTTGTTTTAGCCCAGCATGCATCATGCGCATTCTTTGAGCATTCATGAATCTTCATCTGTTCAAGGCGTCTCACTGATGGTGAATAACTATGAGTTCTTATTCCTGAGTGAGGAGAGTCATTCCACTCTGAATTAGAAGGTTTCCTTCGATCTGCTCGCTTGATTTGGTTAGCTGAAGATTCCTATCTGGAGTTAGTTGATCGTCTCTTTTCTTTTCGTTGCTTCCGGCGGCCAGCCGTCTTTTCCTTTCCTTAGTTGTTAGTTCCTCCAGATATGTGTCCTTTTGGTTGGCTATTTCCTTGTGATTAGTTCAAAGTTTTCCAGAAAATTCCTATCACTTGTTGGTTGAGACGAGTGTCGTTTGCCTTAACGCTCACTTTTCAGTCCGCTCCGCTTCATTTCCGCTTCATCTCCATGTTCCATTTCGCTTTCGCTTCACCTCCGCTCGCTCCCTTGCAAAAAGGGCGTTAAGGAGGGGCATCTGTTGACACCCGTTTTATGACCAATAAGTTGGGTCATCTCCTTGTTCATTCTATATGATGCTCTGAGTTGTTCATCTTTGTTGAGCCTTCTTGATCGATTTGAGGTTTATTTCTTGAGTCATGACTCCTTGGTTGGGCTTAATTCCTTGTGGCTTGTCATTGGATGAAACTTAGCAAACTTTCATTTCATTTGAATCCTTATTGTCTCTAACGGTCCATCATGGGGGCGTTACATCACTCTGACGCATCTGCCCTGGTCTGTTACGTCTTGAAGAGTCCTTAGACTCAAGGCCTCCTCCCAATGCTTATATTTTGGCTATCCGTTGACTCTGACGGTCTATCGTGCAACCGTTATATTCCTCTAACGCGTCTTCCCTCAACCGTTACATTCTTCAAGAGTCCAACACTTTTGAGATTCTCCCGTTGATCTTATCTTTTTAAAGGATAAGGTTGTGTGACGGTCTTCTCTGGGAGCGTTACGTCCCTGTGACGGTCTGTCGTGCAGCCGTTACATCAAACAGAGAGTCCTGGCAGGTCTGCTCTTCTTCTGCTACTCTGTGGCCGACTTGAGAGTTTGATCTTGTAATTTCTCTTCCAAATCTAATCCTCTGAACCTTCTGTTTGTTTCTATGGACTCTTGGGAGTATTATCTTCAAGAGTTTGCTAAGAATCATCCTCTTTTCCAGCTGGATTATCCTCTGCTCGACCGGAGAGTTTGAGGGTCTATAAATAGAACCCTTGACTTCATGGCCTGAAGAGGAGGAATCTGGAGTTTGCGTCGAAGTGCTGCTGCATCCTGGAGCTAGAACCAACCAAGGAGAGCTACTTCCCACGTTCATCTACTTCCAAAGTCCAGGGAGTATCAGTTTTCAAGGGTTTAGTGCAGTCACATCATTGTTCTTAGTGTTTTCCCCTTTCTAAGCAATCATAGCACTGTCCCACTCCTTCTCCCATGTTCTCCCATGTTCTCCCACTCCTTTCAATCATTTAAACATCCTTCCTATATTTTAAAACACCCAGAGGGGTTAAAAAAACCAACTCCCCGGCATTCCCCTTTCCTTTTGCATGCTATTGAGTTCATTGGGTTATTGATACTACGCTTGATTGAAAGGCTAATTTGGGGTTGTTTTTCTTGTGTTCCACGTTCTTTGGCAGGTTTACAGGGTTCATTAGACGAGGCCCAAGCTTTCTGACCGGCTGGAAAGTTTGGAGTTTGAAGGATTCACAAGCTTGTTCTGCAGACACTCTGACGGTCTTCATCAGACGCGTCAGGTTCCTCTAGCGGTCTATCGGGCGACCGTCACACTCGCTGTGACGCGTGGGCATTCGACCGTCATATTCAACAGAGCTGCAGTTTCCTATTGGTTTCTCTCTCCCGTGGGCGGGTGCATCATCCCCCTATTCCAAGGTATTTCTCAAGTCTTTGGCTTGTGTTTACCTTGGTGGCGATCACGTTCTTTCTTGGTATTGGGCATTAGCTTCCTCTCTCATATCTCTTATTTACTCTTGCTTGCTCCACCTCTACGGTGTGTTTTTCTTTATTCTTTATTCCACGCACCGGCGTGTGTTTTTCTTTTTTTGTTTAGCTTAGTTTTGATGATTGAGATAGCATGCCCATGCTAGAGCTTATGCTGGTTGCCTAGGTTCATGGTTCACATGTTCATAGGTTGATTGACTTTATCACTTGGCTCATATTTCTATTTAGTCGGCATCACAAGCCCATCTTGCAAAAGAAGGGACACATTGAAACCAACAAGGATGTCTTATAATGTTTATCAAATCATGTCTTCAGGCTAATCTGGATGTAGACCAGGGACTATGCCATCAAATAAAATAAATATAAAATGGCAGAGCAATGGCAAAATTTCTGAGAAACTGGCTTTCTAGATCAAAGAAATTTAAAAGGTATGTCATGATGAAACGAGCTATCTCTGTTCATAAAAGAAGGCATAAACGTAGACTGTGCTGAGTAACTAGGGATTCTGGTGTTTGATAAACATGTTTCCTTGAGTAAACAGGCTAGTCATACCGGAATGCTCCAGTTAGAAAAAGAAAAGAAAAGAAAAGGTTGATATGGTTGACCTTGGTTCTTCTTCAGACGTCGAAATATGAGTTAAAACACAATATAAGACTGATTTTAAAACCATTTTTACTTAATGAAAGTAAGGAGTAAGATTAATGATTCTTTCTTACTGAGCATTGTACTGCAATTAGAATGTTTTATCTCCATTGACTATGTATTAAAAGATGATTTTTAGGAGAATGAATGAATAAGATATAAGGTTGATACGCTGAAGACCATGAAAAAGCAGAAGAAAGATATTTTATTTATAAGAGAGGGGTAGTTTGGGTACGAAGTGTGTATCGGGTAAAGGCAATAGTATTCCCTTTATATTACTAAACCCTAAAGTGTCTCTCATACCCTCCGCATTCAAGCCGAGACCTTCCCGCACTCACGACTCCTAGTCGTGAGCATTTTTTTTTCTGGTCTAACTTCTCTACAGTTCCTCTACCCGCCTCTCTACATTCCCTCTACTTGTATCTCCATTTGTCTTTATCCTTCTTGTCAGAAATCGTCTTCTTCTCCATCATCGTCTTCCACGATGTCTTCTCCGGCGGCAAAGAGCAAGGGGAAGAGGAAGGTATTGGATGAGCAGTAGCCTACGACTACTCAAACCAAGAAGCCAAAATAGACTCAGCACTATGAGAGGAGATCAAAGGATGCTCATGCAAAAGTAGTGCCATCTGAAGCAGCTAAGAAGGAAACTGTCAAGGGAAAAAGGAAAGCTGTAGAGATGATGACACCAGTAGATATTGTATCAGAAAGAGGCGAAGATACTCAGGAGAGGAAGAAGAGAAAAGGGAAAGAAAAAGTGTTTAAAGACTCTGAGGAAAGAGGTATTCCTGCTCAGCCTTCTACTCAAGTCGAGATAATTTTGGAAGCGGGGAAGATAGTGTTCCCCAGATATGTGGATTTCCATGATCGTAAATTGCTCTCCAAATTTCTTGAACTAGTGGAAATGTTTAATTTTCAAAAATGGAAGAAGTTTCTGAGCAAGCATAAAGTCTATTATCCTAGACTTGTAGCGATGTTCTACAGTAATTTGAGATACATTTCTGGTCAATCGAAACTTGTGTCAAATGTCAAAGGAATTGAAATTGAGAACACTAGGCACTCTCTTCATAAGGTAAGAGAAACACTTATGAATCTGGTTTTGATAATGACAACTTATGAATCATGTTAAGACTAAATTAAATAATCACCCTAATCAATTTTAGTCTTTCACTTTGAATAATAACACAAGCAGCTGAACTGGTTAAGTCGTTGTTGTCTTCGCTTTGCACTTCATAAAGTCCATGCAATGTCTATTCAAAGCATGTTCAAGTCGAAGCATCTCCTAATTGATTAGTTCGTGCATGGTTCAAGTCGATGCAATGCACTGTTGTGCAAGAAGCTTAAGTCTTTGCATGCTTCATTATAGAAGTCTAAGTCGATGCACTTCCATGTCCGTCTCATATTAAGTCCGTGCATGCATTCATCAAGTCGATCCAACCCCTGTTGCTGTACACGACCAAGTCGATGCAATCTTAGTTGAACAACTCGACTAAGTCTGTGCAGAGTCTGTGCATGCATACACTAAGTCGATGCATCCGTAGTTGTTGCACGCGACTAAGTCAGTGCAAGTGTCATCCATGCAGTAGTCAAGTCGATGCACTAGTAGTTGTTGCACGAGATCAAGTCTATGCATGCTTAAGTCTAGGCAAAGTAAATCGGTGCAACACTTCTCATTGCACGCTATCAAGTCAGTGCAACTTCTGCACCGTGCACTAAGTTTGTGCAACATTTTTGTCTGCATGAACTAAGTCTAAGCAAGGTTGCTCACGGCACGATCAGGTCCTTGCAATGCTTGTACTTTGCATATACGTATTCAGTGCATATGTTGACCGTGTACTGAATCAAGTCTGTGCACATGTGTATTACGTGAACTTTAAGTCCGTAGATATGTAATTAAATGCTGTGTGGAATCTGTGCAAGTGTAGGCATGCTGCATAATAAGTCTGTGCATATCTCATATGATGCATAACATAGTCAGTGCATTCCATGCTTGAGCACACACCATGTCAGTGCATGGTTTGCATCTCGTATATATATACATAATGACCGTGCACTCGTTAGTCTTATAGACAAATGAAGTCGGTGCATCTTTTAGCCCTATAGCCATATCTGGTTTGTGCAAGCCTTATATTTGTCTAACTATCGTATGTACTAAAATTGCAGGAACCTAGGACGTACATGATCCAATGAGTGGCACGTGATCCAAGAATGGAGGATGTGCCATGATAGTGACATGTGGCAAGTAGTCACGCTAGGATGCTGCCACGTGACTGAGTAATGCTAGATCTGGATAAGGTAATTGGGTGGGAAACGTGGAAACCACATGCCCTCCTCTCTGCAGCTGCATATAAATAAAAAGATTCTCGTTCAAAAGTAGGATGATCATAAAAAAGAGATTTGAATCGAAAAGGGGGAGAAGGAAGAAGTATAGAGAGAGCAAGAGCCAGCACGATCCAGAAAGAAGAAGAGAGAGAGCTATTTGAGAGAGTTCTGTCATCAGTCTCCTGATTCAGAACTGGAGCTGAATTGCTCACTGGTTAAGCTACATTTCCATCTGAGTTTTGATTCTTCGTTTGTTTCTTTTGTTTTCTTCGAAACTCTTGTTCTATCAAGTTGTGTGTCAGCGGGCAGAGGTGGATTCCTCTGGATAGGTTAAGCTGTAAGCCTCTACGGGGCATAAGAGGATTCCTCTAGATAGCAAGCTGTGTTGCTCAGCGGGGTTGTAGGGATTCGTCCCCAAAGCTGTGGATCAGCGGCAAGCTGTTAGGCAGCAGTGAAGCCACACTTAGTTGAGTGTGGGGTGGATGTAGGTCTGAAGGACCGAATCACCTAAAAACCTTGGTGTTCCTTGTGGTTTGATTGTGTGATTTCATCGTTAGATGCATGGTAGGCACGGCTTCAATGCTTACGCCTAGTTGAAGTATCTCTTGCATCAATTTAGGGAGTCCAGATCAAGTTGCCCTGCACCCAAAATTTTAATTGGTCGAGAACATTAAGAGAGGGATTCATTCACCCCCCCCTCTTAATCCACCACATCTATCCTAACAGTTGGCATCAGAGAGGGTTGCTGTGTCAACGGATCCAACGATCTGCAGTAGATCATACAGCTTCTGTGGTGCATTTCAGAGTGGGTCTCTGAAACCTTGTGTTCGGTGCTTTGCCTAACTCTTTTGGTGTCTCGCGTTGCTGCTGTTTGATTTCGGTGCTATTCTCATACATTGCCCTCAGATCTATACTTGGTCAGTCATTCTTCAATGGCCCATCCGCCGATCTTCAGAGGTAATGATTTTTATCTATGGGTAAAAAACTTGCATCGGTACGTAAGATCAACCGATCCTGATCTTTGGAAGGTAATGGTTCATGGTCCACATAAATTATCGAAAGATAAATCTGAATGGACTAATAAGGGTAGATTAAAAGAATTTAAAAATGCTAGAGCATTAGATCTGATGAAGACATCAATTGATAGAGCTCTAATATCAAGTGTTTCTTACTGTAGGTCTACCAAGGAGATTTTTAAGAAATTAAAACTTACCAGGAACCGCAACACATGTCTGATGGTTGACAATGATGGACAGCTAGAAGAAAATGAAGAAGAAGATGAAGATGAGGTACCTTCTGAATTTGCCAATTATACTGTGGATGATTGGATTGCTGCATACACTGATTTGCTTGATTCTTATGAACAATTAACAAAACAACATAAAAAGATGAAAAGGAAAACTGATCAGAATGGTCTTAACTCATCCTGTGAAAATTGCTTGAAAACGAACCAATCATATGATGCTTGTCTATCTGAGGTTCACTCGAACATGAAACAAATATGTTTACTGAAAAATGAGAATCAAGAATGTTTGAACAAGATAATTGAACTGGAAGACAAACTGAATGTTAAAAATGATGAACATCTGATGAAGTTGCAAGAGTTGAGTAAGGTTAATTCTGAAGAGGATAAACTAAAAATTGAGAATGCAGATGATGGGGACATCCCTTTCCCCTCCACATTTTATGAAGCTCGGATTGATCGTCAATGTGCGCCATTATGTTCCTCATGTGTTTGTGAGTCGAGTCATGTAATTTTCTTATTTTATTTGAGTCTTAAACATGTAATTTTCCCTTTATTTGCGTCATGTACCTAGGTTAGAAAGTCATTTTCCTAAGTCTTGAGTCATTATGTTGGTTTGATAGGTTAATGGGCCCAATTCATTGGGCTAGGCCAAGGGGCGCCCCTCCCTTGGACTGTTTGGTCATTAGTTAGTTTGTCAGGGTCAGTTTGGTCTTAGGAAAAGTGTGGGGTCTATAAATAGCCCCACCCCTCTCTCATTTGTAACAGTTTTATGCTTGAATATTGAATCCAGAAAATTTCCACACCTTCTAGTTCCCTCTCAATATCTCCCTCTCTCTCTCTCTTACTATCACTCTCTCTAAGTGGGTTGAGCCCCCTCTCTCTATCCTCCCCACCCCAATTTCAAAATTCATTCTCTCTCCTCCCCATTCACCCCTCATTAAGGCCCCTTCCCCTTCCCCATGAACTCATTCAATTCCCCCTCCAACCCCTAGGTGGAAACCCCTTCTCCTAGGCACCTTTCCACTCTCCCAAGCAACCTTCCCTCTCCCCAAGATTGAAAGAGCCCTTCCCTAGGCCAAATTTAGAATTTTCCTCTCCCTTGGGCTGTGCCCTTTCATCTCCCCACCTCCCTAACCACCCAAGGTCGCACCCCACCTTCCCCATCCACCAAATAACCCCTTGTTCATGCCCTTCCCCACACCCTCTCCTCCACCTATTCTGTCCCTGTTGCAGGTTTCAGAAAAGTAGTGACTTGCAGAGGCAGTCACGACCATCTCTCCAAGATTCAGATGGCAAGGCCTACATTTATGGAATCGTGTGCGAGTTAGCTTTCCAACGGTGGTGGTCTCTCCGGCATCCGAGTTTGGAGATGTCCGGAGGAACGTCATCTTCAACGACTGCGCAATCTGTCCCAGACTGAAGACCAGAGTGATCTTGGAAGCTGTTCTGCGGCCAACCTTGGAGGAATTCGAGCACGCTTTCTTCTAAACAATTCTTCTTCGTCTAGTCCTCCATCAGTACCAGAAAGAACGATGCCATTCTCCTGCCCGATCTATTTGTTCTGAAATCTTTCGTCGGAGTGTGCAGTCTACCACCAGTGGGTCCAGGTTTGACCTATCTTCACTTATCTGGCCACCATTCTCCTCTCCGACATCGGATTGTGGCCCCGTTAACTTCTGGTCGAAGCTACTCCGACCACAATCGCGTCACCACCAGTTTCGTTCGATTTGGAGTTCGGGAGAGACCGCAGTGCCTTCTGCAAGTTGCTGCATCAGTTCTGCATCAGTCAGAGGCAGAGTGTTACTGTCCTGCTCCAGTCACCGGTCCAATCCGCCCCGAGCTCTAAAGCTTCACAAAAAATTCAGGCATGATCCTCTATCAGTTGGGCAACTTTTGGCACCAGTTTCGTCAAGTTTGGAGTTCCGAGAAGCCCGTGGCAGCGTCATCATCAACCCTCTGTCCAGCGAACCTGAAGATTGGCAGAACCGGTGAAGCTTGGAAAGTCGGGTGTCCTCGCCCAATTCCCCCTCCCCGCTTGGCCGACTGAAGGCCCCTCCCTGCGAGGAGGTAGTATTGATTGTAATAAGTTTAATCCCCACCCCAAGTTCACCGCTCCTGCGAGAGGTGTAGTTCATGGAATAATATTCTCGCAGGTTTTGAAGCGACACCGACGCGGCTTGCGGGCGTAAACCCTTGCCTCCCCGCTCACCCCCGTCTTCGGCCGGAGTCGGCGTCTTCACACCGGCTAGGTGAGCCTCGGTCCCCCTTTCCTTGCTGGTTAATATCATTTGCTTAGCTTAGTATTGTTGCTTTGCTGTGTCGGACGGAGAGCGAGGGCCCGGGCCAAATTGCCGATCACGTGAGTGTCCATCGCGAGCGAGTTGTGAGCGAGCCATTTCAACCCACACCCATGGTGTGACGGCCGTCCGTGAGTGGGCATCCCTGGCCCAATTGGGGTTCTCCCCAAGCTTGCCAAGCACCGGAGCATCATTGTCCCACCCCGGACCCTCTCCATTATCGTTTAGTTGTCCACGGGCACAAGTGTGCACCAAGCGAGTGAGCCGCTCGAGTGATATCATCGCCAATTTGCTTGTTTACAACCTTAGGTCCAAGGGTCATATTGTCTTGTGGTCATCACCCCAAGGTGGTGTCACATCAAGTGGTATCAGAGCAAGTTCACAACTTGTCTCTATCAAGTTGGTCCTAGGCCGTGTCTATACATTTAGAGTCTTCGGTTGCATCTCTTTTGTCCACTAGCATGGCTACTTCATGTAAGTCACGTCTATCTCACTCGGCCCTCCGCAAAGGTCCGATTGACACCCCTTTGGGCATAGTCCTATTTGAGGACCTTATCTTTAATGGATACCACCCTAGTGCATATTTAGAGTGGGAGGAAAATATGGACAAATACTTTAAGAGGAATCCAATGGCTGAACCCATGAGAATCTACCTTGCCAAGAGTCGACTTGTGTACCATGCCGAGGATAGGTGGAAGTTCATTGAACAATTTAGGAGGGTTATGAGGCTAGAGCCTATTAACACATGGGAGAACATGAAAGCCGAACTTAGGAAAGTCTACACTCCCCGACCTCCTCCCTCCTACCCGGGTTACCAAAACTCGAGGAGCACTCCCACTCCTCCAACCCCACCCGTCCAAACCCTTACCACTACAACCCAAGTGTCCAAGGCATCCACCTCCCCACCTAACCCCATGAGGGCCCCCACACCCCAACCAAAACGCCCTTCCCTAACCTACACTAGTCAAGCCCCTTTAGCCCCCACTTCCACCCCAAACGATCCCAAGGGCAAGAGACCCCTAACCGACCCAATTCCCTCCATGATGACCACCACTCATCCAACCCTCATCATTCAAAACCAAGTGGACACCGTGTCCACCCCTCCACCTAGGCCCATAATGGCCACCACCCCCAAACCCAAAACCCCTCACCAAACCCGTACCCCACAAGCCCCCTTGACCACCACCCCAAACCCACCATCGTCCCCAAAAAGGGACACATCTCCCAAAACAAATCAACCCAAAACCCCTCACCCAACCCACCTCCCGCTTCCTACACCAATCTTTCCCCAACCTAGGCCTCCTCTACTTCCCCTTCCTATCCCAACCCAAGCCCATGCTTGTTCATCACCCCGGGTGTGTCATACGCTAGCTATCACCAAACCACCCACCATAGATCCCCCTACTCCATTAGCAATAGAAGTTGCAACCCACACACCCACCCAGGTGGAGAAGGATGCCCATCCGAATCCACCTCCCAATAAAGAGGAAATCCAAAGGCCAAACAACTCACACACCTCTAGCCTAGCTCCTCTAGAGACACCCAACCTCACCATAGATAAGTCCATACTCCAATGGCTCAAGAAAGGTCTCACCATTCCTAGTTCACAACCATGCCACCTACCCATGGGATATCAATCCCAAATCATTCCCATTCAGCCACATGCCACTTATCAAACTTCCTATTGTGTGGAAGATTTGGGAGACTTAGTGAACTACCTACATTGGCAAATTCACTTGACCAATATGCTAGCCATGAGGCCGTCCGAAACTAACACCATTAGCCTAGCATATCCCACCATTGGCTCCATCACTTCCATCTACACTAATGGCCAAGTTACTAGTGAGATCATCCTCCTTCTTCCCATGGAGGAAGAACCTATCCTTGTCCACTCCCCAACCATTGAGATCCCAAGTGCTTTGATCGGCCAACCCATTAGCAACCTTGGCCCAATTATTGAGGAGGATGACTCACCATTCAGGGACCTTGAGAGCATAGAGTACCCCTACCAAGGTGACCCTTACCTTGATCCCTTTGACCCTTTTCTATGGGAGCCTAGATCTCCATGTAGCCCACTCACCTTATTCACCACCCACCTTACCCTACCCTTACCACCCATGATAACCCAAACCCCTCCCTTCCTAGAATCAGGTTACACCAAGGAAGCCTTGACCATAGGCAACATACACAATGGGATTGATAAACGGCCCCACTCTATGATGTCCCCCTTCTTAGATCCCTTTGACCCATACGAATGGAAGCTCAAGGGCCACCCCACACCTATGCACATAGAAGTCATCACTAGGACAGAAATGCATGTGCTTAGACATAACACTCCACTTGACATGATTAGAAAGTCGGGTCCATTCATTCATATCACCCACATGTCAAGTAGAAAATATGAGTGGTCAAATGGTCCACCATCATTCATCATAAATCTCAAGCATGTTAGGAGCATTCATGGATGTCCGGGTCCTCCAACATTCATCACACTCACTCACAAGAGGGACACCTATGGATGCCCCGGTCCTCCCAAATCCTTCAAAGTCTTCATAACATCAATGCATGATAGGTCTACATGTGGTTGCCCTGGACCACCTTTGCATACAACGAACTACTTACTCACACCACATCTTAATACATGACATATGCATCAAAACATGCATCAAGCAAAAGGCGGTGAGAATTATAAAAAGCGGGCAAAAACTCGTGAGCGCCACTTGAAATTCCACGTTGGCAACATAATGATGATGATTTTGGAGTGGCTCTACTCTAGGGTCACCTTCAATTTGAGGGCACGAGGACTTGGACCTTGCCAAGTTCCGAGTGGCCTTGGCACCCGGCTTGCGGGTTGAACTTACCAATGGGTTTTGGGATTCATCCCAATTCCCACGTGGCGGATTTGGCACCCTCTAAGGGTACCGCGGTGGATCCTAGTGAGTGTCTTGAGCCTACACCTATCCTTGTGAGAGACACCCTCGGAGTGCCACCACAAACTAGCCCGAGAGCCCGACGTCAGCACATGGCGGCAATACTAAGCAAAGCAAGATCTCTTCGCCAGCCTAAGGGTGTGTCCAAGCCACTTTGTCGAGTGGAATCACCGTTCCTCGGCTATGGACATGGGTCGAGTTTGGAGAACAAGGTTCGCCCGGAATTGCGTTTGGCATGCTACTCCCCCGGTGGACCCATACTCGACAGGGTCGAGTTTTCCCCACCCCGGGGGTATGATGGGGACATCCCTTGCCCCTCCACATTTTATGAAGCTCGGATTGATCGTCAATGTGCGCCATTATGTTCCTCATGTGTTTGTGAGTCGAGTCATGTAATTTTCTTATTTTATTTGAGTCTTAAACATGTAATTTTCCCTTTATTTGAGTCATGTACCTAGGTTAGAAAGTCATTTTCCTAAGTCTTGAGTCATTATGTTGGTTTGATAGGTTAATGGGCCCAATTCATTGGGCTAGGCCCAGGGGCGCCCCTCCCTTGGACTGTTTGGTCATTAGTTAGTTTGTCAGGGTCAGTTTGGTCTTAGGAAAAGTGTGGGGTCTATAAATAGCCCCACCCCTCTCTCATTTGTAACAGTTTTATGCTTGAATATTGAATCCAGAAAATTTCCACACCTTCTAGTTCCCTCTCAATATCTCCCTCTCTCTCTCTTACTATCACTCTCTCTAAGTGGGTTGAGCCCCCTCTCTCTCTCCTCCCCACCCCAATTTCGAAATTCATTCTCTCTCCTCCCCATTCACCCCTCATTAAGGCCCCTTCCCCTTCCCCATGAACTCATTCAATTCCCCCTCCAACCCCTAGGTGGAAACCCCTTCTCCTAGGCACCTTTCCACTCTCCCAAGCAACCTTCCCTCTCCCCAAGACTGAAAGAGCCCTTCCCTAGGCCAAATTTAGAATTTCCCTCTCCCTTGGGCTGTGCCCTTTCATCTCCCCACCTCCCTAACCACCCAAGGTCGCACCCCACCTTCCCCATCCACCAAATAACCCCTTGTTCATGCCCTTCCCCACACCCTCTCCTCCACCTATTCTGTCCCTGTTGCAGGTTTCAGAAAAGTAGTGACTTCAGCCACGACCATCTCTCAAAGATTCAGATGGAAAGGCCTACATTGCTGGAATCGTCTGTGAGTTAGCTTTCCAACGGTGGTGGTCTCTCCAGCATCCGAGTTTGGAGCTGTCCGGAGGAACGTCATCTTCAACGACTGCGCAATCTGTCCCAGACTGAAGACCAGAGCGATCTTGGAAGCTGTTCTGCGGCCAACCTTGGAGGAATTCGAGCACGCTTCCTTCTAAAAAATTCTTCTTCGTCTAGTCCTCCATCAGTACCAGAAAGAACGATGCCATTCGCCTGCCCGAGCTATTTGTTCTAAAATCTTTCGTCGGAGTGTGCAGTCTGCCACCAGTGGGTCTAGGTTTGACCTATCTTCATTTATCTAGCCACCATTCTCCTCTCCGACATCGGATTGTGGCCCCGTCAGCTTCTGGTCGAAGCTACTCCGACCACGATCGCGTCACCACCAGTTTCGTTCAATTTGGAGTTCGGGAGCGACCGCAGTGCCTTCTTCAAGTTGCTGCATCAGTTCTGCATCAGTCATAGGCAGAGTGTTGCTGTCCTGCTCCAGTCGCCGGTCCGATCAGCCCCGAGTTCCAAAGCTTCCCCAAAAATTCAGGCATCATCCTCTGTCAGTTGGGCAACTTTTGGAACAGGTTTTGTCAAGTTTGGAGTTCCGAGGAGCCCGTGGCAGCGTCATCATCAACCCTCTATCCAGCAAACCTGAAGATTGGCAGAACCGGTGAAGCTTGGAAAGTCGGGTGTCCTCGCCCAATTCCCCCTCCCCGCTTGGCTGGCTGAAGGCCCCTCCCTGCGAGGAGGTAGTATTGATTATAATAAGTTTAATCCCCACCCCATGTTCACCCCTCCTACGAGAGGTGTAGTTCATGTAATAATATTCTCACAGGTTTTGAAGCGACACCGACGCGGCTTGCGGGCGTAAACCCTTGCCTCCCCGCTCGCCCCCATCTTCGGCCGGAGTCGGCGTCTTCACGCCGGCTAGGTGAGCCTCGGTCGCCCTTTCCTTGCTGGTTAATATCATTTGCTTAGCTTAGTATTGTTGCTTTGCTGCGTCGGACGGAGAGCGAGGGCCCGGCCCAAATTGCCGATCACGTGAGTGTCCATCGCGAGCGAGTTGTGAGCGAGCCATTTCAACCCACACCCATGGTGTGACGGCTGCCCGTGAGTGGGCATCCCTGGCCCAATTGGGGTTCTCCCCAAGCTTGCCAAGCACCGGAGCATCATTGTCCCACCCCGGACCCTCTCCATTATCGTTTAGTTGTCCACGGGCACAAGTGTGCACCAAGCGAGTGAGCTGCTCGAGTGGTATCATCGCCAATTTGCTTGCTTGCAACCTTAGGTCCAAGGGTCATAATGTCTTGTGGTCATCACCCCAAGGTGGTGTCACATCAGTAGAACTTCAGAAGAATAATGAAATCCTTGTAGCTAGAATAATGGAAATCAAGGAAGAAGCTTCAAACATCTGTTCTCTAGAGGCAACGTACAACACATGTTCAAAAGAAGAAAATGATGAACGCGTTTTTCTAAAAGAAGTGATTGAAGATCTTTATTCTGATATTGATATGCTGAAAAATCTGAATGCTTCCTTAAAAGATGAAAATTATCTGTTGCTTGAAAAGAAAAAGGAAGTAGAAGAATATGAAGAATCTCTGATGGATGAAAACAAAAATTTGAAAGAGCAACATAAAAAGTTGATGGTTATTAACACTGACTTATCTGAAAGATGGCTGGCTTTTGTAAATGGAAAATCTATGTTTAAAGAGAAGGAAACAATCAATGAAACAAAATTTCAACAAGAAAATGAATCTTTGAAAAGTCTCAATGATTGTCTGCATCAACAAGTTATCTCCTGTGAAAATGAAATTGCCACTTTGCAAGCTGAAGTTGAAGATCTAATGAACTCTTTGTCAAAATTTGTTAAAGGAAAAGATAACTTGAATAAATTACTGGGTTCTAACGTGAATTTTCAGAAAGAAGGGCTTGGATATGTGCATGTTAATAAACAAACCAATGAACAGAAGAAATCAACCATTTTTATGAAAAGTTCAAAACATGCTAACTCATCTAGTTCTTCTATTTTTCAATTCACTGCAAAGAATATAAAAAATTCAAATAAAAATAAGAAAAAGGTTCACAAACCAAAGAAGAATGTTGATTTAAATAAGTACAAATCTATCCCCAATTCTTATATGCATGTTGCCAACTGCTCTCACACACATTCACATTCTCATGTGAATGCCAATGCTGTCAAACCAGTGCATGTGAATAACAAAGGAGTAACATGTCATTATTGTGGGAAGTGTGGACATGTTATGCATGACTGTTTAATCATGAAAAATGATGAACAAAGTGCAGTTAGAATGCATCCTAGAAATATTCATCCTAGGAAACCTCCTACTACTCTGAAAAAGAAAACTCTGTGTTATTGGATTGGCAAGTTTGGCCACATTACTGCACAATGTTGGCATGCACAGTGGAGAAATAGTCACTTTAGCATTGTTAAAACCCCTATGTACCGAAATGTCTTTGATGAAAACAAATATGGTTTTGAAAGAAATATTGTTGCATGTTTTGAATATGGAAAATCTGGCCACAAAGCCAATCAGTGCAGGTTGGCAGGTTTCAGAAGACAAAATCCTCATGCTAACAGTAGTACCAATCATGTTCATTCACATCAAGTTCATGCTCATGCTTACTCATATAAAAGGAACATGAAATCTAGTGTTTCTTGCCATTATTGGGGACAGTTTGGCCATTTCATGTCTAACTGTCATTTGATGAAATCTAATAATTATGATGCTAGAACATTGTGGAGAGCACCCTCTAAAGGTGCAGCTGGTATCTCAGCACCCAAGACTGCTTGGGTTCCTGCTTGCCCAAAATAAATGTTGTTTTGCAGATATGCCTTGGTGAAATAAAAGGGGGTAAATTGTAGCAACCCTGACAAATTGAAGGATTGAAAATTTAAAACTAATGATCAAAGCCCAAACCTTATATATGTATATATATTTAAAACCATTTATATGCGCCAAATTAAAACAAATAACAAATGGGCCAAAATCAAATAACACCATCTCTTAAGGCGACAAATTGAAGACTCTTCACGAAGGCGCCAATTATATGAATGGCGCCTCTATCATGGGCGCTATTTCTCTAAAGGACGCCTCTATTCTAAGCGCTATTTCCCTACAGAGTCAAAAATGGGAAACCTGTTGGTGTTTGGTTCGAACAGGGAAGTCATGGCTGTTGGAAGGATTGATCGAGAAGGATTAACACGTAGGGATGATTAGATAATAGTAGGATTCTTTCATGGAAACTTTTAATCCTAATCAAACTCCTAAACCCCATTGGGATCCTCTACTCTATAAATACCCTGCTCTTCGATAAAGCACCGGTTATTACTTCATCTACTCCGGTGTTCTTCCTCTCTGCTACAAGTTTTCTTCTTTTCAAGTTGTGGTAAACCAACAGCTACTGCCCTTGCTATCACGTGAAGAAGAAGGCTTCTTCCCTGTGGTTTCTTCCTTAGCCGAGCCTTAAGGGGGTTGCTCCTTTTGATCCCCTTCATCTTCTAACCGTGGTCGTGTCGTGGAGAGGCTGAAGCTTCTCCCTGCTACTGCTCTGCGTGGTGTACGTGAAGAACATAGAAGATTCTTCATCTTTTTCTTCCTCTTCCTCCTGCGGTTTGCCTGTAACAAGAAGGAGTGCAAAGAGCTTCTTTTGCCATCCTGTGCAAAACAGAGTATCGGATATTCCTATATCTCATCACCGTTCTTCATCGATTCATCAACCAAATCAAGACTAAAGGTAGGTGTTCTCAAGGCTAAGCAAAACCCTATGAATTAATGGATATTCTGCATCAATATAGGTTGATAGTTATCAGTAGAAAGATTTGCCAGTGTTAGATTTTATGATTTCTACATTTACAGTAAATAGCGACCCAGGCTAGGGTGCTATTTGATATAACGACTGTGCAAACAGTAATCAATTAGTGGGTTACCTAATAAATACACATGTTTAAAATTTAATAACGAAGAGCCCTTACATGTAAACTAATGCATGATCATATTGATAAATTCCTACTATTTTTCTCTATCTGTACACGTCTCTAGATTCTTGATTGGACATACTCCAAAAACCATGTGTCTATGATTGTACCTGCCCGGTGCAAATCATATGATAAAGAAATAACGACTCTCTTCAGGTCATCTATTGAATGAACGCCCCCACACTCGGGCACCAATTTGTGAATAACATATGAATTTTTGAATTACTCGTGACATGTTTACATGAATATTGAAATAACGACATTCACCCTGCCATCATTTTGAAATATGATGCCCCTGACTAGGGCGTTGTTTACAGAATTGAAGACTTAAGATAAGTCGTCGTTTACATAATATCTGAAATATGAGAATATTTATGAATTTGAATATTAACAGAACCCGGATATAATGGCTGAGTGAACAATCATCATATTTTGAACTGACGACCCTGACAAGGGCGCTAATTCATAAAATGATGACTTAAGCTCAGCCGTCACTTTACTAACTACCTGATTTCGTGTTTTATGTAACCCTTGACGGTGGGTTATTTGTTTAGGCACTATATTCCTTTTCGTGACTATAGTCCAATGTTTCACGTTGTTTTATCATTTACCCCACTATTTCTCGGTGATAGATGAACCCCCCGTGGGATATTCCGTTCCTTCGGACTGGTGATTTTATCATAGAGACCTCCGTAAGACTCCGCTAGCCTTGGATTCCCTCAGGGCAGCCGAGCGGGTTGTACCATTAAATTCTATAACACTACTTGATTGCCATGTCACTCTAAAGAAACATGGCATACCGGCCCTCATGATATGCTACTTGGATGTCATGAGAATATTATTGAATTGGTGGAATGGGAAACCATGCCATATTTCTTAAGAATTATGTGCCGTACTTGTTGACACTAATTCTCTCTACCTTATCATGTACGAGAACGAGCAACCATCTCTATATGGGTGCTTATTCTTAATGTCATGGCACCTAATTAGGGAGCCGATTCCACCTAGTTTTTTGTAAGCATCTTGATTATATGGTTGACTATAGTGTATCCTTACATGAAAGTTCAATCCTTGTGATTCTATTCCACAAGGTCTACCTTAAAGTTCCTACAAAGCTTATTCTTTTGAAATTCCATATTGGCTATAACTATAGTGGATGTCGAAATACATGATCAATGCCTGCACATATAGGGTCCGATCTGGTCCTGGGAGGAGCACCCGAAAGTACTTGTGCCATGGGAGTTGTAATGATCACGGTGTGGCATTGCACCGAAGTGCTTGTCGTTCTAGTTAAATGACATTCCACAAATATAGTACTTTACTTTACTTGACATGACATGACTTGCGTGACCCGGAAAGGCTATTTATTTACTTGCTTGAACATGATAGCCAATTCTTGACATGATATGATAAACATACGTGCTTGATCATCTTGATATATATTGACATGAGTTCTTGAAAGACTTGCTAGTTCACTCACTATCTCTTGATATACATTCTCTATTCGTTATACGTTCTCTATTGTCGTTTTACGCGAACATGCATAGCTATATTGCATTTCATGTAACTTGTAATCTACTTAAAGCCAGCTAGCATTTGAGATATAATTCCTACTGAGCGTTCGCTCACCTAGTGCTTTCCCTTATTTTTCAGGTAAGTCCGATGACGAGACTCAATCGGATGGGGAAAGTCAAGAGTGAAGAGATTAGAGCTACTCCGTCTATCCAAGCGTCAACTAGTTTATCTTTCTATTTTCTTGAGTCATTCATTATACTTTTCTTTTTATTGAGTCGTAGTACTTTCATTAAGTGAAAGGTAATAGAAATACTTTAAGGTTGCAATTGAATAAAGGATTGGGTTATCTTTACTTTTACGCACTCTGTCTTTGTGTCGAATACACTAACGCTCTGATTGACATGATCGATATAAACTCGTCACACACTCCGGGTTCCTTCCGTGCTCGGGGCATGACAGTTTTTGTGGTATCAGAGCCTGGGATATTCAATTCCTAGGAAACCCAAGTCCAAGGATAGGTTTAAACCTTTACCCGGTGAGAATTGGGTAGAACCATGGGTTAAAGTAACTTAAGTACTCAAACTCTTGGTCAAAGCTCATAATTGATTAGTTATTTAAATCCTTGTAGGACAATGGCCGCCAAACGTGCTTAGTGGCGTAACATGCAACGCACTATCCAAGGCATGACCCAGGCGCTACAGCAAGTGGCACAGGGAGCGGTAAACCATGGAGCCAGTGATCTCCACCGTAGTTTTAAAAATATGAACCCACCAAGGTTCATTGGCTCCTCCTATCTCGATGATGCCGAGCATTGGCTCCGAGAAGTGGAAAGGATATTCCGTGTTATGCAATGCATGGATGAAGAGAAAGTATTGCTAGCAACATTCCAATTAGAAAGGGACGCCCGTTCCTGGTGGGAGTCCGTAGAAGCCACCTTAGGTGAAGAACCCATCACATGGGTTGAATTCACCGAATACTTCAAAAAAAAAATATCTCTCAGATCGAGTTCAAGAGAAGAAAGCCGCTGAATTCGCCGCACTTAGGCAACGATCTTTGTTGGTGGCTGAGTACGAGGCATAATTCTTGAGGTTGTCTCGGTATGCTAAACACCTAGTCAGTACCGAGAAGATGAAAGCTAGAATATTTCTAAATGGGCTCAGGCCCGAGTTTATCACCCAACTGGCCCCTATGGACATACAAGCCTACTCGGAAATCGTACGGCAGGCCCAACTACTAGAAGATGCCACGGAGCTATCCGATAGGATTCGTGGGAAAGATAAGAAGGAGCATGTCACTAGCCCCGGTCCCTTCAAACCCAATTTCCACAAGAAGAGGCCAAGTAATGGAGGAGAATCCTCTCAGGAAAAGAAAGTCAAGAAGAACAACAAGCCGTTCTCCATCACCACTACACCTCCCAAAGTGGTGTGTAAACACTATGATAAGGCCGGACACAAGGCCGATGAATGTTGGAGGAAACTTGGAGCTTGTGTTCGTTGTAGGAGCCGTGATCATCGGATTCCCGACTGTCCCCTGCTCAACGATCAAGCCGGTGAGGGGAAGCGCCCGGTGACGAAGAATGCACGTCTCCAAGCTATTAAAGAGGCAGATCACGGCGAGGGCGGACTAGTGGAAGGTACACTACCAGTTTGTTCCAAGTCTGCACATGCCTTATTTGATACTGGTGCATCGCATTCTTTTATTTCCAAGAAGTTTGCTGACCCATTACCTATGGAACCGGAATGGATCAAATTAGTTATTTCAACTCCTATCGGAAACGAAGCTGATATTGTTCATCATTACCAAAATTGAGAAGTTTTGGTAGAAGGAAGAAATCTACCTATTGACTTGATATGCCTAGATATGAGGGACTATGATATCATATTAGGAGCTGATTGGCTATCCAAGTATCAGGCAACTATTGATTACCATAACAGTAGGGTTACCTTCAAGGAATTTCCGGATCTGGCCTATACTAGCCCTAAGAGTCGAAGCAAGTCACCTCTTATATCGGCTCTTCGAGCTAGCAAGCTAATAAGGAAAGGATGTGTATCTTTCCTTGCTTTTGTCACCATTAAGGAGACTAAGGAGTCTAAGATAGAGGGCATTCCAGTTGTACAAGAATTTTTGGATGTGTTCTCGGAAGAATTGTCTGGACTACCCCCACAAAGAGAAGTGGCCTTCACCATCAATTTGATCCCTGGTGCTGGTCCAGTTCTAAGGCACCGTATAGGATGTCCCCAGCTGAACTCAAAGAATTAAAGGAACAATTGATGGAACTTCAAAAGAAAGGATTTATTAGCCTGAGTACTTCCCCGTGGGGAGCACTCGTGCTATTTGTAAAGAAGAAGGATGGATCCATGAGGTTATGCATCGACTATCGACAGTTGAATCATCTCACTATCAAGAACAAGTATCCACTGCCGAGAATCGATGAATTATTTGATCAAATATTTGGATCCAAGTATTTTTCAAAGATTGATCTCTGGTTGGGATATCACCAACTAAGGATCAAAGATGAGGACATTCATAAGACCGTGTTCAGGAGCAGGTGTGGGAACTATGAATTTGTTGTTATGCCTTTTGGACTAACAAATGCCCCTGCAACCTTTATGCAGTTAATGAATAGTTTGTTCAGGCCTCATCTAGATCAGTTCGTAGTGATTTTCATTGATGATATATTGATTTATTCAAAAACCAAGGAAGACCATGAGGAGCATTTGAGGATTGCATTACAGATATTGAGGACAAATCAATTATATGCAAAGCTCAGTAAGTGTGAGTTCTGGCCGGAAGAAGTGTCTTTCCTAGGTCATGTGATTTCAAAGGACGGACTATCTGTTGATCCATCAAAAGTTAAAGCTGTAAGGAATTGGGAAAGATCGACCACTGCTAGCGAGATCCGGAGTTTCTTGGGTCTTGCAGGCTATTACAGGAGATTCATCAAGGATTTCTCCAAGATCCCCGTGCCGGTCACTAGGCTAACTCGCAAGGAGATCTGTTATGAATGGAGCAAGGAATGTGAAAGAAGCTTCCAAGCTCGTAAGGATCACTTAACTACTGCTCCAGTTTTAGCCTTACCAGTAGAAGGAGAAAAATTCGAGGTTTACACCGATGCATCTAGCATTGGCCTCGGATGTGTCTTAATGCAACAAAGAAGAGTTATAGCTTACTCTTCTCGCCAATTGAAGAAGCATGAGGAGAACTACCCAGTCCATGACTTAGAATTGGCTACGGTAGTGTTTGCGCTGAAGATATGGAGACATTATTTATACGAAGTGCAGTTTACTATATATTCTGACCATAAAAGTCTCAAGTATCTCTTCTCTTAGAAGGAATTGAATAATGAGGCAAAGACGTTGGCTAGAATACCTCAAGGACTTCGACTTCACAATATAATATCATCCTGGAAAGGGTAATCCTATAGCTAATGCCCTCAGTTGGAAGCCAAGAGCAATATTAGCCAATTGTATGATTCAAGAGTGGATGTTGCTAGAACAGTTCACTAGACTTAATATAAGCATGGACAAGGAGAGCATGTGTGTTACCTTATCACACATGAGCATACAGCCAGATCTACTTTCTGAAATACAAGGACTTCAAGATAATGACCCATTATTAGTGGAAATCAAGGGCAAAATAGAAGAGCAATCTGATTTCAAACTAGCATCAGATGGAAGATTATTATTCAAAAATAGAACTTGTATACCAAATTGTCCAGAGCTAAAAAAGAAGATCTTAGATGAAGCTCACAGATCAAGGTACACCATTCATCCAGGATCTACCAAAATGTACTAATATTTCAAAATGATATTCTGGTGGCCAAACATGAAAAGAGAAGTAGCAGACTTCGTGTCTCGCTGTCTCACGTGTCAACAAGTTAAGGTGGAACACCAAAAACCTGCCGGTAAGCTACATCCCCCTGATATTCTCAAGTGAAAGTGGGAAGATATCGGTATGGACTTTATTATGGGATTATCAAAATCTAGAGGAGGACATGATGGAATTTGGGTCATAATAGACCATTTGACCAAATCAGCACACTTCTTGCCAATTAAGAGCTGATGGGCAGTAGATGTTCTTGCCGCTTTGTACATTAAAGAGATAGTCAGACTACTTGGAATTCCTGTCTCAATCGTGTCTGACTGAGACCCTCATTTTACTTCTAATTTTTTGGAAGGGTCTACAACATTCGTTGGGAATGAGACTTAACTTTAGTACTGCTTTTCATCCTCAGACGGATGGTCAGACCGAGAGAACAAATCAGGTAGTAGAAAATATGCTCAGGACTTGTATCATTGATTTTGGTGGAAGCTGGCATGATCACTTACCTTTGGTCGAGTTTGCATACAACAACAGCTACCAGGCAAGCATACAAATGGCACCTTTCGAAGCCTTATAAGGAAGGAGTTGTCGATCACCCTTGTGCTAGGATGAAGTTGGCGAGAAATAACTCTTAGGCCTAGAGATGGTAAGGGATACCACTGAAAAGATTCAATTGATTAGAGAAGGACTTCAAGTGGCTCAGTCTAGACAGAAGGCTTATGCTGACACAAGAAGAAGAGATCCCGAGTTCTAAGTCGGAGATCACGTATTTCTCAAAATATCACATGGACGTGGAATTAGGAGATTTGGTGTTAAGGGCAAGCTTACACAAAGGTTTATCAGACCTTTTGAGATATTAGAAAGAGTTGGCGAGGTTGCTTACCGAGTCGCTTTGCCTCCTCAATTGTCCGAAGTTCATAATGTGTTCCACATATCCATGTTAAAGAAGTATGTGCATGATCCATCACATATCATCGATCATGGTGACCTGGTGATTCAAAAAGATCTCACATATGAATAAAAGCCCATGAAGATCCTCGATCGTGAGGTGCGTACACTAAGGAACAAAACGATTCCCATGTTAAAGGTGCAATGGAGTAAATGCTCAGAGCACGAAGCCACATGGGAGACCGAGGAGTCCATGAGGAAGCGATTCCCTGACTTATTCTAATGGTATGTACTATGCACCCTCCATGTCTATATACGATTGAATTTGGAGACCAAATTCTTGTAAGTGGGGGAGGGTGTAGCAACCCTGACAAATTGAAGGATTAAAAATTTAAAACTAATGATCAAAGCCCAAACCTTATATATGTATATATATTTAAAATCATTTATATGCGCCAAATTAAAACAAATAACAAATGGGCCAAAATCAAATAGCGCCCTCTCTTAAGGCGCTATTTCATAAATTGAAGACTCTTCACGAAGGCGCCAATTATATGAATGACGCCTCTATCGTGGGCGCTATTTCTCTAAAGGACGCCTCTATTCTAGGCTCTATTTCCCTGCAGAGTCAAAAATGGGAAACCCGTTGGTGTTTGGTTCGAACTGGGAAGTCATGGCTGTTGGAAGGATTGATCGAGAAGGATGAACACATAGGGATGATTAGATAGTAGTAGGATTCTTTCATGGAAACTTTTAATCCTAATCAAACTCCTAAACCCCATTGGGATCCTCTACTCTATAAATACCCTGCCCTTCGATCAAGCACCGGTTATTGCTTCATCTACTTTGGTGTTCTTCCTCTCTGCTATAGGTTTTCTTCTTTTCAAGTTATGGTAAACCAGCTGCTGCTGCCCTTGCTATCACGTGAAGAAGAAGGCTTCTTCCCTGTGGTTTCTTCCTTAGCCGAGCCTTAAGGGGGTTGCTGCTTTTGATCCTCTTCATCTTCTAACCGTGGAGGTGTCGTGGAGAGGCTGAAGCTTCCCCATGCTACTGCTCTACATGGTGTACGTGAAGAACATAGAAGATTCTTCATCTTTTTCTTCCTCTTCCTCCCGCGGTTTGCCTGCAACAAGAAGGAGTGCAGGGAGCTTCTTATGCCATCTTGTGCAAAACAGAGTATCGGATATTCCTATATCTCATTACCGTTCTTCATCGGTTCATCAACCAAATCAAGCCTAAAGGTAGGTGTTCTCAAGGTTAAGCAAAACCATGTGAATTAATGGATCTTCTGCATGCATATAGGTTGATAGTTATCAGTAGAAAGATTTGCCGGTGTTAGATTTTATGATTTCTGCATTTACAGTAAATAGCGACCCAGGCTAGGGTGCTATTTGATATAACGACCGTGCAAACGGTCGTCAATTAGTGGGTTAATTAATAAATACACATGTTTAAATTTTAATAACGGAGAACCCTTACATGTAAACTAATGCATGATCATATTGATAAATTCTTGCTATTTTTCTCTATCTGTACATGTCTCTAGATTCTTGATTGGACATACTCCAAAAACCATGTGTCTATGATTGTACCTGCCCGGTGCAAATCATATGATAAAGAAATAATGACTCTCTTCAGGTCATCTATTGAATGAACGCCCCCACACTCGGGCACCAATTAGTGAATAACCTATGAATTTTTGAATTACTCGTGACCTGTTTACCTGAATATTGAAATAACGACATTCACCCTGCCAACATTTTGAAATATGACGCCCCTGACTAGGGCGTTGTTTACAGAATTGAAGACTTAAGATAAGTCATCGTTTACATAATATCTGAAATATGAGAATATTTATGAATTTTAATATTAATAGAACTTGGATATAACGGCATAGTGAACAGTCATCATATTTTGAACTGACGACCCTGACAAGGGCGCTAATTCATAAAATGAAGACTTAAGCTCAGGCGTCAATTTACTAACTACTTGATTTCATGTTTTATGTAACCCTTGACAGTGGGTTATTTGTTTAGGCACTATATTCCATTTCGTGAGTATAGTCCCACGTTTCACATTGTTTTATCGTTTACCCCACTATTTCCCATTGATAGATGAACCCTCCGTGGGACATTCCATTCCTTCCGACTGGTGATTTTATCATAGAGACCTCCGTATGACTCCGCTAGCCTTGGATTCCCTCAGGGTAGTCGAGCAGGTTGTACCATTAAAACCTATGACACTACTTGATTGCCATGTCACTCTAAAGAAATATGGTATACCGGCTCTCATCATATGCTACTTGGATGTCATGAGAATATTCTTGAATTGGTGGAATGGGAAACCATGCCATATTTCTTAAGAATTATGTGCCATACTTGTGGACACTAATTCTATCTACCTTATCATGTACGAGAACGAGCGACCATCTCTATATGGGTGCTTATTCTTAATGTCATGGCACCTAATTAGGGAGCCGATTCCGTCTAGTTTTCCATGAGGATTGTGATTTTATGGTTTGAATATAGTGTATCCTTACATGAAAGTTCAATCATTGTGATTATATTCCACAAGGTCTACCTTAAAGTTCCTATAAAGCTTATTCTTTTGAAATTCCATATTGGCTATAACTATAGTGGATGTTGAAATACATGATCAATGCCTGCGCATATAGGGCTCGATCTGGTCTTGGGAGGAGCACTCGAAAGTACTTGTGCCCATGGGAGTTGTAATGATCACGGTGTGGCATTGCACCGAAGTGCTTGTCGTTCTAGTTAAATGACATTCCACAAATCTAGTACTTTACTCGACTTGACATGACATGACTTGCGTGACCCGGAAAGGGTATTTATTTACTTGCTTGAACATGATAGCCAATTCTTGACATGACATGATAAACATACATGCTTGATCATCTTGATATATATTGACATGAGTTCTTGAAAGACTTGCTAGTTCACTCACTATCTCTTGATATACATTCTCTATTCGTTACGTTCTCTATTGTCGTTTTACGCAAACATGCATAGCTATATTGCATTTCATGTAACTTGTAATCTACTTAAAGCCAGTTAGCATTTGAGATATAATTCTTACTGAGCGTTCACTCACCTAGTGCTTTCCCTTATTTTTTAGGTAAGTCCGATGACGAGACTCAGTCCAATGGGGAAAGTCAAGAGTGAAGAGATTAGAGCTACTCCATCTATCTGAGCGTCAACTAGTTTATCTTTATATTTTCTTGAGTCATTCATTGTACTTTTCTTTTTATTGAGTCTTAGTACTTTCATTAAGTGAAAGGTAATAGAAGTACTTTAAGGTTGCAATTGAATAAAGGATTGGGTTATCTTTACTTTTGCGCACTCTGTTTTTATGTCGAATACACTAACGCTCTGATTGACACGATCGATATAAACTCGTCACACACTCTGGGTTCCTTCCGCGCTAGGGGCGTGACATAAATAAACTAAGGCATTCGGGAAAGAATACCCCATGATTGAACTTTTCAAGTCAGTTTTGAAATTTATGTTCAAATACTATCTTCTGAATTTGTTTGCTTTAAATGAATGCACATGAAAAATTGTAGTTGTTTCTGAATGTCTTGCACATTTTTTTCATGATGCATGTTCTCTCAAATTCCCTGTACATTGCATTTAGAAACTGAATTCATTGCTTATTATCAAAATTTGAAAAATCCAAAAAGAGTTAGTTAATTGCATATTCATGCATATAGAAATAGAACTGGCATTTAGAATCTACATCTCTGTGTATCTGCAAGAAAAAGAAAGCTATGTTTGATTGGAATCTCTGCACATAGTAAGGGGGAGCAGAGCGGAATTGATCAGATTCAATGAGTCATGGATTTTTTATGCTGAACATTATGGTTTTGGAATATGTTGTTGGTTGAGCTGCCAAGTCTGAGCTATTTACTTCTGAGGTTGAGCTGATTATGTTAGAACCTGTCTGAAGACTTTGGGTCAGGAGAAAGCTAAGGAGGTCATAAGTCAAGGGCTACCTGTAATCCTATCCTGAACTGCACTTTTGCTCCTTTGTGACTAGGCATTCCATTCCCCTACCTTCTCTCATCATGACTTGCCCATAGTTTACCTCTTCTCCTCCATTTTTCTATCATACATTCTCATAAGCTGATAGTTAGGGGGAGTAATGTATTGAATTCTGTTACCATTACTTATTACACATTATTGGTTAGTAAAACCACCTCAATCTGTGCATAAAATTGCTGATCTCCCCAAATAAATGATCTTCTGCCTATAAAGTTTATATCTTATTATTGATTGTTGAAAATGACTCCTTAATGTATTTTCAATGGAGTGGAAAACATTCTAATCACTAGAAGTGTCAAGCTGAAGAAAAGTCATAAATCTGAAAGTTGTGAGTAAAAAGATAATCTGGTAGAAGAGGATGTCTTATAATGTTTATCAAATCATATCTTCAGGCTAATCTGGATGTAGACTAGGGAATACGCCATCAAATAAAATAAATATAAAATGGCAAAGGAATGGCAAAATTTTTGAGAAACTGGCTTTCTAGATCAAAGAAAATTAAAAGTTATGTCATGAAGAAATGAGCTATCTTTGTTCATAAAAGAAGGCATAAAGGTAGACTATGCTGAGTAACCAGGGGTTCTGGTGTTTGATAAACATGTTTCCTTGAGTAAAAAGGCTAGTCATACCGGAATGCTCCAGTTAGAAAAAGAAAATAAAAGAAAAAGTTGATATGGTTGACCTTGGTTTTTCTTCAGATGTAGAAAAATGAGTTAAAACTCAATATAAGATTGATTTTGAAACCAGTTTTATCTAATGAAAGTAAGGAGTAAGATTAATGATTCTTTCTTACTGAGCATTGTACTGCAATTAGAATGTTTTATCTCCATTAACTGTGTATTAAAAAATGATTTTTAGGAGAATGAATGAATAAGATATAAGGTTGATACGCTGAAGACCATGAAAAAGGAGAAGAAAGGTATTTTATTTATAAGAGATGGGTAGTTTGGGTACTAAGTGTGTATCTGGTAAAGGCAACAGTATTCTCTTTATATTACTCAACCCTAAAGTGTCTCTCATACCCTCCGCATTCAAGTCGAAACCTTCCCGCACTCACGACTCCTAGCCGTGAGCATTTTTTTTCTGGTCTAACTTATCTACAGTTCCTCTACCCGCCTCTCTACATTCCCTCTACTTGTTTCTCCATTTGTCTTTATCCTTCTTGTCAGAAATCGTCTTCTTCTCCATCGTCGTCTTCCACGATGTCTTCTCTGGCGGCAAAGAGCAAGGGGAAGAGGAAGGTATTGGATGAGCAGCAGCCTACGACTCCTTAAACGAAGAAGCCAGAATAGACTCAGCACTATGAGAGGAGATCAAAGGAGGCTCATGCAAAAGGAGTGCCGTCTGAAGCGGTTAAGAAGAAAATAATCAAGGGCAAAAGGAAAGCTGTAGAGATGATGGCACCAGCAGATAATGTATCAGAAAGAGGCGAAGATACTCAGGAGAGGAAGAAGAGAAAAGGAAAATAAAAAGTGTTTAAAGACTCTGAGGAAAGAGGTATTCCTGCTCAGCCTTCTACTCAAGTCGAGATAATTTTGGAAGCGGGGAATATAGTGTTCCCCGGATATGTGGATTTTCATGCTCATAAATTACTCTCCAAATTTTCTGAACTAGTGAAAATGTTTAATTTTCAAAAATGGAAGATGTTTCTGAGCAAGCATAAAGTATATTTTCCTAGACTTGTAGCGATGCTCTACAATAATCTGAGATACATTTTTGGTCAATCGAAACTTGTGTCAAATGTCAAAGGAATTGAAATTGAGATCACTAGGCACTCTTTTCATAAGGTGTTCAGAATACCTGAAGATGGTGTGGTTGAAGGTAAATTTCGGTACAATCTTTACGATGCTTTTTCAGTGATTAATGATGTGCCGAGTGATTTTTCTGATAAGAAGCAAACCCAATTGGGTCAGTTCAATACGATTAAGTTTTCTCCTCTAAAGAGATTACTGCATCATATTCTGACTACCATGATCACTCCACAAGTTGGAGGAAGAAGTAGACTGACCGAAACATAAAGATTTATTTTATATTATTTGCTGAAGGGAATTAGAGTTTGTTTGCTAGAAATAATCATCCAGATCATGGGAACTTGCAAAGAGTCAAGAAGAAATCTTCCTTATGCAGCCCACCTGACTACAGTATTCAAGAAATCAGGTATTTTCATGGATGGCGAGGCTTCAAAAGATATTCCAAAGGTCAACATATATAACATGGATTTCATTTCTAGATATTTGAATTTGAAGCTCGATGATCCAAGTCAGGGGGAGGATTTGCCTCTAATGGAGGAACAAACTGAAAGTGTTCAGGCCAGTGAGCAACCAGAAGACAGAGTAAGAGAAACAGAAAAAAAACTACTGAGAAGCAAGCTGAAAAACAACTCAAAGACATGCAGTTAGAACAAGATGTTCATGAGCTTAATCTAACTGATGATCAGATAAAGCACCAGCTAGATCAGAATATCAATGAATTGTTTGATGAATTTGGTATATAATATCAGTCACATCAGCCCACTAATCAGCAAGCACAAGAAGAAGCACCAACTGAACAAGAAATTGGTGGTCAGCAAGACAAAGAACAAGGTGTAGAAGAAATTGGAGGACAGCAAGAAGAACAAGCTGAGGAGAAAGAAGCACAAGCTCGGGAAGAGGAAAGGACAGAGGAACAGTGTGAAGGAGCTAAAAAAGAAGATAAAATGGATGATATTTATAAGGAAGAGATAGGTGAAAAAGAACTCTCTGCTACAGATAAGGAAATGAGTGATTCTGAAAGAGAAAAAGAAGCTGAAAACGGTGAACAACCTCAGGCAGCCCAGCACCAGACCAAGAGGCTGATGTAGAGGAACATGAAGAAATTCCTATGGAGCAACCTCAAGTACCAGCTCCAGGGGTAGGTGAGGAATACTCACAAGAATGTGTGAGGGGTCCAGCTCCTCACTTCAGAATGTATCCTCGAATGTCATTTGAACTGGCTACTACACATGGACCTCATATCGGAGAAATGGTTGGATCCGGTACACCACCACCACTGTCACCAGAAGAAGAACCTCCAGCTTATAATGTTGAATTTCCTGATTCCAGTGCCTCCTTAGTATGTTCACCATAATCAAATTTTGAGCCAAATATTTCTGAAATACTCACCAATCTGACAAATTTGGTACAAAGTCAAAATGAAGAAATGAATGCACAATTTCTCTTCACTAACTTTCATCTGAACATAGTAAATGCCAGAATGCAACATCTGGAAAATATTGTGAAAGCTCAATGGATTCAGTTCATGTCAGACAAACAAAAATTTGATGCAGCAATTCGAGAGATTTTGGAATCTCTTATGGGAGTCAATAATAGAGTTGGTGAAATTGTTAGCAAGTTGCAATATACCCAACTTGCAACATTCAGCAAGCTCGCTCAAATTCATGACCACACCTTTGATCTAAAGATAGAATTTGAAAAGATCAAAATTACTTTGAACAAAATTGAAGACAGCCAGCCTGAGATCATTCACAAGTTTAAAGTTGTCCAGTCCCAATTGCAGAACCTATCAGAGAATATCAAACAGCTTCTCAGAAAATAAGATTCCAACTCCTCTCTAGTGCATAGACTGGGGAGCATACTGCATCACAGACTAGATGAGTTGTCAAACTCCATTAGAGATTTTCACACCTCTGTGATGAACAGACTTTCAGCCCCTAGTTCAACATCTGCATAATATCCAAGAGACAGGGGGAGTTACAGAGGTCACTGATTTCTTACAGATCCCCATTTTTTGATAATGACAAAGAGGGAGACTACTTATGATCATGTAAGGGTCAGGTGGAGATACAATACAAAGGGATTCTGATGTGTTGATGTGTTGTGATGTAGAGATCCTTTTGTTAAATTGCTATGAATATATTTTGTAAAGCTTTGGATATTTTTGACTGTGTAAAGATAGACTGATCTTTTGATAGTGTAAAGAGAGACTGGTCAAACATCTTTGAATTTTCCTCTTATACACAGAAATGCTAGTGTGCATATGTAGGAACTCATATTGCATTTAGTGCTGTAATGGTGTTTGTGACATGCATGTTAGCAAATGAATTTTGTCTTGTGTTCTAACTTGGTTGAATGACTTAGATTGATTAAGTGTGTGAATTATCATACATGACTAATTATGGTGTCATCATCAAAAAGGGGGAGATTGTTGGAAATCTGGTTTTGATAATGACAACTTATGAATCATGTTAAGACTGAATTAAATAATCACCCTAATCAATTTTAGTCTTTCACTTTGAATAATAACACAAGCAGCTGAACTGGTTAAGTCGTTGCTGTCTTCGCTTTGCACTTCATAAAGTCAATGCAATGTCTGTTCAAAGCATGTTCAAGTCGAAGCATCTCCTAATTGATTAGTTCGTGCATGGTTCAAGTCGATGCAACGCAATGTTGTGCAAGAAGCTTAAGTCTTTGCATGCTTCATTATGGAAGTCTAAGTCGATGCACTTCCATGTCCGTCTCATATTAAGTCCGTGCATGCATTCATCAAGTCGATGCAACCCCTGTTGCTGTACACGACCAAGTCGATGCAATCTTAGTTGAACAACTCGACTAAGTCTGTGCAGAGTCTGTGCATGCATACACTAAGTCGATGCATCCGTAGTTGTTGCACGCGACTAAGTCAGTGCAAGTGTCATCCATGCAGTAGTCAAGTCGATGCACTAGTAGTTGTTGCACGAGATCAAGTCTATGCATGCTTAAGTCTAGGCAAAGTAAATCGGTGCAACACTTCTCATTGCACGCTATCAAGTCAGTGCAACTTCTGCACCGTGCACTAAGTTTGTGCAACATTTTTGTCTGCATGAACTAAGTCTAAGCAAGGTTGCTCATGGCACGATCAGGTCCTTGCAATGCTTGTACTTTGCATATACGTATTCAGTGCATTTGTTGGCCTTGTACTGAATCAAGTATGTGCACATGTGTATTACGTATACATTAAGTCCGTGCATATGTAATTAAATGTTGTGTTGAGTTTGTGCAAGTGTAGGCATGCTGCATAATAAGTTTGTGCATATCTCATATGATGCATAACATAGTCAGTGCATTCCATGCTTGTGCACACACCATGTCAGTGCATGGTTTGCATCTCGTATATATATACATAATGACCGTGCACTCATTAGTCTTATAGACAAATGAAGTCTGTGCATCTTTTAGCCCTACAGCCATATCAGGTCTATGCAAGCCTTATATTTGTCTAACTATCGTGTGTACTAAAATTGAAGGAACCTAGGGACGTACATGATCCAATGAGTGGCACGTGATCCAAGAATAGAGGATGTGCCATGATAGTGACATGTGGCAATTAGTCACGCTAGGATGCTACCACGTGACCAAGCAATGTCGGATCTGGATAAGGTAATTGGGCGGAAAACGTGGAAACCACATGCCCTCCTCTCTACAGCTGCATATAAATAAAAAGATTCTCGTTCAAAAGTAGGATGATCGTGAAAAAGAGATTTGAAGCGAAAAGAGGAGAAGGAAGAAGTAGAGAGAGAGCAAGAGCTAGCACGATCCAGAAAGAAGGAGAGAGAGAGCTATTTGAGAGAGTTCTATCATCAGTCCCATGGTTCAGAATCGGAGCTGATTTGCTCACTGTTTCAGCTACATTTCCATCCGAGTTTTGATTCTTCGTTTATTTCTTTTGTTTTCTTGGAAACTCTTATTCTATCAAGCTGTGTGTCAGTGGGCAAAGGTGGATTCCTCTGGACAGGTTAAGCTGTAAGCCTCAGTAGTGCAGAGGAGGATTCCTCTGGACAACAAGCTATGTTGCTCAGCGGGGTTGTAGGGATTCGTCCCAAAAGCTATGGATCAGCGGCAAGCTGTTAGGCAACAGTGAAGCCACACTCAGTTGAGTGTGGGGTGGATGTAGGTCTGAAGGACCGAACCACCTAAAAACCTTGGTGTTCCTTGTGATTTGATTGTGTGATTTCATCTTTAGATGCATGGTAGGCACGGCTTCAATGCTTACGCCTAGTTGAAGTATCTCTCGCATCAAATTAGGGAGTCCAGATCAAGTTGCCCTGCATCCAAAATTTTAATTGGTCGAGAACATTAAGAGAGGGATTCATTCACACCCCCTCTGAATCCACCACATCTATCCTAACAGTTGGTATCAGAGAGGGTTGCTGTGTCAACGGATCCAACGATCCGTAGTAGATCCTACAGTTTCCATGGTGCATTTCAGAGTGGGTCTTTGAAACCTTGCGTTTGGTGCTTTGCCTAACTCTTTTGGTGTCTCACGTTGCTGCTGTTTGATTTCGGTGCTATTCTCATACATTGCCCTTAGATCTATACTTGGTCAGTCATTCTTCAATGGCCCATCCGCCGATCTTCAGAGGTAATGATTTTGATCTATGGCTGAAAAACTTGCATCGGTACGTAAGATCAACCGATCTTGATCTTTGGAAGGTAATGGTTCATGGTCCACATAAATTATCGAAAGATAAATCTGAATGGACTAATAAGGATAGATTATAAGAATTTGAAAACGCTAGAGCATTAGATCTGATGAAGACATCAATTGATAGAGCTCTAATATCAAGTGTTTCTTCCTGTAGGTCTGCCAAGGAGATTCTAGAGAAATTTAAACATACCAGGAACCGCAACACATGTCTGATGGTTGACAATGATGGACAGCTAGAAGAAAATAAAGATGAAGATGAAGATGAGGTACCTTCTGAATTTGACAATTATACTGTGGATGATTGGATTGCTGCATACAATGATTTGCTTGATTCTTATGAACAATTAAGAAAACAGCATAAAATGATGAAAAAGAAAACTGATCAGAATGGTCTTAACTCATCCTGTGAAAATTGCTTGAAAACGAACCAATCATATGATGCTTGTCTATGTGAGGTTCACTCAAACATGAAACAAATATGTTTACTGAAAAATGAGAATCAAGAATGTTTGAACAAGATAATTGAACTAGAAGACAAACTGAATGTTAAAAATGATGAACATCTGATGAAGTTGCAAGAGTTGAGTAAGGTTAATTCTGAAGAGGATAAACTGAAAATTGAGAATGCAGAACTTCAGAAGAATAATGAAATCCTTGTAGCTAGAATAATGGAAATCAAGGAAGAAGCTTCAAACATCTGTTCTCTAGAGGCAGCGTGCAACACATGTTCAAAAGAAGAAAATGATGAACGCGTTTTTCGAAAAGAAGTGATTGAAGATCTTTATTCTGATATTGATATGCTGAAAAATCTGAATGCTTCCTTAAAAGATGAAAATTATCTGTTGCTTGAAAAGAAAAAGGAAGTAGAAGAATCTGAAGAATCTCTGATGGATGAAAATAAAAATTTTAAAGAGCGAAATAAAAAGTTGCTGGTTATTAACACTGTCTTATCTGAAAGATGGCTGGCTTTTGTAAAGGGAAAATATGTGTTGAAAGAGAAGGAAACAATCAATGAAACAAAATTTCAACAAGAAAATGAATATTTGAAAAGTCTCAATGATTGTCTGCATCAACAAGTTATCTCCTGTGAAAATGAAGTTGCCACTTTGCAAGTTGAAGTTGAAGATCTAAGAAACTCTCTGTCAAAATTTGTTAAAGGAAAAGATAACTTGAATAAATTGCTAGGGTTCTAACATGAATTTTCAGAAAGAAGGGCTTGGATATGTGCCTGTTAACAATTAGACCAATGAATAGAAGAAATCAACTATATTTGTGAAAAGTTTAGAACATGCTAACTCATCTAGTTCTTCTATTTTTCAATTCACTGCAAAGAAAGTAGAAAATTCAAATAAAGATCAGAAAAAGGTTCACAAACCAAAGAAGAATGTTGAATTAAATAAGTACAAATCTGTCCCCAATTCTTATATGCATGCTGCCAACTGCTCACACACACATTCACATTCTCATGCGAATGTCAATGTTGTCAAACTAGTGCATGTGAATAACAAAGGAGTAACATGTCATTATTGTTGGAAGTGTGGACATGTTATGCATGACTGTTTAATCATGAATAATGATGAACGAAGTGCAGTTAGGATGCATCCTAGAAATATTCATCCTAGGAAACCTCCTACTGCTCTGAAAAAGAAAACTCTGTGTTATTGTTGTGGCAAGTTTGGCCACATTGCTGCACAATGATGGCATGCACAGGGGAGAAATAGTCACTTTAGCTTTGCTAAAACCCCTGTGTACCGAAATGTCTTTGATGAAAAAAAATATGGTTTTAAATGAAATACTGTTGCATGTTTTGAATATGAAAAATCTGGCCACAAAGCAAATCAGTGCAGGTTGGTAGGTTTCAAAAGACAAAATCCTCATGCTAACAGTAGTACCAATCATGTTCATTCACATCAAGTGCATGCTCATGCTCACTCATATAAAAGGAACATGAAACCTAGTGTTTCTTGCCATTATTGTGGACAGTTTGGCCATTTCATGTCTAACTGATCTCTCTACCGCCCCTCGGCCTCATGATGATGGTCTGCCATGAAGCAGAGAGGAGAACTGGAAAAGGAATGGGAAAGCTCCGAATCAGAGGGCTCCGGAGGAGAAGGATGTTGACGAATCGCCGCCTCAGGATGCTCCCCTAGCTCTGATGGCCGCAATGATTCTCTGCTCTTCCGAGCTGCTCTCACAGCACAGGAGCCCCCCCTCAAATATAAATGCGAAGAGAGGCAAAACCCTAAACCCCGGAGATAAAGGGACGCAAAAATGCGTAATGCTTAAACCGGAGGCAGCGCCACGATCTGATCTCCCAAGGATGGGCCTTCTCTTATTCATCATAACGGGCATGTTTTCAAGGCAAGCTGCATCATGTGGCCCCTACCAGAGAGAGATCTCTACCCAACCAAAGACACAAAAAGTCCAGCCCAAATGCTACTCATCCGAGCCTAATTTTGGCTCGGGAGTAGGAGGGGGACAAGTGGAGAGGGGAAATCTCATCGCCTGTACGGAGAAGCCAAACGAGGTCCAAATCTGACCGAACGAGGCCCAACTCCTCGAAGTGGCTACCCCTGGGCCCACTTAGTATAAGCCCAAAAACTCACTCGGAACAAGCGCTTCCTAGGCGGCCTTTGGGTTGGGAAGTCCGAGCATCAGTTCGATAGGGAAAGATCCCCCAGAGCCCCTTATTCCCTGTCCCGACCATGCACTCATCGCTCGGGAGACCACTCCTGGGCAAGTGCCTATCGCTCGGGCTCACTCATGGAAGCTTATTGCTACGGCCATTGCGAGTCCCTTAATGGCAGGAAGCTCAAGGGGATAGGGGAGACCAAGAGCCCGTGTGCTATAAGGAGCCCGCATGAAAGACGTAACCCCCCTGAGACTCTTTCGCTTACAGGGATCAGTTGCATGACGGGCCACTATTTAAACTGGAAAAGCCCTACTACAAAGAGGTAAGTAAGGCAAGAGCCAAAACCCTGAGCAGGAATCACTTCACCTTTTGGTGGAGAGGGATCTCACACTCCCACCTTCCTCCTAACTATTCCCTTTGCACCAGAGCTCTACTACTTTGCTGACTTAAGCATCGAAAGGTCTTCCCCGGGGATCTATCCCTGGGCACCTCTGACCCGTTTCCTTTCTTGCAATTCACACATTAAGGGTACGTGGTCATCCACTTCCCCGCTCAGGAGTGATAAGTGTCCATTTTTTATGGTAATTCATCACATGTACACTATTTTATGTGCATATAATTAGATAATTATGCATGTCCCATTGTTAATCTCAACTTTTCATGTAAACTGGGGATTTCACGTAAATTGATTAATTTGGTGATATTATTTAATGAATTAAAGTTGAGAGCCATGAGCATTAATTCTCCATGGCATAATTAATCATGAGCATTTAAGATTTATGTGCACATTATGATAATTTTTATGGACTAAATTACAATTATGTGTGTGCAGGACACTGAAGGTAATTTTAAGAGAAGCTGGGGGTAAAATTGTCATCACCACTTTGACCAAGTCAAACAAAAAAAAGACACATATTTTAGTTAGAGTGAAAAGATAACTTAAAATATTTTGGTTGGAGGGAAAAGAAAATTCAAAGTTTGAAATAGAGGATAAGAAGCACACATTTTGGTTGGAGGGAAAATTGAATTCAAAGTTTGAAATAAAGGAGAGGAATGATGAGTCTTGGGAAGGTTGTTGTCCAAAGCCCAAGGAGGGTGTAGTCACCTCCTTTTCCTCTTCCCCATGCATCATATTCTACCTAAATCCCAGCCATCCATCTCCTTTTGATATAATCTCCACCCTCCATCTATCCAACTTTCCCTATAAATAGCCCATGATAAGGAGGAGAAGGGAGTTCTTCTTTTGGCATTTTTCTCTCCATCTCACATCTTTTAGTTCGCCGAGTTCACCCCCTTCCGTCCCTCTTCTCCTCTTGCTGTCTTCATGAAAGTTCTTTGTTTTTACGTTCTCTACAACGTCTTCATCTGCATCATCTTCTAATTCCTTTTGGGTTTCAAGATATTTTATGTTTTTCACTGTGCTATCATGTTCATCTGTGAACCAGTGTTTCTCTCTGTTCTTCCCCTTATTGCTCCCCCTTCTTGTCATCTTCGTCTCTTACTATCTTCATGAAAGTTCTTTGGTTTTACGTTTTCTACAACTACTTCTTCTATATTATCTTCTAATTCTTTCTGGTTTGAAAGTTATTTCCTATTTTTCAACTTGCTATCCTGTGATTTCATTGTTCATCCGAGGTTCTAGCTTCTGTTATTCCTCCATTTTGAAGCCCTTCCTCTTATTATTTCTCTCTGAGTTCTTCATTAAAGTTCTTCCTCTCTTATAGATCTAGATTTTCTTCTTCTATCACTTCCTCCAATTCTTCTTAGTTTACGAGTTATATTTATTTTATCACTATTTCACTCTCTCATCATCTTCCTTCTTCATCTCCACACAAACCCTTCTACATTCCTCTCTATATTTCTCTCCAAAGTTTTGTTGAGTTATGATTTTGATGATTGTTGGCGTTATGGTTTTGATGATAACTAAACTTAATGTGTGATTGAGTGATGATAACTAAACTTATGGTTGATTGCACATTCATGTTTAAATATGTTTGAGATGGCAAATGGCAATGGTACATGGTCTTGATTCATGCTTGATTGAATTGTTTTTACAAGAGGCAAGAGGTTTCATAACCTCTTTAATGTGAATAAGCATGGTATTAACCTTAACTATCTTGCTTGCAGGATCAAACACATGGCAGTCACCTGGTGAACTAAACTTGTGGATAAGCACCATGCTCCTCTACAATCAAAATAGGTGGTATATGTCATTTACTATCAAGAACCATTGGTGAGACTCTTACCTTATGTATCTCATGCTTAGCATCAATCTCACCTTGTGTATCTTATGTATACACCTCATTCATGCACATTCAACATGAAACCCTTCTGGCCATCGTGCGCCCTCACCCGCGGATAGACCTGCGCGGTCAGGTCGCGGGGATATTCTAAGTTGAATTCAATCCCAAAATGCATGGATTTGATATGGACTTGAAGCTCTTGACTTTTGGACATGTTTCATTGGTCTAACATTTCATTTTTACAGGTTTGGAGATTGGCGGTCGACCTATGGACCCTTGGCGGTCGACCTGAAATAACAGAATTGAAGATTGGCAACCTGTAAACCTGGTGGTCGATCGCCAGGACCCTAGCGATCGACCGTTTTTTCCAGCAGCCACACAGCTACAGGATGGCCCCTAGCGGTCAACCGCCAGCCCTCCACTGGTCGACCGCTAGCCCCGAGGTCCCCTTTTGTTGACTTTTGTTTCAAGCTCTAGGAGTGGTCTTTCCACCCATTTGTTTAATCCTAAAGACACCCAATCCAGCATGATTTGTGGATCGGGTCTGGGGCTTGTCTTTGGACCATTTAAGAGATATAAAACATCTCATTGAAGCCATAACCCTAACCAACCAAGAGGGCTTCAAGGGAGATCTAAGGGGAGGCTGTCCAAGGAGGAAGAAGAGGTATTGTAGCTCCGTGAACAGTACCTCGTGCAGCAAGTTCTTCATCCATCTACAAGCTATTCAAGGTACTTCTCAAGCCAACAAGCATCTATGAAGTGAAGAATCAAGGAACCAACAAAGAGAGATCAAGGGGGAGGCTATCAAGAAGCAAGCAAGAGTTTAAAGAAGAGATTAAAGGGAGGTTATCCAAGTGAAGAAGGAAGAGTACTGTAGCCGTGAACAATACTCCGTGCAGCAACTCTACATCCACTCCAAGCCCATTCAAGCTTAATCTGAAGCCATTCAAGTGAAGCAAGAAGCATCGTTCCAAGCTCTATATCATACACTCAAGGGAAGCCAAATCAGGAGTCTTCTAAACTGTGCCTCATTGTTGTTGTGTTTTGGGCTTTATATTTGTGTTCTTCACAATCTGGAAACATTCGTGTGTGTGCGTGTGGATCGTTGTGGGTCCGTGGTCGTGTGTGGTCATTGTGTTCCATTCGTGTGTGCGTAGATCTTCCTAGATCTACGTGTGTGTGTGTGTGTGGATCTCTTAGATCCAGTTGTTTTAGTGTGTGGTTTGCTGCACTTGTCGCAGCGTGTGTGTGTGTGGTAGTGATCCAGTTGTCGGATCGTGTTGGAGTTCATCTCCGTGTGTGTGTGTGTTGGAGCTTGTCTCCGTGTGTAGTTTGGGGTGCGTCCCCGTGTGTGTGTGCAGGTGTCATCCTGCGTGTGTGTTTGGAGCATCGTCTCTGTTTGGGGATTCATTCCCAAGTGAAGCCTCACCGGATTTGGTGAGGGGTGGACGTAGGATTGCCGTCGTTACATCCGAACCACCTTAAAAACCGCTGTGCATTGTGTGTTATTTGTGTGGTTTGATTGCTTTCATTGTATGGTCGTGTGGGAACGGTGAGTTTGAGAGAATTGGTTAATTACTTTTCAATTGCTAATTATTGTTTACCACATATTTTGTAAAAAGCTAAAAGTTTTCCTTAAAATCGGTGAACACCCAATTCACTCCCCTCTTGGGTGTCATTGATCGCGGGACTTCACGTTTATCCTCCACAACTCTCCTTTCATGGCGGTGTGCACATCAAGACGGGCGACGTTCCAAGGCTCGTGACGTGGACGACGACGACATCTTCATCCATCTCTTTCCACGGTGATCTCTTTCAAGGCAGAGCGATCCTCTCCAAGGCTCGGCGAGGAGGAGACGACGGCGTCATCACCATTGCTACTACTATCTTCACATCTCAGGCCCCTCTTTTTGTTATTACTTTTGTGTTATGTTACTTCATTGTAATCTTGTCACCTCTTTGTTGTAAGCTTATCTTGCACTTCATGTACTCATTTATTTAAGTTAATGAAGAGAGTTGTTCTTTTGATCTAGTTCTTGATCTTCTTCCATCTCTACCCCCTTCTTCTATCTCTTCTTTTCACTTCATGTAATTAATTTCTATAGGATATGCGCATAATCATAGGTGTTTTTAATTAAGTGTTTGGTTTGTTCTTCATTTCACTATTTTCTTTAAACAAAGTAAAATCACAAGTGTTTTTCTAAAAGGTTACAAGGTTTTTAACTTTAAAAATCTCTTCTTCCCTATGGATTCGACCCTTCTCGCAACCATATTACGTCTCTCTTTCATCTAGTGCGAGTTAGAATTTTTAAGATTGATACGCATGTTTTAAACGACGAACTTTTACGTGATCAATTTTTGACGCCGTTGCTGGGGAGGAATGGTGATTTTTGATTTAAGAACTTTATTTTCTTTGTGTTTATAGTGTACTAATAAAGTTTTTTTTCTTTTTTTTTGCAGAAAAAATCCAAAAAAATAGTGGTAAGTTTGCCTTTCTTTCTTTCATCTTTTAATTTTGTCGTTCATTTCAAAAAACAAGAGAATGAAGGATTACGCTTCAAGTAAGTATCCTAACTCCTCTCATTTTATGTTATTTCCCTAATGCTCTTATATATTGTGGTTAGATAGGTTCACTAAATAAAAAAAACTCTTCACTTGAACCCAATAAAAATCCACATTCCAAGAATAGAAATCACACTTTCATGTTCGAAGTCATGCATCATTTAGGATAGAATTTTTTCCCTTGTTGTTTAACTTTGGTCATTGCATTTTGGAGATTGCGAGGGGCAAGGTGAGTTCTTTTCTAATCTTTTTCTTAATCACTTGCTCATGCATACTTGCATAGAACCCCTTGTTTGAACTTACTTTGTTGCATATCATTCTAAAATATTCTAAGGGCAATACCCATAAGCAAGATAAGGTGGGGATTTCATCACCCTTCCTTAGCCCACAAATCATAATTTTCTTCATCTTTGCATCACCTAGACCCTAAATAAAATTCAATAGACGTTGGCCCTAGGTTCACACTGTAGTTCTTGTATTATTTGGGCTTACCCTCTTTTGAAAATCGGTGCCTAAGGTAAGACGGTCGGATGGTAAACGCCTTAAGCGGGCTAGTGGTTTGTAATTAGGTCCCTACGAAAGTTGGGGGAGCCTCCCACTACCCCAACCCTTACCTGACCGATGAAAATATTGAGGGTGAACTCAAGTTACACTTTAGCCATTTTGTGAAACCCAATTTGTAGGTCTAAGTCACATCTAGGCCATTAGGTAATTTGTGTGACAACTTGTTTGTGTTTGCATAAAAAAATAGAAAAAATAAAAATAAAAACAAAAACAAAAAAAATCTTCATCTTCTCTCTCTTCGTCCTAGTTTGTGTCAAAACCAAAAAAATAAATAAAAATCATCAAAAAAAATCTCTCTTATCTCTCTCTTCGTCCTAGTTTATGCAAGGAAGAAGATCACAATATCCAAACCTACTAGGACCCATTCAGGAAATATAGAGAGTCTTGTATTCAAGAGACGATCTCCAAGAAGATCTTAGGGCCGAAAATCAAGGACCTCACCATCAAAATCTCATGGCCAGAAATCCCAATCCTGTAAAGTAAATGAAGGATTATTTCATTCCCAACCAATATCAACCTCCATCTTACATTTACATTCCTCAAAATCAAGCCATCCATTATGAGATCAAGTCAAGCACAATTCAAATGCTCCCCTCATTTTTTGGAAATACCAATGAGGACCCCTACAAGCACATTGATGAATTTTTAGAAATTTGTTCCACGGTAAAAATTCAAAATTTCTCAGATGATGCCCTTAGATTGACCCTCTTTCCATTCTCTCTTAAGGATAAGGCTAAATATTGGTTAGACACTATAGGGAAGCCAATGAGAACTTGGGCCGAGTTGCAACAAGAATTTTTGAAGAAGTTCTACCCTATAGGCCGCACCAATACCATGAGAAGGGCAATCACGGGTTTTACCCAAACTCCAGGGGAACAAATGCATGAGTCATGGGAAAGACTCGAGGGATTGCTTAGGAAGTGTCCTCACCATGGGTTGTCCAAATGGCAAATAGTCCAAGCTTTTTATGAGGGCCTATCCGATCAATTTAGACAAATGGTAGATGCATCTTGTGGAGGGGCATTCATGAGCAAAAGTGAGGATGAGGCGTATGATTTGTTCGAAATGCTTAGGGAGAATTCTACCAATCATGCTTCTTTATCATCCTATGAGAGATCCATTGGGCCCTCCAAGCGGGCCGGATTATATGAGGTCAAGGCTCGGGGTGATTTTGAACCAAGATTGGACATAAGTCTCATCACTCAAAAGTTTGATAAAGTAGAGAGTCTGACTCAAAAGTTAGACCAACTTTTGACTTTGAAAGACCCTTCTTGCCAACCATCATCCCAGTCCTACTTGGGTCAATCTGTCACTCCACATGAGGCATGCACTCTATGTGCAAGCCCATCCCATCACATCACGGAGTGTCCAACTGTGGCTCAATTACTCTCTGCCATCCAGGAGCAAGTCTTTACAGCCCAAGGATTCTCTAAGCCCAATAATGACCCATTTTCAAACACATACAATCTGAGCTGGAGGAATCACCCAAACTTTTCTTGGAAATCCCAACAAGCTCCACCTCAAGCAACAAACCCCTCTATTCATCAAGCCCAAAAGCAACCCATGCAAAGTCAATTTCAAACCCAACCCAACACCTTCAATCCATTTGGTAGACATCCACAAGCTCAATTCCTTCCTATGGGCTATTCACATTTTCAATCTAATAAAGGCCAACCCACTTACCAACCTCCGCCTCAATCCAACTTTGAAGATAAATTCAACCAACTCCAACAAATCATCTTGAATCAACAATAATCTATTTCCAAGTTGGAAAGTCAAATAGGACAATTGGCGGAAGCTATAATGAGAAGAGAAGTGGGTCAACTTCCAAGACAACCAGTGGCCAACCCAAGAAACCAACCCCCAAGTTTTCCTCCACAACCGGACCTCCTACCTCAACCATCCCACAAGCCCAACCTAAAGGCCCATAATTTGAAAATGTCAAGGCTATTTTAACTTTGAGGAGTTGGAATGTGTTAAATGACCCATACAAGGATGGAAAGGAGTTGCAAGATTCCATAGAAAAGAATCAAGATAATGAGGATGCAAGCAAGGAGGATTGCACTCAAGATAAGTTGGGGGGAGATCCTAAAGAGAAAGGAAAGGCCCACGAAGATCCAAATTTCTATCAACCCAAGGTCCCCTTTCCTAATGCCCTAAAACCCAAGCCCACTAAGACTAGGCCGGCCCAAAATGAGGAATTCATGGAGCTCTTTTCACAAGTTCACATCAATATTCGACTCCTAGATGCCATAAAACATGTTCCGACCTACGCCAAATTCCTCAAAGAGCTTTGCACTCCAAGAAGAGGGCCCAAGTGGACCCCTAAGAAAATTTGGCTCTTCGAGGATGTTAGTGCGATCTTGATCAATAATCTCCCTAGAAAGTTGAAGGATCCCGGTGTTCCCCTCATCTCATGTGATATAGGTGGTGTAACCTTTGACCGTGCCCTCCTCGACTTAGGAGCTAGTCTCAACCTTTTACCCACCTCTGTTTATGAGCAATTTGATATAAGAGAACTCAAGCCAACCCCCGTCATTCTCCAACTGGCCGATCGCTAAGTCAAGACCCCTCGAGGTTTGATAGAGGATGTGATTGTGAAAGTCCATGATTGCTACTTCCCCGTTGATTTCCTCATTCTTGACATGGCCTCCTCCTCGGAGCTAAGTCACACCCCAATCATCCTAGGCCGCCCATTCTTTGCTACTGTGAAAGCCAACATCAATTGTGCTACGGGGACGATGGACATCTCATTCGGAGGTCAAAAAGTTTCTTTCAATGTGTTCAAAGCCTCCCAATATTTGGACCTAGATGAAGAATGCCACTTCATAGACATCTACGATGAACTTATTGAGAATGATCTGGGCATGGGTCAAATAAGGGAGGTCAATGCTCTTCAAGATTCCCCTCATCATAGTAGCATTTGGCATAAGGTTGAACCACTTCTAGCTTTGCAAGATGAACCAACCCTTCCATCACTTGAAAGCCCTCCTAAACTTGAGCTTAAGCCCCTTCCGGACTCTCTCAAATATGCATTCCTAGGCCCTGATCAAACCCTTCTTGTTATCTTAGCTTCCAATCTTACCCCTACCCAAGAAACACTTCTCCTAGAAGTCCTTAGGACTCACAAGGGTGCCATAGGTTGGACAGTGGCCGATCTTAAGGGGATAAGTCAGTCTATTTGCATGCATCACATTTACATAGAGGACAACGCCCAACCTAGTCAAGAAATGCAAAGGAGGTTGAACCCGAACATGAAGGAGGTGGTGAAGAAGGAGGTTGTCAAATGGCTCGATGCAGGAATTATTTATCCTATATCGGATAGCCAATGGGTGAGTCCCACTCAAGTGGTTCCTAAGAAATCGGGACTCACCATGGTCCAAAATGAACAAGGAGAAGATGTGCCCACTAGGCCCACCATAGGATGGAGAGTGTGCATCGATTATAGGAAACTCAATGCCTTGACCAAAAAGGACCATTTTCCACTCCCCTTTATTGACCAAATTCTAGATAAATTGGCGGGCCAAAGATATTTTTGTTTCTTAGATGGATATTTTGGGTACAATCAAGTGGCCATTTATCTAGAAGACCAAGAGAAGACCACATTCACTTGCCCATATGGAACATTTACCTTTCGGAGAATGCCATTCGGTCTTTGCAATGCACCGGCCACTTTTCAAAGGTGTATGATGGCCATTTTCTCTGATATGGTAGGAGAATTCTTGGAGATCTTTATGGATGATTTTTCTATGTTTGGGGAGTCATTTGAAAACTTCTTGGAAAATTTGAAGAAAGTGCTTGCGAGATGTATTGAAACCAACCTTGTTCTTAGTTGGGAAAAGAGTCACTTCATGGTTCAAGAGGGCATAGTTTTACTTCATGGTTCAAGAGGGCATAGTTTTGGGCTATATTGTGTCCGAACGGGGTATAGAGGTGGATAAAGCCAAGGTCGACCTTATTTCTAATCTCCCTCCTCCGACCTTTGTGAGGTAAATTCGTTCATTCCTCGGCCATGCCGATTTTTACCGCCGGTTCATAAGTAACTTTTCTAAGATTGCCCATCCGTTAACTCTTCCCTTGGCCAAAGACACTCCATTCCATTTAGATGCTGCCTGCCTTGAGGCTTTCAAAACCCTTAAAGAGGCTTTGACCAAGGCACCCATTCTCCAATCTCCTAATTGGTCTTTACCTTTTGAAATCATGTGTGATGTCTCCGACTATGCTATCGGGGCAGTTCTAGGATAAAGAATTCACAAGTGTCCGGTGGTGATATATAATGCGATTCGCACCCTCGCCGATGCCCAGCTTAACTACACCACCATAGAAAAGGAGTTGTTAGCTGTTGTCTTTGCCCTTGAAAAAATTTGATCATATCTCTTAGGGGTAAAAGTCATTATGTACTCTGATCACTCAGCTCTCAAATATTTGTTCTCTAAGAAGGATGCCAAATCTAGACTCATTAGGTGGATGCTCCTACTCCAAGAATTTGATCTTGAGATCCGAGACAAAAAAGGTTCTGAGAATAAAGTTGTCGATCATCTTTCTCGGATTCTCAAAACTGATAATGCTCATTTGCAAGATTCATTTTTAGATGAACACCTCTTGTCCATCATCCATAGTCAACTCCCATGGTTCACAGACATTGTCAACTACTTAGTTGTGGGATAAATTCCTAATGGGTGGTCTAAACATAAAAAAGAACATTTCTTTGCCAAAATCAAACACTATTTCTAGGAAGATCCGGAATTGTTCCACGTAGGTCCAGATCAAATAATTAGGAGGTGTGTCCCCGAGGAAGAACAACAAAGCGTCCTGAATTTTTATCACACTCTAGCTTGTGGGGGACACTTCGCGAGAAAGAAAATAGCCGCCAAAGTGTTGCAAAGTGGATTCTTCTGGCCCACTCTCTTCCAAGACTCCTATGAATTTAGCAAGACTTGTCTTAGGTGTCAAGCCATTGGAAACATGAGCAAACGCGATATGATGTCACTCAACCCCATTCTAGTGGTCGAAATCTTTGATGTTTGGGGAATTAATTTTATGGGGCTCTTTCCGCCATCATTCGGACATGAGTACATTCTTGTGGTAGTCGACTATGTGTCTAAATGGATTGAAGCCATTGCCACCCGAACTAATGATCACAAAGTTGTCATGAAGTTTGTCCAAAAGAATATATTTTCAAGGTTCGGGTGTCCGAGGGCGATCATTAGTGATGGAGGTTCTCATTTCACTAATGCCCAATTCTGAGCTCTTATTGGGAAATATGGGATCACTCATAAAATTACCACCCCTTTCACGCCTAAACAAGTGGCCAAGTGGAGACATCCAATAGGGAGATCAAAAATATCCTGCAGAAATCTATTAGGCCCGATAGGAAGGATTGGTCCGAAAGATTGGATGACGCTCTTTGGGCCTATCGGACAGCATACAAAACCCCCATTGGAATGTCTCCATATAGGTTAATCTTTGGAAAAGCTTGTCACTTACCTGTTGAGCTTGAGCATAGATCCTATTCGGCTATTACGCAGTTCAATTTTGACTCGGCCCAAGCCGAATCTCATAGGGCCCTACAACTAAATGAGTTGGAGGAGTTGAGGAATGAAGCCTATGAAAATATCAAGATTTACAAAGCCAAGACCAAAGCTTTCCATGATAAACACATTGTGAGAAAATCATTTCAACCTGATCAAAAAGTTTGGCTCTTTAATTCAAGGTTGCGCTTATTCCCCGAAAAATTAAAGTCTAGATGGGATGGACCATTTGTTGTGCTCAAAGCCTTTGATCATGGTGCTGTTAAAATTCTAGATCCTAAAAATGGTCAAATTTTCACTGTCAATGGTGAGCGTCTCAAACTCTACTTGGAGAACACACAACTTCCATCAAAGGAATCAACCCCACTGAGTGACCCATGATAAATACAAGAATGTCGTCTGGCTGAAGATGTTAAACTTAGCGCTTGTTGGGAGGCAACCCAACCATTTCTCTTCAAAAATCTAGTGAGTCATTTTCATTTGTATTTGTAGGAGCTAGAAGAAGTCGTTCGGAAAATTACGTGCCAAAATAGCCACGTCTACGCACCCCAGGTTGTACCTTTCCTTCCCAAACATTCATGTATGCATTGTCCTGTTCATATATTCTACATGCGATTGAGGACAATGTCATTCAAGATGGGGGGGAGAGAAAAAATTTCATGATGCATATAGTACAACCTGATAGGAGTTCTGTCTTGCATGTCATCGTTGCATGAAAGAAGAAAGATGTAAATCCCATTTTGAGTTTCATGATTCATGCCTAAATTAAAAGTAATTCTGGATTAGAAAAGACTAGGAAAAAGGGTGATGGGAAATTTAGTCAATCTAGCCATGAAAAATTAATATAAGAATCCCTTTAAAGTTCATGTGCACTATGAAAAAAAAAAGAAATTCATGTTGCACACTAATGAAACAAGCAAGATAAGCCCTCTGCTATTTTTGATATGTTGTCTGATATTCTGCAGTTCTTAAGAAAAGAGATCTTTTTACAAAGCTTTCTGCCAAATTATCTATCAAACAAGCATAATGGTACAAAAAAAGAGTAAAAAAAAAGAAAAAAAAACACCATGAAAAATGCCCCTAGTCTTAGTGTCACGCCCCGAGCGCGGAAGATACCCGGAGGTGCGCGACGTGTCTATATCAATCATGTCAATCAGAGTGGTCGTGTATTCGACACAAAGACAGAGATGCGCAAAATAGCAAGATAACCCAATCCTTTATTCCTTTATAATAGACTATTACAAATCCAATACTCTGTTTAATAAAAAGGAAAGTACATAGTTGACTCAAGAAACTATAGAAAAGACTAGATGACACTTGAGCAGCTCTAGCACTTTCACTCATGACCATTCCCATCCGATTGACTTCCATCGTCGTCGGACTTACCTGAAAAGTAAAAAGGGACAAACGGGATGAGCGAACGCTCAATAGGAAATTATATCTCAAGTACTAGCAAGGGGTTTAAGTAATTACATTTTCATGAATGCGATAAAGCTATGCATGCTCGCATAAAACGACAAGATAGAGAGAATGTAATATCAAGGACATAAGATGAACTTAATCATGAACTTTCAACAAGATAACAAGTTTATTCAAGATATTCAAGCAAGTACGTTTAACAAGTCATGTCAAGAATTTTGGCTATCATGTATCAAGCAAGTAAATTACCCTTTTGCGGGCCACGCATTTCATGTCAAGTCAAGTACGATTCAAGTACAAGATGTGTGTGGAATGTCCAATCAAGTAAGTCAAGTACTCGGTATAATGCCAGATACCTTATCATTTTAACTCCCATGGGCACAAGTACTTTCGGGTGCTCCTCCCAGGACCAGATCGGGCCCTATATGCGCAGGCATTTATCATGTATTTTTGACATCCACTCTTGTTTATATAGCCAATATAGAATTTCAATAATCAAGCTTGTAGACATGTATGACAACTTGGATAGAATAGAGTCCAAAGTATGACAAAGGACATAGATTGGCGATAATAACGGTATAATCACGATAATCGATGAAACTAGGTGGAATTAGGTTCCCTTAACTTAGGTACCATGACAAATCGATATGGACATTCTTATATATAGAATTGAGGTCCACATGAATAGTATATCAAAGGTAAGATACCCTCATTCTTATCATAGAATTGAGGTTTACAAGAACGACATGATATGGCATGATATCATCATCCCATTAAGAATTTTCTTATAATATACTCTTTGTATAAACATAAGGGCCGGTATACCATGTTTCTTTAGATTGACATGGCATCAATGGTGTAATAGGTTTTTAGGGTACAACTAGCTCAGTCGGCCTTGAGGGAATCCAAGGCTACGAGGAGTCTTACGGAGGTCTCTATGACTAACTCGCTAGTCCAAAGGAACGGAATGTCCAATGGAGAGCTTGTATGTCAATGAGAGTTGAGTGTCATCGATAAAATAACGTGAAAAGTGAGACTATACTCACGGAGTGGAGAATAGTGCCGATATATATATTATATAATATGAAACCATCGGTTAACAGAATCAGGATAAAAATCATTTTTACAGAAAATAACAACTTACGCTAAGTCGTTTCTCAAGTAAGTAACGCCTAACAGAAGGGCGTTTACACATGTTTCCATTTTGTAGAATTTTCAATATTTCAGTAATTCATCTAAAACGCGCCCTGGTCAGGGTCGTTTCTTCAAGATTTGACGACTACACCAGAAGGCGTCTTCTTATTTACATATTTGACAGAATATAATTAATTTTCAGGAATTATCAAAAACGCGCCCTGGGCAGGGGCGTTACTATTCAATTCTATTTTTCAGAATAGATAAATTTCAGGATTTTAACTGATAAACGCCCTAGGAAGGGGCGTTACCTTTCAGATTCACGCCCTGATCGGGGGCGTTAACATATGGAAAACGACCTAGTCTAGGTCGTGAATTAAAGGAATTCAGGAATAAAATTTCAAGAGACATGATACATGGTCATCACAGGAAAATTAGCAGAATTTCATAGGTAGAGTCATGCAAGATATTAGAATCGATATCTCATATTTAATGAATTTTTTAAACAGGATCAATTATTAATTACATGCGATTTTTATGAAAGTAACGCCTGCGTGCAGGGCGTCAAATGTGAAATTGACGACCTGGACAGGGTCGTTTCTTGTAAATTAGCGCCCTTTACAGGGGCGTTTCTTTCAATAATATTCCAGAAACGAAAATAAAACTGTATGCATAACATGCTTATACATATATCTTGCGTTATTTTCATTTGGGCTACAATAACTTGAGAAAACCTACCTTTAAGAGTTGATTTGGACGACGACTTGAAGATTGATATGAAGAGAGGAAAACTCTGTTGCTTAAACAGCAACCAATAATCTTAGCAGTATCAGCAGGAAGAAGTCTTTACGTTCAACGGATGAACCCCTTTCGACCGAACTTCCTACAGAGAAATACGAAGAAACATTAATATTTTCTTCATAATACCTGACCGAAGGTAAAGGAAAGAAGAACATTACCTTTGTTCTTCACAACGCCAATGCTTCTTCAACCTGGAAGAAGGAAGAAGGGTGAAGAATCATTAGTTCTTCATGTAGTCGAAACAGAGGTCAAAAGAAAATAAGAAGAACATATGTTCTTCACTTACCGTGCAGCAGCAGGTCGATCAAATGGGTTAGGGTTCGGCTGTTCAAGAGTCTTTATAGGATTTTGGGAAATCCTATTAGGGTTAGTGATCTTGTGAGGGTAACATATCCCTAATAGAGTCCTTACTCTAATAGACTCTTACTAGATTAACATGATCCTTCCCTGGATAAGCTCTGGGTTCGAACGGTTCACGAATGGAATTAACGCCTTAGGTCAGGGCGTCCATTCTTGAATTGACGACCTTGTTTAGGTCGTTTATTAAGAAACGTCTTGGATAAGGGCGTTCCTTATTTTTGAAACACGCCCAAGATATGGGCGTTTCTTTTACTTGCCTATTTGGTCGCGTGAGAGTTGACGACCACATGTGTGGGCGTCCTTTCTTTAGTCACGCCGTTTATAGAGGCGTTTCTTTTTAAATTAACGCCTTACTAAGAGGCGTTATTTGTACTTTGTTTATTATCTGTATTACTTCTGTAATATATATGTTTTTAATTTTATTTCAATATTCATTTATCAGGGTTGCTACACCCTCCCCCACTTAAAAAGAATTTGGTCCCCAAATTCCACATATATAATTATACACGTGGAGAGTGTAGAACATATACCTCTTAGAATAACTCGGGAAATCGTTTCTTCATAGATTCCTCGGTCTCCCATGTCGCTTCGTGTTCCGGATTCTTATTCCATTGCACCTTGAGCATGGGAATAACCTTATTCCTTAGAGCTCGTATTTCTCGATCCAAAATCTTCATAGGCTTCTGTTCATAGGTGAGATCTTTCTGGATCACCAGATCTCCATGTTCAATAATATGAGATGGATCGTGCACATACTTCTTCAACATAGATATGTGAAATACATTATGTACCTCGGACAATTGAGGAGGCAACGCGATGCGATAAGCAACCTCGCCAACTCTTTCAAGTACCTCGAATGGTCCGATGAATCTTGGCGTAAGCTTGCCCTTAACACCAAATCTTCGTATGTCACGTCCAAGCGATATCTTGAGAAATACATGATCTCCGATTTGGAATTCAAGATCTCTCCTTCTTGTATCAGCATAAGCCTTTTGTCTCGTCTGAGCAACTTGCAATCTTTCTCTGATTACTTGTATCTTCTCAGTTGTATCCCTTACCATGTCTGGACCTAATAGTTATTTTTCCCCAACTTCGTTCCAGCATAAGGGTGATCGGCAACTCCTTCCATATAAAGCTTCGAAAGGTGCCATTTGGATACTAGCTTGGTAGCTATTATTATATGCAAATTCCACTAGTGGCAAATGATCGTGCCAGCACCCTCCAAAGTCCATGATGCATGCTCTTAGCATATCCTCAACAACTTGGTTAGTTCTCTCGGTCTGACCATCCGTTTGAGGATGAAAAGCTGTACTAAAATTTAGTCTTGTCCCTAACGAATGTTGTAATCCCTTCCAAAAATGAGAAGTGAAACGTGGATCTTTATCAGACACGATTGAGACAGGAATTCCATGTAACCTGACTATTTCCTTGATATATAATGCAGCTAAGACATCAATTGACCATCGACTCTTTATTGGCAAGAAATGCGCCGATTTAGTTAAACGGTCAATGATAACCCATATTCCATCATGTCCTCCTTTGGATTTAGATAGACCCATGATGAAATCCATACCAATATCCTCCCATTTCCATTTTGGAATATCTAGAGGATGTAGTTTTCCAGCAGGCTTTTGGTGTTCCGCCTTGACTTGTTGGCATGTGAGACAGCATGATACATAGTCCGCTATTGCTCTTTTCATGTTGGGCCACCAAAAGTTTCTCTTTACATCTTGGTACATTTTGGTTGATCCTAGATGAATAGTGTACCTTGATCGGTGAGCTTCATCTAAGATCTTCTTCTTTAATTCCGGACAGTCGGGTATACAAGTTCTACCTTTGAATAATAATCTTCCATCAGAAGTTAGTTGAAAATCAGATTGTCCTTCTAATCTGCCTTTGATTTCCACTAATATAGGATCATCATCCTGAAGTGCTTGTATCTCAGATAATAAATATGACTGTATGCTTACATGAGATAATGTGATAAATTTGGCTTCCTTGTCCAAGCTTATATTGAGCTTGGAGAATTGTTCTAGCAACCTCCATTCTTGTATCATATAATTGGCTATCATTGCTCTCGGCTTTCGACTAAGGGCATCTGCAACATAATTACCCTTTCCGGGATGGTATTGTATATTGTAGTCGAAGTCCTTGAGATATTCTAGCCAGCGTCTTTGTCTCATGTTTAGCTCCTTTTGTGAGAACAGATATTTGAGACTCTTGTGATCGGAGTATACAGTAAACTGCACTCCATATAAGTAGTGTCTCCATATCTTTAGGGCAAATACCACCGCGGCCAGTTCTAAGTCATGGACGGGGTAATTCTCCTCATGCTTCTTCAGTTGACGTGAAGAGTATGCTATGACCTTTCCTTGTTGCATTAGGACACATCCGAGGCCAATGCCAGAAGCATCTGTGTAGACCTCGAATTTCTCTCCTTCTATAGGTAGAGCTAACACCGGAGCTGTAGTGAGATGATCCTTGAGAGTTTGGAAACTTCTTTCACATTCCTCACTCCATTCATATCGGATCTCCTTGCGAGTTAATCTTGTAAGTGGTACGGCGATCTTAGAGAAATCTTTGATGAATCGCCGATAATAGCCTGCAAGACCTAAGAAACTTCTGATCTCGCTTGCATTAGTGGGTCTTTCCCAGTTCCTTACAGCTTCAACTTTTGACGGATCTACAGATAATCCATCCTTTGATATGACATGTCCGAGAAAAGCCACTTCTTCCAGCCAGAACTCGCATTTGCTGAGCTTAGCGTATAGTTGATTTGTCCTCAAGATTTGTAATGCAATCCTCAAATGCTCTTCATGTTCTTCCTTAGTCTTGGAATATATCAATATATCATCAATGAAGACTACTATGAATTGATCCAAGTAAGGCCTGAATATGTTATTCATTAACTGCATAAAGGCAACAGGGGCATTTGTTAGTCCAAAAGACATAACAACAAATTCATAATGGCCATACCTGCTTCTGAATGCGGTCTTGTGAATGTCATCATCCTTGATTCTTAATTGATGATATCCCGACCTGAGATCAATCTTGGAAAAATATTTGGATCCTGAAATCTGATCAAATAATTCATCGATTCTCGGCAGTGGATACTTGTTCTTGATAGTAAGATGATTCAACTGTCGATAGTCGATACACAATCTCATGGATCCATCCTTCTTCTTTACAAATAAGACTGGTGCTCCCCACGGGGAAGTACTTGGTCTAATAAACCCTTTTCGGATTAGTTCCATCAACTGCTCCTTCAACTCTTTGAGTTCAGCCGGGGACATTCTATAGGGTGCCTTTGAAACTGGACCAGCACCAGGGACTAAGTCAATGGTGAAGGCCACTTCCCTTTGAGGGGGTAATCCCGGCAAATCTTCCGGAAATACGTTTGAAAATTCTTGCACTACCTGAATGTCTTCTATCTTAGTGTCCTTTGTTTCCTTAACTGTGACAAATGCAAGGAAGGATACACATCCTTTCCTGACGAGCTTGCTTGCTCGAAGAGCCGAAATAAGAGGGGATTTGCTCCGACTCTTGGGGCGAGAAAAGACTAATTCTGGAAAATCTTTAAAAGCAATTTGGCTATTGCGGCAATCAACCGTTGCATGGTATTTGGATAACCAGTCCGCTCCCAGTATAACATCATACTCCTTTAGATCGAGGCATATGAGATCTATAGGTAAATTCCTACCTTGAACCATTGCCTCACAGTTTTGATAGTGATGAGTAATATCATTTTCACTTCCCAGAGGAGTAGTTAGGACTATTTTTATCCATTCTAGTTCTAACGGTAACGGGTCGGCAAACTTCTTAGAAATAAAGGAATGCGATGCACCCGTATCAAATAAGACATAAGCACTTTTGGAACAAATTTTCAATGTACCTTCCACTAATCCGCCTTCTTCTTCAGGTTCGGTCTCCTGGATTGCACGAAGACGAGCATTCTTCGTCACCGGGCGTTTACCGTCACCGGCTTGGTCATTCATTAATGGACAATCGAGAATCCGATGTTCGCGACTCCCACAACGGAGACAAGCTCCTAATTTCCTCCAGCATTCTTCGGTCTTGTGACCAGCCTTGTCACAATGCTTGCATACTGTATTAGAAGTTGTAGTGGTGATAGAGAAGGGCTTGGATTTCTTGAACTTGGAATCTGGAGAGGATGAACCTCCATTATTGGGCCTCTTCTTAAAGTTGGGTTTGAAAGAACCCGAACTTGTGACTTGCTCCTTCTTATCTTTCCCACGGATCCTATCAGATAGTTCCGTGGCATCTTCAAGTAATTGAGCTCGGCGCACTATTTCGGAATAAACTTGGATGTCCATAGGCGCCAGTTGAGTAATGTAGTGGGGCCTAAGCCCATTAAGAAATCTACGGGCCTTCATCTTCTCCGTGCTAATAAGATGCTTAGCATATCTAGACAACCTGGAGAACTGAGCTTCATAATCTGCTAATGATAAAGATCGTTGCTTCAATGCAGTGAATTCTGCAGCCTTCTTTTCTTGGACTCGGTCTGAGAAATATTTAGCATTGAAGTATTCCACAAATTCTTCCCATGTTACTTGAGTAGGATCGATGGTTGCTTCAATAGACTCCCACCAGCATCTAGCATCTTTCTCTAACTGGAATGTAGCTAAAAGAACTTTGTCCTGGTCCGTGCATTGCATGACACGGAATATGCGTTCGGTTTCCCGAACCCAATGCTCGGCATCGTCCGGATCGGTCGATCCCATAAACTTCGGGGGATTCATGTTCTTAAAGGCTTGGTGTAAGCTTCCAGCTCGTGGAGCACCACCTTGTGCTACCTGTTGTAGCACTTGGGTCATCCCTTGAAGGGTACGCTGCATGTTGCGCCATTGAGCATGTTCGGCAGCCATTATCCTACAATTACAATAACTATATTAGTACGTGATCGTATTTAAAGACTCGTACACTATGTTAAATCTAACCCTTAGTTCTACCCAATCTCACTGGTTTAAAGGTTCAACTTATCCTTGGACTTGGGTTTTTCCTAGGAATTGAATACCTTAGGCTCTGATACCACAAAGACTGTCACGCCCCGAGCGCGGAAGATACCCGGAGGTGCGCGACGTGTCTATATCAATCATGTCAATCAGAGTGGTCGTGTATTCGACACAAAGACAGAGATGCGCAAAATAGCAAGATAACCCAATCCTTTATTCCTTTATAATAGACTATTACAAATCCAATACTCTGTTTAATAAAAAGGAAAGTACATAGTTGACTCAAGAAACTATAGAAAAGACTAGATGACACTTGAGCAGCTCTAGCACTTTCACTCATGACCATTCCCATCCGATTGACTTCCATCGTCGTCGGACTTACCTGAAAAGTAAAAAGGGACAAACGGGATGAGCGAACGCTCAGTAGGAAATTATATCTCAAGTACTAGCAAGGGGTTTAAGTAATTACATTTTCATGAATGCGATAAAGCTATGCATGCTCGCATAAAACGACAAGATAGAGAGAATGTAATATCAAGGACATAAGATGAACTTAATCATGAACTTTCAACAAGATAACAAGTTTATTCAAGATATTCAAGCAAGTACGTTTAACAAGTCATGTCAAGAACTTTGGCTATCATGTATCAAGCAAGTAAATTACCCTTTTGCGGGCCACGCATTTCATGTCAAGTCAAGTACGATTCAAGTACAAGATGTGTGTGGAATGTCCAATCAAGCAAGTCAAGTACTCGGTATAATGCCAGATACCTTATCATTTTAACTCCCATGGGCACAAGTACTTTCGGGTGCTCCTCCCAGGACCAGATCGGGCCCTATATGCGCAGGCATTTATCATGTATTTTTGACATCCACTCTTGTTTATATAGCCAATATAGAATTTCAATAATCAAGCTTGTAGACATGTATGACAACTTGGATAGAATAGAGTCCAAAGTATGACAAAGGACATAGATTGGCGATAATAACAGTATAATCATGATTATCGATGAAACTAGGTGGAATTAGGTTCCCTTAACTTAGGTACCATGACAAATCGATATGGACATTCTTATATATAGAATTGAGGTCCACATGAATAGTATATCAAAGGTAAGATACCCTCATTCTTATCATAGAATTGAGGTTTACAAGAACGACATGATATGGCATGATATCATCATCCCATTAAGAATTTTCTTATGATATACTCTTTGTATAAACATAAGGGCCGGTATACCATGTTTCTTTAGATTGACATGGCAAGGATCGTGTAATGGGTTTTTAGGGTACAACCAGCTCAGTCGGCCTTGAGGGAATCCAAGGCTACGAGGAGTCTTACGGAGGTCTCTATGACTAACTCGCTAGTCCAAAGGAACGGAATGTCCAATGGAGAGCTTGTATGTCAATGAGAGTTGAGTGTCATCGATAAAACAACGTGAAAAGTGGGACTATACTCACGGAGTGGAGAATAGTGCCGATATATATATTATATAATATGAAACCATCGGTTAACAGAATCAGGATAAAAATCATTTTTACAGAAAATAACGACTTACGCTAAGTCGTTTCTCAAGTAAGTAACGCCTAACAGAAGGGCGTTTACACATGTTTCCATTTTGTAGAATTTTCAATATTTCAGTAATTCATCTAAAACGCGCCCTGGTCAGGGTCGTTTCTTCAAGATTTGACGACTACACCAGAAGGCGTCTTCTTATTTACATATTTGACAGAATATAATTAATTTTCAGGAATTATCAAAAACGCGCCCTGGGCAGGGGCGTTACTATTCAATTCTATTTTTCAGAATAGATAAATTTCAGGATTTTAACTGATAAACGCCCTAGGAAGGGGCGTTACCTTTCAGATTCACGCCCTGATCGGGGGCGTTAACATATGGAAAACGACCTAGTCTAGGTCGTGAATTAAAGGAATTCAGGAATAAAATTTCAAGAGACATGATACATGGTCATCACAGGAAAATTAGCAGAAGTTCATAGGTAGAGTCATGCAAGATATTAGAATCGATATCTCATATTTAATGAATTTTTTAAACAGGATCAATTATTAATTACATGTCGATTTTATGAAAGTAACGCCTGCGTGCAGGGCGTCAAATGTGAAATTGACGACTTGGACAGGGTCGTTTCTTGTAAATTAGCGCCCTTTACAGGGGCGTTTCTTTCAATAATATTCCAGAAACGAAAATAAAACTGTATGCATGCCATGCTTATACATATATCTTGCGTTATTTTCATTTGGGCTACAATAACTTGAGAAAACCTACCTTTAAGAGTTGATTTGGACGACGACTTGAAGATTGATATGAAGAGAGGAAAAACTCTGTTGCTTCAACAGCAACCAATAATCTTAGCAGTATCAGCAGGAAGAAGTCTTTACGTTCAACGGATGAACCCCTTTCGACCGAACTTCCTACAGAGAAATACGAAGAAACATTAATATTTTCTTCATAATACCTGACCGAAGGTAAAGGAAAGAAGAACATTACCTTTGTTCTTCACAACGCCAATGCTTCTTCAACCTGGAAGAAGGAAGAAGGGTGAAGAATCATTAGTTCTTCATGTAGTCGAAACAGAGGTCAAAAGAAAATAAGAAGAACATATGTTCTTCACTTACCGTGCAGCAGCAGGTCGATCAAATGGGTTAGGGTTCGGCTGTTCAAGAGTCTTTATAGGATTTTGGGAAATCCTATTAGGGTTAGTGATCTTGTGAGGGTAACATATCCCTAATAGAGTCCTTACTCTAATAGACTCTTACTAGATTAACATGATCCTTCCCTGGATAAGCTCTGGGTTCGAATGGTTCACGAATGGAATTAACGCCTTAGGTCAGGGCGTCCATTCTTGAATTGACGACCTTGTTTAGGTCGTTTATTAAGAAACGTCTTGGATAAGGGCGTTCCTTGTTTTTGAAACACGCCCAAGATATGGGCGTTTCTTTTACTTGCCTATTTGGTCGCGTGAGAGTTGACGACCACATGTGTGGGCGTCCTTTCTTTAGTCACGCCGTTTATAGAGGCGTTTCTTTTTAAATTAACGCCTTACTAAGAGGCGTTATTTGTACTTTGTTTATTATCTGTATTACTTCTGTAATATATATGTTTTTAATTTTATTTCAATATTCATTTATCAGGGTTGCTACACTTAGTAACCGCGCCTACTTCACCTAAGACGTGTTGAGGTTCGCGTAAAACGGAAAAGGGAACCTTGATCTGTGAAATCGGGCCTTCTTCTCCTAAGGCAAGAGTCGAGGTTCGCATTGAGCAGTGAAGGGTAGTGCAGCATCATGTGTGGTATAAAAGATCCCAAAGGGACAAAGTAATAAGGCTGACAAAAAGCTAATATACTTAATGCTCTGATCTAAGAGGTGCAGGGTTGAAAGGTATTTGCTTGGAATAGCGAATGAGGGATGTAATTGTCTAAGCTATGGATTTGGCAGTTACAAATGCACAAGTGCTATTGAGCTTTGATTTGAATTCTTGATCATGTAGTTCTTACGTAAGGCTAGTGTGTATTAATGATTCCAGATTCTTAATCTTTAGTTGATTCTATGAAGGGAGAGCTGGATATGTGAGTTTGAATTTTATAAACTCTTGTTAGTCCTAAATTTCAATTTATTTGCATTGCTAAGAGACTAGCAATGAATAAGTTGGGGGTGTGATAAGTATCCATTTTCGATGATAATTCATCACATGTACACCGTTTTATGTGCATATAATTAGATAATTATGCATGTCCCATTGTTAATCTCAACTTTACATGTAAATTGGATATTTCACGTAAATTGATTAATTTGGTGATATTATTTAATGAATTAAAGTTGAGGGCCATGAGCATTAATTCTCCATTGCATAATTAATCATGAGCATTTAAGATTTATGTGCACATTATGATAATTTTTATGGACTAAATTATAATTATGTGTGTGCAGGACACTGAAGGTAATTGTAAGAGAAGTTGGGGGTAAAATTGTCATCATCACTTTGACCAAGTCGAACAAAAAAAAGACACATATTTTAGTTGGAGTGAAAAGATAACTTAAAATATTTTGGTTAGAGGGAAAAGAAAATTCGAAGTTTGAAATAGAGGAGAAGAAGCACACATTTTGGTTGGAGGGAAAATTGAATTCAAAGTTTGAAATAAAGCAGAGGAATGATGAGTCTTGGGAAGGGGGTTGTCCAAAGCCCAAGGAGGGTGTACTCACCTCCTTTTCCACTTCCCCATGCATCATATTCTACCTAAATCCCAGCCATCCATCTCCTTTTAATACAATCTCCACCCTCCATCTATCCAACTTTCCCTATAAATAGCCCATGACAAGGAGGAGAAGGGAGTTCTTCTTTTGGCATTTTTCTCTGCCTCTCACATATTTTAGTTCGCCGAGTTCGCCCTCTTCCGTCCCTCTTCTCCTGTTTCTATCTTCATAAAAGTTCTTTATTTTTACATTCTCTACAACTTCTTATTTTGCATCATCTTCTAATTCCTTCTGGGTTTCAAGGTATTTTATGTTTTTCACTGTGCTATCCTGTTCATCTGTGAACTAGTGTTTCTCTCTGTTCTTCCCCTTATTTCTCCCCCTTCTAGTCATTTTCGTCTCTTACTATCTTCATGAAAGTTCTTTGATTTTACGTTTTCTACAACTTCTTCTTCTACATCATCTTCTTTTTTTTTAATCAACACCGGCCCTCAGAATCATTAACTAGTCGAGTGCATATCCCCCCAGCAGGGGAACATGTTCTCACTCCCCCAGGATGAAATTGTGGCCTAAGATTTTATTAGATTTTCTGAATAAAGGAGGTACATGATCTTGGGGGTTTCCCCTGTCTGTACAAGTTTCCAAAGCTGGAAAAGATCTCAAAAATTCTATTTACAAAATCGAAAGGAAGGCAAGCCTCCTTTATCCAGTTCATCTGCCCTAGCATTTGTCTGGGACTGAGTGCGTCGACGCCATCATCTGGATGCGTTGACGTTGTGTGATGTCTGGGATTGGGTGCATCGATGCCAGCATCTGGATGCGTCGACGCTGTGTGAAGATTGCTTCTAAGGCTTCTTTCCGTTTAAGCTTCAGGCAGCCGCTGCGTCGACGCTAGTAACTGGTGGCGTCGACGCTGAGTGAAGATAATATGAAAACAGCTTTCTATCTTGGGCTTCTGGAGGCAAACGCGTCAACGCTGCCCGAGTGGCGTTGACGCAGTTAGTATGCGCGCGATATATGATCTTTGGGTCATTCCCCTGTCTGTATAAAGTTGCCAAAGCTGGAAAGAGATGCCAAAAACTCTATTTACAGAAACGAAAGGAAGGCAAGCCTCCTTTATCCATCCTATAAACTCCCCTCACCATTTTGGGCAGATCACTTACAAGGGTAAAAATGGAGTTTGACTGACAAGAGCTAGCATAAGAGGCCAATGCATCAGCCAGCTGGTTGCCTTACCTATAAACATGTCTCACCGGACAGCCACTTGAGGATGTTAGTTCCAATATTTCACTCCACCAAGGATAGACAGTCCAGCTAGGAACTTTCTTCTTATGGATGGATTCCACTAGAAAGGCACAATCTGAAAAAATTGCAGCTACTTTCAATCCTCCCTTATTAACTATTGACAGCCCATCATAGAGAGCCCTTACTTCTGCAAGGAAACTACTCCCAAAGCCATAATAAAAGGCAAAGCTGATGATCATGTTTCCTGCTGAATCTCTAACACAACCACCACCTCCACAATTTCCCGGGTTCCCTTTTGAAGCTCCATCTACATGAAGAGTAAAATGAAGAGGAGCTAGACTGCATGAAATAGTCATTGGCATCCTCCTTGAACTAATCTTCGGGAACAGTTGGAACTGATTCAGGATTTTTATTTGATCTGCCGAGCTACTATCTGGAAATGAATGGTTAACAAGGGCTTGAGAGAGGCCTGCCACCACTTTCCTCTTGACACTTGAAATGTTGATGGTCACATTTTCAAACCTGGCAGAACATCTTGCCTTCCAAATCTCCCATACAATTAGAACTACAGCATGCATACCAGAATAGCTGAATGCTGAATGTAGCTTGGAGCCTGTCAAAATATTCCAGCCACGAGTTGTAATGTGCTCACTTAGATTAATTTTAGTACTAATCAAGGGGGAGACCCATTTCCATAAAGCAGAAGCTAGATCTCCTTTAACAAATAGGTGATCTAAATCCTCCTGAGAAGGGAGTAGGCAGCAACTGCACTTTGAGACTAAGGAAATTCCACACTCAGAAATTCTGCTATCAACTGGAACAGCTCCATGAAGCAGCTTCCAATAGAAATTAGCTGCCCTTGGAGAAATGCTAGAGTGCCATAACTTGGCCCAAGGCTGCCTTAGTATACCTCTTTGTCTCAGCAGATTATTTGCAGACTGAACACTAAAGTCACCACCTACTGTACCAGTCCAGATGCAAAGATCTGGCCTATTACTCAACTGAACTTTAGGTAGCAGTGAGGAGCTACTGAGTAGGGACCAAACTGGATGGTTTGGATCAAGAAAAACCTCTCTAACTGTCAGCTTTGGCTGCCTCTGTATATTATTGAAATTGCCTGAAGGTATATAGTTGATTAACGGCCCTCTGCCAGTCCAATTATCCTTCCAAAAGTCTGTTTCCTTACCATCCCCAATTATCCATCTAGAATTATTTATGATTAACTTCTTAGCTTGCTGAAACATACCTTGAGACATCCCAACTGGAAAAGGTCTTGTGCAGTCGAAAAGATTTGTTTTAACAAACCTTTGTCTGGCATACTGAGACCAAAGAGAAGACCCCTGAATAATTCTCCACAGACATTTAGTAGCCAGCGACAACTGGGTGAGATTAAGATCTCTAATACCAAGGCCCCCTTCCAGTTTAGGCATTTGGATTTTTTTCCAGGAGATCCAATGGCGACGCCTCAGAATTTTAGAACCCTGCCAATAAAAGTTGGCACAGAGTCTGTCAATGGCATTGATAATTGACTTTGGGCAGAAGCAAATAGATGCCAGGTATATTGGAATGCTTCGGAGAACTGAGTTAATGAGAATTGCCCTCCCAGCCTGTGAGAGTAGTTTGGATTGCCATCCCTCTAACTTTTGCTGAACTCTATCCACAATGTACTTAAAATCCTGGCATGTGTATCTACCTTTCTTCACTGGAATACCAAGGTAATTAAAACTAGTAGAAGCAATTCTGAAACCAGTCTGCAGTTGTATAGATTGCTTTATTGATAGGGGGCTTTGTCTGAAACAATTATGCTACATCATCTTCTAATTCTTTCTGGTATGAAAGTTATTTCCCATTTTTCAACTTGCTATCCTGTGATTTGATTGTTCATCCGAGGTTCTAGCTTCTGTTATTCCTCTGTTTTGAAGCCCTTCCCCTCTTTATTTCCCTCTCAGTTCTTCACTAAAATTCTTCCTCTCTTATAGATTTAGATTTTCTTCTTCTATCACTTCCTCCAATTCTTCTTAGTTTAGGGGTTATAATTATTTTATCACTATTTCACTCTCTCATCTTCTTCCTTCTTCATCTCTACACAAACCCTTCCACATTCATCTCTATATTTCTCTCCAAAGTTTATCCTCCACAACTCTCCTTTCATGGCGGTGTGCACATCAAGACGGGTGACGTTCCAACGCTCGTGACATGGACGACGACGGCTTCTTCATCCATCTCTTTCCACGGCGATCTCTTTCAAGGCGGAGCGATCCTCTCCAAGGCTCGGCGAGGAGGAGACGACGGCGTCATCACCATTGCTACTACTATCTTCACATCTCAGGCCCCTCTTTTTGTTATTACTTTTGTGTTATGTTACTTCATTGTAATCTTGTCACCTCTTTGTTGTAAGCTTGTCTTGCACTTCATGTACTCATTTATTTAAGTTAATGAAGAGAGTTGTTCTTTTGATCTAGTTCTTGATCTTCTTCCATCTCTACCCCCTTCTTCTATCTCTTCTTTTCACTTCATGTAATTAATTTCTATACCATAGGCACATAATCATAGGTGTTTTTAATTAAGTGTTTGGTTTATTCTTCATTTCACTATTTTCTTTAAGCAAAGTAAAATCACAAGTGTTTTTCTAAAAGGTTACAAGGTTTTTAACTTTAAAAATATCTTCTTCCCTGTGGATTCGACCCTTCTCGCCACCATATTACGTCTCTCTTTCATCTAGTGCGAGTTGGAATTTTTAAGATTGATACGTGTGTTTTAAACGATAAACTTTTACGTGATCAAGGAGCAGTGCGAGATCGCCCCTCATCAGACTTCTACACCTCCCCCATCACATCCCACCCACATTTTAGACTTTCTTTCCCCTCCCATCACATCCCTTCATCAATTTTCCTAGATTCCCTCAACAACTCCACCCCCTTTAGGACAAAGGAATTAAAACTACACAACAACCCCTTCCTACCCCACAACCAAAATTTTTAACTCTCCTTCACCCTAGCAAGAACCACCTCTAAGAGCCCATTTCCCCCTTTCCCTAGCCTGGTTTTCTCACCCCCTAATCCTGTCCCAGCCAGGGATCATCCCCACCCCTTTCCACCCCATTTCCCCCCCTCATCTTCTCTATTTCCCATCTCTCTCTCTTGCTGCCACCCAGGCAGACATCGTAGCAGATCGGACGCCCTGTTGTAGCGACGCCCTTACCTTCCTTGAAGAACTTCAGGTGCCAAACCTAGCATATGAAGATTCTACCCTGAAGTGGCTTTCCAACAAGTGGTCGTGCACCCCCATCCGAGGTCGGAGCTGGGCAGGAGGCCCGTTTCCGTCAAGTTGTGCCAAATCGACTCCGGTTGGTGGTAGAGACAAGTTGCAGAAGCTCCCACGGTCCCTCCTCTGAGTTTCCTGGTGAGTCCTTCGGCCGAGGTGATCCTTCCCTAGTCCTCTTTCAGCTTCAAGAAGAAGGAGGTCATTCGGATCTCGGAGCACCCTGTTACGGCCATCTTCCCCAGCGTGCGCAGGCTATCCCTGCTTGGGCCAGATCGGACCCCTCCCTACTTCCTGGACCACCGCGCTCACCTCCGATCATAGAAGGAGGTCCCGTCAGTTTCTGCGCATTGCCAGCTCATCCATGGACGTGTCGGTGGAGCCCGTGGCAACCTCTGCAATAGCTCACTGCTGTTCTGACCCAGGCAAGAGTAGTCCGGGCCGGCCCAGGTCCTGGAGTCGTAGCAGCCCCGTTCGGAGCCCGAACGGCTCCAAATTCCTACTGGGGGTTCCCTGGCCTCCCGGTGACATTTCAGTGCCGGTCCGGCCATCAGCAGAGGCCGGAGCAGCTCGTGGCGCTGTCTTCTTCAGCCTGCTATCCTTACCAAGTCTGCGTGGACAGATTCGGGTCTCGTCAGTTCCCCGCCCCACGCTTGGACGACTGAAGGCCCCTCCCTGCGTGGAGATAGTTTTGATTGTAAAATTAACTTTCTCACCTCACGATCACCCTCCTGCATGAGGTGTAGTGTTGTACATTTTCCAATTTCAGGTTAGAGCGAAATCCTAGAATTAACACCCTTATTCAATGTCGTTAATTTCTCGTATACTTATGGAAATTCTGATATAAAACCTTATTGAACGACCTTTCATAAGGTCGCTATTTCTTTAAATGGTGACTTCTATAGAGGTGCCGATTTCTTGTCTCTCAGTTTCATCGCGTTTCTCAACCCATATCGCGGGTTACTTGGCACTCTCATCTCACATCCATAGATGGAGTCCCTGTTTTGATTTGATTGATTACACACTCAATTGCCGGTGATGTTTGAAGCCTCTGTGGGATATTCCTTCCTTCGGACTGGTGATTTTATCATAGAGACCTCCGTAAGTCTACGTGAAGCCTTGGATTCCCTCAAGGCCGCCGAGCAGGTTGTACCCTAAAAACCCATGACACAGTGTCTTGTCACGTCACTCTGAAGAAACGTGATGTTTGGCCCTCATAGAGCGCTGTTTCTAGCCTCTGTGAGAAGTTGTTCTCTGTCAGTAATTGGTGACATTGACATGGACGCCAGAAGGAATTGGCCACCTGTTTAGGGCCGTTATTTCTCTTATATAGCGACCTGAGCCTGGGCGCTATTTCATCGAGCCTATACTGTTCACAGGAATTAGCGACCAGATAGTGGGTGCTATATCAGTAATTCGTGGCGACTGAGTGGACACCATTTACCTAGTTTTACGCCATGTCTTGGTTTTTCGTGAGGATTAATGATATGTCATACTTGTTCAAAGTTCAGCCCTTGAACTATTTCATTCGTGAAATCTACCTTATCATCCTACAATGGTTTATCCTTTGGAACTCTATATTGGCTATAACTGTAGTAGATGTCTAAAATAAACATGACTCAATGCTTGTGCATATAGGGCCCGATCTGGTCCTGGGAGGAGTACCCGGAAGTACTTGTGCCCATGGGAGCTATATTAATGACGGTGTGGCATTGCACTGAAGTGCATGACTCGCTAGATTTGACATTCCACAACTCGTACTTGACTTGACTTGACATGACTTGCGTGGTGCGGAACGGGTATTACTTGATTGATAATAAATAGCCTGATGTGACACAACCTCGGACTTAGTCAAACAAGCACATCTAAGCATCCAAATGGGCCTTAATGGGCCACCGCTCTCTTCGTTGCACTCTATTCCCAGGGTGACTATGTGATACCAAGGGTGACTTATGGGAATGGACCCTTGCTGGTAGAGGGCCAGCAAGGCCAAGAATTGATTCCCCAAGGTTGGTTGCCCAATTCGATTGGGGCCGACAAAGTGCACTCGGGCACCGGGTCACACTAACCCACGGCGATCACTCTAAGTCATGGACTTGAGGATCGGGCGCTCCTCACGAATTCAGCGGTGCATGAATCAAATATTGAGAGAGCTACACTAGGTGAGCAAGGAAGAGACACTTACTCGACCGGTTTGAAGAAACCGGTCCCGGTCGGAGACGAGGGCGAGCGGGGAGGCGGTGGTTCCCCACACGCCGCGGCGGTGTCGCTTGACCTGTCAAACCACTTACAAAACTACTCCTCTCGCAGGAGGGGGGATCTTGGGGTAGGGGTTAATATAATACATTCAAACACTACCACCACGCAGGGTGGGGCCTTCAGCCGGCCAAGCGGGGAGGGGTTGGTGGGCCGAAACGAAGAGAAATGAGAACTAGGGAAGTTGCAGCTTCAATCTGGAATTCTGGACAGGGGGTCGCTGTGATGGCTATGCCGGGCTTGTCCGGACTCCAAATTGATCGAAACCAACTCCTGAAGCTTCCTCACTGGAAGAGGTGGACTCCAGAAGTTTTGGGGAAGCTCAGACGGTCGGAGGTGGCTGCACTAGCAACAGGAAGTAGCCTCCTCTGTCTGGCCGCAGGTACTGTCTGGACTGTAACAGCAAGTTGCAGAAGTGACTGAGCGCCCTCCCGAGCTCCGATCAGCACGAAACCAGCGGCATCATCTTCGTGGTCAAGGTAGCTTTCAGCAGGAGATGACGGAGATGCATTCAGAGGTCGAGGATGGCCGGGGCACCCAGAAGAGTGGGTACTGGTCGGAGTAGACAGCAGAAAACAGAACTAGATAGATCGGGGGAGAAAATTCGTAACTTCTTCCTCCGGTGGCCAAACGGGGTTCTGTTTCTTGATCTTGAAAGATGACCGGTAGAGGAAGAACTTTGATGAAGGGGCTTCAGCCTGAATCCGCAGGGGTTTGTCGTGGAAGAAGGATCTTCCACGCTCTGGTCCAGGATGAAGACCTCTCTGCGCACTGTTGGGAGAATGGCTCTATCTGGCAGCTCCGAACTCCGATCGTGTTGATTCCACCTCGCCTACGAAGTAGACTGGAAGGCCTTTCCAGAAAGGTAGGCCACGCCTTCTGAAGAACTAGGATGAATCCGTGGTTGATGCTGCAACAAGGGCTGTTCTACAGATCTGCACAGCTCCAACCTACTAGAAGAAATGAGAGGGAGATATGGCTTCTTTGGTGGAGGGAAATGGTAGGAATGACCTAAGGGAGAGTGGGGGCTCTTGTGGGGTGGAGAAGGGAGCTAATGGTGATGGGGAATGAGGTGGAGAATGGCTGGAAGCAAGTGCTAGCAGGTGGAGGAGGAAGAGCTACGAATTTGGGGAAGGTGGGTGAGAGGAGAAGGTGAGGGGGGCACAAGTGAGTGGAGGGAAGGGTGGATTTCAAATTCAAAAGGTCTTGGAAGGTGGGTGATTATGTTGGGAGTGGAGTGCTTGCATTGGAATGGGGTAGATTTGGTTGGAAGGTGGAGGAAGGTGTTGGAATGGGGAGACTTCTACCTAGGAACTAGGGAGTGGAGTAATGGAGGCCATGGGGAAGTGGAGGGCATTAAAGGAGGTGGTTGGAGGTTGGAAGTGGATGGGAGAAGGGAGGAGAGAGAAGGAAATTCGGATTTGGGGTTGGAGGAGAGAGAAAGAGGGGTGAAATAGAGAGATTAAGAGGGGAATGGGTGGGGAATCTCTCCCCTAGGGTCTCTCACCCAAAAACTAGAGGAATCACTCCAATTTGAACTCAAATGGCAAGTTTAACTCAAAAGGATGTAATCATTCATTAACTTCAAATGAGGGGAGTGGGGTCCTATATATAGGCAACCCACTCTTTACAATAAGTCACTGAAAAAATAAACAACTACAAATAACCAAGGGGGTTGGGAGTGCTAATGGGCCTAGTCCAACGAATGGGGCCCAATAGATTACATTAGACATCATGATGATACCAAACATAGGAAAATAAGTGCTAGACTTAGGGAAATGACTCAAATAAAATGGAAATACATCAAAATGACTCAAAGGAAAACTACAAAATAGATAAGGGGCCTTAATAGAGTGAGGCCCAAACTCAACTAGCTCCCGAATGTGAAGAAGTGGACCCGAGCCAAAGGGAGTCGTGGGTGATGCCTCCATCAAATCCCCTGTGCCGCAAAGAGCTCGACTCCGTCGAGTAAGGGTCCATCCGGCTAAGGTACCGCTCGAGGAGATCTGGATCCAATCGCTGTAGGTCCTCCCGACTTACCCATGAGTCTTCCAACGGAGGCCGATCCTTCCACCTGACGAGATAGCGCTCATAGACCTTGCTCCGGGTGGTAGTGACCTGCTCATCCAATATTTGTTCAATGCGATCACGCTGAGCTCTTTTGGCTAGTGGACTCTCCTCTCGGGTGGGTGCTCTCTCAAAGGAGGGAGTGGGCTCGATCTCCTCACTAGGTCTCACCGTGGGGCCCTTGTAAGACACTAAGTCGGCGACATTGAATGTAGGACTTACCCCATAATCCTCGGGGAGATCTAATTCATAAGCATTCGCACCAATACGCCTCAAGACCTGGAAGGGCCCAGTCCCACGTGGTCTCAACTTGGAGTTGGCTCCTGGGGAGAGCCTCTCCGTCCTTACCATCACAAAGTCACCCTCTTGGAACTCTAAGTGACGCCGGTGAGAGTCAGCCAACCTTTTATAAGCCTCATTTTTTATGCTAATGTGCTTGCGGATTTCCTCATGCAATTTTGTGAGTGCTGACCTTCTAGTGGTTATGGGTGGACCTGGACAACCATATATAGACCATTTATGCCATGATGCCATATGGACCTTGACGAGCCTTGGTGGGCCGGGGCAACCATATGTGGACTTATCATGCAATGTGGTGATGCATGTCGGGGGACCCGGACATCCGTAGATGCCTTTGATATGCTTAAGACCCATGATGAATGAAGGTGGACCACTACATCCAAATTTGGACCACTCATGCTTTCTACTTGACATGTGGGTGATATGAATGAATGGACCCAACATAGTGTTCATGCCAAGGGGTGTGGAAAGCCTAGACACATGCATACTTTTCCCAAAAGTGACTTCCATGTGTATAGGGGTGGGACAACCTTTGAATTCCCATTGGAACAGATCGAATGGATCTAAGAAGGTGGTCATCATGGGGTGGGGCACAACTTTATTACCTAGGGATATGTGGCCCAAGGTCTTGGCTCCCAAGGTGTAACCCGGGTCATGGATGAGATTGGTTTGGCCCAATATGATGGGTGAGGGTAGGAAAGGGTGGGTGGTGGGTAAGATGGTTGGGTTACATGGGGAACTAGACTCCCATAGGAAGGGATCAAAGGGGTCGTAGAAAGGTCTTCCTAGAGGGAGGCACTCTATGTCTTCAAGGTTCCCAAATTGTGAGTCATCCTCCTCCAAGGTAAGTGGGCCAAGTTTTCTAGTGGGTTGGCCGAACAAAGTGTTTGGGATCTTAATGGGTGGGTATAGGAAGGGATCGAAGGGGTCATGGTAAGGGTCACCTAAGGAGAGGAACCCTAGGTCCTTTTGGTCCTCACAACCCCTTGATGGTGGATTCTCCTCCTCTAGTAAAGTGATCGGGCCAAAGTTTTTGGTGGGATGGTCGGCCATGAATGGAGGACTAGGCTTTCTACCCGAGATAAGAAGCTCTAAATCGAGGAGAAGGTTGGGCTCATCGGGTGTAGGGAGGAATAGAAGGAGGTCACTAGTGTAGCAACCAATGGTGCAAATCGAGGTGATAGACCCTATGCATAGGTGTAGGAGGCCAAGGCTCTTAGGTGGTTTGGCCATAGGGGTCAACATGCTAGTGAACTCAATTTGCCATGCTACGCCCTTAAGAAGATTCTCTAAGGTTTCCACTTGGTAGGATGTTTGGATTATGGTGTGATAGGAGTTAATGGGTGCAATGGGAATGTTTTTCTCCATGGGTGGGTAAACATAGGACACGATGGGGTGAAGTGGTCTCTCCTTTAGCCATCTAGCTAGGGGCCCATCTATGATTATGGTGCTATTTGTGAAGGCTTGTGGCTCTTGGGGGTCCAAGCTAGGGGACATTTGTGATTCTTCCTTACCACGGATATGAACTTGGGTTTCCTCAATGATGGGGATGGGTTCATCTACTCCCATGTGGATGGTTGTGGTCTCCTTTCTCAAGGGAATGGGAAGGTCTATTGGGGGTGGGGTGATGATGGTTGGTGCATGGTGTACCCGGGGTGGTGGGTGATGGGAAACTTTGGCTTGGATAGGGAGGGGAAGTAGTGGAAGCCTAGGACTTTGGACTTTTGGGGTAGGGAGTGGGAGATGGGTTGGTTGAGGTGGCTTGGGTTGATTGATTTTGGGGGGAATGTCCTTTTTCGGGGACAAGGGAGGGGTGGTGGTGGGGACCAAGGGGTTTTGTGGGGTAGGGGTTTGGTGGGAGCTTCTGGATTGGAGGGTGGTGACAATCATGGGCCTAGGTGGAGGGGTGGACACGGTGTCCACTTGGTTTTGAATGGTGAGGGTTGGTTGAGTGGTGGTCATCATGGAGGGGATTGGGTCGATTAGGGTCTTGGATTGACCGGGTGGGGATGATGGAGTTGAAGTGCTCCTTGGACTTTGGTGATTTGAGTAGGAGGGAGAGGGTTGGAGAGTGTAGGGTTTTCTAAGCTCGGTCTTCATCTCATCCCAAGTGCTAATTGGAGCCTCCCTACGGATCTTTCTCAAACCTTCCACAACTAACCAATGAGTTTTAGCTTGTTTGGAGAGGTGTGCCTTGGCTAGCCTCATTCTCCTTTCTTCGTTCAAGGGGAAACTTTTAAAGAATTGGTCGAGAGAAATCTCCCAATCTAGGTAAAGACTTGGGCTATTGGATCCATCAAAGGGGGGGGGTTTTAATTTTCAAGTGTTCTAAAAATATGATTTCTAGATTTCCCCAAAGGTCACTCTCATTTACTCTTGGTGCACGGCTATTTCCTTCAAGTCGGTCGAGTCGAGACATGATATCTTCAAGCCGATTAAGGACATTAGGTAGGGCTTCTATGATAGAGGTGTTGCTACCCACTTTGTTGGTAATGGAACTTCCATGAGGATTTGGGCTTCTTGGGAAAGTTGATGGGGATGGATATGACGGGTATGAAGCGGCCATTCTAGTGGACATGGGAGATGCAACCGAGGACTCTAAATGCATAAAAATGGCCTAGGACCAACTTGATAGAGACAAGTTGTGAACTTGCTCTGATACCACTTGATGTGACACAACCTCGGACTTAGTCAAACAAGCACATCTAAGCATCCAAATGGGCCTTAATGGGCCACCGCTCTCTTCGTTGCACTCTATTCCCGGGGTGACTATGTGATACCAAGGGTGACTTATGGGAATGGACCCTTGCTGGTAGAGGGCCAGCAAGGCCAAGAATTGATTCCCCAAGGTTGGTTGCCCAATTCGATTGGGGCCGACAAAGTGCACTCGGGCACCGGGTCACACTAACCCACGGCGATCACTCTAAGTCATGGACTTGAGGATCGGGCGCTCCTCACGAATTCAGCGGTGCATGAATCAAATATTGAGAGAGCTACACTAGGTGAGCAAGGAAGAGACACTTACTCGACCGGTTTGAAGAAACCGGTCCCGGTCGGAGACGAGGGCGAGCGGGGAGGCGGTGGTTCCCCACACGCCGCGGCGGTGTCGCTTGACCTGCCAAACCACTTACAAAACTACTCCTCTCGCAGGAGGGGGGATCTTGGGGTAGGGGTTAATATGATACATTCAAACACTACCACCACGCAGGGTGGGGCCTTCAGCCGGCCAAGCGGGGAGGGGTTGGTGGACCGAAACGAAGAGAAATGAGAACTAGGGAAGTTACAGCTTCAATCTAGAATTCTGGACAGGGGGTCGCTGTGATGGCTATGCCAGGCTTGTCCGGACTCCAAATTGATCGAAACCAGCTCCTGAAGCTTCCTGACTGGAAGAGGTGGACTCCAGAATTTTTGGGGAAGCTCAGACGGTCGGAGGTGGCTGCACCAGCAACAGGAATTAGCCTCCTCTATCTGGCCGCAGGTACTGTCTGGACTATAACAGCAAGTTGCAGAAGTGACTGAGCGCCCTCCCGAGCTCCGATCAGCACGAAACCAATGGCATCATCTTCATGGTCGAGGTAGCTTTCAGCAGGAGATGACAGAGATGCATTCAGAGGTCGAGGATGGCCGAGGCACCCAGAAGAGTGGATACTGGTCGGAGTAGACAGCAGAAAACAGAACTAGATAGATCGGGGGAGAAAATTCGTAACTTCTTCCTCCGGTGGCCGAACGGGGTTCTGTTTCTTGATCTTGAAAGATGACCGGTAGAGGAAGAACTTTGATGAAGGGGATTCAGCCTGAATCCACTGGGGTTTGTCGTGGCAGAAGGATCTTCCACGCTCTGGTCCAGGATGAAGACCTCTCTGCGCACTGTTGGGAGAATGGCTCTATCTGGCAGCTCCGAACTCCGATCGTGTTGATTCCACCTCGCCTGCGAAGTAGACTGGAAGGCCTTTCCAGAAAGGTAGGCCACGCCTTCTGAAGAACTAGGATGAATCCGTGGTTGACGCTGCAACAAGGGCTGTTCTGCAGATCTGCACAGCTCCAACCTACTAGAAGAAATGAGAGGGAGATATGGCTTCTTTGGTGGAGGGAAATGGTAGGAATGACCTAAGGGAGAGTGGGGGCTCTTGTGGGGTGGAGAAGGAAGCTAATGGTGATGGGGAATGAGGTGGAGAATGGCTGGAAGCAAGTGCTAGCAGGTGGAGGAGGAAGAGCTACGAATTTGGGGAAGGTGGGTGAGAGGAGAAGGTGAGGGGGGCACAAGTGAGTGGAGGGAAGGGTGGATTTCAAATTCAAAAGGTCTTGGAAGGTGGGTGATTATGTTGGGAGTGGAGTGCTTGCATTGGAATGGGGTAGATTTGGTTGGAAGGTGGAGGAAGGTGTTGGAATGGGGAGACTTCTACCTAGGAACTAGGGAGTGGAGTAATGGAGGCCATGGGGAAGTGGAGGGCATTAAAGGAGGTGGTTGGAGGTTGGAAGTGGATGGGAGAAGGGAGGAGAGAGAAGGAAATTCGGATTTGGGGTTGGAGGAGAGAGAAAGAGGGGTGAAATAGAGAGATTAAGAGGGGAATGGGTGGGGAATCTCTCCCCTAGGGTCTCTCACCCAAAAACTAGAGGAATCACTCCAATTTGAACTCAAATGGCAAGTTTAACTCAAAAGGATGTAATCATTCATTAACTTCAAATGAGGGGAGTGGGGTCCTATATATAGGCAACCCACTCTTTACAATAAGTCCCTGACAAAATAAACAACTACAAATAACCAAGGGGGTTGGGAGTGCTAATGGGCCTAGTCCAACGAATGGGGCCCAATAGATTACATTAGACATCATGATGATACCAAACATAGGAAAATAAGTGCTAGACTTAGGGAAATGACTCAAATAAAATGGAAATACATCAAAATGACTCAAAGGAAAACTACAAAATGGATAAGGGGCCTTAATAGAGTGAGGCCCAAACTCAAGTAGCTCCCGAATGTGAAGAAGTGGACCCGAGCCAAAGGGAGTCGTGGGTGATGCCTCCATCATAGCCAATTTACATGACATGACTTTATATGTTTACATGCTTGACCATCTTGATATATTCTATATGAATGGCTTGAAATCTTGCTAGTTCGTCAACTCATCATACTCTACTCTCTCACTTGTCATTTTTATGCGTACATGCATAGCTAGACTTGCATTCATGTAACATATAATTACTTAAAGCATGCTTGTACTTGAGACATAATTCCTACTGAGTGTTCGCTCACCCTAGTGTTTCCCATATTTTTTATGTAATTCTGATGACGAGGATCACTCGGAAGGGAACGGACATGAGTGAAGAGCATAGAGCCATCCAGTCATAGAAGTGTCTATCTATCAGTGTCATTTTCTACTTTCTTGAGTCAATCATTGTAATTTTCTTTTATTGAGTCAAGGTTGTCTTTTAGTACTTTTATTGGGATTATGTAAGAGAATTACCTTGATGGTTACTATGAATAAAGGATTTGGTTTATCTCTATTTTTACGCGCTGTGTCTATGTGTCGAATACACTTATGCTCTGATTGACATGATTGATATAACTCGTCACGCGTATCGGGTTCCTTCTGCGCTCGAGACGTGACAACTGGGGAGCCTCGAACTTGGGGTTGGGAACCTGTATTGAGTGTCGGCTCGATCGGGACTTGAGTTGAGGGATCCAAGTATAATGCTAGGGAGCCTTGGCCCCGGGGTAGGGAACCCGTGCTAGGGGTAGGCTTGGTTGGGACTCCGGGCTGGGAGCCCAAGTGAGGTGCTAAGGAGCTGGGGACCCGGGGCAAGAATTCCGTGTTAGGTGCCGACTTGACTAGGACCCAGGGTTGGAGACCCCAGTAACGTGCCAAAGTAGTAACAGAAGTCCGGGGCATAGGGCCCGTGCTGGAGATCGGCCGAAGCTGGGCCCGGGAGCTGACGCTTGTCCAGGCAGGAGATGATCTGGGACCCTTGCGGGGGCCGATTTTGGCGGTCCCGAGTCTGATGCTCGGGTGGGCCACCAAAGCGGGAGCAGAGCACGAGGCGTTGACCGTACGAACGTGAGCTGGAGACTGTGGGGTTGTGTGTCCCTCCTCTACCTCTCCTACAAGGATAGGAAAAGGGCACCATGGCTTCAGGGCTGGCATAGGTTTCTCTTCAGCAGAAAGAAGAAAGGCGGGAGACATCCCACCGGGCATGCCAACTTGTTTGTCCGCCGCGCGACAACTCCTTGTCCCGACCTGGGAGGGGTTGGTAGAGCGGCACGCAGATTGTCAGTGACCGCGGTGAGGGTAGAAATAAAGCAATAAGAGAAAATAAGGGAGTTTTATGTATCTCGGAGTATTCTCCTTCATAGTCATATGCCTCTCACGGTGGCACCGGGCACTCTCCTTTTACGGAAAGTCGAGAGGGGTCGAATGGCACAAGAGATTTTTGGGAGTTGGTAGACAAAGACAACGGTCTACGAATGGGATGGTTACTCACTCGGGATGAATGAGACTGGGGTGGCTGGGAGGCAGGGTTGCTGGACAAGGTGCGGGCGTGCCAGTCGATTTCTCGACAATCACTTATGGAACCAAGAGTTTATTGGGCTAGCATCGCCAGGACGCGGTACATGGAGAGAAAGGTAGGTTCCACGGGTGTGAGTGTGCAGGTGATTATGGGGATTCATGTACAGGACGTCTTTCCCCACCTGTCGCAAGCAACCAGTGTTTATTTACATCTGATTGAATCCGTACACCTTTGTTCCGTGCTGAAGAAGAGCCTGGATAATTCTGAAGCCAAGGACAGGGGACGGGATATACCCCGCAACTGGGGACTGGTGGACCGAGACCTAGGAAAACGGGCTGCGGACTGGTTAGTGGGGGTAAGAAACTGGGACCCGTGGTATGGGTATGCACATTAAACTAGTTTCATGCTTTGTAGGTGCCACGTGGGCATTACAGTGGGGCCAAAAGAGGCCGAAATACAACTAGTGCAAGCCGCGGGACAATTTTGACACGTAGGTCAGTCCCCGGGTCGTTGCAAGATAAAGCAGACCATCCGCATGTTTTACCGGGGCTCTCCTTGGGGATATAGGGACGTGCCCGAATCTCCGAGGGAGGGCTAGACTAGATGGTAGGGGCAGACGCTGGTTGGCACCTGAGGGAGGGCGAACGTGGCTCGGGATGAGCGGTCGGGTTCAGGTCCCAGAAGGTGGGTGTCTTCATGCTGGGGGGGCGAGGCCGGTCTCGGGAATGTTACTTCCGGGCCAGGGTCCGAAAAACTTGGGTAAGCGGTCGGGACGGTCAGTGGCTATCTCGAGGTGAGCGGCGGGAACGTGGTCCCGTGGCAAGGGTGAATTAGGCATCATGGCGCAGGCGTTGTATCACGATGCCTTACACGCAGGCGGACCCGAGGTGGGAGTATGTTTGCCATTATCATGATTCCTTATATGTGGGGGATGGACTTGAGTGAAATGGCCTAAACGCCATGTGAGGGGAGTACGTGCAACACACCCTCGGCGTAAACCAGCCGATCAACCAGCCAACCAACACGCGCTTCGCTCCTCACAATCTTGTCGGAAGCCTTGGGGCTTGAGTCCTTGCTAGGGTGCCTGCGGATGTCCAAGGGCTTGTGTTGTTAGCATGCATATGCCCCTTGAACTTCTAAGGAGGTTTTATAGAAGAATATGAAGGGTCAGGGGGGTTTACGCGGATCGGAATGGGGGGTGCGATCGGGTCCGCGTAAACCCCTTGGAAAATATATTTTTTTATTTTTTGAGTGGGGGAGGGGGGTTTACATGGACCAGGTTGAGGGGGTCAACCAGGTCCACGTAAACCCCCACAGGGGGGTTTACGCAGATTGGGTTGGGCTGGCCCTTTTTAATTAAACAAATCTTTTTTTTTGTTTTCAGAGGGGTTTACGCGGACCCGTCAGCCTTGTCTACGTAAACCCCCCCAGGGGCATTTACGCGGACTAGATGGGGGGTTCGGCCCCAATGAAAAATGATTTTTTTTGTTTTGCTGGGAGTTTACGCGGACCAGGTTGGGGGGGCCAACCTGGTCCGTGTAAACACCCCCCAGGGGGGTTTATGCATATTGGATGGGGAGTTCACCCCCCAATGAAAAATATATTTTTTTGTTTTCCTGGGGGTTTACACGGACCAGGTTAGGGGGGCTAACCCGGTCGCCGTAAACCCCCCCGCAGCGGGGTTTACGCGGGGTGGATCAGGGGTTTTTTCCCCAAGTCTATAAAATCCCCTATTTTTGCTATTTTGGGCCTCACGTTGACTCCGTGTGACCATAATATGACAAAAGATGCGCGCTCAGACTGGTTGGCTGGCTACGTGCACGTGTGGAACGAGGAAGTTGAGCCGCGTGATCCCGAGGCTCCGTCTTCGTGACTTCCTCCATGCGGGTACGCCGATCGATTTTGCACGGGACTAGGACTGGGAAGATTGCAGACTGGGGTTGAGCGGGCTGGGTGGAGGGGCCACCCCCGGGGGAGTTCGCCCCCATCAGGGCACAGCTGCGCCTAGGGCAAAATCTCCCCCGGGCGGGCCGTGGCCACAGGGGGGGTCTCGGGGGTCTCCTTTTGTCATCTGGCGTTGTCCTTTCTGGGACTCCAAGTGTCTGGGATGCTGGGATTGGCCCGCGGGGGTCAATCATTTGGTGTTGTCACATCCGCTCGCAAGGTGTTCGGTGAAATACTCGTGTCACACCCTGAACCGATAGCAACGGAATATGTCGTTTGCTCAGAACGTGGCAGTTAAATAGTCATGTAAATCAGAACATAGTCAAGATAAGATATAATTTCAACAAAATAGAATTTCATTAAATATAAGTTTATTACAAATTGGACCCAATAAAAGAAAAGACTCAATAAAGGAAAATTACAAAGACTCATGACTAGACTAATCTTGACATGGACATGAGATAACAAGGCTAGACGGTTCATCTAGATGTCGGAGTACTCTTCACTCTTGCCCTTGCCCATCCTGTTCGGTCTCGTCATCACTAAGGTCGTTACCTGAAAAATATTGCAAAATACTGGGTGAGCGAATGCTCAGTAGGACTTAATATCTCAAGCTCCAAGTTAGCTTTAAGTAATTACAATTTAATATGAACATGCAGGTCATGCAAGGCATCATAAATCAAGAACTATAACGGTGCGAGACAAGATGATAGATACTTTCAAGAGGTGTAGAGACAATAGAATAACGAAAGAGTATATCAAGAACTTTCTAGATGAGATAACAAGTACTTTTATATGGTAATTCAAGAGCATCCATGAGGAGATAATAACAATGACTCTGCGGTAGCATTCACGTTCACTAGAGCTTTTGTAACTATCACTTTATAAGATTTGGCCATTGCAATAAGGAGTTCAAACACTCGAATATTGACTATCACTCGTGGGAATGTCGTAGACCAATTTTTGCTATCTTTGGTGCAATGCCAACACCCGATCATTCATGATACCGGGACACATTTGGACTTTGCCTCACCCATGGGATTAGATCAGGACCCCGTATTTTATATGCTAGCATTGAAATGTCAATTTGTTTGGGACCCATAGCCCCGACTATATCTAGACCAATTCCACTTAAAGTTAATGGCCAAGAGATTCCAAGCGTCAAGCATGTAAGAACCATAGGGTAGATTCATAGAATAAAGATTCAAGAACAGACCTTGACAAGTATAGCACGATGTCGCATGAAGCGACTGGATGGCTCTATACTCTTCACTCATGTCCATTCCCTTCCGAGTGATCCTCGTCATCAGAATTACCTGAAAAATATGGAAAACACTAGGGTGAGCGAACGCTCAGTAGGAATATTGTCTCAAGTACAAGCATGCTTTAAGTAATTACATGTTACATGAATGCAAGTCGAGCAATGCATGTACGCATAAAAATGACAAGTGAGAGAGTAGAATATCATGAGTTAACAAACTATCAAGATTTCAAGACATTCATATAGAATATATCAAGCTAGTCAAGCATATAAACATATAAAGTCATGTCATGTGAATTGTCTATTTATTATCAAGCAAGTAATACCCGTTCTGGGCCACGCAAGTCATGTCAAGTCAAGTCAAGTACGTGTCGTGAAATGTCAAATCTAGCTAGTCATGCACTTCTGTGCAATGCCACACCGTGATTAATATAGCTCCCATGGGCACAAGTACTTTCGGGTGCTCCTCCCAGGACCAGATCGCGCCCTATATGCACAAGCATTGAGTCATGTTTATTTTAGACATCTACTACAATTATAGCTAATATAGAGTTCCAAAGGATAAACCATTGTAGGATGATAAGGTAGATTTCACGAATGAAAGAGTTCAAGGGCTGAACTTTGAACAAGTATGACATATCATTAATCCTCACGAAAAACCAAGACATGGCGTAAAACTAGGTAAATGGCGTCCACTCAGTCGCCACGAATTACTGATATAGCAGCGACTATCTGGTCGCTAATTCCTGTGAACAGTATAGGCTCGATGAAATAGCGCCCAGGCTCAGGTCGCTATATAAGGGAAATAACGGCCCTAGATAGGTCGCCAATTCCTTTTGGCGTCCATGTCAATGTCACCAATTACTGACAGAGAACAACTTCTCACAGAGGCTAGAAACAGCGCTCTATGAGGGCCAAACATCACGCTTCTTCAGAGTGACGTGACAAGACACTATGTCAGGGGTTTTTAGGGTACAACCTACTCGGCGACCTTGAAGGAATCCAAGGCTTCGCGTAGACTTATGGAGGTCTCTATGATGAAATTGTTGCATCCCTACGGTTTTGATGATGTCTCACACTATAAATCAATCTGTTTCTATCTCTAGATCAATGCATGCATCATCTATCAAGTCTAAACATTGTCTCGCACACATGCTACAAAGTCTGCACATCCCGTTTGCACTAAGTCTATACATTGCCTATGCATTCACTTGTCTAGTTGCATGAGACACTAAGTCTGTACATGGTCCAGGCACTCGCAAAGTCTGTACATCGGCTTGGCGCTCGTAGAGTCTATACATCGACTTGGCGCTCGTAAAGTCTATACATCGGCCTGGCGCTCGCAGAGTCTGTACATCGACTTGGCGCTGGAAAAGTCTATACATTCATGAGCCAAGGCTGTACATCATCTGCTGCATGCCACTTCAAGTCTGTACATGGTCTTGGCATATGCATTCATAAAGCCTATACATTCATCAGTTGATAGTTGGCCAAGTCTATACATTATAAGACCAAGTCTGTACAATCTTGTGCATGCATCGTCTCATGCATCATCTCTCTCAAAGCCTGTACAGCCAGCTCTGTCTCACTTAGTGCCTCATCAAGTATGTGTGGACACCAAAAAAAATGGCGATGATGATCATGGCGACATTCGCGCCTACACATTCAAGCGCGAGTCGAAGATGAAAATGCCGAATAAACCTCATGCCTCGCCCGATCAAGACGAGGACTCGCTTGGTGGTCCGCTACCCGCTAAGGAAGCCCCTAAGCAAAAGATACAGCTACAACGCTCCTACCGGACATGCCGAGAGCTGAATCAGAGAAAAGTCAGGAACTCCGGCACAGTCTCGGCATGCACCGAAAGTCACGCAGAATCTGGGACCGAGTCCCAGAGGCTACAAACGGAATATTGCGGAGGCCATACATTGCAACCGGAACGTTCTGGGAATGCTGACATTCATATAAGCGGCCGTGACTTCGAAAAGAATCCGTTTGGTGCTTAAAACGGCACGAAGGGGCCTTAAAACGGCGCCCCGCCCCTTTTTTGCTCAAAACGGCGCGCCCCCCTTTCTCTTTGGCTGTCCGGCGCGCTCCTGTCGAAGGGGCCTTCCCCCTTTTGATGCTTAAAATGGCGCCACTTGTGTTGCATTAAAACGGCGCCACCTTATGCACAAGTTACCCGGCGCGCTCATTTGAAGGAAATGCCACCCCCCTTGCAATGCTTACACGGTGTGGCCCCCTCGAATAGCTTTAATCCGACGTGGTCACTATTACCCCATGCCGGTTTAACCCCATTCCATCCCATCTCTGGCACGATGCTCTGTTTTGCTTAAATGCAGTGCGCAGGGAGCATTCAATGTTCTGAAGCCGTGCCTCCGTCTCCACTCGACAGCTCATTAACATCGTCGGAGAAGGCATGTCTTCAGATGAAGATCTCCCGGCAAACCCGCAACTGTGCCATCCTCGGACGAACGACAAGGTACGGCGCCAATCACCGGATGCTAGCATAGAAGCCAACCCTGTTCGTCTGGCAGACGAACGCAGTGGCGGGAGTTCTCTTCCGTTCGAGCAAAGAAAAGGCAACCCACTATATATATACTCTGCAGAAGAGAAGAAGAAAGAGAGGAGGATCCTGGCTTTCTCCTGGCTGGGCCATCCAAAAAGGAAGAAGGGGTTCTCTCGGCTATGTGCAGTGAAGAGAAGAAGAAAAAGGAAGAAGAAGCTCAGTCCACCCATGCCGGCGAGGTGAAGAGAAAGAGATAGTGTGTGAGTGTGAGAGGTGAGTCGAGCGGGGGGGATCTGTATTCTCCTTTTCCTTCACGTCAGTATCTTCTTCCACCCCCCTTTTTGCAATGTATTCCACTCCCATCCCTGTGTCAACTGCTTCCCCGTTTGTGAGGATGAATAAAAGAAAAGGGCCCTTCTACAAGCTCAGTGTTTCTCCGTTACGATCTACGCCTCCCTCCCCCCTCTAATCGTCCAGGGCCCTTCGAGGCTTGCTTGTCCATAGCATGTCCCTCAAGGGAACCCATCACCGGATGAACATTCGTGGCCCTCGTGGCAAACATCTATCCCGTGCCGAAGATTCATCGCCCGTGAGTCGTGGTCGCTCTTGAAGGCTAGCCCTCGAGCGCTCCACACTCACACATGGGTTCGGACCGCCGTAAGGCCACTCCGATGTTTGAGGGTCACCCCGGAGCAATCCGTTTGGTGGCCTTCGCTTCTCTCTGGCAAGCCCCGGTCTAGGGGGAGATGCTGCCCGATTTTCGTCAGGGGATTAAGAACACTCAGGAACAAACGAACAAACCACCTCCGAGAACAAGAATAACACGCAGTAAGCTCTGTGAATCAAACCCTTCGAACGAACACTTAAGCATTCATGCTAATTCACCTCAATAAACGACTAAAACGTTTAAACCCCCTTTTCATCAACCTAATCTTCCAAATGGATGAACAAACCAGTCTTTAACCCAACCTGCAGGTGAAAGAAAAGAAAGAAACACACAGTCAATTGCTTTGAAGCAACCCTCGGAAGAGTTTATCCCAGCGCGGTTACTGTGCCGCCGCGCCGTTTTAACCCACACTCGAAACCCCTTTCGATTCTAATCCGGCGCCCTTAAAACCGGTGCGCCCCTCTCTCCTTGAATGGCCTTGATACGGCGCACTCCCACTCCTCCATACACCTTAACCCGGCGCCCTTAAAACTGGTGCGCCCCTCTTCCATTGCAAGGCTATTCCAGCGCGCCTCTCCTTTGCCACCCTTAAAACGGCATGGCCCAATTCCGGCACGCCCCCCTTCGTTTGACCCTTAAAACGGCATGGCCCCTCTTCCTTCTTGCCATATAACCGGCGCCCCCCCTTAACATCTTTAACCGGCGCGCCCCTCTCAACACACTTAAACCGGCGCGCCCTCCTCTTGATACTAATCCGGCACGCCCCATCCCCCTTTGCTTCCTTAATCCGGCGTGCCTTATAAAAGAAAACATCAGTAAGCTAAATAGAAAAAAGACTTGAAGCTAATGAATAAAACTAATCAAAAGTTTCCCCCTTACATCAGTAAGCACGCCGAACCCCGCGACCAAACCGCGCAGGTCGATCCACGTGCGAGGGCGCACGATGGCGAGTTCGGGCTCCACACTTAACAATTCACTCCCCCGGACTCGGTGCAAAGAGAAAATCAATGATGCCTTGTGGTATCGGACGTGGACCTCGGAACCCCCGACATGGTCATGATCCGAACACAGTCTGGGCCAATAGTTCGTTAACTCGACCCGCTTCTCCCGGGATCTAATCCCGCAACGCCACATTAAACTTGTCGTGTCTACGGTAGACATCCGTATGGTTTTATCGTCGTCCTTGACGCTACTAATACGGACTTCCGTCCGAATAATGAATGGTCCGTTAGTGACCGACGTATATACCGGGATCCAATCCCGCACCCACAGGAAACGTGCCGTACCTACGGCAGACATCCGTATGTCTTTGTCGTGGTCTTCGATGCTTCGAATATGGACTTTCGTCCGAATACTGAATTATCCGTTAGTGACCGACGTACATATACCGGGACGTGATCCCGCATTTGCATTAAACTTGCCGTACTCACGGTAGGTATTTGTACGATTTGTCACCGTCTCTAACACTACAAACACGGACCTTTGTCCGAACATAAAGCGGTCCATGCGTGACAACCAAAATCTTAATGGGACGAGAAGGCTCTCGTCATCCCCGGACCCTTTGCATGGGAATATCAATAAGGCTTCCGTGGGCCATGCTTAGACCTCGGATCCGCCCCGATCATGGTCATTGCTTGACCCATATCCTCGGCCTATAGCCCGCTCTCTTCGAACGCACATGGGTTCTCAGATCTGGTCCCAGGACATCCTCCCGTTGCCCCATTGGCACCGGAAATATTAACGATGCCCACGCGAGCCCGACTTCGACCGCGGGGGGCCCACCGCAGTATGGTCGTAGCTTGATCTTGCACCGGGCCGACAAACTTATCGGTTTCTGACTGCTCTAATCGGGATTTAACTGAACGTTTCCCGTCCCTTTGAACAATAAATTTGCCGTACCCCGGCATACATATGCTCCGATTTTCCCGTGACGATCTTGATTTTCTGAAGCCGGATGCTCGTCCGAATATCAAAATGGTCCCTTGAGTGACCGACATATTTCGAATGCTTGCTTCCCTAGACATCGGGCTTTCCGGCTGATTTGAGACCCCTATCGGCTTGTTTCTCTCGATATAGTTTTCTGGCCATGAGGCCCCTTTTCCTGGCGATTAATCAAGGGTGTTCCCCTATCTGAGGGGATGTAAATGACGCCGTGACCTTTATGGCATGGCGGGTTCCAGTCCCGACACGAACCACACAATCGTCTGATTAGTCAGATCGAGCGCACAATAAATCATCACTTTGTGACTGGCACGCCCACGCACTTAATAAACGAATAAACCCACCGAATAAACCGACTTAAAGAAACAAACAAATGAGCGTGTCAAAAAGTGCGTCCACAGTATGTACATAGTTTGGCTGCATAACACAAGTCTATACATCCGCATGCATAGCATGCACGGGTTCAAGTCTATACACTCCTTATCTTTACCTACGTTCAGAACACTAAGTCTATACATCGCGTGAAGTCTGTACATCGGTAAAGTCTGCACATGGTTGTTTTGAAGCTGCATCAACTCTATACATTGTCGCCTGCTCGTGCAAGTCTATACATTGCTGTCTCATGCATTCTAAGTCCATACACTGCATTTGAGCATTGTTCTTCACAGCAAGTCTGTACACTGCTTTCTCATGCACGCAATCAAAGTGTGTACAGCCTGTGTTCGCATCGGTTAAGTCTATACCTTTGCTATGGCTTGTTTATGCATCGTTCTCATCAAGTCTATACATTGCTGTCTCATGCATTCTAAGTCCATACACTGCATTTGAGCATTGTTCTTCACAGCAAGTCTGTACACTGCTTTCTCATGCACGCAATCAAAGTGTGTACAGCCTGTGTTCGCATCGGTTAAGTCTATACATTTGCTATGGCTTGTTCATGCATCGTTCTCATCAAGTCTGTACATTGCTTGACAGCATGCCTGAGCACTCATCGTCAATGTACACACACTCCTATATGCTTTGTGTATTGTTCAAAACAAGTCTGTACATAGTTCTCGCTTGGACACTAAGTCCATACACTCAATGCTGCATCATGTCTATACACGCTTTGTTAAAAGTTTGAACTAACTCGATACATCCTTCTTTCTCTTCCTACAGATTGGGTCAAGCTGATGATTGGGCACGTGATCCGAGGTGGTGCCTGGCACGTGATCCGATGTTGCTTTGGAAAAGGAGGGAACGAGCCCCACTCATGCCACACGGTGAAGTCATGGAATTCAGGTCGGAAGTCATATAAAAGGAAGTCCTCTGCGATCAGAAGAGGTGAACTGGAGGAAAAAAGTTGAGAAGATGAGTCCCTGAGTAGAAGAAGAATAGAGAGAGCCTCCACGTTCCAGAGAGAAGATAGAGAGAAATGATTTAAGAGAAATGATCTGAGAGAAAAGTCCTTGAGAGAGAGAAGAGTCTGTGACTGTGAAGATCTGCTTCTTCGGAAGCTACATTGTTCTTGATTTTTAGAAACGATTGTCGTTCTTCGATTGTCCTATTTTTCTATTTTCATTTAATCTTTTGTCATCTCATATTGTTACCCTCCAGTGTTCGGAGGAAGGGAGAGATTCTCCGGTTTCCCTCTGGGCTGCAGAGGAAGAGAGATCTGTGATCTCTGGTTTGCCAGTGACGGGCTGTCACTAGCAGGTTCCCTCCGGTTTGGAGGAAGGGAGATTCGTCTCCGGGTCTGGTCTTGCGAGTAGCAGGTCTAGGTGTCAAGCTCTGTGGGTTGCAGAGTTTGGGTTGAGGGATTTGTTTCCCTTGATTAGTCAAGCTGTTCGGCAACATATGTTTGCAGACTGAGTCTGTTGTTCTAGCTGTTGCTAGTGGAAGCCTCACTCTGGTTTGGAGTGTGGGGTGGATGTAGATTGTAGACTACAATCGAACCACCTTAAAAACTCTCTATCTCTTCTGTGGGTTGCTTGTTATTGTTGTGTTGCTCCTCCTCTGCTCGACATTTTGCTTCACTGTGAACAGCCCTCTCGATATCACTTACATACTCTTTCATAGTTATTGACTGCTTTAGCAATACTTTTTGCTGTATCTGAAGGGTTTATAAATGAAGTTGTGGTTTATCACTGGATTATTAATTTTAGGGGGTGATCTATTCATCCCCCCCTTCTATATCACTCTATGCTGCGCATATCAATTGGTATCAGAGCAGGTTTACATCATGTGGGCCAACGGTCAGGGTAATCCTACTGGTCCTCGAAGTTTCATGCCTGAGGGACAATCCATTAGTCGCCCTCCATTATTTGATGGTAATAATAATCTCTTTTGGAAAAACAGGATGGAGGTGTTCATCAAGGCACAGAGCCACAAGCTATGGAGGGTAATCACTACAGGGCCGTATGACCTACCACCGAACGAGGACGCATGGACAGATGATCATGTCAAGTTATCTTCACTTAACTGGACGGCCTTGAACATCATCCAGTGTGCTGTACACCCAGATGAATACGCCCGCATATCAGCCTATAGGACGGCCAAGCGAATGTGGGATGAGCTGGAACTAATCTACGAAGGTACAGCTCAAGTGAGAGCCATGAAGGTAAATCTCTCACCACTGAGTATGAATTGTTTAAGATGAAACCAGAGGAGACCATCACTGAAATGTATGCCAGGTTGTCCTTTTTCACGAACACTCTTAAGGGGCTAGGGAAAGAGATAGCTGAGGCAGATGTAGTCAGAAAGATTCTTAGGTCTCTAACCCCAGCATGGCACACTAAGGCCATCGTGATAGAAGAGTCAAAGGATCTGACGACTATGACAGTGAATGGACTCATAGGATCCCTCATGACCTATGAGATGAACTTTAAAAGAGGTGGTGAAGGAAGTGACAGGAAGGGCAAGAATGTTGCTCTCAAGGCATCCCGCAACAAGGGTAGCAGTAGCGGGAGCAGTAGCTCTGAGTCCGATGGTTTTTCCAATCTCGACCAGGAGGAGCAGGCAATGCTCACTCGACAGTTCAGAAATTTTTTAAGGACTAAGGGGAAGACCTTTAGGATGAAGAAGCCATACTCCTTTAGTAAGAACGTTGAATCTAACAATAATAAGGATAGAAATACTAAGAGAATCACTTATTTTCATTCCAACAAACAGGGACACATGAAAGGGGACTGCCCAGATCTCCAGAAGAAGGGTCCCAACTTTCAGAAGAAAAGCTCAAAGGTGCAGAAAAAGAAGAAGCCACAGGCAATGGTCTGCACGTGGAGCGATGAGGAAGAAGATCCGGAAAGCACTTCCTCGGAGGAAGATGAAGAAGAAATTTGCCTAATGGCAAATAGCGAAGAGGAGGTAACAAATGTCTTTGAAAATTTTTCTATTGATGACTGGGAAGATGCCTATGCTGAATTATTAGACAAGTTCAATTCACTCAGAAAAGAGCATAGGGTCCTCAAGAGAAAATTCAATACTAATATTGAAGAACTAACCCAAATCAGTGAGGAAAGACTGAAACTAAAAGAAGAACTAGAAGAAATGACTTCCCTAAGAAAAGAAAATGAAAAGCTCAAGGGAGAAAACCAGGAGAGTCACACCCAGCTCAACGGACTCAAAATCAAAATTGAAGAAAGCCTGAATGAAAATAGAGTGATCTCAGAGAAATATGAAGCTGTTAAGAAAGTGAACGCTGAACTTTTAAAAAATTCTGAGTCTCTTCAAAAAGAGCTGGAAGACAAACAAAAGGTTTTGGAAAAATTTGTCCAAGGAAAAACAAGTCTGGATGCTATACTAGGGACAAGGGTTAACTTCAATAGGGAGGGTCTAGGCTATGACCCAACTAACAAGAGACCCTTTCAATTCAAAACCACCACCTTCTGCCCAGAGAAGGGAAAAGAGAAGCTGGACACATCATCCAGCTCAAATAGCAGTCAAGGAGCTCAACGTCCGAAAGAAAATTTAACAAACAGTGCTTGTCGACCATTCAAAATGGGAATGAATTTTGTGAAGAAGTTTACTAAGCCCACTCACCAGAACCTAAATGGTAGATGGACCAAGCAAGTGGATCAGAATAAAAGCTGGAATTACTACAAATAGATGGGTCCAAACAAGATCTACTGGAAAAATAACTATCATCCTCAAAAATCTGTTAATCAACAAGCTCACAGGAGATATCCCAGGAATGGGAAGCCCAATGACTGGAACAGAGTTTACTTCTCCAGACCAGCTGGACATAACCCCGGTTATAATTTAAATAAACCCGAAGTAAAGGTGCCAGAGAAAACCATGTTGAAGCAAATCTGAATTCCTAAACATCTACTTAGAGATTTGAATAATGTCTTTGGACCCAACTCATCTTGGGTTCCAAATCACTCTACTTAATTTTGGTTGTGTAGGTCGGCCTAGCAGCTGAAGACAACAAGTGGTACCTCGACAGTGGCTGCTCCAGGCACATGATAGGAGACCGATCCAAGTTCAGCAAGATAGAGATGAAGGTAGGGGGTCTGGTCAAATTTGGAGGAAAGAACAGAGGTAAGATCATTGGAGTTGGCACAGTAGGTAAGTCTTCCACAAACTCCATAGAAAAAGTTCTACTTGTGGAAGGTCTTCAACACAACCTGATTAGCATTAGTCAATTATGTGACAAGGGTCACAGGGTTGTGTTTGATGATGACTAATGCAAAATTTTTGAAATAAATTCCGATGTGGTTAAATTTGTAGCCAATAGGACTAATAATGTCTACATGATAGACTTGGATGCTGAATCTGAACCTAATCTTTGTTTATCTGCTAATTCTGAAAATGATACTTTTGAATGGCATAGACGTCTAGGCCATGCTTGTTTCTCTACTTTAAATAAATTGGTCAAGCATGATTTAGTTAGAGGCATGCCTAGAATCAACTTCAATTCTATTTCAAAATCCTGTGATGCATGTGCTCTAGGTAAACAGACCAGGAATTCTTTCAAGCTAAGATCTGAGCCATTGTCCTCTAGACCAATGGAACTTCTCCATATGGACCTCTTTGGTCCTACTAGGACTCAGAGTCTTAATGGGAATAGGTTTGGCTATGTGATCATTGATGACCACTCTAGATTTTCATGGATCTTTTTCTTAGCCAATAAAAGTGATGCTTTTCAAAAGTTTAATCATTTTTTCAATATGGTCAAACAAGAAGGAAAATACAAGATTTGTTCAATTCAATCTTACCATGGAGGTGAGTTTGAAAATTCCATGTTTTCTAATCTTTGTGAAAGAGAGGGACTAACACACAGGTTTTCTTCTCCCAGGACACCTGAACATAATGGAATTGTGGAGAGAAGAAATAGAGTTATTGTGGAGATGGCCCGAACCATGCTGATTGAGAGTCAATTACCAAGGAAGTTCTGGGTAGAGGCGGCCAATACAACAACTTATATAATCAACAGGGCCATGGTAAGACCTATTCACAAGAAAACACCCTATGAGCTACTAAAAGGTAAGAAACCAAACTAGGTTCATTTCAGAATTTTTGGAGCTAAATGCTTTATTCATAATAATGACAAGAAAGACTTAGATAAGTTTGAAGCTAAAAGCTCCCCTAGAATATTTTTAGGATACTCTGAAGTGTCAAGGGCATATTGGGTCTTTAACATAACAGACTAGAAAGTTGAAGAGCCTCCACACATCATTTTTAGTGAAAAGAAAGGTGTTACTAACATTGAAAATACTGACAGGGATTCCAATCACGATGGGGAATTCCTAGAAGACCAAGAAGAAGAGAAGACTCAGCCGAGTGGAACATCAAATCCTCCCAACCAGGAAGGGACAGAAGAAACAGGTGAGTCTTCAATAAATGTTAGATTTCTTAAAGATCATCCGATAGATAATGTCATAGGCAACCCTGAAGATCCTCTTCGGACTAGGTCTCATTTTAGGAATGTTAATAATCAAGACCTAATTGCTTTGGTCTCACAAATTGAACCCAAATCAGTAGAAGAGGCCTTGGCTGATCAATCTTGGGTCAATGCTATGTGTGAGGAATTAGGTCAGTTCGAAAGAAATAATGTCTGGGAGCTTGTTCCAAGACCAGAAAGTGTTAATATCATAAGAACTAAGTGGGTGTTTAAAAATAAAATGAATGAAGATGGAATCATTTCTAGGAATAAGGCCAGACTAGTAGCCAAGGGCTACTGTCAGGAATTTGGTGTTGATTTCGATGAATCCTATGCACCTGTTGCTAGGATGGAAGCAATAAGAATATTGCTAGCTTTTGCATGTTCCAAGAATATAAAACTCCAACAAATGGATGTTAAAAGTGCCTTCTTAAATGGAGTCATTAAGGAAGAGGTTTTTGTTGAACAACCCCCTGGATTTCAATTCTCCCCTCAACCTAACCAAGTTTTTAGGTTAAACAAAGCCCTGTATGGTCTAAAGCAAGCTCCTCGAGCATGGTATGAAAGACTGACTGAATTTCTAATCAGCAAGGGCTACAATAGAGGTAAGGTTGATCAAACTTTTTTTACCAAGGGTACAAATAAAGATCTCATCATAGTTCAGGTATATGTAGATGACATTGTGTTTGGATCAACTAGCTGTGAACTATGTGATGAATTCTCTAAAATGATGTCTGCTGAATTTGAGGTGAGTTTGATCGGTGAACTAAAGTACTTTCTTGGCTTGCAGGTACAACAGTTAGAGGATGGATGCTTCATCAACCAGACCAAATACACAATGGAACTATTCAAGAGGTTTGGTATGAAAAACCTAAGCACATTACAACACCCATAGTACCAATACCTCACTAGATGCAGATGAGACAGGTAAAGAGGTAGATGCCAAGCTCTATCGAGGTATGATTGGATCTCTACTTTACTTGACAGCCTCTAGACCTGATATACAGTTCAGTGTAGGTATGTGTGCAATATATCAGTCTAGACCCACTGAATTACATTTAGCTGCAGTGAAAAGAATTTTCAGATATTTGTCTGCTACACACTCTCTTGGTCTATGGTTCCCTGCTTCACACACACTTGATTTAGTTGCATACACAAATGTTGATTATGCAGGGTGTAAACTAGACAGAAAAAGCACTAGTGGTCACTGTGAATTTTTGGGTGGGTGTTTAGTGTCTTGGGGTTCCAGGAAACAACATTCTGTGGCCCTCTCCACTGCAGAGGCTGAATATGTGGCTGCAGGGAGTTGTGGTACACAAGTCATTTGGATTAAACACCAGCTTCAGGACTACCAAGTAGACCTGGGGTGCACACCTATCTATTGTGATAATACCGGTGCCATCAATCTTGCCAAGAATCCTATTTTGCATTCCCGTACCAAACACATAGAGATAAGGCATCATTTCATAAGAGATGAGGTCTCTAAAAACAACTTTGAACTGATTCATGTAGGCACTGCTAATCAGATTGCTGACATCTTCACCAAACCTCTGGACAATGAAAAATTCACTACATTGAGAAAAGAATTAGGCTTATTCAAGTTGTCTTTAGTGTGAAGAATGTTCCTTTTGTGAGGGGGAGTTCTGTGTGTCTGATTGTTAGCTTTCTGTAATGCTATGGTTAAGGGGGAGCTGGTTGAGCTGTGAGAGGGGGAGTTCTTTGACTGATTCAAAAAGACTGACCAGATGTGTGTCATTGCTGATTCTCATGACTGAACTAGTGCGGTTCTCTCAGACAGTAGAATCACACTCATCTCTTAAGTCTATTAGTCTGTGTTACTAAAGTCTAGCTAGAATCTTCCCTCTGGTAGTCTATCGGAGAACTGGATTAATTGTATAAAGTATATCTTCCTACATTGTCAGTGATTCTGGTTCAGGCCAAAACCTGTATGTCTTGATATCTGACCAAAACAACTTGAAATCTAGTCTTCAAGATTCACTTCAAGAAATAGTCCTTCTGGTATTGTTTTCAATCATTCCATCTTCTTAACACAAGGGATCAACTGAATGAAAAAAGGTCTTGATTTGGTCACTGAGAAACTGGGAGCTTCATCAATGAAATGAAGTTTTTCTCCTATGTCATGAGGTGTCAAATGCTTAACAAAAAATGAAAAGAAATGACATTAATATTCTGACCATCACAGAGCAATGGTGGCTAGCTGGTGAGTAACTGGGGACTCTGGCCTCTAATCAAGGTGTTTCCTCATGTCAAAAGCCACAGTTACTAACTCTGTTCCTTAAAAAAAAGGAAGTAATGAGGTACTCACACTGAGTAACTGGGGATTCAGGCCTCTAATCAAGGTGTCTCCCTTATGTCAAAAGAGTGAATTACCAACTTACTCACTGGTCTTCTTAAAAATCACCTCAAAATCCCTTATCGTTATACACTTTCATGGATTGCTTGTCCTCAATACCTGGAGAACACCTTCTCTGACTTTGTCTCTTGTTGTCTTCTGGGATAGTTGCTTGTTCAGCTATGTCATGCCATACTTGTTCACCCCTGTTCTAAATCATTCACTATGTATGTTGATAAACTTTTCTCTCATTCTAGCTCTTTATTGTTTACTGGAGTTCAAGAATCTTCACTTGAGTTTAGCACCTCACTTATTCTCTTAAGACTTGCTCGTGTCTTTCTACACTAAGATGTTACTGTACTTCTTCCTCATGTCTCCAGCACTTTCACATATCCTTCATTTCCATTTGATGATGTCAAAGGGGGAGAGAGGTTTTGCAATATCAATAGGTCATGAGTTTTAGGGGAGAATTGTTCATGAGCTGTGGGGGTGAATAGTTTGTCTTGGAAATATCTGAGTGGTTTTGGAGAAAGAAGTGTTTTAGCAGTAGTGTTTAATTTGGCTCTGCATGCGCTTGCCTTGAATTTGCTTTGATTGTTAAAGCTGTTGTTAATTTCTTTTAAGCCTTGATATTGCTTGATTCATAGTGTTGCCATCATCAAAAAGGGGGAGATTGTTGCATCCCTACGGTTTTGATGATGTCTCACACTATAAATCAATCTGTTTCTATCTCTAGATCAATGCATGCATCATCTATCAAGTCTAAACATTGTCTCGCACACATGCTACAAAGTCTGCACATCCCGTTTGCACTAAGTCTGTACATTGCCTGTGCATTCACTTGTCTGGTTGCATGAGACACTAAGTCTGTACATGGTCCAGGCGCTCGCAAAGTCTGTACATCGGCTTGGTGCTCGCAGAGTCTGTACATCGACTTGGCGCTCGCAAAGTCTGTACATCAGCCTGGCGCTCGCAGAGTCTGTACATCGACTTGGCGTTGGCAAAGTCTATACATTCATGAGCCATGGCTGTACATCATCTGCTGCATGCCACTTCAAGTCTGTACATGGTCTTGGCATATGCATTCATAAAGTCTATACATTCATCAGTTGATAGTTGGCCAAGTCTATACATTATAAGACCAAGTCTGTACAATCTTGTCCATGCATCGTCTCATGCATCATCTCTCTCAAAGTGTATACAGCCAGCTCTGTCTCACTTAGCGCCTCATCAAGTATGTACATAGTTTGGCTGCATAACACAAGTCTATACATCCGCATGCATAGCATGCATGGGTTCAAGTCTATACACTCCTTATCTTTACCTATGTTCAGAACCCTAAGTCTATACATCGCGTGAAGTCTATACATCGGTAAAGTCTGCACATGGTTGTTTTGAAGCTGCATCAACTCTATACATTGTCACCTGCTCGCGCAAGTCTATACATTGCTGTCTCATGCATTCTAAGTCCATACACTGCATTTGAGCATTGTTCTTCACAGTAAGTCTGTACACTACTTTCTCATGCACGCAATCAAAGTGTGTACAGCCTGTGTTCGCATCGGTTAAGTCTATACATTTGCTATGTCTTGTTCATGCATCGTTCTCATCAAGTCTATACATTGCTGTCTCATGCATTCTAAGTCCATACACTGCATTTGAGCATTGTTCTTCACAACAAGTCAGTACACTGCTTTCTCATGCACGCAATCAAAGTGTGTACAGCCTGTGTTCGCATCGGTTAAGTCTATACATTTGCTATGGCTTGTTCATGCATCATTCTCATCAAGTCTGTACATTGCTTGACAGCACGCCTGAGCACTCATCGTCAATGTACACACACTCCTATATGCTTTGTGCATTGTTCAAAACAAGTCTGTACATAGTTCTCACTTGGACACTAAGTCCATACACTCAATGCTGCATCATGTCTATACACGCTTTGTTAAAAGCTTGAACTAACTCGATACATCCTTCTTTCTCTTCCTACAGATTGGGTCAAGCTGATGATTGGGCACGTGATCCGAGGTTGGTGCCTGGCACGTGATCCGAGGTTGCTCTGGAAAAGGAGGGAACGAGCCCCACTCACGCCACATGAGTGAAGTCATGGAATTCAGGTCGAAAGCCATATAAAAGGAAGTCCTCTGCGATCAGAAGAGGTGAACTGGAGGAAAAAAGCTGAGAAGATGAGTCCCTGAGCAGAAGAAGAATAGAGAGAGAGCCTCCACGTTCCAGAGAGAAGATAGAGAGAAATGATTTGAGAGAAATGATCTGAGAGAAAAGTCCTTGAGAGAGAGAAGAGTCTGTGACTGTGAAGATCTGCTTCTTCGGAAGCTACATTGTTCTTGATTTTTAGAAACGATTGTTGTTCTTCGATTGTCCTATTTTTTTGTTTTCATTTCATCTTTTGTCATCTCATATTGTTACCCTCCAGTGTTCGGAGGAAGGGGGAGATTCTCCGGTTTCCCTCTGGGCTGCAGAGGAAGAGAGATCTGTGATCTCTGGTTTGCCAGTGATGGGCTGTCACTAGCAGGTTCCCTCCGGTTTGGAGGAAGGGAGATTCGTCTCCGGGTCTGGTCTTGCGGGTAGCAGGTCCAGGTGTTAAGCTCTGTGGGTTGCAGAGTTTGGGTTGAGGGATTTGTTTCCCTTGATTGGTCAAGCTGTTCGGCAGCATATGTTTGCAGACTGAGTCTGCTGTTCTACCTGTTGCTAGTGGAAGCCTCACTCTAGTTTGGAGTAAGGGGTGGATGTAGATTGTGGACTACAATCGAACCACCTTAAAAACTCTCTGTCTCTTCTATGGGTTGCTTGTTATTGTTGTGTTGCTCCTCCTCTGCTCGACATTTTGCTTCACTGTGAACAGCCCTCGATATCACTTACATACTCTTTCATAGTTATTGACTGCTTTAGCAATACTTTTTGCTGTATCAGAAGGGTTTATAAATGAAGTTGTGGTTTATCACTGGATTATTAATTTTAGGGAGTGATCTATTCATCCCCCCCTTCTATATCACTCTACGCTGTGCATATCAGAAATCACCAGTCCGAAGGAAGGAATATCCCGCAGAGGGTTCAAACATCATTGAGAATTGAGTGTGTAATCAATCAAATCAAAACAGGGACTCCATCTATGGATGTGAGATGAGTGTGTCAAGTAACCCGCGATATGGGTTGAGAAACGTGATGAAACTAAGAGACAAGAAATCGGTGCCTCTATTGAAATCGCCATTTAAAGAAATAGTGACCTTATGAAAGGTCATTCAATCAGGTTTTATATCAAAATTTCCATAAGTATATTAGTAATTAACGACATTGAATAAGGGTGTTAATTCTAGGATTTTCCAAAAATTTATATATGTGTTTTAAAATAGCGACTGTATATAGTGGCGTTCATTCTTTAAATGACACCCTGATCTCGGTCGTTATTTCATAATTTTCTAATATATTCAACATTTACTGGTTATTTTACAAATTAGCGCCCTGGTATGAGGGCGTTCATTGTCTAAATAGCGATGATAGAAAAGGCGCGCATTATTTGTCCAGTGATACGCATCGGGCAGATATATTTCTAGACACAAGTTACTATTCATAGATTGAAAGTTCACAGAATCAGGAACTTTCAAACATGATCTGATAGAGAAAATTATAAAGAATCCAGAACTATATCCATGCATTAATTTTAACGTCAGGTTTTGTAGATATAAAACTTTAAACATGTAATATTTATTAAATGCTCGAAGAAATAGCGGATTCTTAAAGGGTCGTTCATTAAATGATGCCCTAACCACTGTCGCTATTCTAGAAGAATTAGCGACTATGCGTGTGGTCGTTCATTAAATCAGCGCCCATGACAGGGTCGCTATTTAAAAGAACTCAGTAAAAACTATAAAACTGAAAACAGAAAGCATGTATCATCCTATATGAGCTACATGCATGATTTGTTTAATATGATTAACAGTTTGGCTTTGTAACTTGAGAACACCTACCTTGTTTGCTTGGCTTGGATGACGAACAAAGAGATCTAAACAAGAACAATTACAGTAGCAACAGCTCGATCAGGATCTCGAACGGGGTAAAATAGATAGGCAGCAGTAGCAACTGCAATACTTCGCGTGTATAGGGAGTGGCCAGCAGGAAAATCTTGCTTGATCGCAGGAACCACGACAGTAATAATGGTGGAAGAAGAAGATGCAGCAGCCACAGCAACCGTTCAAGGAGAAGGAGGAAGAAGCAGAGCCTCTTCACTCCAGCAAGGTGCAACAAGGAGCAGGAAAAGGGAGGGCTCGAACATTTTAGCAGTAGTAGCCTTGGCTCGTTCGACGGAGGGGTTTATTTATAGGATTGAAGGACTTTGAATCCTAATGGTATATAAATTTCCATGTAAACAATCCTACTCGATCTAAAGTTTCCCATGCAATTACTATATTACTATATCCAAAGCCACCTTCCTATTTGAATCAAAACCCCTAAAGTCCTATACTCATGCAAACTTCGAACGTGGTTGTGGGCCTTGGACACCCACTCCTCTTGATATATGTATATATATATGCTACACTCCTTTAGTCAAGTAAAGTGTCATGGCTTTTGTTTCTTAAGGCCCATCTATTTATGTGTGTGTTGGTTTTATTTGTAATTGCCTTTCTTTCCTAGCCCACAAGGCCCATTAGTTTAGGTTTTCCTTATACGTGAGGCCCTAATATGGGTTAAGGCCCTTTTTAGTTTACTCCTTTGGTTTTATAATTTATTTATTTTGGGCTTTGCCTATTTAATTAGAAAATTTCTTATGTTCATTCTATTTAGGAAATTTTATTCCTATAATTTATAAAGGGTGCTACACCAGCACCCGGCTCAGGCACACAACCCCAGGCCTCATTAAGGTCGGTCCCCGAAGCAGAATCTCTGCATCGGGCCCCTGGCCTCCCATCTCTACAATGGGGTCTTTACCCCTACAATCCAGCAACACCGACTCCCAGTACAGGCCTTCCCCTTTGGGATTCGGCAACCTCAGCGCCCACTATGGGCCCTCTGCCTCATGCTCCAGCTATGCCAGTGCTCGGTGCAGGTTCGCAACCTTAGGTTGTCGGCACCACAATATCCTCTTCAACTTCGATTGTCGGTGTGAGAGCATCACCTCGAGCATCGATAACGCTTCTATCGACTCGGGCAAGAGCCTACGCTCGGGTCACTCAGCCGTCGGACCTCGGTATGGGCTCTATACCCCGAAGACCGATCCCAGCACTTTTTGCGGATTGCTTTGCGCTGCCAGCAGCGGTAGACCAAGTCTTCTCCGTCTACCACCTCAGAGCGGGATCCTCCTCGACACCCCAGAAAAAGCGCCACAGCGGCCACAGATGTAGGTGACTCGCTGCTATGACCAACAATTCCGGTAAGACCCTCCTTGTCGACAACTTGAGGATTCGTCTCGTTGGAGGCGAACCAATTTTACCCTGGGATCTGGCCATGCCTACGATCCCCACCACCAACCGCTTTAGCCTCCTGCAACGAACACGAGAGGATAAATCGGAGTTAAAAGAAGCAGGTGTCTCGACGACAAATCGGGGGCATCCGCACCAGCTCAGCACTCAGACTCCCAAATCTCGTCGAAAGAATCGTGAAGAGGGAGGTCAACCACTTAGCCTGAGAAGAATCTGGGTCACCCCAAAAGAGGCTCAAGCTATTCGGAGGGTGCACATTAAAAACCCCCTTCGAACGTCCGAGCACGGCGTCGATCGAGGCAAAGCTAAGCCTTCACCGGCACAGTCTGACGGCACCCAGCCCCTCAATGTCTCTAGCCTGAATAGGCGAAAACAAAGAAGGGCTCATGCTGAGCCCCACTAGCATCCAACTCCAGCCTCTCCCCGGGCCAACTCCAGTCTCAGGATGGAAGAGCCACCCCGACGGACCTCAGTCTTTCATAGACTGGGGGCACCAGTCCGCTTTAAGAAGCATCCCCAGAAAAAGCGGACAGTTCAGCTCATCAACGACGTAGTTCAGGTGCTCGCGTGTTCTACCACCGACACCAGCCCGATACTCAGTCCAATGACTTAAAACAGCCTCTTGCCCAGCTCAAGAGGCCTCGCTATCAAAATCAACCTCCGGCGTCGTCAGGCCACTTCGGCACTTCTGCCAGACCGCAAGCGTCAGAACGAGCTGAAAAGGTCCCAGTGGAGGGATATGGCACGCCTATCAATGCCGACCCAGCCAACAATGATCCTCCGACGAATGAAGTCCAAGAGGTGACTCTTGAGACTCTCATGAAGGAGAATCAATATTGTGAAGGCCCTCCTGCAAGGCCTCTTTCAAGAGTGGGACCTTTACCCTTAGCCACCTGCTAGGCCTCCGACCGAACCACTGGCAATACCAGTTGGGCACAACGGTGCTAACACCTTAGCGATCGCCGCCCGAACTCCAACAGCAGTTGGGTTCGGCACGCCTCCAGTGGAAGTACATCCACGAGCCTCCAACACACCTATGCCGGAAAGCCTCATGGCACAACAGCATATGATCGAGCGAATCATTGAGACAAAGCTCGTCCAATATGGAGAAGGGGCCGCGACTATAGACCTTCTATAGTGTCCTCTACCTACCACATCACCAACTGAAAAAGCTCCCTCCAGAGTACACCAAGCCCCCGAAGCTGCAAAAGTTCGACGGGCAAGGATCTCTGCATGAACACTTGGCCTATTACATTACTGCCATGGGCGAGCTAGCGTTGGATTAGTCATACCTCCTCTGCTACTTTGCAACTTCACTTGCAGGAACAACCTTTTAATGGTACTCCCACCTGAAGCCTAACTCAGTGGTCAATTGGGCAGATCTCCAGAAGAAATTCCTCGACCGCTTCTAGACGGCCGAGCGTAAGGTCTCCCTGGCCGAGCTCTGCTCTCTCCGGCAGAAGAAGGGTGAGGGTGCCCTCGACTTCATTAAAAGATGGCGAGACCTCAGTATGAGGTGTATCAACCCGCCAGCCCGAGAAGATGCTATTATCATCTGCCGCAAAGGCCTGGCAGCCGAGGTCAGTGAAAAGCTTCTCGACACCAATATCAAGGTCTTCGACCAACTCAACTCGGCAGTCGCCGAAATAGAGATGTTCTTCACTGAAAACCTGAGCTATACTTCAGCCAAGGGTAAATAGACGTGAGAATGCCAACATGGCAAAGAGGTGAACATCATTGAGTTCACTCCCACCGCTAAAGCCAGCAAGGAGGCCAAGTCAAGCGGCTCCGACAAGAATCCAGTAGACAAGCTATCCGCTCCTTCCTTTTCGAAGCGTATGAAGACACCTTTCTCCTTCAAGAAGGAGCACACGAAGATGCTCTTCGAACTCTGCATGGCTCAAAAGATCATCGAGCTGCCTGAAGCTCGAAGGCCAGATGAGGCCCATAAAACCGATGATCCTAGCTACTGCCCATATCATCGCATTGTTGGGTGCAGATATAGAGATATACGTAGATCCAGAAGGGGGGGTGAATGGATCTTTTTAAAACATTTTGCCTTGTTTAAAGATGTATAGAACTATGATGACTTATTCAGTGGATAATTTCATAAACACCAGTAATGCACGCCTAATCAACTATTAGGAAACATACATACGAAAGCTTTCTGGATGATAAGAAGCAATCAATCTCACACGAAAAGGCATTCAAACACACTACACAAGATATTTTAGGTGGTTCGGTCAGCTGACCTACATCCACCCCACACTCTAACCAGAGTATGGCTTCCGCTGATACACAGCTTAATCAGCTGGGCCTCACAGCTTGCCTACAATCTGCTGACTAATAGCTTGCACTGGGCCTTACAGCTTATGCCACCCACTGACAAACAGCTTGCGTTGGGCCTTACAGCTTATGCCATCCGCTGATAAATAGCTTGCCGCTGATCCACAGCTTCGGGGACGAATCCCTACAACCGCTGAGCTTCACAGCTTACTGTCCAGAGGAATCCTCCTCTACAACACTAACACACAGCTTGAAAAGAGTTTAAGAAGAAAATAATAAAAACTATAGCAACGGAAAGCTAGAACTGAAACCCGATGAAATGAAGCTCACACAGGAGCAAACTGGGTTGGATTTGATCCAAGGACAAGTTAGACAAATCTTCAGGAACTCTAGTCTCTTCTCTCGATCTTACTCCATCTTCATCTCTTCTTTTTCTCTATGTTTTTTATATCTGTCTCTGATCCTTCTTTTTCTTCTTTTTCTTTTTCTCTCACTATTTCTTCTTCTATGTTTTTTTTTCATCATCTGCCTGCTCACCTTTTACGAACAGATTCTCATTTTTATATGAGCATCAGAAAGAGGGCGTGTGGAGATCACATTTCCTGCCCAAGCTTTTAGTCCAGATCTGAGGACCAAGGCCACGTGGCATCATCTTAGCGTAATTACCCTCCACGTGTCATGAGCATAGCTCAGTCTTCAACCTTGGATCACGTGCTTTCTTTAGTCTCTTCGAATAAGTGTCCTGTCAAAATGTTAGACATTCAGTCTGCATAAGATACTTAGACAATCATAGGAATTGCACAGACTTCAGGTAGCATGAGAGCGAACGTGCACAGACTCAAGTACGCATGAATGCACCGACTTTGTTATACTGTAAGAGAGTCATGCACAGACTCAGTTATGCACATGCGAGGACTTGCACAGACCTTGACTCTATGCAGTACTGGATATGCACGGGCTTCAGTTAGCGTGTGCGAAGATTTGCATAGACCCCGGTTATGCACATGCGAGGACCTGCACATACCTTGACTCTATGCAATGCTGGATATGCACGGACTTCAGTTAGCGTGTGCGAAGTCTTGCACGGACCTCAGTTATGCACATGCGAGGACCTGCACATACCTTGACTCTGTGCAATGCTGGATATGCACGGACTTTAGTTAGCGTGTGCGAAGTCTTGCACGGACCTCAGTTATGCACATGCGTGGACCTGCACATACCTTGACTTTATGCAATGCTAGATATGCACGTACTTCAATATGAAGGACGTAGAACATGCACCAACTATGTATAACAGACAGGAACACATGCATTGACTATGTATAACAGACAGGAACACATGCATTGACTATGAATGAATTGCACCGACCCTGAATACGTAAACAACTAAGACGTATGCAGTCGTTATCTCCCAAATAACGTGGTATGCACATACCTGACTATGCACTGACTTCTTCGACCTATGCATGGACTATATGCAATAAACGCAAGGAACACAGACCTTGTATGCTGAATGACTTAACTGTGCACAGACTTAGATTTTATATGAAATGATCAAATGCAAACAAATTTATGCAATCCAGTATTCACATGACTCATAGATTGTCATCATTAAAACTAGGGTTCCAACAATCTCCCCTTTTTGATGATGACAACTATAATTCATGTATGATTGAAACTAACAGAGAATTTGTTTGTTGACATGCATGGCAAAGATAACATTCAGCATAAAGCATGCATCTAACACAAATATGCACTATGTTGATGTTACATTTCTGTGTACAGTAAGAGAATATTTTTTATTTACATCAGAAACTTGAAAAAACTATCCATCAGTAAAACAAAAACTCCATCAGTAAAACAAAAATTGTCCATCAGTAAACTCAAAAAACTTACTTTCATGCTCTTTCATATATGTCCACCTTCCACCTCAATATATTCTCCCCCTTTGTCATTATCAAAAATGGGGAAATCTTGTGAATCATTGACCTCTGTAACTCCCCCTGTCTCTAGAATGATGTGCAGAGCTGGAACCAGGGGTTGAAGATCTGTGCAGCATTGAGGTGTGAAGATTTCTCATGAAGTCTAACAACTCATCTAGCTTTCGATGTACTGTATACCCAAGTCTGTCCACTAGAGAGGTGGTAGAGTCTTGCTTTGTGAGGTTTTGGTTGATATTCTCTGAGAGGGTCTCCAGTTGAGATTGAACATCTTGAAGCTTGTTGATGACTTCAGGCTAACTGACTGCAATATTGTTCAATGTACTTTTTATTAACTCAAATTCAATCTTCAGATCAAAAGTGTGGCTCAGAATTTGAGCAAGCTTGGTAAAGGTTGAGAGTTGAGTATCTTGAATTTTGCTCACCATGTCACCAACACTAGTACTGATTCCCATAAGAGACTCCAAGATCTCTCGGACTGCTGCATTAGTTCTTTGTTTGGCAGTCAAAAACTCAATCCCTTGGGTCTTCACAATTCTTTCCAAATGTTGCAATCGGGCATCTACTCTGTCCAGTTGAATGGTATTGAATAGAAACTATTTGTTCATCAATTCATTTTGGTTCATTACTATCTCAGTCAGTTTTGACAGCATCTGGGCAATATCAGGCTCAGTACTAGGTCCAGGTGAACCAAATGTAGATGCACTAGTCTCTGGAAATTCAGTAAAGTATTCATGCTATGGTTCAGGAGATGAAGTGGGTGGTATACCAAGACTAATCATTTTCCCAAGATAAGGTCCATATGAGGGAGCAGGAGCAAGAGACATTCATGGATACAACTAAAATTGAGGAGCTGGTCCAATGACATACTCCTGCGTATCCTCTTCAGCAGCCCCTAGGGCTTCTTGTGGAGCTTCTTCTTCTCTTGGTTGTTCACCCTCCTGATCATTAACAACTGACTCAGCAATTTCTTCACAAATTTTGTCAGTCTCTTCTATCATAATCTGTGTAACCATCTCAGATAGTAATCCTTCATCTACTTCAATTTCTTCTTCTCTTTCCTCTTCTACACCTTGTGAATCAGCCTCTTGTGTTTCTGCTTCACTTGGTTGATCTTCCTCTTGTTCTTGTTGAACAAATTGCTCAGATTGCACTCCAAATTTATCAAATAGTTCATTGATATTTTGATCCAACTGTTGTGCAATTTGAGCATCAATTAAGTCCAATTCATGAATTTCTTGTTCTAGTTGAAGATCCTTGAGATTCTTCTCAACAGTTTTATCAGCAGATTCGTGGCCTTTTTCAACTAACATAGGAAGAATTTTTTCTTGAGGAATCTGAGGAGGCTGTTCTGACACTGTTTCGACTTGAACTTTCCTCTTCTTCTTCAAAGGAGCATGTTTTTTTTATTTATCCTTTCTTTGAATTTCACCAGAAACACTCTCTGAGTCGGTATCTTTCAGCCTCAAGTAGGTTTTAATAAAATCCATGTTGTACACATTAACTTTTGGAATTTCTTTCGAAAGCTCATTTTCTAAAGATATGTTCGCCTTCTTAAATATAACAGTTAAATGAGCTGCATATGGCAAATGTCTTCTAGACTCTTTGCAAGTTCTCATTATCTGAATAATTATTTCAGGCAAGTAAACTTTAATTCTCTTCAGCAGACAGTATAAAATAAATCTCTGAGTGTTGGTCAGTCTTCCTCTTTCTCTAACTTGTGGAGTGATCATAGCAGTAAGAATGTGATGCAGCAATCTCTTAGAGGAGAAAAATTGTTGCGTTGAACTGACCCAATTTTAACTGGTTTTTGTCTTGGGGATTCCTAGGCTCATCTGTGATGAGTGAGTATGCATCATGAAGATCATATGCAAACTTTCTTTTAGTTTCTCCTTCTTCTGGTATTTTAAATACTGTATGTAGGAGATGCTTAGAGACTTTAATCCTAGACCCCTTGACTTTAGAAATCAGTATTGCCTGATCCAAATCATACTTCAGATTCTGATAGAACTCAGATACGAGTCTCGGGTAGTATACTCTGTGCTTACCCAAAAAATTTATCCATTTCTGAACTTTAAAAATTTTGATCAACTCAAGATATTTTTCAATCATTTTCTGATCATGAAAATCTACGTACCGTGGGAAGACTATCTTTCCAGCTTCCAGTGTTATTTCTGCATGTCTTGATGCTTTAGCTGAGATATCTTCTTCTTCAAGTACTTTTCTCTTACCTCGACCCTGTGTTGTCTTCAGCTTCTTTACTTTTGGTGGCAGCACAACAACCTTTGCTGACTCACAATCTTCTAGCGACTGAACCTCTGATTCCTTTCTCTTCCCCTCGACGGACTTCTTCTGAACCGATTCAGAAGTTACTCCTTCTGCATGTGACTCCTTTGATCTTCGCTTATAGCATTTCGTCACATTGGTCTCCATGACTTAAGGAGAGGAGGGTTGCTGCTCTTCTGTGACCTTCTTCTTCCCCTCACTCGTGGCGGACGGAGAGGACATGGTGGAAGCAATAGGAAGGGAAGGACGAGACGAGAGAAGGAATGTACGAGATGAGAAGAGGGAAGGCTGGAGAGGCGAGCTTGCTTGCTGAGCTCGAGAGAGAACAAGAGAGCGGGAGGTCGCTTCGGCTTCAAAAGAGAGGGTATGATGGGTAAGGCCAGTAGGGTTACGTAAATACACGAGACATTGCCAACTTTACCAATATTCAATAGTTAATACCCAAACTGCCCCTTACTTATAATAAAATGCCTTTCTACGCAGAAACGTGATATTTGGCATATGAGATTATATCTTAAAACGTTATTCTCCACAAGTTATCCCTGTGAATCAATGCAAATGAGACAGCTTAATCAAGGGAATAACCCAGTCAAGGAGAACATTAATCTTACTAGCTCCCCTTTATTAGCCAATTACTCATCGAGAAACCCATATTTTTAATATGACATTAAACCAGTCTAAATTTTATGAAGGAACCATAGGGTCAACCATGTTTTAATTGATCTTTTGCAAAAGAGATATTTATTGAACATTCTAGTATAACTGCCCTTTTTTACTCAAGGAAACATGTTGATCAAACACCAGAGTCCCTGGTTACTCAGTGCAGTTTACCTTTATGTTTCATAATTTTTCTTTTGAATAGAGATAGCCTCCAGTATCATGACTTGACCTCTGAATTTCTTTGAGACAGATGATCAGTTTCTCAAATAATATGCCATTGCTCTGCCACACTCAATTTTTTATTTAATGGCATATTCCCAGGTCTTTTGACAAAATTTTCTTTAGACATGACTTAATGACCATATAAACCTTGGATTTTCTATCAGATTGGTTTATTACTAAGGACTTTCATATTTTTGATGTCCTACCGAGCAATTTCCAATTTGGACTATTTTAAGACCATTGTTTCAGGGTTAATTGTGAGAGCTTTCAGATAAGATTTAATATTCATACACTAGAAATCGCACCTCAGTTAAGATCATCAATTTTGTTCTTAGTTCAGGGTGATCTTAGTAGTTAACTATTGAAAATAAGTAAAGGTGATAGTATTCAGATATTACTCGCCCTGACTAGCACATCCTATGAATTTCTTTGAAGATAGATGTGAATAAGGGAAGGGGACACAGAACAAAGAGATGTAGGTGAAGGTGGCCGAGTTAAGACTGAAGGCAAGATAGCACAAATCCAAGAACACAACCTGACTGCCTATCATCATATAACCACCCATCTCTATAAACCAGCAAACATTCAGCCTTCTGGAAAATCAGCGTATCCAAAAGCCCAAGTCACAACCAATTGACCTCTCATCTTAGATCAGACTCAAGCTAACTCCAAAGACAATATCACAATAGCAGTACCTTTCAATTCATCAGACACATGAAGCTAACTGTCTAAGCAGCTAGAGATCACTGACCAAAACATGTATTCGATCTTAGACAAGCACAGCTCCCCCTCAATATGTGTAGAGATTTCAAACAACCACTATTTGATTTTCTTAAAGTACACAGATATGTATCAACATTATATGCATGCAGCTAACAGAGGCACCAACTTACGTGCATGAAGCAACAATACTTGCACAGACGTTATAGCACTCTAGTTAAGCATGCACTAATGTTATATGCGAACACGTCTAACAGTGCACATATCAGGAGGTCATGCAGATGTATGCATTTACTTATTAACATGAATGACTAACTTAAGGTCTCGCATGGAATTTGCATGAATTACATTCTCAATATGTATTACTCTTAATAGAATATCATCAATCATCAGATTTGTTCCAATCAATCATGCAGCATTCCTGTCACGCCCCGAGCCTTTATTAAAGCGGAAGACTCGCTCGGGGAGCGCGAACAGCCGGCATGGTAAGCCTCTTGCAAGCAAGAATCAATCAGAGCGCGAGACAATCACACAAGTAAATGCAATTGCACAGGATTTAATCAACTTCAACTTCATCTCATAATGCTCAATATTCAAAGATACAATCACAAATTTAATTTTTCATTCTACTAGACTCAAGAAATAGGAAAATTACATTGACTCAACCTAGACATTATAAACTTCCTATGTCTTCACTCTTGTAATAACAACATTCAATCGCTCTCAGACCCGCTACTTGAATCACCCGAATCTGAATTCGAACTATTTCCATCTCCTGAAAAACATTGGAAATAGGTAATGAGCACACTTGCCCAGTAGGTAGCTTTGCATCAACATGAAGGCACTATTAAAGTAGTTAACATTTTAGCTCTAAAGAATGAGGTAAAATCATGCGAATGTGAATCAATCATGCGATCAAACCAAAGTAACAAGATAAGATAGAATGATCAAGAATGAACTAGCAAGAATATAACATGAACATGATATTTGGCCTTTCACGAGCAAGAATATATCGAGAATGTACTAGCAAGCCACATATTCATCACTTTAGCATCTTATGCTTATGAGCAAGTGCTTCGTGAATTTCTATGGAATATCAAGCAAGAATGTCATGTCGTGTCGTATCGTGGATCTTCACTTATTTATAGAAATAGTACTCCCAGCGCAATGCGACGCCAGTAGCATCATACCCCATGGTTTATAAAATAGTATGTTTCCGGCAATCAGCCGAGGGGACTAGCATAGAGCCCTTGAACACAATCAATGCTCGATCGCATCTTCAGTTATAAATTAAGCTACTTCCACACATGTAACAGTAAAGTATGGCCAAGAATATAGCAATTCCAAATAATTTCATGATAACTAGAATCAATGAAGGAATGCTTCAACATAAGAATGCATGAGTCAAGAAAACGACTTAAACAATGTTATGCTCATAGAAATAAATCAACAGCATAACGGTACATTCTTTTATCTTTCATTCATTATATTAAGTTTCTTAAGCAATATGATAAGTTCTAGATCATCAAGATTTGTCTAGAATCATTGAAATATCAACCCTTGGTCAAACCTTGGGTTAACATATACAAGCTATGTAACGGTCGTTTACTGGGCCGTTACATTATGTAACGCGTCCATAATGGGCCGTTACAGTCACCAGAGTCCAGCAAGATAAAATAGACTCAGAGGAATGTGACAGTCACGTCCTGGGCCGTTATGTGAGACTGACGGTCCAGTGCAAGGCCGTTACATTAAGAGAATCAGAAACAACGATAGAGTGTTCTAATTAATGGGCTTTTAATAGTACAACCAACTCGGCGTCCTAGTGGGAATCCCAGGCTCGCGGAGAATTACGGAGGCCTTGAAACAATGATTTCCTAGTCCATTGGAAGGAGTATCCAATAGAGAGGTCCTCATGTCCAAGATTGTATTCCTATAGTGCAATGTGTAACCTAATGACAACATACCGGAATATGTGCCATATACTTATAGAAATGACTCTTGATAGAGAGAGATATGTATAATCAATGTGAAATCATGATGAAAAACTCTGTCAATACAACGTTAAAAAGTCATGCTTTATAATACAAAACTATATAATTTGGCTTCATGAAATTAACATAACCCAAGTAAAAGTGAGATACCAAAACAGGCAATAACTAATATGAATAATCAAATAACCTTAGAATCACATGATCAGGTTAAAACTTAAGTAACTAGGCTTAACAATAAATAATATTGGCAAGTTATATTTTGTCTTAGGGTTGACAGAACAGAGACTCTGACGGTCTGGAGATGGGGCGTCACAGTGAACGTGATGGTCTGGAATCCAGCCGTTACATGAACATAACGCGTCTGTCCCAGTGCGTTACAGATAATAGTGAAAATCCAAATAGCAGGGTGTGTGATGGTCTGTCATAGGGCCGTTATATGAGTGTGACGGTCCTACGCTGATGCGTTACAGTATCTGCTGACAGAAAACTAGATAAAACATAAAGAGATCGATTCATATCATGTCCATAATTAAAATACCATGAATCCCTAGACATGATAACGTAGTGGAGGCCAACTACATGCTTAGGTATTAATGAATTAGACAAGATACATCTTTGGAATGTCCAATTAAGGCTAAGGGATGCATGTAATGCATAGAAGTAGTAAAATCATGAAATCAATGATCTATAATGCATGTAAATCACTTGAACCAGAGAGCTTTTAGTCCTATCAGGTTGTTTTTGCCGTTCAAGAGATAACCTACCTCTTAACTTAGGCTGTTGCTTCTGATTTGGATTGAGAATCCTGCCCTAGATTTCCTTCTTCTGTGACTTTTTCAGCAACTTTCTTGGGCTCTAACTCCACGACCTCTTGACCTAAAGATGTTAAATTTGGAGGGGAGTTAGTCTAAAGTATCGTACAGAAATACTTCTAAAGAGCTTACCTGAGATAATGACTCCTTACCTTGATTCTTTACGTCCAAAAAGTAAGGGTCGCACAGTTCAGAACTATGCCCTATTTATAGAGTTTAGGCTAGGGTTTGAGGATTAGATCGATTCTAGAGTCCTTGTTTGGTCATAATCTAATCTCCAAGAGTCCTCAGTATTATTATAACTCTTCCCAAGTCAATCCTTAGTGGATAAGAGTCCAAAGTTTTAATCTTTTTACTTGTTCTTTCTTTTACGGAACTAACAGGATGTAACGGTCTACGGCCAATGCGTTAGAGGCATGTGGCGGTCTCGCGATACACCGTTACATTACTCGTTCCCAGAGTTCAAAGGAAATCAAACTCTTCAGTGTTTTGGGGTTCATAGAGTGTGACGGTCACCGACATATGCATTACATGGCTGTGACGGTTGTCCGATGGACCGTTACAGTCTACGTGGATAGAGTTCTAAATTGATCAAACTCTTCTATTTATTATCTGCCTAGTTATCTGTATTAAAGTGGTATTTATCCTTATAATTCCGAGGATAAGCTTAATAACCTTCTAGAATATGGGCCAAACTAAATGGGCCTGAGTTAACAACCTTTTTGGACTCCATTTAAGTGAGTTGGGTTAATTGATTAACACCATTTGTCCTTATATTGATTAATAAATTTAAATTAGTCCATTTAATTGCTAATAATGCCAGAAAATTCTCAAATAAATTCTGGGGCACTACACCCTCCCCCACTTAAAAGAATTTGGTCCCCAAATTCAATACATGGATTGTGGAGAGTGTACTTACAGTCGAACAATTCTGGGAATCTTTTCTTCATAGTTGATTCGGTTTCCCATGTCGCTTCATAAGGCCATGTTTTCTTCCATTGGATCTTGACCATAGGAATAACTTTATTCCTTAATTAACGCACTTCTCGATCCAGAATCTTTATTGGCGTTTGCTCATATGTTAAGTCCTTCTGAATCACCAGATTGTCATAAGTGATAATATGGTCAGGATGATATACATACTTCTTTAGCATCGAGATGTGAAATACATCATGAACTCCTGCTAATTGTGGAGGTAAAGCCAATCTATAAGCCACTTCACCGACTGTAGCAACCCTGATAAAATAGAAGGAGATAGATAAATCAAAATAGATTAAAAGATTAAGTAAATAAATAATAAAACTGAAAATGGAAAAAAAAATTAAACCCTGAGGAAAATAACGCCGCAGATAAAGGCGCTACTTGACAAGAAACGCCCTCACCTAAGGCGTGTTTTTTTAGAAAGGACGCCCACATTTTAAGGCGTCAAAATCTTAAACAATCAAAATTACATAAAAAGGCAAGTAATTGTAACGCCCTTTGCTTGGACGCGTTTCAACAAGAAACGACGCGTGCCAAGGCGTCAATTTAAATTCGACGCCCTTACCTAGGACGTTAATTCAGTTTCTGTTCCGTTCGAACCAGGAACTTATCCAGGGTAAGTTGATAACTATGAGAAAGAGTTCGAATGTAGTAATAACTCTAATATAGAAGTGTTACTTCCAATTAAACACTCACCCTGTTAGGATTCTAGAAATCCTATAAATACCCTAAACATTCGAACCCTAAAGCTATTTTGGTCGAGGTTCTGCTGCTGTGTAAGTAATTAACAGCTCTTCTTCCCTGCCTCCGGTCACCGTATGAAGAATACTAATGTTCTTCATATCTTTCCTGTAGGTTGCCTACATCAAGAAGAAGCTATTCTAGGTTGAAGTACGTACAGAACTTCAAGCTTCATCTGCATCAACTTCTCTCTTCTCCTGTCATCACTGTTGCTGTTAGAAGTTCAGAGCATCGTTTCCATTTAAACCTTCACGATCCTCTTCCAGATCTTCACAAAGGTAGGTTTTCTCAGGGATTGTAGCCCAAACTAGCATATTAATAATTACAACATCATCCGTTAATACATGCATATAGATTTCATGCGTTTTGTTTAGTTTCGAAGGAGTTTTGAAAGAAACGCCCCTATCAAGGGCGCTAAATTACAAGAAAACGACCATGACTAGGTCGTCAATTTCATATTTGACGCCCTGCACACAGACGTCAATTTCTTTTAATTACTAAATACCCTGTTTAATAATTATATATCAATTCAAACATGATTCTAGATTAATGCTTGATCAATCTCTTGTAATCCTGCTATTTTTCTGGTCCTGACCCTATATCATGTTTCCTGAAATTTCATCGTCTCGAAATTTATAAAATTGTGAATTAATGACTTTGTCCAGGCCGTCTTTTATTGAACTGACGCCCCATACCAGGGCGCTTTCTGTAAACTAACGCCCCTGTCCAGGGCGCGTTTTATGAAAATTTCTAGATTTTTAATATTCTGTAAAATTAGAAATATTGAAAGGATGACTTTTACACATGTCGTCACATTTAATATAAACGCCCCTGATTAAGGCGTTAATTTCATGAAAAATGACTTTACCAAAGTCGCTATTTTCTGCACTACTGATTTTTCCTGATTACTGTTATCCGAGGGTTTCATTATACATACATACATATATATTGGCACTATTACTCCACTCCGTGAGTATAGTCCCATGTTTTCTACGATGATTTATCGCATTACACACTCAATTCTCATTGACATACAAGCTCTCCATTGGACATTCCATTCCTTTGGACTAGAGAGTTAGTCATAGAGACCTCCGTAAGACTCCTCGCCACCTTGGATTCCCTCAAGGCCGACTGAGCTGGTTGTACCATAAAAACCCATTACACAATCTTTGCCATGTCCCTCTATAGAAACATGGTGATACCGGCCCTCATGTCATGCCATGGGTATGATATGAGAATTATCTTAATGAACGGGGAAGAATATGCCGTTGTTATGCTGTTCTTGTAAACCCCAATTCTATATCAACATTGTTATGATGTTCTTGTAGACCCCAATTCTATATTAAACTTGATGTTCTTGTGAACCTCAATTCTATATTAAGAATGAGGACGTCTTGCCATTGAGGTGCTATTCATATGGACCTCAATTCTATATAAAAGAGTGTCTCTACTTACTTGTCATGGTACCCGAGTTAAGGGAACCAATTCCACCTAGTTGTATCGAAAGTGTGATTGTACCGTTATTATCGCCTATTGGTGTCAAAAGTCATATTTTTGGACTCTAATCTCTCAAAGTTATCTTACATGACTACAAGCTTGCTTATTGAAATTCCATGATGGCTATACACAAAAATGTGGATGTTAGAAATACATGACTAATGCCTGCGCATATAGGGCCCGATCTGGTCCTGGGAGGAGCACCCGAATGTACTTGTGCCCATGGGAGTTGATTGATCACGGTATTGGCATTATACCGAAGTGCATGACTAGCTTGATTGAACATTCCATAAATCTTGTACTTGACTTGATATTACATGACTTGCGTGGCCCAAAAAGGGTAATTACTTGCGTGCTTGAACGTGATAGCCAAATTTCATCTTGACATGGTAAAGTACTTGCTTGAATATCTTGAGGTCATTTGATATAAGTTCTTGAAAGTTCATGACTAGTTCTTCTGTTATCTTATTGTTATATCCTCTTTCTATCTTGTCGTTTTATGCGAGCATGCATAGCTATAGTACATTCATGAAAGATGTAACTACGTAAACCCCTTGCTAGTTCCTGAGATATAATTTCCTACTGAGCGTTCGCTCACTCCGTGTTTCCCTTACTTTTCAGGTAAGTCCGATGAGGGAAGTCAATCGGATGGGGAGAATCAAGAGTGAAAGAGCTAGAGCTTTTCCAAGTGTCATATAGTCTTTTATATATTTCTTGAGTCAAATGTGTACTTTTCTTTTTTGAATAGAGTATTGGGTTTGTAATAGACTATTTATTATGAAGAAATAAATGGATTGGGTTATCTTTACTTTTGCGCATCTCTGTCTTTGTGTCGAATACACTACTACTCTGATTGACATGATTGATATAAACTCGTCACGCATCTCCGGGTATCTTCCGCTCTCGGGGTGTGACAGTTTTTGTGGTATCAGAGCCTAGGGTATTCAATTCCTAGGAAAAACCCAAGTCCAAGGATAGGTTCAAACCTTTAACCAGTGAGATTGGACAGAACCAAGGGTTGAGTTAACTTAAAAGCCCTTAACGCGAGTATATACTAAAATAGTTATTGTAATTGTAGGACAATGGCTGCCGAACGTGCTCAATGGCGCAACATGTAGTGTACGCTTCAAGGCATGACTCAGGTGCTGCAACAAGTAGCACAAGGAGGTGGACAACGAGCAGGAAGTCTCCATCAGACTTTCAAGAACATGAACCCGCCCAAATTCATGGGTTCTACTGATCCGGACGACGCAGAACACTGGATCAGGGAGACAGAACGTATCTTCCATGTCATGCAATGCACGGATCAGGATAAAATTTTGTTAGCTACCTTTCAGTTAGAAAGGGATGCCCGATGCTGGTGGGAATCAATAGAAGCTACTTTAAATCAAGACCAAGTTACTTGGGAAGAATTCGTTGAACATTTCAACGCTAAATATTTTTCGGACCGAGTCCAAGAAAAGAAAGCTACCAAATTTGCCGCACTCAAACAACGGTCATTATCGGTGGCGGAGTACGAGGCACAATTCTCTAGATTATCTCGATATGCTAAGCACTTAGTTAGCACCGAGAAGATGAAAGCTAGGAGGTTCTTTAATGGGCTCAGGCCCCAATATATTACCCAACTGGCACCGATGGACATTCAGGTCTATTCGGAGATAGTACGCCGCGCACAACTGTTAGAAGATGCCACAGAACTATCTGATAGGATTCGTGGTAAGGATAAGAAGGAACAAGTTACAGGATCGGGTTCCTTTAAACCCAACTTCAAGAAGAGGCCTAGCAATGGAGGTATTTCCTCGCAAGATCAGAAGTTTAAGAAGACCAAGCCCTTCTCTATCACCACTACCCCATCAAACACAGTGTGCAAACATTGTGACAAGGCAGGCCATAGAGCAGAAGAATGCTGGAGGAAACTAGGAGCATGTCTCCGTTGTGGGAGTCGTGAGCATCGGATTCCCGATTGCCCATTACTTAACGATCAAGCCGATGTCGGGAAACGCCCGGTAACCAAGAATGCGCGTCTTCACGCAATCAAGGAGACCGAACAAGAAGAAGAAGGCAGACTAGTGGAAGGTACATTGAAAGTTTGTTCCAAGAATGCATATGTCTTAATTGATACTGGTGCATCACATTCTATTATTTCTAAGAAGTTCGCTGACCCATTACCCCTAGAACCGGAATGGATGAAATTAGTTTTGTCTACTCCTCTGGGTGACGAGACTGATATTACACATCGTTACCAAAACTGTGAAGTATTGGTTCAGGGTAGAAATCTTCCTATTGATCTCATATGTTTAGATCTGAAGGAGTATGATGTCATACTAGGAGCAGATTGGTTATCCAAGTATCAGGCAACGGTTGATTGCCGCAATAGCAAGGTTACATTCAAGGAATTTTCAGAATTAATCTTCACTAGCCCTAAGAGTCGAAGAAAATCCCCTTTTATTTCGGCTCTCCGAGCTAGCAAGCTCATCAGGAAAGGATGTGTATCTTTCCTTACATTTATCACAGTTAAAGAAGCTAAGGAAACTAAGCTAGAAGACATTCCAGTAGTGCAAGAATTTCCAGACGTATTTTCGGAAGATTTGCCTGGATTACCCCCACAAAGAGAAGTGGCCTTCACCATTGACTTAGTCCCTGGTGCTGGTCCAATTTCAAAGGCACCTTATAGAATGTCACCTGCTGAACTCAAGGAGTTAAAGGAGCAATTGATGGAACTCATTAAGAAAGGATTCATTAGACCAAGTACTTCCCCGTGGGGAGCACCTATACTGTTTGTAAGAAAGAAAGATGGATCCATGAGGCTATGCATCGACTATCGACAGTTGAATCATCTCACTATCAAGAACAAGTATCCACTGCCGAGAATCGATGAATTATTTGACCAAATATCTGGATCCAAGTATTTCTCAAAGATTGATCTCAGGTCGGGATATCATCAGTTAAGGATCAAAGATGATGACATTCATAAGAGCGCATTCAGAAGCAGGTATGGCCATTATGCGTTTGTTGTTATGCCTTTCGGACTAACGAATGCCCCTGCTGCCTTTATGCAGTTAATGAATAGTATATTCAGGCCTTATTTGGATCAATTCGTGGTGGTCTTTATTGATGATATATTGATTTATTCTAAGACCAAGGAAGAGCATGAGGAGCATTTAAGGATTGCATTACAAATATTGAGGACAAATCAATTATATGCAAAACTCAGCAAGTGTGAATTCTGGCTTGAAGAAGTAACTTTTCTCGGACATGTTATATCAAAGGATGGCTTATCTGTAGATCCATCAAAAGTCGAAGCTGTAAGGAACTGGGAAAGACCGACCAATGCTAGCGAGGTCCGAAGTTTCTTAGGTCTTGCAGGCTATTACAGGCGATTCATCAAAGATTTCTCTAAGATCGCCGTGCCACTTACGAGGTTAACTCGAAAGGAGATCCGTTATGAATGGAGTGAGGAATGTGCAAGAAGTTTCCGAACTCTCAAGGATCATCTTACTACAGCTCCTGTCTTAGCTTTACTAGTAGAAGGAGAGAAATTCGAGGTATACACTGATGCTTCTGGCATTGGCCTCGGATGTGTTCTAATGCAACAAGGAAAGGTTATAGCTTACTCTTCTCGTCAATTGAAGAAGCATGAAGAGAACTACCCCGTCCATGACTTAGAATTGGCCGCGGTAGTATTTGCACTGAAGATATGGAGACATTATCTCTATGGAGTGCAGTTTACTGTATACTCCGATCACAAGAGTCTCAAATATCTTTTCTCACAGAAGGAACTGAACATGAGGCAAAGACGTTGGCTAGAATATCTCAAAGACTTCGACTTCAATATACAATATCATCCCGGAAAGGGTAATCATGTAGCAGATGCCCTTAGTCGAAAGCCAAGAGCCCTGTTAGCCAATTGTATGATTCAAGAATGGAGGTTGCTGGAGTAATTCTCTGAACTCAATATAGGCATGGACACAGACCCTAGATGTGCCACATTATCTCATATAAGCATACAGTCAGACCTATTAACTGAAATACAAGCACTTCAAGATAATGACCCAATGTTAGTAGAGATCAAAGGCAAACTGGAAGGACAATCGGATTTTCAAATAACTTGTGAAGGAAGATTAATATTCAGAAATAGAACTTGCATACCGGATTGTCCCGAGGTAAAGAAGAAGATCTTAGATGAAGCTCATAGATCAAGGTACACGATTCATCCTGGATCTACCAAAATGTATCAAGATGTGAAACGGAATTTTTGGTGGCCCAACATGAAAAGGGAAATAGCGGACCACGTGTCGCGCTGTCTCACGTGCCAACAAGTCAAGGTAGAACACCAAAAACCTGCTAGAAAACTACATCCCCTAGATATTCCTAAGTGGAAGTGGGAGGATATTGGCATGGATTTCATCATGGGTCTATCTAAATCAAAGGGAGGACATGATGGAATATGGGTTATTATTGATCGATTGACTAAATCAGTGCATTTCTTGCCAATCAAGAGCCGATGGTCAATTGATGTTCTGGCTGCATTGTATATCAAGGAGATAGTCAGATTACATGGTATTCCTGTTTCAATCGTGTCTGACAGAGATCCCCGTTTTACTTCTCATTTTTAGAAGGGACTACAACATTCGTTGGGAACGAGACTTAACTTTAGTACAGCTTTTCACCCTCAAACGGATGGTCAGACCGAGAGAACCAATCAAGTAGTCGAAGATATGCTAAGAGCATGCATTATTGATTTTGGTGGAAACTGGCATGATCACTTACCTCTGGTCGAATTTGCATACAATAATAGCTACCAGGCAAGTATACAAATGGCACCTTTCGAAGCCTTATATGGAAGGAGTTGCCGATCACCCTTATGCTGGGACGAAGTTGGAGAGAAACAACTGTTAGGTCCAGATATGGTAAGGGATACTACCGAGAAGATACAATTGATCAGAGAAAGACTGCAAGTTGCTCAGTCTAGACAAAAGGCTTATGCTGACACAAGAAGGAGAGATCTTGAATTCCAAGTTGGAGATCATGTATTTCTCAAGATATCGCCTGGACGTGGAATACGGAGATTTGGTGTTAAAGGCAAGCTTACACCAAGATTCATCGGACCTTTTGAGATACTAGAAAGAGTTGGCGAGGTTGCTTATCGCATCGCATTGCCACCTCAACTGTCCGAAGTACATGATGTGTTCCACATATCTATGTTAAAGAAGTATGTGCATGATCCATCACATATTATTGAGCATGGAAATCTAGTAATCCAGAAAGATCTCACATACGAGCAGAAGCCCATAAGAATACTAGATCGAGAAGTACGTACCCTAAGGAATAAGGTTATTCCCATGCTAAAAGTACAATGGAATAAGAATTCAGAACATGAAGCTACATGGGAGACCGAGGAATCTATGAGGAAACGATTTCCAGAGTTATTCTAGAAGGTATGTACTCTACACTCTCTATATAAATATATGCTATGGAATTTGGGGACCAAATTCTTTTTAAGTAGGGGAGGGTGTAGCAACCCTGATAAAATAGAAGGAGATAGATAAATCAAAATAGATTAAAAGATTAAGTAAATAAACGATAAAACTGAAAATGGAAAAAAAAATTAAACCCTGAGGAAAATAACGCCGCAGATAAAGGCGCTACTTGACAAGAAACGCCCTCACCTAAGGCGTGTTTTTTTAGAAAGGACACCCACATTTTAAGGCGTCAAAATCTTAAACAACCAAAATTACATAAAAAGGCAAGTAATTGTAACGCCCTTTGCTTGGACGCGTTTCAACAAGAAACGACGCGTGCCAAGGCGTCAATTTAAATTCGACGCCCTTACCTAGGACGTTAATTCAGTTTCTGTTCCGTTCGAACCAGGAACTTATCCAGGGTAAGTTGATAACTATGAGAAAGAGTTCGAATGTAGTAATAACTCTAATATGGAAGTGTTACTTCCAATCAAACACTCACCCCGTTAGGATTCTAGAAATCCTATAAATACCCTAAACATTCGAACCCTAAAGCGATTTTGGTCGAGGTTCTGCTGCTGTGTAAGTAATTAACAGCTCTTCTTCCCTGCCTCCGGTCACCGTATGAAGAATACTAATGTTCTTCATATCTTTCCTGTAGGTTGCCTACATCAAGAAGAAGCTATTCTAGGTTGAAGTACGTACAGAACTTCAAGCTTCATCTGCATCAACTTCTCTCTTCTCCTGTCATCACTGTTGTTGTTAGAAGTTCAGAGCATCGTTTCCATTTAAACCTTCACGATCCTCTTCCAGATCTTCACAAAGGTAGGTTTTCTCAGGGATTGTAGCCCAAACTAGCATATTAATAATTATAACATCATCCGTTAATACATGCATATAGATTTCATGCGTTTTGTTTAGTTTCGAAGGAGTTTTGAAAGAAACGCCCCTATCAAGGGCGCTAAATTACAAGAAAACGACCATGACTAGGTCGTCAATTTCATATTTGATGCCCTGCACACGGACGTCAATTTCTTTTAATTACTAAATACCCTGTTTAATAATTATATATCAATTCAAACATGATTCTAGATTAATGCTTGATCAATCTCTTGTAATCCTGCTATTTTTCTGGTCCTGACCCTATATCATGTTTCCTGAAATTTCATCGTCTCGAAATTTGTAAAATTATGAATTAACGACTTTGTCCAGGCCGTCTTTTATTGAACTGACGCCCCATACCAGGGCGCTTTCTGTAAACTAACGCCCCTGTCCAGGGCGCGTTTTATGAAAATTTCCAGATTTTTAATATTCTGCAAAATTAGAAATATTGAAAGGACTTTTACACATGTCGTCAAATTTAATATAAACACCCCTGATTAAGGTGTTAATTTCATGAAAAATGACTTTACCAAAGTCGCTATTTTCTGCACTACTGATTTTTCCTGATTACTGTTATCCGAGGGTTTCATTATACATACATACATATATATTGGCACTATTACTCCACTACGTGAGTATAGTCCCATGTTTTCTACGATGATTTATCGCATTACACACTCAATTCTCATTGACATACAAGCTCTCCATTGGACATTCCGTTCCTTTGGACTAGCGAGTTAGTCATAGAGACCTCCGTAAGACTCCTCGCCGCCTTGGATTCCCTCAAGGCCGACTGAGCTGGTTGTACCATAAAAACCCATTACACAATCTTTGCCATGTCCCTCTATAGAAACATGGTGATACCGGCCCTCATGTCATGCCATGGGTATGATATGAGAATTATCTTAATGAACGGGGAAGAATATGCCGTTGTTATGCTGTTCTTGTAAACCTCAATTCTATATCAACATTGTTATGATGTTCTTGTAGACCCCAATTCTATATTAAACTTGATGTTCTTGTGAACCTCAATTCTATATTAAGAATGAGGACGTCTTGCCATTGAGGTGCTATTCATATGGACCTCAATTCTATATAAAAGAGTGTCTCTACTTACTTGTCATGGTACCCGAGTTAAGGGAACCAATTCCACCTAGTTGTATCGAAAGTGTGATTGTACCGTTATTATCGCCTATTGGTGTCAAAAGTCATATTTTTGGACTCTAATCTCTCAAAGTTATCTTACATGACTACAAGCTTGCTTATTGAAATTCCATGATGGCTATACACAAAAATGTGGATGTTAGAAATACATGACTAATGCCTGCGCATATAGGGCCCGATCTGGTCCTGGGAGGAGCACCCGAATGTACTTGTGCCCATGGGAGTTGATTGATCACGGTATTGGCATTATACCGAAGTGCATGACTAGCTTGATTGAACATTCCATAAATCTTGTACTTGACTTGATATTACATGACTTGCGTGGCCCAAAAAGGGTAATTACTTGCGTGCTTGAACGTGATAGCCAAATTTCATCTTGACATGGTAAAGTACTTGCTTGAATATCTTGAGGTCATTTGATATAAGTTCTTGAAAGTTCATGACTAGTTCTTCCTGTTATCTTATTGTTATATCCTCTTTCTATCTTGTCGTTTTATGCGAGCATGCATAGCTATAGTACATTCATGAAAGATGTAACTACGTAAACCCCTTGCTAGTTCCTGAGATATAATTTCCTACTGAGCGTTCGCTCACTCCGTGTTTCCCTTACTTTTCAGGTAAGTCCGACGATGAGGGAAGTCAATCGGATGGGGAGAATCAAGAGTGAAAGAGCTAGAGCTTTTCCAAGTGTCATATAGTCTTTTATATATTTCTTGAGTCAAATGTGTACTTTTCTTTTTTGAATAGAGTATTGGGTTTGTAATAGACTATTTATTATGAAGAAATAAATGGATTGGGTTATCTTTACTTTTGCGCATCTCTGTCTTTGTGTCGAATACACTACTACTCTGATTGACATGATTGATATAAACTCGTCACGCATCTCCGGGTATCTTCCGCTCTCGGGACGTGACACCGACCCTTTCAAGAATTTCAAATGGGCCAATGAACCTTGGAGTTAGCTTTCTTTAATGCCAAATCTTCGAATATCACGACCTGGAGAAAATTTTAAATATACATGATCTCCTACCTGAAACTCCAAGTCACGTCTTCGATTGTCAGCATAAGACTTTTGCCTATCTTGTGCCATCTTCATTCTTTCCTGGATGAGCTTTATTTTCTCTATAGATTCTCTGACAAGGTCGGGGCCTAAAAATTGCTTTTCCCCTATTTCGTTCCAACATATTGGAGATCGACAACTTTTCCCATATAGAGCTTCAAAAGGTGCCTTTTGTATGCTTGCTTGATAGCTGTTATTATATGCAAATTCCACCAGAGGCAAGTGATCATGCCAACTTCCTCTAAAATCAATGACACAAGCCCTGAGCATGTCTTCTACCACCTGATTTGTTCTTTCCGTCTGACCATCAGTTTGTGGATGAAAGGCTGTGCTAAAATTTAATCTGGTCCCTAGTGAATGTTGTAGACCTTTCCAGAACTGTGATGTGAATCGAGGATCTCTATCTGATACAATAGAGACAGGGATACCATGTAGCCTAACAATTTCTTTGATGTATAATGCTGCCAAGATATCCACAGACCATCGACTTTTTATTGGTATGAAATGTGTAGATTTAGTCAATCGGTCTATGATTACCCATATTCCATCATGTCCACCTCTTGTCTTAGGTAATCCCATAATGAAATCTATTACTATGCTCTCCCATTTCCATTCTGGAATACTTAAGGGCTGTAATTTTCCTGCAGGTCTGAAATGTTCCGCTTTAACTTGTTGGCAAGTGAGACAGCGAGACACAAAATCAGCTACTTCCCTCTTCATATTGGGCCACCAAAAGTTTCTTTTGAGATCCTGATACATTTTCGTACCTCCTGGATGAATGGTGTACCTTGATTTATGTACTTCTTCTAAGATCAATTTCTTTGTATCTTCATGATCCGGTATACACATTCGTCCCTTGAATAGCAATCTTCCATCTTCGGAAATAGTAAAATCCGGTCTTTGTTCAATATTGGCCTTAATTTCCAGTAAAATTGGGTCATCCTCTTGTAACTTGGCCAAATCCTCTATTAATGTAGGTTGAGCTCGGATATTAGCGATGAAGCAATCTTCTTCCTTAATGTCAACATCTAAATTCAACTGAGCAAATTGAGGAATAAGGTTAGTTACACTAATCATGAGACTCGATAACATACCCATTGGTTTTCTGCTGAGTGCATCTGCTACCGCATTTACCTTTCCAGGATGATATTGAATAGTAAAATCAAAGTCCTTGAGATGTTCTAACCACCTCCTCTGCCTCATATTAAGCTCCTTTTGAGAGAATAAATACTTCAAGCTCTTGTGGTCTGAGTAGATCGTGAACTTTTTTCCATAAAGATAATGACGCCAAATTTTCAAGGTGAAAATAACAGCTGCTAATTCTAAATCATGTACAGGATAATTTTCTTCGTGACGTTTCAATTGTCTTGAAGAATAGCAAATCACCCTTCCGTTTTGCATAAGGATACATCCTAAGCCAATTCCAGACGCATCCGTATATACCTCAAATCCACCACCCTCCATTGGTAGTGACAAAACAGGGGCTGTTGTAAGATGATTCTTAAGAGTTTGGAAATTCTTCTCACATTCCTCTGACCAGACAAAAGGATTTTCTTTTCTGGTGAGTCTAGTTAAAGGGACTGCTATCTTTGAGAAGTCCTTAATGAATCTTCTATAATAACCAGCTAGACCCAAAAAGCTTCTTACTTCAGATACAGTCGTTGGCCGACTCCAATTCTTGACAGCTTCTACCTTAGAAGGATCCACAGCAATACCTTCTTTGTGGCCTAGGAATGAGACTTCCTCGAGCCAGAATTCACACTTATTGAGTTTGGCATATAGCTTCTGTTCTCTAAGTGTTTGCAAGGCTATCCTTAGATGTTCTTCATGCTCCTCTTTTGTCTTGGAATATATTAAGATGTCATCAATGAAGACGACGATGAACTGGTCCAAGTATGGCTGGAAGACACTGTTCATAAGTTGCATGAATGCCGCGGGAGCATTAGTTAATCCAAATGACATTACAACGAATTCATAGTGGCCATAACGACTTCGAAAAGCCGATTTATAAATATCTTCCTCTTTGATTCTAAGCTGATGATAACCTGATCTGAGGTCAATCTTAGAAAAATATTCTGCTCTCGAAAGCTGATCGAAGAGCTCATCAATACGCGGCAATGGATACTTGTTTTTAATTGTCAGCTGATTCAGTCGCCGATAATCGATGCATAGCCTGAGAGAACCATCCTTCTTCTTGACAAATAAAATCGGCGCACCCCAAGGGGATGTGCTAGGCCTGATGAAACCCTTGTCTAGTAGTTCATGCAACTGCCTTTTTAGTTTCTTGAGTTCTGTGGGGGACATCCTGTAAAGGGCTATAGAAACATGTGCTGCTCCTGGAATGAGTTTAATGGTAAAGTTTACTTCCCTTTCGGGCGGTAAATTAGGTAGTTCAGATGGGAACACATCTGGGAACTCATTCGCAATGGGAATGTTTGCTAGAAAAATTTCCTTAGATTCGGTGATAATGACTGAAGCAAGAAAAGCTTCACATCCTTGCGAGATAAGCTTGTAAGCATGAAGGGAAGATATAATGGTAGGATGTTTCTTGTATTTGATGCCAAGAAAAGAAAATCTTGGAAGACCGAGCTTTTGAAAAGATATAATCCTATTTCGACAATTGATATAAGCATCATGGTCTACAAGCCAATCAACCCCTAAAATGGCATCATAACCTTTCATGTCAAGGCACACGAGGTTTGCGGGGAGATTGTAACCTTATACCACTACCTCGCAATCAGGATAATGCTTGGTAAGCTTAGTTCCAGATCCTAAAGGTGTAGTAATAGCAAGATCTGAAGGTAAGGAAACTGATGCAATTGGTAAGATTTTTGCAAAAGTGGTGGAGATAAAAGAATGAGAAGCACCAGTATCGAATAGCACGAATGCAAGGTGAGAACAGATTTGAAGAGTACCTTCCATAAGCCCATCATTTAAATCCTTGGGTGCTTCATCTTCATCTATAGCCGCATTGAGGTGAGCCTGCCTCCCTCGTTCTCCATTAGCTGGTTGCTCTTTCATAAGGGGGCAATCTGGCATACGATGCTCCCTACTTCCACAACGCAAACAAGCACCGAGGCGCTTCCAGCATTCTTCAGCCGAATGGTCGAATTTCTCGTAAAAAGTGCACGCCGCGGCAACTTGCTCCTTCTGTTCCTTAACGTTTTTAGTATTCTTTTGGGAACTCCCACCATTCTCGCTCCTTGATCTTTTCTTGTTATCACGGCTTTTGTAGGGTTACGTGATGCTAAACTTCTCCTTCTTATAATGCCGATCTGAGCGCCGACTGGATTCCTATCCCTTTCCTTTCAACTTTTCGACCTTCTCTAAGGTCCTCTCGCATAGATATACCCTCTGAACCATCTCTGCGTAAGTGCGGATATTTTGTGTCCCAAGTTGCTGAATAAACCCGGGCCGTAACCCGTCCATAAATCGATTTGCCTTTAGTAATTTCGTGCTAATAAGGTGTTGTGCATATGGTGCTAGTCTTGAAAACTGCAGCTCATACTCTGCCACCGACATCATCCCTTGACGAGGGGAGGCAAACTCCATAGCCTTCCTTTCCTTTACATGTTCGAAAAAATACTTGGTACAGAATAAGGTAAGAAACCCGTCCCATGTATGAGGTGCATCGGCCGGAGGTGCCGGAACCGACTTCCACCATGTACGGGCATCTTTATTTAGTTGAAATGTTGCTAGACGCACCTTCTCCTGATCAGTGCATTGAATGACATCAAAGATACGATTTATTTCATCGATCCAATTTTATGCTTCGTCTGGATTGAAAGATCCATAGAAATGCGGAAGATTTAGACTCCGGAAATTGTGATGAAGGTCGCCAGCCCGTGCTCCTGCCCCTGCCTGGGCCATGGTTTGCAATGCTTGCGTAAGGCTGGCAACGGTTTGTTGCATGCCATTCCAGTCTACACGATGAGCCATTCGAAAAATAGGGTACCTGAGAGATAATAACAACTTGTTATTTCTCATGAAATTGGAATGAACAGAATACTTCTTAAAGCTAATTAGTTATCTTATCCCGGCTTCTACCCAATCCTCACATGGGTGTGGAATTTCTTCCTTAGTTCATAGGTATGGGTCCTTAAACCTTGGACTTACCCTATGACATGATTCTTTTCCCTAAGTCCTGAGACTTAGGCTCTGATACCAACTTAACTGTCACGCCCCGAGCCTTTATTACAGCGAAAGACTCGCTCGGGGAGCGCGAACAGCCGGCATGGTAAGCCTCTTGCAAGCAAGAATCAATCAGAGCGCGAGACAATCACACAAGCAAATGCAATTGCACAGGATTTAATCAACTTCAACTTCATCTCATAATGCTCAATATTCAAAGATACAATCACAAATTTGATTTTTCATTCTACTAGACTCAAGAAATAGGAAAATTACATTGACTCAATCTAGACATTATAAACTTCCTATGTCTTCACTCTTGTAATAACAACATTCAATCGCTCTCGGACCCGCTACTTGAATCACCCGAATCCAAATTTGAATATTTTCCATCTCCTGAAAAATAGTGGAAATAGGTAATGAGCACACTTGCCCAGTAGGTAGCTTCGCATCAACATGAAGGCACTATTAAAGTAGTTAACATTTTAGCTCTAAAGAATGAGGTAAAATCATGCGAATGCGAATCAATCATGCGATCAAACCAAAGTAACAAGATAAGATAGAATGATCAAGAATGAACTAGTAAGAATATAACATGAACATGATATTTGGCCTTTCACGAGCAAGAATATATCGAGAATGTACTAGCAAGCCACATATTCATCACTTTAGCATCTTATGCTTATGAGCAAGTGCTTCGTGAATTTCTGTGGAATATCAAGCAAGAATGTCATGTCATGTCGTATCGTGGATCTTCACTTATTTATAGAAATAGTACTCCCAGCGTAATGCGACGCCAATAGCATCATACCCCATGGTTTGTAAAATAGTATGTTTCCGGTAATCAGCCGAGGGGACTAGCATAGAGCCCTTGAACACAATCAGTGCTCGATCGCATCTTCAGTTATAAATTAACCTACTTCCACGCATGTAACAGTAAAGTATGGCCAAGAATATAGCAATTCCAAATAATTTCATGATAACTAGAATCAATGAAGGAATGCTTCAATATAATAATGCATGAGTCAAGAAAACGACTTAAACAAGGTTATGCTCATAGAAATAAATCAACAGCATAACGGTACATTCTTTTATCTTTCATTCATTATATTAAGTTTCTTAAGCAATATGATAAGTTCTAGATCATCAAGGTTTGTCTAGAATCATGAAATATCAACCCTTGGTCAAACCTTGGGTTAACATATACAAGCTATGTAACGGTCGTTTACTGGGCCGTTACATTATGTAACGCGTCCATAATGGGCCGTTACAGTCCCCAGACTCTAGCAAGATAAAATAGACTCAGAGGAATGTGACGGTCACGCCCTGGGCCGTTATATGAGCCTGACGGTCCAGTGCAAGGCTGTTACATTAAGAGAATCAGAAACAACGATAGAGTGTTCTAATTAATAGGCTTTTAATGGTACAACCAACTCGGCGTCCTAGTGGGAATCCCAGGCTCGCGGAGAATTACGGAGGCCTTGAAACAATGATTTCCTAGTCCATTGGAAGGAGTATCCAATAGAGAGGTCCTCATGTCCAAGATTGTATTCCTATAGTGCAATGTGTAATCTAATGACAACATACCGGAATATGTGCCATATACTTATAGAAATGACTCTTGACAGAGAGAGGTATGTATAATCAGTGTGAAATCATGATGAAAAACTCTGTCAATACAACGTTAAAAAGTCATGCTTTATAATACAAAACTATATAATTTGGCTTCATGAAATTAACATAACCCAAGTAAAAGTGAGATACCAAAACAAGCAATAACTAATATGAATAATCAAATAACCTTAGAATCACATGATCAGGTTAAAACTTAAGTAACTAGGCTTAACAATAAATAATATTGGCAAGTTATATTCTGTCTTAGGGTTGACATAACACAGACTCTGACGGTCTGGAGATGGGGTGTCACAGTGAACGTGACGGTCTGGAATCCAGCCGTTACATGAACGTAACACGTCTGTCCCAGTGCGTTATAAACAACAGTGAAAATCCAAAACAACAGGGTGTGTGACGGTCTGTCGTAGGGCCGTTATATGAGTGTGACGGTCCTACGCTGATGCGTTACAGTATCTGCTAACAGAAAACTAGATAAAACATAAAGAGATCGATTCATATCATGTCCATAATTAAAATACCATGAATCCCTAGACATGATAACGTAGTGTAGGCCAACTACATGCTTAGGTATTAATGAATTAGACAAGATACATCTTTGGCATGTCCAATTAAGGCTAAGGGATGCATGTAATGCATAGAAGTAGTAAAATCATGAAATCAATGATCTATAATGCATGTAAATAACTTGAACCAGAGGGCTTTTAGTCCTATCAGGTTGTTTTTGCCGTTCATGAGATAACCTACCTCTTAACTTAGGCTGTTGCTTCTGATTTGGATTGAGAATCCTGCCCTAGATTTCCTTCTTCTGTGACTTTTTCAGCAACTTTCTTGGGCTCTAACTCCACGACCTCTTGACCTAAAGATGTTAAATTTGGAGGGGAGTTAGTCTAAAGTATCGTAAACAAATACTTCTAAAGAGCTTACCTGAGATAATGACTCCTTACCTTGATTCTTTACGTCCAAAAAGTAAGGGTCGCACAGTTCAGAACTATGCCATATTTATAGAGTTTAGGCTAGGGTTTGAGGATTAGATCGATTCTAGAGTCCTTGTTTGGTCATAATCTAATCTCCAAGAGTTCTTAGTATTATTATAACTCTTCCCAAGTCGATCCTTAGTGGATAAGAGTCCAAAGTTTTAATCTTTGTACTTGTTCTTTCTTTTACGGAACTAACAGGATGTAACGGTCTACGGCTAGTGCGTTAGAGGCATGTGGCGGTCTCGCGATACACCGTTACATTACTCGTTCCCAGAGTTCAAAGGAAATCAAACTCTTCAGTGTTTTGGGGTTCATAGAGTGTGACGGTCACCGACATATACGTTACATGGTTGTGACGGTCGTCCGATGGACCGTTACAGTCAACGTGGATAGAGTTCTAAATTGATCAAACTCTTCTATTCTTTATCCGCCTAATTATCTGTATTAAAGTGGTATTTATCCTTATAATTCCGAGGATAAGCTTAATAACCTTCTAGAATATGGGCCAAACTAAATGGGCCTGAGTTAACAACCTTTTTGGACTCCATTTAAGTGAGTTGGGTTAATTGATTAACACCATTTGGCCTTATATTGATTATTAAATTTAAATTAGTCCATTTAATTGCTAATAATGCCAGAAAATTCTCAAATAAATTCTGGGGCACTACAATTCCACAGAGATTATTATTTAAACACGAATTAATAGAATTGAAAAGTGAAATTTGACTGACCTTAGTGCCCTGAATTTATTGAGCCCACATTTTTATTTTATCTTCAGGAGCACACCTACAGCCAAAGAGTTATTTGAACAGTCTTGGACTCCAAGGATTCTTGGGTCCAACAGGATGAGTAGCACCCCACATTGATGCTCTCCAGTTATTCCAGGAACAATCAAAAGCCATGTGACCCAATCTGCCACACTTAGGCATGAATACAGGATTCTGAACTCTCCTAGATGCAAAATGGTTCATGTGAGCAGGATAGATTTTACTATCTTTCAAAAACCAGCATTCAGATATAACATGTCCAAATCTTCCACAGTTAAAACAATTAACTGTCTGATTTTGAGATTTCTTCACATGCTTCTTTGCAAAACTGTTTCTATAATTTTGATCTTCTTGTTTCTTTAAATAACAGTTATGCATGTAATGACCATTTTTACCACAATAAAAACATGCATTAGAGATATCTCTATCAGGTATTTTCACAGATTTGTTTTGAACTGTATTGGTATGCTTGCATGCATCTAACTCATCATTTTTTAAAACTCTGCAATCATCCATAATATGTCCTTTCCTACCACAATAGTGACATGAAACATTGCTTTTATTGTGAACATGCACTGTTGTGACAGATTTTTTATTTGCATGTGCATGTGAGTGTGTGTGAAAATCATTGGCAACTTGCATAGAAGAATCAAAAGTAGATTTGGATTTATTTGAAATAACCTTATTTTTCTGTTCTTGAATCTTTTTCAGATTTTTAGTTGGATTTTCTGTTTTATGGGCAGCGAATTGGAAGACAGATGAGCCAGATGGCTTTCCTTGTTCAGAACTCTTTACAAAGATAGTGGAGTTCCATTTCATATCAACTTTCTTATTAACAGGATTAAAACCCAAACCTTCTTTCTAAAAATTCACATTTGTCCCAAGCAGTTTATTCAAGTTATATTTTCCCTTAACAAACTTTGAGAGAGTATTTTTTAGATCTTCAATTTCAGCTTGCAACGTGGCAACATCAATTTCACAAGTGATAACTTGTTGATGCAGACAGTCATTGAGATTTTTCAAAGATTCATTTTCTTGTTGAAGTTTTATTTCATTGTTTGTTTCCTTTTCCTTCGAAACAAATTTTCCTTTTTCAAAAGCCAGCCATCTTTCAGATAGGACAGTGTTAAGAAGTATCAACCTTTTGTTCTGTTCCTTTAAATAGCTATTCTCTTCAATCAATTTGTGTTGATATTCATCAGTCTCCTTTTTCTGTTCAATCAATGATTCATTTTCTTCTTACAAGGATTTAATTAAATTCTTCTGCATATTATCATCATAATCAAGGTCTTCAATTAATTCCTTTAAGAAGGCACACTCATTATACGAATTTTCATTTTTAAGAGCTTCATTCTTAAGACTTTCATTTTTAAATTTCAATCTGTTCATTTCATATCTCTCCCTTTTTATGTCTGATTTCAAATTTTCATTTTCAGCTTTCAAGCGAGTAACTTCAGAAATCATTTCTTTTCTAAGCCTTTTCTTTTCAGACTTGACTCTATCATATTTATCAACCAGATGTTCATTCAAGACAATCAGATCATCAAAACTGAAATTAGCAGTTTCAGAATTTACCTGTGACGAAGCATCTTCCATTTGGTCATTGATTTCATCTGTGACCATGAAGCACTTCACTTCCTCTTCACATCTGCTAGCTACGATCATATTGATGCTTTCAGAGGCACTGCAGCATTCAAGAATACGAGGGAATTTGTCAGAGTTTATTGCCCTACTGGTTAATTCTAGGGCCTTTTGATTTACAGAGAATTTCAGTCGGTCTGAAGTTTTCCATTGGGATTTATCCTCTGGAACTTCGTACGGACTGTGTGAAATAATTATCCACAGATTTGGATTAAAATTCATTACATATTCTCTGAATCTATCAAGCCAACTGTAAAAGCTCAATCACTCAAATCTCGAAAGATCAGCCATGAGTATCAAGCTCAGATTAAATCAGAAATCGCAATGCAAAAATAGATCAAACCAGATCGCACCAAAACTACGTGTAGGAACGGATCTGCAGGTCGTTGGACCCTCTATGCAGACACCCGCTCTGATACCAATTGTTGGGTGCAGATATAGAGATAAACATAGATCCAGAAGGGGGGTTGAATGGATCTTTTAAAAACATTTTGCCCAGTTTAAAGATGTATAAAACTATGATGACTTATTCAGTGGACAATTTCGCAAACACCAGTAATGCACGCCTAATCAACTATTAGGAAACATACATACGAAAGCTTTCTGGACGATTAGAAGCAATCAATCTCACACAAAAAGGCATTCAAACACACTGCACAAGATATTTTAGGTGGTTCGGTCAGCTGACCTACATCCACCCCACACTCTAACCAGAGTATGGCTTCCGCTGATACACAGCTTAATCAGCTGGGCCTCACAGCTTGCCTACAATCTGCTGACTAACCGCTTGCACTGGGCTTTACAGCTTATGCCACCCGCTAACAAATAGCTTGCGTCGGGCCGTACAGCTTATGCCATCCGCTGACAAATAGCTTGCCGCTGATCCACAGCTTCAGGGATGAATCCCTACAACCGCTGAGCTTCACAGCTTGCTGTCCAGAGGAATCCTCCTCTGCAACGCTGACACACAGCTTGAAAAGTGTTTAAGAAGAAAATAATAAAAACTATAGCAACGGAAAGCTGGAACTGAAACCCGATGGAATGAAGCTCACACAGGAGCAAACTGGGTTGGATTTGATCCAAGGACCAGTTAGACAAATCTTCAGGAACTCTAGTCTCTTCTCTCGATCTTACTCCCTCTTCATCTCTTCTTTTTCTCTATGTTTTCTATATCTGTATCTGATCCTTCTTTTTCTCTCACTTTTTCTTCTTCTATGTTTTTCTTTTTCATCATCTGCCTACTCACCTTTCACGAACAGATTCTCATTTTTATATGAGCATCAGAAAGAGGGCGTGTGGAGATCACATTTCCCGCCCAGGCTTTTCATCTGGATCTGAGGACCAAGGCCACGTAGCATCATCTGAGCGTAATTACCCTCCACGTGTCATGAGCATAGCTCAATCTTTAGCCTTGGATCACGTGCTTTCCTTAGTCTCTTCGAATAAGTGTCCTGTCAAAATGTTAGACATTCAGTCTGCATAAGATACTTAGACAATCATAGGAATTACACAGACTTCAGGTAGCATGAGAGCGAACGTGCACAGACTCAAGTATGCATGAATGCACCGACTTTATTATACTATAAGAGAGTCATGCACAGACTCAGTTATGCACATGCGAGGACTTGCACAGACCTTGACTCTATGTAGTACTGGATATGCACGGACTTCAGTTAGCGTGTGCGAAGATTTGCACAGACCTCGGTTATGCACATGCGAGGACCTGCACATACCTTGACTCTATGCAATGCTGGATATGCACGGACTTCAGTTAGCGTGTGCGAAGTCTTGCACGGACCTCAGTTATGCACATGCGAGGACCTGTACATCCCTTGACTCTGTGCAATGCTGGATATGCACGGACTTTAGTTAGCATGTGCGAAGTCTTGCACGGACCTCAGTTACGCACATGCGAGGACCTGCACATACCTTGACTTTGTGCAATGCTAGATATGCACGTACTTCAGTATGAAGGACGTAGAACATGCACCAACTATGTATAACAGATAGGAACACATGCATTGACTATGTATAACAGACAGGAACACATGCATTGACTATGAATGAATTGCACCGACCCTGAATACGTAAACAACTAAGACGTATGCAGTCGTTATCTCCCAAATAACATGGTATGCACAAACCTGACTATGCACTGACTTCTTCGACCTATGCATGGACTATATGCAACAAATGCAAGGTACACAAACCTTGTATGCTGAATGACTTAACTGTGCACAGACAAACATTTTATATGAAATGATCAAATGCAAACAAATTTATGCAATCCAGTCTTCACATGACTCATAGATTGTCATCATTAAAACTAGGGTTCCAACACGCATGTTAGGTCACCCACTTGAAGATTGCTATGTCTTCAAGACCCAAGCATAGAAGCTGATCCGAGACGGTCTCCTCAAAATGACGAGCGGTCTCGTCGATCCCCCGCAGCCACATGCGTGGTCCACCCGCTAAGGCTGCACGTGTGATTCACTACACAGCTAGTGTGATTCACATGATGGCCACCTTCACCCTCTATGACGTCGAAGTAGAGGAGCCCAGCACCAGCCAAGCCGAGTGCTCACTGTGGTATCCAGGGTGGAGACCCTGGCATGACCGCACACCTCTCTCCTTTCCAAAAGAAAGGACCCGACGGCTCTTCGATGTCCTCGTCGAGAGAGGGCAAATCATGGCCCACGAGTCGCCGGTAGACTACACCCAATGGGATTTTAGTCATCCCTAGTATTGCCCTTTCCACGCCAGAATCTACCACGCGATCGAATCCTGTGAGGAAGTCCAACCCCTAATCGAGGAATAGATACAGTGGAAGCAGATCGATGCTGAAGGAACTCTATGGCAACTCTGAGGCTTCGAGAGGTTGTTGAAGAAACCCTGAATATTGCCAGAAATGCCCCAGATCAACCAGGTCCTCCTCAAGCAAACGGGCACGAGCTGCCTTATCGACACGTCTCGGAGTGGCTCGAGTTTGAAATTGATAATCGAGAAGCTCTCAAGCAGCTGCGAGACCATCAGAGGTGGGACGCCAGTCAGGATACTAAGCCGAGCGAATTCTCTGTTAACATCATCCATTCTCCTGCTGATGCACTCGACAGTCGTCGTTTAAAAATGCCGAGCCTTATTACTAAGTGTTCGAGAGGTTGTTTGCCTCAAAATGTTAGAGCACGAGCTAAGCTTTCAATTTAGTTCTTTAGTGTGCTGCACACTCTAATAGAGATAATCACACAAAATAGCACTTAAGAAAATGGGTAATAATTCTATGAATTAGGAAGAATATGAAGAAATGCTAAGCATGGAAGTTGAAGAACACTTGAAAACGAACAACTTTTGTGAAAAACTCAAATTGAAATGAAGATCACAACAATGAGAAATGAGGTTAAGAAAAGACTGAATTCTAAAACTAAACTTGTATTGAAATAACTTCAACTTACAATCTTGACATCAAAAGCTTACAAAACACCACTCCTACAATCACCAACTTCAGAAATACAAAGAATAAACTTACATTATAAATGACCCATAGCTTCCTACTCTCCTAACATCTCTTCCTTCCCCTTACAATGGCCAATAGACCCCCTTTTATAGGGATCACAACACTCCCTTTCTCTTCATGTGAACATAATTGATGCTCTATTGGATCCAAAATGTTAGGCTGGATGTGCTGCACACTCTTCTGTATGCAAAATGAATGCCTAAATTGAAATCCATGTTTGTCAAAATGTTAGAGCACGAGCTGCCTTAGTTTTGTGAGATAAAGGTGGGTAAAAGATTTACGCTAGCACCTAAGTCGAGCAAAGCTCGATCAAAGGTGACTCCACCTATATCACATGAGATCAAGGGGGCTCCGGGGTCCTTCAACTTTCTCGGCAAATGATTCATTACAACGGCACTCACATCCTCCGACAAACGGACTTTTTGAGTTGCCGCCCTTGGCTCCCTCCTTGGAGTGCAAAGCTCTTTCAAAAACTTTGCATATGCCGGCACATGCTTGATGGCATCTAAAAGTGGAATATTGATATTCACTTGTTTGAACAATTCCACTAATTCTTCCTGATGTACTGGTGGTTTCTTGGGAGCTTTCGGCTTTAAAGCATCAGGAAAAGGGGCCTTAGGCTCATAAACTAGGGGTCCTTCATCAAGTTTCACCTTTCCTTTATCCAGCCTCTTCTTTCCATCCATCGGCTTCTCTTTAATAATCATGGGTTGTTCTTCCTCCTCATTCTCCTCTCGGGCCTCTTGGCCTGAACTACTACCAACGCCCTTAGCCTTGTAAGGGTCATCTAAAACTTTCCCGCTCCTAAGAAAAGAGATTGCCTTAACATTCTCCAATTGGGGGCCCATAGGAGGAGGAGGCTGAGGTTGGTTTGGCTGAGGGAGAATAGAAGCTCTTTGAGGGAAGCCTGGAGGTTGGTTCCTCGGATTAGCCACTGGCTGGGTAGGAAGCTGACCTACCTCTCTCCGAACATTTCCTGCTGTTATTTGCCCGATTTGACCTTCCAACTTAGCAATGGATTGCTGTTGAGAAAAAATAAGTTGTTGGAGTCGGTCAAACTTTTCATCAAAATTTGACTGCGGAAATTGAGGAGGAGGTTGGAAGGGGACTTGATTGGATCTGTTGGATGGATAGTGATGGTACTAGCCCTGAGAAAATTGAGATTGCTGGTACGGAGCCTGAGAATAATGTGATGAGTGTTGGGATTGTTGTGGAAAAGGTGCATTGATTTGTGAGAAATTTTGATGAGTTTGGTGAAAAGGATATTGATACTGTTGGTGAGATTGGACTAGAGCTTGGAATTGCTATTTTTGGAACGAGGGATTAGTGTGGGAAGATGAACCTTGTTGGGATTTCCAAGAGAAATTTGGGTGATTTCTCCAGCCTGGATTATAGGTGTTTGAGTAAGGATCATAAGGTGGCTTAGAAACACCCTGAGCAGCGAAGATTTGTTCTTGAATGAATGGGGGAAGTTGGGCCGCAGTAGGGCAATCAGTTACCACATGATCAGTGCTAGAGCAAAGAGCACAGATCTCGTCATAATTGGGAGCTGAGAATGGTTGAGGTCGAGGACCTGAAGAAGAAGTTTCTTGCCTTGATAAAAATTGATCTAGCTTTTAGGCAACAAGATCAACATTTTCTATCTTTTGTGCCAACAATTCCATTTTGTTCAGTTTCTGAGTTAAGGCATTGATATCCATCCTATTCTCATGCTCACCGTGGCTCTTCACTTCATACAGCCCACCCTTCTTAGCTGGTCCCACCATTCTCTCATAGGATGAAAGTGAGGCATGACTGATTGAATTTTCACTCAGCATTTCAAACAAGTCATAAGCCTCATCCTCGCTTTTACTCATAAAAGCTCCCCCACAAGACGCATCCACCATTTGACGATAACTATCCGTCAATCCCTCATAGAATGCTTGAACTATTTGCCATCTCGACAAACCATGATGATGGCATTTCCGTAACAAATCATTCAACCTATCCCACGCCTCATGGATTTGTTCTCCATGGTTTTGTGAAAATCTAGTTATAGCTCTCCTCATGGTATTGGTTCGCCCTATGGGGTAGAATTTCTTTAGGAATTCCTTTTACATTTCTGCCCATGTTTTGATGGGTTTACTCAAGGCTCCTAACCAATACTTGGCTTTGTCTTTAAGAGAGAATGGGAAAAGGGTTAGCCTGAGAGCATCATCTGAAAAATTGGGGATTTTCACAGTTGAACATATCTGGAGGAACTCATCCAGATGTCTATATGGATCCTCATTGGTATTGCCATAGAAAGACGGCAACATTTGTATTGTGCTGGACTTGATTTCGTATTGAGCTGCTTGATTTTGTGGTGCTTGGGTATAAAATGAAGGTTCATATTGATTTGGAAGAAAATATTCCTTCATTTGCTTGAGAGCAGCTTGTTGAATTAGCTGATTTTGGTTTTGGTCCGCCATGGGGTTAGATTGATGATGAGTTTTAGAATGCACTAACCTCTCAATCTCTCCTATAGGTCCTAGTAAAGATGGGTGTATGGATCTCCTACCGTGCATAAACTAGGCCAAAATGAGAGAGAAAATTATTTTATGATGATTTTTTTTTGTGTTTTATATTGACATACTATGACGAAGAAAGAGAAGAAAATGCTTTTGTTTTTGTTTTGTTTTGTATTTAGGCAAACACAAACAATTTTTCACACAAATGACCCTAATGACTTAAATGTGTCCTAAATCTATAAATGTGGTTTCACAAAATGATTAAAGTGAAACTGAAGTTCACCTTCAATATGTCCACCAGCCAGGTAAGGGGTGGGGAAGTGGGAGGTACCCCCTACTTTCGTAGGCACCTAATTATGCCAAACCACTAACCCGCTTAAGGCATTTGCCATCCGACCGTCTTGCCTTAGGCACCGGTTTTCATAAGAGGGTAAACTTAGATAACACAAGAACCACAGTGTGATCCTAGGGCCAACGTCTACTGACTTTTATTAAGGCCTAGGTAATGCAGAGATGCAAGGGAATTGTGGTTTGCGGGCTAAGGAAGGGTGATGAAATCCCCACCTTATATTGTTAGGGGTGTTGCCCTTCAAATATTTTGAAATGAAATTGCACACCACAGTTTCAAACAAGGGGTTCTTTATGCAAAATGAATGCCAGAATATGGTGAGTAGAACGTACCTTGTCCCTCACAATCTTCAATATGCAATTGACAGGAATTAAATAAAGAAAAGTTCTATGCTAAATGATACATGTCCTCAAACATGATGTGTGGTTTCTAATCTTGAAATGATTTTTTTTTTGGATTTTGGTGCAAGTATTTTTTTATTTTTTAATTAATGAACCTATGTAGCCAAATTTTCTTTTGTTTTTGATTGTTTTTGGATTTTTATTGAGTATTGAAGAATTGTTCAAATTTTTGTAGAAATTGGAAAAGTAGAACCTGTTTCTTGATTTCAGTCCTTTAGGGATGCTTCCGGGCTTTCAACAATGTTTCATATCCTTGGAATTTCAGGTTGCTTTTCCCTCTTTCTTTGAGTTTTTATTTCTTTTCTTTTTCCTGTAAAATAAAATAACAAAATCAATATACAAATATACAAATCAAACACAAGAATATCCAACATTCAAAAATTCCAGATCCCCGACAGCGGCGCCAAAAATTTGATGCACTCGACAGTCGTTGTTTAAAAATACCGTGCCACGCAAATTTCAAAATTTATAACCGCACTCACTCACTCGAATGATTTTGAAAATACGAGTACAGTGGTGAATACGGGTCGATCCCACGAGGAGAGAATATTTGATTTTAGCTCAAGTTGGAAATACCCTTATGCTTGAAAACAAAAATTTTGTTCATGGAGTGCGATTATCTCTAAGTGGAATGAAATTACAACTTTAAATATCAAGAGAAAAGTAAAGGAATAATTAGCCAATTGAAGAACGCCGTCGTTTCCTAGCCGAGCCTTTGATGAAGACCGCTCTGCCTTGGAAGTCGACGCCGTGAGATGATTCGAAGATGACTTACCGCTTCGGGTGTGATTGAAGAACTTATGAAGAAATGTAAATAGAAACAAACATAACTTGAAAATACATCAGAATTTTGTTGAAAACATGGGGTTGGAAGGAAAAGAATAACGTGAAATCTAGATGGAATTAGAAGAAATGGCAAACATGAAAGTTGTAAAGAATGAAAAGATGAAGAACTTTGATGAAGAATGTAGACACAAAAAATAAGAGGAAGATAGTGAAAAATGAGAAAAACTAAAGAACTATCAATTCGGATGAACAGTAAAATGGTAGAAAACATCACCTTGAAAAATTAATTCTAACTCTAAAAATACGCAGAATAAGACAAAGTGGTAGAATAATGAAATTTAGTTCTACAAGAGAGGAACAACATTGATGAAGAACTCAGATTGAAAAGAGGTCTAGAAAGGCTTCAAAACATAAGAATACTAGAAGGTCTCACTACGGATGAATAGTAATCACACAAAATAGCACTTAAAAAATGGGTAATAACTCTATGAATTAGAAAGAATTTGAAGAAATGCTAAGCATGGAAGTTGAAGAACACTTGAAAACGAACAACTTTCGTGAAGAACTCAAATTGAAATGAAGATCACAACAATGAGAAATGAGGTTAAGAAAAGATTGAATTCTAAAACCAGACTTGTATTGAAATAACTTCAACTTACAATCTTGACATCAAAAGCTTACAAAACACCACTCCTACAATCACCAACTTCAGAAATACAAAGAACAAACTTACATTACAAATGACCCATAGCTTCCTACTCTCTTAACATCTCTTCCTTCCCCTTACAATGGCCAATAGACCCCCTTTTATAGGGATCACAACACTCCCTTTCTCTTCATGTGAACATAATTGATGCTCTATTGGATCCAAAATGTTAGGCTAGATGTGGTGCACACTCTTCTATTTTTTAGATTTTTTCAAATTTTTTTTGGAATTTTTATAGCCGTTTCTTCCTTCTCTTTCTCTCTTTTTCTTTCTTTTCTCTCTCTGCCGGCACAACGCGCCAGCCGGCCGACCGGGTAGGCGGCCTGCCCGTGGGCCCGCCGTGCGCCCACCGTCGCCTGCTGCCTCCGCGTGTCGCACGCGGGCGCGTGCGCCGCGTGCCTCCCCTGCCGACCCGCGTGCTCCGCATGGCCCCTTGGGCCCTCCTCCCGCCTGCCACGACCCCCCCGCCTTCGCCCTTCTCGCCTCGTCGCCCATGCGGGCGGCGAAGGCGGGAAGGGCGGGGCGGGGGGGTTTTTTATTTTTTTTATTTTTTTATTTTTTTATTATATATAAATATATATCTATATAGCTATATATATATCTATATATTATTTGAAAAATTCTAAAAAATAGTAAATAAATTTATTTTTTTGTTAAAATTTTTTTCTTTTCTTTTTGAACCAATCCTCGGGCTTTTGGCCCATTCAATATATAATTTTATTTTCCTTTTTATCTTTTTCTTGGAGCTTTCCTCGTATTACGTTCCTGCATAAATACATAAAAATTATCATTAAAATTTATTTAATTTCAGAAAATTAAACATTTGATTCAAAATCAACAGTAAGTGTGAGAAATGTATATTGATCATAATTTAAGCTCATAAAAGTGTGTAGAATCATGAATTCAGATGTAAAAATACACACTTATCACACCTCCCAACTTACTCATTGCTAGTCTCTTAGCAATGTAATTAATGAAAAATTCAGGACCAACAAGAGTTAATATTACCCATGCCTCATTGCTAGATCATCTTTCATAGAGTTAACTAAAGATCAGGACTCTGGAATAATTACCACCGACTAGCCTTAGGAACATGATCAAGAATTCTAATCAAAATTCAGTAGCACTTGTGCAAGTGGAATACTAAATTCACAGTAGAGACAATTGCGTCATCCAGTTGCTATTCCGAACAAATACCTTTCAATTCTGCACTTCTTACTCAGAGTGTTCAGCACACTAGCTTTTTGTCTGCCTTATTGCTATGTCCCTTTTGGGATCACTATATATATAGTTTTTTCTTTTCTTTTTCTCTTTCCTTTTTTTTTCTACACACATGATGCTGCACTACCCTTCACTGTTTTACGCGAACCTCAACACGTCTTAGGTGAAGTAGGCTCGGTTCCACAGATCCAAGTTCCCTTTTCCTTTTGACGCGAACCTCAACACGTCTTAGGTGAAGTAGGCCCGGTTACTCCGAATCGGAGCATTTTTCATGGTGTTTTTTTCTCATAATTTTATATGGCAGAAAGTTTATAACGAGTCTCTTTTTCAAGAAATGCAGAATATCCGACACATATCCAAAATAGCAGAAGGCTTGTCCTACTTGTTTCATTAGCGTGCAACGTGATTTTCATTTTTTAAAGTGCATCTGAACTTTAAAGAGATTCTTAAATCAGTTTTCCAGTGCTAGCTTAAAGAAATTATCCATCATCCTTTTCCTAGTCGTTTCTATTCCAGAATGACTTTTCATGAGACATGAATCCAGAAACATCAACTCGGGGAAAACTGTTGTTTAGCGTGACAATACAAAAGTACAAAATAGCAAGAAAAAATAATTTTTTTTATTTGATCTCCCCCCCCCCCCAACTTAAATGACATTGTCCTCAATGGCATAAGCATGAGAAAGATCAGAGAACAATTAAACAGGTAATAAGGGTGGGATGGAAGGATACAACCTGATGGTCGGGGTGAAAGTGACGAGGGCTTCATTGCGTTGTGGCCTGACAACTGAAAAACAAACACACTAAAAGAAATCAAATCATAAAATATTGGGTCGCCTCCCAAAAAGCATTTATTAGCACACCAAACTATGAAAGCGTTGGGCTGCCTCCCAAAAAGCGCTAAGTTTACCGTCTTCAGCCAAACGCATGAAAGCTTAAAAGGAAGTTAAGCCTAAGCACATAATGCTATGGATTCTTTAGGTGACAACAGCTCATTTTCCAAGTAGGATTTCAACCATTGACCGTTAACAGTAAAGATATGACCATTTTGGGGATTCAAAAGTTTGACGGCTCCATGGTCAAATGCCTTAACAACTATGAACGGTCCATCCCATCTTGATTTCAATTTACCAGGGAACAAACGGAGCCGTGAGTTAAAAAGCCAAACCTTTTGATTTTCATGAAAAGTTTTTCTATGAATATGCTGATCGTGAAAAGCCTTGGTTTTAGCTTTATAGATCTTGGAATTTTCATAGGCTTCATTTCTTAGCTCCTCCAGTTCATTGAGTTGAAGAACCCGTTGGGCGCCAGCGTGAGTTAAGTCAAAATTGACTTGCTTAATTGCCCAGTAAGCTCTATGTTCAAGCTCGACAGGTAGGTGGCAGGCTATACCAAAGATGAGGCGGTAGGGTGACATGCCAATAGGGGTTTTGAATGCAGTTCTGTAGGCCTATAGTGCATCATCTAGTCGCTCAGACCAGTCTTTCCTATCCGGCCGAACTGTCTTGTGTAGAATGTTCTTAATCTCCCTGTTGGATACTTCCACCTGGCCACTAGTTTGGGGATGATAGGGGGTGGCAATTTTATGGGTGATCCCATATTTCTTGAGCAAAGCTCGAAAATGGGAGTGAGTGAAATGCGAACCCCCATCACTAATGATAGCCCTCGGACAGCCAAATCTAGAAAAAATGTTCTTGCGAACAAATTTCATGACCACCTTATGATTATTGGTCCTTGTGGCTATTGCTTCAATCCACTTTGAAACATAATCGACCGCCACCAAAATGTATTCATTGCCAAAGGATGGTGGAAACGGTCCCATGAAATCAATACCCCAAACATCAAAGATTTTCACTACAAGAATGGGATTTAGCGGCATCATATCTCTCTTCGAAATATTGCCCACAGCTTGACACCTCAGACATGTTTTGGAAAATTCATAAGCATCCTTGAATAAGGTGGGCCAATAAAATCCACTTTGTAACACCTTAGCCGCAGTTGTCTTTCCTGAAAAGTGTCCCCCACAAGCGAGAGTGTGACAAAAATTCAGGACAGATTGTTGCTCATCCTCGGGGACACATCTTCGGATGATCTGATCTGGACCCATATGAAATAATTCCGAGTCCTCCCAAAAATAGTGTTTGAGTTTGGCAAAGAAGTGGTCCTTTTCATGCTTAGACCACCCAACTGGGATCTGTCGTACTGCCAAGAAGTTGACAATATGAGCATACCAGGGGGTAGAGGTGATAGACAACAGTTGTTCGTCAGGAAAAGAATCAGACATTGGAGCACTCTCAGGTATCACTATTCGGGATAAATGATCAGCCACAACATTTTCTAACCCCTTCTTATCTTTGATTTCTAGATCAAACTCTTGCAATAACAGAATCCATCTAATCAGCCGGGGTTTAGCATCTTTCTTGGTGAGCAAGTACCTCAAAGCGGCGTGATCAGAATACACAATAACTTTGGCCCCCAAAAGATATGATCGGAATTTCTCTAGGGCAAAAACAACTGCCAAAAGTTCCTTTTCTGTGGTGGTGTAATTCATTTGAGCATCTCCGAGAGTGCGACTCGCATAATATATCACCACAGGTTTCATGGTGTCACAAACAATTTTTGATAGTAAGTGGGTTAGCCCTACACAAGTTGTTCCCAAGAAATCTGGGCTGACCATTACTAAAATGAGAAAGGTGAGGTGGTAGCCATGAGATTACAAACGGGATGGAGAATCTGTATTGATTATAAAAAATTGAACTCTATGACAAAGAAGGATCATTTCCCTCTCCCGTTTCTTGATCAAATTTTGGAGAAGTTGGCTGGGCAAAAATATTTTTACTTTTTGGATGGATACTCCGGGTATAATCAAGTTGCTGTTTACCCGGAGGATCAAGAGAAACGACGTTCACATGTCCTTATGGCACGTTTGCTTTCAGGAGAATGCCATTCGAGCTTTGCAATGCCCCTGCCACCTTTCAGCGGTGCATGATGGCCATATTTTCTGAAATGGTGGGAGAATTTTTAGAAATTTTCATGGATGATTTCTCCGTTTTTGGAGACTCATTTGATAATTGTTTAAAGAATTTGCAAAAAGTGTTGGCCCGATGTATTGTATCTAATCTGGTGCTTAGTTGGGAGAAAAGCCATTTTATGGTCCAAAAAGGGATTGTTTTAGGCCATGTCATTTCCGAGAGGGGGATAGAAGTAGACAAGGCTAAGGTCGATCTGATTTCCAATCTTCCTCCCCCTTCATCTATCAGGCAAATCTGATCTTTCCTTGGCCATGCGGGTTTTTATAGAAGATTCATTCAGAACTTCTCTTCCATCACTCGCCCGCTCACAAAGTTGCTAGCCAAGGACACTCCCTTCCATCTAGATGAGTCATGTCTTGAGGCCTTCCATTCTTTGAAGGCAGCTCTGACCCAAGCTCCGATTCTTCAATCCCCAGATTGGTCACGGCCTTTCGAAATCATGTGTGATGTCTCGGACTACGCCATAGGAGCTGTCCTGGGGCAACGAATTGATAAGAAACCTGTGGTGATATATTATGCGAGTCGCACTCTCGGAGATGCTCAAATGAATTACACCACCACAGAAAAGGAACTTTTGGCAGTTGTTTTTGCCCTAGAGAAATTCCGATCATATCTTTTGGGGGCCAAAGTTATTGTGTATTCTGATCACGCCGCTTTGAGGTACTTGCTCACCAAGAAAGATGCTAAACCCCGGCTGATTAGATGGATTCTGTTATTGCAAGAGTTTGATCTTGAAATCAAAGATAAGAAGGGGTTAGAAAATGTTGTGGCTGATCATTTATCCCGAATAGTGATACCTGAGAGTGCTCCAATGTCTGATTCTTTTCCTGACGAACAACTGTTGTCTATCACCTCTACCCCCTGGTATGCTCATATTGTCAACTTCTTGGCAGTACGACAGATCCCAGTTGGGTGGTCTAAGCACGAAAAGGACCACTTCTTTGCCAAACTCGAACACTATTTTTGGGAGGACCCGAAATTGTTTCATATGGGTCCAGATCAGATCATCCGAAGATGTGTCCCCGAGGATGAGCAACAATCTGTCCTGAATTTTTGTCACACTCTCACTTGTGGGGGACACTTTTCAGGAAAGAAAACTGCGGCTAAGGTGTTACAAAGTGGATTTTATTGGCCCACCTTATTCAAGGATGCTTATGAATTTTCCAAAACATGTCTGAGGTGTCAAGCTGTGGGAAATATTTCGAAGAGAGATATGATGCCGCTAAATCCCATTCTTGTAGTGGAAATCTTTGATGTTTGGGGTATTGATTTCATGGGACCGTTTCCACCATCCATTGGCAATGAATACATTTTGGTGGCGGTCGATTATGTTTCAAAGTGGATTGAAGCAATAGCCACAAGGACCAATAATCATAAGGTGGTCATGAAATTTGTTCGTAAGAACATTTTTTCTAGATTTGGCTGTCCGAGGGCTATCATTAGTGATGGGGGTTCGCATGTCACTCACTCCCAATTTCGAGCTTTGCTCAAGAAATATGGGATCACCCATAAAATTGCCACCCCCTATCATCCCCAAACTAGTGGCCAGGTGGAAGTATCCAACAGGGAGATTAAGAACATTCTACACAAGACAGTTCGGCCGGATAGGAAAGACTGGTCTGAGCGACTAGATGATGCACTATAGGCCTACAGAACTGCATTCAAAACCCCTATTGGCATGTCACCCTACCGCCTCATCTTTGGTAAAGCCTACCACCTACCTGTCGAGCTTGAACATAGAGCTTACTGGGCAATTAAGCAAGTCAATTTTGACTTAACTCACGCTGGCGCCCAACGGGTTCTTCAACTCAATGAACTGGAGGAGCTAAGAAATGAAGTCTATGAAAATTCCAAGATCTATAAAGCTAAAACCAAGGCTTTTCACGATCAGCATATTCATAGAAAAACTTTTCATGAAAATCAAAAGGTTTGGCTTTTTAACTCATGGCTCCGTTTGTTCCCTGGTAAATTGAAATCAAGATGGGATGGACCGTTCATAGTTGTTAAGGCATTTGACCATGGAGCCGTCAAACTTTTGAATCCCCAAAATGGTCATATCTTTACTGTTAACGGTCAATGGTTGAAACCCTACTTGGAAAATGAGCTGTTGTCACCTAAAGAATCCATAGCATTATGTGCTTAGGCTTAACTTCCTTTTAAGCTTTCATGCGTCTGGCTGAAGACGGTAAACTTAGCGTTTTTTGAGAGGTAGCCCAACGTTTTCATAGTTTGGTGTGCTAATAAATGCTTTTTGGGAGGTGACCCAATATTTTATGATTTGATTTCTTTTAGTGTGTTTGTTTTTCAGTTGTCAGGCCACAACGCAATGAAGCCCTCGTCACTTTCACCCCGACCATCAGGTTGTATCCTTCCATCCCACCCTTATTACCTATTTAATTGTTCTCTGATCTTTCTCATGCTTATGCCATTGAGGACAATGTCATTTAAGTTGGGGGGGGGGAGATCAAATAAAAAAAAATTATTTTTTCTTGCTATTTTATACTTTTGTATTGTCACGCTAAACAACAGTTTTCCCCGAGTTGATGTTTCTAGATTCATGTCTCATTAAAAGTCATTCTGGAATAGAAACGACTAGGAAAAGGATGATGGATAATTTCTTCAAGCTAGCATTGGAAAACTGATTTAAGAATCTCTTTAAATTTTAGATGCACTTTAAAAAAAAAAATCACGTTGCACGCTAATGAAACAAGTAGGACAAGCCTTCTGCTATTTTGGGTATGTGTCGGATATTCTGCATTTCTTGAAAAAGAGACTCGTTATAAGCTTTCTGCCATATAAAATTATGAGAAAAAAAACACCATGAAAAATGCTCCGATTCTGAGTAACCGGGTCTACTTCACCTAAGATGTGTTGAGGTTCGCGTCAAAAGGAAAAGGGAACTTGGATCTGTGGAACCGGGCCTACTTCACCTAAGACGTGTTGAGGTTCGCGTAAAACAGTGAAGGGTAGTGCAGCATCATGTGTGTAGAAAAAAAAAAGGAAGAGATGTTAGGAGAGTAGGAAGCTATGGGTCATTTGTAATGTAAGTTTGTTCTTTGTATTTCTGAAGTTGGTAATTGTAGGAGTGGTGTTTTGTAAGCTTTTGATGTCAAGATTGTAAGTTGAAGTTATTTCAATACAAGTTTGGTTTTAGAAGTCAGTCTTTTCTTAACCTCATTTCTCATTGTTGTGATCTTCATTTCAATTTGAGTTCTTCACGAAAGTTATTCTTTTTCAAGTGTTCTTCAACTTCCATGCTTAGCATGTCTTCAAATTATTCCTAATTCATAGAGTTATTACCCATTTTCTTAAGTGCTATTTTGTGTGATTATTATTCATCCGTAGTGAGACCTTCTAGTATTCTTATGTTTTGAAGCATTTCTAGACCTCTTTTCAATATGAGTTCTTCATCAAAGTTGTTCCTCTCGTGTAGAACTAAATTTCATTATTCTACCACTTTATCTAATTCTGCGTATTTTTAGAGTTAGAATTAATTTTTCAAGGTGCTATTTTCTGCCATTTTACTGTTCATCCGAATTGATAGTTCTTTAGTTTTTTTCATTTTTCACTATCTTCCTCTTATTTTCTGTGTCTACATTCTTCATCAAAGTTTTTCATCTTTTCATTCTCTACAACTTTCATGTTTTCTATTTCTTTTAATTTCATCTATATTTCACGTTATTCTTTTCCTTCCAACCCCATGTTTTCAACAAAATTCTGATGTATTTTCAAGTTATGTTTGTTTCTATTTACATTTCGTCATAAGTTCTTCAATCACACCCGAAGCGGTAAGTCATCTTCGAATCATCTCACGGCGTCGACTTCCAAGGCAGAGCGGTCTTCATCAAACGCTCGACAAGGAAACGACGTCGTTCTTCAATTGGCTAATTATTCCTTTACTTTTCTCTTGATATTTAAAGTTGTAATTTCATTCCACTTAGTGATAATCGCACTCCATGAACAAAATTTGTATTTTCAAGCATAAGGGTATTTCCAACTTGAGCTAACATCAAATATTCTCTCCCCGTGGGATCGACCCGTATTCACCACTGTACTCGTATTTTCAAAATCATTCGAGTGAGTGAGTGCGGTTATAAATTTTGAAATTTGTGTGGCACGACATTTTTAAACGACGATTGTCGAAGAGAGAGAGAGGGAGTGGAGGGAGGAGAGAAGGGCGGGGCAGGGGGTTTTGAATCTTTTTTTATTTATTTTATTTTTTAATTATATATATTATATATATAAATATATATCTATATGGCTATATATATCTATATATTATTAGAAAAATTCTAAAAATAGTAAATAAATTTATTTTTTTGTTATTTTTTTTTCTTTTCTTTTTGAACCAATCCTCGGGCTTTTGGCCCATTCAACATATAATTTTATTTTCCTTTTTATCTTTTTCTTGGAGCTTTCCTCGTATTACGTGCCTACATAAATACATAAAAATTATCATTAAAATTTATTTAATTTCAGAAAATTAAACATTTGATTCAAAATCAACAGTAAGTGTGAGAAATGTATATTGATCATAATTTAAGCTCATAAAAGTGTGTAGAATCATGAATTTAGATGTAAAAATACACACTTATCACCTGCCACCCCAGCTCCTTCAGACGCCCAGATACCGACTACCAGTCATCCAATTTCTACCACTTCACCCTCGCAATGGCTACCTTGGCAAGAGCTGGAGTCTCTTCCATTCTCCAAGGAAGACACTGCCAGATTGCTTCGGGTCCTTCTCGGCCGGGAGGACGTTCTGGTGAGCGAGACAATGATGGGAGTCCCAAGCTCCTCTCGCTCCCCTCCTACTCTGCCTCCACCTTATGCATCAGTAGATAGAAAGGGGAAGCAAACGCAGGGTGAGACCGTGGCGCGACCACGTCATGTCTCTTCAATGGGCGATCCTTTGAGTCCTCTTTGAATACCCTGCAGTCTAGTCCAGCACGTGAAGGAGACACCTTCGGAGTCTTCAGCGACTCTGGCCAGCAAGTCTAATCTTTCACCACAAGCCCCAGTTAATGCCCGAAGTCAGGGTGACAACCAGGAGCGGCGGTACCCCGCTGCACCTCTGGTTGCCCCCAGATACTGCTCTAAGCATGATAGTAAATGCAAGGCTAAAGAGCAAGACTCCACGCGAGTCCCCCAGTCTACATCTCAGCAAAGAATCATGCCATCATGGGGAAGGCATCAAACCGTGCACATGTCTTCGGACACCATCTCCAATATGCCAGCTCACCACAGACCTCTTGCGCCACCGCGGGTAAGGCATCAAACCGTGCATACGTCTTCGGACGCCAGTCCCAGTATCCCAGCATACCAGGAGCTACCACCTGAGGTCATCGAGCAGGCGATCAATGCTACCTTCCAAATACAACAAGAGGAAGGGGCTTGGATAGAAATCCGGGCAAAGAAAAATCGTCGACCTCACCCCGCCAAGGCATCAACTCAGAGATATCATCACGGGGATTTATCAACTCCGGCTCCAGTACCTCTCCCTCCTACTCCCCTGGAGACGGCCATCGCTAGAAGACAAGAGAGGAATAGGTGGAAGAACCTCAAAAGATGGCTCAAGATGCAAGCTGAGCATGCAGTCACCTTACAATCTCCAACTGAGCTACCGCCTATCCAAAGGCTGCAACGGTTCATCGATGATCTGGAGGAGTACATCCCTCCTCATCCCACAGGTGCTCTCCCACTCGACAGCTACATCCCGTGGGGAGAAATGCAGAACCGAGCTCGCCTCAGAAGTTGGATTCAAGAAATGATCCCGAAGATCAAGAATGACGAGTGTCTCCTCATCCCAGAAGAACTCTCCTTGTTCTATAAAGATAGGGAGATCACCACAGAGCATCTTGAAGAAATGCTTCGAGGCTGCACCTGTAACTTGGTAGCTATCCCACCCCCTGACAACATGAAACAGTTACAATTCATGAAATCTGGGAAATTGCCACCCCCTAATCAAGCCGACACTCAATACGGGTTCCCAACCCCAAGTTCGAGGCTCCCCAGTTGTCACGTCCCGAGCGCGGAAGGAACCCGATACGCGTGACGAGTTATATCAATCATGTCAATCAGAGCATAAGTGTATTCGACACATAGACAGAGCATGCAAAAATAGAGATAAACCAAATCCTTTATTCATAGTAACCATCAAGGTAATTCTCTTACATAATCCCAATAAAAGTACTAAAAGACAACCTTGACTCAATAAAAGAAAATTACAATGATTGACTCAAGAAAGTAGAAAATGACACAGATAGATAGACGCTTCTACGACTGGATGGCTCTATGCTCTTCACTCATGTTCATTCTCTTCCGAGTGATCCTCGTCATCAAAATTACCTGAAAAATATGGAAAACACTAGGGTGAGCGAACGCTCAGTAGGAATTATGTCTCAATTACAAGCATGCTTTAAGTAATTACATGTTACATGAATGCAAGTCTAGCTTTACATGTACGCATAAAAATGACAAGTGAGAGAGTAGATGATGCGGGACAAAACTACCTGGATCTCACCTTTTTTAGAAACACATTTTTTCTCTTTCCTTTTTATTCTTTTCTTCTTTTCATTTTTTTTTGCACCATACGAACTAGAGAGAAAGAGTGAGAGAGTGAGAGAAAACCAGATAGAGAGAGAGAGTGTGTGTGTGTGTCACGAAGAGAGAGAGAGGGAGTGGAGGGAGGAGAGAGAACGGTCGCTGGGCAGTGGCGTGGGCCAGCGGTGGCTCTATTTTAGACAGAGGGATCGATGGCGGGTGCTAACCAGCGGCTCACCTGCATGGCTGGGGGCAGTGGTGCGAGCTCATCCATGTTGCTGCCGAGCTGGGTGGGATGAGCGGTGGGTGGCAAAGACTCGGAGGTTATCAGCCATGGCTGCTATTGAGAGAGAGAAGTTAGAGATAGAGAGGGAGTTGCAGCAGCTTGGTGTAGTGGGGGGGGGCAAGGGAGCACGGATGGAGATGGGGTGTGGTATGGTGGGTGGAAAAGGAGAATCAAACAAGAGAATTAATGGCTAAGTGGAGGGGAAGAGAAGAGATGGTGGGATAGTGGGATAGGGTGGGGCTTCACACCCCCATGGGCATCACACCCATCTCCTTCTCGGAGAAGAGAAAACACAAGGCTTCACACCTAACATTCTCATAATTTTTATCAACTTCCTTCTTCCCTTAACATGTGATTACAGACTCTTATATAGACTCCTCCCACAGACAACGTATCAAAAACTTCAACACCTAACATTTGACATTTATGACCAAACATCACCAAACACTTCTGACTAATAATGCTCTCGTGGGAATACTAAGACCAAAAAAAAACTATATAGGATGGTGACATCTTATTTTCTAAAAAAAGAAAACACACATATAGGCCCAATAAAGTGGCCCATTAACATAAAACACTTCAAATAAATAAATTGGATAGTTGTCCTTGTTGCCTGACGATCCTCGTCAAACCCCTCCGCTTGGAGGAGGTTCGACCTCGAACCTAGGGCCTTGCTCAGAGAAGTAGCAGCGTTGGTGGAGACGGACGATGAAGATGGGCGGCGGAGAAGGAGGGACCTGGAGCTTCGAATGGGGTCTCGCACCCGTCCCCATCTCAAGGACGATGCACTCGAAGTGTCAATTTCTTCCTTCATGGCGGAGAGGAGGAGGACGGATCTGCAGCTTCGAATGGGGCCTTGCACCCGTCCCCATCTCAAGGACGATGCATCCAAAGTTTCAAATCCTACCTTCCTTACGGAGCGGATTTGCCCAAGGACCCGACTTGTGAGAACAAGCGGGTAACCGCTCTGATACCAAACTGATGCGGGACAAAACTACCCGGATCTCACCTTTTTTAGAAACTCATTTTTTCTCTTTCTTTTTTATTCTTTTATTCTTTTCATTTTTTTTACACCTTACGAACTAGAGAGAAAGAGTGAGAGAGCGAGAGAAAACCAGATAGAGAGAGAGAGAGTGTGTCACGAAGAGAGAGAGGGGGAGTGGAGGGAGGAGAGAGAACGGTGGCTGGGCAGTGGCGTGGGCCTGCGGCGGCTCTATTTTAGACAGAGGGATCGATGGCGGGTGCTGACCAGCGGCTCACCTGCATGGCTGGGGGCAGTGGTGCGAGCTCATCCATGTTGCTGCCGAGCTGGGTGGGATGAGCGGTGGGTGGCAAGGACTCGGAGGACCCGGCGGTTATCGGCCATGGCTGCTGTTGAGAGAGAGAAGTTAGAGATAGAGAGGGAGTTGCAGCAGCTTGGTGTAGTGGGGGGGGGCAAGGGAGCACGGATGGAGATGGGGTGTGGTATGGTTGGTGGAAAAGGAGAATTAAACAAGAGAATTAATGGCTAAGTGGAGGGGAAGAGAAGAGATGGTGGGATAGTGGGATAGGGTGGGGCTTCACACCCCCATGGGCATCACACCCATCTCCTTCTCGGAGAAGAGAAAACACAAGGCTTCACACCTAAAATTCTCATAATTTTAATCAACTTCCTTCTTCCCTTAACATGTGATTACAAACTCTTATATAGACTCCTCCTACAGACAACGTATCAACAACTTCAACACCTAACATTTGACATTTATGACAAAACATCACCTAACACTTCTGACTAATAATGCTCTCGTGGGAATACTAAGACCAAAAAAAAACTATATAGGATGGTGACATCTTATTTTCTAAAAAAAAGAAAACACACATATAGGCCGACTAAAGTGGCCCATTAACATAAAACACTTCAAATAAATAAATTGGATAGTTGTCCTTGTTGCCTGACGATCCTCGTCAGTAGAGTATCATGTGTTGACGAACTAGCAAGATTTCAAGACATTCATATAGAATATATCAAGGTGGTCAAGCATATAAACATATAAAGTCATGTCATGTGAATTGGCTATTTATTATCAAGCAAGTAATACCCGTTCCGGGCCACGCAAGTCATGTCAAGTCAAGTCAAGTACGAGTCGTGGAATGTCAAATCTAACTAGTCATGCACTTCGGTGCAATGCCACACCGTGATTAATGTAACTCCCATGGGCACAAGTACTTCCGGGTGCTCCTCCTAGGATCAGATCGGGCCCTATATGCACAAGTATTGAGTCATGTTTATTTTAGACATCTACTACAGTTATAGTCAATATAGAGTTCCAAAGGATAAACCATTGTAGGATGATAAGGTAGATTTTACGAATGAAATAGTTCAAGGGCTGAACTTTAAACAAGTATGACACATCATTAATCCTTACGAAAAATCAAGACATGGCGTAAAACTAGGTAAATGGCGTGCACTCAGTCACCATGAATTACAGAAATAGCAGCCACAGTCTGGTCGCTAATTCCTATGAACAGTATAGGCCCGATAAAATAGTGCCCAGGCTCAGGTCGCTATATCAGGGAAATAACGGCCCTAGATAGGTCGCCAATTCCTTCTGGCGTCCATGTCAATGTCACCAATTACTGACAGAGAACAACTTCTCACAGAGGCTAGAAACATCGCTCTATGAGGGCCAAACATCACGTTTCTTCAGAGTGACGTGACAAGACACTGTGTCAGGGGTTTTTAGGGTACAACCTGCTCGGCGACCTTGAGGGAATCCAAGGCTTCGCGTAGACTTACGGAGGTCTCTATGATGAAATCACCAGTCCAAAGGAAGGAATATCCCGCAGAGGGTTCAAACATCACTGAGAATTGAGTGTGCAATCAATCAAATCAAAACAGGGACTCCATCTACGGATGTGAGATGGGTGTGTCAAGTAACCCTCGATATGGGTTGAGAAACGCGATGAAACTAAGAGACAAGAAATCGGTGCCTCTATTGAAGTCGCCATTTAAAGAAATAGTGACCTTATGAAAGGTCGTTCAATCAGGTTTTATATCAAAATTTCCATAAGTATATTAGAAATTAACGACATTGAATAAGGGTGTTAATTCTAGGATTTTCCAGAAATTTATATATGTGTTTTAAAATAGCGACTGTATATAGTGGCGTTCATTCTTTAAATGACGCCCTGATCTCGGTCGTTATTTCATAATTTTCCAATATATTCAGCATTTACTGGTTATTTTACAAATTAGCGCCCTGGTATGAGGGAGTTCATTGTCTAAATAGCGATGATAGAAAAGTCGCACATTATTTGTCCAGTGATGCGCATCGGGCAGATACGTTTCTAGACACAAGTTACTATTCACAGATTGAAAGTTCACATAATAAGGAAATTTCAGACATGATTCGACAGAGAAAATTATCAAGAATCTAGAACTATATCCATGCATTAATTTTAACATCAGGTTTTGTAGATATACAATTTTAAACATGTAATATTTATCAAATGCTCGAAGAAATAGCGGATTCTTAAAGGGTCGTTCATTAAATGACGCCCTAACCACTGTCACTAATCTAGAAGAATTAGCAACTATGCGTGTGGTCGTTCATTAAATCAGTGCCCATGACAGGGTCGCTATTTGAAAAAACTCAGTAAAAACTACAAAACTGAAAACAGAAAGCATGTATCATCCTATATGACCTACGTGCATGATTTATTTAATATGATTAATAGTTTAGCTTCGTAACTTGAGAACACCTACCTTGTTTGCTTGGTTTGGACAACGAACAAAGAGATCTAAACAAGAACAATTGCAGCAGCAGCAGCTCGATCAGGATCTCGAACGGGGGAAAATAGATAGGCAGCAGCAGCAACTGCAGTACTTCACGTGTGTAGGGAGTGGCCACAAGAGATTTTTGGGAGTTGGTAGACAAAGACAACGGTCTACGAATGCGATGGTTACTCACTCGGGATGAATGAGACTAGGGTGTCTGGGAGGCAGGGTTGCTGGACAGGGTGCGGGCGTGCCAGTCGATTTCTCGACAATCACTTATGGAAGCAAGAGTTGACTGGGCAAGCATCGCCGGGACGCAGTACGTGGAGAGAAAGAGAGGTTCCACGGGTGTGATTGCGCAGGCAATTATGGGGATTCATGTACGTGATATCTTTCCCCACCGGTCGCAAGCAACTGGTGTTTATTTACATCAGATTGAATCCGAACACCTTTGTTCCGTGCTGAAGAAGAGCCTGGATAATTCTAAAGCCAAGGACAGGGGACGGGATATACCCCGTAACTGGGGACTGGTGGACCGAGACCCAGGAAAATGGGCTGCAGACTGGTTAGTGGGGGTAAGAAATTGGGACCCGTGGTACGGGTATGCACATTCAACTAGTTTCATGCTTTGTAGATGCCACGTGGGCATTATAGAGGGGCCAAAGAGGCCGAAATACAACTAGTGCAAGCTGCGGGACAATTCCGACACGTAGGTCGATCCCCGGGTCGTTGCAAGATAAAGCGGACCATCCGCATATTTTACAGGTGCTCTGCTTGGGGATCTAGGGACGTGCCCGAATCTCCGAGGGAGGGCTAGACTAGATGGCAGGGGCGGACGCTGGTTGGTGCCTGAGAAAGGGCAGACGTGGCTCGGGATGAGCGATTGGGTTCGGGTCCCAGAAGGTGGGTGTCTTCATGCTGGGGGAGCGAGGCCTGTCCCGAGAATGTTACTTCCGGGCCAGGGTCCGGCTAACTCGGGTCAGCGGTCGGGACGGTCGGTGGCTGGCTCGCGGTGAGTGGCGGGAATGCGGTTCTGTGGCAAGGGTGAATTAGGCATCATGGCGCGGGCGTTGTATCACGTCTCCTTACACGCAAGCGGACCTGAGGTGCGAGTGTGTTTGCCATTATCATGATGCCTTATACGCGAGGGATGGACTTGAGTGAAACGGCCTAAACGCCATGTGAGGGGAGTACGTGCGACATACCCTCGGCGTAAACGAGCCAATCAACCAGCCAACCAACACGCACTTCGCTCCTCGCATTCTTGCCGGAAGCCTTGGGGCTTGAGTCCTTGCCATGGTGCCTGAGGATGTCCAAGGGCTTGTGCTGTTAGCATGCATATGCCCCTTGAACTTCTAAGGGGGTTTTATAGGAGAATATGAAGGGTCAGGGGGGTTTACGCGGATCGGAATAAGGGGTGTGATCGGGTCCGCGTAAACCCCTTGGAATTTTTTTTTGTTTTTTGAGTGGGGGAGGGGGGTTTACATGGACCAGGTTGAGGGGGTCAACTAGGTCCGCATGGGGGTTTACGCGGACTGGGTTGGGCTGGCCCCTTTTAATTAAAAAATCCTTTTTTTGTTTTCAGAGGGGTTTACGCAGACCCGTCAGCCTAGTGTGCGTAAACCCCCCCCCCCCCAGTGGGGTTTACACGGACTAGATGGGGGCTTCGCCCCTAATGAAAAATGTTTTTTTTGTTTTGGTGGGAGTTTGTGTGGACCAGGTTGGGGGGGCCAACCTGGTCCGCGTAAACCCCCCCCCCCAAGGGGGTTTATGCATATTGGATGGGGAGTTCGCCCCCCATTGAAAAATATTTTTTTTTGTTTTCCTAGGGGTTTACGAGGACCAGGTTAGGGGGGCTAACCCGGTCTGCGTAAACCCCCCCCCCCCCCGGGGCGGGTTTATGCGAGGTGGATCAGGGGTTTTTTCCCCAAGTCTATAAAATCCCCTATTCTTGCTCTTTTGGGCCTCACGTTGACTCCGTGTGACCATCATAGGACAAAAGATACGAGCTCGGACTGGTTGACTGGCCACGTGCGTGTGTGGAACGAGGAAGTTGACTCGCGTGATCCCGCGGCTCCGTCTTCGTGACTTCCTCCATGTGGGTACGCCGATCGATTTTGCGTGGGACTGGGATGATTTCTGACTGGGGTTGAGCGGGCTGGGTGGAGGGGCCGCCCTCGGGGGAGTTCGCCCCCACTAGGGCGCGGCTGCGTCTAGGCGAACTCCCCCCCGGGCGGGCTGTGGCCACAGGGGGTGGTCCCGGGGGTCTCCTTTTGTCATCTGGCATTATCCTTTGTGGGACTCCAAGTGCCTGGGATGCCGGGATTGGCCCGCGGGGGTCAAACATTTGGTGTTGTCACATCCGCTCGCAAGGTGTTCGGGGAAATACCCGTGTCACACCCCGAACCGATAGCAGCGGAATATGTCGTTTGCTCGGAACGTGGCAGTTAAATAGTCGTGTAAATCAGAACATAGTCAAGACAAGATATAATTTCAACAAAATAGAATTTCATTTCAAATATAAGTTTATTACAAATTGGACCCAATAAAAGAAAAGACTCAATAAAGGAAAATTACAAAGACTCATGACTAGACAAATCTTGACATGGACATAAGATAACAAGACTAGACAGTTCATCTAGATGTCGGAGTACTCTTCACTCTTGCCCTTGCCCAACCTGTGCGGTCTCGTCATCACTAAGGTCGTTACCTAAAAAACATTGTAAAACACTGGGTGAGTGAACGCTCAGTAGGACTTAATATCTCAAGCTCCAAGCTAGCTTTAAGTAATTACAATTTAATATGAACATGCAGGTCATGCAAGGCATCATAAATCGAGAACTATAACGGTGCGAGACAAGATGATTGATACTTTCGTGAGGTGTAGAGACAATAGAATAACGAGAGAGTACATCAAGAACTTTCATGATGAGATAACAAGTACTTTTATATGGTAATTCAAGAGGATCCATGAGGAGATAATAACAATGACTCCGCGGTAGCATTCACGTTCACTAGAGCTTTTGTCTATCACTTTATAAGATTTGGCCATTGCAATAAGGAGTTCAAACACTCGAATATTGACTATCACTCATGGGAATGTTGTAGACCAATTTTTGCTATCTTTGGTGCATTGCCAACACCCGATCATTCATGATACCGAGACACATGTGGACTTTGCCTCACCCATGGGATTAGATCATGACCCCGTATTTTATACGCTAGCATTGAAATGTCAATTCGTTTGGGACCCATAGCCCCGACTATATCTAGACCAATTCCACTTAAAGTTAATGGCCAAGAGATTCCAAGCGTCAAGCATGTAAGAACCATAGGGTAGATTCATAGAATAAAGATTCAAGAATAGATCTTGACAAGTATGGCACGATGTCGCATGAAATCGAGACAATTCATGAAATCTGGGAAATTGGCGCCCACTTGGCTGCCACCAATTACAGAAATAGGGCCCACATGCGTGGTCACCCATTCCTGCGAACATACAGGCTCAATGAAATAGCGCCCAAGCTCAAGTCGCTATATCAGGGAAATAATGGCACTGGTAAGGTCTCCAATTCTTTCTGGTGCCCAGGTCAGTGTCGCCAATTGCTGACAGTGAATAGACTTCTCACAGAGGCTTGAAACAGCGCTCTATGAGGGTCGGGTGTCATGTTCCTTGAGAGTGACATGACTAATAGGGTTCCAGGGTTTTGATGGTACAACCAGCTCGGCTGCCTTGAGGGAATCCAAGGCTAGCGGAGACTTACGGAGGTCCCAATGATGAAATCACCAGTCCGAAGGAAGGAATATCGCGCGGAGGTTTGAAACATCACCGAGAGTTAAGGGCTATGCGAGAAAGCATCGTGAAACATGGGACTGTATCTACATATTGAGAATATAGTGCCAAAATACCCACAGTCAAGGGCCAGAAATGCGATTAAAAATCGAGAGACAAGAAATCTGCGCCCGGATAGAAAGTCGCTATATCATTAAATAGCGGTTGTCTGAACTGTAGCTCAATGCTTTATTTTTTTTAGAAACAAACAATTATACAGGAATAAACGCTTGTGCATATTGTCGTACATTCCCTTACAATTCTAGCATGTTTATCATTTTTTTTTCAGGAATTAAATGAAATAGCGCTTCTTTACAAGGGTGCAGGAACTGTAATAAGCGACAGACATAGTGGTCATCCATTCATTTACTTGTCTTATTTTCCATAAAATAGCGCCCGCACATTCGGTCTCAGGTTGCATTTAGCGACAGGAACCCATTCGCCCATTCTTCCTCACAGACACGACAGATCATGGTTACTGTTCATTTAGAGAATGAATAGTGCTACTTTCAAATCAAGAGGATTATCAGGAATCTAAGGACATAGGAAAATAAAGAAAGTTACCAGGATTCCATATATATGCATATCATGACATTTAAATGCTTGGTTCTATAGATATTGAATTTTAAACATGCGGGTTATTATTAATTCATCACAGGAAATAGCGATAGGGAAGAAGTCGTTCATTAATTGGCGACATAGTAGAGGGTCGCCCAAGCAGAATGTGCACCCTTTCACACGGTTGTCCATTAATAAACAACCATTACTCTAGTCTCCCTTTTATGTTCATGCATGGACTATAAAATAACTCATGCTTCGTGTAAAAACTGAGTAAAACATTAACATGAGAGATCATGGAGTCATCTACGTGCACTAATTAATGTAGCATGCTATTTATTTCTTATTTTGCTCGGGAGATTGCCTACCTCGTGAGATTAACAGATGAAGACGTAAAGGGGAAGCAGAGGAAGAAGATCACATAGTAGCTCCTGCAACCGCAACAGCAACAAGGAGGAAGAATAGTAGCTTCACGTGCAGGCAACGGCAGGAAGAAGGGGATTCCTCATGTACAGGAGGATGACAAGAATAGCGGCTCTTCACGTTCACAGCAGTAGCAGGATGGAGGTAGGTGACGGGGAGCAACTCCTTCGAACGTGATGGCTGCAATTGCCTTAGCTTGTTCGTGGGGTTGTTGGTTTTATAGGCTATGGTGAACCTAGAGAGGGGTCGTTGGCCATTAGAGGAAAGGTTCGAGGAGTTTAAATGCTATCAAGGGCAAGCTTTAACTCCTTGCCATACGTGATTCCCGTGAACTGCTCACCCTACCTTTCCTTCAACCGCCTGCCATATTATCATATGAAAACCCTAAAGCAATCCCTTCGAACAGGCATGGGTTGGTTGTCGTCGTGTTTACATGGCCCATCTCTTTATCATGTTGGGTTGGGTTATCACGTGCATATACAAGCTCCGTTAGATGCCCAACTAATGTATTCTTTTATTCATGATAAAGCCCAAGCATTATATATACGTGTCTTAGCCCATTTAGTTTCTTTATAGTTCTATGAGTTTAAAAGTCCATTACACACACACACACATACACACACACACACACACATATATATATATATATATATATATTTATTTATCACATTGGTGGGTAAGTGATGCGGGACGGGACCACGGACACGACAAGCTCGCGATCGTCCCTTAACGAGGGAAGCGTCGGATGTGCGCGATTGAGGAACCGGCTGTGAGCTAGGGTGGTCGGCTCTCACTTGTGCCCGGATCGGGTCACGGGACGGTAACGCTCTCTCTCGCAGCAGCGGTGATATAAATAGAAAGCGAGCTAATTACCCTATCATACTCTCTAGCAGTGGCATAAGCAAGTATATATGAAAATTAAGCAAAATGCCAAGTAAGGGAGCGAATGCGATACCTCCACGCGCTCGGCGTGGGGACGACGGGCCCGGCTGAAACTCGTACTCCCGGAACAATATTACACAATATTACAGAAATGCAAGCCGCTGCCCACTCCACGCAGGGAGGTAAAGAGCTACACAATGGGGTCCGGGAGGACCAAATTCGGGTTGACGGGCGGCTTCTCGCGTTGATTCGGCAACACCTGAACACGTGACGGTGGGGCCCACGTGCTGTCCGGAGGGGCCGTGTGGGACCCGATGGCACCGCTGTAGTGGTGGATGCCCGGAGGGTCGCTCCTTGGGATGGCGGCAAGCTGGTTCACTAGCCGGAGGCCCGGCGGCTCCGTTCGGCACCGGTCGGAAAACCCGATCGAAAATCTGCCGGTTCTATATTTCGGCGCGCGCTCCGGCGAGAATGGGCGCTGCGATCAACCCCGATGTCGAATCGACACGAGACTGGCGCCGTTGGAAAGCTAGCTTGAAGTTATTCAACCTAGGCCCAAATATCTGGCCTGGATCTGCTCGGATCTTGACTTATGGAATTTTCAATCTCCTGTTGTACAGTAACCGAAGACTCAGACCTGCAGAGAACTTGACTATGGATTGCCTTTGACCGTGAGGTAGACGTCCGAATCTAAGGTTGTGTTCTTCAGAGCAGTTGTTGGAAATGGAGTTGGGAAGACAGCAAAATTGGTTTGGACAAGTTTGGATGTGTATATGATGTTCTGTGATTTGTTTACTGGACGAAGGTCATATCTGGGATCTGACTGAAAGTACTGTAGCTCCGGTAGAACATGAATTATTAAAAATAGGTAGAAGGATGATAAAAATTTAAGAAAAATTGTGGTCGTAGGGGACGATGGATAGAACACCCATTTAAATTGGGAGGTCTAAAAATATTCAAAATGGTGGTCGAAGGTGGAGAACTCAGGGCTACTGTCACTGTAGACAGTGACAGAACAGATTTGAGATTGAGAGTTGAACGAAATGGTAAAGATATAAAACGGTGGCTTTTGAACCTGGATTTGTTTTTGGAGAATGGTCTAGAAGATAGGAACCAACCCTCAAAATTTCAAATCGATCTGAGCTTGTGGCTAGCTTCAGGAATTCACGAACTGCACCTCTGTCCAGTAGGACAGAAAATCGAAGACGATCCCGTGGCGGCTCGAAGGCGGCACGAACGACGGCGGCGGCGGCACCAATGAAGATCAAAGGTTGAGAGGGGGAGATAGAAGATTGATACACTCTAGAACTTGAGGTTTGAGGAGAAGAACACCAGGGGGAGAGAGGAACAAGGGCACACCCTTCAATGGCTCAAGCCAATTTTACAAATTTTTCTTCAGTAATCTCTAATGACACTATACATAGGTTTATATAGAAAATAGCAAGGGGTGGGGGGGCTGATAATTTCGTGAGAAATATGTCATTTTCATCCCCCATGTGGTCAAAACTCAAAAAAAAAAATTACATATGAATGGAGCACTCCTTTGACTAGGTAGGTAAGGTAGGTGGCCTACCTTTAAAATTTTAACCCCTTTGTCTCCCATGTGGTCAATTAGCATTCAAACCTTCTAGATGGCCACCTAGGATGGTTGACCTGCCCCACATGGATGAGGTGGACCAATGGGGAAGGGGAGGGGGCCCCCTAACTGGACCTACTACACATTTGCACAAAAACCCACACAATCCAAGGGAATGATGCATTGGCTTACAAAGCTGTACAATTGCGCTTATACTTTCCCATGATATAAAAATAAACTAAAGGACACAAATGTAAAATAAAATGTACATGCTCGGCGTCGATTCCCATCAACTCTCCCCGGGTGGGAGGAACTCGACCCAGTCGAGTATGGGTAAGGATGCTCGAATACTCCGGCGGATCCGTCACCGTGCCAAGTAACGCGGGTACGCTCCACTCCAAGTGACCGTCACCTGCTCATTCCATATATACTCGATATGCACAAACTGCTGTGGGCTAAAGGTGGACACTCCGAGTGGGGTACTCTCAAAAGGGAAGGAAGCAGCTCGAAGACTCACTAGGAATCACCGCTGAGTCCCAATAGGTGACTGATCCGGGTATAGATGTAGAATCAGCCCAATACTCATCAAGTGAGTCCACTCACCTCTTACTCATAAGAGACCGACAATGAGCTTGCACAAGACACATGCAGACTCACCATGCAATACACACAAACCATGCAAAGAAACCACACAAAACAAATCACACAAGGAAAACACATCGACTCATATATGACCCTAGACACACCTAATGTTAGTCCGACCCGTACATGGGTGACGGCGGACCAGGACACCCGAATATGTGCCATGCATGCATGTTGTGCAACTGGGAATGGATGGCATGGGGAACACCTATACGTCGGGTGTGATTATGCGTGGACGGCCTTTCGAATGTGGGCGACTCGGGTGGTTTAGAAGGGCCGGGTGTAGGTGGGTCGGGATTGGTGGATGTAGATGGCCCATCCCGAGGGGAAGGGGCGTAAAAGTGGGCTTCCTTGAAGAAGGGGAGTACGGGTGGTAACTCGGGAAGCCTAATAGTGAAGGGGTCAAAAGGGTCAAAGAAGGTATGACCCCTTGTGATGGGTTCCCACAAGTCACGGTCCCATGTGTAGATGTTTTGAAGATGTGGGTAGTCACCTTCTTGAATTGTAACGGGTGGGACGGGAATCGTAGGTAAGAAGTATGATTCCTCCCTCGGACAAAAGGGTATGAATTCGGGCTCGTCCGGTAAGGGGAGGAGTAAGAGGACCTCTGTGGTGACACAACCCACGGTGCACTCGGAGGTAATGGACCCTAAGGCCGGATGGGTGAAGCTAAGACTAGCGGGTTGGTCAAAGCCTCGGGCCAGTAGGTGCGTCAACTTCCATTGCGAATCTAATCCCATGACAAGATCGTCCAATGTGTCAACATGGTGACTAGATTGAAATGTGGTATGGAAGGAGTTGACCGGCACTAAAGGTAGGATGGGGTCCATGGATGGAAAGGGATGTGGGACCAAGTCATCCTTGAGCCAACTAAAAAGTGGCTCGGCTATGTAAAGTGTTCCCGTAAGAAACATGGGTGGCTCGGGCCTTGGTGGCTCCAAATGGGATAGTTCCGAATCAAGTTTGGAAATAGAGAGTGATGACATTGGAGCTCTCATGGGTGAGGAAGGAATGTCCTTCTCATGGTGAAGGGGTCCTTGGGGTGGTTCCGGGAACAACCAATCTACCCCGATATACCGATCTAGGCTAGTACTAAACCGATCTAGGCTTGTACTAAACCTTTGCACTTTTCCCAGCATGGCTTGGAACATTGCGCCCACTTCATCTGGACTATAGGCTCGGGATGTGGCCATGGTGGCCAAGATGGGGTTGGGTCCCCTAGGAATGGATATGCAAGGCCATTTGGACAAAACACTAGACACGACCCTAAGTAATGCAAAGTTGGAATGTGACTTGACGACAACCTAGACACAACCAAGACTCGGTACGTGGCGGAGATAAGCGATCCGAAGATCACTCGCGCAAGTGTGCGGCCTTCCCAATAGGCATAGCCTAACGTTCGGACAACACCTTTTGATATACCGAGTAAAGGGATGCGAAGCAAAAAGACACTTTTTTTGTTTGTTTTAAAATAATGATGACCCTAAACACGACTTAGACAATGACTAATGACTAGACGTAAATGACACTCTTTTTTTTTTCTTTTTGACACCCTAGACTCAAACTGGCTCTGATACCAAATTGATGCGGGACGGGACCACGGACACGACAAGCTCGCGATCGTCCCTTAACGAGGGAAGCGTCGGATGTACGCGATTGAGGAACCGGCTGTGAGCTAGGGTGGTCGGCTCTCACTTGTGCCCGGATCGGGTCACGGGACGGTAACGCTCTCTCTCGCAGCAGCGGTGATATAAATAGAAAGCGAGCTAATTACCCTATCATGCTCTCTAGCAGTGGCATAAGCAAGTATATATGAAAATTAAGCAAAATACCAAGTAAGGGAGCGAATGCGATACCTCCACGCGCTCGGCGTGGGGATGACGGGCCCGGCCGAAACTCGTACTCACGGAACAATATTACACAATATTACAAAAATGCAAGCCGCTGCCCACTCCACGCAGGGAGGTAAAGGGCTACACAATGGGGTCCGGGAGGACCGAATTCGGGTTGACGGGCGGCTTCTCGCGTTGATTCGGCAACACCTGAACACGTGACGGTGGGGCCCACGTGCTGTCCGGAGGGGCCGTGTGGGACCCGGTGGCACTGCTGTAGTGGTGGATGCCCGGAGGGCCACTCCTTGGGATGGCGGCACGCTGGTTCGCAGGCCGGAGGCCCGGCGGCTCCGTTCGGCACCGGTCGGAAAACCCGATCGGAAATCTGCCGGTTCTGTATTTCGGCGCGCGCTCCGGCGAGAATGGGCGCTGCGATCATCCCCGATGTCGGATCGACATGAGACTGGCGCCGTTGGAAATCTAGCTTGAAGTTCTTCAACCTAGGCCCAAATATCTGGCCTAGATCTGCTCGGATCTTAGCTTATAGAATTTTCAATCTCCTGTTGTACAGTAACCGAAGACTCAGACCTGCAGAGAACTTGACTATGGATTGCCTTTGACCGTGAGGTAGACGTCCGAATCTGGGGTTGTGTTCTTCAGAGCAGTTGTTGGAAATGGAGTTGGGAAGACAGAAAAATTAGTTTGGACAAGTTTGGATGTGTCTATGATGTTCTGTGATTTATTTACTGGACGAAGGTCATATCTGGGATCTGACTGAAAGTACTGTAGCTCCGGTAGAACATGAATTATTAAAAATAGGTAGAAGGATGATAAAAATTTAAGAAAAATTGTGGTCGTAGGGGACGATGGATAGAACACCCAGTTAAATTGGGAGGTCAAAAAATATTCAAAATGGTGGTCGAAGGTGGAGAACGCAGGGCTACTGTCACTGTAGATAGTGACAGAATAGATCTGAGATTGAGAGTTGAACGAAATGATAAAGATATTAAACGGTCACTTTTGAACCTGGATTTTTTTTTGGAGAATGGGCTAGAAGATAGGAACCAACCCTCAAAATTTCAAATCCATCTGAGCTCGTGGCTGGCTTCAGGAATTCACGAACTGCACCTCTATCCAGTAGGACAGAAAACCAAAGACGATCCCGTGGCGGCTCGAAGGCGGCACGAACGGCTGCGGCGGCGGCACCAATGAAGATCAAAGGTTGAGAGGGGGAGATAGAAGATTGATACACTCTAGAACTTGAGGTTTGAGGAGAAGAACACCAGGGGGATGGAGGAACAAGGGCACACCCTTCAATGGCTCAAGCCAATTTTACAAATTTTTCTTCATTAATCTCTAATGACACTATACATAGGTTTATGTAGAAAATAGCAAGGGGTGGGGGGGCTGATAATTTCGTGGGAAATATGTCATTTTCATCCCCCATGTGGTCAAAACTCAAAAAAAAATTAATTACATATGAATGGAGCACTCCTTTGACTAGGTAGGTAAGGTAGGTGGCCTACCTTTGAAATTTTAACCCATTTGTCTCCCATGTAGTCAATTAGCATTCAAACCTTCTAGATGGCCACCTAGGATGGTTGACCAGCCCCACATGGATGAGGTGGACCAATGGGGAAGGGGAGGGGGCCCCCTGACTGGACCTACTACATATTTGCACAAAAACCCACACAATCCAAGGGAATGACGCATTGGCTTACAAAGCCGTACAATTGCACTTATACTTTCCCATGGATATAAAAATAAACTAAAGGACACAAATACAAAATAAAATGTACATGCTCGGCGTCGATTCCCATCAGTAAGACCTCCAACGATCAAAGCCCATGAAACTCTAAGGCCCATGTATGCTTATACTCCTGCATATAATCCAAACCCACATATATATATATCTGCTTAGTGATTCACATTTATAACTTCAGCCCATTAAAGACCCTATAGCTCTCTATGCAGTTGGGCCTTTTGTACGTGAGGGGTTTTGGTTTGGTTTAGGCTAACTGTGGCTGGGCTATGTTGACCCATCGTGGTAGGGTGTACCCTAAAACCCTCAGGTAAGTTCAGCTCATATACATTACTGCCTAGTCATCTTAGAACTTGAAAAGGTCCCGACCCGCGTGCCCTCAACTTGGAGGCAGGCCCCGGTAGGAGTCGCTCCGTCCTCGCCATCACCGAGTCTCTCACTTGGAACTCGTAGTGGCGTCGTCGAGCATCTACCTAGATTTTGTAAGCCTCATTGCTCTTCCCTATATACTTGCAGATGTTATCATGCAACTCTTTGATATGCTGTGCAAAAGACTCGGCTGAGACTTACACTCTAGCATGCAGGGGAAGGGCAATGAGATCTGAGGGCTTCTTCGGCCTATAGCCATGCACCACTTCGAATGGAATTTGCCTATGGACCTATTGATAGAATCATTGTAGGCAAACTCGGTCTGGGGTAAGAGAAGATCCCAATTACCAGGGTGGTCCCTAACTAGGCAATAGAGTAGATTCCCAAGGCTTCGATTGACGACCTCAGTTTGGCCGTCAGTTTGAGGGTGATAGGCAGTGGAGAATTGGAGGAGGGTTCCCATCAGATGCTAGATAGTTTTCCAAAAGTAACTAGTGAATTTCACATCCCGGTCTATCACAATGGTTTTAGGTAGTCCATGGAGGCGGACCACCTCATCAACGAATAATCGGGCTACCCTAGAAGCATCCGAAGTTTTGGAACATGGGATATAGTGGGCCATTTTAGAGAACCTATCAACGACCACAAAAATGGAATCATGCTTCCAAAGGGTCTTAGGTAGGCCAAGAACAAAATCCATGCTCAAGTCCTCCCAAGGATGATCCGGGATGGGGAGGGGTGTGTAAAGTCCAGTGTTTTGCTTCACCTGCTTGGCAGAAGCACAAGTGCGACATTGACCCACAATGTTGGCTACATCCCTCTTAAAACTACGCCAATAGAAATGTCTCTCAACTAACTCAATGCTCTTTTGGACCCCAAAGTGACCAGCAAGGCCACCACTGTGTAGCTCCCAAACCAAGAAATCCCAGAGTAAAGTCCGGGGTATGCATAACCTTGCTCCCTTGAAAAGAAACCCCCTTGGAGTATGAATCCCTCGTGTTCCTTGTGGGGCTGGGTGGAGAGGGTGGTGTAGTGAGTCCCAAAATCAGGGCAACTTGGGTATTCCTCTTTGACTCACTCAAACCCCGTGACTTCCACTTGGACAGTGGAGAGTAAGGCTACCCGCCTACTTGGCGCATCGGCGGCGCGATTCTCACTACTTGCTTTGTACTTTAAGACAAAGGTGTAAGCTTGAATGTGTTCAACCCAGCGAGCATGATGGGCATTGAGATTTTGTTGGGTGTTGAGATACTTCAATGCCTCGTGGTCCAAAAAGATCACAAACTCCTTAGGTACGAGATAGTGCCTCCAATGCCGAAGGGACTGGACCACGGCATATAGTTCCATGTCATAGGTGGAGTACCTAAACCTTGCCTCACAGAGTTTCTCACTGAAATAGGCTACGGGGTGACCCTCTTGGCTAAGAATGCCTCCAATCTCTACCCCGGATGCATCACAAGTGACCTCGAAGACTTTAGAGAAGTCAGGTAGACAAAGGACCCGGGCTTGGGTCATCTTTCCCCTGAGCTCTAAGAATGATTTGGAGGTCGCCCTAGTCCATACAAAGGTGCCCTTCTTAAGGCAATTTGTGATAGGGGCCGTTATGGTGCTAAACCCACGAATGAACCTCCTATAAAAGTCAGCTAGCCCATGGAAGCTCCGGGCATCATGGAGAGTCTTGGGTTCGGGCCACTCAAGAATGGCTTGGACCTTCTCAGGGTCCATGGATACCCCTTGGGCTGAAAGGATGAATCCTAGGAAGGCTAGTTGACTGGTCATGAAGTGACACTTCCCGGGGTTGGAAAATAGGCTATCCTTCCTAAGAAATGTGCAAACTTTCTTGAGATGATCAAGGTGGGTTTCCTTGGACTGGCTATATATGAGGATGTCGTCAAAGTAGACAACAAGGAAGATGCCAATGAAAGGGCGGAGGACCTCGGTCATGAGGCGCATGAAAGTGTTAGGTGCATTGGAAAGGCCAAAGGGCATGACAAGCCATTCATAGAGGTCATCCTTTATTTTGAAAGCGGTCTTCCACTCGTCCCCGGGCCTAATCCGAACTTGATGGTAGCCACTTTTGAGATCAACTTTGGAGAAGATGGTGGCTCCAGCGAGCATGTCTAGCATGTCATCTAGCCGGGGAATGGGAAACTTATACTTGATCGTGATCTTGTTGATGGCCCGACTATCCACGCACATGCGCCAAGTTCCATCCTTTTTGGGTGTGAGGAGGGCCGGGACGGCACATGGGCTCTTGTTAATGCGGAGGAAGCCCTTCTTGATGAGCTCCACAATTTGACTCCTAAGTTCGGCATGCTCGGTGGGGTTGAGGCGATAGTGGGGAAGGTTGGGTAAGGTAGCTACGGGTACAAAGTCGATGGCATGTTGCACATCGTGCATGGGTGGTAGCTTATCCAGAAGCTCATCGGAGAACACATCATGGAAGTCCTCGAGTTGTTGGATCTCTGATGGGTGTGGGTCGATTGGGGTGGATTCCGCAAGACAAATGACAATGGCACATACTTGTGTCCCTTGGTTGACTTCCTCTTCAAGCTCTTTCTTGGTGATGAGGTGTATGCTCTTAGTAGTCCCAATGGTCACACTAGGACTAGGATTCGAGGGTGTGGGTTTTGGCGAAAGGAGGGGTGGAGTTGGAATGGGGGACGGGGTAGGGGATCCTTCTAGGAAGGGAGGTGTCCTTTTGGGGAGGGGACGGGGTGGTGATGGATTGAGTTGGATTCTCTTCCCCTCATGGGTGAAGATGCAAGTGTTCATCCTCCCAAGGAAGGTGGCATCTACATCATAGATTCAAGGCCGCCCTAGAAGTATACTTCCTACTTCTGTAGGTAGAATTAATGTCACACCATACTTGGCTAGGGTAGGATTGGAAGGTGATGGGGACAAGGCAGCGGGTGCTAACGGGCAGGGATGTGGCATCAATCCAAGCTACCCGGTATGGGTTCAGGTGTGGGGAGATGGCAAATACCACCGGACACTAGCCCGATACTCAGTCCGATGACCTAAAATAGCCTCTTGCCCAGCTCAGGAGGCCTCGCTATCAAAATCACCTCCGGCACCATCAGGCCATATCGGCACTTCTGTCAGACCGTAGGCATCAGAACGCGCTGAAGAGGTCCCAGTGGAGGGCTGTGGCACACCTATCAACGCCGACCCAGCCAACAATGATCCTCTGGCAAATGAAGTCTAAGAGGTGACTCTTGAGACTCTCATGAAGGAGAATCAACATTTGAGGGCCCTCTTGCAAGACCTCTTTCAAGATTGGGACCTTCACCCTCAGCCACCTGCTAGGCCTCTGGCCGAGTCACTGGCACTACCAGTTGGGCACAACGGTGCTAACACCTTAGCGGTCCCAATGGTCACACTAGGACTAGGATTCAAGGGTGTGAGTTTTGGCGAAAGGAGGGGTAGAGTTGGAATGGGGGATGGGGTGGGGGATCCTTCTAGGAAGGGAGGTGTCCTTTTGGGGAGGGGACAGGGTGGTGATGGGTTGAGTTGGATTCTCTTCCCTTAATGGGTGAAGATGCATGTGTTCGTCCTCCCATGGAAGGTGGCATCTACATCATAGATCCAAGGCCTCCCTAGAAGTATACTTCCTACTTTCATAGGTAGAATGTCACACCATACTTAGCCATGGTAGGATTAGAAGGTGATGGGGACAAGGCAGCGGTTGGGTTCGGCACGCCTCCAGTGGAAGCACATCAACGAGCCTCCAACACACCTGTGCCGGAAAGCCTCATGGCACAACGGCAGATGATCAATTGAATCATTGAAACAAAGCTTGCTCAATATGGAGAAGGGGCCGCGACTATAGACCTTCTATAGTGTCCCCTACCCACTACATCACCAACTGCAAAAGCTCCCTCCAGAGTACGCCAAGCCCCCGAAGCAGCAAAAGTTCGAAGGGCAAGGATCTCCGCATGAGCACTTGGCCTATTACATTACTGCCATGGGTGAGCTAGCGTTGGATTAGTCATACTTCCTCTGCTACTTTGCCACTTCACCTACGGGAACAACCTTTCAATGGTACTCCCGCCTAAAGCCTAACTCAGTGGTCAATTGGCCAGATCTCCAGAAGAAATTCCTTAACCGCTTCTAGACGGCTGAGCGCAAGGTCTCCCTGGTCGAGCTCTGCTCTCTCAGGTAGAAGAAGAGCGAGGGTGCCCTCGACTTCATTAAAAGATGGCGAGACCTCAGTATGAGGTGTATCAACCTGCCAGCCCAGGAAGATGCTATTATCATCTACCGTAAAGGCCTGGTAGCCGAGGTCAGTGAAAAGCTTCTCGGCACCAATATCAAGGTCTTCGACCAGCTTAACTCGATAGTCGCCGAAATAGAGATGTTCTTCATCGATAACCCGAGCTATACTTTAGCCAAGGGTAAATAGACGCTAGAATGTCAACCTGGCAAAGAGGTGAACATCATTGAGTTCACTCCCACCGCTAAAGCCAGCAAGGAGGCCGAGTCAAGCAGCTCTAACAAGAAGCAAGCAGACAAGCTAGCCGCTCCTTCCTTTTCGAAGCGTATGAAGACACCTTTCTCCTTCAAGAAGGATCACACGAAGATGCTCTTCGAACTCTGCATGGCTCAAAAGATCATCCACCTGCCTGAAGCTCGCAGGCCAGATGAGGCCCAGAAAACTGATGATCCTAGCTACTGCCAATATCATCGCATGTTAGGTCACCTACTTGAAGATTGCTATGTCTTCAAGACCCAAGCATAGAAGCTGATCCGAGATGGTCTCATCAAAATGAAGAGCGGTCTCGTCAATCCCCCGCAGCCACATGCGTGGTCCACCCACTAAGGCTGCATGTATGATTCACTACACAGCTAGTGTGATTCACATGATGGCCACCTTCTCCCTCTCTGACGTCGAAGCAGAGGAGCCCAGCACCAGCCAAGCCGAGTGCTCACTGTGGTATCCAGGGTGGAGACCCTGGCATGACCGCACACTGTTGACACCCGTTTTATGACCGATAAGTCGGGTCATCTCCTTGTTCATTCTACATGATGCTCCGAGTTGTTCACCTTTATTGAGCCTTCTTGGTCAATTTAAGGTCTATTTCATGAGTCATATCTCCTTGGTTGGGTCTGGTTCCTTATCCCTTTCCGCTGGACGAAGCTTAGCAAGCTCTCATTTTCATTTCAACTCTATTATCTCTAACGGTCCTTTGATAGGGTGTTACAGTCCTCTAATGCATCCACCATGGTGCGTTACATCCTTCCAGAGTCCTTAGGCTTAAGGCTTCCTTTCAAGCTTATCTTTTGTCTATCCGTTGGGTGTGACGGTCTATCGTGCAGCTGTTACATTCGTTGTGACGCATCTACCCTTGACCGTTACATTCATCTAGAGTCCTACGTTCGCAAACTTCTCCCGTTGATCTTATCTTATATTGGATAGGGTTGTGTGACGGTCCAAGACTGGAGCGTTACATTAGTGTGGCGGTCTATCGTGTGGCCGTTACATCCAACAGAGAGTCTTGACAAGCCCGGCCTTTGCTCTGCTATTTCCATGATCGAACTAAGAGTTTGGTTGGAGGGTTTCTCTCTCGATACTCATCCTAAGAAGCTTCCGTTTTATTCTGTGGACTCTGGGGAGTATTATCTTCAAGAGTTTGCTAAGAAACGTCCTACTTTCTAGCTGGATTATCCTCAATTCCAAATTAGACTTTGAGGGTCTATAAATAGAACCCTTGACTTCATGGCTTGGAGATGAGACATCTGGAGTTTGCGTCGAAGTGTTGACGCATCCTGGAGCTAGAACCAACCAAGGAGAGCCGCTTCCCACATCCATCTACTTCCAAAGTTCAGGGAGTATCGTTTCCAAGGGTTTAGTTCAGTCAAGTTGTGTTCTTAGTGTCTTTTCTCTCTTTTCAAACATCATAGCATTGTCCCTCTCCATCTCCTACGTTCCTGCACTTGCTACATTCACTTAAAACATCCTCCCATCTTTTAAAATGCCCCAGAGGGGTTAAAAAAAACCAACCTCCCCGGTATTTCCCTTTCTTTTGCATGTTCTTAAGTTTCTTGGATTTATTGATACTACTTTGTCTAAGGGTTAATGTGAGTTGTTTTTCTTATGTTCTACAGTCTTTTGTAGGTTTACAGAGTCCATATCACGAGACCCAAGCTCTCTGGCTGGCTGGAAAGCTTGGAGATCAAAAGATTCCCAACTTCTTATTCTGCAGAAGCTCTAACGGTCTGGCCCAGGCACGTTAGAGTGTTGTAGCGGTCTATTGTAAGACCGTCACACTTGCTGTGGCGCATCTTCCCTCGACCGTTACATCTGACAGAGCTGCAATTTCCTGGTTGTTCTCTCTCCCGTGGGCGGGTGCATCATCCTCCTATTCTAAGGTATTTATCAGTCTTTGACTTGTTTCTACCTTGGTGGCGATCACATCTTTCCTTAGTTTGGACATTAGCTTTCTGTTTCATCATATCTCCTCTTTACTTTGCTTGTTCCACCTATACGTTGTGTTTTCCTTTATTCCTTATTCCACGCTCCGGCGTGTGTTTTTCTTTATTTGCTTAGCTTAGTCTTGATTGAGATAGCATGCCCATGCTAGAGCTTGTGTTGGTTGCCTAGGTTCATGATTCGCATGTTCATAGGTTGATTGATTTCATTACTTGGCTCATTATTTGCTCATAGTTGGCATCATAGCCCATCTTGCAAAAGAAGGGGCACATTAAAACGAACAGTTTTTTGGCGATCACGGTGGGACATCTAGTGCCAATCGTGCTTTGAATCTCTGTTAAACCTGCTTCCCTTTATTTGCCCTTGTTGCTCTGGTTTTTCCCCAGATTTTCCCTCTATTTCTCTACTATTTCTGGTTCTCTGGCTCCTCTGACAGTCTCCTGTGAATGCGTTACATTTTTATGATGGCCTAGTCTTCGACCGTCGCACTCCTCTGACGCAGGTAGTCTAGACCGTCACATACTCCAGACAGGTTTTTCGTTGCATGTGGAGTTGTCTTCGTCCATTAGAGTCATCTTCTAGGGTCAATTCCTTCTCCAAATTCTACTCCAATCCGCTCTTCGAACCCATCATGGCTTCTTTCAATCCTCCCCGTTCCCAAGAGAATTCTCTTCATCAAGGGCTTCTTGAAAACCCCTCTAGGGTTATCTCATTCCCGTCTGGAGAGGGGTCCGCCCCTCTTCCATCCTCCGTCCCTATGGAGGGCAGCCAAACCACTCCTTCCTTCTCTTCTCCTTCTGCTGGCTTCATTCTCCAAATGATGGCCCAGTTGGATCCGGCCCAACTCCAGGCTGTCTACCAGGCCATGCAGGGGTCCAATACCCCACATCCCATGATTGCGCAAGGCCAATCTGATCTTTCCATCGACCAGTCTAGAGTTGGTGGGCCCTCTATCCAGCCCACTCCAATTGATCTTACTCCGGTCCAACCTCGGACCATCACCTTTTCTGGTATGGAAACGTGCCAATCTTCTGTTTCGGCCCAACAATTTTCTGATAAGGGAACGTCTACTCTCCCTTCTTTTATCCAGGTGGATCATCACATGCCCAGCCCATCGGTGCCACAAGTCCTTGTTGGCCCTTCAGATTTCTTGCGCCCTCAGCAAGGGGTTGCCCAAGTCCATTCTAATCTGGGTCCGTCTTCGACCCAATATCCTTCTTATGGGCTCCCTACCTTGGCTGTTTATCCTTCTGCTCCTTCTTATGGGTTTTCACCTCCTACAACAGTCCATCCTTCTGCTCCTCAATTTCAACCTTCAGCTCTCACTACCCCTACTCCATCCAGGGAGCAAGAACTACTTGATAAGTGGGCCGCCATGCAACAACCGATTGATTTCCTCCAAAAGCGGGTTGGCCCACAATCTTTGGCAGATGTTCCAGTCCCCAGCTTCCAAAACATCCGATTCCCTCCGCAATCTGAGCTCCCTAATTACCGCAAGTATGATGGGAATGGCAATCCCTTTATTCAGGTGAGGGACTTTTTATATGAATCAGCCCAATTTCAGTATGATGATCGCCTCATGGCGTATTTGTTCCGCCGATCATTGGATGGCGTTGCACTGGAATGGTTCTATTCTCTGCCGCTAGAGGATGCCGAGAGCTTCAAAATAGTGAAAGACAAGTTCATCCAATGGTTTCAAGACATGGCCGGTCCAGAATATTCTTTCACAGACTTGGTTGCCGAGAAAATGAAGCCCGATGAGGAGTTTGCAACTTACGCTGACAGATGGAGACAGATGGCCACCAGGGTGCCAGGTCATATTCCGGAGGAGGAGAAGGTCAAGCTACTTATTTCTAATGCTACTCCGACCTTCCGAAACATCTTGGTGATGAATGATATAGCAAACATGCACCAACTTTATAGCCGGGCGCGGTTCATTCAAACATAGTTTAAAGACTCTCCCATCCACTCGCTCTTTGAGAATCAAAAGCCAAAATACCACAAGAAACCTCAAGGGTCCTGTCACCGAGGGGGTTCAGACCAACGAACAAGTCAAGCCGTTACCTTCCCTTTCCAAGCCGTACCTTTTCGCTTTCCGCAAAACCCCCGCACACCTCAAAACTCCACTCTACAAAACTTCCCAACCATTCCACAAAATCCTCCGCCTACCTTTGCCGCGCCATAAAATACCTTTACCGCTCCACAACAACCTCCACAGCCTTCACAATACCATAATGTCCCTCCACCCAACGGCTACAACAACAACAACAAGCGCCCAGCTCCTAAAAGAGCACAGTACCCACCCTTGCCAGAAACCCTCACAGATATTTTCTCGGCTCTCATGTCTGTTAGTGCTATACAACTCCCTCCAGAATGGCCCAACTGGAACCCGACCGTTGATCAGACAAAGTATTGTGTCACACCCCGTACTCTATACCGTCGAGGTGTAACAACCGTTAATTTCAGTTAGAAATAATAATAATAATAATAATAATTTTCTACTATTTAAATAATCATTTAAAATATTTACTAATAATTAAAACCCCTTTTTATTGATAAAAATCATATGCCAAGCCATATTTACATGAATTGTAATCAAATAATTCAATTTCTAATTATAGAATTTATTTTCACAATTATTAAGTTATAACTTATTTTAAATTATTCATTTATTAAAAATAATAATAATAATAAATAAATAAAATATTTCTCCCACTTTTTAAAAGAAATGGGGCTATTAAAATAGATACACAAGATTAAAAGGGGTACATATACGAAAATTTTTAAGAAACGACTCCCAGAAAGGCGCGATTTAAAAAGTGACACCACCTAAGGCGCGAATTTGATAAGAAGTGGCATCACCTAAGGCGCGATTTAAAAAGTGGCATGACCTAAGGCGCGATTTAAAACGTGGCACCACCTAAGGCGCGAATTTGATAAGAAGTGACACCACCTAAGGCGCGATTTAAAAAGTGGCATCACCTAAGGCGCGATTTAAAAAGTGGCACGACCTAAGGCGCGAATTTTATAAGAGATGACTCCTATGGAGGCGCGAATTAAAAGATGACTCCTAGGGAGACGCGAATTAAAAGGTGACTTGCTAGGGGGCGTCAAATTTTTTAGAGACGACTTAATGGGAGGCGTCAATTTGTTAAACGACGCCCAGCACTCCAGTCGTCAATTCTAAACGTCGTTTTTCATTCCAACCAGCCTGTGCACGCTGGCATTAGCTGGCAAGGCACCCAGACCCACTTTTCGCGGATCTTGCCCCCCTATCTGCTCGACCTAAGCACATAGGTTATTTTAAATCCCCCTTCTAGCCAACTGTGAGCCCTTACGGTGGCTTTGGCTGAGAGCTGCAGAAGTTGCAGAGGTTGCAGGGCTGCAGAACCCCCCTTCTGCCACATCTGCTGCAACAAGGTAGGCTGTCTCAACTTTTAGCTAAACCTTAGCTAAACCAGTAGTTAATCTACATAGCATGTTCGTAGGTGTTCTCAAACTTTAACCAAACCTTTAATTAGTAGCATGCAGTATTTAGGATTTATTCATCTCCACACTACTCTTGTCTCCCGTCTAAATCCTGCAATAGAAATATAACAAACTGTAAGGAACTCTGTGATTTAATATTTAACGTTCCACCTGGTAGTTAATCAGAGACCTCATACCTTAAATGTGTAACTTGATTAGTTGACGAGATTAACTAAATAATTCTGTTGGATATTCATGTTAGGTAATTAGCAGATCATGTTAGTTAATTAGCAGATCTTGTCAACCAGTTAGCCAAAGTATATAAACTGTTCAGTTAATTAGATGTTGATGATGGTTAATTAGAAGATTCTGTTAAGAAATTAGCTAAACTATAAAATATATGTCACTGGTTAGTTAACATAGTTCCGGTTAGCTAATTAATTGAACCACGTTAGAAGCTAGTGATAGTTAATTAAATAGCTAATTAGATAAACTATATGAATAAATCGCAGCATATCACAGATCTGTAGTACTGTTCGCTAATCATACTTGTAAAACATATGACAGTTAGCTGTAATAATTCTAGTCAGTTTTTAGTTATCTGTTAGCTAATTATATACACCAAACTGTTAGTTAGTCCTAATTAGTTTCAATTACATGTGTTAAGTTAATCAGAGACATTTAATACCTAAACCCCTGACGGAGAAAGAAAAAAAAAATGGGTATCAGGGAATTAGCGCCCCACCTCAGGGCGCCACTCATAGAACTAACGACCAGTGGCGGGTCGTCAATTTCTAAATTAACGACATCATCCCGGTCGTTAATTAAATAACGACAGCAACTTGGTCGTTACTTCAATTTACATGAACAGTGTCAGGAACAGTTAAATAAATTAATTAGTGTAATCAGTGGGATGGTTAAGCCCTTAAATTAACTCACTCAAATTCTGCCTGTAAGAGGCGTCCCCTACCAGGGCGTCAATTCCTGAACTGACGACACACCCAGTAGTCGTCAACTGTAAACAAATCAAAAAAAAAATGATCACAGGTAAGAGGCGCCCCTGGTTAGGGCGCCAATTACCAGAGCCTGTAAGAGGCGCCCCTGACCAGGGCGCCACTTACAAAGCCCAGTAAAAGGCACCCTAGCTCAGGGCGCCACTTACTGAAGAGACGACAACGACAGCGGTCGTCAGTTTTTTTAAAAAAAAGGAAATAAATAAACCCCAGGAAGAGGCGCCCCTGACCAGGGCGCCAATTCCTTAAGAAGTGGGATTGAAGGGGGCGCCAATTTAAAAAGAGGTGACTTAAGCCAGGGCGCCAATTTGAAAAATATGGAAATTTTAAGAGCCCTGTCAACCAGGCTAAATTCAGTAATTAAAGGATAACCTTTGGAATATTTATATGTAATTGTAGTTGCCGAATTCGTATATAGATAAATTAGTCTTGCAAGGTCAAGAAATATAAATGATATGAATGATGACAATCAAAATGAGTTAAATAATTTAGCCAATTTGATATATATGAAAATTAAAGGAAATAATGGACCAGTAAACCTAGGGCACCTAATCGGGATATTTAAATACTTGTCAACCCTCAAGCGTCAATTCACATGTCCATTCACTAAGAACCGTGTAGATTCCCACGAAGGACATCCCGCTTTAAGGATGTCACCTCTGAAAATATCAATTGTCATACTATATACCAGTCTCACACAGTTTTCCGTGTTTTCCTACGTATAAATACGCCTTGGATTCCATTCCAAATCCACCTTACATTTTCCTACTGGTCAAGCCTTGAAATTCTATATTGGCTATAAATGATAAATGAGAGTGGATGTCAATAACGTGACTAATGCTGTGCATATAGGGTCCGATCTGGTCCTGGGAGGAGCACCCGAAAGTACTTGTGCCCATGGGAGTTTTTATTGACCATCTTGACGGTGTCTAGCATTACGCCGGAGTACTTGTTAGATTGAGACATTCCACCACTCACTCTCTCTCTACTTGACTTGCTTGACTTGCATGGCCCAAATGGGCAATACTTGCGTGGCCCGAATGGGCACTACTTGACTTGAATGTTACTTGAATGAAATGACATATATATAGCCAATTCTTGTTACACATGCTTCGATTTACCTTGCTTACTATTGCTTGAAATTCCTGTTGTGTTCAGTTATTCCCTGCTTGATATCACATGTTGCTATTATTTAAACATGAATCCAGCTCTTATCGATTTTTCAATTCTTTGATTATCTATCTGTCTGCATGCATAGATTATTTGCATTAATTGAACTTGTAATTTATTTAAAGCATGTTAAAATTTGAGATATAAATCCTACTGAGCGATTCGCTCATCTAGTTGCTTTCTAACCTTTCAGGTGATTTGGATATCGACCAGAACTCGGAGGGAAATGAATCTGAGTGATGAGTGTAGAGATAGAGTCACCAATTGTTATCAATTGTGTTATTGTAATTCCGTTGTTGGTGTTAATTTGTACCCTAATGTCAGTTATATTCTCTAGCATGTCAGTCAAAACCAATAAAGGATATGTGTATTCGACAATTGTTAGCTCGAACCATTTGTATTAAATTCAAGTTAAACTTAGATATTTGCGCACTCTTATAATTGTCTAAGGAAGTAATTCTTAAATTTTCTAGCTTGCTTTGGTTCTATATAAAACTGTCGCGCCACGGGTAAGCTTCCGTGCTCGGGACGTGACAGCTTTCTTGGTATCAGAGCCTAGGATTTTAATTTCCTAGGTAAAAACCCGAGTCCAAAGAAATAAATGTCTAATAGAATTATCTATGGATAGGTTTAGATCTTACCTGGTGAGATGGGTAAAGCCAAGGGTTAAGTTTAACAATGACAATTGACCCCCATAATAACGAAACCCAATATTTATTACACCTTAATTCTTTTGTAGGATTATGGCCGCTGAAAGAGCACAATGGCGCGAGATGCAGCGCACTGTGCAGGGACTTACGCAGGCGCTACAGCAAGTGGCACAAGGCGGTGTTGGCGGTGCTCACCGTGGGGCTGGTGACCTTCACCGGGATTTTCGTAACATGAACCCACCAAGATTCATGGGTTCGGTGGGCCCCGATGATGCCGAGAATTGGCTGAAGGAAATTGAGAGGATCTTCCGTGTAATGCAATGCACGGATACAGAGAAGGTTCTATTGGCTACATTTCAACTAGAACGGGATGCTCGATGCTGGTGGGAGTCCGTGGAAGCAACACTGCCCGACAATCATGTCACATGGATGGAATTTGTCGAGCATTTCAACAACAAGTATTTCTCAGATCGTGTGCAAGAGAAGAAGGCCGCGGAATTTGCTGCATTAAAGCAATGGACCCGAAAGGTAGCTGAATATGAGGCCCAATTCTCAAGGCTTTCCCGTTATGCACCTCACTTGGTGTGTACGGAAAAGATGAAGGCGAGGAGATTTCTCAACGGGATACGGCCCCAGTATATTACCCAGCTTACACCGATGGACATCCAAGTCTACTCGGAAATGGTTCGTCGTGCTCAGCTGCTGGAAGACGCCACCGAATTTTCTGAGAGGATTCGAGGCAAGGACAAGAAAGAACATGTTACAAGTCCAGGAAGCTTCAAACCACCATTTGGCAAGAAGCGGGTCTTTAATGGAGGCGAGTCTTCCAAGGAGAAGAGATCCCAGAGAAGTCACAAGCCATTCCTCACCATCAACAACAAGCCCTTCTCCGATATTGCACCTACTAAGGAGATTTGCAAATATTGCGAAAAAGCTGGTCATAAGACCGAGGAGTGCTGGAGGAAACTGGGAGCGTGTCTCCGATGTGGGAGTCGAGAACATCGAATTCCCGATTGCCCCTTAATGAAGGAACAAGTCAACAAGGACGATAAGCGTCCAGTCAAAAAGTAAGGCCGTCTACAAGCTCTTCAAAGGACGGAACCTGTGGAAGGAGGAATCGTGGAAGGTACATTGACTGTTTGCTCTAAACCTGCTAGAGTTCTATTTGATACTGGAGCAACTCATTCGTTTGTTTCCAAGAAATTTACTGCCTCATTTTCTAAAGAACCTGAATGGTTAGATTTAATTCTATCTACACCTCTTGGAAACAAATCGGATATTACACATCACTACCCAAGTTGTGAGGTTATGATTCAAGGTAATAATCTACCGGCCGACCTGATATGTCTTGATATGGAATATTATGATGTCATATTGGGAGCTGACTGGTTATCGACCTACCAAGCCACGGTAGATTGTCGGCATGGCAAGATAACTTTTGTGGACTACCCCGAGTTAGTTTATATCAAACCTCGGAATAAATCCCTACTTATCTCAGCCCTCCGAGCTAGTAAACTAGTAAATAGAGGATGTATGGCTTTCTTAGCTTTTGTAACTACCACAGAAGCCGATAAGATAAAGATTGAAGACATCCGAGTGACTCGGGACTTCTCCGATGTATTTCCAGACGAATTGCCTGGTTTACCCCCGGAAAGAGAAGTGTCATTCACAATTGATATTGTTCCGGGTGCCGGTCCTATTTCTAAAGCACCCTACAGAATGTCTCTTGCGGAACTAAAAGAACTGAAGGAGCAGTTGATGGATTTACTGGAGAAAGGATTCATTAGGCCGAGTACTTCCCCATGGGGGGCACCGGTGCTCTTTGTTAAAAAGAAGGATGGCACATTAAGATTATGCATTGATTACCGACAGCTAAATCATCTTACAATCAAGAACAAGTACCCACTGCCAAGAATTGATGAGCTGTTCGACCAATTATCAGGAGCAAAGTATTTCTCCAAAATAGATCTTCGTTCTGGCTATCACCAGTTGAGGATCAAGGAAGAAGATATTTACAAAACCGCATTTCGAAGCAGGTATGAGCATTACGAATTTACTGTTATGCCTTTTGGACTAACAAATGCCCCTGCAGCTTTCATGCAGTTAATGAATAGCATTTACCGGCCTTATTTAGACCAATTTATTGTGGTCTTCATTGACGATATATTGATCTACTCAAAGACTGAAGAAGATCATGAGGACCATCTCAAGAAGGCATTACAAATATTGCGAGACAATAGGTTATATGCAAAATTCAGCAAATGCCAGTTCTGGCTTGAGGAAGTGTCTTTCTTAGGCCACGTTATATCGAAGAATGGAATTTCTGTTGATTCTGCAAAGGTCGAAGCCGTGCAAAACTGGGGGCGACCAACGAACGCGACAGAGATTCGTAGCTTCTTGGGTTTAGCTGGGTACTACCGGCGTTTCATCAAAGACTTCTCCAAGATTGCTGTTCCTCTTACCAGATTGACTCGCAAGGAAGTGCCTTATGAGTGGAATGAAGATTGTGAGAATAGTTTCCTGACTTTGAAGGATCTTTTGACTACTGCACCGGTCTTATCTCTTCCAATTGAAGGAGAAAAATACGAGGTATATACCGATGCTTCTGGTATCGGCCTCGAATGTGTATTGATGCAGAACGGAAGAGTCATTGCATACTCTTCCCGTCAATTGAAGAAACATGAAGAGAATTACCCGATTCATGACTTAGAACTAGCCGCGGTTGTATTTGCCTTGAAGATTTGGAGGCACTATCTTTACGGAGAACAATTCACTGTATACTCCGATCATAAAAGCCTCAAGTACTTATTCTCTCAAAAGGAGCTAAACATGCGGCAAAGGCGTTGGCTCGAGTATCTTAAAGACTTCGACTTCACTATACAGTACCATCCTGGTAAGGGTAATTCCGTAGCTGATGCCCTTAGTCGAAAGCCGAGAACAATATTGGCCAACTGCATGATACAAGAATGGAAACTGTTGGAGAAATTCTCAGAGCTTGATATCAGCATGGACGAGAAGAACATATGTATTACTCTATCTCATATGAGCTTACATCCAGATTTGCTACCTGAAATCAAAAAGTTGCAAGAAGAAGATCCCTCACTAGTGGAGATAAAGAGCAAATTGGACGAGAGACTTGATTTCAAGCTGGCACCTGATGACAGACTGCTATTTCATGAACGGACATGTGTGCCCGACTGTCCTGAGCTGAAGAAGAAGATTCTTGAAGAAGCTTATCGATCGAGATACACAATCCATCCGGGAGCCACTAAGATGTACCAAGGCATAAAAAGGACCTTTTGGTGGCCCAACATGAAAAGGGAGATAGCGGATTTTGTGTCTCGATGCTTGACTTGCCAGCAAGTGAAGGCCGAACATCAGAAACCCGCAGGGAGACTGCATCCGCTAGATATTCCCAAGTGGAAATGGGAAGAAATCGGCATGGATTTCATCATGGGTTTGCCCAAGTCTAGGGGCAGATATGATGGAATATGGGTAATCATCGATCGCCTTACTAAATCGGCTCATTTCTTGCCTATTAAGAATCGATGGCCGATTGATGTACTTGCCGCCTTGTATATTAAGGAAGTTACTAGACTACATGGAATTCCTGTGTCTATAGTATCTGACCGAGAACCACGCTTCACATCTCATTTCTGGAAGGGTCTACAACACTCTCTGGGAACGAAGCTCAATTTCAGTACTGCTTTTCATCCCCAGACAGATGGTCAGACGGAAAGGACCAATCAGGTTATTGAAGACTTGTTGCGAGCATGCATTATAGATTTCGGCGGAAGTTGGCATGACCACTTACCACTAGCCGAATTTGCCTACAATAATAGCTACCAAGCCAGTATTCAAATGGCACCTTTCAAGGCACTCTATGGTATAAGTTGTAGATCTCCGGTATGCTGGGAGGAGGTCGGTGAAAGACAACTCCTAGGTCCTGATATGGTCAGGGATTCAACTGAAAAGATACTCCTTATCAGAGAGAGACTCAAGGTAGCTCAGTGCAGGCAGAAATCTTATGCTGACAACAGAAGGAGAGACTTGGAATTTCAAGTTGGTGATCATGTGTTTCTCAAGGTATCTCCCACCCGAGGTATCAGAAGATTTGGTGTTAAAGGCAAGCTTACACCAAGATTCATCGGTCCATTTGAGGTGTTGGAAAGAGTGGGTGAGGTAGCTTACCGTATCGCTTTACCTCCTCAACTCTCAGAAGTACACAACGTATTTCATGTTTCTATGTCGAAGAAATACGTGCACGATCCCTCTCATGTCATCAACCACGCCGATTTGGTAATTCAAAAGAATCTTACTTACGAACAAAAGCCGATGCAAATCCTCGATCGAGAAGTCCGAGTTCTAAGGAGCAAGACGATCCCTATGGTAAAAATTCAATGGAATAAATGCTCGGAACAGGAAGCAACTTGGGAGACCGAGGAATCTATGAAAAGAAGATACCCAGAACTATTTTAGACTGTAAGTATCTTATACTCTCTGCATTGCCCTTACATAGCAGAATTATCATCATCTAGTTGAATTTGGGGACCAAATTCTTTTAAGTAGGGGAGGGTGTAACAACCGTTAATTTCAGTTAGAAATAATAATTATAATAATAATAATTTTCTACTATTTAAATAATCATTTAAAATATTTACTAATAATTAAAACCCCTTTTTATTGATAAAAATCATATGCCAAGCCATATTTACATGAATTGTAATCAAATAATTCAATTTCTAATTATAGAATTTATTTTCACAGATATTAAGTTATAACTTATTTTAAATTATTCATTTATTAAAAATAATAATAATAAATAAATAAAATATTTCTCCCACTTTTTAAAAGAAATGGGGCTATTAAAATAGATACACAAGATTAAAAGGGGTACATATACGAAAATTTTTAAGAAACGACTCCCAGAAAGGCGCGATTTAAAAAGTGACACCACCTAAGGCGCGAATTTGATAAGAAGTGGCATCACCTAAGGCGCGATTTAAAAAGTGGCATGACCTAAGGCGCGATTTAAAACGTGGCACCACCTAAGGCGCGAATTTGATAAGAAGTGACACCACCTAAGGCGCGATTTAAAAAGTGGCATCACCTAAGGCGCGATTTAAAAAGTGGCACGACCTAAGGCACGAATTTTATAAGAGATGACTCCTATGGAGGCGCGAATTAAAAGATGACTCCTAGGGAGACGCGAATTAAAAGGTGACTTGCTGGGGGGCGTCAAATTTTTTAGAGACGACTTAATGGGAGGCGTCAATTTGTTAAACGACGCCCATCACTCCAGTCGTCAATTCTAAACGTCGTTTTTCATTCCAACCAGCCTGTGCACGCTGGCATTAGCTGGCAAGGCACCCAGATCCACTTTTCGCGGATCTTGCCCCCCTATCTGCTCGACCTAAGCACATAGGTTATTTTAAATTTCCCTTCTAGCCAACTGTGAGCCCTTACGGTGGCTTTGGCTGAGAGCTGCAGAAGTTGTTGAGGTTGCAGGGCTGCAGAACCCCCCTTCTGCCACATCTGCTGCAACAAGGTAGGTTGTCTCAACTTTTAGCTAAACCTTAGCTAAACCAGTAGTTAATCAACATAGCATGTTCGTAGGTGTTCTCAAACTTTAACCAAACCTTTAATTAGTAGCATGCAGTATTTAGGATTTATTCATCTCCACACTACTCTTGTCTCCCGTCTAAATCCTGCAATAGAAATATAACAAACTGTAAGGAACTCTGTGATTTAATATTTAACGTTCCACCTGGTAGTTAATCAGAGACCTCATACCTTAAATGTGTAACTTGATTAGTTGACGAGATTAACTAAATAATTCTGTTGGATATTCATGTTAGGTAATTAGCAGATCATGTTAGTTAATTAGCAGATCTTGTCAACCAGTTAGCCAAACTATATAAACTGTTAAGTTAATTAGATGTTGATGATGGTTAATTAGAAGATTCTGTTAAGAAATTAGCTAAACTATAAAATATATGTCACTGGTTAGTTAACATAGTTTCGGTTAGCTAATTAATTGAACCACGTTAGAAGCTAGTGATAGTTAATTAAATAGCTAATTAGATAAACTATATGAATAAATCGCAGCATATCACAGATCTGTAGTACTGTTCGCTAATCATACTTGTAAAACATATGACAGTTAGCTGTAATAATTCTAGTCAGTTTTTAGTTATCTGTTAGCTAATTATATACACCAAACTGTTAGTTAGTCCTAATTAGTTTCAATTACATGTGTTAAGTTAATCAGAGACATTTAATACCTAAACCCCTGGCGGAGAAAGAAAAAAAATGGGTATCAGGGAATTAGCGCCCCACCTCAGGGCGCCACTCATAGAACTAACGACCAGTGGTGGGTCGTCAATTTCTAAATTAACGACATCATCCCGGTCGTTAATTAAATAACGACAGCAACTTGGTCGTTACTTCAATTTACATGAACAGTGTCAGGAACAGTTAAATAAATTAATTAGTGTAATCAGTGGGATGGTTAAGCCCTTAAATTAACTCACTCAAATTCTGCCTGTAAGAGGCGTCCCCTACCAGGGCGTCAATTCCTGAACTGACGACACACCCAGCAGTCGTCAACTGTAAACAAATCAAAAAAAAAATGATCACAGGTAAGAGGCGCCCCTGGTTAGGGTGCCAATTACCAGAGCCTGTAAGAGGCGCCCCTGACCAGGGCGCCACTTACAAAGCCCAGTAAAAGGCGCCCTAGCTCAGGGCGCCACTTACTGAAGAGACGACAACGACAGCGGTCGTCAGTTTAAAAAAAAAGGAAATAAATAAACCCCAGGAAGAGGCGTCCCTGACCAGGGCGCCAATTCCTTAAGAAGTGGCATTGAAGGGGGCGCCAATTTAAAAAGAGGTGACTTAAGCCAGGGTGCCAATTTGAAAAATATGGAAATTTTAAGAGCCCTGTCAACCAGGCTAAATTCAGTAATTAAAGGATAACGTTTGGAATATTTATATGTAATTGTAGTTGCCGAATTCGTATATAGATAAATTAGTCTTGCAAGGTCAAGAAATATAAATGATATGAATGATGACAATCAAAATGAGTTAAATAATTTAGCCAATTTGATATATATGAAAATTAAAGGAAATAATGGACCAGTAAACCTAGGGCACCTAATCGGGATATTTAAATACTTGTCAACCCTCAAGCGTCAATTCACATGTCCATTCACTAAGAACCGTGTAGATTCCCACGAAGGACATCCCGCTTTAAGGATGTCACCTCTGAAAATATCAATTGTCATACTATATACCAGTCTCACACAGTTTTCCTGTGTTTTCCTACGTATAAATACGCCTTGGATTCCATTCCAAATCCACCTTACATTTTCCTACTGGTCAAGCCTTGAAATTCTATATTGGCTATAAATGATAAATGAGAGTGGATGTCAATAACGTGACTAATGCTGTGCATATAGGGCCCGGTCTGGTCCTGGGAGGAGCACCCGAAAGTACTTGTGCCCATGGGAGTTTTTATTGACCATCTTGACGGTGTCTAGCATTACGCCGGAGTACTTGTTAGATTGAGACATTCCACCACTCACTCTCTCTCTACTTGACTTGCTTGACTTGCATGGCCCAAATGGGCAATACTTGCGTGGCCCGAATGGGCACTACTTGACTTGAATGTTACTTGAATGAAATGACATATATATAGCCAATTCTTGTTACACATGCTTCGATTTACCTTGCTTACTATTGCTTGAAATTCCTGTTGTGTTCAGTTATTCCCTGCTTGATATCACATGTTGCTATTATTTAAACATGAATCCAGCTCTTATCGATTTTTCAATTCCTTGATTATCTATCTGTCTGCATGCATAGATTATTTGCATTAATTGAACTTGTAATTTATTTAAAGCATGTTAAAATTTGAGATATAAATCCTACTGAGCGATTCGCTCATCTAGTTGCTTTCTAACCTTTCAGGTGATTTGGATATCGACCAGAACTCGGAGGGAAATGAATCTGAGTGATGAGTGTAGAGATAGAGTCACCAATTGTTATCAATTGTGTTATTGTAATTCCGTTGTTGGTGTTAATTTGTACCCTAATGTCAGTTATATTCTCTAGCATGTCAGTCAAAACCAATAAAGGATATGTGTATTCGACAATTGTTAGCTCGAACCATTTGTATTAAATTCAAGTTAAACTTAGATATTTGCGCACTCTTATAATTGTCTAAGGAAGTAATTCTTAAATTTTCTAGCTTGCTTTGGTTCTATATAAAACTGTCGCGCCACGGGTAAGCTTCCGTGCTCGGGACGTGACACGAGGTATTGTCCGCTTTGGCCTACCGGCCTCACGGTTTTGTCCCTTTCTAACAATGATCGGCTCCAAAATGGAGGACTTCCCAGGCAGGTCGGTCACCCATCCCAGTACTACTCCCCATTAAGCACGCTTAACTTTGGAGTACTTTTCAAGAATTGAGCCGATACTTCAAAAGGCACCTCGGTGATATAGAGTACAACTTAGCTATATATTGAGGGTGTTACAATCTACCCCTCTTATATAGGCGACGTCCTCGTCGCTGGCAACATATAACACGCAATCAAACCCCCAGGCAGGTAGGACTGTAGAGGTGGCCCCTACAGGCTCAAGAGGTGGCTCCCACTATGTAGCACTTTGTCCCATTATGGGTTCAAGAGGTGGCTCCCATAGCGTAGCACTTTGCCCTGCATGGCACTTAGTTCCCACACTTCCGGCTGGGGTATAGCTCTGATACCATTCTGTCACGCCCCGTACTCTATACCGTCGAGGTATTGTCCTCTTTGGCCTACCGGCCTCACGGTTTTGTCCCTTTCTAACAGTGATCGGCTCCAAAATGGAGGACTTCCCGGGCAGGTCACCCATCCCAGTGCTACTCCCCATTAAGCACGCTTAACTTTAGAGTTCTTTTCAAGAATAGAGCCGATACTTCAAAAGACGCCTCGGTGATATAGAGTACAACTTAGCTATATTTGAGGGTGTTACATATTGTATGTTCCACAGGCAGCCAGGACATACTATTAAAGGGTGTTTTCAGTTCAAGGATTTGGTCTATGACCTCCATGAAGGACAAAGGATTGACTGGGCCGAAATGCACAGGGCCATTACGGAAATTAAAGAGAAAAGAAGGCAGCCGCTGAGACACCAACCACAGCAACAACAGGCACCACAGCCGCAGCAGCAGCCGCAACAACAACAACAGCTGGTTCAAGACTTGGGGATCCATCAGAACCCAATGCCGAGCCATCTTCCCGCTTCACAGCCTCAGCCACCGGCGCCGGCCCAGGTCAATGTAGTTCAACCCCCACCCCCTGATGCCGGGTGGTCCTTTGATGATGACAGCTCTACGCCGCAAGTCATGGCCCTTCACCAGAACTTCCACACTCCTTCCGCTCCCACCATCCTTACATACCAAAACCCTTCTCCACCTGCTACACCGTTTATCATTTCATCTATTCCGAATCCACCACCCGTCTCTCACACATTACTCACCCCCGCTATCATCGCACCTCCATCAAACCCTCCACTCATTAGACCTCCGCCTACCGTTATATCCCCACTTTCGTTCGCACCCGCTACCACCAACCCCTCACCCATCATTCTTTCCGCCACACCCTCTTCCACACCACTCATCCACCCCACCGGGCCTATTAAGTCACTTATCTTGAGCCCATCCGAGGCCGCGGTAGCCTATAACTTCGCCTTGCGGAGCGGGCGCATGTTTCACCGCAATTATCCTTCCACCTCCAATCCCCAGTCTTCCTAATCGGCTGCTGAACAGGAAGAAGCCGAGTCGTTACCAGGAACCTAATACGATCTGTTGCATCACTTGGATCGGGTTCCCGCCAAGATATCCGTACTGGAGCTTATCAAAAGATCTACCCTTCACCAAGATGCTCTCAGAAACTTCCTTCAGAAGGTGATGGTTAGTGAAGACGTGGCAGTCGACAGTTTACCTACAGCATTGGCGACTATTTCCAAAGGACCAGCTATAACCTTCTCTGAAACCGAGCTAGCACCACCAGAAGCTCGGAAAATGCCGCTTTGCATCACCGTTATCTTGAATAAAATCAGCATTGATGCGGCGTTAGTTGATACAGGAACATATATCAATGTGTGCCCGCTCAGCACTCTCAGGGCCTGCAATCTGTCAGAAGAACTTCTACGCCCGACCCCCACTACTATAGCTGCTTATGACAATTCTCAGAGGGCATGTCACGGGATTGTTACTATTCAAGCCGAGCTTGGGCCTCTCATCATGCCCATTGAATTCTATGTGCTGGACATCGACCCCATGTTCAAAGCTATCTTGGGTCGACTGTGGATCGACACTCTCAGTGCCGTAACCTCCACCGGGCACCAATGTCTCAAGTTCCCTTTTCAAGGGAGGGTGGTTAAAGTAAAAAGCTCATCCACGGTCCAGTCTGTCAAAGTTATTTCAGAGAAGATTCTGCCCACGTTATGGCCCAGCAGCCGGCCCGTTATTTCCGTACTAGATCTGGATTTCCCCTGGGCTTATGCACCACGCAAGCCCGCCGCTACACCCGTCAATATCAAAGTCAAACCCCAGATCCGAGATTCCAAGGGTTGGGATATCATATTGAAGTTGGGTTATCAATCGGGGAGAGGCCTCGGTGCGCAGTTACAAGGGCAAACTAAGCCAGTGCCCAAAGGAAGAAAATTGAGCCGGAGAGGTATCGGTTATCGAGAGTCCACACTCTCAATGATGGGAGACTCAGGACCACATACATGGGATTACCGCCAACACTTTATAAGAGGACCCCTCCAGCCGGGTACACTGAATCCACCACCAGTACAATCAGAAAAAAAAGATACAGTTTGCACAGTTGATAGTCCTCCTCTGCTACCAAAAGGGCATGTTGATGATATGCCAGATTTCAGTCAGTCATTTGCCAGAATGTTCAGCGACCCAGATAGTTATGGTCAGAAGGAGGATCAGGAGGTGCGGCTCGTTCAATGGAAGTCGAAGCCACTTGGCCGTCTACAGAAGGAGGGGAGCTCGCCCATTATCATTTCTTGGTCTCCCTCCCATCTCGCATCTCTATTTCAACAATTGGAACCCATTTCCCGTTCACCCCTGATTATGGTCGATCCGTATTTTACGGAAAGATCACCTGAAATCTTGTTTGTTCCATGTGCATGTGGGCGCTGCCCACCCGTTGATCCGTCAACTCTATTCACTCCTCCTTCCCCCACCGCCCAACTCCATGAGATGTGGTTTTCATCTTCCGATCCATTCTTCGATTGCATCTTCCCTGATTTGTTCCCCATGCAACTTCCTCCTCCTCCATCCTGCTTTATGATCTCCACTTATCTCCAAAAAAAAAACGTCAAATTTGAAATAGAGATTTCGGTGTAAGATTACACTATCTTGTCTCCATCCTCTTCCTAGGGGCACGAGTCCCCTGCTCCTTCCTTTCCACTAGATTTCCTTTCTCCTAGGTTAGGCGTAGGGTCCGTCGAGTTTAGGGAAGTAGGGTCAATTAGAACTAGAGAAGTAGGGTCCTCTTCTAGGTCATCCAATCCTTCCGAGCTTGAGCCGCGCCCGCTTGCGCGTCCTTCCAAATCCATTTCTTATAGGTTCTTGTAGGATCTCGCTCAGCGATGTCATGCTATTTTGAAGTGTCCAGAGTTTGTCACCACGGCAATCATGATAGATGACGAAGAGGAAATAGAAGGGGTGTGGAGCGATGACGGACTCGGTGTCTATGAAATCTTAGATGAGAAAGACCCGATTGATGATGAGGACATCAACGTAGATAACAATGCCGATCTGTATGCGTAGGGATTAAAGAGATTCGACGAGCCATCGTCAGTAGTGGATGAACCTATGAAGGAAATAAATTTGGGAACTGAAGAAGACCCAAGGCCCATCATTATTGCCGCTAATCTCCCTCCACAAGTGGAAGAAGATCTAGTCAAAGTTCTAAGGGAGTATAGTGATTCTTTCGCCTGGTCTTATGAGGACATGCCGGGTCTTGACCCCTCTTTAGTGGAACACCGACTCGTACTTAAACCAGGGGCAACACCCGTAAAATAGAGGTCGAGAAGATTTCACCCCCACGTGGCCTTAAGGATCAAAGAAGAAGTTGAAAAATTATACAAGGCCAGGTTCATTAGAGTTGTCTTATATCCCCAGTGGGTGACGAACATAGTCCCTGTTATCAAGAATGATGGAAAGGTGCGTATTTGCATCGATTTCAGGGATCTTAATAAAGCATGTCCTACAGATTATTTTTTTTTTAACTAAAGTTGAAACTTGCAAGGGGGGAGCGGGAGAGGGGGTTCATCTCTTCATTGTGAAAGAAGATGAAACCACTATCCCGGCCACCAGGCAAGCGATTTTCATATATGAAGGCAGAAAAGAGAAAGGGGTACAGAGGGGGGGAGGGGAAACGCCCGAAGAGGGCCAAGAAGCGTACAAGGCCAAAGGCCCAAGAAAGCCAAAAAAGGCCAAGAGAACCCAAGTGCGGGAAGAAACAAAAGCCCAAGAACCCACAGAAGAAACAAAGCCCCTACAAATAGGCGTCTTCATCGAAAACCCCTTCAGAGTCGGACGAGAACACAGAACGGACACCACGCAGATGAGCAGGAGAGCCAGGCCAATCAAGAGGATCAGCCTCTGAACTGTTGGGATTGGGCACGTCCGAGCCGGAAGGCTCGATCGGCGGCGGGGGCGCCATCGAAGAAGACTGGATCCGAAGAGAACGACGAGGAGGAAGAGCAACGTCCTCAAACATGCACTGACGATCACGCTTGGAGGAAGTGGAGTTGGAGCGCCGGAAAGAACGCCGAGGTGCTCTGCCATCCATCCTCGAGGGCGGCCGAGAGCGGTCCAAGCCAGCGGTGCCCACAAAAGCCGTATGAGCCGCCGTAAGGTCATGGAACCCGGAAGCAGGCTCAAGCTCGGGGACATGGAGAGCCTGGACGAGCTTGGGGAACCTGAGAGGCATGCCGAGGTCCGGGGAAGGCACGACACCCACGGGATGCACCGGAGCAGGAGGCGGGGTGGAGTCAACGATCGGCCCGGGCGGGGCCCGGTTGATTTTCTTCTTCAAAGCTTGAGCGAAGGAGAGGCGGGGGGCGGCCGTCGGAGAAGAGGAGGAAGCCAAGGACCCTTCAACTCAAGCCGTCTTGGAGGACGGCTGCGCCCCAGGGGACCAAGCAACTGCCCCGGCATTAAGCCCAGAGGAGGGGCCAGGAGGGATACCTGTCGGCACAACGGAGCACGGAAGTGGATCGCCCTTCCCGGAAGGGTGAGCTACCGGGGGGAAGGACGCGATGCCCATCGTCGGAGAAGACGGGGGGCAAACACCACGGTCACCAGAGACCGGAGGAGGGGCGAGGTCGACAAATCTCGCATGTGCTGCAGGCAAGTCTGGAAAGTGAGAAATGGGCTCCAAACCTAGCACAGAGAGCACTTGAATAGTGGGGCGCACAGAGAACGGGTGCCCCATGGCAGGGGCGGGAGGCCCCTCAACTCCACGGGCAGGTGAGTGGATAGCAGCAGCAGGATCAGGCACCGAGGGAGGTGCAGGTGGGGCTTCAGCAGAAAAGCTGGAACTGGTACCCACAAGTGCAACTCCAGTAGCAAACTCAGGGACGACCAGAGCCTCTGGTGAGCCAGCTGCAAGAGATGGGGCCTGAAGATGGAGAGAAAGTGCCACGTGGGCAGCATCCCCATGTTCCTCCTCAGCAGCAGTGGGCGCCTCCTTGACGGCCTCAGACGAACACCCGAGCACAGGGCAACCGTGCAGGGTGGTGGGCACCGAACTGGCGAATGCAGGGGCCACGGGAGATAGCCGGGCGCCAAACGGACCACCCGGGAAGGAGGACCCTTTTGGCGTTGCATGGACCATGGGAGGTGAGGCATTGGGCGACTGGAGCACGGGCTCGAGGTGGGGCAGTGGGCCCTGCAGCGAGCATGTGGTGCTCAGCTCCACGGAAGACCCAATGGCAGGAGCCGCAACGGTCAGAGCCGGGGCGGTGGTTGAAGGTGCGGCTAGCGTGGGCATGATGCCAGGAGTGCAGGCCCCAGGAAGTCCTGATGCAGGTTGGCAGAGAACAGGGGCGCAGGTGCCTCCCCCCATGGGAGAGGTGTCGACATGCAGAAGAACGGACCCGTCGATGGCGCAAGAGGGATTAAGGGAGGGCCGGGCCCGCACAAGGGGGGAGGAGATAGGGCCCACGGGGGACGAAGCTGACGGCGGTAGCCCCGCAGGAGGGGCGTGAGTTGCATGCGTCATGCTGGGATGAAACCTTCCTCTCAGGGCGGAGGCTCCAGCCGCAGCAGGCGGAGGTGGAGCCTTCTTCTTGCAGGCACCCAAGAGATGCCCCATGCGGCGGCAGGATGCGCAAAAGAGAGGTGGATCAGGGATAACCACCGGCTGCCAGAAACCTCCCGCGCCAATGCCAACCCAGACACGGTGAGGCAGTTTCTTGGATGCGTCAAGCTGGACACCGGCGCGTGCAGCATGAGCACGGCTCATGCAGATGGTGTTGCGATATGTCTGAAGCATTGGCCCAATGCTGCCAGTGATGGAAGTGATAGCAGCCTCATTGTAGAAGTTCACAAGGATGCCCGGGAGCTCGATCCAGATCGGGACCAGGGGGGAGTCATGCTCGGTCGAGAAATCAAGGGACCATTTGAAGAACCAAAATGGTCGCCCCTGAACAAGCAAGAAGTCCTTGAGGAAGACTTGTAAGAAGTCCTCTCGGTTAGAGAACCACAGGAGGAGGTGGCGCCGATCCATGGCACTGAGCATGAAATCCTGTTTGAACTTGAAGCGTTGGGCAAGATGAGCCCGTATATCAGCGAAAGCAGGTCGGCCCTTCGGCGTTCTGGCGATAACAGCAAATTCCAGAGATGTGCACATCAGTTGGACTTCTTCAAGCGAGAAGAAAGCCGCTGGCTCTCCGGAGTCAGTGGCGGCAGGCGCATGGACGGACAAAGGCAGCACAGGTGGCTCAAAGAAACTGAGGACCACCTATGAGAAAGAAGGAGCGTGACCGGCAGAGGGGGGTTGGGAAGAGGGAAGCGCTGGCGGGCCACCATGGGCCAGACCACCGCCTGGGTTGGCCGCCCAGCGAGGACGCGGCCCAACGCGAAGCAGGGGAGAACTGGCCAGGGGTGGATAAGCAAAAAGAGAGGTCGCGAGAGGGGGGGTTGGAGGGGAGGGTTGGCAGGGGAGGAGTGGGGGAAGGCACCGGTCCCCGAGCAGCAGCAGGGAGGGGGCCATCCCCGGCACGCGACGGATGAACCGAAGAAGCCGGCACCGCCACCAGCGGTGGTGGGGAGGTCGGAGGCACGGAAGCAATTGTAGGGCCCACCACCGGGGCAGCGTCTGCCCTGGGCCGGCCACCGAGCAGCAGGGGAGCAGTGGGAGGGGATCCCGTCGCCACCAAGGGAGGAGCAGCAGCCGGAGGGGGGGGACGCTCCTGTCCAGAGGAAGAAGGCAGCGCACCCAGGCCATCGGCAGGAGGGCTTCCGTCCGACACGAAGGGCTGCACCGCAGCGTCCGAGACCAGCGCGCCCAAGCCCCCAACCGGCGGAGCAGCAACGGGGGCCACCGTGGGAGCGAAAGAACCGCCAAGGCAAGCAACCGGAGCCGGGGGGGGGGGGGGGAACCGCAAGAGCTCCCGGCGGAAAATAGAGTACCGTAAGTGGAGGCTGTCCCGTCGATGGAAGGGTCAGTCAACGCATGGGAAAGGTTTGACTTGAGCGGTGCGTGACCAAAAGGCTGAGCTGGCAAGGGAAGAGAGTGGGCGATCAACGGTCCAGAAGGGGCATCCGAGGGAAACATGCTGACATAGGTAAAAACGTGGCAAGCAGGGATCGACGGGATGACAGACTGGGAATCGCGGTGGACGCCATCGGGAGGGAACGAGGAGGCCAGCGGTGAACCAGACGGAGGCGGGGGGGGGGTACCTTGAAGAGCAGAGGGTGGCCGGAGGGGCACCACGAGTAGCCGTGCACAACGAGGGACTGCAGCACAGCCCCACCACCATCAGGGGAGGCACCCGAACCAGGAGGAGGAGGACTAGCAAGCCCAGCCAAACTACCATGGGGGGGGGGGGAGGTCAACACGAGCAGGCACGGGAAGCCTGCCAAGGGGAGCCACGAGAGAATCGCCACGGACCGAGGCTGGAGGGGGAAGACGGGCATCGCTGGCTTTGACCGCGGCGGCACCACCCACAGCCGGGGACGCCAGCACCTGCACAGCCGAACGAGGAGGCTCGAGCGCAGGGCTACCGGCGGCAAAGGCCAATGGCGGACAGGAGAGGGGAGGGGGAGGCCCACGGCCTCCCCCCCCACAGCCGGCCATCGTCGGAGCTCAGATGCGACGGAGGGAGGCAGGCCACGGGAGAGAGGGAGACGCGCGAGAGAGAACCCAAGGGGGGGGGGAACGGGAGGAGAGAGAAACGCATGGAGAGAATGTGCCCAAAGATTATTTCCCGCTGCCTTACATAGACGTCCTGGTCGATAACACCGCCGGGTACGAAGCTTTGACATTCATGGACGGTTACTCAGGTTATAATCAGATTCATCTCACTCCGGAGGATCAAGATAAAACTTCCTTCACCACGCCCTAGGGTACGTACTGCTACGTGGTTATGCCATTCGGTCTGAAGAACGCAGGTGCCACCTATCAGAGGGCAATGATGGCCATCTTTCACGACATGATGCACATTTACATGGAAGCCTACGTGGATGACATCTTGGTGAAATCGAGAACCAAAGAAGAACACCCCTCTATCCTGGCTAAGGTGTTGCAGAGAGCTAGGGAGTACAAGCTGAAAATGAATCCGAAGAAGTGTGTTTTTGGAGTCTCATCAGGGAAGTTGCTAGGCTTTATAGTTAGCAAATGGGGGATCCAGATTCATCCTAATAAAGCAAAGGCCGTCATGGACATGCCTCCGCCAAAGAATATTACAGAACTTCAAGGACTGATTGGTAGATTGCAATTCATCAGAAGATTCATATCCCAACATTATCAGAGGTGCCGCCCGTTTTATGAATTGCTAAAGGCGGGAGTCAAATTTGAATGGAATAAAGATTGTCAGAAGGCCCACGAGGACCTAAAGGAATATCTATCCAATCCCCCGGTTTTACAACCTCCTGTCCCTGGGAAACCCCTAATCCTATACATCTCGGTTATTGAGGACTCCTTAGGGGCGGTCTTAGCATAGGTAGACGATGAAGGAAAAGAGCGGGCAGCCTATTACCTCTCCAGGTTGTTCAACCCGGCCGAGGCTAAATACACCGCTATGGAGAAGGCCTTAGTGTGGGTAGCTCAGAAGATCAAACACTACTTCCTTGCCCACCCAGTTAGAATGATCTCTAGAATGGACCCGATCTGCTATCTCTTAGAAAAGCCTGTCCTCTCTAGTAGGTTAGCTCACTGGCAGAGCTTCCTATCTCAGTTTGATATCACGTTTGTCGTTCAAAAGGCGGTCAAAGGATACGCCATCGCTGAGCATCTTGCCCATCTCCCGATTCCCTGCACGGACTCTATTCAGGATGACTTCCCTGATGAGCATCTTTCTGTCTTGACTCATCATCCCTTCTGGTCGCTGCACTTCGACGGTGCACTCAATTCTCAGGGCCGAGGGATAGGCGCTGTTCTGCTCACTCCGGAAGGAGTAACGATTCCTTTTGCTTATCAACTTCAATTTCTCGCTACCAACAATATCGCCGAGTATGAGGCTCTTCTAGCTGGATTGAAGCACGCCTACCTTCTAGGCACACGTTACTTGAATATCATAGGGGATTCTCAGCTCGTCCTGCGGCAAGTTCTGTCCACTTACAGCACCCGTGACCGTAAGCTCAAACCATATCAAGATTTGGTCACGCTCCTTGCTAGGCAATTCCATAAATTGATCTACATCCATACTCCCCGGTCTCAGAACATTCTAGCCGATGCTTTAGCATCCCTCGCTTCCTCTCTATCTTTCCCTCTCAGTTGGAGTACTGAGACTATCGTCGTTCAGAGATTGGATGCACCCTCTCTTCAGATCCTTGGTATGTCAACCTTAGGAAAACTGTAGAGGTGAGGGCTGAGAAGGAAGAGTTAAAGGAAGTATCTTTGACAGAGTTAGAGGAGATCCTGGAGGAGGAAGAGTTGCCCTGGTATCATGAAATTAAGTTATTTTGCAAAGAAGGATCGTTCCCGGAAGAGGCAAATGCCGAGCAGCGCAAGTCAATAAGAAGAGCCGCCTCTAGGTATACTATCATTGCTGGAGAACTATACAGACGTTCTACTAACGAGATGCTCATGAGATGTTTGGACGATGATGAAGCTTGGAAGGTTGCCGAAGCAGCCCATTCTGGTGAGTGTGGAGGTCATGTTAATGGCCAGCCTCTAGCGAAGAAGATCCTTAGGCAGGGCTATTATTGGCCCACTTTAGAGGAAGAATGCTCCCTCTATGTCCGGAGGTGTCTTAAATGCCAACTTCATGCTGATAAAATTCATGCTCCAGCTTCATCTCTTCATCCTCTATCTACTCCTTGGCCGTTCTCTATGTGGGCTTTCGACATTGTCGGCCCGCTCGATGATCCCAATTCTCAGATCACGCAAAAAACCTTCATCCTTACCGCCACTGAGTACTTCACCAAGTGGGTAGAAGCCGAAGCGTACGCAAAGATTAAAGCTACCATGGTGTGCCGCTTCATCATGAAGAACATTATCTCACGGTTCGGAGTGCCAAGCAGCATCATCACCGACAACGGACCCCAGTTCATCTCTCAAGAGCTCAAGGACCTATGTAAGAAGTTCAATATCACATTGCATCACTCATCTCCATATTACCCACAAGGTAACGGTCAGGCCGAAGCCACTAACAAAACCCTTCTCAAGATCATAAAGAAAACATGTGAATCTCATAAGTTTTCTGATTGGCCAGAAAGATTAGTGGAAGCTCTATGGGCTTACCGCACCTCCGTTCGTACTCCTACAGGGCAAACTCCTTATGCTCTCACTTACGGGATGGAGGCGGTACTCCCACATGAGATTTTGATTCCTTCCCTAAGGGTACAGCTCGATAAGGAACTTAATCTCGATGAACGTCGAGAGGTGTTGCTCGTCCAGCTGGAACTCTTAGACGAGAAGAGGATGAATGCGGCTGATCATGTATCTGTTTATCAAAAGAGAGTTTCGCGTTATTTTCAAAAGAAGGTAATTGAGTGTAAATTTCAAAAAGGTGATGTGATTTTGAAACGCAAATTCATTCGGTCTGCAGGTCCTAGGTCTAAATTGCAACCTAACTGGGAAGGGCCGTTTGTTGTAAAAGAGGCTTATCCAGGGAATGCTTTCGCTTAGTGAACATAGAAGGTGAGGAGCTCTCTCATGCATGGAATGGGTTGTACCTTAAGCGTTTCTTTCCTTAAAATCTAAACCAGTGCCACCCCAGTAGCGAGGTGTCCGTTCCCTTCCTTGCGAGAAAGAGGACCTCGAGTTCGGCAATCACACACTACACGACGTCCCTGGTCGGGTTTCCCACTTTGTAGACACCGTTTCTCCTTGGCCATGCTCTGGGGGGAAAGTCAAAAGTCCATGTCCGTCTCTTTCTTCGGCTGAATCCATGGGCAAGAGGTGAATAAGGAGGCGATGACCAATCCAGGCACCTTGACGAGAGGAGGTCTCAAATAGGGGCAATCCGTTATGACCTGATGCCACAAGGAAAAAGAAAAGAGCAAAGAAAAGGATCAATCTTCTTGACAAAAGCAAAAGTCTATCTCGAAAGTCCATCGATTATCAATTCTAAAGCTCCAAAAAGAAAATAATGAAAGCTAGGCATGGCAAGAGTGGCAGTACAGTTTTCCCGCGGGACGCTATGAGCCCGGTCGTATACGTGCCTAGAGTGGACAAAGGTTCGATGACGGACGTAAAAGCCCTAGCACAACAGACCAAGTCTCTGAATAGGTTGACTGGAGAGGAACTCAAGTCCTAAAAAACTTCTATATCTGGCCTAAGCTTATCCCCGTGTTCTTTTTTTCCTTTTCAGGACTAAGACAAGCACCCTGGGTATAGCCTTGGCAGAGATACTGTCACGCGAGTTAGGCCCTGGCCAGGGGTTGTCACCCCCATTACACGCCAACCTCGGAAACTCTGAACGGAATTGGGAGGACCCTCCTTCCTAGGGAGGCACTAGTTTTTCAAAATCCAAAAAAATCATATATTTTGAAATCCAAAAACACCAGATATTTTCAAAAACTCACAAAAATCCAAATAATTGCAAAAATTCATAAAATTCTATCATATGCATTGCATGCATTGCATTGTTTCTTATATTCATATAATATTTTGATAAGGCTCCACCCCTTGACCAAATATCAAGAAATGGTCAAATTCTAACTTGCTTTAGGCAAGGGGTTGAGTCTAAGAATAGATCTAACTTGTTTCTTGTTTAAGTGTGTGCAGAACGCAGGTTCAAGCCCAAGATTGCAAATTTCCAGGTTCAGGTCTGTAACGCACCAGCCTCAGATCGTCACAGCTTTGTAACTGTCACCCTTTGACCGTCACAGTCTTCTGAACTTTGAATCCATTGGCTCTCAGCAAACCCTCTCTGACGCGTCCTCGATCGACCGTCACTTCCCTCGAACGGTCTATCTAGGACCGTTACATTCTACAGAGAACAGAAACTCAGTTTTCTAAGTTCACTCCTTCTGACGGCTCATCGTAAGATCGTCAGACTGTTGTGACGGCCCTATGTAGGACCGTTACAGATTCCAAAAACTCTGCTTTCAGCCCAAGTTCAAGCAACAAACTCATGATTCCATCAAATAGGGCACTTGTATATCATTCCATTAAGTTCAATAATACATAAAATTGATTGATAAAACTTAAAGTTCAGAAATATCATAAGAAATCTCAAGCTACATTCAATTTTCTATCCGCAAGAGGGCGGATCTTGCACAATTCTTTCACATAGCTACGGCATCTCTCGTCGTCCTCTTCCACTTCTTCTTGCCACGGGCACACTTTGCTGATCTCCCACATGGTCAGTGCATTCCGGATCGCTCTCTCATCTTCCTCGGTCCCCATCTTCCGAGCAAGAAGGGGAAGGTAGTGTGATAGTGCAGGAACTTCGGTTTGGGGTAGCCCAATTTGAAGATGGCACCGGTGCGGGGTGTAGATCGCCAAGGTAGTGTTCCCCACTAACTGTAGATCAAGGCCTGGTCACCGTGGTACTCTAAGCAAGGTGCTCTGCAAAACTCTTGGACGCATCATGAACTTCTCTATTGGCAAAGTGTTGAAGAAGAGACGCCATTCATCTCATGTTTTCTTGTCCGCGATCTTGCACTCAACCTGTGAAGTGAAACCGAAGGCACCTCCAATAAAGAACAAGGGGTGGCTCCCCAAGATCCGGCTGGCTGAAGGTATGTCTTCCTTGGGTTGGAATTTGATTCTCACGCCCATCCAACACTCAAGGAGTATCATAGAGCTGAAAAGAAGTCCTCCTAAGCAAGCTGAACTAAGTCCTTCGTAAAGGAATGAAAGGATCGCTTGAGAAATAGACAAACCCCGCCACAATCCGCTGATGATGCTAAGGTTTTAGATATCTAGGAAGTGGTCGGTGGTAGTAAAAAGGAAGACTCCGCATAAGCAAATTGACACGGCTTCGGCTATGGCTTCATATCTCTCCCACTTGTTCTTACAATGAGAGACTATCCATTGAGCCATCGGTATCAAGTGAATGTGGTGTGGGCTGATCATGGTCCTTACATCCTTCGGGTTGTGTATGAAATCAATTAAGATCAAGGATGGGTCAATAGGTTCGACCGTATGGCACACTAGATCTTCGTCCCCTGCTTTGGTCTTAGGAAGGGCTAGGTATGTCTCTACCTCCTCCAATAGGACTGTAGCTTCAAAGGAAGGGAAGAGGAAGGTGTGTGTTTGTGGATGCCATAACTCTATAAGGGCTGAAATGCTTGCCCAATCTAAAGACAATTTCTGGAAGTTCTTGGCCAAAACTAACAAGGGTTGGAGGTGCCATGCCCTAAGGATGGATATAACTTCTAAAGGTAGTTCTTTGACCATGGGAGCCACCCACTTTAAGTTGGAGTAACACCTTGGACCAGAAAGAGGCTAAAAAAAAAGAAGAAGAAGAAGAAAGAAGAATCATAAGTGCTATAGAAAAGTGCAGAAATTGATGAACTTTTGAAGTCAATTGAAACTTACCACTCTTTGGGCACTTGAACTCATATGCTTGGGGATGGATGTCAACCTTTGCAGTTCCCCACGCTCCTTCTTGGCTACTTTAGGGCCGGTGTAGACTCTATCCTCCATGCCCATCGCTCCGAAGCTTCTCTTCATGATGTTCCTTGCCCTTTGATGGAGTTCTCAACCCTTGTAGTAGAGAATTAATGATAGCTGTGACTTTTGGGTTTGTTCCTAGTTTATAAAGGCTTGATTTTGGTGCTAGGATGATAAGATTGGGGTTAGAAAGCCTTATCCTAAGCCTAGGAGGGTTCTAGTATGGATTAAGGTCTTCTTGTCTCGAGGTTGGGCTCTCATGGTAGAATCTATCTCGGAGTACAGTTTGTTCTCTGACGGTCTATCGTAAGACCGTCACATCATTCTGATGCTCCATCTTTGGACCGTCACATTTCCTGCTACGCGTTGTTAGCTCAATCTCGCTCTGTCATGTCTAACGATCTAATATTAGACTGCCACAGATCCCTGACGCTCCATCTTTGGACAGTCACATTTCCTGCTGCACATTTTTTTAGCTCAATCTTGCTGTCATGTCTGACGGTCTAATATTAGACCGCTATAGATCTCTGACGCTCCATCAGTGGACCATCACATTTCCTGCTATACAATTTTCAGTCCACCCTCCTTCGTCTCTAACGGCCTGATCTTGGTGCGTTACATGGGTCTGACGCTCCTACACTAGATCGCCACACCTTCTGCTGCAGGTTTCTGTGCTTTCCCTTTTCCCTTTGGTCTGAGCTGTCGGTCTTACACTTTATCCATTCATTCACACTTCCACCCACACATTTATTTTCACCCATTCATTCACACATCCATACTCACATTCATCCATTCATTCATACACATAAAATAATAAAACATAAATATGATTTTTTATTTCATTCCATTTCATTCACATAAGTCGTGTACAAGTGTGGGTATCAAAGAAGAAAGAAAATACAAGTCACTCGGCCGGTCTATCTTCCGGGCCATCACTATCGCCAATGCCCTCATGCTGCTTTACTGGTGGCTTCTGGACGCTGCTCTCCTCCCCCCGATGTCGTCTCCGATCTGCCTCCTCGTTCCTCCGATGGCCGGAGGAGCCGGTGAAGTAGTCTCAGAATCCACTACTGGGTGCAATGCTCTAGCTCCTGCTGCTAGTCCCCGATTTCTTCCCTAAAAGTCGAAGGGCCTCTTTCATACCCGCAATCACGCCCTTCATCTTAATGGTCTGCACTCAGAACTGATCTCGCTCGCCCCTCAAGCATGCAACGTCAGCTCTAAGTCACTCCACCTCCTCATCATCCGCATGCCAGTGGGTCTCTCCTGCGGTCAGTCTGGCAACCTCCGCCCGAAGATGGGCAGCCTCGGCTACCGCTGCAGTCAGCTCTCTCGCCTGCATTTTGCATTGTGAATCCATTAAGCATTTGGTGTTTGCATCATAAGCATTTTAAGTCTAAAAGAAGCATAAACGTTTAGATTCTTACCCGCTCCGCGAGGGTGGCCTCCGCCTCCTCGGCCCGAGCTACCGCTCGAGTAAACTTTGCATCTCTCTTAGCCCATCCCCCGACAGGCTGTGAAGAGGAGGACGGTGCATTTGGTCCGGTCCTTTGGGCTCCCTCGGCCCACTGCATTTAGAAGTCTAAGTTAGCCATTTGCATCATAAGCATTTAAGTCTTAAGTGTAGAAACTCACCAAAAGCTCCAAGGTAGCCCGATACTCGTCCCGCTGCTGGATGGTGGCATGAAAGAGTCCCTCGAGCTCGGCTATTCTTCCCTGTGGGTCTAGCTGCATTTAGAAAGCATATGTCAGTGCATATAGAAGCATTGATTTAAATAGACAGAGTTTTGAGTTTAGAAGTTCATACCGACCGTCGAGTGCCTTTGAACACCTGGTCGCCATACCTGTGGGAGTAAGCCTTGAGGTACGTCTCGTCGCTGTTCACCCGGTCTTTCACCACCTAGCCTCTTTTGTTCCAATCATGCACATATTTGGCCTTCCGGGCACACCAGTCGACATCACCGCTAATGCCCTTCGAAGACTTGCCCAGGCATTCATCGTCACGGAGGGGGAAGGTCACCTCTGGCTGGTGTAGTCCCCGAGTCATCAGAATCAACCGGTAGTGTAGGGGCTCGATCCCATTGATGCAGTGAAGCCATATGTCTCGCCCGCTGTATGCCAGGGACGCCTTCACCCAAGGCTGTCCCTCGTAACCCTCATTTCGGTATGGGGTCCATCTCACCTAAAAATCATTCATAAGCATTTAGAAGCATTCACATGCAATCAAAACCCATTTAGATGCATTTAGAGCATTTAGAAAGTTTAAGTCTGAAGCTTACCGATGTGTGCGGGAATGAGTCGAGATCATCCTAGATGGCCCTGGTCAGCCGGTTGATCGATCTGTGTCCCTCGCTACCACCCATCGCCTCACGTTGGGGATCCGCTCGGGATGTAGCTGACTACCTCGTCCAATCCCCGGAAGATACACGAAGCTCCAGATCTACATTTAAAGTCGAGTGTCAGTAAATTGCATCATTTGCATTTGCAGAATCATAATCATATAGAAAGCATCTAGAGTTCAGCATTTACCTGTAGGAAAGGCGAGAAGCCGCCCAGCATCGTCCGTCGGTCTGTGGTGCTGAGCGACTCGAAGAGGAAGGCAAGCGCTGCCGCTCCCCATGCGTACTTCCCCACTCTGCCCAAATCCTCTAGCAGTGGCAGTAGCCTACAGCTGATCACGTCGGCTCGGGTTGAAAAAAGCAGCTTTCCGAACAACAGCATCAGAAATCGTCTCAGGACTCGGTCTCCCTCTTGTCCTGCCTCTACCGCCACTCGCGGGCGTACCTGTTCTATCACTCGGTCTATATGCTGCTCGGGGAGCTCTCCGACTGCTATAGCCGCTCCTCTCAGTCCCAAGCTGTCATGTAGTCTCGACCTCGAGAGCTGGGATGATGTGTGCCCCGACCTGATCAGATCTAAGCCTAATAGCTCTTGGGCCATCTTCCGATAATCTCCAAATGTCCACCCGGTCACTGCTGCTCCGTGGAGTCGCAATCCGGTGATCCTCGCCATGTCTTCTAAAGTGGGGATCATGTGGCCCCATGGGAAGATGAAAGCTCGGCTCACGGGGTCCCATCTCTCGTGCAGTGCGTACAAGAGTGGGGTATCCGTCCTCGTCACCTCAATGCTAAGCACCTCGACGAATCCCATCTTGGGTAACCTCTCCCGTTGGTACTCGAGCAATGCCTGGTATACTGCCCGTATCTGAAGCCAAGAAATCCGGGTTCTCCTTTTCCCCTGCACAATTAGAAGCATTAAGTCAGTCATTTAATCATAATTTCATTGCATTGCATAAATAAAAATGAAAACAATAAAAAAATTAAAAAACTAAAAAATCCCAAAAAATTTTCTGTCTCTGGTTGCTCTGATGGGCCTGAGGTGATGCGTCACAGTGCTATGACGCACCAAGGGTGGTGCGTCAGGCTTGTGACGGTCACTATAACGACCGTCACGTTCTCTGCAATGGGGCGTTGTCCCCTTCATTCTTTTTGGCTCCTAAAATGGCCATAGGTGGCCTACAAATGTTCCTAAGGGGTCCCCGGACCCATTTCTACCCTCCAAACACACATGCATACAACAAAAATTAAAAATTGAAGTTTGTTTGGAAATCGGCTTACCTCGGGGTCACGGTCCTTCTTCTTCTTCTTCTCCCTTGACGTGGTCGCCCCCTCGCCGATGGCCCCTCCCATGGCTTCTTCGGCTTCTTCTACGGTCATTGGAGGGACTTCCTCCGTTGGTTCGTTCGTCGGAGGGCTCACCGCCGGTGGGATTCCTTCTCGGTCAACCCGAGCCCTAAACCTTCGGATGGCCATCTTTTTCTTCCCCTTTTCCCTTTTCTTTGGTAGCTGGGACGGCTCGTCGCCGGCCATTGCTCCGGTGGATGAGGTGGTCGAGGGTTTGGAGTTGTGGTGTTGATTGGTTCGTTTGGGCGTTTGTGAGCGAATGGAGGAAACGACCGTTCGGTTTTGTTTTTTTTAACGCTCAGGTAATGTGACGGTCTATCGTGAGACCATCACACTACTCTGACGCGTCCTCTATAGACCGTTAGGTCATTTGAAACATTGTCTTGAAGGATGTGAACCGCCAGACTCTGACGGCCCGAGGTGGATCCGTCAGGGACGTCTAACGCACCCTTACTGGACCGTTACATGCTTCAGAGTGTTTGATGGATGATGATGCTTTGTTTATCAGAAAATTCATGCTTATATGATTATCTTGTCTATGCAATTCATGCCTATTGATGGTTATGCATGGTTCTATGATTTATATTGTTAATGGCTAACACTTTCTTGTTGCAAAACTTAAGTCATCATATTTGTCATCCGCTCGCCATAAAGGTAAGTCAGGTATTGTATCCCGATCCCTTATCTCTTTATGTATTACTATATGTTATGTATGATATACTATCTCGAGAATCGGCTGGCCATTCATGTGTTCTGGGATCTGATGTTCGCCTTAAAAAAAAATGATGATGATCTAAGTACACGTGATTAATCGTTGGATAGGCCATTAGGTTGGAAAAGTTTGGGGACGATGGTTCTGTCTTGCACGCCGTGGTTGCAGATGGTGTCCTGACCCTGATTTCTCAGGTCTAGCAATACTATTCTCGAGTATCTTGTTATTCTATCTTTCTTTGCATTTGTTTTAAATGATTTCCTTTCCTTTAGCCCAGCATGCATCATACGCATCTTTTGAGCATTCATGAATCTTCATTTGTCCAGGTGTCTCGGTGATGGTGAATAACTATGTGTTTAATGATCTCGAATAAAGAGAGTCATTCCTCTCTGAATTGGAAGGTTTCCTTCGGTCTCCTCGCTTGATTTGGTTAGTTGAAGATTCCTGTCTGGAGTTTAGTTAATCGTCTCTTTCCTTTCCGCTGCTCCGGCAGCTGGCCGTGTTTTCCTTTCCTTAGTTGTTAGTTCCTCCAGACATGTGTCCTTTGGTTACCTTTCCTTGTGATTAGTTCGATAGTTTCTGGAAAATTCCTATCGCTTGTTGGTTGAGAACGAGTGTCGTTTGCCTTAACGCCCGCTTTTTAGTCCACTCCGCTTCATCTTCGCTTAATCTCCATGTTCCATTTTCGCTTTCGCTTCACCTCCGCTCGCTCCCCTGCAAAGCGGACGTTAAGGAGGGGCATCTGTTGACACCCATTTAATGACCTATAAGTCGGGTCATCTTCGTGTTAATTCTATATGATGCTCCGAGTTGTTCACCTTGATTGAGCCTTCTTGGTCAATTTGAGGTTTATTTCATGAGTCATATCTCCTTGGTTGGGTCTGGTTCCATATCCCTTTCCGCTTGATGAAGCTTAGCAAGCTCTCATTTTCATTTGAACTCTATTATCTCTAACGGTCCATTGTTGGGGCGTTACAGTCCTCTAACGCATCCACCATGGTGCGTTACATCCTTCCAGAGTCCTTAGGCTTAAGGCTTCCTTTCAAGCTTATCTTTTATCTATCCGTTGGGTGTGAAGGTCTATCGTGCAGCCGTTACATTGGGTGTGATGCATCTAGCCTTGACCGTTACATTCATCTAGAGTCCTACGTTCACAAACTTCTCCCGTTGATCTTATCTTATAGTGGATAGGGTTGTGTGACGGTCCAAGACTGGAGCGTTACATTAGTGTGGCGATCTATCGTGCGGCCGTTACATCCAATAGAGAGTCCTGACAAGCCTGGCCTTTGCTCTGCTATTTCCGTGATCGAACTAAGAGTTTGGTTGGAGGGTTTCTCTCTCGATACTCATCCTAAGAAGCTTCCGTTTGATTCTGTGGACTCTGGAGAGTATTATCTTCAAGAGTTTGCTAAGAAACGTCCTACTTTCTAGCTGGATTATCCTCAATTCCAACTTAGACTTTGAGGGTCTATAAATAGAACCCTTGACTTCATGGCTTGGAGATGAGACATCTGGAGTTTGCATCGAAGTGCTGCTTCATCCTGGAGCTAGAACCAACCAAGGAGAGCCGCTTCACATGTCCATGTACTTCCAAAGTTCAGGGAGTATCATTTCCAAGGGTTTAGTTCAGTCAAGTTGTGTTGTTAGTGTCTTTTCTCTCTTTTCAAACATCATAGCATTGTCCCTCCCCATCTCCTACGTTCCTGCACTTGCTGCATTCACTTAAAACATCCTCCCATCTTTTAAAACACCCCAGAGGGGTTAAAAAAAACCAACCTCCCCGGTATTTCCCTTTCCTTTTGCATGTTCTTAAGTTTCTTGGATTTATTAATACTACTTTGTCTAAGGGCTAATCTGGGTTATTTTTCTTGTGTTCTACATTCTTTTGCAGGTTTACAGAGTCCATATCACGAGGCCCAGGCTCTCTGGCCGGAAGGAAAACTTGGAGATCAAAAGATTCCCAACTTCTTATTCTGTAGAAGCTCTGACGGTCTGGCCCAGGTGCGTTAGAGTGTTGTAGCGGTCTATCGTAAGACCATCACACTTGCTGTGGCGCATCTTCTCTCGACCGTTACATCTGACAGAGCTACAGTTTCCTGGTTGTTCTCTCTCCCGTGGGTGGGTGCATCATCCTCCTATTCTAAGGTATTTATCAGGTCTTTGACTTGTTTCTACCTTGGTGGCGATCACATCTTTCTTTAGTTTGGGCATTAGCTTTCTCTTTCATCATATCTCCTCTTTACTTTGCTTGTTCCACCTATACAGTGTGTTTTCCTTTATTCCTTATTCCACGCTCCGGCGTGTGTTTTTCTTTATTTGCTTAGCTTAGTCTTGATTGAGATAGCATGCCCATGCTAGAGCTTGTGTTGGTTGCCTAGGTTCATGATTCACATGTTCATAGGTTGATTGATTTCATTACTTGGCTCATTATTTGCTCATAGTTGGCATCATAGCCCATCTTGCAAAAGAAGGGGCACATTAAAACCAACACACACCTCTCTCCTTTCTAAAAGAAAGGACCCGGCGGCTCTTCGATGTCCTCACCGAGAGAGGGCAAATCATGGCCCATGAGCCGCCGGTAGACTACACCTAATGGGATTTTAGTCATCCCCAGTATTGCCTTTTCCATGCCAGAATCTACCACGCGATCGAATCCTGTGAGGAAGTCCAACACCTAATCGAGGAATAGATCTAGTGGGAGCAGATCGATGCTGAAGGAACTCTATGGCAACTCTGAGGCTTCGAGAGGCTATTGAAGAAACCCTGAATATTGCCAGAAATGCCCCAGATCAACCAGGTCCTCCTCAAGCAAACGGGCACGGGCTGCCTTATCGACACGTCTCAGAGTGGCTTGAGTTTGAAACTGATAATCGAGAAGCTCTCAAGCGGCTGCGAGACCGTCGGAGGTGGGACGCCAGTCAGGAGACTAAGCCAAGCGAATTCTCGGTTAACGTCATCCATTCTCCTACCACCCCAGCTCCTCCAAATGCCCATATATCGACTACCAGTCAGCCAGTTCCCGCCACATCAGCCTCGCAATGGTAGCCTTGGCAAGAGCTGGAGTCTCTTCCATTCTCCAAGGAAGACACCACCAGATTGCTCCGGGTCCTTGTCGGCCGGGAGGACGTTCTGGTGAGTGAGACAATGATGGGAGTCGTAAGCTCTTCTCGCTCCCCTCCAACTCTGCCTCCACCTTCTGCACCAGGAGATAGAAAGGGGAAGCAAAAGCAGGGTGAGACCATGGCGCGACCACGCCATGTCTCTTCAACGGGCGATCCTTCGGGTCCTCTTTGAATACCCTACAGTCCAATCCAGCACGTGAAGGAGACACCTTCGGAGTCTTCAGTGACTCTGGCTAGCAAGTCTAATCTTTCACCACAAGCCCCAGTCAATGCCCGAAGTTAAGGTGACAACCAGGAGCGGCGGTACCCCCCTGCACCTCCGGTTGCCCCCAGATACCGCTCTAAGCCAGATAGTAAAGGCAAGGCCAAACAGCAAGACTCCACGCAAGTCCCCCAGTCTACATCTCAGTAAAGAATCACGCCATCATGGGGAATGCATCAAACTGTGCACACGTCTTTGGACGCCAGCTCCAATATGCCAGCTCACCACAGACCTCTTGCGCCACCGCGAGTAAGGCATCAAACCGTGCATACGTCTTCAGACCCCAATCCCAGTATCCCAGCATACCAGGAGCTACCACCTGAGGTCATCGAGTAGGCGATCAATGCTACCTTCCAAATACAACAAGCGGAAGGTGCTTGGATTGAAATCCGGGCAAAGAAAAGCCGTCGACCTCACCCCGCCAAGGCATCAGCTCAGAGATATCATCACGAGGATTTATCAACTCTGGCTCCAGTACCTCTCCCTCCTACTCCCCTGGAGGCGGCCATCATCAAAAGAGAGGAGAGGAATAGGAGGAAGAACCTCAAAAGATGGCTCAAGAAGCAAGCTGAGCATGCAGTCACCTTACAATCTTCAACCGAGCTAACGCCTCTCCAAAGGCTGCAACGGTTCATCGATGATCTGGAGGAGTACATCCCTCCTCGTCCCAATGGTGCTCTCTCACTCGACAGCTACATCCTGTGGGGAGAAATGTAGAAGCGAGCTCGTCTCAGAAGTTGGATTCAGGAAATGATCCCGAAGATCAAGAATGATGAGAGGCTCCTGATCCCAGAAGAACTCTCCTTGTTCTATAAAGATAGGGAGATCACCACAGAGCAGCTTGAAGAAATGCTTCGAGACTGCACCTGTAACATGGTAGCTATCCCACCCCCTGACAACATTAATGCTCCTCGGCGAGGCGAGCCAGTAGCCACCCGAACGAGACAAAGAACTACTACCCCGCTTGGGCTACAACCAACTCCGGAACAGACACGCCGCGGTCGAGGTCATGGTCGAGGGAGCCGTAGAGGTTGCGGGAGGATTCCGAGCTACCCCTCCACCCATCTACCTTCGACTCGGAGCGAATTATCCTCTTTCGAGCAGAAGAACTTGCCCCTATTTCAGTGATAGAAATTCGGACAAGGCCCATGATCTTTTGATGTGGGACGGGAGGCGAACCTGGTGATAGGATCTAGCAAAGGTGCGCGAAGGATTCAGAGGGGGGTGAATGATTCCCTCTATTGAAACTTGACCGAATAAAAATAATTAATCCAAACACAAAGGCCTGATTAAGGCAAATCATAGACTCGAATGACAGATGTGCAACGGCAACCCCTGATAGCCAAGCAATTCTAATCGAGCCTAGACATGCATCTAACGATTCATAAGAGACAATCAGACCACAAAAAACACAAGGTGTTTTTAGATGGTTCGGTCTGCTACCTGCAGACCTACGTCCATCCCTTACTCAAATCCGAGTAAGGCTTCCTGCTGCCTAACAGCTTGAAACCGCTGCGCAGTACAGCTTGCGTTCGTTGAGCCTTACAGCTTGCTTATAAACGGCTGAGAAACACAACTTGCTATCCAGAGGATCCCTCCTCTGACTGCTGAGGATTACCGCTTAACCTCCGCTGCCACACAGCTTGAACACAAGATTAAAATGAGAAATAAGAAACGGTGAAAACAGCGACTGAAGGCTGACACTGAAATCCGATGATTATAGCTCATGCAGGAGCAAATCTGGACCGGATTTGATCCAAGTACCAGTGAACAGAATATTAGTAATTCTTCTCACGATTGCACTCCTATTCTTCTCACGATCTCACTCCCTCTCTGTCTCTCTTTCCTTCTCTTAATTTCACAAGCTTTCTATTTCTTTTTCCTTCTCTTCTACTCTCTGGATTAGTCTGTCTCTCCTTCTATCTACCTTCTTGTATCCTCCAAGTTCTCTGTAGTATCACCTCTCCTCTTTTTTTTTTTGACTTCAGAGAGATTTTTTATATGTGTCTTCAGTCTAGGACTCCCGTGCTCACACATTGGGCGTGTGGAGGGAACACTCCCGCCCAAAATGCTTCCAGAAGGCTCTCAACCACATGTCACCATCTGAGTGTTGTAGTCTTCCACGTGGCAGTCTTTTGGAGGACGATCCTCCTTGTAGATTGAGATCACTCGATTTTGGTTCTCAGGAGAGAAACCTGTCAGAAATGGTAACGACATAAGTTGCACCGAGTTGATATAAGCAGAAACAGGAAATACTCCAACTTATGAATGCACGTGACACATCTGCACGGACTTTAGTGTCCAAAAATGCAACACATAAATGCACCGAGCTTGTATGCCTTAAACACTTTCTTGCGCAGACTATATTTTCCCCAGAGAGGAAGGTTTGCACCAAGTTAGAAAGAAGCACAGACTAAGGATGGCAAGATGTGCATCGATGCGGGATATGCTGTCCAGGCAAGAGCTGCACCGAGATGGATTTGCAGTCCAAATAAGAACTTGCACCGAGATGGTGGAGAGGAATCCACTGACTGAATGACAAGACTAAACAGTGCGTGTTGGTCAAGAATTGCACGGACCTTGATGCGCATGATGCATTGAAATACACTGACCCTTTTATGTGTGAGACAGATAATGCACCGAGAGAGAAACGAGATGACAGTGTGTGTGCGTGAACAGAAACTTGCACCGAGGCAAGCACTTAAGCGTGGAATGCAGGACTAAGCCAGACTTGCACCGAGCTAAATGTTTAGCGAGACAACACATGCACTTACTATTTATATTCTGTGAAATAACATGCACCAAGTGAACCATACATAACAGATAGAATTGAAGGATTTAAACACCTTAATCTAAACATGATTCATAGAAAGTCATTATCAAAACTAGGGTTCCAACACTCTCCCCCTTTTTGATTATGACAACTATGAGTCATGTATGATTAAACCCAAAAAATATATTCAATACTCAGCATTCAAAGAAGTGTGTTCATAGTCTGTTGGGGCATGCTCAAAACTTATTCACACACAGACAAGACAGAAAGTGGAACACTACAGTTGTGCAAACAAACAAAATGCAAATATGCAACACGTAAGAATAAAAAGATACTTCTATGTGTATTAAGAAAACAAACATTAGTGTTTGAAAGCACATCTCTTTACACACAAAAAGGTATTCAGCAGGTCTTTTTCCCTTTGACAATATCGGCAAATCTTTTCCCCCTTGACAATATCTTGGCCATTTTACTCAGCATACACATGCCCAACATCATATATGAGGTCTTCTTTGCAGCATATACCTAGTAGCATACATAGCATACATGAGGTCTTCTTCTCCCCCTTTGTCATTATCAAAAAAAATGGGAAATTTGGGAGGAATTAGTGACCTCGGTAACTCCACTTGTCTCTTGGAGGATGTGTTGAACTGGAGCCAGAGATGGGAAGTCTGTTCATCAACGAGGCATGAAGATCTCTAATGGATTCTGCCAGTTTATCGAGTTTTTGATGCACAGTATTCCCATGTATGTCCACTAGGGAGGTGGTTGACTCATGTTTGGTAAATGATTGTTTAATGGTCTCTGAGAGAGTCTACAAATTAGACTGGACAATTTGAAACCTTTTGATGATTTCTGGCTGATTGGCTGCTATCTTGCTTAATGAGCCCTTTATCTGTTCAAGCTAAATTTTCAGATCAAAAGTATGGTTATTTTAGCCATATTGTTGAAGATGGAGATTTGGGTATCTTGAATTTTGCAGACCATGTCACCCACTCGAGTGCTGATACCCATAAGAGATTCTAAAATCTCTCGTACTGCATCGTCAATTTTTCGTTTAGTAGTTAAAAACTCTATCCCTTGAACTTTCACAGTCTTTTCCAGATGTTTCAACCGACCCTCTACTCTGTCCAGTTGAAGAGTATGGAACAAAAACTGTCTGTTCACCAAGTCATTTTGATTAAGTACAATCTCTATCATGTTGGACAACATCTGTGCAATATTAGGTTCAGCATTTGCTCCATGTAAACTAGAGGTGGAGGCACTAGAGTCTGGCAACTCAGTGTAATACTCATGTTGCTGTTCAGGAGGTGGAGGAGGTGGTATGCCAAGACTAATCAATTCTCCAAAATGTGGACCATATTCAGGAGCCTGAGAGAAAGACATTTTTGGATACATTCTATGGTGAGGGGCATGTCCCATAACATATTCTTGTGATTCTTTTTCAGCTGCCCCTATGGCTCGAGCAGTTGGTTGCTAATGTGGATCTTCTTCAGCAGAACCTTGAGCTCCTGGTTGTTCAACTTCCTGTTCATTGACCACAGACTCGACAATTTCTTCATATATCACTTCAGCAGCTTCTTTCACGGCTTCGTCGACTAATTCAGCCAATTTCTCTTCATCTAAGATAATTCCCTTTCCTCTGTCACTAAGTTGTTCTTCTATTGGAGCCTCTTCCTGTGACAGCTCTGTTTGATTAGTGACTAATCTTTTCTGAGACTGCTGTCCAAAAACATCAAATATCTTATGAATATGTTGATCTAATTCCTGAATAATGTCATGATCCTGAACATCTTGTTCAATTGTTTCATGGATTTGAAGTGCCTCAAGTGATGTATCTACAGTTGTGTCCAGCGGTAGTTCCTGTTCATCAGAACCTTCAGTTGCTTGTACTTGAGCAGGAGGTTGATCCTCCCCCTGTCGAATGGGTTCCAAAGTTGGCTGAGTTGATTAGCTTTCACTTTGAATCAACTCAAGAATGTGAGTTTCTTTGGATGAGGCTTGAGTGGGCTGTACAGACACTGATTCAACCTTGGTCTCTGTGTCACTTTCCAATAGAGTATCCTTTGTAGAAGGAGTACTCGTTCGTTTAGTTCCTTTCTTCCTCATGAAGGTATTAATGAAGTCCATGTTGTAGATATTTATCTTGGGGATCGATAACACAATTTCACCATCTAGGGGGATGTTTTCCTCTTTAAAGATAGTAGACAAAGAGGTAGCAAAGATGGAGGAAAGATGAAATGTGGAGAAGAAAAAAAAAGGGGGGGGTGCACTGAGAGGAGAGGAAGATTGGAGAAGCGAAGAGTTGTAGGTTGTGCACGCGGGAAAAAGACACGGAGCGGGAGGATGCTTCAGCTTCGAAAGAAAGGGTAAGATGGGTAAAGTAGATAGGGTTTCGTATATAGAGGAATACATTCTACTTTACCAATCTTTAGTGGATAATACCCAAATTACCCTTAACTAAAAAATAAAGTGCCTTTCTTCGTAGAGAAGCGTTTTACGGGATATGAACTTATATCTTACAGGGAATTTCTTCACAAGATATCTCGATGAATAGAAGTCAATGAAAAATAAAACAGCTTGATCAGGGAAACAGCTCTGACAGAAAAGTCATTAATCCTACTGGTCCCTTTCATTAGCCAAGATCTGATTGAAGAAACCCAGTTTTATATTTTTCTTAAGCCTGTAGAAATTTACCGAGTGAACCATTGGGTCAACCATATATAAAGCATCATTTTTATTTGCAACGAAATTATTGAGTACTCTAGTATAACTGCACCTTTTTACTCAAAGAGACATGTCGATCAAACACCAGAATCCTTGGTTACTCAGAGCAATTAACCTTCATACTTCATAAAATGAGCAGAGTTAGCATTAATTGTCATGACATAACCTTTGAATTTCTTTGAAACAGATGATTAGTTTCTCAAATATTATGCCATTGCTCTACCAAGATTTCTTTTAAAATGTTTATTATATGATGGCATATTCCCAGTTCTTTTATCAGAAAAAATCTCTTTATACACGACGTAAAAAATCATATAAGCCTTAGGTTTCCAATAGATTGGCTTAGTACTAAAGATTTTTAGACATAAAACTTTCTGCAGAGAAATTTCCAATTTAGACTGTTTTAAAAACATTGAGAAATCATTCATGGTTATTTGTGAGAGCAATTCAGATAAAATTTAATGTTCATACTCTGTAAATCACATCTCAATTTAGATCAGCAAGATGTTCTTAGTTCAGAGTTATCTGGGCATTTAATTATTGAAGAGGGTAAAGGTGACAGTATCTATATATACTACTCCCCCTACTAGAGCAACCAAGAACTTCATAGAAGGCATAGAATGATAGGAGAAAGAGACCAAGGACAAGGTGAGGAGGATATATGCCATACATGAGCAGGAAAGAGCATGTCTAACACCCTCAACTTAAAAGGTCATCAACTCACCAACACTTCTCTTTGTGAGTTAATTATCATCCAGCCTTCAAACAACCTTCTCAATCAAACTCAAACATACACCAATGGCAGAAACCCGCAACAGAATCTTCAGATCCATCAAACACCACAAGATGACTCCCACTAGGACACACCACAGCCTCTCAAGAGTTTGACCAACCACAAAACAGCAACATAAGTCACTATATCCAAGCCATCGACACTTTTTCGGCAACAAGATTCACTGCAGACAACACACCTCGAGCTCAGCATCTGGTGAAGCACCAACACTTATGCTCTCTTTCTCAAAAAGAAATCTTTAAAGATCAACAGCCTCAGCTTATCTGAACTCCCCCTTAGTGTGTGCAGAGATTTCAATCAAACATTATTGTTTCTTCTTAATGTTCACAGAAGTGCAACTCTAAAAGATGATATTGTATCAAACTGCATGCTCATGACAAGTTGATTTGACATGCAAGATTCCTAATTATTCAGCATGATCAATTTCAGAGTGGGACTCACTATCTAGCATTCATCACAACATTGCACCAACTAACAGCATGACTTAATGACATGATGTTGATCACTGTAGAGAGAGAGAGATCATGCAGGTAGTACTAATTGAAAAGAAACATATATAAATGAGGGAAAAGATTGATCTCAACTAACCTTTGTGTCCCTTGGTTTTATTTTTCTTTGTTTTCCTTCTTCAAGGCACACTTGCAACATAAGATCAATTTGCGAATTTTGGGACCCAAAGACTCTTGGGTCTTATTAGTTGGGTGACACCTCTCGCAGGTGCACTCCAAGATTTCCAAAATTTTCTATTAAAACTTGATGGTTCGGTCTGCTACCTATAGACCTACGTCCATCACTTACTCAAATCCGAGTAAGGCTTCCTGCTGCCTAACAGCTTGAAACCGTTGCGCAGTACAGCTTGCGTCCGTTGAGCCTTACAGCTTGCTTATAAACGGCTGAGAAACACAGCTTGCTATCCAGAGGATCCCTCCTCTGACTACTGAGGATTACCGCTTAACCTCCGCTGCCACACAGCTTGAACACAAGATTAAAATGAGAAATAAGAAACGGTGAAAATAGCGACTGAAGGCTGACACTGAAATCCGATGATTATAGCTCATGCAGGAGCAAATCTAGACCGGATTTGATCCAAGTACCAGTGAACAGAATATTAGTAATTCTTCTCACGATCGCACTCCTATTCTTCTCACGATCTCACTCCCTCTCTGTCTCTCTTTCCTTCTCTTAATTTCACAAGCTTTCTATTTCTTTTTCCTTCTCTTCTACTCTCTGGATTAGTCTGTCTCTCCTTCTATCTACCTTCTTGTATCCTCCAAGTTCTCTGTAGTATCACCTCTCCTCTCTCTTTTTTGACTTCAGAGAAGATTTTTTATATGTGTCTTCAGTCTAGGACTCCCGTGCTCACACATTGGGCGTGTGGAGGGAACACTCCCGCCCAAAATGCTTCCAGAAGGCTCTCAACCACGTGTTCCATCTGAGTGTTGTAGTCTTCCACGTGGCAGTCTTTTGAAGGATGATCCTGCTTGTAGATTGAGATCACTCGGTTTTGGTTCTCAGGAGAGAAACCTGTCAGAAATGGTAACGACATAAGTTGCACCGAGTTGATATAAGCAGAAACAGGAAATACTCTAACTTATGAATGCACGTGACACATCTGCACGGACTTTAGTGTCCAAAAATGCAACACACAAATGCACCGAGCTTGTATGCCTTAAACACTTTCTTCCGCAGACTATATTTTCCCCAGAGAGGAAGGTTTGCACCAAGTTAGAAAGAAGCATAGACTAAGGATGGCAAGAAGTGCATTGATGTGGGATATGCAGTCCAGGCAAGAGCTGCATCGAGATGGATCTGCAGTCCAAATAAGAACTTGCACCGAGATGGTGGAGAGGAATCCACTGACTGAATGACAAGACTAAACAGTGCGTGCTGGTCAAGAATTGCACGGACCTTGATGCGCGTGATGCATTAAAATACACTGACCCTTTTATGTGTGAGACAGATAATGCACCGAGAGAGAAATGAGATGACAGTGTGTGTGCGTGAACAGAAACTTTCACCGAGGCAAGCACTTAAGCGTGGAATGCAGGACTAAGCCAGACTTGCACCGAGCTAAATGTCCGAGTGGGGTCTCTCAGCCTTTGGGACCCTCATCTCTCCTCCTTCTGCTGGCCAGGAGGACGTCCGTGCAGAACCTGATCTCGTCGCTTTGGGTTCGCATCTAGCACGCCTCCCTTCCCGCGAATGTAGCCCCCCTGGCCCCCTGGCCCCTGTTTCTCCTGGTTTTGACGCACCGCCAGGGCCTGCTGCTGGCTCCCTCCTACCGGCCCTGTGCATAATGCCCTCAGCCTGCCTTCCGTCGGATTCCTCACCGACGCCAGTCATGGTGCGCCCAGCGGGTCTGTTGGGCTCTCACCCTTTGCCTTGCTCTCTGCCACCTGGTCACCCAGTCAGTGTGGAGCCCTTCTCCCAGCATCAAGGAGACGTCTCTCCTCCTGCTGCTCACCATCCGAGTTTGGCAGTCTGCTCTTCCGCTGCCCCGCCACCGATGATGTCAGCGCATGCCCCGACTGTTAGTGGTTCTGGGTCGGTGTCTCTGCCGGCAGCCATGGCTGCCGCGGCCTCTTGCCTGGCCGATGCCCACTGTGGTCCACCTCCCCTCGCCCCCGCGGCTGCAGAGCCTCCGGCGTTCTCGTTGCCGGTCCAGGCTGCGAATGGACCCCCACAGTCTATTCCTCTTGCCGGTCTCTCCGTAGATGCTCCGTTGGTGAGGTCACCCCGACAGCTATTGTGCAGCTTCATCCGACCGCGGATTTGGTTGAGGCGACTGGTTCGTGCCCTGTGCAGGTGGAGGAGCGCTCCCCCGCCATCACTAGGCTCATCCAAGTCCTACCACTGCCAGGACTGGAGCCATCTTCCCTCGGGACCTCCTTCCCTGCGGGCTTTGCCAAACCCATCCGCTTCCCTACTGTGGCCCCTCCTCTTGGGACGGGAGTGCTCTCGCCCTGCGGTTTACCGCTTCCTACTGTGGCTACAGCGGCTGTTCAGCCCACTGCGCGCGTGACTTCTTCACCGGCTCTGTTGACTGCTTGTGTGCAGGGCTCCTCCCCCTCCTCTGCAACTGCCGCTCCTTCCGAGCCTCCTTCGATCCCTCACGGATAGTTGGCGCCGGCTAAGATGTTTGCTCCTGCTGCGGGTTTCTCAGCTTGGCCGTCGGCTCCCTCCCCTGTTCGCTCTTCTGCCCTCGTGGTCTTGGGCCTTGCTGCTCCTTCCGGCGAGCCGTCTGCAATCCATGGCACGGGCCTTAACGCCAGCGCTCCTCCTTGGTCCCCGGCTGCCTCCCCTCAGGTGGTTCTTAGCTCTTCTGCTCCAGCAATTCCGACGACATCAGCTACAGGTCCGCAGGTGGAGACGGCTTCCACTCCCCCTGGTTCTCCTCCACCGGCGACTCACGTCTCTTTCGCCGACGTCGTCAAGCGTGCTGCTAGGTACTCTTATCGTCGAGCGCTCTCCTCCGATGAGCATGCGCCTCCCTCCCCCGACCCCCCCTCTTGGAGCAACCTCTTGCCTCTGAGGAACGGCTCACTTTCACCTCCACCGTCCAGCGACTCCACATTCCAGGCGTCGAGCCGATCCTGGATGCGTTGTTTGACCTCACTCGTGCTCACACCATCTTCGTTGGTGAGCACCGTGAGGACCGTTCGCGACCGGTTGCGAGAGATGGCGGCATTGCGACTAGGAGTTCCCTCCGCAGATCCAACTCCACCAGCTCCACTCGGGACCGTTGACGTCGACTGCCGGGGTTCTTGTCAGCCTTGACAGTTTGTTTCTCTGCCTTCCTGCCATTTCCTTCTTTGCTTGTCGATTGCACCACCTTTTGTTATCTGTTTGGTGCCCTTTCTCTCTCCTCCTCCAGTACCTCCCTTTATTTTGCACTGCTGAATGAAAAGGCTTGCCTGGCGGTCGGGGTAGTGTGTTCATCCTCTTCCGAAATGAAGGGATGAACCCCCTCCCCTCTCTACCACCTTGCAAGGATTGACTTGAGTTAAATAAAAAAAAAAGAATTAACTTGCTGCTGCCTTTGCTGGCCTATTCTCGGGACAAGAATGCACGCCTCCACGAAAAGAATTTTTGCGCCCAGATCTGATGTCGGATCGAGGCAAAATTGGTACCGTTGGATAGAGGATTCAAAGAACTACAACGTATAATTATTTCAGATCCATCCAGTAGATGGATTAGAAAAAAAATGACTGTTCCCAAGATTTTTTTACTGACTCGGATTACAGACAGTCAGGACAGAACAGGATCTGCCTGAGACTGAATTTTGACCGACCTAAAAATGATGGATCTACACTCTGAGAAAATTATTTGTGGAAGAGGGAGATGTGAGGAACACGTATGATGTTTTTGGGAATTTTTGGAGAAGACTAAGTGGGCGGGAAAAATACAACAACAACACACTATTCCGCAGATCTACTGATGGGCAGACTGTCAGGGGTGGAGCTAAAATACCAGGAAAAATATCAAACGGTGGCGGATTGACACGAAATTTAAATTGGGAATGGCTAACAAGGAGGGGGATGATCTATGAAAATTTCAAGATCATCAGATAACTGGATTTGGCGTACCAACCTTTTCTTTCAGCTTCTGTCCTGGATCTCGGAATCCTGGACAGCGGGGTAAAGAAATGATTGTGGCGGCTCGACGGCGGCACAAACGGAGGCGGCGGCGACGGTGGCTGGAAATCACATCTAGTAGAGGTGATAGAACTTGGAATCCACCAAGTTTAAGACTTCACACCATAGAAATCAGAGCAGTCCAGATCTAAGGGGGAGAGGGGAGATAGGGGCGCCCTTGGGCTCTCATGTGTAAATGCAATTTTTTCTTCTTTAATTCTCACAAAATGGAAAATACATTGATTTTATAGAAATGTACAAAAGACCTAAACTACCCTCATATCTAGGGTTAGGGAGGGACAAATAAGGGATGGGATAATTAATCCCCCATGTGGTCAAATGACCAAATTAAATAAAATACAACATGAATAAAATAGTATAAAGGGGGGGGGCACCCCTTTGAAAATGGGGCATTCAATTTTGAATTTTCCACTTCTTGTCCCCTTTGTCCAAGTCCAATCTTGGACTTTGAACCAGCCCCACATGACCCATGATCCTAGGTGGACCAATGGGAAAGAGGGTGGGAGACCCTACTGGACCTACTGGCATTTTGCATAGAAACCCAAAGGCCTTTTTGCAAAGAAACCCAAAGATTCCTAAAGACTAACAAATTGGCTTATAATGCCTTACAATTGCAAACCAATTAGCCCAAGGATATAAATGCAAACAAAAGGACATAAATGTAAAAATAAAATGTTAGTGCCCGGTGTTGATTCCCTTCAATGCTTCCCTAGGAGCTCTGTTGGTGCAAATCAATGAGGAGGCTAAAGAGTAGCCGCTCTACTACCTCAGTCGAAAATTAATCGGTGCTGAGTACCGCTACTCCCCCATGGAGAAAGTTTGCTTAGCACTAGTGTTCACTGCTAAGAAGCTGCGGCACTACCTCTTGGTGTAACACCCCAGAAAATTTTTCATTTTTTCGGATCAATATCTGTGAGTTTGGAGCGTCGTTGTGAGTTCCGGAATGTGTTTTGGGCTTTACGTGGGTTTGTGTCTAACGAGCCTTCGAAACCCTGTGCAGGGTGAACCGATGTGTTATCGGGCTCCGAGACGTTGCAGGTGTGTTGTGCTTTTTCTGAGGATCATGGGAAGTATTTTTCCCAATTTTTGGTATTTTCTGGAATCGTGGAATTTTCACGTGGATTTTCTATTTAAACCCCCTCACCCTTTTCTCTCTCCCCATCTCTCATTTCTCTCACTCTCTCCCTCTCTCTTCTCTCTCACGTTCTCTCCTCTCCCCCTCCCTTCTTCGGGAGGCCAATGGAGATGGGCGAGGGTGAGGTGGCGACATTCGTGGGGCAAGGAGCGGCGTGGACGGGGCGAGGAGCAAGGCGTGGTGGCGCGAGGAAGCTCGGGTGTGTGTTCGTGAACCGATGGTGGTTCGCGGGGTGTTTCACGATGGAATGGCATCACGGTGTGCGGAATCTTCGGTGGAGGTAGGGGAACAGATCCTTAACCCCTGTACTTCCTTTTCTGCGAGTTTGGTGTTGGTTTATGCCAGCATCTCCTTAGATTTGGTGTGTACCACGTGGGGTATGGGACCTACGTGGGACCATCGGTGCTTGGCAGCCCAACCCGTCGCATGGATTATGGGGTCCATGTGCGAAGCCCCTCATGTCCGCCCACAGCACGATAGTGTGGGGCTCTGTGCTGCCATAAGGAAATACGGTCTAACCTTCGCTACCAGCTCAAGCTTTTAGCACAATCGTAGGGGCTTGATCCTGTAAACTGGTATCAGAGCGAGGTCGCAGGTTCAAATCCCAGGTGCCGCTGGGGGGGAGATTGTTGGTTTATGCCTGCGTCTCCTTAGATTTGGTGTGTACCACGTGGGGTATGGGACCCACGTGGGACCATCGGTGCTTGGTAGCCCAACCCGCCGCATGGATTATGGGGTCCATGTGCGAATCCCCTCATGCCCTCCCACAGCACGATAGTGTGGGGCTCTGCGTTGCCATAAGGAAATATGGTCTAACCTTCGCTACCAGCTCGAGCTTTTAGCGCAATGGTAGGGGCTTGATCCTGTAAACAAGTTGAAACACTTAGAGACTTTTCTTTTGAAAGCAAATTTATCTTTACCAAAGGTATTCTATTTTGTAGAGAATTTAAGGTGTTTATAATGATCTTTTCCCTGGGCATGCCAGCAACGGGCAGCAATGTGGCCCATCTTGCCCCAATGAAAACAGGAAATTGCCTTATTCTGAAATGCATGATTCCTTGCATGGACTCTACTAGCATTCAGATCATCATTTTCCATCAATCTACACCCATGCATCAGATGGCCCATCTTGTGACAGCATGTGAGTGTGTGGGTAACTTGAGTTCAGTATGCACAACCGGAACATGGGAGTTTGTGGCCTTTTTCTTCTGATTATTCTTCTCTCTTGTTCCCTTAGTTTGATTATCAGATTTCTGAGCAGTAAACTGAAATACTTGAGGAGTGGAATTAGTGTTCGATTCAATACTGCACACAAAAGAAGTATAAAGTTTGCTTTCAAATTTCTTTTTATTCATAGGGTTATAGCCCAACCCTTCTTTCTGAAAGTTCACCTTCATCCCTAGCAACTTATCCAAGTTATCTTGACCTTCAACAAATCTAGATAAAGAATTCTTTAGGTCCTTAATCTCATCTTCCAGGGATGCAATATGTAATTCATAACCCGCAATTTCTTGTTCACTGCAATTCATACACTCTTTTGGCACTTTGTTTGCCGTTTTATAGTTCTCAAGTTCTTGTTCGAGATTGTGCAATTTTTCAGATTCTTTTATGCAGACTGACTTTCCTTTTTCCATGGTTAAGAGTTTTTCAGACATAGCCAAGTTGAGATGTTTAAGTCTCTCATTTTCTAATTTTAATTGTTTAATCTGTTCACTTTTGTTATCAGATTTGGAGTTCAACTCTTCACTCAGCCTTTCCTCTCTTTGTTCAGTTTCCAATTTTTCATCCAACAATTTTTTGTTCTCTTCCCCCAAGGATGCAATTAAGTTTTGATGCCATACTAAATCACTGTGAAGGCTTTCATTCATTTCCTTTAGAAATTCACATTTATTACAAACTGATTTATCGAAACACTTTGATTCAGCTTGGAATTTTTGTTTTTCAGTATCATCAAGACTTTTCTGAAGTTCTACATTTACACCTTTAACAGCTTGAGGTTTTTCATGAATCAAGTCATTTTCTTTCACATAATTCTCAAGTTTCTTTTCTGCCTGTTCAATTTGATTTCTGAGATCATTATTTTAAGAATTTAATTGTTCTAGCTCTGAATTAACACATTCAAGATCTTTCAACAATTCTTCTTTCTGAACAAGATTATTGACATGAACCTGATCATCATTAGTCGAGCTAAGTTTTCCTTTAAGTTCAACAACTTCACATGCAAGTTCTTGATTTTCCGTTGTAAATAAACTAATTTGTTTCTTAAGCATTTGGACATCAGACAAGCATGTATCGTTGGACTGTTTCAGTTTTGAGCAATTTTCACATGAGGACTCAGAACAATTTAGATCAATTCTTTTTCAACTTTTTATATTGTTTTCTCAACATCTCATGTGACTCTAATAGCTCACCATATGCATCCTGCCAATCATCTAACGTATAATTCTCGATAGGGTTTACCTGATCATCTTCCTCTTCTTCATTTTGGCTAGTATCTTGATCACTGCCATTTGCCATCATGCATCGGTCATCATTTCTATGGCTGGCAGTCTTCAGCTTGTCCAGTATCTCCTTAGCTGACCTGCAATTATAAAAGCAAGAGTGGAGTGCCATGTCAGTCGCTACCTTCATCAGTTCCAAGGATCTTTTATTTTCATCCCACACCAGTCTATGTCTGTCAGTCCATTTGGACTTGTTCTTTGGTAGACTGTGTGGACCATGTGAAATTAGTTTCCACAGATCTGGATCAACAATCTTAACAAACATATGCAAGTTTTTAAACAACATATTAAAATCCGTACCGTCCAAAATCAGTGGATGAGCCATGGAAGCAAATCAACAAGCAATTTCAAAATAGTATGCAGACGACAGAGATGCACCGAAAGCTAGTAGGATCCTCTGCAGATTGCTGCATGATGAGCCGAGCGTGGGTTTATTACCGTTGGGAGGGAAAATCATGTTTTCAGGGCGTGCGACGGTTTCGTCAAATCGAACACCATTTTCCTGCTTTCTTTCCTCAATTTTTATGTTTTGGAACCCAGGGGATGGTCCACAATGTTTTCCCCTTGATCCGGGGTTGAGTGGTCATGGAAATTGGGCTTTAGGGTCAAGCTCGGATGGGTTCCTGCCATATTCGGTCGACCGACCGATTGGGTTCTATCGACCGAACGGCGCAGCTCGCAGGGGCGAACCCAGGTGGGTTCAATCGATCGACTGTTGGTCGACTGATGGGGACATCCCTGACCACTTTACATTTTTTTCAATTATCATGTTGCTCGCCAGCAGTGCTTCATCACGTTCGTCGTTTATTTTCGAGTCTTAGCATGTAATTTTTATTTTCTTGGAGTCATATCTATGTAATCTTTCTTTATTTGAGTTAGTTACCTAGTGTGGACGCCAAAAAATGATGATGATCATACGACATGCACGTCTCAGCACTCGAGAGCGAGTCAAAGATGGAAAGGCCGAATAAACCCTATGCCTCCTCCAAGCAGGATGAATACCTACCCGGTGCTCTGCCACCCAACAAAGAAGCCCCTCGGGCTGAAGGGATGACCCTGGCTCTCCGGTCGACATTGCCAAAGGCCGAATCAGAAGAAGCTTGGGAGCTCGGACACGGGTTTGGCTTATGTCGGAAAGCACGCAAAGCCCAGGACTGGGACTCGAAAACTTCAAACTAAAGTCCTCGGAGCAGGAGCATTGCAGTTGAAGTTCGTCGGGAGCACAACTGTTTGCCTGAATGGCCACGAAGCCGAGACAAAGTCTAAACTGGCGCAGCCTACACTTAAACTGGCGCGCCCTTGCTTGGGCCTTAAACCGGCGCACCCTTGCTTGGGCCTTAAACCGGCGTGCCCCATCTTGGCTGCAAACCGGTGCACCTCTTTGTGTGTTGTTAATCCGGCACGCACAACACCGTGTCGGTTTAACTCAAAAGCCATCCCATCCGTCAGCCGATACCCTATTTTCGCATTAGCTCGGTGCCTAGAGGGCATTCAATGCTCTGAATCCCTGTCTCAACGAGCATTCAATGCTCTGAAGCCTTGTCTCCACCTACGTTCGACAACGCAGCAGCATCAACGGTGAAGGCAAGCATCGATGGGGGGAATAGCAGCAGTAGATCTTCCGGCAAACCTGCAAACATCCCGTCCATGGATAAATGCCAGCGTACTGCGCAAATCAACAGACGACACCGCGGCATGTCAACTCCGGATGTCCCAACGAATGAGGAGGAAGATGGCGGGAGTTTCTTCCATTCAGGAACGAAAGGGTAGCCCATTCTATATATACTCTGCATGTTTGACATAGCAAGCAAAAAAAAAAGGAGAGAGGCTGGAACCCCCGGGGAGCGATTGATCAGAGGAGGCCACCCGAAGAGAAGGAGAGCTTCGTCCCCCGACGCCAGAAAGGTGAAGAAGAAGGGAGGGTCTGTGAGAGAAGAGAGGTGAGCCCTGGGGATGGGGTAGAGCTTGTGCTCTGTTCCTCTCCCCCCGCATGAGTTTCAAGTCATTCCCCTCCTCTGTGTTCTCCCTTTGCTCCGGGGTAGATCCCCTCCTCTATCTCTTTTTCCCCTTTCCCTTGCGGATGAATAAAAGGAATGATTTTTGGTGAACATGTTTAGCGTTCTACTGCTCTGAGCTCCTCCCCTTTCTCCCGGTTTTCTTATCATCCAGGAACCTCGGAGGCCTGCCTCTCTGTGGCACTGCCTTCAGGGGAACCCATCGAAGGGATGCACACTCAAAGCCTTTTATGGCATACATCCGTCCCTGTGGAACTTCCATAAAATCACCACCTGTAAGCTGCGGGAACTCTTGAAGGCTGGTCCTTGAGTCTCCACACGCACTTATGGGTTAACGGAGGCCTCACTCCGAGTTTTGAGGTTCACCACGAAGCAATCTGTTTGGTGTTCCCCATTTTTCTCTGGCAAGCTTCAGTCCGGGGGAGATGCTGCCCAAATTTTTCCAGACGAAGAACACATAAGAACAGACGACACGTAAGAACAGACGAACAAACTAAGCCCTGAAACAAATCAAACTTCTAAGTTTCTACACAAACCCCTCTGAACAAAATACTTGAACCTTCACGATAATTTGCCTTAACAAATGATTAAATGCTTAAACTTCCCCTCCACAAACTTAATCCACCAATTGGATAAACAAATCAATCAAAAATTAACTTGCAGTTGAACGAAAGAATAAGAGAAGCCAGAAGAATGAAATAAACCCCACAGAACTTAGCCCGGCGTGCTCTAAATCCGGCGTGGGCTCAACCGGCGCGGTACCCCCCCGCGCCGGTTTAGCTTCACACTCAAAGCCTTCCCGATTTCCTTGGCACATAACCGGCGTGCCCCCCCTCTTTGCACCCATAACCGGCGCGCCTCCTCTTCTTGAGCCTATTTCGGCGCGCCCCATTCATCCTGCAAAACCGGTGCGCCCCTCTCCTTGGACTTATCCGGCGCGCCCCTCTCTTGTGCTACCCCTTAATCCGGCGCGCCCCCTCTTTTTGGCCTTATCCGGCGCGCCCCCCCTAGCACTCTTAACCGGCGTGCCCCATAAAAGAAAACATAAATTAGCTAAATAGAAGAAAAGGTTTGAAACTAATGACTAAAACAAAAGAAGGGAACTAAACTAATAAATAAGAGCGAAGGAACATGAATCATCCTCATGAGAATGAACAACATAATGAATCACTCTTATAATCAAAATTTTGTTCCGGGGGCTCCGCCCCCGGAAACCCCCGCAAGGGGCGCTGCCCCCTTGACCCCCGTGACCTGACCGCGCAGGTCGATCCACGTGCGAGGGCGCACGATGACGAGTTCGGGCTCCACACCGAACAGCTCGCTCCCTCGGACTGTGTATGAAGAGAAAAGCAACGATGCCCCCATGGTATCAGATGTGGACCTCGGAATCCCTGACATGGCCATAGTCTAAAACCGTCTCGGGCCAATAATCCGTTAGCTTGACCCACTTCTATCGGGATACAATCCCGCAATCCCATTAAACTTACCTTACTCGCGGTAGACATTCATATGGTTTTGTCATCGTCTTCGATGCTTCAAATGCGGACTCTCATCCGAACAATGAATGGTCCGTTAGTGACCGACATATATACCGGGATCTAATCCCGCACTTGCATTAAACTTGCCGTGCTCTCGGCATACATTTGTACGGGTTTGTTTCCGTCTACACCGTGCCTTCAATATGGACCTTTGTCCGAACATAAAGGGGTCCATGAATGACTGACAAAAATCTGGATGGAATGAGGCGGCTCTCATCCTCCCTGAACCCTACGTATGGGAATATCAATAAGACCTTCGTGAGTCACATTTGGACCTCGGGTTTGCCCCAACCATGGTCATTGCCTGACCCACATCCTAGGCCTATAGTCAGCTATCTCTGTACACGTCTTTGTTTTGGAATCTAGTCCCGGGACACTTTCCCGCTGCCCTTCGGCACCGGAAATATTAACGATGCCCACGCAAGCATCGTTTGGACCGCGGGAGGCGCCCCCGGAATGGTCCTGACTCGATCTCGCACCGGGCCAATAAACTCACTGATTTCTGACAACTCTAACCGGGATTCAACCGAATGTCTCCTATCCCTTTGAACAATAAATTTGCCGTACCCCCAGCATACATATGCTCCAGTTTTCCCCGTGACGATCACGATTATCTGAAGTCGGACGCTCGTCCGAATATCAAAATGGTCCATTGAGTGACCGACATATTTCGAATGCTTGGTTCCCTAGACATAGGGCTTTCCGACTGATTCGAGACCGCTATCGGCTTGTTTCTCTCGATATAGTTTCCTGGCCATGAGGCTCTGATTCCCAGTGATTAATCAAGGGTGTTCCCCTCTCCGAGGGAATGTAAATGACGTCGTGACCTTTACGGCGCGGCAGGTTTTGGTCCCGACACGAACCACACAATCATCTGATTAGTCAGATCGAGCGCACAATAGATCGTCACTTTGTGATTGGCACGCCCACGCACTTAATAAATGAATAAACCCACCGAATAAACCGACATAAAGAAACAAACAAATGAGTGTGTCGAAAAGTGCATCCACACCTAGGTAAATAGGTCATTAGTGTGGCTAATGTGTCAATTGGGCCCAATTAAGTGGGCTAGGTCAAGGGGCGCCCCTCTCTCTTTGGTTAGTCTGGTCATTAGTCTAAAAGTCAGGGACTTTATGTAAAATGTGAGATGCCTATAAATAGGACCCCATTTCCTCCATTTGAAGCTAATGAATAGTTGAAAGAAAATTTGAAATCCATTTGTTTATTCCTAGGGTGAGAAACCCATCCCTCTCTCTCTCTCTAAAGGGGGCGAACCCCAATCTCTCTCTTCCCCCCTGCCTTGGTCGACCCTCTCTCTCTCCACCTCAACTCCACCTCAGCCTCTCTCCTCTCCCCTCCACCTCAGCTCCACCTCAGCCTCTCTCCTCTTGCCACATCATAACACCCTTTCAACTCCCCATGCCACATTAACCCCATCCAATAATTCTTCCACCATCCAAGGCACCCTTTCACACTCCCTAGGCACCCCTCCATTCTCCCAAACACCTCTTCACATCCCCAAGCAACCCTTCACTCACCCAAGGCACCTCTTCCCATCCCCAAGGCCAAACTTAATCCCCCATTAACCACCCATTCAAACGAAGGGAGAGAATCCCCCCCTCCAAGCCCATTTGCACCCCCCCTCTCCCTCTCCCCCTTGGCAACCTGTGCACCCCACCCCCCAGCCCTTCCTCCCACCCCACAGCCTCGAAAACAACCTCCTCCATCTCCCCACACACCCAGGAGTACCTCCCACCCCTCTCCACCACGTCCACCATCTCCACCCCCTCCCTTTGTTCACCATCTACTTCTGCTACCCATCTGTAACCAGCAGCAACAGAGTTCCATGAAGTTTCAGAGTCCACCCCACAACCACCCAGAGGTTCTAGAAGCCAAGCCATATACCGGTGGAAATCTCATCCAAGCATCTTCACAAGCGAGGTGGTCCCGCCTCCATCCGACGTTCACGCTGTCCGGAGGAGCCATCCTTGCCAGACTGCGCAAACTGTCTCTGACAGACAGCTAGAGGTGACTTCCAGAAGAGTTCACGACCAGCTCGGTGAATTTCTTGGCATGCCCTTCAGAGGAGAATATCTTCTGCAAGTCCTATACCAGACCCAAAAAGAAGGGAGCCATTTGAGTACCGGAAGACCGCGCTCTAGCCGTTTCCACCAACTCGCGTAGATCTGCTCCACCAACACTAGGTCTGACCCCCGGTTACTCTTTTGCTTCCTTCACTCTACTCCGACCTCCTTTCGGAGCCCCGTCAGTCCCTGTTCGAAGAGGACTTTCCCACGGTCGCAACGACATTAGCCTCGCCTTCATCGGACTCCAGGAGAGTTTGCCCCTAGTGGTTCAGGGTACTACACACCCAGTCTCCGACTGCAAACCTAAGCCCGATTACAGACACGAGGCCGTTCCTGTGAGGTTTCTGGCGCGCCCTTCGGAGGAGGTCATCTTCATCCAATTCCCATCACGTCGCAGGATGTATGGAGCCATTCTCTAAAGACACGAATAGATAGAGAAAATTATTAGGAATCCAGAAATCTAATGATGCATTAATTTTAACATCAGGTTTTGTACATATAAAATTTTAAACATGTGATATTTATTAAATGCTTAAAGAAATAGCGGATTGACAAAGGGTCATTCATTAAATGACGCCCTGACCACTATCACCATTCCAGAAGAATTAGCGACTATGCATGTGGTCGTTCCTTAAATCAGCGCCCATGACAGGGTCGCTATTCACTAAATAGCACTAAAAACTACGGTACTAAAATTGAAAACATGGTATCATGCTATATAACCTATATGCATGAAATTACAGTGATTAATAGGTTGGGCTTCAAGACTTGAGAACACCTATCTCTTTAGGTTTGACTTGGACGACGAACGAAGAGATCTAAGAATAACAAGAACAACTGCAGCAGCAGCAGCTCGATCAAGAACTCCAACGGAGGAAGATAGATAGGCAGCAGCAGCAACTGTGATACTTCACGTGTATAGGGAGCGGCCAGCAGGAAGAATAGGGAAACAACTCCTTCTTGCTTGATAGCAGCAACCGCAATAGTAACAGCAACGGTAGGAAGGAAATAGGATGTAGCAGCTTCTCTCGTAGAATAATAGGAGGATGAAGATGATGCAGTAGCCACAGCAACCGTTGAAGGAGAAGGAGGAAGAAGCAGAGCTTCTTCACTTCAGCAAGGTGCAGGCAAAGGGAGGGCTCGAACGTATTAGCAGCAGTAGCCTTGGCTTGTTCAAGGGAGGGGTTTATTTGTAGGATTTGGGGTTTAGAATCCTTATAGAATACAAATTTCTAGGTAAACAATCCTACTCGATCTAAAGTTCCCCATGCAATCCCTATATTGCTATATCCACAGCCACCTTTCTAATTGAAAAAAACCCTAATGCTGCATACAGGTTCGAATGTGAGGATGGGCTGGGAAAAGGTCTATTAGTATATAGATATATATATTCATCCTAAGGCACATGCGTACGTGAGGCCCATAAATAGATATTTAGCCTTTTGGAATATCCATCATATATATATATATAGCATATTTCCTTTGTACGTAAGGAAGGTCATGGGCTTTTAAGACCCATCAGCTCTCTTAGCTTAATTTATGTGTCTGGGAGGCCCATACTTGTGTGGTTTATAAGTATGGTAAAACCCATCGAAGGTTTTTGTTATTTTGTTTTGGAGAATTTATTTGTTTATTCTTTTATTTATCCGGGTTGCTACACCGTCCCCCACTTAAAAGAATTTGGTCCCCAAATTCAATCGTATATAAACATGGAGGGTGCAGAGTATATACCATTTTGAAATAAGTTCGGGAATCTCTTCTTCATGGATTCTTCAGTCTCCCATGTGGCCTCTTGTTCTGAGCACTTGCTCCATTGCACCTTTACCATAAGAATAGTTTTGTTCCTAAGCGCACGAACCTCACGATCAAAGATCTTCAAAGGCTTTTGTTCATATGTAAGATCCATTTGTATCACTAGGTTGCCATGATCTATGATGTGGGTTGAATCGTGCACATATTTATTCAACATAGAAATGTGGAATACATTGTGAACCTCGGACAGTTGAGGAGGCACGGCGATGCGGTAGGCAACCTCACCAACTCTTTCTAATACTTCGAAGGGACCAATATATCTTGGTATAAGCTTGCCCTTAACACCAAACCTTCTAATTCCTCACCCTGGAGAAACCTTAAGAAAGACGTGGTCTCCGACTTGGAATTCAAGATTTCTCCTTCTAGTATCGGCGTAGGTCTTCTGCCTAGACTGTGCTACTTGGAGTCTCTCTCTGATTAGCTGAATCTTTTCTGTGGTGTCTCTCACCATATCTGGGCCTAGTAGTTACTTTTCGCCAACTTTGTCCCAGCATAAGGGTGATCGGCAACTCCTTCCGTATAGTGCCTCAAAAGGTGCCATTTGAATACTTGCTTGGTAGATGTTGTTATATGCAAACTCGACCAAAGACAAGTGATCATGCCAGCTTCCACCGAAATGAATGATACAAGCTCTGAGCATGTCTTCTACGACTTGATTAGTTCTCTCGCTCTGACCATCCGTCTGAGGATGAAAGGCGGTACTAAAGTTGAGTCTTGTCCCCAACGAATATTGTAGACCCTCCCAGAAATGAGAAGTAAAACACGGGTCTCGGTCAGACACGATCTAAACAGGAACTCCATGTAGTCTAACCACTTCTTTGCTGTACAAGGCAGCGAGAACATCAACTGACCATTGGCTCTTGATTGGCAGAAAGTGAGCTGACTTGGTCAATCGATCTATGATGACCCATATTCCATCATGTCCTCCTTTGGATTTAGACAGTCTCATAATGAAGTCCATGCCAATATCCTCCCACTTCCACTTAGGAATATCTAAAGGATGTAGCTTACCGGTAGGCTTTTGGTATTCCTCCTTGACTTGTTGGCAGGTGAGATAACGAGACATAAAGTCCGCTACCTCCCTTTTCATGTTGGGCCACCAAAAGGTCCGTTTCAAATCTTGGTACATCTTAGTAGATCCGGGATGAATCGTGTACCTTGATTTGTGAATTCTTCTAAAATTTTCTTCTTCAATTCCAAGCAATCTAGTACACAAGTCCTTTCCCTAAATAATAATCTTCCATCTGATGCTACCTTGAAGTCGACTCGTTCTTCTAGCTTGTCCTTGATCTCTACTAATACCGGGTCACTGTCTTGAAGCTTCTTCATTTCGGAGAGCAGCTCCGGTCGTATCCTCATGTGTGATAGATAAATACACCTTCTCTCCTGGTCCGTACTTATGTCAAGTTTAGAAAATTGCTCCAGCAACTTCCACTCTTGGATCATATAGTTGGCTAATAACGCTCTCGGCTTTCGACTAAGGGCATCAACTACAGAATTACCCTTTCTAGGATGGTATTGTATTGTGAAGTCGAAGTCCTTGAGATACTCTAGCCAATGCATTTGTCTCACATTTAATTCCTTTTGTGAGAATAAGTACTTGAGGCTTTTGTGTTCGGAGTACACGATGAACTGTTCTCCATAGAGATAATGTCTCCAGACCATTAAAGCAAACACCACCACGGCCAACTCTAAGTCATACACCGGGTAGTTTTCTTCATGCTTCTTTAGTTGTCGGGATGAGTAGGCAATGACTCTCCCTTGTTGCATTAACATTGTAGTGCCCCAGAATTTATGTAATAATTTCTGATTATTTATAGATTTTTTTTAGAATTTATAAGGACTAAATAGATTTATAAATGGATTAAGGGATTAATAAATCATTATAAGGCCCAATTGTGTCAAATAATTAACCTAGCCTATTTAAATAAAATCGAGAAGGTCTAAGGACCAAGCCCATTAAGTTTGGCCCATATTCTAGAAGGTTATTTAGCCTATTCACTTATTTTAAGGATAAATACTATTTTATAGGTAATTATATTAGATAAACGAATAAAAGAGTTTTATTAATTTGAAATTCTACACACGTGGGATGTAACGGTCTATCGTACGACCGCTACATGCATGTAACGCACCTAGACTGATGCGTTACACCCTGACAGTTCCGTGAATGAAAGAACGAGCAAAAAGATTAGAACTTTGGGATCCTATCTACAAGAGATCGACTTGGGAGAGTTTGTAACATTACTAAGGACTCTTAGGGATTAGGTTCTGGCAATTAAGGACTCTAGAATCGATCTAATCTTAAAAACCCTATAAATAGGACCTAGTTCTGAACTGAGCGACCCATACTTTTGGCTCGTAAAGAATCAAGGTAAGGAGATAGAATTTCAGGTAAGTTCTTTAGAAGATTTTGTTTAATATACTTTAGACTAATAGCTCTCTAAATTTCTTACTAGGAGATCAAGCAACCAAGGAGATTGAAGCTTCCAAAGTTGCTGGTTCGACCGTAGTAACTCAGGATTCAGAGCAAAGGACCCCTGAAGATCAAGAGATTAGGACGTCTAAATGAGATAATTAGAATTCAATCCTTTAGAACTTTTTGATCACCTTAGTTTCATATTCTTACCCTGAAAATTTCACATTTTCAGGACAAGAGGTTGGAGAGATAGAGCAGCAGGAAGTTGCTGGAAAATCACTAGAAAAGGAGAGCTAGGGCTCTATTTTCAGATTCAAATTAGAAGCTTAAAGCATAGTTAAGAGGTAGGTTATCTCATGATTGGCAAAAACATCTTGTTATGGATAAAAGCCCTCTGATTGTGCTTGATTTCATGCACTATAGATCATGGATTTCATGTTTTAGTGGGTTCATGCATACATACATATCCTTAGCCCTAATCAAAGATCAAAATTATTATCTTGTCAATTCACTGCAACCTATGCATCTAGATGACCTTTACTTCGTTTTGTCATGATTGGAGTAGTTAAATCTTTTCAAAACATGACATGGTTTTAAATTATAGTCGTTTAATTTCTTTATACTGTTAGCAGGGACTCTAACGCATCATACTTAGACCGTCATAAACTTTAACGGCCTTACGATAAGCCGTCACACCCTTTGTTGCATTTTAATTCCTCCGTTATCTCTAATGCACCATAATAGGAGCGTTACACTACTGTAACGACCCGTCGATAAACCGTCACAGGTACTGTGACGCGCTCTTGTTAGACCGTCAGACCCCTGTGTTCTGTCAGCCCGAGGCAAAATGGTAACCAGTTAAGTTTACTTATAAATAAGCTTAGATAGCCAAGTTTGGACCTGTTATCACGACTTTAAGTTTATTTACGGATTCATAATAGAAATTGCTTTATTAAGGTATCTTAAGTTATTTTAAGTTATGTTAATTTCATGTGCCAAAATTCTATAGTTTTGTATCTAAATCATGATTTTCCAAAGATGTATTGACGGAATTTTATCGTGATTTCCTATTGTTAGACATCCTCTCTATCAATAGAGTCATTTCTCTAAGTACAAGGCATATATTCAGGTATATGTCCATTAATTCACACTTTGCACTATAGGAACCTTATTCTTGGACATGAGGACCTCTCTATTGGATATTTCTTCCAATGGACTAGGAAATCTTGTTGTAAGGCCTCCGTAATTCTCCGCGAGCCTGGGATTCCCACTAGGACGCCGAGTTGGTTGTACCATTAAAACCCAATTGATTAGATTACACTATTGATGTTTCTGATTATCAGTAGTGTAACAGATCTATATTGGACCGTCAGGCACATTTAACGGCCCAATATACGACCGTCACCTTCAACTGAGTCCGATTTCTTGGTTCTGGATTCAGACTAATGTAACGGCCCAATACTGGAGCGTCACGTTATGTAACGGCCCAGTACAAGACCGTCACAAGGCTTAAATATGTTAACCCAAGGTTTGATCCAAGGGTTGATATTCCAAAGTTTCTAAATGGACTATTGATGATCTAGAACTTATCATATTGATCAAGAAACCTAACATAATGAATGGAAAATAAAGAATGTACCGTTATGCTACCGATTTATTTCCATAAGCATAGCATAGTATAAGTCATTCTTGATTTCTCATGATTCTTATTAAAGCATTCATTCATTGAATTATTGTTATCAAGAGCTTGTTGGAATTGTACATTCTTGGCCATACTTTATTGTTACATGCGTCGAAAAAATTTGATTTATACTTGAAGATACGATCGAGCACTGATTGTGTTCAAGGGCTCTATGCTAGTCCCCTCGGTTGATTGTCAGAAACATACTATTATAAACCATGGGGTATGATGCTACTAGCGTCGCATTACGCTGGGAGTACTTTCTTTATAAATAAGTGAAGACCCACGATACAGCATGATTGATACTTATACATGACTTTCTTGATATTCCACAGAAATTCACGAAGTACTTGCTCATAAGCAAAAGATACTAGAGTGATGATTATGTGACTTGCTAGTACATTCTCGTTACATTCTTGTTCATAAAAGGCCATATCATGTTCTTATAACATTCTTGCTAGTTCATACTTGCTCTCATTCTATCTTACATACTTTGGTTTAATCGCATGATTGATTGCATTCGCATGATTTTACCTTATTCCTCTAGAGGAAAAACGTTAATTACTTTAATGATGCCTTCATGTTGATACGAAGATGCCTACTGGGCAAGTGTGCTCATTACCTATTTCCATTCTTTTTTAGGAAGAGGAAGTGAGTCGGGTTCAGATTCAGAATGTTCAAGTAGCAGATCCGAGAGTGAATAAAGAATGAGCGAGGACTTAGGAAGTTTACATTGTTTAGATCGAGTCTATGTAATTTCTTTTTTCTTGAGTCTAGCATGATGGAAGTTGAATTAGTGGTTGTGTTCAAATATTGGATTTGATTATTAATGAAAGTTGAAGTTGAGTAAATATTGTGCGATTGCATTCTTATGTGTGATTGCCTTGCGCTCTGATCGTTCTTACTTGTAAGAGGCTTACCATACCGACTGTTCACGTTCCTCGAGCGAGTCTTCCGCTATAATAAAGGCTCAGGGCGTGACAGTTAAGTTGGTATCAGAGCCTAAGTCTCAGGACTTAGGGAGAAGAGTTATGTCATAGGATAAGTCCAAGGTTTAAGGACCCCTACCTATGAACTAAGGAAAACATTTCCACACCCATGTGAGAATTGGGTAGAGCCCGGGATAAGATAGTTAATTAGCCTTAAGATTGATTTTGCTTCCAATTCCACGAGAAATAACAAGTTGTTATTTTTCTCTCAGGTACCTTATTATTATCATGGCTCATCACGTAAGTGGGGATGGCATGCAGCAAAGAGTTGCTGGCCTCACTCAGGCATTACAAACCACGGCGCAAGCTGGCGCAGGAGCAAGGGCTGGTGATTTACATCGCAACTTTCGGAGCTTAAACCCCCCGCGTTTCTATGGTTCTTCTAATCCTGACGAAGCGGAGAATTGGATAGACGAAATGAATCGTATCCTTGATGTTATCCAATGCACCGATCAGGAGAAGGTGCGTCTCGCAACCTTCCAACTGAACAAAGATGCCCGTACATGGTGGAAGTCGGTTCCAGCACCTTCGGCCGATGCACCTCATACATGGGATGGTTTTCTTACCCTATTCCGTGCCAAGTACTTTTCTGAGCACGTAAAGGAACGAAAGGCTATGGAGTTCGCCGCTCTTCGGCAAGGAATGATGACGGTTGCCAAATATGAACTGTAATTCTCAAGGCTTGCACCTTACGCACCGCATCTTATCAGCACAGATTTATTGAAGGGAAATCGGTTCATGGACGGGTTACGGCCCGGTTTCATTCAACAGCTCGGGACCCAAAACATCCGTACTTATGCGGAAATTGTTCAACGAGCATATTTGTGTGAAAGGACCTTAGAAAAGGTCAAAAATTTAAAAGGGAATGGAGAAGAATCCATTCGACGCTCAGATCGCCGTTATAAGAAAGACAAATTCAGCATCACAGAGCCCTACAAAAGCCATGATAGTAAGAAAAGATCAAGAATGGGAATGGTGGAAGTTCCCATAAGTAAAAGAAAGTCAAGGAGGAGAAGGAGCAGGTCGCTATGGCTTGCACATTTTGTGAAAAATTTGGCCATTTGGCTGAGGAGTGTTGGAAGCGCCTCGGCGCTTGTTTACGTTGTGGAAGCGGGGAGCATCGCATGCCAGATTGCACCCTTATGAAAGACCAATCGTCTGGTGGAGGACGTAGGAGGCAGGTTCGCCTCAATGCCGTCTTAGAAGAAGAGGAAGCGCCCAAGGATGGTGGGCTTATGGAAGGTACTCTTCAAATTTATTCTCGTCCTGCATTTGTGCTATTTGACACTGGTGCCTCTCATTCTTTTATCTCCACTACTTTTGCAAAAATATTATCAATTGCATCAGTCCCCTTACCTTCAGATCTCGCTATTTCCACACCCTTAGGTTCTGGAACAAAGCTTACCGACTATTATCCTGATAGCAAAGTGATAGTAGAAGGTCACCAGCAAACTTAGTATGCCTTGACATGAAAGGTTATGATGCCATTTTAGGGGTAAATTGGCTTGTAGATCATGATGCTTATATCAATTGCCGAAATAGGATTATATCCTTTCGAAAGCCCGGTCTTTCAAGATTCTCTTTTCTTGGCATCAAGTACCAGAAGCATCCTACTATCATATCTTCTCTTCACGCTTGCAAACTTATCTCGCAAGGATGTGAAGCTTTTCTTGCTTCTGTCATTATTACCGAATCAAGGAGATTATCTTAGCAGACATTCCTATTGTAAATGAGTTCCCAGATGTGTTTCCATCTGAATTACCCAGTTTACCACCCGAGAGGGAAGTAAACTTCACTATTAAACTCATCCCAGGAGCAGCACCTGTTTCTATAGCCCCTTACAGGATGTCCCCCACAGAACTCAAGGAATTAAAAAGGCAGTTGTAGGAATTACTAGACAAAGGCTTCATCAGACCTAGCACATCTCCTTGGGGTTTGCCGGTTCTATTTGTCAAGAAAAAAGATGGTTCTCTCAGGCTATGCATCGATTACCGGTGAGTGAATCAACTCACAATTAAAAATAAGTATCCGTTGGGGCGTATTGATGAGCTCTTTGATCAGCTTTCAGGAGCAGAATATTTCTCTAAGATTGACCTCAGATCATGTTATCATCAGCTTAGAATTAAAGAAGAAGACATTTATAAAGCGGCTTTTCGAAGTCGTTATGGCCGCTATGAATTCATGGTATTGCCATTCGGGTTAACTGATGCCCCGGTAGCATTCATGCAACTTATGAACAGTGTCTTCCAGCCATATCTAGACCAGTTTATCGTCGTCTTCATTGACGATATCTTGATATATTCCAAGACAAAGGAAGAACATGAAGAACATCTGAAGATAGCTTTGCAAACACTTAGAAAACACAAACTTTATGCCAAGCTTAATAAGTGTGAATTCTGGCTCAAGGAAGTTTCATTCCTAGGCCACATTATTTCAAAAGAAGGTATCACTATGGATCCTTCTAAGGCAGAAGCCGTCAAGAATTGGAGGCGGCCAACGACCGTATCGGAAGTACGAAGTTTTCTTGGTCTAGCTGGTTATTATAAAAGATTCATTAGGGATTTCTCGAAGATTACAGTTCCTTTAACTAGACTCACGAGAAAAGAAAATCCTTTTGTCTAGTCCAAGGAATGTGGGAAGAGTTTCCAAACTCTTAAGAATCATCTTACCACAGCTCCTATTCTATCACTATCGATAGAAGGTGGTGGATTCGAAGTATATACGGATGCATCAGGTATTGGCTTAGGATGCGTTCTCATGCAAAATGGAAAAGTAATCTGTTATTCTTCAAGATAATTGAAACGTCACGAGGAAAATTATCATGTGCATGATTTAGAATTAGCAGCTGTCATTTTCGCCTTGAAAATTTGGCGTCATTATCTTTATGGAGAAAAGTTCACGGTCTACTCGGATCACAAAAGCTTGAAGTACTTATTTTCTCAAAAAGAGCTAAATATGAGGCATAGAAGATGGTTAGAATATCTTAAAGACTTTGATTTTGCTATTCAATATCATTCTGGCAAGGCTAATGTTGTAGCAGATGCACTTAGCAGAAAACCAATGGGTATTGCTTCGGATTCGGAATGTTCAAGTAGCGGATCCGAGAGTGAATAAAGAATGAGCGAGGACTTAGGAAGTTTACATTGTTTAGATCAAGTCTATGTAATTTCTTATTTCTTGAGTATAGCATGATGGAAGTTGAATTAGTGGTTGTGTTCGAATATTGGATTTGATTATTAATGGAAGTTGAAGTTGAGTAAATATTGTGCGATTGCATTCTTATGTGCGATTGCCTTGCGCTCTGATCGTTCTTGCTTGCAAGAGACTTACCATGCCGGCTGTTCGCGTTCCTCGAGCAAGTCTTCCGCTGTAATAAAGGCTCAGGGCGTGACAAACATACATCCGAGGCCAATGCCAAACGTAATGGTATATACCTCGAATTTCTCCCCTTCAGTTGGTAACGCCAATATCGGGGCGGTCGTGAGATGATCCTTCAAGGCTTGAAAGCTCTTCTCGCATTCTTCATCCCACTTATAGGGAATCTCCTTACGGGTCAACCTAGTAAGTGGAACGGCGATCTTGGAGAAGTCCTTGATGAATCACCTGTAATAGCCAGCTAGACCCAAGAGACAACGGATCTCAATAGCATTGGCCAGCCTTTCCCAACTCTTCACGGCCTTGACTTTTGACGGGTTAACAGTAATCCCATCCTTCGAGATCACTTGTCCTAGGAAGGACACTTTCTCGAGCCAAAAATCACACTTGTTGAGTTTGGCATAGAGTTGGTTACTCCTCAATATTTGTAATGCAACCCTTAAGTGTTCCTCATGATCTTCTTTGGTCTTTGAATAAATTAATATGTCATTGATGAAGACCACTACAAATTGATCTAGATGAGGCCTGAATATGCCGTTCATCAACTGCATAAAGGCTGCAGGGGCATTCGTTAGTCCAAAAGTCATAACAACAAATTCGTAGTGCCCATACTTGCTCCAGAATGCGGTCTTACGAATGTCCTCATCTTTGATCCTCAATTGGTGATATCCTGACCGGAGATCAATCTTGGAGAAATACTTGGATCCATATATCTGATCGAATAACTTATTGATCCTCAGCAGTGGATACGTGTTCTTGATAGTAAGATGGTTCAACTGCCGATAGTCGACGCAGAGTCTCATCGATCCATCCTTCTTCTTTACAAATAACATGGGCGCTCCTCACGGGGAAGTGCTCAGTCTGATAAATCCTTTCTTCAGAAGCTCCATTAGCTGCTCTTTTAATTCCTTGAGCTCGGTAGGAGACATCCTATAAGGTGCCTTAGAAACTGGACCCGCACCAGGGACAAGGTCGATGGTGAAGGCCACCTCTCTTTGTGGGGGTAATCTGGGCAAATATTCTGGAAATACATCGAGAAATTCCCGAACTACGTGGATGTCTTCTATCTTGGATTCCTTAGTCTCTCTTATGGTGACAAAAGCAAGGAAGGATACACACCCTTTCCTTATTAGCTTACTAGCTCAGAGAGCCGAAATAATGGTTGACTTGTTCTGACCCTTAGGGCTTGTGTAGACAAGTTCCGGAAACTCCTTAAAAGTCACCTTGCCATTCTGGCAATCTATAACCGCCTTGTAAGTGGATAGCCAATCGGCTCCTAGTATGACATCATATTCCTTCATATCTGGACATATTAAGTTGGCAGGTAGATTCTTTCCTTTTACCATAACTTCACAATTCAAATAATGGTGGGTGATGTCGGATTCGTTTTCGAGAGGAGTTGAAATAATTAAATCTATTTATTCCGGTTCCATAGGCAATAGATCAGCAAACTTCTTGGAAACGAAAGAATGTGATGCACTGGTATCAAACAAGACGTGAGTAGACTTGGAACAAATCTTTAAAGTACCTTCCACCAGTCCGCCTTCATCTTGCTCGGCCTCCTGAAGAGCTTGAAGACGTGCTTGCTTCTTTACCGGGCACTTCTCGTCTCCGGCTTGTTGATTAAGTAAGGGACAATCGGGGATCCGGTGATCACGGCTCCCGCATCGGTGACAAGCTCCTAGTCTTCTCCAGCATTCATCGGCCTTGTAGCCGGCCTTGTTGCAATGTTTACACACCTCCTCGGAAGGTGTGGTAGTGATGGAGAAGGGCTTGTTTCTCTTCTTAAACTTCTTCTCCTGGGAGGAATCTTCTCCATTGCCAGTCCTTTTGTTGTTGAAGGTTGGCTTGAAAGTGCCGGAGCTTGTAACCTGCTCCTTCTTATCCTTTCCATGGATCATGTCAGACAACTCCGTGGCACCTTCTAACAGCTAGGCTCTTCATACTATCTCCGAATAGACTTGAATGTCCATCGGCGCCAGTTGGCTTATATATTGCGGCCTAAGTCCATTTACAAACCTTCGGGCCTTCATCTTCTCCACATGCACTAGGTGCGGTGCATACCTTGACAGACGGGAAAATTGGACCTCATACTCGGCCACAGATAATATCCTTTGCTTCAATGCGGCGAAGTCCACAGCCTTCTTCTCTTGGATACGGTCGGAAAAGTAGTTATTGTTAAAATAGTCAACAAACTCGCCCCACGTGACTTGTTCCTGGGGCAAGGTAGCTTCTATAGACTCCCACCAGAATCGGGCATCCTGCTCTAGTTGAAAAGTCGCTAGCAAGACCTTCTCTTCATCTGTGCATTGCATGACACGGAATATACGTTCGATCTCCCTAATCCAATGCTCGGCATCATCGGGGTTAGTTGAACCAATAAATTTCGGCAGGTTCATGTTACGAAAGCTACGGTGGAGATCGCCTGCTCCGCGGTTAGCTCTGCCCTGCGCTACCTGTTGTAGCGCCTGGGTAAGACCTTGAACGGTTCGCTGCATGTCGCGCCACTAAGCACGTTCGACGGCCATGATCTTACAAGATTTTTAATAACTATATTAATTTATGGTAAAAATTTTAAGTCCCTAAGTTAACTTAACCCACGGTTCTACCAGATCTCACTGGGTAAAGGTGTAAACCTATCCTTGGACTTGGGTTCCAAGGAATTGAATATCCTAGGCTCTGATACCACAAAAACTGTCACGCCCCGAGCGTGGAAGGAACCCGGTATGCATGACGAGTTATATCAATCATATCAATCAGAGCATAAGTGTATTCGACACGCAGACAGAGCACGCAAAAGTAGAGATAAACCAAATCCTTTATTCATAACAACCTTCAAGGTAATTCTATTACACAATCTGAATAAAAAGTACTAAAGGACAACCTTGACTCAATAAAAGAAGATTACAATGATTGACTCAAGAAAGTAGAAAAAGACACGGATAGATAGACAGTTCTATGACTGGATGGCTCTATGCTCTTCACTCATGTTCGTTCCCTTTCGAGTGATCCTCGTCATCGGAATTACATGAAAAATATGAGAAAAACTAGGGTGAGCGAACACTCAGTAGGAATTATATCTCAAGTACAAGCTTGCTTTAAGTAATTTGATGTGACACCACCTTGGGGGTGATAATCACAAGACCAAAGACCCCTCGGACCTAGCAAACAAGCGATGCAACAGACCAGCAACTTCCCTCGAGCAGACTTACCCGAGTAGTGCGCACCCGGGTCCGTAGGTGCACCGGCGATGGGGTGAGGGTCCGAGGTTGGACCCGGAGGTTTCAAAGGGTATGGCTGGCTTGGGGAGGACCCCTAAGGGCCATGGATGCCCAATTCCGTAGGCGGCCAGCACGCCAAGGGCGTGGGTTGTAGGGACGCTCTCTCAACTCACTCCGCAGTGGTCACTCAATTATAAGCAAATTCGGGATTGGGCACTCTCTTACCGCCGACGGAGCAACAAAAAACAATACTAAACTAAGCAATTAAGGGCTAGCAATGAGAAGTGTTCTGAAGCTCACCTGATCGGCGTAAATACACCGATCCTGGTCGGAGACGAGGGCGAGCGGGCTTGCCCGCACGCCGCGCCGATGAAGCTTCAACCTGAAATATAGTGGGTTACAACACTACACCTCTCGCAGAAGGGAGATCTCAGGGTGGGGGTTAAGAGATTTACAATCAAATACTACCTCCACGTAGGGAGGGGCTGTAAGCCGGCCAGGCGGGGTGGGGAAACTACGATAGAAAAATCGAGTTGCCGAGCTTCGTCGGTTCTACTGGCTTCAGGAACAGCTTGACAGGTAGTTGATGTCGGCGCCACCACGGGCTCAGATGAGCTCAGAATTAGTCAAAACAGGTGCTGAAACTTTCCAGACTGGCCCAGGATGTCGCCTGAATTTTCTTAGAATTTCTTGACGATGTCGCTGGCCGGGGCGAAGCTTGGAACATGGCTGGTTTTCGCTGGTTCTAGTTGCTCTCAGGGTGATGCTGCTGGAAGACGGGGGCGACAGGAACTGTCCCGTACTCTGTTGGAGGCGAGATGGGTACCGTTGCGATCGTGGTCGAGTCTTCTTTCCGTCGAGACCAACAGAACCATCGGCAGATGTTGGAGCTGATCGTGAGGGCCCGAACAACAGGGATGTGTCAGTTCTGGCTTGGGAAAACTGACCTGACGCACTTGGAATGGAAAATTTGTAACTTTTGGTGCCGAGGTCCACACTGAGCTCTTCTTCTTCGGGATGGAAGAGGACTTGAAGGAGAAGCCCTCAGCCAAGTTTCGCACCCAGATCTGCAAGGGAATGGCCGTGGTCGAACTTGATCTGGAGCTCTGGTTCTCTGCCTGAGTGGTTCTACGCAATTGAGGAAGAATCGCTCTCACGGGCAGCTCGGTGCTTGGACGAAGACAAAACCACCTCGGATGTGAAGCTGACTGAACGATGATTCCAATGGTATATGGTACACCTCCTGAAGCTTCTTGGTGATGATGTGGCACCCTAAGAAAGTCGCTGGTACTCTGCTGCATGTGAGCTGGGAATAGGCTGATGGTGTAGGGTTGTGTGTATGAGGGTGGGATGGCCAAGGGAAGCAATGGGAAATGGGAAGGGTGACCAGGGTAGGAAGGGGGTGTTGGGGAGGGGTGAGGGGCAGCCAGCAAGGGAGGGAGATTCAAATTTGGCCTAGGGTTTGAGTCCCTTCAGCCTTGGGGAGATGGAAGGGTGCTTGGGAAAGGGTAGTGGGTGGTTGGGGGTTGGAGGGAGGCTTGGAGATTGGTGGGTTCTACCTTGGGGGTTGGGGGGACTTGAATGAGTGTATGGGGAAGGGGGGATATTAATGAAGAATGAATGGGGGGGAGAGAGAAGAAATTTTGAAATTTGGGGGTGGGAAGAGAGAGAGAGGGGGGACCCTTTAGAGAGAGAGAGAGGGGAATCCACCCCTTAGAGAGAGAGAGGGAGAGAGAGATGGATAATCCACTCCAATTGCACTAGAACACTGAATTTTTGATTGACCAAAAGATTACAAATGAGGGAGTGGGGTGGCCTATTTATAGGCACTCATTTTTTCTTAGGACTTAAATGACCCTGACTAAACAACTAATGACAAAAGCAGTCCAAGGGAGGGTGCCCCTGGGCCAAGCCCACTAGTTGGGCCCAATAGACAACTTAATTAACCACATGACTCAAGACTTAGGCAAATGACCCTTATACCTAGGTATCAGGACTCAAATAAAAGGAAAACTACATAGTTTATGACTCAAATAAAATATAAAAATTACATGGATAGACTCAAAAAAATGTGAAGAACACATTGGCACAAACCATCGATCGATCAGAGCTTTGCAAAATGTGGAGGGGTAAGTGATGCCACCATCATATCCCCGGGGTGGGGAGAACTCGACCCCGTCGAGTATGGGTCCACCGGGGAAGTGGTACACCAAATGCAGCTCCGAGCGAGCCACAATCTCCAAACTCAACCCCGCGTCCATGGCCGGGGGATGGCGCTTCAGCTTCACAAAGTGACATGGACACACCCTCATGCTGGCAATGATACCTTACTTGCCTAGTATTGCCTCTGTGTGCACACGTCGGGCTCTCAGGTTGATTTGTGGTGGCTATCCGGGGGTGTCCCTCTTACAAGAAGGTATAGGCTCAAATCACTTACTAGAATCCACCGCGGTGCCCATATAGGGTGCCGGATCCGTCACGTGGGAATTGGGGTGAATCCCAAAACTCATCGGTAAGTCCAACCCGTAAGTTGATTTGCCAAAGCTACTCGAAACTTGGGAAGGTCCAAGTCCTCGTGCCCTCGATTTGGAGGTGACCCTAAGGTAGAGCCACTCCAATGTCACCATCACTAGGTTGCCTACTTGGAATCCCAAGTTGCACTTGCGAGCTTTTTCCCGCTCAATATGAACCTCACCGCCCATTGTTGGATGCTTGCTTGAATGCTTATGCCATGAGTTACGGTGTGGTGCGGGTGGGAAGTGTATGGTATGCAAAGGTGGACTGGGGAAACCATAAGTGGATCTATCATGCAATGCGGCTATGTAAACCTTGAGGGACCTAGGAGGACCGTCACATCCGTAGGTGAAACTATCATGCTTGAATGTGGCAAGTGTTGGGGGCCCAGGGCAACCAATGTTTATCCTTCATGCACAAGACTAATGACGAATGGGGGAGCACCGTTACACCCGAATCTGGACCACTCATGTTTCCGACTTGACATGTGGGTGTCATGAATGAAAGGACCCGACTTACTAATCATGCCAAGTGGTGGGAGGTGCCAAGACATATGCATTCCTACTCCAAGGATGACTTCCATGTGTGGGGTGGCGGGATGGCTTTTGAACTTCCATGTGAAAGGATCAAAGGGATCTAGGAAGGGGGACATCTTGGAGAGAGGCTCCTCCTTAATCCTTATGTGTATTTTGCCTAAAGTCATGGCTCCCATGGTGTAACCCGAGTCTAGGAAGGGGTGGATTGGGTCAAACGTGGTGGGTTGGGGTAGGAAAAGGTGAGTGGTGAGTAAAGTGGTTGGGTCACATGGGTTCCTTGGCTCCCATTGGAAGGGATCAAAGGGATCATGATAAGGGTCACCTAAAGAGAGGTCCTCACAAGGTGGTGGGTCATCCTCCTCCCAAGTAGTTGGTCCAAGGTCTCTAGTGGGTTGACTGTTCAAGGTACTTGGGATCTCAAGGGGTGGGGAGTAGACCTGGATGGGTTCTCCCTCCAAGGGAAGAAATAGGAGGATCTCACTAGTACAATGCCCACTTGTGCAAAGGGAGGTGATGGAACCGATGGAGGGGTGGACAAAGTTGACGGTGCTAGGCTCCAATGGTCCCATGGCTAGTAGGATGGTTAAGTGGGCTTGCCAATGTAGGCAATCAACAAGGTCTCCCAAGTCTTCCACAAAGTAGAAGTTTTGATAAGTGAGATGGGGAGGCCGGGTGGGCACAATTTAGGCTTGATATCCCAAGGGTGAGAGGTAGGGTGGTGAGCTAGGAATGGTGGGGCCTCGCTTGAGCCATTGGAGTATGGACTCATTCATGGTGAGGGTGTGCGGCTCATGAGGACCCGGGCTAGGAGAGGTGGGTGGAAGTGGGGGGTCTAGGATTTTCTCTATGGTGGGAGGTGGATTCGGATTGGCATCCATCTCCACTTGGGTGTGTGTGTGGGCCACAACTTCCAAGGATAATGGGGTAGGAAGGCCTATGGTGGGTGGGGTGGTAATGGTCAGCGTATGGTGCACCCGGGGTGGTGAACAAGGACGGACTTGGGTTGGGCTTGGTAGGGGAAGTTCTTGGGTTGGAGTTGGGGTCGGGGGTGGAAGATTGGTTGGTTGAAGATGTTTGGATTAGGGTGCGTAGATCTTTCTAAGATTGGCCCTCATTTCGACCCAAGATTTGATGGGTGCTTCCCCTTTTGCTTCTCTTAAATCCATAATGTTCTCCCATTCTTTCCTAGCTTGGCGCCAAAGTAAACTCTTGGCATAGATGACTTGCATCGGCCCTGACAGAGTGAACCTTGCAAAATGTCGTTCTATGGAGCTCTCCCATTCTAGATATATACTGGGGTGGGATCCATCAAACACAAAAGCCGCTAATGGGTCTAAGGATGGCGAATAGGCTAAGTAGGAAGTGGTCATGATGAAAGGGTGATGAATGCAATGGCCCTAGGACAAGACTTAGTAGAGACAAGTCAAGAACTTGCTCTGATACCACTTGATGTGACACCACGTTGGGGGTGATAATCACAAGACCGAAGACCCCTTGGACCTAGCAAGCAAGCGATGCAACGGACCGGCAACTTCCCTCGAGCAGACTCACCCGCGTAGCGCGCACCCAGGTCCGTAGGTGGACCGGCGATGGGGTGAGGGTCCAAGGTTGGACCCTGAGGTTTCCAAGGGTATGGTTTGCTTCGGGAGGACCCCTAAGGGCCAGGGATGCCCAATTCCATGGTTGGCCAGCATGCCAAGGGCGTGGGTTGTAGGGTCGCTCTCTCAACTCACTCTGCGGTGGTCGCTCAATTATAAGCAAATTTGGGATCGGGCACTCTCTTACCGCCGACGGAGCAACCAAAAACAATACTAAACTAAGCAATTAAGGGCCAGCAATGAGAAGTGTTCCGAAGCTCACATGATCGGCGTGAATACACCGATCCCGGTCGGAGACGAGGGCGAGCGGGGAAGCGTGGGCTTGCCCGCACGCCGCGCCGATGAAGCTTCAACCTGAAATATAGTGGGTTACAACACTACACCTCTCGCAGAAGGGGGATCTCAGGGTGGGGGTTAAGAGATTTACAATCAAATACTACCTCCACATAGGGAGGAGCTGTAAGCCGGCCAGGCGAGGTGGGGAAACTACGATAGAAAAACTGAGTTGTCGAGCTTCGTCGGTTCTACCGGCTTCAGGAACAGCTTGACAAGTAGTTGAGGTCGACGCTGCCACGGGCTCAGCTGAGCTCAGAATTAGTCAAAACAGGTGCCGAAACTTTCCAGACTGACCCAGGATGTCGCTTGAATTTTCTTAGAATTTCATGACGATGTCGCTGGCCGGGGCAAAGCCTGGAACAGTGCTGGTCTTCGCTGGTTCTGGTTGCTCTCAGGGTGATGCTGCTAGAGGACGGGGGCACTAGGAATTGTGTCGTACTTTATTGGAGGCGAGACGGGTATCGTTGCGATCGTGGTCGAGTCTTCTTTCTGTTGGGATAAACGGCACTATCGGAAGATGTCAGAGCTGATCGTGAGGGACCGAACAACAGGGATGTGTCGGTTCTGGCTTGGGAAAACTGACCTGACGCACTTGGAATGGAAAATTTGTAGCTTTTGGTGCCGAGGTCCAAACTTAGCTCTGCTTCTTCGGGATGGAATAGGACTTGAAGGAGAAGCCCTCAGCCAAGTTTTGCGCCCAGATATGCAAGGGAATGGCCATGGTCAAACTTGATCCGGAGCTCTGGTTCTCTGCCTGAGTGGTTCTGCGCAGTTGAGGAAGAATCGCTCTCACGGGCAGCTCGGTGCTTGGACGAAGATGAAACCACCTCAGCTGCGAAGCTAACTGAACGATGATTCCAACAGTATATGGTACACCTTCTGAAGCTTCTTGGTGATGATTTGGCAACCTCAGAAAGTCACTGGTACTCTACTGCCTGTGAGCTGGGAATAGGCTGATGGTGTAGGGTTGTGTGTATGAGGGTTGGATGACCAAGGGAAGCAATGGGAAATGGGGAGGGCGACCAAGGTAGGAAGGGGGTGTTGGGGAGGGGTGAGGGGCAGCCAGCAAGGGAGGTAGATTCAAATTTGGCCTAGGGTTTGAGTCCCTTCAGCCTTGGAGAGACGGAAAGGTGCTTGGGAAAGGGTAGTGGGTGGTTGGGGGTTGGAGGGTGGCTTGGAGATTGGTGGGTTCTACCTTGGGGGTTGGGGGGACTTGAATGAGTGTATGGGGAAGGGAGGGATGTTGATGAAGAGTGAATGGGGGGGAGAGAGAAGAAATTTCAAAATTTGGGGGTGGGAAGAGAGAGAGGGGGGGACCCCCTAGAGAGAGAGAGTGTGAGAGAGAGGGGAATCCACCCCTTAGAGAGAAAGAGGGAGAGAGAGAGATGGAGAATCCACTCCAATTGCACTAGAACACTCAACTTTTGATTGACCAAAAGATTACAAATGAGGGAGTGGGGTGGCCTATTTATAGGCACTCATATTTTCCTAGGACTAAAATGACCTTGACAAAACAACTAATGACCAAAGCAGTCCAAGGGAGGGTGCCCCTAGGCCAAGCCCACTAGTTGGGCCCAATAGATAACTTAATTAACCACATGACTCAAGTCTTAGGTAAATGACCCTTATACCTAGGTACCGGACTCAAATAAAGGGAAAATTACATAGTTTATGACTCAAATAGAATACAAAAATTACATGGATATACTCAAAAAAATGTGAAGAACACAATGGCACAAACCGTCGATCTATCAGAGCTTCATAAAATGTGGAGGGGTAAGTGATGCCCCCATCATAATTACATGTTACATGAATGCAAGTCTAACTATACATGTACACATGATGATCACAGGAGAGAGTAGAGTATCAAGAGTTTAGTGAACTCAAAAGATTTCAAGACATCCATATAGAATATATATCAAGATGGTCAAGCATGTAAACATATCAAGTCATGTGAATTGGTTATCATAATATCAAGCAAGTAAATACCCATTCCAGACCACGCAAGTCATGTCAAGTCAAGTCAAGTACGATTCGTGGAATGTCAAATCTAGCTAGTCATGCACTTCGGTGCAATGCCACACTGTGATCAATATAGATCCCATGGGCACAAGTACTTTCGGATGCTCCTCCCAGGACCATATCGAGCCCTATATGTACAAGCATTGAGTCATGTGTTGGGTTCGGTGCTATGGATTCAGAGGAGGGTGAATGAATCTCCCCTTAAAAATATTTTCCCAATTAAAAATTCTTCCTGATACTAACAGAAGGCCAATGAGCAATTGCGGAATTTACAGATTCACTAAGTCAACTGATATGCTTATAGATGAACTGATCAGTGACTTAGGTACAATGTCAAAGACTCTCAATACCACAATCAAACACATAGTGTGCAATCAAACCATATCGTCCCTATGCATTCATCTAGCGGAATCAGATAAGAAATCAAACCAAGGCACATAGGGTTTTTAGGTGGTTCGGTCCTCCAGACCTATATCCACCCCACACTCAAACCTGAGTGTGGATTCCACTGACTCACAGCTTGAACCGCTGGGCATCACAGCTTGCCTACAACCGCTGGGCATTACAGCTTGCCATCCGCTGGGCAACACAGCTTGCCATCCGCTGGGGACTACAGCTTAACCCGTCCGAGGTATCCACCTCACCGCTGTGCATCACAGCTTGCACTGCTAACGAATAGCTTGAAGAAAGGTTTAAAATGAAAACACAAAATGGGAAATAACAGCAACGAAAGCAGGAAATGAAGCTCGAAACTATAGCTCGCTCTTGGAGCAATGTAGCTTGGATTTGATCTAGAGGCTACTGATCTTCTTCTTCTTCTGCTGATCTCTCACTCTCTTTTTCTTTCTCTTCCTCTTCTCTGCTTTTCTCTTCTCTCACTTTTTCTTCTCTGCTCTCGGTGGCTCTCTGCCTTTCTTCTCTGTGGATCGTGCAGGCTATCTTCTCTCTGTCTCTACCCCTTCTATCACGATCGGCCTCCTTCTGATGGAAGAGGCTTCATATATATAGAGCAGCAGAAAGAGAGTGTGTCTTCCACATCTCCCGCCCAAACTCCTGACCACGTGGCAGCATTTCAGCAAGCTTCAATACACGTGTCACGATCTTGGCTTCTTGGATCTCGTGCCCTTCTCAATCTCCTCGAGCATAAGCACCTGTCAGTCAGTCGAAGGGAGTATCAGCTTAAGATAGTAAAACCATGTACAGACTTCATTCATGCAAGCAAGATAGTGCATGGCTGTACAGACTTGGTCGAGTGAACCAATGGAGGTTGTACAGACTTAGTGTATGCATGAAGCACAGAATGCGTTAACTAAGCTTATGAGTGTATAGACTTGATAGCACATGCTGCAGTATGCATATGGTGAAGTATGTACATTGACGTTGAATGCTCAGTCATGCCAAACGAATGTGTAGACTCTGCGTGCAACAATGTACAGACTTGCTCAGATGATACATGAACACAACTGCAGGTAATGTGTAGACTATGCTTGCATGCAACCAGACAATGTGCAGTCTTGCTACCAAGGAGTGTGCAGACTTGCGAGTGTATGGACTTGGTAAGCATGCAGCAGCCAATGTATAGACTTTGCATTATGAAGCACACAGGCTGTACAGACTTCGTTTCGTGTATGCTACAGGCCAATGTATGGACTTTGAATGAACGTGCATACATTGTATAGACTTGAGTGATGCATGACCATATGCAATGTATAGACTTGACCAATGCATGAGACGCTGAGTGAGACGTTGGACGCTGTACAGACTTGGAGTCAATGCATGTTGAAATGTATAGACTTAGCATATGCATAAGATGCTAAGTGAGACGGACGATGTATAGACTTAGCCTATGCATAAGACGCTAAGTGAGACGGACGATGTATAGACTTAGCCTATGCATAAGACGCTAAGTGAGACAGACGATGTATAGACTTAGCCTATGCATAAGACGCTAAGTGAGACGGACAATGTATGGACTTAGCCGATGCAGACTTAGTCCGATGTACAGACTTTGCAATTGATGTACAGACTTGCTGGTCAAACAGATAAAAACTCTGTACAGACTTTAGCGTGCAGACAAGCCATTTGAATGTATAGACTTGTATTCTAAACGATGCACAAACACAACATAAAGTAATGTATAGACTCAACGTGCATGCTTCAATGCAATATATAGATAGTGTGGACTTGATAGCATGTGGATGTATGGACTTGTGAAATGATGCACATATGAAGACTAGCATTGACCTTCCATGTGCATGGACTTAACACATGCACCAACATTTCTGTATAAAAATTAACATTTGCACAGATCTGAGATTAGGTAGATCATTACCTGATTTGACTGTGAATTGAACGTACCTGTCTGAGATTTGACTTTGACTTGGGTTGACTTCATGACCTGTGAGTCATCCTTAAACCTGTTCTGACAGTTTCTCATAGTACATCAGGATTATTTCATTAAGGATGTACATGTAAACATAATGAGCCATAATATTTGTCATCATCAAAACCCCATAACCACAGGAGACACAACAATCTCCCCCTTTTTGATGATGGAAATATTATGAGTCATTGCAATAGATTCATCATGATGATTCTGAAAATACCATAAGACAGTTCATGAACATTCACAGTAGAATAGCTCTTTCAGAATTAAGCATGTAATGCAACATGTATGCAAATGATGACAAGCATGTAATGCACCATGTATGCAAATGATGACTCACAAAAGTTTCTCCCCCTTTGACAACATCAAAAAGAATGGAGTGATCATTGACTGTTGAAGGAGATGATATAGGAGCTATTATGCAATGCTGAGTTACTGTCATCTGAAACTCCCCCTATCAACATGAATGTTTGACAACTCTCCCCTTAACTACAGATGACCCAGAATTTCCCATGAAGAGCAGGAATGAACTCTGGTTAGCCAATGAATCAATCTGAAGTCCACCACCATAAGGATTCTGAAGTTCAGAAGACTGCAAGTGAACAAGATAATAATGGGAGTAGCATCTCACATTTGTATGGTCAGAAAATTGATAAGAGAGGATTTGTCAATACAGTTTCTGTTGAACAAGTTGTCAGAGATGAAACAGATCATGAGGGATTGTAGGGCATGCACAACTACAATAAGTCTTAACATGAAAAGACTCTCTTATCATATAGGGTTATGAATTAGCAACTTGACCAACCTGATTTAATTATGATGTATACCAGATTTATAAATTAAATTCAATACTCATATCTGAAATCAAGTTTTAATAAAGGTAAACCAAATAACCAGATAATACTCATGACTAATCATCTTCATCTTACACACAAGATCTCAAACACTGCTTTGAGAGTTACACAGATTAGTATTGAGATTAAACACTTTTTACAGGAGCTTGAGTTGACAGAGTTTGCAAAATATTTTCATTTGAAGCATATTATACATTACCTGAGCAATTTAGGTTGATCAACACCTTTTTACATGAGGCACAACACGTCTCAGGTGAAGTGACCCAGTTACTCAGTGTGATAACTGTCATTGCCTCTCAACATTGAGACCAGAGTTAGCAATAGAAATGTCTTTTTACGTGAGGAGACACCTTGATTAGAGGCCAGACTCCCTAGTTACTTGACACAAATATGCCATTGCTCTGTCAGGTTTTTCAATAAATTTTCACCAGAGATAACTATGGCACTTCATGACATAAGTTACTTTATTTCATTGATGAAGAACCCAGTTTCTCAGTGACCAAGTCATTGCTCTGAATTCATAGTTTTTCATTTAGTCAACATATCTCAAGTTAATGTTTAACCACAGTACTCACTCTATGTATCTCTACCAAAGTAGCATTGATTTCAAATTTTTAGATATCAGATGAGAGAGTCTAAGGTTCTCATGACACATGTGGTTAAAGTTCATTAAATCTTATCATTCAGATATTTTCAAGATATTTAAATGCAAATCTGAGAATACATAGTTCTTATATCAGTATGATTCAGTGGTTATTCTTAAACCTATATGATAGGAATTTCTACATGATTTAGACTAGATTGTATGACATGCAACTTGTGTTCCTCAGATCAAGTAAAAAAAAATAACTGACCAACTAGTCAACAATAGAATTATGTCAGTCACACCAGCTAAGAAGTATGTGAAAGATGAGTGTCAGCTGGTAGTGCAACAAATAGTAAGAGAAGAGCATCAAGGTTGTTCCTCAGATTGAATCCAGTAGCTGAGTCTGGAATGCGAACTGATCAGCCATTTCAGTAATGACTGCAAGGAATTTTAGGTGAACCACTCAAGTGTAGCGAATGGATCAGATACCTAGACAGAGAGAGTTCAAGAAATGAAGAGATGAGACAGAAAAGCTCCCCCTATCTAGATGCATCATATATGCAACAAAGTATGAGCAACAGTATGATTAATCAAGAATGATTTAACTCCCCTTGACTAGATGCATGATGTATGATAAAAGTACATCACATGATTTCAAGTTTGATATTCAATTATAATCCATGCACTTCAGACGTAAGTGAGTTACCATGAACATGATTGGGCAGTTCCATTTCAGAAATTTTCAATTTAACAAATCAACATGATATGCAATCATTTCAAGTTCACAATTTCATATGATGGAATTTAAGATGAGTATTCAGAACAAACCTGAAAAGCAGAATCTTGGGGTCTTCCTATTGAGTACCTTGGTTTTTTTACCCCTCTTTTTCATTCCAAGGCACACCTGTAACATGTTAATCAATTTGATCCTGCAGGAACCCAAGCAGTCTTGGGTCCTCCGTTAACTCTGATAGGTGTTCTGAACAATTTTTTAGCCATGTTATCATCATGATCCATTAGGTAACAACTATCCATGGAATGATAAAATTTTCCACAGTATCTACATGATGTAACAGCCCTTGAATTCTTTTTGTGAACATTGTTATAATCATGGAATCTATGTGAGTTAGCATGAAGATTTCTGTTACTTGCATGAAATTTTGATTTACCATTATCTGCCCACTAGCATTCAGAAGCTCGGTGGCCAGGTTTTCCACATTCAGAACATACAAGTGTCTTTTCTTTAAAAATAGCTTTATTTTTTCCCAAAAAATTTCTATTTGTAGGGAATTTGACAAATTTGGAATTAAAGTGATTTCCCTGAGCATACCAGCAGTCCTTGACTGCATGCCTATGCTTACCACATTCAAAACACCTAAGGTGCTTGGCTTTTGAGTTATTATTACCCCAATAGTTTTCAGTCCAGCACTCATTTGCCTTGTGCCCTTGCTTGTTGCAGGTGAAACAAATAGTATGCTGGCTTGAAATAGATCTGTATCTATATGGGCCATGAGCATGTGTGAAAAATCTAGAATTCACATTGTTGTCTCTTTCATTATAAAACATGCATTCATTTGATGACCACGCCTACCACAGTAATAACAAGATGCATCAGATTTCTTAGTGGCATGGTTTCTATCAATTGGATTCCTAGAATGTATTTCTTCACTAGCATGCTCATCTTCAAGCAACAGTCTGCAATCATCCATTACATGCCCTATCTTGCCACAATAGTGACATGACACTTGTGATTTCCTGGCAACATGATTACTAACAGACTGACTAGATGCATGTGAATGAGTACATAAGGCATGAGCATTGTGCATTGACCTATCAATTTCAACTGAGTTGGCAGATCTTAGGGTGTAACCAGAAATATTCTTTACCTTCTTTGTTTGACCCTTCCTTTTCAATTTCTGATTATTCTCAACAATTTTTGTTTGCTTTTCATTCTTCTGGGCTTTGAACTGAAAAACAGATGTTGAAGGTGATTTCTGATTTTTATTTTGTTTTGGGGATTGATTTGAGGTACCAGCTGCATCAGAGCTTTGCACAAAAGTGGTGTATAGCTGGTTTTTAGTGATTTCCTTAACATCAGAATTGTAACTTATCCCCTCTCTTGAATTGTCATTTTTATCTTTCATGACAGCTTTCATTTTTCCTTCATTCTTAGCAGACTTGGATGCTGAGTCTTCCAGATTATGAATTTTATCTTCCAAAAAAGTAATGTGGAGTTCATAACTGGCTATCTCCTGTTCACTGTAATTAACGCATTCACTTAAGACTTTATTTGCAGTTTTATACTTCTCAACTTCTCGTTCCAGATCGCTCAAGATTTTTGATTCTTCATCACAGACAATTTTTTCTTTTCTTTAACATGAGAAGTTACTCGGACATACCAGTGTTTAACCATTTCAATTTTTCAACTCCAGCTTTCAGTTCAGTGTTTTCTTCCTGACAATTTTTAGCCTGAATTTCATTATCAGCACATCTTTCTCTTCCAGACATCAGCTCCAGTTTTTCAATTAGTTCATCTTCTCTTTCTTCCACTTTAATTTTCTCAGCAAGCAAATTTCTGTGATCTTCTTTAAACACGGCAATTTGTTTCTTCATCCATTCATTTTCATTATAGAGATCTTCATTTCGTTCTCTTAGAGCCGAGCACATATTACAGTTTGATTTTAGAGAGGAAACATGCACACCTTCCATGTTGACTTTCTCTATTTCAGCTTCAAGATTTTTATTCTTCCTCTGAATTTCTACATTCTCAGCTTTCGATTTCTTCAGATCAAACTTAATCCTTTCCAACTCTTCCAGGTTCATCAAATGTTCATTAGTTTTTAGTTTCAACTGACTTTCTAATTCGGAGATTTTATTGATACCTTCTTGGTTTTCCTTTTTCAACAGGCACATTTGTTTCATATTCAAGTGAGACTCAGATAGACATTCATCATATAATTCACTTATTTTCAAGCACTTTTCACATGATAAATTAGAATCACTTTTATCAATTTTCTTTTTCATTTTCTTATGCTGTTTTCTTAAATGATCATAAGACTCCAGTAGTTCATTATATGCAGCAATCCAATCATCCATGGTATAATTTTTGAAGATGTTTACCTGATCATCGTCCTGTTCTTCATCTTGATTGCTACTTTGTTCACTCCCTTGAGCCATCATGCATCGACCATCGTCTCTATCGCAAGCAGTCTTCAATTTATCCAGGATTTCCTTGGCAGACCTGCAGGATGAGACACATGAGATTAGTGCTCTGTCAATTGATGCTTTTACCATATTCAATACTCTAGAGTTGATGGAGTCTTTCATTTTATCCTTCTCGGTCCATTTGGATTTATCCTTCGACAGTTTGTATGAACCGTGAGTCATTACCTTCCACAGATCAGGATCGGTTGATTTTACTTACCGATGAAAATTTTCTAACCAAGAATCAAAATTATTACCTCTGAATATCGGAGGATTAGCCATCGAGATATGATGAATGCACTGAAATTAGAGGAGCAAATGAAGACACTAAACCGGTGAAACAAAACATAGAACACAGGAAACTCACTCTGCAATGCACCAAAAAATTAGCAGGATCCTCTGCAGATTGTTAGATCTGTTAAGTCAGAGACCCGCTCTGATACCAAGTGTTGGGTTCGGTGCTATGGATTCAGAGGGGGGTGAATGAATCTCCGCTTAAAAATATTTGCCCAATTAAAAATTCCCTGATACTAACAAAAGGCCAATGAGCAATTGCGGAATTTACATATAAACTAAGTCAACTGATATGCTTATAGATGAACTGATCAGTGATTTAGGAACAATGTCAAAGACTCTCAATACCACAATCAAACACACAGTGTGCAATCAAACCATATCGTCCCTATGCATTCATCTAGAGGAATCAGATAAGAAATCAAACCAATGCACATAGGGTTTTTAGGTGGTTCGGTCCTCCAGACCTACATCCACCCCACACTCAAACCCGAGTGTGGATTCTGCTGACTCACAGCTTGAACCGCTGGGCATCACAGCTTGCCTACAACAGCTGGGCATTACAGCTTGCCATCCGCTGGGCAACACAGCATGCCATCGGCTGGGGACTACAGCTTAACCCGTCCGAGGTATCCACCTCGCCGCTGTGCATCACAGCTTGCACTGCTGACGAACAGCTTGAAGAAAGGTTTAAAATGAAAACACAAAATGGGAAATAACAGCAACGAAAGCTAGAAATGAAGCTCGAAACTATAGCTCACTCTTGGAGCAATGTAGCTTGGATTTGATCTAGAGGCTACTGATCTTCTTCTTCTTCTGCTGATCTCTCACTCTCTTTTTCTTTCTCTTCCTCTTCTCTACTTTTTTCTTCTCTCGCTTTTTCTTCTCTGCTCCCGGTGGCTCTCTGCCTTTCTTCTCTGTGGATCGTGCAGGCTATCTTCTCTCTGTCTCTGCCCCTTCTATCACGATCGGCCTCCTTCTGATGGAAGAGGCTTCATATATATAGAGTAGCAGGAAGAACGTGTGTCTTCCACATCTCCCGCCCAAACGCCTGACCACGTGGCAGCATTTCAGCAAGCTTCAGTACACGTGTCACGATCCTGGCTTCTTGGATCTCGTGCCCTTCTCAATCTCCTCGAGCATAAGCACTTGTCAGTCAGTCGAAGGGAGTATCAGCTTAAGACAGTAAAACCCTGTACAGACTTCATTCATGCAAGCAAGACAGTGCATGGTTGTACAGACTTGGTCGAGTGAACCAATGGAGGTTGTACAGACTTAGTGTATGCGTGAAGCACAGAATGCGTTAACTAAGCTTATGACTGTATAGACTTGATAGCACATGCTGCAGTATGCATATGGTGAAGTATGTACATTGACGTTGAATGCTCAGTCATGCCAAACGAATGTGTAGACTCTACGTGCAACAATGTACAGACTTGCTCAGATGATGCATGAACACAACTGCAGGTAATGTGTAGACTATGCTTGCATGCAACCAGACAATGTGCAGTCTTGCTACCAAGGAGTGTGCAGTCTTGCTACCAAGGAGTGTATGGACTTAGTGAGCATGCAGCAGCCAATGTATAGACTTTGCGTTATGAAGCACACAGGCTGTACAGACTTCGTTTCGTGCATGCTACATGCCAATGTATGGACTTTGAATGAACGTGCATACATTGTATAGACTTGAGTGATGCACAGCCATATGCAATGTATAGACTTGACCAATGCATGAGACGCTGAGTGAGACGCTAGACGCTGTACAGACTTGGAGTCATTGCATGCTGCAATGTATAGACTTAGCATATGCATAAGACGCTAAGTGAGACGGACGATGTATAGACTTATCCTATGCATAAGATGCTAAGTGAGACGGACGATGTATAGACTTAGCCTATGCATAAGATGCTAAGTGAGACGGATGATGTATAGACTTAGCCGATGCAGACTTAGTCCGGTGTACAGACTTTGCAATTGATGTATAGACTTGCTAGTCAAACAGACAAAAACTCTGTACAGACTTTAGCGTGCAGACAGGCCATTTGAATGTATAGACTTGTGTTCTAAACAATGCACAAACACAACACAAAGTAATGTATAGACTCAACGTGCATGCTTCAATGCAATGTATAGACAGTGTGGACTTGATAGCATGCGGATGTATGGACTTGTGAAATGATGCACATATGAAGACTAGCATTGACCTTCCATGTGCATGGACTTAACACATGCCCCAACATTTCTGTATAAAAATTAACGTTTGCCTAGATATGAGATTAGGCAGAACATTACCTGATCTGACTGTGAATTGACCGTACCTGTCTGAGATTTGACTTTGACTTGGGTTGACTTCATGACCTGTGAGTCATCCTTAAACCTGTTTTAACAGTTTCTCATAGGACATCAGGATTATTTCATCAAGGATGTACATGTAAACATAATGAGCCATAATATTTGTCATCATCAAAACCCCAGAACCACAAGAGACACAACATCATGTATATTTAGACATCCACTATAGTTATAGCCAATATAGAGTTCCAAAGGAATAACTACTGTAAGATGGTAAGAGATTTCACGAATGAAGGAGTTCAAGGGCTAAACTTTGAATAAGAATGACACATCATTAATCCCCATGAAAAACCAAGGCATGCCGTAAAACTGGGTAAAAGGTGTCCACTCAGTCGCCACCAATTACAGAAATAGTGCCCACATGCGGGGTCGTTAATTCCTGTGAATAGTACATGCCCGAAGAACTGGAGACTTCTCATTCAGTCGTTCATTCATAAACCATCTCATGGTCGCTATATCAGTAAACTGCGCCCCCTAACTGGGCGGCAATTCCTTGTAGCGTCCAAGTCCAGGTCACAGATTCAGGACAGATAACACACTTCTCAAAAGAGGCTAGAACAGCGCTCTTTGAGGGCCAAATATCATGTTTCTTCAAAGTGACGTGACAAAGAAATGTTCCAGGGTTTTTTGGGTACAACCAGCTCGGCGGCCTTGAGGGAATCCAAGGCTTCGTGTAGACTTACGGAGGTCTGTATGATGAAATCACCAGTCCAAAGGAAGGAATATCCAGTGGAGGGCTCAATCATCACCGAGAGTTAGGGGCTATACGGTAAACAACGTGAAACGTGGAACTGCATCTACGGACTGAGACGTCGTGCCATCGACCCGCGGTATGGGCCAGAAAACTGATAAATCCGTGAGACAGGAAAACTGCGCCTGTACAGAAGGCGCTATTTAATAAAATAGTGACCTTCTGAAAGGTCGTTCAATCTTGGTTTTATATCAGAATTTCCAAGATAATAATATAATTTACGATAGTGTATTATAGTACTTTCAAGAAATTAATAACCATAATTTTAAACAACGACTTTGTACCATGGCGTTCATTCCATGAATGACGCCCTGTCCTTGGTCATGAATTCATAATTTTCAGGGTATTCTATTTACTGGTTATTTAAAAATTAGTGCCCTTGCATGAGGGCATTCATTATTTAAATAGCGACCATGTGAATGTCCCCCTTTCTTTGTCTGGTGATACGCACCGGGCAGATACGATCATAGACTCATGTTACTATTCACGGACTGGAAGTTCACAATATCAGAAAAATAAAGACACAAATAGATAGAGAAAATTATCAGGAATCCAGAAATCTAATCATGCATTAATTTTAACGTCAGATTTTGTACATATAAATTTTTAAATAAGTGATATTTATTAAATGCTTTAAGAAATAGCAGATTGACAAAGGGTCGTTCATTAAATGACGCCCTGACCACTGTCGCCATTCCAGAAGAATTAGCGACCATGCATGTGGTCGTTCATTAAATGAGCGCCCATGACAGGGTCGCTATTCACTAAATAGCTGATGCGGGATGGACCAGCGAACCTGGGACTCTAGCTCCTAACTAATCCCTAGCGAGGGAAACATGGGACCATGCGTGATTGAGAAACCGGCAATGAGTCTCGGGTATTCGGCTCTTCCGCGTGTACACGGATTGAGTCACGGGATGGGTCACACTCACTCTCTCGTAGCGGTGATAACAATATATCGGGCTAATAATCCTATCACTCGCAGCGGCATATACAAATAAATATGAGTAAAGTAAATGCTGAGATGTGGAGCGGACACGATACCTCCACGCGTCGGGCGTGGGGAAGACGACCCCGGCCAAGTACGATAACTCCCGATAAAAATATTAAAAGAATTACAGCAAATAAATTTACTGCCTACTCCTCGTAGGGAGGTAAAGGGCTACAATGTGGGCCCGGGAGGACCGATCTTGGGTTGACGGGCAGCAACATGGACAACTCCGGTGGTAGCGCGCGTTAGCAACCATGGGGTCCACGTCCTGGTCGGCGGGCCGAGTGGGCCGGGGATGGTACTGCTGCGACGGTGGTTCCTGGAGGGACGTTCTCTGGGAAGGCGATGTGATGGTTCACCTTTTGGAAGGAGAGTCGACTGGCCGGGCGGTGGGTGCGGCTTGCTATCTACGGGCTGGTTCTTCTATTCTGCAGTGCGTGACCCGGTGAGAACGGCTACTGCGATCAGCCCCAACCTCTGATTGACGCCAGACTAGCGCCGTTGGAAAGCTCTCTCAGACATCTCCAACCCTCCTCCAATTTTGGGCGTGACTTGAGCTCCTGATGGAGAGCTAAACATCTCACAATATGGTTCTGTCCAGGGATGGACAGAATACCGAAGAAGCGGCGACGGTGGTGCGATGACGGCTCGATGGTGGTGGCGGCGGCAGTGCTGAGCTTCACACTCAAGAAGGGGGATAGGAGGGAGGCATCACACCTCAGAAGAAAGGCAGAAATCCATCTACAAGGGGGAGAGAGGAGAGAGGAGAGGGGCGCACCCTTCTTGCTCTTGGCAAATTCACTTAATTCTTGTCATTAATTCCATCAAAATGAGAAATATAAGCTATTTATATGAAATACAAAATGACCTAAACAATCCTCAGATCTAGGTTAGGGGAGGGGTATACAAGGGATAAAAGATTTAATCCCCATGTGGTCAAAAAAACTAAATTAAAATACACTTAGTGGAAGGGGGCGCCCCCTTGACTTTAAGGCACCTAAATTTGAATTTTTTTATTCTTTGTCCCCTTGAATGGTCAAGTCTTCTAGAAGCCCACCTTGGATATTTGACCAGCCCCACATGGGCCCTAGAGCTTAAATGGACCAATGGGGAAGAAGGTGGGGGACCCCTGCTAGACCTACTGGATTTTTGCACATAAACCCACTAAAACTTAAAGACTCACATTTTGGCTTATAAAGCCTTACAATTGCAAACATGTTTTCCCAAGGATATAAATGAAAATAAAAGGACATAAATGTAAACTAAAAAGTTAGTGCCCGGAGTCGATTCCCATCAATTCTCCCCTAGTGGGAAGAACTCGACCCCATCGAGTAAGGGATGCGGCTGCTCAAGTAGCTCCTGCAGATCCATCACCAAACCTGGAAGCGCGAAGTACGCTCCACTCCAAGTAATCGTCACCTGCTCATCTTGTATAGATTCGATATGCTCACGATGCTGTGGGAATGAGGCTAGAGGTGGACACTCCGGGGTGGGGTCACTCTCAAAGGGGAGGAGGCGGCTCGAAGACTCACTAGGAATCACCGCTGGGTCCCTTTATGTGACTAGATCTAATATGTTGAGGTAGAGCCGATCCCAAATTCTGACAAGTCTATAATGAACGCAATAGATCCGACTTGTCTCACACTTGAAAGGGACTGACAACGTGAGCTGAAATGAGACAGACTTGACTCGATGAATGCAGACTCGCTAGCCACTCAACAGGAAAGAAAAACACGGACTCACACAAGACCCTAGACAAACCTACGGTTAGTCTGACTCATACATATGCCATGGTGGACTAGGACATCCAAATGTGTGCCATGCATGCATGTTATGCAACCGGAGGTTGGTGGCGTGGGGGACTCCTAGATGTCCAAGTATGACCCAGTCATGCATTGACTTCCTATGGGACTTGGGTGTGGGAGGGCTAGGAGATCCAAAACTACCTTCTTCATCACCCCTATAAGTGGGTAAGGCATGCCACCCTTCCCAATCAACGGCCTCTTGGTTAGGTGGAGGCGGACTAGACCGTGGGGTAGGGGTGTGATAGTGAACTCCTTGGAAGAAGTGGAGTGAATATGATAGCTCGGGAGGTTCACTAGTGAAGGGGTCGAAGGGATCAAAGAAGGTATGACCCTGTGAGATGGACTCCCCCATGACATGGTCCCATGTGTGGGGTTCTTGACAGTGTAGGTGGTCACCTTCATTCATCGTGGTAGATGGGACAGTGTATGGAAGATATGGTTCCTCCCTCGGGATAAAGGGAATGTAGTTAGGCTCGGCCGACATGGAGAGGAACAAAAGAACCTCCGTGGTGACATGACCCATGGTGTACACGGAGGTAATGGACCTCAAAGCGGGATGGGTGAAGTTACGACCTGTGGGTCGGTTGAAGCTTGGGGCCAATAAGTGTGTCAACTTCAACTATCAGTCTAATCCCTTAAGAAGGTCATCCAATGTATCAACATAGGGGCTAGACCAGAATGTGGTATGCAATGAGTTGACCGGCACTAATGGTAGTATGGGGTCCATGGATGGATAGCAAGGTGGGACCAAGCCTATCTTGAGCCAGCTAAGTAGTGGCTCGGTGATGAAAAGCGTTCCCATTAGAAACACGGGTGGCTTGGGCTGAGGTGGCTCCAAATGAGATTGTTTTGAATAAAGATCATAAGGTGAGGGAGATGGCAATGGAGCTCTCATGGGTGGGGAAGGACTATCCTCCTCTAGGGGAAGAGGTCCTTGGGGTGGCACCGGGTTGAGGGGCTCGGGTAGGAATCTGTCAATTTGAGTACACATCCTATCCAATCGATCCGAAATAGTTTTGAAAGTTTGGCAATGGTCGGGTTTGGAGTAGGGGTATCGGGATGGACTCGCCCATGATCACTCGACCTAGGATTGGGTTTAGGCTCGTCTACCTGTGGGGCTCCTTGCCTCCGACTATGACCCACTTGATTGAAAGAGATTGGGTGGGGTCGGTGGGAGGTGACTTGGCCGGGTAGGTAGACCCTCCTAAGCTCACCCTTCATCTCTCGCCATGACTCTATGGGCCTTTGTCTCCTAATTTCCCTCAGATATTTAATGTCCCACCATGTTTCGGCGGCTTCGTAGAAAAGTCACCTTGTGGCAAGATCGACTTGCATGGCATCGGACATAATGTAACACTCAAAATATGTGTCCATAGCGGCTTCCCACTCTAGGTAGTCACTCAGGACTTTGGAGCCATAGAAGTCCCGGGTTGCGAGCCTACGGGGGTGGTGGGGTTGGGCCTTCCATCTTTGGGCGTATCGCCACCATGCATAAGATGTGGGCTTTTGGTAATCCATGGGACACGGGGAGCTATATGGTGGACATGAAGACACGTGGCGACAAGACACTAGACACGACCCAAAAATGACAATGCAAGTGGGAAAGCTGACTCGACTACGAACCTAGACTTAACCAATAGACGGTACTTGGCGGAGTTACGGGATCCGAAGGTCCTCTCTTGCAAATGTGCGATCTTCTCGATAGGCGTCACCTAACGTTCAGGCAACATCTTTTTATATATCGAATAAAGGAATGAAAATGAGACACTTAGACTTAGACACTCTCTAGATGACTCTTTTTTTTGGTGTTTTTAAACAAGACTACCCTAGACTCAACTTTTCACTCTGATACCAATTTGATGCAGGACGGACTACGGACTCGACTCCAAGTTGATATGCAATCCTTCAACTCTAAACAAGCTCACGATCGTCCCTAAGCGAGGGAAGCGTTGGACGTGCGCGGTTGAGGAACCGGCAGTGAGCTAGGGTGGTCGGCTCTCTCTCGTGCCCGGATCGGATCACAGGACGGGTCTCGCTCTCTCTCGTAGCGGTGATGAAAGTAAAGCGAGCTAATATTCTATCACTAGTAGAGGCATGCAAACATATACGAGATAAGAAAAGTGCCTACGAGGAGGGTGGTGAGTGTACCTCCACGCTCCGGGCGTGGGGAAGATGACCCCGGCCAAGTACAGTAACTCCCGGTAAAAAATAATTATTCAATAATTACAGCAGTGATTTCTTGCCCACTCCACGCAGGGAGGTAAAGGGCTACAAGTGGGGCCCGGGAGGACCAATCCTGGGTTGACGGGCAGCAAGTCGGAGGGGCTCTCGGGGTGGAACAGGACTGCTAGTCCGACTCGGTACTGTGCCGACTCGGTGCTGCGCCGATTCGATTCTGAGTTGCAGGACAACAAGTAGGGGCCTCCAAAGGGACGTCATCCTACTTGAGTCTTCTGAAGGCGGCGCTTGGCTGGGACGATGGCGGGACGTCCCTGGTCGACTCCTTGAAATGGCAGGACGTTCCTGAAATTGAGCTTTGATATTTTTACAAGATTTAACTTGCTGCTGCTTCTGCAGGTCTGTTCACGGAACATATTTGCACGAACCGGTGGCAAAAATTATTGCTCTCAGATCCGGTATCAGATCGAGGTGAGGTTGGCGCCGTTGGAAAGAGGACTCATAGGTCTACAACCTATATTATTTGTAGGTAGATCTAGAAAAGGGATTTGAAATTGGAAGCTCTGCAAACTACATGTTTTTCTGTGGATCTGGTTACATACTTTCAAGACAGAAAGGGATCTGCCTGAAAATGAATTTTGTGGGTCATGGTAAAATTATTGGTGGAAGGGGGGACGTGAGAAACACTTGGTAATTTGATTGGAATTTTGGAAAATGTATAAGGGGTAGGAAAATTACGACAAGGGGACACTGTCCTGCAGATCTACAAACTGGCAGATTACTAGGGGAAGAACAAAAATACGGGAAAAATATCAAACAAAATTTAAACGGAAGATTAGAGGTGACAGGGAGAACAAACTCTTAAAGTTTGGGCTCGATCAGACAACTGAAGAAAAAGATCAAAATACGGCTTTGAGATTCTGTCCAGATTTGGACATAACTCCGTTGGGTGGCGGTGGTGGTGCTGAGCTTCACACTCAGGAAGGGTGATAGGAGGGAGGCATCACACCTCAGAAGAAGGGCATAAATCTATCTGCAAGGGGGAGAGAGGAGAGAGGAGAGGGGCACACCCTTCTTGCTCTTGGCAAATTCACTTAATTCTTGTCATTAATTCCATCAAAATCAGAAATACAAGCTATTTATATGAAATACAAAATGACCTAAACTATCCTCAAATCTAGGTTAGGGGAGGGGTATACAAGGGATAGAAGATTTAATCCCCATGTGGTCAAAAAAACTAAATTAAAATACACTTAGTGGAAGGGGGCGCCCCCTTGACTTTAAGGCACCTAAATTTGAATTTTTTTATCCTTTGTCCCCTTGAATGGTCAAGTCATCTAGAAGCCCACCTTGGGTATTTGACCAGCCCCACATGGGCCCTAGAGCTTAGGTGGACCAATGGGGAAGAAGGTGGGGGAACCCTACTGGACCTACTAGACTTTTGCACATAAACCCACTAAAACCTAAAGACTCACATTTTGGTTTATAAAGCCTTACAATTGCAAACATATTTTCCCAAGGATATAAATGCAAAATAAGGACACAAATGCAAACTAAAAAGTTAGTGCTCGGAGTCGATTCCCATCAATAGTAGTAAAAAATACGGTACCGAAACTGAAAACATGGTATCATGGATGAAATTACAGTGATTAATAGGTAGGGCTTCGTGACTTGAGAACACCTACCTCTTTGGGTTTGACTTGGACGACGAACGAAGAGATTTAAAAATAACAAGAACAAGTACAGTAGCAGCAGCTCGATCAGGAACTCGAACGGAGGAAGATAGATAGCCAGCAGTAGCAACTGCAATACTTGACGTGTATAGGGAGCGGCTAGCAGGAAGAAGAAGGAAACAACTCCTTCTTGCTTGATAGCAGCAACCGCAACAATAACAGCAATGGCAGGAAGGAAACAGGATGCAGCAGCTTCTCTCGTATAATAACAGGAGGATGAAGACAATGCAGTAGCCGCAGCAACCGATGAAGGAGAAGGAGGAAGAAGCAGAGCTTCTTCACTTCAGCAAGGTGCAGGCAAAGGGAGGGTTCAAACGTATTAGCAGCAGTAGCCTTGGCTTGTTCGTCGGAGGGGTTTATTTATAGGATTTGGGGTTTAGAATCCGGATAGTGTACAAATTTCTATGTAAACAATCCTACTCAATCTAAGGTTCCCCATGCAATCCTTATATTGCTATATCCACAGTCACCTTCCTAATTGAAAAATACCCTAATGCTGCATGCAGGTTCGAATGTTAGGATGGGCTGGGAAAAGGTCTATTAGTATATAGATATGTATATTCATCCTAAGGCCCATGCGTACGTGAGGCCCATAAATACATATTTAGCCTTTTGGAATATCCATCACACACACACACACACACACACACACACACACACACACACACACACACACACACACACACACATATATATATATATATATACATCATATTTCCTTTGTACGTAAGGAAGGTCATAGGCTTTTGAGACCCATCAGCTCTCTTAGCTTAATTTATGTGTATAGGAGGCCCATACTTGTGTGCTTTATAAGTATGGTAAAACCCATCGAAAGTTTTTGTTATTTTGGTTTGGAGAATTTATTTGTTTGTTCCTTTATTTATCTGGGTTGCTACAACCTTCCAGCACCTGGAGAATACCATTGCCTCTCATCAGGTCAGCTCCTCTAACAATACTCGCCAAGTGTCCCGTCGGACCACGATCACAATATCTCTCGATGCACCACCACTGCAATTCCATGAACTGTAACTTGCCATGCCTCGATCACTGATTCTGCTGATCGCCAGCCACACACTGCCACAGTAGTTGAGATAGCCGCTACCACACGCTCCTCACCTACACCTGCCTCAGATCTCGAACCCATTAACACGCCAAAACGTTTACCGAGGAGCGAAGAAACCATGAACAATGCCATGCTCGAAGGCTGGTACATCTCTAACCATCGGACATTATTCCCTCGAATCTATCCATGCTAACACCGATCCATCCTCGATACTCAGATCCTCAAAATGTCCATCTTCTGAGCTGCCACCGCGCAGACCACAACGCCAAGAGACACGACACGAACCACATTCAGCATCCGCCAACTCTCATCCTCCATCCCAAATCTACCGCGGCACCTTCACATCTCGTCTGCAATCTTGCACAGCGCATCCAAGAGTGCCGCAATGGCCCCAAATTCCATAATCTGGGCCAAAACCAAGCCACCACCACACAATCTCGGACCAAATCCAGGACTAAGACAGTCCATTCACGCGCAGAATCACAGGACTTAGAGCTTCCTGGGACATCTCTGCCCAATCATGCCTCAAAATCTGTAAAATATTCGAAACTAGCACGTCATTTCTTACGCCACAGAGCATAAGAAGAACGTCGGACTCGATAATCATCAGTTCATCTGGAAGATCCTCCGCCCGTTCGAGCACATCTCTCGACTAGAACACCCATTTTGCCACCTTAAGCCCCGATCTTAACACCTTAGGGGCAGAAAAAACACCAAATTGGGGTGGCCAAAATGACATTAACTCCCTCGGAGCACACTCCTGGCCACTTAACCACGAACAATCTTTGCCAGCCACCTAACCTCGCTGTAAATTCCTCGAACACAGTACCACAGCAGTGCACCTATCGGCAACCTCTTCCCAACGCAGCACAACCGGGGCCACCACCCATCGGGAAGAAATCTCTCTATCTCATTCCTCGGGCCCCACACCGACATTCCAATGAAACAGCAGCCGCCTTCACAGTGCCAATGCAGTGCACTCAAGCTTTCAAGCGAGAAACAAAGCAGTAAATAAACACAAAACCCTATGCCAGCTGCCGACTGTACTGGGCCTTTTGGACTTTGATCACTGTAATTATCTCGAATCCCTATGTACACACCACAAACACACTTCGCACTGATACCATCGGTAATGACTCGAGATCCGGATACTGGGAACGACCCGATACAATTCGAATCCTAGTCCATCGCCCACGAGCCGAGGGGCTTGGAAGGGCTAAAGGGTGTGTGTGAGTGGGGGGGTATACATGAATAATAAATAAAGCAGGAACAATAACAATAATAAATTAACTACATAGTCTAGTCCATAAAGTACAGTCTACAGAAATAAAACGTACCCAATGTCAAGTGAACACTTGGCCCGGCGAGCTGGCAACTACGAACCTCCATGTTGCACCTCTGAACATCAAGGTGGAACCGCCACACCTGAAAGCAGGGGGTGAGCTTCGTCTCACTGGCTCAGTAGGGGTCCCGCGGAACCCCAACTGTAAACAACGGTGGTAACGGAAAGCAACAACAACAGCGGAATAGTAAACACGACGGCCGGTAAACCCTCGGCTCTACAGCTACTCCTACTGTACCAGGAAACACACCCCGAGCTCACAGTTGGGGGACCACCATACTAACGGGGAAACTTTGGCTACGCTGCCAGGAGAAACACCACGACAATGCTATCGCGGAGGCCTCTCCTCGCTGACTAAGGCCTGGCCCAAGACCACGCGGTCTAGGAGCACGGTCACGACCTCGATGTCGTGAACCCGGTGCCATCTAAGGAAAACCCTTGGTAACGCTACCAGAAACGCTAGACCTCGCTGTCGGGAAATGCCCGGAAACTACACGTAAAACACGGGAAAACCCGTCTCGTGTGACAGGAGTACGGCCCACAAGAAGCAAGGCCAGATGCATCCACTAACATCTTAGTTCGTGCCTCAGGTGTCTCCCTCACCCCAGGCAACACAGAGACACCGTACAAGTAACCATGAAACAAGTGTCTAGTTGGGGTCATGTTTGTCAGCACGCGTTCGAAGTCCCCGACCATGTGTGCACACACTGACAGACTACATGTGTCAGGCCCTCTAGTTAGTTTTTCTCCCGACCCGGACTCGAGCCGCTACAGGGGAGGCCCTAGGGTGACCAGCCTACAAACCGTCTCTCTCGGGTGTAGCTGTCCACCTACTCCCTGGTGGGTATGCACACGCATGCAAAGGCAAGCTACGACTAGTGGGGGCTCACTGAGCAAAATGACTCTCGGGAGAAGCCCACGGAATACGGACAGGCTACGCGTGAGCCCTATCGTAAATTATCTCAGAAAATAAGTGGCATGATGCCACCAGACTTTAGGTAGTCTACTAAACCTATTAAACCCAGTGGCCCTTAAGTCACAAGACTCAGGTCAAGGGCGTTGCACAGGACAACCCTAGGCCGTTAATCTGGCCTACTCATAGGTCAGGATACAAGGTACGATATAGCTTTGGAGGCGGGACATAACCGTCGACTTAATCCCTTCAAACGGGAACCTAAGAAACCCTCTAGCACTCGGCTGGGTAGTTGGACTCACAGTCCATAGGCTACACGCATGGCCCACACGGAAACTACTTTTTGGAGAAGCTCATGACGTGCGGGAATAACCTTCCGCACTCATGCCGATACACAGTGACTCGATCAAGCGTAACATAGAAGCTCGGAACACAAAAGGGTCACCCGAACCCTTAAAATGAATGGGCACGCTAATCGATGTAAAATGATACCTCCGGACACCCAAAAATATGGTCACAGTACCCACCAGGTGTCCGGGACATTCACAGGGCCAAAGGTCGGTCATTGGGTCTCAACCGGACCGACCGGGATCCAAAACAGGCACGCGGGGCGCAGTTCGGTTGACCAAAGCCCCTTGGTCGGTTGACCAAAGGGGTTCAGTTGACCGTCGACCGACGGTCTGTCGACTGCCCTAGCAAGGCGTCGAGGCACCCACAGGAGTTTGGTCGACCGTCGATGACGTGACACCACCTTGGGGGTGGCAGCCACTAGGCCAATGCTCCTTGGGCCCATTAAAGACCCTAAAGCTCTCTATGTAGTTGGGCCTTTTGTATGTGAGGGGTTTTGGTTTGGTTTAGGCTAACTGTGGCTGGGCTATCTTGACCCATCGTGAGCCCCTATAGGTATGTATTGGGTTTGGCCAAAAGGCCAAATGAAAAATACATGTGGGTTTTCACTTTATGTTTATGGGTCTAAGGCCAAATATCTATTATCGAAATTTTTTTTCCATATTTATTTTATGACAAATATTTATAGTTATTTTCATTATTCTATATTAAAATTTTCGGGGTGCTACACTCTCCCCCACTTAAAAGAATTTGGTCCCCAAATTCACATGATTTATTTCCATAGTAGTGCTGTAAAATCACCATAACCAAAATATGTATTCTAGCTATATCATTCTCATAACATGCTAAGTGCTAAGATCACCATATCCAATTCATGCAATTACGGATGAGATAGGTTTACAGAGTTACCTCCCAATGCTTGCGGTGCTTCTTCCTTTAAGAGTGGACAACGAGCAATCTTATGATCTGTGCTTCCACAAGGGATGCACTTCTCGAGTTTATACCAACACTCGTCCGGGTTGTGCCTTCCTTTCTTACAATGCTCGCACTTCTCCTTGGTCGGAACAATTTTTTGATCATCATTCTGGGGTTTCTTGTTTTTACGGAAACCGTTACCTCCATTAGATCTCTTCTTGCCATCAACGGGTTCCTTATTATTATGTCCATTTGCTAATTCTTTCTTGACGATTTTTCCTTTAATTCTCTCCATCATATCTATAGCATCTTCCAATAGTTGTGCCTTCCTAACCATCTCCGTATAAGTTTAGATTTCCAGCAGAGCCAATTGAGGAATGAGCTGCACCTTCAATCCGTCCATGAACTTCCTCGCTCTCATTTTCTCAGTACATACTAAGTGCGGTGCATATCGAGCTAATCTAGAAAATCTTGCCTCATAATCTACCACGGATAAGCTACGTTGTTTCAATGCCACGAACTCCATAGCCTTCTTCTTGCGGATTCTTTCTGAGAAATACTTCTCATTAAAATGTTCTAAGAACTCATCCCATGTTACTTGTTCATTGGACAAAATTGCTTCCACAGATCCCCACCATGCTCGGGCATCCTTTTCTTGTTGGTAAGTTCCTCCCAATAGTACCTTCTCTTGATCGGTACATTACATAACCTTGAAGGTCCTCTCGATTTCTTGTACCCAATCTTCTGCCTCATCTGGGTCGGTTGACCCATTAAACTTAGGGGGATTCATCTTTTGGAACTTCCGATGCAAATCCTCGGCTCCATGTTGAACTCCACCTTGTGCAACCTTATGCAAGGCTTGTGTTAATCCTTGTATGGTGCGTTGCATCTCTCTCCATTCAGCTCGCTCGGCGGCCATTTTAGCCTAGAACACAAGTTTTAAATTAATGATTACTCATATCTTGTCATTAATCAAGCGTAGACTGACATATTTTATTGATTAGCCCATAGCTCTACCCAAATCTCACGAGATTCCTATGGGATAACTTGACAAGGATACTCAACCTATCACTTGGACTTAACGACCTAGGGATTTAGAAAGCCTAGGCTCTGATACCACCTTCTGTCACGCCCCAAACTGATAGCAGCGGAACGTGTCATTTGCTCGGAACGTGGCAGTTAAATAGTCGTGTAAATTAGAACATAGTCAAGACAAGATATAATTTCAACAAAATATAATTTCATTTCAAATATAAGTTTATTACAAATTGGACCCAATAAAAGAAAAGACTCAATAAAGGAAAATTACAAAGACTCGTGACTAGACTAATCTTGACATGGACATAAGATAACAAGACTAGATGGTTCATCTAGATGTCGGAGTACTCTTCACTCTTGCCCTTGCCCATCCTGTTCGGTCTCGTCATCACTAAGGTCGTTACCTGAAAAACATTGCAAAACACTGGGTGAGCGAATGCTCTGTAGGACTTAATATCTCAAACTCCAAGCTAGCTTTAAGTAATTACAATTTAATATGAACATGCAGGTCATGCAAGGCATCTTAAATCGAGAACTATAACGGTGCGAGATAAATTCACGAACTAAAAAGAGAGTAGACAAGATGATAGATACTTTCGAGAGGTGTAGAGACAATAGAATAACGAGAGAGTATATCAAGAACTTTCATGATGAGATAACAAGTACTTTTATATGGTAATTCAAGAGCATCCATGAGGAGATAATAACAATCACTCTGCGGTAGCATTCACTTTCACTAGAGCTTTTGTAACTATCACTTTATAAGATTTGGCCATTGTAATAAGGAGTTCAAACACTCGAATATTGACTATCACTCGTGGGAATGTCGTAGACCAATTTTTACTATCTTTGGTGCAATGCCAACACCCGATCATTCATGACACCAGTACACGTTTGGACTTTCCCTCGCCCATGGGATCAGATCAGGACCCCGTATTTTATACGCTAACATTGAAATGTCAATTTGTTTGGGACCCATAGCCCCGACTATATCTAGACCAATTCCACTTAAAGTTAATGGCCAAGAGATTCCAAGGGTCAAGCATGTATGAACCATAGGGTAGATTCATAGAATAAAGATTCAAGAACAGACCTTGACAAGTATAGCATGATGTTGCATGAAATCGAGACAATTCATGAAATCTGAGAAATTGGTGCCCACTTGGCTGCCACCAATTACAGAAACAGTGCCCACATGCGTGGTCGCCCATTCCTGCGAACATACATGCTCGATGAAATAGCGCCCAGGCTCAGGTCGCTATATCAAGGAAATAACGGCACTGGTAAGGTCGCCAATTCCTTCTGGCGCCCAGGTCAGTGTCGCCAATTGCTGACAGAGAACAAACTTCTCACAGAGGCTAGAAATAGCGCTCTGTGAGGGCCGGGTGTCATGTTCCTTGAGAGTGACATGACTAATAGGGTTCCGAGGTTTTGATGATACAACCAGCTCGGCTGCCTTAAGGGAATCCAAGGCTAGCGGAGTCTTACAGAGGTCTGAGTGATGAAATCACCAGTCCGAAGGAATGAATATCCCACGGAGGGTTCAAACATCACCGATAGTTAAGGGCTATGCGTGAAAGCGTCGTGAAACATGGGACTGTATCTACAGACTGAAGAGGGATCAAGCATCGGCAAAATACCCACGGTCAAGGCCCAGAAATGATGTGACACAACCGGAGATAATGGGGTGGTGACCCTAAATACCACGGACTTAAACTCGCAAGCATACAAGATCGAGCATCGGACTCACGTAAACGGCTCACTTGCGCGGTGCACACTATCTCCCGAAGGTAATTAGGGGATGAAGATGAGGATCCGGGGTGGGACCCAATCATTCTAGAGGCTTGGCTTTGCTTGGGCAGTACCCCCTAAGGGGCTGGGATTCCCAACTTGTGGGCGGCCGGCACGCCGTGGGCGCGGGTTTGGGGAAGCTCTCGTGTCTCACTCCGCGGTGGGCACACGATAAGATGAATATAGAGCGGACGCTCACCTCACTGTCCGACGGGCGTTCACAAGTGATACTAAACAAGTAAACTCTGTTGTGCCCCTGGTTTTGATGATGACAACCATGAGATATGAATGATGTATTCAATTCAATGATGAATTAAAGTTTGATTCAATAATACGTTCACTTGATTTCATTCTTGTTGCTAGAAAGGAACAGGGTCGACGCTGGGAGCTTAAAGCGTCCACGCATCAGTTGAAGAAGCCTTCACCAATATCTTCACAAATTGTTCCACTGCGTCCACGCCAAAATAGAGCAGCATCGACGCAGCAGTTACAAAGGGAGAGCCAATGTGATGGGGACATCACCCAGAATTCCCTTTGGCTCGACACCTCTCTCCCTTCCGGAGATAGGTAGTGTGCGACTACACGACTTGATGGGCCCACGGCGACACGGGAGTTTATTTCTGAAGACATATTGATGTATTTTCTCCTTTCTTGAGTCATCTTGATGTACTTGTCTTTATTTTGAGTCATGTCACTAGGTTATCACGTTATCTATCTATGTTTGTTAGGCTAGGGGGTCATATGGGCCCAATTAGATGGGCCTGGCCCATGGGCGCCCTCTTCCTTCCCCCACCCCCTTGCTTATTTACTTTTAGTATTTTCTCCAGGGACTTTTTGTAAATGTTGGGATCCCTATAAATAGGACCCCAACCCCCCTTGAGATGGTTAATGAATATTTGAGCATAAGTGCGCCCTCCCTCTCTCTCTAGCTCTCTCACTCTCTCTCTTTCTCTAGGGGGCGAACCCCTCTCTCTCTCTTCCCCCTTCTCTCTCTCTCTCCCTTGGGCGAACCTGCCCTTTCACCTCTCCCTCCCCCTGCCACCCCAGCTGCCACCTCACCCTCCAACCCTTCACCTCCCCTAGGCCATTTAATATTCTTCAATTCCCCCACTTCCCAAGCAACCCTTCCCATTCCCCATACACCTTCTCCACCTCCAAGGCACCCATCCCTCTTCCCCAAGAAGCCCTTCCACTCCCCCACACACTCATTCATATCCCCAAGCATTCAAACCCCCACCCCCACTACCATTTGCGCAACCCCCTCCATCCACTTACCCCCCCTCCTCTTACCTTGGCCGACCACTCCCTTCCCCCATCTCCTAGCTTCGGCCCCCACTCCCCTCCACCCTCCTTCACCTCCATACCACCTGCTCCGCCCCTCTCATCACCCCCACACATCCCTACCCCATCTGCAATCACCTCCACCCTTCCCTCCATTGCCAAACTCCAATCCCCCTTAACCTAACCCCACCACCATCCCATTCATTCGGTCACATCTGCAGGTGGCAGAAGAAGGCCCGTCTTGCAGAAGCTCCCCCAAGTTCATCCGGCGACATCTGAGGGCATGCCTTACCTTTCTGGAAAATTCGTCCAGTCCACTACGCAGGCGAGAAAGAATCGTACCATTCCGAGTCCGGAGCTGCCCGGGAGAGCCATTCTCCCTCGACTGCACCAAGCTCCATCTGCAGAGCACCAGAGTTCGACCAGAAGCTGAACCACGATTCACAGTGGAGGATTCTGACTGAAGTTCCTTCTTCAAAGTTCTTCCTCCCTCTGTCCCCGACAGAGAGAAAGAAGCAGAGCTACATTCGGCGTCTGGGAGCCAAAGTTCTGATTTTTTCCCCTCCAGTCACGCGGGACTGCCTTCTCCAGCCTTCTGCGACCAGCACTCACTCATCGGTGTCCCCCAGGCCACCCCGACCTCCGACGGCCTCTCCACCAGTTTTTCTGCAAAGAGGGTTCATCCACGGTTCCAGAAATTCTGACGGTTCAAGATTCGGAACTCGGGAGCCCACGGTACAACCTCTGCATCCTACTGCATCAGATCTGAAGCTGTCAACCCCAGATTCCTTCTTCCTGTTCGAGCCTCTGCCGCGGCCAGCGACGATGTTAGAAGAATTCAGTAAAATTCAGAGGCGTCCCAGATCCTGTTACGAAGAATTCCCTTCTGGTCTTGTCACCGGAGAAATTCCGGAGTAAGAACTACGACTGCAACAGCGGCGGCCTGTCCCCTCTCACAGCAAGCGAGCAGATCCTACGTCGGCTTCCCCTCCTACAACCTCGGCGAGTTTTCCCCTCCCGCCTGGCCGGCTTAGCGCCCCTCCCTGAGTGGAGGTAGTGTTTGGATGTAATCTTGATTTCCCCACCCTTAGTCCAACCCTCCTGCGTGAGGAGTAGTGTTTGTATTAAGCAGCTCAAGCTACATCGGCGCAGTGTGCGGGATCCACACTTCCCCGCTCGCCCACGTCTCCGAACGGGGTTGGTTTCTTCAAACCAACCAGGTGAGCTCTAAACTTTACTCCATTACTATTTAGTGTCTGTTCATTTAATATCCGTAGACATAGCTCCGTTGTACATGCGAGCGAGTGCCCGATCCCGGAGCCACCATCTTAGTGTGGTCACCGTGGCTAAAGTGAGAGAGTGGGACCTAGTGCCCCAATTGGCACCGGCCAGCCCCATAAGCGTGGGCTACGTACCCTCGGGAGGGCAACCCTAGCCCATCTGGCACTCTACCAGCAAGGGTTTTGATCCATCACCTCCCCCTAGCATCATTTAGTCACCCCGGGCTCGCGTGTGTGCGACGGCGATTTGGCCCCGATTTATCAACTTAATTGCTATGTGGTTGTGAATGCGGAATAGGTCCTAAGTTTACATTTGCTTGCTGCATACCCCGTAGTGGTATCACATCAGTTGGTATCAGAGCAAGTTTTAGACTTGTCTCTACAAGCCTAGGTCCAAGGGCAATTGCATTTCTATCCCGTGTTGTCATCATTGTGCATGTCCACCCGTAGGGGTACCATATATCAGGCTGATCCCTCTAATTCCAACCCATCTATGGATCCCAATGTGCATGGCAACCAAAACATCCCTAGGGAAGCTCCCCAAACTCCTATGGATCAAATTGAGGCTGCCATCCAAGTCTTCACGGAGCAAATGAATGGAATTTCCACCCGATTAGAGAGGTTAGAAGAAGCTAGGGCCCCACCTAGGAACCATGCCCAAAGGGCTCCTCTTCCACGGGCTGAACATGAGAGGGAAGACCTAGATGATGAGTGGTATCATGAGCAGGAGAGAGCCCCACAACCTCGATATCATGAGAGGCGACCACGTGAGGATCCGGATGACTTCCTACTAAGAATGATCAAAGTGGAAGCTCCTAATTTTGATGGGTCTCATAACCCTAGTGCCTATAAAGAATGGGAGCATGGAATGGACCAATACTTTGATTGGTACCCCATGTCCGAGGAGAGAAAGGTTAGGTTGGCCAAGATGCACCTTCTTAAACTAGCCAAAACCTATTGGCTAAAGGTAGAGAGCCAAAGGAGGATCAGGCGTGAGGAACCCATTGACACTTGGATAGACATGAAAGATCAACTTAGGAATAAATATCTTCCCATCTCCTATAGCCAACTTCTCCTTGATGAATGGCAAAGCCTTACCCAAGAGGGAAAGACCGTGGAAGAGTATATTGAGAAATTTGACTCATATCTCCTAAGGTGTGGTGTGGTCGAAGACCCAGCCGTCACTTTATCCCGGTTTAGGAATGGTCTCCTTCCCCACATCAAACGGGAGCTTTTTATGAGGGAAGTGCATAGCTTGGAGATTGCCTATCAAATAGCCCGTGATGTAGAGAGATTCTCTAGGAACCCAAGGTTTGCCCCCCCCAAGGGCCCGGGACCCCGTCCCAACCTGCCTCCTCTGTTAAGAACACCTCCTCCCAGTGGGGGAACCCCCACTCAGCCCTACCCCCAACCAACCACTCCCACCCCCACAAAGACCACTCCACTCAACCCTCCTCCCCGAAGGGAGGAAGCCTCCAACGGAAAGACCCCAGGGAGTAGTATGATTAAATGTTTTCAGTGCCATGGTTATGGCCACATAGCCTCCCAATGAACTTCCAAGGGGATGTCGAGCCTTGTTATTGAGGGCGGACCTACTACATCCCAAGAAACCCATGAGAATACTATTGAGGAACACGAGGCTACTTTAGAGTGGGAAGAGGAATACGAGGAGTAATTCTTTGAGGAAGGTGTAGAAGATGACCCCCACCCCACCCACTTGGGAGTAATAAGGTGCACCCTTACCCAACCACAAGAGAATGATTGGAGGAGGACTTCCATTTTTTACACCTTCATCAAAATTGGGGACCATGTTAGGAAGGTTATCCTAGACAACGGAAGTTGTGTCAATGCCGTGTCCCCGGACACCGTCAAGCTCCTAGGACTTACCCCAACACCCCACCCCAAACCATATCGTGTCTCATGGATAAACAACCATTCCCTACCCGTCAACACATGTTGTCTTATCCCCATCACCTTCTCATCCTACCAAGAGCCAATATGGTGTGACATCATCCCTATGGCTGTAGGAAGCATCCTGCTAGGGAGACCTTGGATATATGATGTCAATGCTACCATCTATGGGAAAACGAACACGTGCACCTTTGAACACAAGGGGAAGACCATTCGCCTCAACCCTTCCTCACCCCGAAAGGACCCACCCTCCAAGGGAATTCTCCCCACACCACCTCAAAACCCAGGGGACACATCACCCCCAACCCAACCAACAAGTCAACTGTCCACCCATGAGGGTCCCACCAAAGGCCTACACCTCATCTCTAGGAAAGAACTCGAGGAAGAACTAGCTCAAGGAACACCCTTGTGTGCTGTTGTCCTTTGTCTAGGGGAGGCAACACCCTCCAATCCCCACCCTGTGGAAATACACCCTCTCCTAGAAGAATTCAAGGATGTGTTCCCCGAGGAGCTTCCCGATCAACTACCACCCATGAGGGATGTCCAACATGCTATTGACCTGGTCCCAGGAGCCACCCTCCCAAACCTTCCCCACTACCGCCTCAACCCCACTGAGCACGCTGAACTGAGGAGACAAGTGGAGGAACTCATTAGAAAAGGCTTCCTCCGCCTCAGCAAAAGTCCTTGTGCTGTCCCAGCCCTCCTCACACCAAAGAAAGATGGGACATGGCGGATGTGTGTCGACAGTAGGGCCATCAACAAGATCACGATCAAATATAGGTTTCCCATACCTAGACTTGACGATATGCTCGACATGCTAGCTGGAGCCACCATTTTCTCCAAGATAGACCTCAAGAGTGGCTACCATCAGGTTAGGATAAGGCTCGGGGATGAGTGGAAAACTGCCTTTAAAACCAAGGATGGGCTCTTTGAATGGCTGGTGATGCCTTTTGGGCTCTCTAATGCTCCAAGCACATTTATGCGCCTTATGACCGAGGTCCTTAGGCCCTACATTGGAGTCTTCCTGGTAGTCTATTTTGATGACATCCTCATCTACAGCCAGTCCAAGGAAGCACACCTCAGTCATCTTAGGCAAGTCTGCACCACCCTTAGGAAGGAAAGCCTCTTTGCCAATTTGGGAAAATGTCACTTCATGACAAAATCCATTACCTTCCTTGGGTATGTTGTCTCCACCGAGGGGGTATCCATGGACCCTGAAAAGGTCCAAGCCATCCTCGAATGGCTGGAGCCCCGCACTCTCCATGAAGTCCGGAGTTTTCATGGGTTAGCCACCTTTTACCGTAGGTTCATCCGTGGGTTCAGCACAGTCACAGCCCCTATCACCGACTGCCTCAAAAAGGGGACCTTTGTGTGGACCAAGTCAGCATCTAGGGCCTTCCAAGAGTTCAAAGAAAGGATGACCCAAGCCCCAGTATTATGCCTCCCTGACTTCTCCAAAGTCTTTGAGGTGACTTGTGATGCCTCCGGGGTAGGAATTGGTGGGATCCTTAGCCAGGAAGGACACCCAGTGGCCTACTTTAGTGAGAAGTTGTGTGATGCCAGGATGAGGTACTCCACCTACGACAAGGAATTTTATGCCGTGGTACAATCCCTCCGGCATTGGAGACACTATCTCTTGCCTAAAGAATTTGTCATATTCTCCGACCATGAGGCCCTGAAATACCTCAACTCCCAGCAAAAACTGAATGCTCGGCATGCCCGATGGGTCGAATACATCCAGGCCTACACATTTGTGATCAAACATAAAGCCGGAAGTGAAAACCGTGCTGTCGATGCCCTCAGTAGGAGAATTTCCTTGCTAGCTACCATTCGGGTGGAAGTCATAGGATTTGAAAGACTCAAGGAGGAGTACTCTGATTGCCCGGACTTTGGTCCAATCCATACCACTCTGTCCACCCTCTCACCTAAAGAATACCAAGGATTCATCTTAGAGGACGGATTCATCTTCAAAGGCCATAGACTTTGCATACCTAGAACCTCTCTACGGGATTTCCTTGTCTGGGAGTTACATGCAGGAGGCCTCGCTGGGCATTTTGGGGTGCATAAAACCATTGCTTTGGTTGAGGGTCAGTTCTACTGGCCAAGCCTCAAAAGGGACGTAGCCAAAATTGTAGGACAGTGCCGGATATGTGCCTCAGCCAAACAGACAAGACAGAACACATGCCTATACACCCCACTCCATGTCCCTGATCGTCCCTGGCAGGACTTAACCATGGACTTCGTCTTAGGCTTACCTAGGACTCAAAAAAGGCATGATTCCATCTTTGTCGTAGTGGATAGGTTTTCTAAGATGGCCCATTTCATTCCCTGCTCTAAAACCTCTGATCCTCTCATGTGGCCCGCCTATTCTTCGATGAGGTAGTCCACCTCCATGGCCTACCCAAGACCATCATTTCTGATAGGGATGTCAAATTCACCAGCTATTTCTGGAAAACTCTCTGGCACCTAATGGGGACCCTTCTCAAATTTTCCACGGCCTATCACCCTCAAACTGACGGCCAGACCAAAGTCATTAATAGGAGTCTTGGGAATCTACTCCGTTGTCTTGTTGAGGATCGCCCCGGGAATTGGGATCTCATATTACCCCAGGCAGAGTTTGCATACAACAATTCAGTGAATAGGTCGATAGGGATGAGCCCATTTGAAGCTGTGCATGGGTACAAGCCTAGAAAGCCTACAGATCTCATTCCTTTGCCTCCACATGCTAGAGTGTCTATTAGTGCTGAGTCGTTTGCCCAACACATGAAAGAATTGCATGAAGAAATCCGCAAACACATTAACAAAAGCAATGAGGTGTGTAAAAAAATGGCCGATTCCCACTGACGCCACCAGGAGTTTCACGTGGGTGACTATGTGATGGTAAGAACTGAGAGGCTTTTCCCTGGAAATGTCTCCAAACTGAGGTCGCGTGGATCCGGCCCCTTCCAGGTTCTGAGGAGGATTGGCACAAACGCTTACGTGTTGGACCTCCCCGAGGAGTACGCAGTAAGTCCCACATTCAATGTGGCTGACTTGGTGCCATATAGGGGTCCCACGGTGACACCTAGTGAGGGAATTGAGCCTGTTCCACCTTCTGAGAGAGCCACCACCCATGAGAGAGTTCCACCAGTCCAGAGGGGCCAACGGGAGCAAATAGAGCGGATATTGGATGAACAGGTCACTGTCACCCGGAGCAAAGCATACGAGCGATACTTGGTCAGGTGGAAGGGCCGGCCCCCTTCAGATGATTCATGGGTGAGTAGGGAGGATCTTCAGCAGCTGGACCCCGACCTCCTGGAGCATTACCGCAGTCGAGTGGACCCTTTCTCGACAGAGTCGAGCTCTTCGCAGCCCGGGAGAGTTGATGGGGACATCACCCAGAATTCCCTTTGGCTCAACACCTCTCTCCCTTCTGGAGACAGGTAGTGTGCGACTACACGACTTGATGGGCCCACGGCGACACGGGAGTTTATTTCTGAAGACATATTGATGTATTTTCTCCTTTCTTGAGTCATCTTGATGTACTTGTCTTTATTTTGAGTCATGTCACTAGGTTATCACGTTATCTATCTATGTTTTTTAGGCTAGGGGGTCATATGGGCCCAATTAGATGGGCCTGGCCCATGGGCGCCCTCTTCCTTCCCCCACCCCCTTGCTTATTTGCTTTTAGTATTTTCTCCAGGGACTTTTTGTAAATGTTGGGATCCCTATAAATAGGTCCCCAACCCCCCTTGAGATGGTTAATGAATATTTGAATATTTGAGCATAAGTGCACCCTCCCTCTCTCTCTAGCTCTCTCACTCTCTCTCTCTTTCTCTAGGGGGCGAACCCCTCTCTCTCTCTCTTCCCCCTTCTCTCTCTCTCTCTCCCTTGGGCGAACCTGCCCTTTCACCTCCCCCTCCCCCTGCCACCCCAGCTGCCACCTCACCCTCCAACCCTTCACCTCCCCTAGGCCATTTAATATTCTTCAATTCCCCCACTTCCCAAGCAACCCTTCCCATTCCCCATACACCTTCCCCACCTCCAAGGCACCCATCCCTCTTCCCCAAGCAGCCCCTCCACTCCCCCACACACTCATTCATATCCCCAAGCATTCAAACCCCCACCCCACTACCATTTGCGCAACCCCCTCCATCCACTTACCCCCCCTCCTCTTACCTTGGCCGACCACTCCCTTCCCCCATCTCCTAGCTTCGGCCCCCACTCCCCTCCACCCTCCTGCACCTCCATACCACCTGCTCCACCCCTCTCATCACCCCCACACATCCCTCCCCCATCTGCAATCACCTCCACCCTTCCCTCCATTGCCAAACTCCAATCCCCCTTAACCTAACCCCACCACCATCCCATTCATTCGGTCACATCTGCAGGTGGCAGAAGAAGGCCCATCTTGCAGAAGCTCTCCCGAGTTCATCCGGCGACATCTGAGGGCGTCCGTTACCTTTCTGGAAAGGTCGTCCAGTCCACTACGCAGGCGAGAAAGAATCGTACCATTCCGAGTCCGGAGCTGCCCGGGAGAGCAATTCTCCCTCGACTGCACCAAGCTCCATCTGCAGAGCACCAGAGTTCGACCATAAGCTGAACCACGATTCACAGTGGAGGATTATGACTGAAGTTCCTTCTTCAAAGTTCTTCCTACCCCTGTCCCCGACCAGGAGAAAGAAGCAGAGCTACATTCGGCATCCGGGAGCCAAAGTTCTGATTTTTTCCCCTCCAGTCGCGCGGGACTGCCTTCTCTAGTCTTCTGCGACCAGCACTCACTCATCGGTGTCCCCCAGGCTACCCCGACCTCCGACGGCCTCCCCACCAGTTTTTCTGCAGAGAGCGTTCATCCACAGTTCCATAAATTCTGACGGTTCAAGATTCGGAGCTCGGGAGCCCACGGTACAACCTCTGCATCCTACTGCATCAGATCTGAAGCTGTCAACCCCAGATTCCTTCGTCCTGTTCGAGCCTCAGCCGCGGCCAGCGATGACGTTAGAAGAATTCAGTAAAATTCAGAGGCGTCCCAGCTCCTGTTATGAAGAATTCCCTTCTGGTCTCGTCACCGGAGAAATTCTGGAGTAAGAACTACGACTGCAACAGCGGTGGCCTATCCCCTCTCACAGCAAGCGAGCAGATCCTACGTCGGCTTCCCCTCCTACAACCTCGGCGAGTTTTCCCCTCCCGCCTAGCCGGCTTAGCGCCCCTCCCTGCGTGGAGGTAGTGTTTGGATGTAAGCTTGATTTCCCCACCCTTAGTCCAACCCTCCTGCGTGAGGAGTAGTGTTTGTATTAAGCAGCTCAAGCTACATCGGCGCAGTGTGCGGGATCCACACTTCCCCGCTCGCCCACGTCTCCGAACGGGGTTGGTTTCTTCAAACCAACCAGGTGAACTCTAAACTTTTCTCCATTACTATTTAGTGTCTGTTCATTTAATATCCGTAGACATAGCTCCGTTGTGCATGCGAGCGAGTGCCCGATCCCGGAGCCACCATCTTAGTGTGGTCACCGTGGCTAAAGTGAGAGAGTGGGACCTAGTGCCCCAATTGGCACCGGCCAGCCCCATAAGCGTGGGCTACATACCCTCGGGAGGGCAACCCTAGCCCAGCTGGCACTCTACCAGCAAGGGTCTTGAACCATCACCTCCCCCTAGCATCATTTAGTCACCCCGGGCTCGCGTGTGTGCGACGGTGATTTGGCCCCGATTTATCAACTTAATTGCTATGTGGTTGTGAATGCGGAATAGGTCCTAAGTTTACATTTGCTTGCTGCATACCCCGTAGTGGTATCACATCACAATGGCTTACTGGAATACTCTGATGCGTCAACTCCTTGGGGCAAGAGGGTCGACGCCATCTAATTCAAGTTGCAGAGCACGATAAGTGGATCCCACCTTCAGTCATTATCTGCCACATCAGCCACAAGGGAATAAGGTTTTGTAGCTTCTACCACTCCAGAAGGTTCCCCACGTGAGCAATCATGAGGATAACCAGAAAATCAGGGTGGTGGCCCACCTGCCTCACGTGAACTATTTTGTGCGCGGGAAGACCATAAAATAGGTTCACCCGAGAAGAAAAGATAGTAAGAGGGCAAGAGTAGAACGAGTGAGGCGAACAGCAGAACGAGAAAGGCTGAGAGCAGAACTAGACGAAGGCTGCTGAAAAATCAGATCAGAAGATCATCGCGCCACCAAGACTCTTCTACATTCCAGACGGAGGAGATTCAAGGATCGAAGCTTATGCGTATGGACATAGATCTCTCTGTTGGTGATCTAAATTCCGCTGCGTCCAAGTGCTGAAGTTTGATTTCTTATCTTTTAGTTTTCCTATTGTTTTTGAACATTGTATTCCTCTCCTTCACTGGATTTAGTGAAGAGAGGGTGATTCTGATTCAGCGGGCTGTGCTGAGATCAGGGGTGTCAAGGCTGTTTGCCTTCAAGCTATTTGACAGCGGATCTGAGGATTTGTTCCTCGTTGTCTTCTGTTGGGGTAGTCAACAGTGTAGAGGAATTACTTCCTCGGTTTAGCAAAGCTGTGAAGCTCAGTAGGGTTCCTCACTAGTTGAGTGGGGAGGTGGACGTAGGTCTCCATTGGGTGACCGGACCACCTTAAAATTGTGGTCTCTTGTGGTTTGGTTTAATCTTCGCAATTTGTTCCTCGCTAGATGCATGATAGGCACGCTCTTTGATTGGCTTGGTTCAGTGTTTCAATTAATCATCTAGGTGTGGTGCTTCTGATGCGAATTGCTCTACTATAATTTTTATAAGGTCAACCTATTCACCCCCTCCCCCTCTAGCTTGACCGTCCTCTCGATCCAACACGTGGTATCAGAGCGCCAGGCTCTCTTGCAAAGGTTTCACAGCCTAGAGAGAACTAATGGAGAACAGAGGACTCATGCCTGAGGGGTATGCAGTGAATAGGCCACCATTTTTTGATGGGACTAATTATTCATACTGGAAAAATCGCATGCAAGTATTTTTAAGAGCGCAGGATCATGAAATCTGGAGAGTAGTGAGCAAAGGGCCATACCAAATTGAAGGCGATGAAGAACTCTGGGTGAAGGAGCAAATTCGAAAGTCAAACGTAAATTGGCAAGCCATGAACATTATGCAGTGCTCACTCCATCCCAAGGAATTCTCGCGTGTATCCTCATGCTCCAGCGCAAAAGAAATGTGGGATAGACTCGAGGTAATCTACGAAGGTACCTCAGAGGTAAGAGAGACAAAAACTAACATGTTAATTTCAGAATATGAATCTTTTCGGATGAAACCTGAGGAAAGTGTATCTGAAATGTATGCCAGACTAACTCTTCTTGTGAATGGTCTTATAGGTTTGGGAAAGACCTATAGTGACTATGAGGTAGTTAGGAAGATTCTTAGATCCCTAACTCCAATCTGGCATACCAAAGCCATGGTCGTTGCGGAATCAAGGAACCTTCCCACCACCAAACCAGATGAGCTAATAGGTTCTCTTATGGTTTATGAACTGAACTTTAAAAGAACAGATGAGGACATGAAGAAGAAAAAACCCCTTGCATTGAAGGCTGGTTCCAGCAGCAAGGAAAGCTCAGATGATAGTCAGTCACCTTCATCTGATGATGACTCAAGTGAAATAGCCATGCTTACTAGAAAATTTAGAAAATTCTTAAGAAAGGGAGGTAAGACTGATAGATATAAAGGATATCAGGTAAGAACTAGCTCAAAACTCAAGCCAGAAAATCCTAAGAAATCTGATAAAGTTGTTTGCTACAAATGCAGGAAACAAGGACACATCAAGTCGGAGTGTCCTGAGAATGTGAAAAAGACACAGTCAAAGTGGAGAAACAAAAAGTCCAAGGCCATGCTAAGCTCTTGGAGTGATGAAGAAAAAGATGAAGATGAAGAAAGCACCTCTGAAGAAGAAAGCGAGGTGAAAATGTGCTTCATGGCAAATGGTGATGATCAAGTTGAGGTAACCACTCCCTATGTAGATTTCTCTTGTGATGATTGGGAAGAAGCTTTTAACGAATTGCTGGATAAGTATGAAGGTGTTAAAAAGGAAAATAAATATCTAAAGAAAAAGAAAACTCAAACCAGTCAAGAAGATGATTTGAATGAAAGAGTCAAAACGCTAGATGCTGAAATCGTGTGTCTAAAAAGGGACTTGGAAGAAAAAGATGAGTATAAGAAACAGCTAATTGAAATAAAGAGAGAAAATAATTTTCTATTGAAGATGCATGATGAATTGAAATTAAGAATGCAGAAATTGGAGAAAGAAGTAAAAATTGCTGAAGAGAAATATGAGGCCATTTGTGGAGTCAATGCAAAACTTCAAGAAAATCTGAAGAAATTAGAGGAAGAGAACCTAAGCAAACAAGCATCCCTCAAAAAAATGACACAGGGTAAAAACAACATTGATGTTGTTATGGGAATTAAGTGCAACTTTGGAAAAGAAGGGCTTGGATTCAATACTACTAAAAAGAAAGAACTGGGAACTAGATTGGTGACATTTGTCTCTGGGAAGGACACATCTGAAGAGAGGCAAATGGATGAAAACAAAAAGGATGAGAAGAATGAGGAAGGATCAAAACAATCTAATGAAGTAAGAAAAGAAAAAGGAAATGAGAAAGGGAAGGCAACATTGAATTTTAACAAACAGAAAAGCACATTTATGTTCAAATATGCCTATTCAGGTCAATATAGGAATCCTAGATTTGATTCATCAACCCAACAACAATCTTATAGAATATCAGAGGGCTTAAGGCGTGGTAGAAGTCAACCGCGTCAACGCACTGCTCACATGGCGTCAACGCACCTAGCCTTCCAGAAAGGGCATTCGGTCAGAAACACTCAGATGCGTCGACGCAGTCACTACCATGAGTCAACGCAGTACATGTACTAGAACCCCCATGATAGATATGGTAGGTGGATGAGTCAACGCAGCAACACTAAAGGGTCTACGCACTCAACTCTCAATCAACTAAGAAGCATGCATTCATCTAGAGTCCTTAAGTCAAATTTCCCTAGTACTTCATGGAGTCATCACTATCAATGGCACAGGAATAATCACAAGTCTGCCAAATCATTGAACTTACCATATCAAAGACCTTCACAACAGCAACTATGGATTCCCAAGAGCTTGATATCCTACCTGAACACGTCCTATGGTTTGAAGGGACCCAAGTATATCTGGGTTCCAAAATCTCTTGTTTAAATGTGTTTTGCAGGAGTGTCTTGCAGCTGTACATAATAGGTGGTATCTCGACAGCGGCTGCTCAAGGCACATGACGGGGGATAAAGCAAAATTCTATGTCTTGATGGAGAAAGATGGGGGTCATGTTACATTTGGAGGAAACAATAAAGGGAAAATTATTGGAAAAGGTAAGGTAGGTAAAAATCCTTCGAATTTCATTGATGATGTGTTACTTGTTGATGGCTTAGAATATAATCTACTTAGTATAAGCCAGCTGTGCGATAAAGGAAATAAACTTGATTTCATTCTTGTTGCTAGAAAGGAACAGGGTCGACGCTGGGAGCTTAAAGCGTCCACGCATCAGTTGAAGAAGCCTTCACCAATATCTTCACAAGTTGTTCCACTGCGTCAACGCCAAAATAGAGCAGCGTCGACGCAGCAGTCACAAAGGGAGAGCCAATGGCTTACTGGAATACTCTGATGCGTCAACGCTTTGATCAAGTAGCGTGAACGCAGAAGTTCAAGCATTCCTTGTTGTAGCCTCTGGAGTACCTTGGCAGCGTCGACGCTGTAGTTCGATGGGTCGACGCTGCAGTACGATGGATTGCCATAACTGTCTAAAGCGCAACTAATGAGTGGACGCAGTTGCATCTTGCGTCAACGCACTCAGCATGAAACCTGAAGCTAGAAGAAGGATGCGTCAACTCCTTGGGGCAAGAGGGTCGACGCCATCTAATTCAAGTTGCAGAGCACGATAAGTGGATCCCACCTTCAGTCATTATCTGCCACATCAGCCACAAGCGGATAAGGTTTCGTAGCTTCTACCTTCTACAACTCCAGAAGGTTCCCCACGTGAGCAATCATGAGGATAACCAGAAAATCAGAATGGTGGCCCACCTGCCTCACGTGAACTATTTTGTGCGCGGGAAGACCATAAAATAGGTTCACCCGAGAAGAAATGATAGTAAGAGGGCAAGAGTAGAACGAGTGAGGCGAACAGCAGAACGAGAAAGGCTGAGAGCAGAACTGGACGAAGGCTGCTGAAAAATCAGATCAGAAGATCATCGCGCCACCAAGACTCTTCTACATTCCAGACGGAGGAGATTCAAGGATCGAAGCACATGCGTATGGACATAGATCTCTCTGTTGGTGATCTAAATTCCGCTGCGTCCAAGTGCTGAAGTTTGATTTCTTATCTTTTAGTTTTCTTATTGTTTTTTAACATTGTATTCCTCTCCTTCACTGGATTTAGTGAAGAGAGGGTGATTCTGATTCAGCGGGCTGTGCTGAGATCAGGGGTGTCAAGGCTGTTTGCCTTCAAGCTGTTTGACAGCGGATCTGAGGATTTGTTCCTCGTTGTCTTCTGTTGGGGTAGTCAACAGTGTAGAGGAATTACTTCCTCGGTTTAGCAAAGCTGTGAAGCTCAGCAGGGTTCCTCACTAGTTGAGTGGGGAGGTGGACGTAGGTCTCCATTGGGTGACCGAACCACCTTAAAATTGTGGTCTCTTGTGGTTTGGTTTAATCTTCGCAATTTGTTCCTCGCTAGATGCATGATAGGCACGCTCTTTGATTGGCTTGGTTCAGTGTTTCAATTAATCATCTAGGTGTGGTGCTTCTGATGTGAATTGCTCTACTATACTTTTTATAAGGTCAACCTATTCACCCCCTCCCCCTCTAGCTTGACCGTCCTCTCGATCCAACAAACTCAACCAGCAAGGGAAGAACCAGGCGCTCACCTGATCGGTGTGAAGACACCGATCTCGACTAAAGACGTGGGCGAGTAGGGAAGCGTGGGTACGCGCTCGCACGCTGCGTCGGTGTCGCTCTAACCTAAAATTGGAAAATGTACAACACTACACCTCTCGCAGGAGGGTGATCGTGGGGTGGGGAAGTTAATTTTACAATCAAAACTACCTCCACGCAGGGAGGGGCCTTCAGCCGACCAAGCGTGGGGCGGGGAATTGACGAGACCCGAATCTGTCCACGCAGACTTGGCAAGGATAGCAGGATGAAGAAGACGATGTCACGAGCTGCTCCGACATCAGCAAATAAGCCAAGGCTACTGCCGCTAATACGTTCGATCCCTCCCTTTGCCTACACCTTGTTGCATTTTGCTGAAGTGAAGGAGCTCTGCTTCTTCCTCCTTCTCCTTCAACGGTTACTGCGGCTACTGCATCATCTTCATCCTCCTATTATTCTACGAGAGAAGTTGTTGCATCTTGTTTCCTTCCTGCCGTTGCTGTTACTATTGTGGTTGCTGCTATCAAGCAAGAAGGAGTTGTTTCCCTCTTCTTCCTGTTGGCCGCTCCCTATACACGCGAAGTATCGCAGTTGCTGCTGCTACCTATCTATCTTCCTCCGTTCGAGTTCTTGATCGAGCTGCTGCTGCTGTAGTTGTTCTTGTTATTCTTAGATCTCTTTGTTCGTCGTCCAAGTCAAACCTAAAGAGGTAGGTGTTCTCAAGTCACGAAGCCCAACCTATTAATCACCGTAATTTCATACATATAGGTTATATAGCATGATACCATGTTTTCAGTTTTAGTACCGTATTTTTTACTGCTATTTAGTGAATAGCGACCCTGTCATGGGCGGTGATTTAATGAACGACCACATGCATGGTCGCTAATTCTTCTGGAATGGCGACAGTGGTGAGGGCGTCATTTAATGAATGACCCATTGTCAATTCGCTATTTCTTTAAGCATTTAATAAATATCACATGTTTAAAATTTTATATGTACAAAACTTGACGTTAAAATTATTGCATCATTAGATTTCTGGATTCCTGATAATTTTCTCTATCTATTCGTGTCTTTATTTTCTTGATATTGTGAACTTCCAATCCGTGAATAGTAACATGAGTCTATGATCGTATCTGCCCGGTGCATATCACTAGATAAAGAAAGGGCGACATTCACCTGGCCGCTATTTAAATAATGAACACCCTCATGCAAGGACGCTAATTTGTAAATAACCAGTAAATAGAAGAATACCCTAAAAATTATGAATTCACGACCAAGGACAGGGCGTCATTCATGGAATGAACGCCACTTTACAAAGTCATTGTTTGAAATTGTGGTTATTAATTTCTGGAAAGTACTATAATACACTATCGTAAATTCTATTATTATCTTTGAAATTCTGATATAAAACCCCGAATGAATGACCTTTCAGAAGGTCGCTATTTCATTAAATAGCGCCTTCTGTACAGGCGCAGTTTTCCTGTCTCACGCATTTATCAATTTTCTGGCCCATACCGCGGGTCTATGGCACGATGTCTCAGTCCATAGATGTAGTCCGACATTTCACGTTGTTTACCGTATAGCCCCTAACTCTCTGTGATGATTGAGCCCTCCGCAGGATATTCCTTCCTTTGGACTAGTGATTTCATCATAGAGACCTCCGTAAGTCTACGTGAAGCCTTGGATTCCCTCAAGGCCACCGGGCTGGTTGTACCCAACAAACCCTGGAACCTTTCTTTGTCACGTCACTCTGAAGAACGTGATATTTGGCCCCCAAACAATGCTGTTCTAGCCTCTTTTGAGAAGTGTGCTGTCTGTCCTGAATCTGCGACCTGGACTTAGATGCCAGAAGGAATTGGTGCCCAGTCAGGGGGCGCAGTTTACTGATATAGCGACCATGAGATGGACGCTATTTATGAATGAGTGATTGAATGAGAAGTCGCCAATTCTTCGTGCCTGTACTATTCATAGGAATTAGCGACCACGCATGTGGGCACTATTTCTGTAATTGGTGGTGACTGAGTGGACACCATTTACCCAGATTTAAGTCATGTCTCAGTTTTTTGTGAGGATTAATGATGTGTCATTCTTGTTCAAAGTTCAGTCCTTGAACTCCTTCATTCATGAAATCTCTTACCATCTTACAATAGTTATTTCTTTGGAACTTTATATTGGCTATAACTATAGTGGATGTCTAAATATACATGACTCAATGCTTGTGCATATAGGGCCCGATCTGGTCCTGGGAGGAGCATCCGAAAGTACTTGTGCCCATGGGAGCTATATTGATCATGATGTGGCATTGCACTGAAGTGCATGACTAGCTAGATTTGACATTCTATGACTCGTACTTGACATGACTTGACATGACTTGCGTGACCTGAAATGGGTATTTACTTGCTTGATATTATGATAGCCAATTCACATGACATGACTTGATATGTTTACATGCTTGACCATCTTAATATATATTCTATATGGATGTCTTGAAATCTTGCTTGTTCACTAAACTCTTGATACTCTACTCTCTCCTATCATCATCATGCGCACATGTATAGTTAGACTTGCATTCATGTAACATGTAATTACTTAAAGTAAGCTTGTACTTGAGATACAATTCCTACTGAGCGTTCGCTCACCCTAGTGTTTCTAATATTTTTCAGGTAATTCCGATGACGAGGATCACTTAGAAGGCAACAAACTTGAGTGAAGAGCATAGAGCCATCCAGTCGTAGAAGCGTCTATCTATCCGTGTCTTTTTCTACTTTCTTGAGTGAATCATTGTAATATTCTTTTATTGAGTCAATGTTGTCCTTTAATACTTTTTATTGGGATTATGCAATAGAATTACCTTGAAGGTTGTTATGAATAAAGGATTTGGTTTATCTCTACTTTTACGCGCTCTGTCTGTGTGTCGAATACACTTATGCTCTGATTGACATGATTGATATAACTCGTCACGCATACCGGGTTCCTTCCATGCTCGGGGCATGACAAAGGTGATGTTCCCAGCGTGTGCAAGGTTCGAGGTCAAGTCGAGCATGGAGATCTCCCGATTTGTAGGAAGTGTGTTGGTTTATCCTTGGTTGGAGAGATCACATTTTGCCAAGTTCATCGTCTTGCATTATGTGTTCTGATGGGTTGGCCTCTCTTGTGTGCCATGAAGTCCGTGCGAGATGCATCTTGTGTTGCGGCAATGAGGTTGCCTGTGAGAAGCATTGCCCTTATTCCCTTGATGTGTAAGGGCGTTGGCATTTATTTCGAAAGGATGTGTGCCAATTCAGCGGTGATTGTGAAGACTCATGGCTGGTGTAGTGGTTCCCGATGCGTTGGATCGGAGCCTGCGGAGTTGCAGAGGATTGCTAGATTTAGAGAGAGAGTATGTGCTTGGGTTTGAGGTAATTGGGTCTTTCTTCACCCTGTTCTCCGGAGTTAGCCAGCGAAGTTGAGGATTGTCGGGATGGAGGATCCCGAGTCATCGTTATCGTATTTGCGCGCATAGATCAGAATGCGTAGCAGAAGCGTAGTGAGCTTATAACCCCGTAGGCCCAAGATCGTAGGATTGGTTGCTACGGGAAGATTCCCAAGGATTTGTGTGGAGCATCGGAGGATTGCTTCCTCGGTGTGAGATTATCTCTGGCTATGTAAGCCATGTTGGTTGCCGTGCCATTGTTGGAGGCATTATGGTTCGTGGCACTAGCAGGATGGAGAATCAAGGAAATATGTCGGGAAGGTTGTCGCATGAGTAACTTGTTCCTTTGTTGGAAGCTGTGTCAAGCGTCTGGTTCTAAACCCGAATGAGGTTGCTGAGGAATTGTCAGACGGAAGCCAAGGATGTGATGGTCAGAGTCGGTGGCTTGGTGCACGACGAGCATTGGAAGTTGTGTCCTTAGATGAGATCATGGTTCCCTAGGAGTGATCTCTGAGAGATTATGGGTCCCAGTTGGTAGCTGTGAGCGACTGGTAATGCTAGTTGTGTGATCGGCTATGGAAAGGTCTATATTATCAAGAGGCCCAGTTGAGTCTGAGCGTTTCAGAATGATGTGGAAGAGGACTCGGCGGTGTTAAGAATCTGCGAGGTTTGGGGACTCGTGTGCATTGGTCGCAGAGTCGTCGACTAGAATGATGTGGTGGTGTGGACGCACTTTTTATTAATTAATTAAGATCTATGGTCATTGGGTTTATTAAGTGTGTGGGCGTGCCAGTCACAAAGTGACGATTTATTGTGTGTTCGATCTGACTAATCAGATAATTGTGTAGTTCATGTCGGGACCGAAACCCGCCGCACCATAAAGGTCACGGTGTCATTTACATCCCCTCGGAGAGGGGAACACCCTTGATTAATCACCGGGAATCAGGGCCTCATGGCCAGGAAACAATATCAAGAGAAACAAGCCGATAGCGGTGTCGAATCAGTCAGAAAGCCCGATGTGTAGGGAAGCAAGCACTCGAAATATGTCGGTCACTCAAGGGACCATTTTGATATTCGGACAAGCGTCCGGCTTCAGAAAATCATGATCGTCACGGGAAAAACCGGAGCATATGTATGACGGGGTAGAGCAAATTTATTGTTCAAAGGGATAGGAGACCTTCGGTTGAATCCCGGTTAGAGTGGTCGGGAATCAGCGAGTTTATTGGCCCGGTGGGAGATCGAGTCAGGACCATTCCGGGGGTGCCTCCCGCGGTCCAAACGAGGCTTGCGTGGGCATCGTTAATATTTCCTGTCACATCCCAACGCAGAATATCGGGAATGGCAGTAGAAAATGCTAGTAATGATAACATGCTAAGCTAAGAATTTACATAACGTCATGAACAGAATTAACTCCAAATCTATTAAAATAGCCATCAAACCGACTTAAACATAATCAAGCATAACCTCTACTTGACTCCGTTACAATAACTAACACAAGCTCTAAGGCATAGCTAGATGTAAAACAACTATAACAATCTCAACATATCTACTAGCTGATACACTCCAAGTCATCACTCTGGCCCATTCCCATCCATCTGGGAATCTTCACCTGAGCTGCCTAGAAAGGGGGGAAACAACTATATGAGCGAACGCTCAGTAGGTAACAATAGGCAAGTGTAAGTAATTAACCAGTTAATTACATATTTATATGAAACGGAAAGAAAAGAAATGACGATCAGATGAAATAACATAAAAAGAAAGTGCTAAAGAACAAAATGGAATAACAATATGGCAGGATGATATAACTACAAGAATTTCAAGTTTATGCACAATATAAATAACAGGAAATTACAGGAGATTGGCCAATAAGCAAGAATATAACCAAGTTGAACATAATTCAAGTAAGAGATTAAGAGATCATTGTCATAGACATCACGCTAGTCATGCACTCGGTGCCATGCCTCACCATGTCATTACAAACTCCCATGGGCACTAGTACTTTTCGGGCGCTCTCCCCAGGACCAGACCGGGCCCCTATGATGCGTTGGCATTAATTTATTGGATCCAAGATCCCAAGTTGTCTAGACTTTAATCAAGTTAAAAGGGCAAATTACAATCAAGTACAAACTTACCTCGGAACATCCCAAGGCTAAGTTGAAGAGATACTGTCCAGAATTTCTGTCCAGGAGTTCAAGTTATCAAGAACCATCATGTTCTTGGATTCAAAACCATAAAACATGGAGAAAACTCATCTCTGGGAGATAGGCGGTCACTACTAGGCCGTGCAAGCACTGGGCGGTCAATTCTGAGCCGCTCACGAACTGGACGGTCAATTCTGAGCCGCTCAAGAACTGGGTTGGAGATCAGCCTCCATGAGGTCAAGGTTGAATGAACGATTAAGGGCCGCTCAAAAGTTGGAAGGCAATTACTAGGCCGCGCAAGTCCGCTGAACGGGCACTACTGAACCGCGCCAGATATAGACGGTCAAAAATAAGCCGCGCAGGGCCAGAAGGTAAGAACAAGATATACGGCCAACATTGGGCCACTCAATGGAAGGACGGTCCAATATGGGCCGCCTGTAATATGTACGGTCCAATATAGTCTGCGCAACACAGCGCCCATCAATAAGTTGGAAATTCACCCAAGTGGGCTCCCGGGCTACCATAGACAGGGTGGAACTGAACCAGAGTCCAGCCCACTATCTGTTGGTCGGCCTAGGGCTTACTGGGCTGATCAATTCGGGGTTTGGTCAAAGATGGATCAAGGATAAATGACCAAGGTTAATTGGCAATAACCAGAAGCGAACGGTCTCTGGTTGGCCGCTCAATGATATAGGCGGTCCACTTATGGCCGTTCAATCTCTGTCAGGTCCGAAGGCCTTATGGAGTTGGGCAGTCAATAGGGTGCCGCTGAGGACGTTGAACGATTGAAGACTGGCCGCTTATAAGGATACGCGGTCTGTAGCAAGGCCGTCTAAACCAAAACAGGGGGCTCAGGGAAACGATCGGAGATCGAAGCCTTGGACGGTTCGCAACTGGCAGCCTAGATGGTTTGGCGGTCTATCGGGAGGCCGCGTAACCTCAATAGGTCGTTGCCCCTTCTACCATGCCCGCCTGCGGCGAGGTTGGCTAGGGTTGGGATAAAACATAAAATTTGCATTATATAAAGCATTAAATTTGGGGCTTTACTACCAAAACAAAGAGCACGAAAAACACTACAAGATGCATGAATCAATTTTGTGTTTACAGCCTGAAATTATAACTTAATGGAAAGGGAACAGTTATAACCCTACATGTGACATGCTTCTACTAAAACCAAAAATTCTCGCAGAACACTTGATAAAATTTAGGGCTTTCTATATCAATGAAAAGCTGACACGATGATGCTTCCAACCATATATTATTTGTAGGGTTTGGCTTGCTATCACCTACCTGAATCGGATGAAGAAAGAAGGAGAAAGAAAACCCAAGGCGCTGGTACACGCAGCCCCTAATCGCTGGAGATCTCCCTCGATCTAGCTCCTCTGCAGCCGCCGCTGGTTCTAAACGATTCTAGGGTTAGCGAGCTTCATTTGTATAAGTCACACGCCTTCTAGAGGGTTCTATGCACGGAGTATTTATCTAGGCAAGTTGGGTTGATGCGAACGCCGCCTCAATTGTTGACGCGATCCAAGCTCCACCGATTACATCTTCTAGGGTTAGGATTTCGGGAGATTAAGAGAGGGAAAATGATCCTCTCATCCCGGCCTTTCATTTGCCACTAGTTTGGGCTCATTTGATGGAGTATTGGGCTCGAATTTTGTGTTTCAAGGTATGGTTAACTAAGTGTTTAATTTGGGCTTAATCCACTAATTCAGACTATTTACAGATTTTATTTGGGTTGGTCATAGAAGACAAGTTTGTTAAACGTGTTATCCTCTACAGGAATATAATTTTTTAAGATTTTTATAAAATGGTAAAAATTTAACTTATTCTATTTATTAAGGAATTTCTAATTAATTTCTTGAAAAATCGGGGTATTACACCCTCCCCCACTTAAGGAATTTAGTCCTCCAAATTCAATGAACTTAATAATAAAAAGAGAGAGTGAGACAGCTCACCTAGAATAAGTCAGGGTACTACATCCGCATAGTATCTTCTGACTCCCAAGTAGCTTCTTTAGTTCCACGCCGACTCCAGTGCACTTTAACCATCGGTATGGAACGATTCCTGAGTTGCTGTTGCTTCCGATCCAGAATCTTGATCGGTCTTTCTTCATAAGTCAGATCTTCCTTCAATTCGAAGTCCATATGCTGAATAATGTGAGTGGGATCATACACATATTTCCGTAACATAGACACATGGAAAATATTATGTACTCCAGATAACTAAGGAGGTAGTGCCAAACGGTAAGCAACCTCCCCCACTCTTTTCATAATCTCGAATGGACCAATGTATCTTGGACTCAGTTTGCCCTGAATACCAAACCTTTGAATCCCTCTCGTAGGAGAAACCTTTAGAAACACATGCTCACCAACCTGAAATTCCAAAGCTCTCCTCCTGGTGTCGGCATAACTCTTTTGTCTTGATTGTGCTACTTGCAACCGATCTCTGATAATACGGATGTTCTTGGACGATTCGAAAATGAGATCTGGTCCAAGCCATTGCTTCTCACCTACCTCATCCCAACATAACGGGGATCGACAGCTTCTACCATACAAAACTTCAAATGGAGCCATCTGAATGCTGGCGTGGTAACTGTTGTTGTAGGCGAATTCAACCAATGCCAAGTTATCACTCCAACTACCTCCAAAGTCAATCATGCAGGCTCTAAGCATATCTTCCACTATCTGGTTGGTCCTTTCAGTCTATCCGTCTGTTTGTGGATGGAAAGCAGTACTGAAATTCAGACGAGTTCCCAAGGACTCTTGTAATCCTTTCCAAAAATAAGAAGTGAACCTGGGGTCTCTATCAGACACAATGCTGACTGGTATACCATGTAGTCTTACCACTTCCTTCATATACAAAGCAGCCAAGACATCAACTGCCCATTTAGACTTAATAGATAAGAAATGAGCAGATTTTGTTAATCTGTTGACAATCACCCATATTGCATCAAATCCACTACGAGTCCTAGGTAGACCCATAATGAAATCCATGCCAATGCTCTCCCACTTTCATTGGGGTATATCAAGAGGTTTCAATTTCCCTGCTGGTCTGAAATGCTCAGCCTTGACTTGCTGACAAACCAAGCATCTACTTACGAAGTCCGCAACTTCCCTTTTCATAATCGGCCACCAAAAAGATCTTTTCAAATTCTTAAACATCTTAGTACCTCCAGGATGAATGGTGTATCTGGATCTATGAGCTTCCTCGAGGATCTTACTCTTTATCTCAGCTACATCAGGTACACAAGTTCTTCCTTGAAATAACAATCTTCCATCATCAGCCATCATGAAGTCAGGTCTGTTACTCAAGCTTCCCTTGATCTCTACCAACTCTGGGTCATCATCTTGCAGAGACTTGATTTCCATCAATAATTCGGGCTTAAGTTGAATATGAGCAATCATAACCCGATCCTTGTCAACATTAAGATCAAAACTAGCTAACTGCTCCAGTAATTTCCATTCTTGTAACATGAGGCTTGACAACTTAGCTATAGACTTGCGGCTTAAGACATCTGCCACAACATTACCTTTTCCAGGATGATACTCAATGGAGAAATCAAAGTCCTTCAAATACTCCAGCCATCTTCGCTGCCTCATATTATGTTCCTTCTGAGAAAATATGTATTTCAAACTCTTATGATCTAAAAACACCATAAATGCCTCTCCATACAAGTAGTGCCTCCATATCTTCAAGGCGAACACCACTGCTGCTAGCTCCAAATCATGAACAGGATAATTCTCTCATGCTTCCTCAACTGCCTAGAAGAATAGGCTATCACTTTCCCGTGCTGCATGAGTACACACCATAAACCAATACCTGAAGCATCAGTGTATACAACAAAATCTCCTTCTCCAGAAGGTAAAGCCAAAACAGGTGCAGTAGTCAAACATTCCTTCAAGGTCAGAAAGCTTCGCTCGCAATCTTATGACCAATCAAATTTGATCTCCTTGCGGGTTAATCTTGTCAGAGGTACCGTAATTTTGGAGAAATCTTGAATAAACCTTCGGTAGTAACCTGCTAGGCCTAGGAAACTTCTCACTTCAGTCACATTAGTAGGCTTATCCCAATTCTTTACTGCCTCTACCTTTGAATGATCAACATAAATACCTTCTTTTGTGATGATATGCCCTAGAAAGGACACCTCTTGCAGTCAGAAATCACACTTACTAAACTTGGCATATAACTGATGATCTCTCAATAGTTGTAATGCCATCCTCAAATGTTCAGCATGCTCCTCCTCACTCTTAGAATAAATCAAGATGTCATCAATGAACACCATGACCCATTGATCAAGATAGGGCCGAAACACATCGTTCATCAGCTGCATGAAAGCTGCATGTGTATTCGTTAGCCCAAAAGGTATTACTACAAATTTGAAATGCCCATACCTACTGCGGAAGGCTGTTTTATAGATATCCTCTTCCTTAATTTGTAACTGATGATATCCAGATCGAAGGTCGATCTTAGAAAAATACTGAGCTCCTGCTATCTGATCAAATAACTCATCAATCCTTGGCAATGGATATTTGTTCTTGATAGTCAATTGGTTCAATTGCCGATAATCGATGCACAACCTCATCGAACCATCCTTCTTTCGGACGAATAATATAGGGGCTCCCCACGGGGAAGTACTTGGACGAATGAACCCTTTCTCAAGCAATTCCATCAACTGCTGCTTTAGTTCTCTTAGCTCCGCAGAAGACATACGATAAGGAGCTTTAGAAATAGGAGTCGCACCAGGAATTAGATCAACAGAAAAGATAACTTCCCTTTCAGGAGGAAGTCCTGGTAGTTCCTCAGGAAAGACATCTGGAAAATCTCGGACGATAAAAAAGTCCTCAATCTCAATCTTCTGCTCAGGGGTCACATAAACAAAGGCTAGAAAAGCCTTACATCCTCTCCTCATCAGCTTATCAGCTCGAAGAGCTGAAATAAGTGGAACAGACTTATGGTGTCTAATTCCTATAAAAGAAAGTCATGGGTGTCTAGTGAAAGACACAGAACTAGATCTGCATTGAACATTGGCCTCATACTTAGCCAACCAATCTGCTCCTAGGATTACATCATAATCCTTCATGTCCATACAAACTAAATCAGCTGGCAGATTTTGTTCATTGATCATGACCTTACTGGAAGGATAGAAATACTTAATTGCTGATCCAGAACCAATAGGGGTTCAAATATCTAACGGAGAATTCATTAAAACTGGCTTCACAGCTAAAGACTTCGCAAATCTTCGAGAAATAAAAGAATGAGTGGCACCAGTATCAAAAAGAACAAAAGTTGATTTATCATGTATAATAAGAGTACCTTCGACGAGTCCACCCTCCTCGGCGGGTCCTGCCTCGTCTTCTTGTAGAGCCTGGAGCTTGCCTTGCTACTTCTTGATTCCTTGCGATTTCACCGGGGTAGCTTGCTCAGATAAAAGAGGACACTCGAGAATACGGTGGTCCCCACTACCACAACATAAATAGGTGCCCAACGTGCGCCAGCACTCCTCCATCTTGTGACCTGGACGGTCACAATACTTGCATACACCCTTGAATGGAACAATAGGGCCAGGCTTCTTGTCTTCATTCTTCGGCATCTTGCCCTTCCATGAACCAGACCCGCTAACGGGCCTCTTCCTGCCATGACTGGGCTTGATACTCCCTGAACCAGTATGGTGTTGTTCTTTCTTAACACTCTTCCCATGGATTCTATCTGTCATTTCTAAAGTATCTTCCAATACTTGAGCCTTTCTCACCATCTCGGAATAAGTTTAAATTTCTATCGGTGCCAACTGGTTGATATACTGCAGCTTCAGCCCATTAAGAAAGCACTTAGCCTTCATCTTCTCGGTAGATATCAAGTGAGTAGCATAACGAGATAGCCGAGAGAATTGAGCTTCATATTCAGCTACGGATAGATTTCGTTTCTTCAAAGAAGCAAACTCAGCCGCCTTCTTCTCCTATACTCTATCAGAAAAATATTTACCATTGAAGAATTCCTCGAACTCTTCCCATGTGACTTGTCTATCACCAAGGGTAGCCTTCACTGCGTCCCACCATGTCCTCGCATCACGTTCAAGTTGAAAGCTCGACAAGAGGACACATTCTTGATCACTGCATTGCATCACTTCAAAAATCCTACCTATCTCTTCAAGCCAGTGCTCGGCTTCATCAAGGTCAGTCGAGCCACCAAATCGCGGGGGATTCATCCCACGAAAGTTCCGATAAAGGTCGCCAGTGCCATGGTTTGCAGCTCCTCCTTGGGCCACTTGTTGCAAAGCCTGAGAAAGTCCTTGAACCGTACGCTGCAAGTTCCTCCATTCCGTGCGTTCTCCTGCCATTGCAAAAGCCTACACGCGGAATAGGTTATGTTAGGTTCAATTAAGAATGGATAATGGTGCAATTAGATTATTAACTCATTCCCAGTCTTCTACCCAAATCTCACCAGGTTGGGTCCTTAGACTTATAACAAGGTTATAGGTCCTATGATATCACTTAGGATCCTAGAACTTAGAGAACTTAGGAATATTATAATACCTAGGCTCTGATACCACCAAATTGTCACGCCCCGACGCGGAATATCAGGACTGGCAGTAGAAAATGCTAATAATGATAACATGCTAAGTTAAGAATTTACATAACGTCATGAACAGAAATAACTCCAAATCTATTACAATAGCCATCAAACAGACTTAAACATAATCAAGCATAACCTCTACTTGACTCTGTTACAATAACTAACACAAGCTCTAAGGCATAGCTACATGTAAAACAACTATAACAATCTCAACATATCTACTAGCTGATACACTCCAAGTCATCACTCTGGCCCATTCCCATCCATCTGGGAATCTTCACCTGAGCTGCCTTGAAAGGGGGGAAACAACTATATAAGCGAACGCTCAGTAGGTAACAACAGGCAAGTGTAAGTAATTAACCAATTAATTACATGTTTATATGAAACGGAAAGAAAAGAAATGACGATCGGATGAAACAACATAAAAAGAAAGTGCTAAAGAACGAAATGGAATAACAATATGGCGGGATGATATAACTACAAGAATTGCAAGTTTATGCACAATATAAATAACAGGAAATTGTACGAGATTGGCCAATAAGCAAGAATATAACCAAGTCGAACACGATTCAAGTAAGAGATTAAGAGATCATTGTCATAGACATCACGCTAGTCATGCACTCGGTGCAATGCCTCACCATGTCATTACAAACTCCCATGGACACAAGTACTTTTCGGGCGCTCTCCCTAAGACCAGACCAGGCCCCTATGATGCGTTGGCATTGATTTATTGGATCCAAGATCCCAAGTTATCTAGACTTTAATCAAGTTAAAATGGCCAATTATAATCAAGTACAAACTTACCTCGGAACATCCCAAGGCTAAGTTGAAGAGATACTGTCCAGGAGTTCAAGTTATCAAGAACCATCATGTTGTTGGATTCGAAACCATAAAACACGGAGAAAACTCATCTCTGGGAGATAGGCGGTCACTACTAGGCCGTGCAAGCACTGGGCGGTCAATTATGAGCCGCTCAAGAACTGGATGGTCAATTCTGAGCCACTCAAGAACTGGGTCGGAGATCAGCCTCCACGAGGTCAGGGTTGAACGGACGATTAAGGGCCGCTCAAAAGTTGGACGGCAATTACTAGGCCGCGTAAGTCCGCTGAACGGGCACTACTGAACCGCGCAAGATACAGACGGTCAAAAATAAGCGGCGCAGGGCCAAAAGGTAAGAACAAGATATACGGCCAACATTGGGCCGCTCAATGGAAGGACGGTCCAATATGGGCCGCCTGTAATATGTACGGTCCAATATAGTCCGCGCAACACAGGGCCTATCAATAAGTTGGAAATTCACCCAAGTTGGCTCCGGGCTACCATAGACAGGGTGGAACTGAACTAGAGTCTAGCCCACTATCTGTTGGTCGGCCTAGGGCTTACTGGGCTGATCAATTCGGGGTTTGGTCAAAGATGGATCAAGGATAAATGACCAAGGTTAATTGGCAATAACCAGAAGTGAACGGTCTCTGGTTGGCCGCTCAATGATATAGGCGGTCCACTTATGGCCGTTCAATCTCTGTCAGGTCCGAAGGCCTTATGGAGTTGGGCGGTCAGTAGGGTGCCGCTGAGGACGTTGAACGGTTGAAGACTGGCCGCTTATAAGGATACGCGGTCTGTAGCGAGGCCGTCTAAACCAAAACAGGGGGGTCAGGGAAACGATCAGAGATCGAAGCCTTGGACGGTCTGCAACTGGCTGCCTAGATGGTTGGGCGGTCTATCGGGAGGCCGCGCAACCTCAACAGTTTGCTGCCCCTTCTGCCTTGCCCGCCTCCGGCGAGGTTGGCTAGGGTTGGGATAAAACATAAAATTCGCATGATATAAATCATTAAATTTGGGGCTTTTACTATCAAAAGAAAGAGCACGAAAAACTCTACAAGATGCATGAATCAATTTTGTGTTTACAGCTTGAAATTACTACTTAATGGAAAGGGAACATTTATAACCCTAGATGTGACATGCTTCTACTAAAATAAAAAATTCTCACAGAACACTTGATAAAATTTAGGGCTTTCTACGTCAATGAAAAGCTGACACGATGATGCTTCCAACCATATATTATTTGTAGGGTTTGGCTTGCTATCACCTACCTGAATCGGATGAAGAAGGAAGGAGAAAGAAAACCCAAGGCGCTGGTACACGCAGCCCCTAATCGCTGGAGATCTCCCTCGATCCAGCTCCTCTGTAGCCGCCACTGGTTTTAAACAATTATAGGGTTAGAGAGCTTCATTTTTATAGGTCACACACCTTCTTGAGGGTTCTATGCGCGGAGTATTCATCCACGCAAGTTGGGTTGATGCGAAAGCCGCCGTAATTGTTGACGCAATCCAATCTCCGCCGATTGCATCTCCTAGAGTTAGTGTTTCTGGAGATTAGAAGTGGGGAAATGATCCTCTCATCCTGGCCTTTCATTTGCCACTGGTTTGGGCTCATTTGATGGAGTATTGGGCTCGAATTTTGCGTTTCAAGGTATGGTTAACTAAGTGTTTAATTTGGGCTTAATCCACTAATTCGGCCTATTTACAGATTTTATTTGGGTTGGTCATAGAAGACACGTTTGTTAAATGTGTTATCCTCTACAAGAATATAATTTTCCAAGATTTTTATAAAATGGTCAAAATTTAACTTATTCCATTTATTAAGAAATTTCTAATTAATTTCTTGAAAAATCAGGGTATTACATTTCCGGTGCCGACGGGCAGCGGGAATGTATCTCGGTACTAGATTTCAAAACAAAAACGTGTACAAAGATGGTTGGCTATAGGCCTAGGATGTGGGTCAAGCAATGACCATGGTTGGGGCGAACCTGAGGTGCAAACGTGACTCATGAAGGTCTTATTGATATTCCCACACGTAGGGTTCGGGGAAGACGAGAGCCGTCTCGTTCCATTCAGATTTGTTGGTCATTCATGGACCACTTTATGTTCGGACAAAGATCCGTATTGAAGGCACGACGTAAATGGAAATAAACCCGTACAAATGTATGCCTGAGTTTACGGTAATTTTAATGAAAGAGTGGAAAAGAATCCCAATGGGAACGAGTCCGGTTTGACGAATTATCGACCCAGAGCAACGCCGGATTACAGCCATATCGGGATGGTTCCCAAGGTCCACGTCCAATGCCATGGGGCGTCATTGAGTTTCTCTTCACACACAGTCCAGGGAAACGAAGGACCCAAGGTATGCATGCATGTCGATCACTGGCGGACCATTTCTTGTTCGGACGAAAGTTCGCGTTTGTAGCGTAAAGGACGGTGACAAACCGTACAAATGTCTGCCGCAAGTACGGCAAGTTTAGTTCAATACTAGGATTAGATCTCGGTATATATATGTCGGTCACTAACAGACCATTCATTGTTCGGATGAGAGCCCACGTTTGAAGCATCGAAGACGACGATAAACCGTACGAATGTCTGCCTCGAGTACGGCAAGTTTAATGGGATTGCAGGACCGGATCTCGATAGAAGTGGTCAAGTTGATGGACTATTGGCCCGAGACGGTTTCAAACTATGGCCATGTCAGGGATTTTGAGGTCCACATCTGATACCATGGGCCATCATTGCTTTTCTCTTCACGCACAGTCCGGGGAAGCGAATTGTTAAGTGTGAAGCCCGAACTCGCCAACGTGCGCCCTATCACGCGGATCGACCTGCGCGGTCAGGTCGCGGGGTCCTTTTGATTATAGTAGGGGGTAACTTTTGATTATTGGCTTCGCATTCCTTTCATTTCTTTTTATCGGTTTAGGTCTCTTCTTTTATTTTATTCATTAGTTCCAAGCCTTTTCTTCTATTTAGTTAATTACCTTTTTTTTAATGAGGCACGACAGTTTAACAAAGCAAATGGGTGCGTCGGTTAAGGGAATGCCGAGGGGCACGCCGGTTAAGGGAAACCCAGGGGGGCGCCAGTTAATGAGGGCAAAGGGGAAGAAGGTCACGCCGGGTAATGCCAAGAAGGTAGAGGGGCGCGCCGGTTAATGGGAGCCCCGGGGGCGCGCCGGATAAGGGACCCAAGAGAAGGGGAGCGCGCCGATTTTGCAGGATGAATAGTAAGGCGCACCGGATTAAGGCTCAAATGTTGTGTCCCTGTGATTTTGATGATAGCAAACACTATAAGTCATTTGAATGCATACAATTCTGTTTGTGGTGCAGATGAATGTTTCATTGAAAATCTTATCTCAATTATTGCTGCATTTTAAATATGGCTATGTGGTGTGTGCTTTGGTGCATTTCATAATTGCATTTATCTGGATTGTTTCATGTCATATGTGTTTACTTCATTTAGAACTGCTCATTCAGAACTTGGTACATTCCTTAACTGTGAGCATGGCATGCAGCGTCTCATGAAGTATGTACAACGGACTGTACATGCATCAGTCTTCAAAGTCCATACATTGGACTGTTACACGCATCATTGAAGTCTATACACTAGTCCGTCTCTCCAGTCTGCACAGCCTTCAGATTGGACTTAATGTCTATACAGCTTGCATCGTCTCATGCAACATCTCAAGCCAAGTCCATACATTGGGCCATTCATCAAAGTCCATACATTGCATATTGTTTGTCAAGACAATACATTGCATTGTAGATGCATCGAAGGGAAGTATACACATTGGACTGTTCATATGAAGTCTGTACGTTGGAAGTGTCTTTCTTACTTTGTGACCACACTTCGTGTCGGTTTTTGTTTTCATCTTCGAGTTATTTTCAGCCCATGTCGTCCTCGTTTTCGAGTCGTTTTCCTGTGTCTTCAAGTCATTTTAGTGTAAAGTGTCGTTTCACTTTGTGCCGTTCCCTTTGCTGTTTGATATTTCGTGTTGATTCTCGTATTGATTCACCGATGACCTCGAGTCAACTTAGTCGTTTTGATTGGTCGTTCTTCGTGTTGTTTCTGTGTTTGTGTCTTCGTGTTATCTTTTGTGCTTGTGTCTTCGTGTTATTTTTATGTTTGAGTCTGCATGTTATTTCTGTATTTATGTCTTCGTGTTGTTTTTATGTCTTCGTGTTATTTTTGTGTTTGAGTCTTCATGTTATTTCTGTGTTTGTGTCTTAGTGTTATTTTATGTCTCCGTGTTGCTTCTTTCTATCTTCGTCCAGGTTCCCTCTGATCGCGTGTTTTACTACCATTTTACTCCGTGTTATTTCCTTCTCACCTCGTGCTGTTCTCATCTGACTTCGTGTCGTTCTCTTTGTAGTGTTAGCCTTGTTACTGTGGTACCTCGTGTCGTTCTCTCTTTATCTCGTGCTGTAGTCATCTTATGTACCTCGTGTCGTTCTCTTTGTAGTGTTAGCCTTGTTACTGTGGTACCTCGTGTCGTTTTCTCTTTATCTCGTGCTGAAGTCATCTTATGTACCTCGTGTCGTTCTCTCTTTATCTCGTGTTGTAGTCATCTTATGTACCTCGTGTCGTTCTCTCTTTATCTCGTGCTGTAGTCATCTTATGTACCTCGTGTCGTTCTCAGTATAGTGCACCTTTTGTTGTTCCTACACACCTCGTGCAGCTTTAGCTTGAGTGTCAACCGACTTATTTCAGGTATATATATAGAGAGAGAACCCTGAGTATTAATGGTTTTAATCTCTTTGCAGAAGAAGAAGAAAAACAAGAAGAAGAAGAAGGATTCTGGTTTCAGGATCAAATCCGAACTAGTTTGCTCTATTGTACTGTTCGTGGAGCCTATGCAGAGTGGGCACGTGATATGAGGTTGGCATCTGGCACGTGATCCGAGATGCAGAGGAGCCTCCACGTGGACTGAAGCATTTGGGTGGGAAACGTGGAGAGCACACGCTGCCCTAATCTGATGCTGCTATATATATGTGTCTTCTTCCTCTGAAGAAAGTGCGAGGGCAGAGAGTGACTGAAGAAGAAGCAGCCAGAGCTAAGGGAAGAAGTGCAGAAGAGAAAGAAGAGATAAAGAAAGCTGAGAGCCAGATCGAGAGAGAGCAGAAGATGAAAAAGAGAAGATAAGAAAGGATGATCGAAATGCAGAGAGTGCCTCCACGATATAGAGAATAGAGAAGAAGGAGAAGGCAGAAGCAGTGAGAAGAAGAAGAAGTAAGAAAGAAGAACAAGAAGAAAAGAGAGTTCGTGCTGGGAGAAAGAGAGAAGCAGTAGAAGAAGTTCCTGCTGGACCGTGGATCAAATCTAGGCCAGTCAGCTCCTGCGAGAGCCACATTTGATTTTATATTTTCAGCTTTCTGCTGCTGGGTTTTGTTTTTCCTTTGAACTATTCACTTGTTGTTCTTCCGATCCTCTAGTGTGAGATAGGGTTCCCTCCAGTGTGGAGGAAGAGAGACTTGCGTCTCTAGTTGCCTTTGACTGGGTGTCATTGGTTGTTTCCCTCCGGTTGGGAGGAAGAGAGGTCCGAGACCTCTAGTTTGCAAGTGACTTTGATGTGACACAACCTAGGACTCAACAAGCAAGCACAATTAAGCATTCAAAAACGGACCGATAATAGCAACCGCTCACCCGATCCTCACTAAGACCCGGGGTTACTTGGCAATGCCAAGGGGAGGTTGTGTGGGCTAGGCCCTAGCTAGTAGAGGGCCAGCAAGGCCAAGACTTGATTCCCAATGGATGTGGAAGCCCAAGACAATGGGGCGGACCAAGTGCCAAAGGCACCGGTTTCTCTCTTTTCCCACGGTGATCACTTATAGCACAAGAGCTTAAGGATCGGGCTCTCATTCACGGCCAGCGGAGTTTATGAACTAATATTGAAAGAACAAGCACAAATTAGAGAAAAGTTTGGAGCACTTACTCGACCGGTTTGAAGAAACCGGTCCCGCTCGGAGACGAGGGCAAGCGGGGAAGCGTGGGTTCCCCACACGCCGCGCCGGGGTAGCTTGACTTGTTTAAGCTATTACAACACTACACCCCATGCAAGGGGGGGGATCGTGGGGAAGGGAAGATGATAGTTACAATAAAAACTACCTCCACGCAGGGAGGGGCCTTCAGCCGGCCAAGCGAGGTGGGGAAAACTAGGGCTAAAACGATGATGAAGTGACTATGCTGAATCTGCCTTCTCTCGGCAATTGTGGATAGACAGTCGGTACTGTGGCTGCAGAACGTGATCAAGAATTTTTCCGAGGGCGAGACCTATGGGAAAATCTTTGTTACTAGAACTGGAGTGCCTCTGAATTTTTCCGAATTCTTCTGGGGTCGCTGCTGGCCTGGGCAGGAGCTGGAACAGGGACGCTGATTCTCGGACTGACAGCAACTGGTCACTAACAGCGGGAAGAAGAGGTTGCCTCGGCCGCTCCCGAACTCCGAATCAGGTGCCGCCAGAGCCACTGGAACCGTGGATGAGTCTTCTTTGCAACAGAACTAACGAGGAAGCCAAAAGATGCCGGCGAAGATCAGGGGACTCAGAACAGTGAGTGGGGGTCGGTATAGACTGTGGGAAGCAGAGTCGCACGCCTGAGGAAGAAAATTCGTAACTTCTGCTGCCGGATGCTGAACGGAGTTCTGCTTCTTAGTTATGAAAGTAGACAGGTAGAGGAAGAACTTTACAGCTCGTGGCCTGATTCCTCCAGGGTTTGTCATGGTGAAGCTTTCTCTCTAGATCAGGATCTCTGCAGAGCTAGCTCCTGGTTTCCAACAGTAGGTTGCAGAGAATGCCCCGGCAGGTCCCGACCTTAGAATCAAGCGCCGTCAGAGTCATTGGAATCGTGGATGAGTCCTCTTCGCATCAAAACTGACAGGGAAGCCAACCGATGTCAGAGAAGACTAGGGGATGCAGAACAATGGCAACTGGTCGGTGCAGACTATGAGTAGCAGATCTGCGTAGCTGAGGGAGAAAAATGAGAACTCTGGATCATGAATGCTGAATGAAGTTCTGTTTCTTGATTCTAGAAGTAGACTAGGCGATGAAGAACTTTGAAGAAGAACTCGTGGACTGATTCCTTTGGGGTTCGTCGTGGCAGAGCTTCAATTCTGGCTCAGGTCCTCAGCCAAGGCAGAACTGCGCAGTTGTGGGAGAATGGACCTCCTGGACGGCTCGGAGATCGGAAAAAGATGAAACCACTTCTGTTGCGAAGGAGACTGGTAGACGCTTCCGACGATGGCTCTTGGGTCTTTAAAGTTGTCCGGAGGAAGTTGTGGTGGCCGCTCCAAGTTGCTGGTTCATCTGCAACCTCTGGACAGCAAACTGCAACTTCGAAGTAGCTTCCAATGACCAAGAAAGAAGAAGGGGAAGGGGGTAGATGAGTGTGGGAGTGACCCTTGGTTGTAAGGGGGTCTTGGAGGGGGTGTTCTAAGGTAAGGGAGGTGGAGAATAAGATCTGGAAGAGGGTCCAATAGATGGTGGTAGTGGGGGCTGCGAATTTGGTTGGAATGGAGAGAGGGAGAGGATATTCGAAAATAGGTTTAAGGGTGGGGTTAATTTTTTGTCTTGGGAATGGGGGGGTTGTGTTGGGGAAGGGAAGGGGTGCTTGGGGTAGTGGGAAGGGTGCTTGGGAAAGTGGGAGGGGTAGTTGGGGGTTGGATGGTGAGGAGAGGATTGGTGGAGGGGGTCTTGGGAAGGGGTGGAGTATTGATGAGGGTTGTGGGGAATGGGAAGAGGCTTAAATGGGGTAGGTGGGAAGTGGAGGTGGTTGGGAAGGGAGGAGAGAGAAGAAAATTTGAATTTGGGTGTTGAGGAGAGAGAAAGTGGAGTGAAAAAGAGAGATTAAGAGAGGGAAGGGTGGGGAATCTCTCCCCTAGGGTTTCTCACCCAAAAAATGGAATCTCTCCACTAGATAAGAAGTGTAAACTCTCAAAATTACAAGTTTTTTCATTCATTGATTCATTATGTTGAAATGGGGGGAAATGGGGTCCTATATATAGGAAACCCACATTTCTACAAAAGTCCCTGACAATTGACTCAACAACAAATAACCGAGGGGGTAGGGGAGAGCCCTTGGGCCAAGTCCAATGAATTGGGCCCAATAGCTAACTAGACAATCTAATGACACTCAAACTTAGGGAAATCAACACAAGACCTAGGAACATGGCTCAAATAAAAGGGAAAATACGTCAAATGACTCAAATAAAAAATTATATTGGACTCAAAATTAAATGATTAGACCATGCGGGATGCAAAGGGAGGTGATGTCCCCATCATACTCCCGGGGTGCGGAGAACTCGACTCCGTCGAGTAAGTGTCCTTCCCTCCTTGGAGGGTGTAGAAGTGGTACCGCCCTTAAGCCTTTCGAACGAGACCGTTCCATCCACCTGCCGAGATAGCGCTCGTATACCTTGCTCCTGGTGGTAGTGACATGTTCATTCAATATTCGTTCAATGCGCTCACGCTGGGCTCTCTTGGCTAGTGGACTCTCCTCACGGGTGGGTGCTCTCTCAACGAAGGGAATAGGCTCAATATCCTCACTAGGTACCACCGTGGGTCCCTTATATGGTACTAGGTCGGCGACACTGAATGTGGAACTTACCCCATATTTCTCGGGGAGATCTAACTCATAGGCATGTGCACCAATGCGCCTCAGGACCTGGAAGGGACCAACCCCACGTGGCCTCAATTTGGAGATGGCTCCGGGGGAGAGCCTCTCCGTTCTTACCATCACAAAGTCACCCTCATGGAATTCTTGGTGACGTCGATGAGAGTCGACTTGCCTTATATAAGTCACATTCTTTTTGCTAATGTGCTTGCGGATCTCTTTATGCAATGTTGTGAATGCAGACATTCCGGGGGTGATGGGTGGACCTGGGCAACCAAAAGTAGACCTATCGTGTAATGTTGCAGTGTAGACGTTGGTTAGCCTAGGTGGGCCGGGGCACCCGTAGGTGGCCCTATCATGCAAATTGGTGATAAATATAGGGGGACCCGGACATCCGTAGATGCCTTTGACATGCTTAAGAACCATGATAAATGAAGGTGGACCATGACATCCGAATATGGACCACTCATACTTTCTACTTGACTTGTGGGTGATATGAATGAATGGACCCGACATAGTGTTCATGCCAAGGGGTATGGTAAACCTAGACACATGTGTGCTTTTCCCAAAGGTGACTTCCATGTGTATAGGTGTGGGACAATCTTTGTACTCCCATTGGAAAGGATCGAATGGATCTAAGAAGGTGGTCATCATGGGGTGGGGCACAACCTTATTACCTAGGGATATGTAGCCCAAGGTTATGGCTCCCAAGGTGTAACCCGAGTCTAGGAAGGGGTGGGTTTGATCCATCACGGTGGGTTGGAGTAGGGGAAGGTGGGTGGTGGATAAGGTGGTTGGGCCACATGGGTATCCGTACTCTCATTGGAATGGGTCAAAGGAATCATGGTAAGGGCTACCTAGAGAGAGGAACTCTATGTCCCCAAGGTCCTTACAAGGTGGTGAGTCATCCTCCTCCCAAGTAGTTGGTCCAAGGTCTCTAGTGGGTTGACCGTTCAAGGTACTTGGGATCTCAAGGGGTGGGGAGTAGACCGGGATGGGTTCTTCCTCCAAGGGGAGAAATGGGAGGATCTCACTAGTACAATGCCCACTTGTGCAAAGGGAGGTGATGGAACCGATGGATGGGTGGACAAAGTTGACGGTGCTAGGCTCCAATGGTCCCATGGCTAGTAGGCTGGTTAAGTGGGCTTGCCAATGTAGGCAATCCACAAGGTCTCCCAAGTCTTCCACAGAGTAGAAGTTTTGATAAGTGACATGGGGAGGTCGGGTGGGAACAATTTAGGATTTATATCCCAATGGTGGTGAGCTAGGGAGGGTGGGACATTGCTTGAGCCATTGGAGTATGGACTCATCTATGGTGAGGGTGCCATGTGTGACGGTGCATGGCCTTTGAGGATCCGGACCATGAGGGGTGGGGGAAGATTGAGGCTCTTCTTCTTTATTGGTGGGAGCTTGGGCTTCCTCTATGGTGATAGGAGGGTCCATATGGGCATAAATCTTCCTAAGTTCATTTCTCATCTCAACCCAAGAGTCAATTGGCTCTTGCCTTCCAACTTCCCTTAAGCCTACAATGTTTTGCCATTCATTCCTAGCTTGGCGCCATAGGAAACTTTTGGCATAGTTGACTTGCATAGACCCTGACAGGGTGAACCTCCCAAAGTGGTGATCTATGGAGCTTTCCCATTCTAGATATATACTAGGGTGGGATCCATCAAACACAAAGGCATCTATTGGGTCCAAGCGAGACGAGTAGGCTAAGTAGGAAGTGGCCATGATGATCGAGTGATAAATGCAATGGCCCTAGGACAAGACTTAGTAGAGACAAGTCTAGAACTTGCTCTGATACCAATTGATGTGACACAACCTATGACTCAACAAGCAAGCACAATTAAGCATTCAAAAATAGACCGATAATAGCAACCGCTCACCCGATGCTCACTAAGACCCGGGGTAACTTGGCAATGCCAAGGGGAGGTTGTGTGGGCTAGGCCCTTGCTGGTAGAGGGCCAGCAAGGCCAAGACTTGATTCCCAATGGATGTGGAAGCCCAAGACAATGGGGCGGACCAAGTGCCAAAGGCACCGGTTTCTCTTTTTTCCCACGGTGATGACTTATAGCACAAGAGCTTAAGGATCGGGCTCTCATTCACGGCCAGCGGAGTTTATGAACTAATATTGAAAGAACAAGCACAAATTAGAGCAAAGTTTGGAGTACTTACTCGACCGGTTTGAAGAAACCGGTCCCGCTCGGAGACGAGGGCGAGCGGGGAAGCGTGGGTTCCCCACACGCCGTGCTGGGGTAGCTTAACCTGTTTAAGCTATTACAACACTACACCCCATGCAAGGGGGGATCGTGGGGAAGGGAAGATGATAGTTACAATAAAAACTACCTCCACGTAGGGAGGGGCCTTCAGCCGGCCAAGCGGGGTGGGGAAAACTAGGGCTAAAACGATGATGAAGTGACTATGCTGAATCTGCCTTCTCCCGGCAATTGTGGACAGACAATCGGTACTGTGGCTGCAGAACGTGATCAGAATTTTTCCGAGGGCGAGACCAGTGGGAAAATATTTGTTACTGGAACTGGAGTGCCTCTGAATTTTTATGAATTCTTCTGGGGTCGCTGCTGGCCTGGGCAGGAGCTCGAACAGGGACGTTGATTCTCGGACTAACAGCAACTGGTTACTAATAGCAGGAAGAAGAGGTTGCCTTGGCCGCTCCCGAACTCCGAATCAGGTGCCGCCAGAGCCGCTGGAACCGTGGACGAGTCTTCTTTACAACAGAACTGACGGGGAAGCCGAAAGATGCCGACAAAGATCAGGGACCCAGAATAGTGAGTGGGGGTCGGCACAGACTGTGGGAAGCAGAGTCACACGCCTGAGGAAGAAACTTCATAACTTCTGATGCTGGATGCTGAACGGAGTTCCGCTTCTTTTCTCTGAAAGTAGACAGGGATAGGAAGAAATTTTCAGAAGAGCTCATGGCCTGATTCCTCCGGGGCTTGTCGTGGTGAAGCTTTCTCTGCGGATCACGATCTCTGCAGAGCTAGCTCCTGGTTTCCAACAGCAAGTTGCAGAGGATGCCCCGGCAGCTCCCAACCTCGGAATCAAGCGCCGTTAGAGTCTTTGGAATCGTGGACGAGTCCCCTTCGCAGAAAAACTGATGGGGAAGCCAACCGATGTCGGAGAAGACTAGGGGATGCAGAACAATGGCAACTGGTCGGTGCAGACTATGAGTAGCAGATCTGCGTAGCTGAGGGAGAAAAATGAGAAACTCTGGATCACGAATGCCGAATGAAGTTCTGTTTCTTGATTCTGGAAGTAGACTGGGTGATGAAGAACTTTGAAGAAGAACTCGTGGACTAATTCCTTTGGGGTTCGTCGTGGCAGAGCTTCTAATCTGGCTCAGGTCCTCAGCCGAGGCAGAACTACGCAGTTGTGGGAGAATGGACCTCCTGAACGGCTCGGAGATCGGAAGAAGATGAAACCACTTCTGTTGCGAAGGAGACGGGTAGACGCTTCCGACGATGGCTCTTTGGTCTTCAAACTTATCTGGAGGAAGTCGTGGTGGCCGCTGCAAGTTGCTGGTTCATCTTCAACCTCTGGACAGCAAACTGCAACTTCGAAGTAGCTTCCAATGACCAAGAAAGAAGAAGGGGATGGGGGTCGATGAGTGTGGGAGTGACCCCTGGTTGTAAGGGGGTCTTGGAGGGGGTGTTCTAAGGTGTGGGAGGTGGAGAATAAGGTCTGGAAGAGTGTCCAATAGATGGTGGTAGTGGGGGCTATGAATTTGGTTGGAATGGAGAGAGGGAAAGGATATTCGAAAATAGGTTTAAGGGTGGGGTTAATTTTTTGTCTTGGGAATGGGGGGGGTTGTGTTGGGGAAGGGAAGGGGTGCTTGGGGTAGTGGGAAGGGTGCTTGGGAAAGTGGGAGGGGTAGTTGGGGGTTGGATGATGAGGAGAGGATTGGTGGAGGGGGTCTTGGGAAGGGGTGGAGTATTGATGAGGGTTGTGGGGAATGGGAAGAGGCTTAAATGGGGTAGGTGGGGAGTGGAGGTGGTTGGGAAGGGAGGAGAGAGAAGAAAATTCGAATTTGGGTGTTGAGGAGAGAGAAAGTGGAGTGAAAAAGAGAGATTAAGAGAGGGAAGGGTGGGGAATCTCTCCCCTAGGATTTCTCACCGAAAAAATAGAATCTCTCCACTAGATAAGAAGTGTAAACTCTCAAAATGGTAAGTTTTTTCATTCATTGATTCATTAAGTTGAAATGGGGGGAAATGGGGTCCTATATATAGGAAACCCACATTTCTACAAAAGTCCCTGACAATTGACTCAATAACAAATAACCGAGGGGGTAGGGGAGAGCCCTTGGGCCAAGTCCAATGAATTGGGCCCAATAGCTAACTAGACAATCTAATGACACTCAAACTTAGGGAAATCAACACAAGACCTAGGAACATGACTCAAATAAAAGGGAAAATACATCAAATGACTCAAATAAAAAATTAAATTGGACTCAAAATTAAATGACTAGACCATGCCGGATGTAAAGGGAGGTGATGTCCCCATCAGACTTGGTGTCACTTGTGTTTCCCTCTGGGGTTCAGAGGAAGAGAGACTTGGGTCTCTAGGTTCCCCTCCGGTTTGGAGGAAGGGAGGTTTGGTCCTCCGATTCTGGGCTTGTGGGTAGCAAGTCCAGGGGTTCCCTCCGAGTCTGGAGGAAGAGAGACCGTGTGTCTCTGGTTTCAAGTGACTGGGAGTCACTTGGGGTGTCCCTCCGGTTGGGAGGAAGAGGGGGGTTGTTCCCCTGGTCAAGCTGTTTGGCAGCAGTTGTTGCAGACTGAGTCTGCTGTGCTAGTGTTGCTAGTGGAAGCCTCACTCCGGTTGGGAGTGAGGGGTGGACGTAGGTCTTTGGACCGAACCACCTAAAAATCTCTTGAGCAGTGGTTTATTTGTGTGTTTTGCTTCCGCTAGATGATTGATTAGGAGCGCTCCAAGTGACTCTTCATTTGTTCAGTTGAATTAGTTTCTATTCTGGTATTGTGTTTAGCTTCCGAAGTTTTAATTGGGTGATATTCCTAGCAGGATACATTCACCCCCCCTCTGTATCCAGGGCTTGCACCCTAACAATTGGTATCAGAGCGGTGTCTGCATACAAGGTCCAGCGACCTGCAGATTCGATCTTGCAGTCTTAGGTACTAATTTGTTTTTAGTGCATAAATATTCATGTTGCCTTGAACTTACTCGCTATTTGTTTTTCAATGGCTCTTCCACCCGTCTTTAGTGGTGCTGATTTCAGTCAGTGGTACACTGCTTTACATGCTTATGTAAATTTTGCTAATCCTGATTTGTGAAAATTAATTTCACAAGGTCCTCACACCTTACCAACGAATGTGTCCAAATGGACCGACAGACACAGATCAAAGGATGGAGAAAATCAGAAAGCCTTTAACCTGTTGAAAGCAGCTACTGACAGAGCCTTATGGTCTTGTCTTCATAATTGCAGCTCAGCAAAGGACATCCTGGATCGGCTGAAGCAATTTCACAGGGTAAACGAGGACAGCTGCATGATGGCTAACAGAAGTAATCCAAGTGGCAGCAATCAAGGCAGCAGTCAGACTGAAGAAGATGATGATGATGAGGTAAATCTCTTCGAGAATTTTTCTCTAGAAGATTGGGAGAATGCATATGCTGAATTATTTGAATCTCATGAACTGTTAAGAAAACAGTATAAAAAATTGAAGAAGGGTACTGGTTTAGATAGTTCAAGTTCTCCTTATAGAAATTACGTTGAATTGAAAAATATTCATGATGCCTGTATGTCTGATTTTCTAATGTTGAAGAAACAGATTTCATTATTGAAAACTGAGAATCAAGATCATGTGAAAGATATCTCTGAACTTGAAAAGAAGCTTAGTCTAGCTAGTCATGATTCTGTTCAGAGCAAGAATTTGCTGAAAGAAATTGAATGTGTTAAGTCTGAATTAAACAAGCTGAAATCTGAAAATGATTCTCTTAAAGTGTTCTCCAATAAAAATGATGAAAAATCAGAGAAACTTAGACAGGAGAACAAACTGCTCATTGAAAAGCTTAATGCCATAAAATCTGTAAACATAGAATTACAGAAAGATTCTGAAAAATAACAGGAAATGTTTCATGAATGTCAGTCTCTCTTAGATGAATGGGTACTTGATACTGATCTCCTAGAGCAGAATAGTAAACTGGAAGAGGAAATCAATGAGTTGAAACATCTAAACACCCAGCTGACAGATAGGCTAATGACAATGGAAAAAGGCAAGTGTGTGAGTGTGGATAATTCTGATAGGTTGATGAATGCTGAACAAGAAATTGAGAGTCTGAAAACCATCAACTTAATGTTAAATGGAAATGTCAATTGTAGTGAACGAAAAATAGCTGGATATGAGCTTACTATCACATCCCTTCAACAAGAAGTTGACGATCTTTATAAGTCCCTATCTGAAGCTGACAATGAAACAAAACTAAAACAGGAAGTTGAAAAACTCAAGAGTCTGAATGATGCCTTGCATCAACAAGTCATTTCCTGTGAAACAGATCTGTCCAAATATGAAGCTAAAATTGCTGATTTGAACTTTGAGATTAAAGATTTGAAAAATTCTCTATCAAAATTTGTCAAAGGTAAGGACAATCTGAATAAGCTTCTTGAAAAGAGTGATAACCTTGAAAGAAAAGGATTGGGCTATAGTCCGACAAATAAAAGGAGTAATGGTAATGAAACATCTACTATTTTTGTCAAAGCCACCAATCAGAACACAACCACTGCTCCTTCTATCTTCAAATTCACTGCACAAAAATCCACTGTGAAACCCAAAATTGTGGAACAAAATCAAAAACTGAAAAAGGGTGAAACTTCACAGAAGAAGGATAAATACACTCCTGTTACTATAAAAAGGGCTACACACAATTCACATGATCTCTCACACACTCATATTAAAAAGGGGTCATGTTATTATTGTGAGAAAGGAGGTCACATAATGGAAGATTGCAGATTGATGTTAAAGGATGAGCATACTAGTGGAACCTTACATTCAAGAAATCTTTTTGATAGAAACCATGCTGCTAGGAAGCCTGATGCTTCATGTTATTATTGTGGGAAACAAGGTCACAAATCTTCTGAATGTTGGCTGGTTAGGAATAAGAATCAAACTATTCATGCATATAACAGAAAATCATATAATCATGTTTATAAACCTCATGCTACTGTTACTATACATCCTAAGAACCAGAAACCAGTCACATCATGTAGATACTATGGAAAGTATGGTCACTCTATGGAAACTTGCTATCTGATGGATCATGATGACCATGCTGCTATGAATTTGTTTAGAAAACCTGTCAGGGCTAACGTAGGACCCAAAGCTGCTTGGGTCCCTGCAGGATCAAGATGATCAAATACTTTGCAGGTGTGCCTTGGACGGAGGAATAAAGAAGGGCAAATTAAACCAAGGCACCCAAGTTAATAAAGCCTCTTTCAGGTAAATTCTCTGCACTTCTTGTTCTTAGAATAACTGAATAGCATGTTAAATCCATCGTTGCATATTCATTCATCATCTGCATTGTCAGATTCAAATGTTCTGAACTCTCCTCATACATGATTTGTTCTTTTTATGACAGTCTGAATGAGCATAAATTTTAAAATTATGTTTCAGTGCCCTAATTGCATATCGTGCACTCTGTAAGGGGGAGTTTGACTAATGTTTGCATATCATGATAATCTCATTTGCTGTATGCGTACATGTAGTAAGTAGCACTGCATTTCCTTACATTGAAAAATCTAAAAAGAAATGTCTCATTGCATCTAGATAGGGGGAGCATTCCTGTTTCATCTCTTCACCTCTTGAACTCCTTCTGTCTAGCAATCTGATCCATTCTTGGCAAATATGTGGTTCACTTGAATTCTCTGTTGTCTACACTGATATAGCTGATCTGTCTGTATTCCAGACTCAGCCATTGATTTTGTCTACTATGAATTCAAATGGTAGCTTGTTTCTATCATACACATTTCTTCATATCTTGTCAAGACTGGCCCAAGCTAATCTGACTGAATTCTAGTCTTTAAGGCTTGCTTCTGAATTGCTCTATTCACTCAACTATTGGTATCAGAATTGCTCTCTGCTAATTTCTCTTGACTATGTCATTGATTCAGCCGAATGAGGAAAGATTTAATCAGTGCACCCTAGGCATAAATCAGACATTCTGAAAAGAAGAATCTTCTATTATACTGGCTTAAGAATGTTTTGATAAATCAAATTGATTTAAGCCTAATGTATTTTCTAAGTTTTGATGTAAAAGACTTGAAAATATCTGAATCATCATGCTTAATAAGTCTTAACCAATTACCTCATGAATTTCATGTAAAACTTTCTGAAATCTGAAATTTTAAAAGACATGGCTTTCTTTGGTTAAGATACATGTAGAAAGTATTGTTCTTAATCATTTCAAGTGTACTGAGCCTTGTTTGAAGAATCTGAAAATAGTTAAAATTTAAAGCTAGAGCAATGACTGTGGTCACAGAGAAACTGGATTTTCTATCAATGAAATAGAGTAAGCCCATGTCATGAAGTGCCATAGTTACCTCTTTTCAATATGTTTGAAAGTCTGGCAGAGCAATGGCATGGATGTGTTGAGTAACTGGGGATTTTGGCCTCTGATCAAGGTGTCTCCTCATGTAAAAAGATACTCCACTGCTAACTTTGTTCTCTTTGAGAGGCAATACAGTTGTCACATTGAGTAACTGGGTCATGTCACCTAAGACGTGTTGTGCCTCATGTAAAAAGGTGTTGACTGAACTAAACTTGCTCAAGAAAAATAAGTGCTGCTCAATTGGTGTCAGAAAATTCTGAAAATCTAAAGACAAGCTCAGTCTCATTTATTTCTGTTTAATCTCAATATGATCTTGTGTATTTTCCATAGGAGTCATTGAATTTAAATGGGTAAGATGGAAGGAGGTTAAACATGAATATCAAATGAGTTGTTGGTTCACCTTTATTAAAAGGTGTTTCAGATATGAGTATTGAATTTCCTTGATAAACTTTGAATACATCTCTCTTAAATCATGATGGTCAGTTTAAACTCATTCATAATATATTATAATTGAAGAATCTGAAATTCGTTTACAAAGATTTATGAATTTGGTGTGCTAATGAAAATATGTCTTCCTCATTTATTCACTGTGAATACAGTTTGTGTCTTGCTGATAGATGCTCATCACTTCACTATATCAATTGGCTTCACTCCATCATCTAATCAAGGGGAGCTTTCCTATCTTGCTGAGTGTCTTTCTTAAAGGGGGAAATCTAGTCAGCATTCTTGAGTGTCCCTGTGTTTTTGTTGATATTCTCCCTTCATCTCAATTGGTTTCAACCTTCAAAACATTTCTGATCATATTGCCCTCTATCAATGTGTTTTGATTGACATTGGTTCTCTTTTATGTAACGCACAACTCTCAGAATTTTCTTTGGATAACAAGAGTTCATCCTTGTAGATTTCTCTTGCATCATGGATCATAAGGGTAGAATTCTCTGGTCTGTTTGAGAGACTATATGCATAAGGGGACAATGTGCTAGATTGTCTGATCATGTTGTTTGTCTGCATTAGCTCTATATCTTCTGCCAGGTCAAAGGGGGAGTATTTGTTGCATATGCATGACTGCATAAGTTGTTTGACTAAGGGGGAGAATTGTTTTAATTCCTTCTGATATTGTGTTGCCATCTTCTGCTGAACTATCTTGAGTGTCTCATATGACATCACTAGGTTATCAAAGTATTGTTTTTCTTTTTGATGAAGTCAAAGGGGGAGAATACTTTGATGAGTCTAGTCTGAAAACTCCATTTATTTCATTCATAAGACTCATAGTATTGCCATCATCAAAAAGGGGGAGATTGTTGTGTCCCTGTGATTTTGATGATAGCAAACACTATAAGTCATTTGAATGCATACAATTCTGTTTGTGGTGCAGATGAATGTTTCATTGAAAATCTTATCTGAATTATTGCTGCATTTTAAATATGGCTGTGTGTGCTTTGGTGCATTTCATAATTGCATTTATTTGGATTGTTTCATGTCATATGCGTTTACTTCATTTAGAACTGCTCATTCAGAACTTGGTACATTCCTTAACTGTGAGCATGGCATGCAACGTCTCATGAAGTATGTACAACGGACTGTACATGCATCAATCTTCAAAGTCCATACATTGGACTGTTACACGCATCATTGAAGTCTATACACTAGTCCGTCTCTCCAGTCTGCACAGCCTTCTGATTGGACTTAATGTCTATACAGCTTGCATCGTCTCATGCAGCATCTCAAGCCAAGTCCATACATTGGGCCATTCATCAAAGTCCATACATTGCATATTGTTTGTCAAGCCAATACATTGCACTGTAGATGCATCGAAGGGAAGTATGCACATTGGACTGTTCATATGAAGTCTGTACGTTGGAAGTGTCTTTCTTGCTTTGTGACCACACTTCGTGTCGGTTTCTGTTTTCGTCTTCGAGTTGTTTTCAGCCCATGTCGTCCTCGTTTTCGAGTCATTTTCCTGTGTCTTCAAGTCATTTTAGTGTAAAGTGTCATTTCACTTTGTGCCGTTCCCTTTGCTGTTTGATATTTCGTGTTGATTCTCGTATTGATTCACCGATGACCTCGAGTCAACTTAGTCGTTTTGATTGGTCGTTCTTCATGTTGTTTCTGTGTTTGTGTCTTCGTGTTATCTTTTGTGCTTGTGTCTTCGTGTTATTTTTGTGTTTGAGTCTGCATGTTATTTCTGTATTTGTGTCTTCGTGTTGTTTTTATGTCTTCGTGTTATTTTTGTGTTTGAGTCTTCATGTTATTTCTGTGTTTGTGTCTTAGTGTTATTTTTATGTCTTCGTGTTACTTCTTTCTATCTTTGTCCAGGTTTCCTCTGATCGCGTGTTTTACAACCGTTTTACTCCGTGTTATTTCCTTCTCACCTCGTGCTGTTCTCATCTGACTTCGTGTCGTTCTCTTTGTAGTGTTAGCCTTGTTACTGTGGTACCTCATGTCGTTCTCTCTTTATCTCGTGCTGTAGTCATCTTATGTACCTCGTGTCGTTCTCTTTGTAGTGTTAGCCTTGTTACTGTGGTACCTCGTGTCGTTCTCTCTTTATCTCGTGCTGAAGTCATCTTATGTACCTCATGTCGTTCTCTCTTTATCTCGTGCTGTAGTCATCTTATGTACCTCGTGTCGTTCTCTCTTTATCTCGTGCTGTAGTCATCTTATGTACCTCATGTCGTTCTCAGTATAGTGCACCTTTTGTTGTTCCTACACACCTCGTGCAGCTTTAGCTTGAGTGTCAACCGACTTATTTCAGGTATATATATATAGAGAGAACCCTGAGTATTAATGGTTTTAATCTCTTTGCAGGAGAAGAAGAAAAACAAGAAGAAGAAGAAGGATTCTGGTTTCAGGATCAAATCCGAACCAGTTTGCTCTATTGTACTGTTCGTGGAGCCTATGCAGAGTGGGCACGTGATACGAGGCTGGCATCTGGCACGTGATCGAGATGCAGAGGAGCCTCCACGTGGACTGAAGCATTTGGGCGGGAATCGTGGAGAGCACACGCCGCCCTAATCTGCTGCTGCTATATATATGTGTCTTCTTCCTCTGAAGAAAGTGCGAGGGCAGCGAGTGACTGAAGAAGAAGCAGCTAGAGCTAAGGGAAGAAGTGCAGAAGAGAAAGAAGAGATAGAGAAAGCTGAGAGCCAGATCGAGAGAGCAGAAGATGAAAAAGAGAAGATAAGAAAGGAAGATCGAAATGCAGAGAGTGCCTCCACGATATAGAGAATAGAGAAGAAGGAGAAGGCAGAAGCAGTGAGAAGAAGAAGAAGTAAGAAAGAAGAACAAGAAGAAAAGAGAGTTCGTGCTGGGAGAAAGAGAGAAGCAGTAGAAGAAGTTCCTGCTGGACCGTGGATCAAATCCAGGCCAGCCAGCTCCTGCGAGAGCCACATTTGATTTTATCTTTTCAGCTTTCTATTGCTGGGTTTTGTTTTTCCTTTGAACTATTCACTTGCTGTTCTTTCGATCCTCTAGTGTGAGATCGGGTTCCCTCCGGTGTGGAGGAAGAGAGACTTGCGTCTCTGGTTGCCTTTGACTAGGTGTCATTGGTTGTTTCCCTCCGGTTGGGAGGAAGAGAGGTCCGAGACCTCTAGTTTGCAAGTGACTTGGTGTCACTTGTGTTTCCCTCTAGGGTTCAGAGGAAGAGAGACTTGGGTCTCTAGGTTCCCCTCCGGTTTGGAGGAAGGGAGGTTTGGTCCTCCGGTTCTGGGCTTGTGGGTCGCAAGTCCAGGGGTTCCCTCCGAGTCTGGAGGAAGAGAGACCGTGTGTCTCTGGTTTCCAAGTGACTGGGAGTCACTTGGGGTGTCCCTCCGGTTGGGAGGAAGAGGGGAGGTTGTTCCCCTGGTCAAGCAGTTTGGCAGTAATTGTTGCAGACTGAGTCTGCTGTGCTAGTGTTGCTAGTGGAAGCCTCACTCCGGTTGGGAGTGAGGGGTGGACGTAGGTCTTTGGACCGAACCACATAAAAATCTCTTGAGCAGTGGTTTATTTGTGTGTTTTGCTTCCGCTAGATGATTGATTAGGAGCGCTCCAAGTGACTCTTCATTTGTTCAATTGAATTAGTTTCTATTCTGGTATTGTGTTTAGCTTCCGAAGTTTTAATTGGGTGATATTCCTAGCAGGATACATTCACCCCCCTCTGTATCCAGGGCTTGCACCCTAACATCAAATAGTAATGGAAGCGCACACTGTTCATTCCAAGAATTCAAAGATGGCTTTGAGTGTGAATCTGAACCGGCGCAAGGGTGTACCGCACCGGATTAACCCACGCCGGATTAGGGGCGCGCCGGGTTAATTTCTGTGGGTTTTTATTCAATCTTCTTTCATTCTGTTCTTGTTTCTTCAACCTACAGAGTGACTTGTTGATTGGTTTATTCATTTAATTGATGGATTAATTTGATAGAGAGGAAGATTAAGCATTTAATCGTTTGTCAAGGTAAATTATCGTGAAGGTTAAAGTGTTTTGTTCAGAGGGGTTTGTTATGCAGGAACCTGGAGGTTCAGTTTGATTCAGAGGCTTCAAACATATGCTATTCTTATCCTCAGAGAATAGTTTGTTTGTTCATTCTTGTATGCATTTGGTTCTTATTGTTCTTGGCCCTGGCAAAAATCGGGCAACATCTCCCCCGGACTGAGGCTTGCCAGAGATAAATAGAGGAACACCAAACGGATTGCTCCGAGGTGAACCTCAAAATGCAAACCTCACGGCGGTCCAATAACCCAGATGTGAGTGTGGAAAAGCTCGAGGACTAGCCTTCAAGAGCTCTCACAGCTCACGGGTGATAGTTTCATGAAGCGGGACAAATGTATGCCACGAGGCCATGAATGTTCATCCCCTAACGGACTCCTTCGAAGGCCATGCTATGGAGAAGCAAGCTTCGAAGGGCCCTGGATGAGGAGAAGGCAGAGAGAAAGAGAGGGAAGCAGAAGAACACCACATGTTGAAAAACAAGCTTTTCTTTTTATTCATTTGCAAAGGGAAAGATAGCGGCGAATCTACCCTAAAGCAAAAAAGGGGGGAATACATCAGAGAGAAAGGAAGGAATAAATCGATGGCGGAAGGGGAACGGATCACAAGCTCCTCCCCCTCTGAGCTCACCTCTCTTCTCTCACACTCAATCTCTCTTTTTCTTCACCCAGCAGGCACAGGGACGGGGCTTATTCTTCTTCAGAAATCTCTCTGCTTCTTTTCTGCCTCTCTAGCTTTCTCTCTCTTCTGAACCGCCCCTTTCAACGAACCAACCTCCCATATATATAGAACGGGTTGCGTTTCCTGAAGAATGGCCAGTGGGGGAGGGTTCCCACCATCTCTGCCTTGTTCGCAGCAACGTCGGGAGTTGACTCGTTGCGCTGGCTGCTGCTGATTCATGCCGTACACTACCGTTCATCCGAGGATAGGATGTTCGTGAGTTTGCTGGGAGATCTTCTACTGCTTCCACCTTCGATGCATGCCTTCGCCGCTGCGCTATCGAACAGATGTGGAGATAGAGCTTCGAGCATTGAATGCCCTCTAGGCACCAGACTGATGTGAAAATAGGGTATCGAAATGGCATGGAGTTGTGCCTGTCGGATTAGCAGCACACAAGGGGGCGCGCGCCGGTTTAAGGCTTGATGGAGGGGCGCGCCGGTTTAAGGCCCAAGTAAGGGCCCGCTGGTTTAAGTGCAGGCCACGTCGGTTTAGACTTCGTCTCAGCTTCGTGACTATTCGGATGGGCGCTTGTCCTTTCGTGTTGCTTTAGTTGTAATGCACCACCTCCGGGGTGTTTAGTTCAGGGCCTCTGAATCCTGATTCGGACCTTTGACTGATCTCCGGCGCGTGGCGAACATGTGTTCGAATTCCTGAGTTTCTTTTGATTCGACCTTCGGTAATGCCGACTGGAGAGCCGGGGCCATCTCTTCTGCCCGAAGGGCTTCTTTGTTGGACCTACTTGGAGGAGGTATGGAGTTTATTCGGCCTTTCCGTCTCCAACTTGCTCTTGGGTGCGTAGACATGAGTGCCGTATGATCATCATTATCAATTTTTTGACGTCCACAGGTGGCAGGCGGCACTTGTCTGTTCTGGAGGCATGTGCCGAGGATCGTTTAAGTGTTGTCCTGTGGCTCTGTGATGAGAGCGGAGCCAGTGATTGGTAGGCGTCGATCAGGAGTAATTGAGATGAGATAGGATTTGATGAGATAGGACGATGGACTCCACCTGTGTGCAAGATTGCTTGAGGAAGTTGACATTGGATGGTGATCCTTGGTCTAGTGACCAGCATGGGAGGATTTCCCTGTAAGCTTGAGTCGAGTGAGGTGAGGACCAAGGATTCTAGAATCTTGTCATTTGGTTTCACCGTGCTCCCCTGAGAGGCAAGAGTTGGCATGAGGATAGGTCCGGATGCGGTGTCCGAGTGAGGAATGGCTCGAGATGCGGTAATGACCAGTGAGAGTCAGCAGATGGCTTGTCAAAATTTGTAATGCGATTATTGGATCTGGGGATGGACCAGGAAAGAAGGAAGAAGTCGAGCGAGTGAAGGCTTCCCATTGACAAGTGTCTGGTGACCGGTGTATGATCTTTCACAGACAGAAGATGCTGGTTGTAGTGAGTTGAGAATGGCAAGAGTCGTGTGCAAGCGAGGCCTTTGGTGGCCGTTTCCATGTATGCCTTTTCCCGGATGGGATCTAGGCTTTGTCAAAGTTTGAGTTCTAACAGAGCTGGTCCAGTGCGATTATTGGCATTCGGCTTGCCAGGTGTAAGATGGTCCATGGAGTAGAGCCGACGGATTTGTGGCAGTCAGTTGTAATGACTGTGTGAGCAGGTGGAAGCTCAGTGATGGTCGTCCCTTGTGGAGGGCATGAGATTAGTCAGCTGGTAGCGAAGCTGATGTTCGATTGATCCGCCTAGCATGGTATTTGATCGGTGGCTGTTTCTCGTAACGAGGATTGCGTTTCCTCGATGAGCGAGATTGTGGCAGCCATGCCATAGTTGGAATTTCGTGGTGGCTGAGGCAACGCCAGACTTGTTCCCTTTTATGTTATGCCTGCTCTGATGATCGATGTGTGTTGTGAGTAGAGCGAGGCATGTTGATTGTGGTCAAGGTCTGGCTGTGTCCCTCAGGATTCGTGTCTCCGCGAGTAGCGAGGTTTCTGAGCTGGTGGAGCTCTCGGAGCATTGCCAGCTGGGTGCGTTGTTCTTCTCCTGTGCCTTGGTGGTTGCCTCAATTTCGAGGATGAAATTTCTGTAAGGAGTGGAGGACTATAACACCCCAGAAATTTTTTCATTTTTTCGGATCAGGATCTGTGAGTTCGGAGCGTCGTTGTGAGTCCCAGAACGTGTTTTGGGCTTTACGCAGGTTTGTGTATGATGAGCCTTCGGAACCCTGTTCAGGGTGAACTGATGTGTTGTCGGGTTTCAAAACATTGCAGGGGCGTTGTGCATTTTCTGAGGATCGTGGGAAGTATTTTTCCCTATTTTTGGTTTTTTCCCGAATCGCAGAATTTTTGCGTGGGTTTTCTATTTAAACCCCCTCACCCATTTCTCTCTCCCCATCTCTCATTTCTCTCACTCTCTCCCTCTCTCTTCTCTCTCACATTCTCTCCTCTCCCCCGCTCTTCTTCGGGCGGCCGACAGAGATGGACGAGGGTGTGGTGGCGACGTTCATGGGGCGAGGAGCAACTTGGACAGGGTGAGAATCAAGGCGTGGTGGCGGGAGGAAGCTCGGGTGCACGTTCGTGAACCGGCGGGGGTTCGTGGGGCGTTTTGCGACGGAACGGCGTCCACGGTGCGTGGAATCTTCAATGGAGGTAGGGGGATAGATCCTTAACCCATTTACTTCCTTTTTCGTGTGTTTGGTAGCCCGTGGTGAGCCGAGCGTGGGTTTATTACCGTTGAAGGGAAAATCATGTTTTTAGGGCGTGCGACAGTTTCATCGGATCGAACACCGTTTTCCTTCTTTCTTCCCTCCATTTTTGTATTTTGGAACCCAGGGGATGGTCTCCAATGTTTTCCCCTCGATCCGGGGTTGAGTGGGTGTGGAAACCGGGCTCTAGGGTTTAGATCGGATGGGTTCCTGCCGTATTCGGTCGACCGGCTGGTTGGGTTCGGTCGACCGAACGGTGCAACGCGCAGGGGCGAACCCAGGCGGGTTCGGTCGACCGACCGCTGGTCGGCGATCGATCGAACCCCTGTGGGTGCGTCGACGCGGCAGGGGCGGTCGACTGACCGCCGGTCAGCGGTCGACCGAACCCCTTTGATCGACCGACCAAGGAGCTTTGGTCAACCGAACTGTGCCCCTCTTGCCTGTTTTGGGTCCCAGTCGGTCTGGTTGAGACCCAATGACTGACCTTTGTCGCCGTGAATGTCCCGGACACCTCGTGGGTACCATGACCGTGTTTTTGGGTGTCCGGAGGTAGCGTTTTACCTCGATTAGCATGCCTATGGGTTTTAAGGGTTTGGGTGACCCTTTCGTGTTTCGGGCTTCTGTGTTACACTTGGTCGAGTCGCCGTGTATTGGAATGAGTGCGGAAGGTTATTCCCGCACATCATGAGCTTCTCTGGAAAGCGGTTTCTGTGTGGGCCATGTGTGTGGCTTGTGGCCTGTGAGTCCTATTACCCAGCCAAGGGTTGGAGGCTTTCTTAGGTTCCCGTTTGAAGGGATTAAGTCAGTGGTTATGTCCCGCATCCAAAGCTATATCGTACTATGGATCCTGACCTAAGAGTAGTCCAGATTGACGACCTAGGGCATCTTATGCAATGGCCTTGACCTGAGTCTTGTGACTCAAGGGCCATTGGGTTTAATAGGTTTAGTAGACTGCCTAGAGTCCGGTGACATCATGCCACCTATTTTCTGAGCTAATTTATGACAGGGCTCATACGTAGCCTATTCGTATTCTGTGGGCTTCTCCCAAGAGTCATTTTGCTCAGTCATCCCCCACTAGTCGTAGCTTGCTTTTGCACGCGTGCGCATACCCACCAGGGAGTAGGTGGAGAGCCACACCCAGGAGAGACGGTTTGTAGGCTGGTCACCGTAGGGCCTCCCCTGTAGCGGCTCGAGTCCGGGCTGGGAGGAAAACCAACTAGAGGGCCTGACATGTGCAGTCAGTCAGTGTATGCACACATGGTCGGGGACTTCGGACGTGTGCTAACGAGCATGACCCCAACTAGACCCTTGTTTCGTGGTTACTAGTACGGTGTCTCATTGTTGCCTGGGGCGAGGGAGACACCTGAGGCACGGACTAAGACGTCAGTGGATGCATCTGGCCTTACTTCTAGTGGGCAGTACTCCTGTCACACGAGACGGGTTTTCCCATGTTTTACGGTTACTTTTCCAGCATTTCTCGACACCGAGGTCTAGGGTTTTCGGTAGCGTTATCGAGGATTTTCCCTAGACAACACCGGGTTCACGACAACGAGGTCGTGACCGTGCTCCCAGACCGCGTGGTCTTGGGCCAGGCCTTAGTCAGCGAGGATAGGCCTCCGCGACAATGTTGTAGTGGTGTTTCTCCTGGCAACGTAGCCAGTGTTTCCCCGTTAGTCCGGTGGTCTCTCGACTACGAGTTCGGGGTGTGTTTCCCGATACAGTAGGAGTAGATTTAGAGCCGAGGGTTTACCGACCGCCGTGTTTACTGTTTTGCTGTTGTTGCTGCTTTCCGTTACCGCCATTATTTATGGTTGGGGTTCCGAGGGACCCCTATAGAGCCAGTGAGATGAGGCTTACCCCCTGCTTTTCAAGTGTGGCAGTTCCTCCTCAAGGTTCAGAGGTGTAGCATGGAGGTTCATAGTTTCCAGCTCGCCGGGACGAGTGTTCACTCGACATTGGGTACGTTTTATTTTTGTAGACTGTACTTTTTGGACTAGACTCTATAGTTAATTTATTATTATTATTGTTCCTACTTTATTTCTTATTCCTGTATACCTCCCCCCCACTCACACACACCCTTTAGCCCTTCCGAGCCCCCCGGCTCGTGGGCGGCTGACCAGGATTCGAATGATATCGGGTCCTTCCCGGTATCCGGATCTTGGGTCGTTACACCTAGCCCATTGGGTTGAGCTTATATCTATGCACGATCCACTCAAATATCGCCTCAGACAGCCCGTCCTCTTAGGCAGACTAGAAAAATGGGCTCTCGTACTGATGGAGTACGATATTACTTACGTCCCAAGAAAAGCAATCAAGGGACAGGGCATGGCTGAATTCTTGGCAGCCCATCCAGTACCGGATGACTCACCTCTCAACACGGAGCTCCCTGACGAGGAGTCCCATACTATCCAGTCACAACAACGTGTTGAACAGAGCGGAGATGTCTTACATTACTGGCAGAGAGACACCGTCATAGCCAATGTACCTTGCTGGGAGCTCTACTTCTATGGCGCTTCCCGAGGGATTATCGGGAGTAATCAAAGTCCAGCCATCATGGCAGGTGCCGACATCATCTTCCTAACCCCTCAGGGCAGAGTTTTGTACAACTCATGCACTCTCATGAAATCCCTAACCAATAATGAAGCAGGGTATGAAGCTCTAATCATCGGGATCCAGATGGCTCTCAACATGGGCATCAAATGACTTAAAGCCTATAGGGACTCCCAGCTCGTAGTCCCACAAGTCCTCGGCATTTACGACGTGCGGAAACAAGAGTTAGTTCCATACCACACCGCCGTCACCAGACTGACCCAGAAGTTCTATTTCTTTGAAATAAATCATGTTCCCATGAGTAATAATGCTCAGGCAGATGCCCTGGCCAAATTGGCTACGGCCATCAAGCTTCCGCCCGAGGGTGAAGTTGACATTACTATCAAGCACAGAAGGTTGATGCCAAGTACGCTCAAGGATGAAGCCGGCCTCACCATCTACTAGTTTCATGACCTCGATCCGGACACCCATCCAGAAGAAGAAGATTGGCGTGAGCCTATCATCAAATTCAAGTAAGGCTGGCTCCCTCCTGACTGAGCTCAAAGAGTCCAGCTACGTCGCCAGGCAACGTCATATGAGCTGATCGGTGACTCTCTGTATAAATCCATGAAAAGGACAAGTCGATCCTTCTGAGATGTGTCTCCCCACCCGAAGCTCGAGCCATCATGTAGGAACTCCATTCAAGACTATGTGTCACTCATTAGGCCGGAGACAGAATGAATAATACCATCAAGCTTAAAGGCTTCTATTGGCCAACCTTGTATGCGAACTACACTCAGTATGCCCATACATGTCATCAATGCCAAGCGTTTGGCCAGGTGCCCGTAAGACCTCCAAACCAGCTACATCCCACGGCCCCCACGTGGCCGTACGCGGTGTGGGGTATGGACATCGCGGGACCCTTCCCGCCATCCTCCAAAGGCCACAAGTACATTCTGGTCACCACCGACTACTTCTCTTGATGGGCTGAAGCCATTCCCCTGCGAGAAGTCATCGGCGAAATAGTAGCCATATTCATCCGACACTGCATCATCTACCGATTCGGTACCCCCAATCGCATAGTGTCAGACAATGGCACACCATTCAAAAATAGGGCCGTATATCAACTAGCAACGAAATTCCACATCGATTGGAGAACCTCTTCAGTCTACAACCCTCAAGCTAAGGGCCTAGCAGAGGCCTTCAACAAAACCCTCTGCAAGCTTCTGGCTAAAATGGTTAGCCACTGGAAGTGAGATTGGGGTGAAAATGTGTTCGAGGCGTTATGGGCCTATCAAACAATCTACAAGACCCCTACGAGATGCTCACCATTCTCTCTTGTTTACGAAGTAGAAGCCGCCATCCCCATTGTGATCCAGTTAGCCTCTTACCGCGTAGCGGTTCACACCGGCTTTGTCGGCCCAGACACAGATGAATACCAGAGAAGGCTAGAATAGCTCGCCAGCTTAGAAGGCAAGCGGCTCGAGGCCTACCGGCACCTACAAGTATACCAAGCTCGCGTGGCTTGAGCCTATGATTAGCTCGTCAAACAGTGAGCCTTGAAGCAAGGTGACATCGTCATGATCAAGGAAAAAGAAGTCATGGTGGGGCGCTCCAGTGGAAAATTGTAACCTAATTGGCTCCATACATCATTCATGATGTCTACGAGGGTGGGGTCTACATGGTTGTAGACCACAAGGGTTATAAGTTGTTCCCACCTCTCAACGGTAAACATATGAAGTTATACCATGCCCTAGAGCATGAGTTCGTGCGCCACCCAGAATAAGGCACGCGCCTCAGCCGTCACTAGTGGCACCAGACCCTCTGAGGGGCGGGGCCAGCCACCTCTTCCGGTCTTTCCTCCCAGTGAAGCAGTAGGGCCAACCAGGCCCTCCCAGAGCCACCATTATGCACTTGCAGAGGTCGGCCTCCCAGCTTCAGCCCCACAATCACAAGAGTGAGGACGCCCGGCACCAGCAACGATTCAGCCGCCAGGCTCCCAGGTAAGAAAAAAAAATGGGATTAAAAATAAGGATACCTCGGCGGACTCGATCGTCCTCTTCACAAGGAGGCGACTGGGGGCAAAAAGGCCAACAACCTGGCTGAGGTGAAAACCTTAAAGGGTGTCTCAGGTAAAATTGGGTAACCCCTCGACGTGAAAACCCGCAAGGGCGCATCGAAAAAATCTAAAGGGGGTCGGCTCTGGCAAAAACCCGAAAGGGCAGTAGAGCCGGTAATATGAAAAAAAAATCTCTCTCCACCAGTCAGGGTGACTATCCACCCACCTCTCAACAAATCATAAGTCTTTCCAGTCAAAACATGCCAGTCCCTGGCAAATACATATCTCTAATTCATTGACCCTGCTCTTCCGAGTTAGGTTTATATCACCTAGGTTGGCTCATTTTACACTCGGCCTCCGCTCCGTTGTAGCGAGCCTGCATACCCAGTATCCACACATTATCCCAGTTATTTATCCCAGCTAACCTCAGTCTTAGCCAATTCCCAGACCCCCTTCATTCTATGACAATACACCATAAATACCTTCAACCCAGAAGCTCCAGTAGCCAGTTCGTCATGGTTCACCACCATGATCCCAGTCACCATTTCAATGTCTACAGATTCCATGACTCACCAGTTATAACTCCCGTCACACTCTACCAAGATATAATGACCCTTGGGGGCCATGCCTCAGTACCCTGCAAAAGTCCTAACCAGGGCCACAACAATATCAAGTCTTCAACAACACAAACCTTAGGTCACGTCCCCTGACAGTAGTATGCTACGGACGACAATCCCCAGATTCAAATAAATAAATAAATAATAAAGAAAAAATGACAAAATATGGTGTTAAAAATAGAGATACCATGGTGGTCTCTGTTAGCTCCCTCCACAGAACTACTGAGGGTAAAAAATTGCCACCAACTCAGCTGAGGTGAAAACCCACAAGGGCGTCTCAGGCAAAATCGAGTAACCCCTCGGTGTGAAAACCCGCAAGGGCGCACCGAAAAAAGCTAAAGGTGGCCAGCTCTGGCGAAAACCCGCAAGGGCGGTAGAGTTGGTAACAAGAAAATCTCTCCTCTTCCTCTCTACTCTCCAATGATGAAAGTTGTCGACCGCGACGCCTCGCCGATGGCAAGCTCAACACCACTACGTAGTATGATGGCCGTCACACCCCCGAGGGTTGGTCGCCACTAGTCCCCAGTTCTAGTATTCGACTACCAACCTCGGCGGTCAGCCGACCAGTTCCAGTCTCCAGGTCCATCATTTGGCTACACACCTCAGTGGTTAGCCGACCAGTCCCAGTACTGGTCCCAGTATCCGGCTACAACACCTTAAGCGGTCAACTGACCAGCTCCAGTTCTGGTCTCAGTACCAGTTCTGTTGTGACCGGTGCGATAGATTTAGAGGGGGGTGAATGAATCAACCCTTTAAAAATTTTTGCCTAAGTAAAATATAATGCTCACAACTACGGAATTAAAGCCTAAAGGAATGAATTAAACTCCAGATCTAAACCATGTAAGCTATAAGGAATTCACTGCTCTTCTAGACACGGTGGTTCTCATGGAGCCGAAATCAAATAATCTGTATGCACACTTGATTCCACCGGACTAACAAAGCAAATATATGGAGCGCACCTATGCATGCATCTATCGCCAATCAGATAGAAGAACAACCCACGAAGATAATGAATTTTTAGGTGGTTCGGTCCTCAGACCTACATCCACCCCACACTCAAATCCGAGTGTGGATTCCGCTGATACACAGCTTAAACCACTGGGCCTCACAGCTTGCCTACAACCGCTGAGCATCACAGCTTGCTTCCGCTGGGCAATACAGCTTAGCCATCCGTTGACTCACAGCTTGACCGCTGGGGATTACAGCTTAACCCGACCGCTGGGGACTACAGCTTAACCCGACCAGTGGAATCCTCCACTGCAAACGCTGAGCAATACAGCTTAGCTCTGCTGACTAATAGCTTGAAGAAAGGTAAAAGAGAAAACAAGAAAATGGGAAATCACAGCAACAGGAAGCTATATGCGATAAAACACAATATGTCTCTCAACAGAGCTGACTGGCCTAGATTTGATCCACGGTCTAGTAAAGACTGATCTTCAGACTGCTCTCTTCTTCTCTCGATCTCACTGTCTTTCCTCTATTTCTTATCTCTTTTCTTCTTCTTCTTCTCGAGCTCTCTGTCTCACTTTCTTTCTCTTTCTCTTCTACTTCTTCACTCTTTTTCTTCTTCTGGATCGTGCAGGCTCTCTCTCTACTTCTGCTCTTCTATCACGGTCAGTTTTCTCCAGAAGGAGAAGTCCTCTTTATATAGCAGTTCCAGCAGGAGCAACACTGGGCGTGTGATTCCCACACCTTCCCGTCCAGAAGGTTCATCCACGTGTCATCATCCTGTCATCCCTTCCAACCTCGGATCACGTGCCAGGCACCAACCTCGGGTCACATGCCCAATCATCAGCTTGAATCAATCTACATGAAGAGAAGAAAGGGATGCATCGAGTTAGTTCTGGATTTGAACTCAGCGTGTACAGACATGATACAGAATATAGGCAAGTATGTACATCGATGATGAGTGTTCAGGCATGCTTTTTACGAATGTACAGACTTTGTATATAATGCGCAGAGCCATGAACAGACTTTATCTTGAAGGATGTATATGTATAAAGGAATGACGATGCATGCACAAGGAATGTACGGACTTAACATGAGACGCTAAGTGAGACGATGATGCTGTACAGACTTTGAGAGACGATGCATGCACAAGACGCTAAGTGAGACGATGATGCTGTACAGACTTTGAGAGATGATGCATGCACAAGACGCTAAGTGAGACACTAAGTGAGATGCTAAGCGAGACGGTAAGACAATGTGCAGACTTGATCGTTGCAGGCAGACGTTGTATAGACTTTAAATCAAGAGATGATGCATGTACAAACGATGCAATGTACAGACTCTGCGTGTGTGCGACCAGAAAGTGTGCAGACTTGCTAAAAAGGAGTGTGCAGACTTGCTAAAAAGGAATGTGCACACTTGCTATAGATGTATAGACTTTGTGCATGAAGTAAGGCAAACGGATGTATAGACTTGTGTGTGCATTCATGCAATGTATAGACTTTGTGTGTGTTGGCAGACAAGGCTGCACCGACTTCATGTCGTGTGGAGTGTAAACGATGTACAGACTTTATGCACGGACATGAAGCGCTATGTGAGACACAACATGAGACGCTAAGTGAGACGGAGAATGATGAACTTGCTGGCAGACGATGCATAGACTTAATATGAGACGCATAGACTTTGTGTGTGCATATGCCAAGACCATGTACAGACTTGAAGAAATGCATGCAACGATGTACAGACTTGACCGATGCAAACTATGCAGAACTCTGTACAGACTTTAAGTGATGCATGTAGTGATGTACAGACTTGTCGTGCATGAAGCAAAAGGGTTGCATGGACTTTGTAGAATGCAGTTGTGCACGGACTATATGCTCCAAACAATCGTGCACCAACTATATGCATGACGTTGTACAGACTTGCTGTATGCATGAAATAGCCGAATGCACTGTCTTCCTATATGCTTAAGCAGGACTTTCATTTAGACAGAGATGTTCATGATATACAATGCTAACTCATAGTGTTTGCTATCATCAAAATCACAGGGGCACAACAATCTCCCCCTTTTTGATGATGGCAACACTATGAGTCAGACTGATTCATGTCAAACTATTCTCCCCCTTTGACTTCATCAAAAAGAAAATAGTTTGAGATGAGAAATTCAAATATGCATGCAATGATTGAATGAAAGTCTCCCCCTTTGGCAATAATATCCCACTTTGAGAATAAAGATCAGAAAAGTTCTGAAGGCTGAAACCAATTATGATGAAAGGAGATATCAACAAAAGCACAGGGATAATCAAGCAATACCACAATCTGTAAGCATAGTGCATTTGATTAAGATGCCAATGAATGGATGAGGAAGAAGGGTTTTTATCAGCACACCAAATTCATAAATCTTGATAAACGGATTTCAGACTCTTCAATTATAATAGATTATGGATGATCTTCAACTTACTATCATGATTTAAGAATGATGAATCCAAGTTTATCAGGAAAATTCATTACTCATGTCTGAAACATCTTTTAATAGAAATGAACCAAATAAAAACTCATCTGATATTCATGTTTAATCTCCCTCCATCTTACTCAATTAAAGCTCAATGACTCCTTTGGAAGTTACACAAGATAGTATTGAGATTAAACAGAGAAAAATGTGTCTGACTTTATCTTTAGTTTTTCAGAATTTTCTATTAATCAGCACTTATTTCTTGAGCAAGTTTGGTTAAGTCAACACTTTTTTTTTACGTGAGGCACAACACGTCTTAGGTGAAGTGACCTAGTTACTCAGTGTGACAACCATATTGCCTCTCAAAGAGAACATAGTTAGCAATTTGGAGTGTCTTTTTACATGAGGAGACACCTTGATCAGAGGCCAGAATCCCCAGTTACTCAACACAACCATGCCATTGCTCTGCCAGATTTTCAAACATTTTTTATAAGAGAGGTAACTATGGCACTTCATGACATGGGGTTGCTCTATTTCTTTGATAGAGAACTTAGTTTATCTGTGACCAAAGTCATTGCTCTGACCAAGATTTCTTTCAAGTATTTTTAGATTATACAGACATTTCTCATATCACTGAAAAGCTTAAGAACAATACCAACAACATGTATCTTAACCAAGGAAAGCTATGGTTTTAAAATTTCAGATTTCAGAAGGTTTTGCATGAAATTACATGAGATAGTTGGTTAAGATTTATTAAACAAATGATTCAGATACTTTCAAGTCTTTTAGATCAAAACTTAATGAATACATTAGTCTTAAATCAATTTGATTCATCAGACATTCTTAAGCCAGTATAATAGAAGATTCTTCTTTTCAGAATATTTCTGATTTATGATTAGGGTGCACTGACTAAAATCTTTCCTCATTTAGATGAATCAACATTGACATTGCAGCAAATCAGAGGAGTCAACAAAGCATTTTTATTGAGAGAATAGCAGAAAGCAATCATGATGAGACAGGGGTTGAACGTTAGAACAGTGCAGTTTAGAAATCAATAGCTGAGTCTGGAGTACAGACAGAACAGCTACACAAGTGGAGACAGTAGTGAATTCAAGTGAACCACACATTTGCCAAGAGAATGGATCAGATTGCTAGACAGAATGAGTTCAAGAGGTGAAGAAGTGATCAAACATGAATGCTCCCCCTGTCTAGATGCAATGAAATATCTTTTTAGGTTTTTCAAATTTTATGACATGCACTACTCTTCAAATGCAACAACAGTCAAACTCCCCCTGACAAAGTGCATGACATGCAATTAAAGCACTGCTCATGATTTTAAAGTTTATGCTCAAGGAGAATTCATGCTTGTTCAATCAGAGAGAGAAACTATCAAATGCATCAAGTTCATTTCAAATTTTCAGAAAGTTTCAATTAAACACAAATCAGATCAATAGGATGCTCAACCATCTCAAACAAGCAATTTTCAGATGATGAAATTTAAATAGTGTTCAGAACTGACCTGAAGAGTAGAATCCTAGGATTTTTTTTTTGAGTGCCTTGGCTAAATTACCCCTCTTTTTTCATTCCAAGGCACACCTGCAACGTTTTGATCATTTTGATCCTGTAGGGACCCAAACAGCCTTGGGTCCCGTATTAACCCTATCAAGTGTTCTAAACAATTTCTTAGCAACATGGTCATCAAATTCCATCAGAAAATAATCAAACATAGAATGTCCAAATTTTTCACAATAATAACATGAAATCACAGAATTTTTATTTTTATTATTCATATTAGCAGAAGCATGATGCCCATGTGCATGTGCATGAGTATGAAGATTTTGTGTATGAGCATGATTGTTTCTTTTATTTACATGAAAATTTTCTTTTCCATAATCAGCCAACCAATAATTAGCAGCTTTGTGGCCTAGCTTACCACAGTTAAAACATAACAAGGTTGTCCTGATATGGTTCCTATCAAGCACATTCCATTTTACAGGGAAGTTAACAAACTTGGATTTAACAGTGTTTCCTTGAGTATGCCAACAGTCCTTGACCGTATGGCCATACTTTCCACATTCAAACCACCTAACATGGTTACTTCTAGATCCAGAATTATTCCTATAATTCCCTGACCAACACTCAACAACCTTATAACCTGGCTTGTTGCAATTGAAGCAAGTGATGTGCTGGTTAAACTTGAGTTTGTTTCTTTTGTACCCATGATGATTTGCAGTGTATCTAGCTGTAGATTGTGATAAATCCACACATGAGGAGTTTAAATACGAAAAAAAAACATAAGGGGGAGAGATTATATAATAATAAATAAAAGAAGCACGTGGTGCTACTAAGGAGGGTGATCGCTAGAGGGGTTACCTCAAGAAGAAACAAAGAAGATCGCGAATACCTAGTGGAAAATAGAACGCGGGATGGATTGTGAATTCCTCCTCCTCCTTCAATCGGCCGGCCGATGAAGGGGGTTTTCCTTTATTGATTACCCTTGCAAAAAAGACAAAACAAACAAACAAAAGAAGTGGATCAACCAAGTGAACGTAGTATCAATCCCGAATAGATGATATGATGATGAATAGAGAATAAAACATGCGCACCTTTTTTTTTGTTTTAAAACCCCTAAAGAGTTAGGGAAAGAGAAGATATGATGAAACTAATGCAAAAGAAGAAAACCGTATGATGATCGATGAAGAAAACACAATTAGATAAGCAAGAAAAACCACTGCTGTCCCTGATGACAGTAAAGGGAACCGAAACTGATGCTGTTGGCAGGAAGAAAAAGGAAGCAGAGAGTTCTAAAGATCGTGCAGGAAGAAGGTGGATAGCCTCTGTAAATTCAGCATCTATGCATAAAAAAAACTCTGACCTCGGTAACCTGCTCCCGTAACCTGCCAACCTCGCGCGAGGTCGATCAAGACATCCCTATATAGGGTTCCAGATCCAAGATAACCTCAGATTTGGAAGGATAAGAACGGGCAATGATCAAAAGAAGGCAGGACTCTAGTTCCAATTCAAGCAAGGAGACCATTAAAGGCAGGGAACTCTCCAGGAAAGACGAGTTTAAGCAGGACACCGAAGGATAAAACACGACCTTCAGAAGGGCGTCAAATCACAAATTGACGGCCTACATCAAGACGTTACTCAAAAACATGACCAGGATCAAGGGCGTCACTTCTCGGATTTAATTTTGGCAATAAAACTTACTTTATTTGAAAATTATGAGAAAACGCCTGAGATGAAGGCGTTACTTGAAAACACGCCCTGAGGAAGGACGTTAATCAATAATTAGAATTTATTTTGAAACTGGATAATACCAGGAATTGACGCCCTCACATTTGGTTGTCCTTTCTTTTGAACAAGCCCTAGATAAGGTCGCTATTTAAAACACGCCCCTCTTCAGGTCGCTAATCACAAAAATGCAAAGATCAAACCAAAAACACACAAAAATAGAAAAACTTCATATTATGAATGTATTGAAGTTCACTTTGGGGCGTCAACATAGTGACATGAGATTTGATCAACATAGCGTCAATTTTGACGTGTCTACAGCTGCCCCGCCTTGGCGTCTGCTTTGCAAGAGAGTGAGACGAAATGGAGTGAAAGTGCAACAAACGGAATGAAGTGGAACGAACTGATAAGTAGATGCCAAGGTGTGATGTGACACGCCTCAGACACTAAGCATTGGAAATCTTTCCAAGATTTAAAGTGAAATAACTCCGAGTGATTCCAAGGAAGCATCGATTTGTTGGATAAAGGAGATTAAACTAAGCAAGTAAAAATGTGCGCATGGCACGATAAGGAGACACCATTGGAGAGCGGTTACCAGCCAACATGGACGTGCTACAACCAAGGCGTATTTGTGAGAAAAATAAAGGGAATTGAGATGGAGATCCAGCAAAGGGACATTTTCAAGTAATCAGCCTAAGCGGCTTCAAAGAGAATAAAGTACTCAATTTGGAATGGAATATCTCATGTCAACTCAATCAAGAGCGAGTGACCTTCATTATTGCCATAATATGAAGATTTTCAGCATGAAGCTCAAAGTCCTACATGATGCATGCTGGGCTAAAAGAAAAGATAAGACAAACTAAAAATATAGAAAATAATCAAGGATAATATTGTTAAGCCATCTAGATTTGGTCAAGAATCCAGATCTCTGAGCTGACACTAAGCCGAAGCCCGTTTGTCCGTGCATCAACTCAAAAAGTGGAACCATCGTCCTAGACCTTCAACGACTCAACGGCCTATCCGTGTGATCAAGACTTTCCTGGAACTATCACTGTTTTTGATGAAGGGGAACTCAAATTCCAGGTTCATCATAACCACAAGGTCCTTGATATATTATAATAGCGTAAAATACCATATAGTAATAATGCTTACAAGAACAGCATGATGATACTTCCACAGTGATCCGGGCATCTCGAAACCTGCAATCTTCTGCACTCGAAAACTCATTAGCCCTCCCATAATTTCAATATGAATAACCCTCAATTCAAAGCATGACATGATCATAAGTGCTTAATAAAATAAAACTCCAACGAAATAATAGCACTTAAGTTCATCAGAGAATGTAGGGAAACAAATTCATAAGCTCACAAATTCACGCCTGTACTGAATAGCGTCAAAACATGAAAGGCGCCTGTGGAAGAGGGCGTCAAAAAGATAGACACGCCCTTCACTAAGGCGTGAAATGCATCGAGAGTTCACGAGGAAAACGACCCACTCAAGGGCGTTAAATAAAACACGACCTCAGTCAGGTCGTCAATTCAACAGTTGACGCCTTAACAGAAGGTGTTAATTAAGCACAAACTTCCGTTTCGATTCGAGAGCAAAACCCAATCCTAATGGCATAAACTTTCTAACTCCGAACAGCCTTAAGACTCCCCGGACACCTATAAAGGGAAGACAATTCCTCAAATCAATCAAATCCTCCGAGCTCTGTTTCTTCTGCTGCTTCTTCCTATCTATTCTTCTGCAGGCACCGCAACCGTCCGAGCTTATTCCTGCAAACCGAAGATGGAGAGGGCGATTAAGAGGTCCAAAGCTTCCACTCCCAGGCTAACCGAGATCAACGGGCATATCAGCAGTAGAATCTCCATGAACCAGGCAAAGATAAAATCCTTCTGTTCTTTTCCACTTTTGTCTTAAATGTTCTTCTCTTCTGCATGCTCATTTATCCTTCTTTCTCTGCATTGTTCTTCCTTTCTTCCTTCCACAGGACTTCCCGAATGTCCCAGGAGCAAGGAGATTTACAAAAATTAAGTGGCTGCCTCTTATACTCTCCTAATTTTCTTCAGATATGAGGGTGTACTTAACAAGATGGCACCTTCTAGGTCTAGTTACCCATGCCAAACATTACGATCAAATTCATCTTGACTGGGCAGCTATAGGAGCTCTTGTAGAGATATGGCATCCTTCTACTCATACCTTTCTCTTCTCTACCTTTGAAGCCACGATCCTATTAGAAGAATTGGAGATGATCTTGGGCTTAAAGAGAATGAAGCAAGGGGATGAGGAAAAGATGGCCATCATGCCAAAACCAATTTCCTCTCATGAGCTATTAACAAGCTTGATATCTAGCCCCAACCTAGTGAATCAAATCAAAGCCACTAAAGGAATCAATCTTCTAAAGCTCGCCTCATGGATGTACAAGAGAGCAGATCAAGCCAAAGAAGATGAAGAGATAGAGCGGGCAGCAAAGGCCTTCGTGGTGTGCTTGGCAGGAGCAATCTTATTCCCATCCACAGAGGACTTTCTAGAAGAGGCCCAATTAAGCGCCATAGTGAGCTTATGGGAAGGAGATAGAGTTGGACCGGCTATTCTAGCCTATCTCTATAGCGGGCTAACCTCGGCGGCGATGGGAAGGCCCATCTACGGATGCATGCTAGCACTCTCTAGTTGGGTAGACCTTCACTTCAAATTCGATCCATGTGATGAAACCCAACAATCCTCAAGAATCTTCTCAAAAAGCCCACTCTCTTATATGACCGGTTCACTTGGGATAAGCAATAGAGTGACGAACCGGATTCCTCAAATCAAGAAGAGAGTGGAATGGAGAGAGCACCTCAAAGTAATGCCAAAGAATCTCTTCACTTGCGCCCCGAGAATACTCAAGACTCAAGAGCTCCGTGCAAGATTTTCTCCTGGGACGGACCTTAGACTCATAGGCGCTTCAGAATTCATCTTGTACAATTCACATCGGTGCCTTCCTCAACTCGGGCTTCCACGGCAAGTATTCGAGGATCCATCACACCTTCCTCCTATCAAGACACGGGACCTTGGCAACAATGAAGATGGTGAAGAATGCACAACTATTCAAGCTCTATGAAAAATCAATAAAACCCATCAACCTGTAGAAAGCATGGAAGAAGACAGAGATGAATGGAAATCTCATGTTATAGCTCTAAGAAAATTGAGGCCCAAAGTGGCTCATTAATCATTGTAATCTTTTTCTTCCAATAAATCAATGATAATTTTCTGATTGAGCCAATAACACAGTGATTCTGATCAAATCTTCCAATAACATGCGATTCTGTTACAAATAACGACTCAGTCAATGCCGTGAATTCCAAAGTGACGCCTCAGCCATTGTCGTCTTCCATGATTGATCGCTCATAACTAACGCCTTCACCAATGGGCGTTAACTGAAAAACGTCCTAGGACAAGGCGTTAATTCGATTCATATTCCAAAAAATATTCGTTGAAATTCCAAAAGTAACGCCTTCAGAAAAGTCACGTTTCATTCAAATAACGCCTCAAGCACAGACGTTAATACAGAAAAGTAATAATTGCTTCAATCACATCAATCAATCCCCATTCAATGCGCCTGACGACGGTTATCATTCCCCATGCAAACAAAAGTAACGCCTCAAGAAATGTCGTCAATTATCAATAAACGCCCTGGTTTCAGTCGTTAATTCCATAAAACACGGCCTTCCTTAAGTCGTGAATTCTTTTTGACCGTTCGACTTAACTTTCCCTCTTTTCTTCTTCTTCGTCCGTCCTCTTTCCCTCTTTCTCTCTTCTTCTGCAACCCTAACCGAACCCAACCCCATCTCTCATTCTCTCTCTCTATCTCTTCCTCCCCTCTACACACCCTAGCCCTAGCCATGGCCGGAGGAGGCTTGAAACGACAACGGGTGGCGGCGCTTGAGGTGGTGGACCTGGGTGAAGATGCCCACGATGAAGACGCCGTGGAGGCTCCGCCGGCGGCGATGGCCGGCGACGAAGAAGAAGATGAGGGAGGTGAGGATGATGCTGGTGAAGCCGCAGAAGAAGAAGAAGGCGAAGATGGCGAGGAACAAGGTGGTGGAGAAGAAGAAGGAGGTGGTGATGAGCCACCGCCCACGGCGGCGGCTCCTCCCCGTGCCGGCCAACTACGGCGACCGCGTTAGCCACAAGGACCAAAGCACAAGAAGGTAGGCCCCTAAACCCAATTCCCATTTTTTATTTTTATTTTTATTTTTCCTATAATTTCCATAGCTCTCGGGGTATAAACCCTGCAACCCAGAAAGAAGACGCCCTCAGGGGCGTCACGTTTTAGAAATGAAACGCCCAACCCAAGGGCGTTAATTAAATTATTTCCCTGAAAAATAATTAACCCCATGAGAACACGCCCTGCATCATGTCGCCCATTTAAATTCATCATTTTTCATATCATGCTGTTAATTACCGTTAATTCCCATGCTTTAATTATTTTCCATGAATTATTCGCATGATGTTATCTTTATTTTATTTTTCTAAAAAACTTGAAAACAACACCCCCCACCAGGGCGTTAATTCAACAATAGACGACCAAACCAGCGGTCGTCCATTCATTAATTTTTGATTAAATTAACGGACCCATTTTGGAAAATGCCCCACCCAAGGGCGTGACTTGAAATATTCTTTAAGAATTTCAGAAATTAACCATAGAACCACGCCCAACACAGAGGCGTTTCTTAGATAACAGCGACCTAGGATAGGTCGTAAATTCAAAGCACACTTAAGAACCACGCCCCCCTTAGGGGCGTTAATTCAACAAACCATGACCTGAGGATGGTAGTTAATTAAATCAAACATTAACATTTCAAACCAAGGTAGTTAAGTGAATTTCAACAAGAATAATTGAACAATTAAACCAAAATTTCTTCCTTCATGCGTGCAGGGGTTGATGAGGACACGGATCTCCTGGGTCATGGTCCGAGCAGCATACTACGGCCTCCCCGAGTTTCAGAGAGCTAGGGTAGATGCCATGGGATTTGGGGTTTTCCTTAGCATAGAGCCAGTCAGACCCGACCTACCACTTATCCAGGTTCTACGGGAGAGATGGGACAGGACTAGCCGGGCATTCTTGATGCCATGGGGGCATATGGTTCCTACCCTAGAGGATGTAGCCAGGATCACGGGACTGAGGGTAGATGGTGAGGCTGTGAGCGGGATTACCTACCCTGACTACACTGAGTTTGCCCAGAGGTTGCTAGGGCTAGAGATGGTCTACGAGACGCCTAGCGAGTGTAGGACTATCTTCCGCACCGACCTGACTACAGTGATGGGTTTAGGGAATGCTAGGCATAGGTCCGGAGAGTCCTTATAGCAGTTCTCTCGGAGGTTGATAGACGGGGCTAGGGCGGTCTACTGCCAGGACCCAGCTGACAGAGAGAGAGCGGACCGAGACCTGAGGAGGTTTCTACTGCTGCTACTAGGGAGGCTATTGCTCGGTACGAAGGGCGACATCATCAACTGTCGATTCCTGGGCATTCTCGAGGACCTGGAGGCAGTTGGCAGCTATGCCTGGGGAGCGGCATTGCTGGCGCATATGATGGCCGACCTGTCCACGGGGACAGGTCGAGAGACGACCGTCAGTGGCTTCTCACCTTTTCTTCTGGTATGCATTTTTCTCTTTTTCTTCTCTTATTATTATTATTTTTTATACGTATGAATGCCTTACTAATGCAATGCATGGATGCAGGTTTGGAGCCACCTATACATGCCAATGGGGTGCGTTGACCCACGGCCTGGAGGTGAGGGAGCTTTCCCTCTAACGCGGCACTGGCTGCCGGTGGTGTTTGGAGCCCCACTGGGCTACGAGCTATGGGTGCTACGGAGAGAGTTCTGAGACTTCCCATCCTCGCTGGTATGTATGAATGTTATGCATCTTTCTTTTGCATTTATTTTGAATTTATTATGATGATGATGAAATGATGACATGTATGTTTATGAATGCAGGTGCAGTGGAGACCCTATGAGGGGATGACAGACGAGGGCCAGCCGTGGGACGTAGCGGGCCGTCCTCGCTTTGAGCATGAGCTATGGGTTCACTGCTTGAGCGAGATCGAGCCGTTACGGCTTAGGTTGGTGATGAGGACCCTGGGCCTACACCAGGAGTGGGTAGAGGTCGGTGAGCCACGCGGCATCGGGAAGAAGACGCGTGGTCATACGAAGGTGACCGACTGGAGAGTGCAGTTCGAGGAGCAGTACGCCGACTGGCAGCGAGGCGGGACCAGAGTCACCTCTCGGGCGACTGACAGCTCCGAGTACCTTCGGCGCTACTGGGAGGTATACGCCGGCCGACCCCAGATGAGGGTCTTAGGGGTATGTATGAATGCAATTATTTCTAAATTAAATGCAAATGCTTATGTTTCTATCATGTGACTAACATGTAATGAATGCAGGATGCGCGGGACATAGCGGCGATGGATGCACAGGCCCACTTACACAGCCTGGAGGACCAGCTGGCCGCCACACGGGCCGACCTAGAGACCCTGGTGAGTGTTTAAATTATTTCTATATGCAAATGTATTCTTTTTGTTGAATTATTCATGATTAGCCACTGACGATCTCCATGAATGCAGCGTGCCCAGCAGGGAGTAGTGAGGAGAGACCCTGGGGAGGCCTCCAGCTCGAGAGGGCCCAGTGCAGAGGTGACTGCACTGGCAGAGCAGTTAGCTGGAGCGACCGCACGAGCTGAGGTAGCAAAGCGCGATCTCGCTTCACGGGTAAATTCCAAAACACAAATCCATTCTAATATTGATTATATAATTGTGCACTGATGGAATTCATTTTACAAACTGAGGAGCTTCGAGCTGCTCTTACCTGCGTCGATGAGGGCTTCCGTGCGACGAGCACACAGGTGAGTGGTTTAATCATGTATTGCTTGAATTGCTAGATTACTGAATCATTGCATTAATTGTGGAATTGATGATTTACTTACCTGTTTGCAGGCGACTCAGCTTCAGGCGGTACGTACCGAGTTGGCGATCCGTGATCAGCGGATCTCAGAGCTAGAGAGGTCGCTGAGGCGTCGAGAGGAGCTGCCTCAGGACGTGGCTGAGCTGCGGGTGGCCCTTGAGCTGGAGAGACGGGAGCGTGCCCGGGAGCGCGAGGAGCGTGCTCGTGAGCGGGAGGAGTACCAGGCGGAGTGTGCCCGGCACCTTGAGCTTCAGCAGGCGGAGCGTGCCCGGTACCAGGAGCAGGTAGCAGCACGCGAGCGAGAGCTGGCAGACTCGAGGACCCAGTTGATCCTTTCTCAGGAGCGGCTACGAGTGTCTGAGGAGCGTCTCCAGCGAGGGCGTGAGCGAGCACGGGCTGCGGGGTACTCCTTCACCAGCTCTACCTTTGTGGCGGGCTCTTCCCTCCGAGAGAGGAGCGAGGCAGGGGGTCAGGTTCGGGTTCCAGCTTCTTCACGGGGGCCCGTGCCTCCTCCACCAGCGCCAGCTCGGGACGGCAAGGAGGAGGTTGAGAGTAGAAGAGAGGAGGGTGGAGGCGAGAGCTGAGAGACTTACTTGTACTCCTCCACCCTCACACATGTACTCAGACATTCATGATGTATATATATATGAGATTGACATGCTTTTGTTACCTGAGCACTTTGTGTGGTTGTGGCCTTGTGTTTGTGTACTTTCCTCTTTCCATGTTCTTCGTCTTTACTTTGCTTTGCCCTGTTTCTGCGACTGTAATCCACACTTTGAACAAATAGGTTAATTCATCTGTTCGACTTGGCCCCTTGCTTAATAAGCAAGGGGTGCCTTTACTTTTGACCTTAATGGCGGGTCAAGGGGCCAAGCCTTTAATCAAACAAGGTAAATAAAATATCTGATGACGGGGAGATGCATCATGCAAGCACGCATATGCAAACCATAAATAAAAGATGCCCATGTAAAAGAATGCAAGCATACATCGTGAAGAAATGCATTTTTTTTCTTTTTTCTTTTCTCTCATTTATATTTTTTTTGTTATTTTTCCTGAAAAACGCGCCTTGGAGTAGGTCGTGGTTCGCACAAAGACGCCCTAGAAGACGGCGTGAATTTGAAAAGGGAATCTGATTTTTTAGAAAGTAACGACCCGCTCAGAGACGTTATTCGTAAAGAGACGACCTAATCTAGGACGTTAATTCTATAAAAAGTACCTTAGCCAAAGGCGTTAATTGAATTATTCTGCAAAAAAGGTTGACAAGGCTATCAAGACCACGGGTCCTACAGGGTCACCCTCTAAAATTCATTAACCTTTCTTGAGTAATTAAAAAGGGGGTCGACGTGATCATAGTTGACTTGTATTCGAGATTTCGTACAGTGCAATTTCCGAGGTCCGTCTTGACCATCCTGCCAGTTCGTGACTTGCCACATAGAAAGGATGGAAGAAAATATAAGGGAAGCCCATAAGGGATTCTGAGATGCTCAAGGTAAAGTTACCTCCCCTACCCTATGCCTGTTGGGGTTCGGTCTTTGGCGTAGGGAAATTTGTTGCCTTTTTGCCTCTTTTATATTGCACGCATACGCCCAAGATTTTCCTTGCGGGGACTTTGCCCTCTTGACATGCTTTTCTTTTCACAACTTGACTTTCACTTTGGAATTGATTTGCATTGATGAAAATAAACCTAATTGTACTTGGGGTTTTGTGGCATTTTCTCCCTTTTGGGCCCTGACTTCCACCTACTAGGGCGGCGGATAGGCTTGGCGTGTCTACCCCGAGGTCTCCCTTCCTCTCTTGTGGGCCGAAGAAGAAAAGAACGGGTATTGTCTTTCACTTTTAGTCAGGTTTTTAACTTTCCATCGGATTTTGTACCGCTTGAGCTCAAGAATAAAGCGTGTAGTGTGTGTGGGTGTCAATCCCCCTTTTAAGTTAGCAAGACTGATGAATGAATTCTGAATTTTGACCTTTCGGGCCTTGATCCTTCGTGTGCCATGGCACCAATTTTGATCTCTTTTGATTTTGAAGAATTTCTTTATTTTTGTTTTTTTGTTTACTTTTTTTGTTGGAATTTCTATTTTTTTTGGTTTTTGGAAATATTCCACTTTGTTTTGGATTTTTTTGAAACAACATTTTTTTGGATTTTGAAAATTACTCTATATATATATATATATTTGGATTTTTTGAATCAAGGGTAGTATTTCTTAAGATACAAACCATTCCAAGGGTGAGTTAACTCTTCTCCTTCAGCATTAATCAGTTTATAAGCATTGCCAGGAAAAACATCTTTTATAACAAACGGTCCCTCCCAATTGGGTTGGAGTTTTGAGCGAGGCCCACCGGGCTTCACAAAAATTCTTTTAATTACCATCTCACCGATTTTGAATTTTCTCTCAATTACTTTCTTTTGATAAAAATGTGAGAGCCTGTTTTGATAAACGCGCGCATGCTCAGCGGCGACCAGACGCTTCTCATCTAGGAGTTCCAATTGGGCAAGGAGTGAATCACGACGTTCATCCATAGAAAATTCCTTATCCAATTGTACTCGTAGAGAGGGAATGAGAATCTCATAAGGGACTACCGCCTCCATTCCATAAGTAAGGGCGAAAGGGGTTTGCCCAGTGGGGGTTTGAATGGAAGTGCGATAGGCCCAGAGAGCTTCAACTAGCTTATCTGGCCAGTCCGAAAATTTATTAGCCTCACACGTCTTTTTAATAATCTTGATCAAAGTTTTATTAGTGGCCTCTGCTTGGCCATTGCCCTGCGGATAATAGGGAGAGGAATGATGCAATGCAATGTTATACCTGTTGCAGAGATCCTTCAGCTCTTGAGAGATAAATTGAGGTCCATTGTCGGTGACGATGGTGCTCGGGATGCCGAACCTTGCGATGATGTTCTTCATTATAAACTTGCCGACGGTTGACGCTTTAATTTCCACGTAAGCTTCCGCTTCTGCCCACTTGGTGAAGTACTCCGTTGCCGTGAGGATGAACGACTTTTGTTTGGTCAGGAGATTCGAATCACCAAGAGGTCCAAGGATATCAAAAGCCCACATGGAGAAAGGCCATGGGGAGGACGTAGGATGGAGTGAAGAAGTAGGAGAATGAATCTTATCGGCGTGCAGTTGGCACTTAACACACCTTCGAATATAGATGGAACAATCCTCTTCTAGAGTTGGCCAATAGAAACCTAGCCTAAGGATCTTCTTAGCTAGCATCTGGCTATTCACATGACCACCACACACTCCAGAATGTGCCTCTTCCACAACTTTCTAAGATTCATTATCTTCGAGGCATCTTAATAAAACACCGGTGAGCCCTCTCCTATAGAGCACACCTCCAACCAAAACATAACGCTGAGCCACCCTTCTAATTGCTTTCTTCTCTTCCACAGTGGCTTCCTCGGGATAGGACTGATCATTGCAATATCTGGCAATCTCATAATACCAAGGCTTCTCTTCGTCAGCCAATTCTTCTTCCCAGTCTAAAAGCATGACCTCTTTGCCTTTAAGAGATTCCTTCTGCTTGTCCTTCTCAAGCACCTTATCCCTAACATCGAGGAACGCACGATCCTTAATAGCTGGAGTGTACGCTGATGAATCAGAGGAACATGAAAATCACGCTCAGGAGGGAAGACTAAAGCGGAGGCCAAAGAGGCAAGAGCGTCAGCTAGGATGTTCTGGCTACGAGGAACATGAACGAAGATCAATTTGGTGAAGAGTTTGGCATAAGCTGAAGCGAGTTCCTGGTAGGGTTTGAGCTTAGGATTGATAGTGCGGCACTTGACCAGCACCTGGCACAGAATGAGCTGACTATCACCCACAATCCTCAAATGGGTGACACCATATCGATTGGCGGTTTGAAGACCGGCCAAAAGAGCCTCATACTCAGCTATATTATTCGTGATGGGGAAAGTGAGCCGAGCAGCAAGTGGGATGGTGACCCCTTCTGGTGTTAAAAGAACCATGCCGATCCCTCTTCCTTGAGAATTTAGAGCTCCATCAAAATGTAATGTCCACATAGGATCATGGGGTTGATTAATGGACATTAGTTCTTCATCTGGAAACTCCGAATTGACAGGATCAAAACGAGGTAGAGGGTGGTGAGCAAGATGTTCGGCAATGGCGTAACCTTTGATAGCTTTCTGCTGAATGTAAGTGATATCAAATTGAGAGAGGAAGCTTTGCCAGCGTGCTAATCGATCAGTGAGGACAGATTTTTCAAGGAGGAATTTAATCAGATTCATGCGAGCAATGAGGTGAACCTCGTGAGCTAGAAATAGTGCTTTAACTTCTGAACTACCCAGACCAAAGCAGCGCAAGTCTTCTCCATGGCTGAATACCTCTGCTCACAGGGGTTAAGAAGTTTAGACAAGTAGTATGATGCCCTCTCCTTACCTTCTTCGTCCACTTGAGCTAAGACAGCACCTACAGAGTCATCCAGGACTGAGACATAGAGAATAAGTGGTTTGCCTGGAATTGGCGGCCTCAGGACAGGAGGATTGGCCAAATAATCCTTCAATCCGTCAAAGGCTGCCTGACACTTGTCATCCCACGTAAACTTGACTCCCGGCTTAGTAAGCTCGTAAAACGGCCTACATCTTTGTGAATGCTGGGAGACGAAGCGGCGAATAAATTGCAACCTCCCGATTAATCCTCGAACTTCCTTCAAATTCTTGGGAGGAGGCATATCTCTAATGGCCCTTGCCTTGTTGGGATCAACTTCAATTCCCCTCTTGCTAACAATGAAACCAAGCAACTTCCCTGAAGAAACGCCAAATACGCACTTTTTGGGGTTCATCTTCAATTGATATTCTCGTGATCTTTGCAAGACCTTAGCTAGAACCCCAGGATGCTCAATCCTTGTCCTTGATTTCACAACCAGGTCATCCACATACACCTCAATATAAATATGAATCATGTCATGAAAAATCGCCATCATAGCCCTCTGATAGGTGGCTCCAGCATTCTTAAGTCCAAAAGGCATGACCACATAACAATAAGTACCCCATGGTGTAGTGAATGATGTCTTCTCTTGATCTTCTTCAGCCAGACGAATTTGATTGTAACCTGAGAAGCCATCCATGAAAGAGAGAGTCTCAAATCCTGCCGTATTATCGATCAAAACATCAATACGAGGGAGGGGGAAGTCATCCTTAGGACACGCACGGTTGAGATCCCGAAGTCTATACAAATCTGAACTTTTCCATCTTTCTTCATAACCGGGACGATGTTAGCCACCCAATTGGGATAGAGGACAACTCTAACAAATCTAGCCTTATGGAGCTTGTCGACCTCTTCTTTCATCTTTAAATCCATATTAGGGTGGAAACGCCTCAACCGTTGCTTGACCGGCACAGACCCTGGCTTAAGTGTAAGGCGGTGTTCGACGAGTGTAGGGTCTAAACCAGGCATATCTTCATAACTCCATGCGAACGTGTCCTTGTATTCTTGCAGAACCAAAATGAGCACCTCCTCTTCGGAGGGCGGCAAATTCTTTCTTATGAGGACAATCCTAGGGTCTTCCTCGGTACCCAAATTAAATTCTTTGGTGGGCTCTTCTACAGAGGCTGATGGTTCGTCAAATCGTCTTATGCCACTAGCAAAAGCATCAGCTTCATCCTCATATTCTTCATAACTTTCATCCCCCTCTTCAATAGGGTCTTCGTCATTCAGAATTTCATAGACACCCAAACCCTCATAAGAAACAACAGCATCCTTATATTCTAACTCTGGCAGGATGATTGGATTCTCTATAAATTCAGGAAGAGCTAAACAAGCCTGTCATCTGATAGCTAACTCCAACAGAAACCTATGGGGAATCTGCTTACCCTTGGACTTCTTATGTGAATCTACCCCTTGAATTTTAGCGTTAGCGGAAGAAGAGGAGGAGCAACTAGCTTGATTAGAAGAAGGGAAGGAAGGAGGTGAAAAAGCGGATACAGGAGGTAATACAGAGGAAGTCCCCTCACCAGAGGGAGAGAAAAGATTTAGCAATGAATCTTGAAGGAGCGGCCCCTGGGTCGGGACGCACTCAGAAGAAAAATAGGAGGTCTCCTCAACAGAAATGGAGCTTTGGAAAGTTGGGAATTTGGCATTTTTTTTTCATTTTTGTCTTTTTCTTCATTTTTATTTTCTGTTTTAAGAAGAAAGCAGTGTGCAGGGAGGATAGCAGGAGGAGTGGAAATTGCCAGATCAGAGAAAGATTGAATCAGTGATGGCCCGCGCGGGGGCGTGATGGAGAGTTTAGAAAATCGCTCGAGGAGCGAAGAAGGAATTGTGAGAGAAACTTGGATTGAATCTGGAGACAAATTGATTGTAATCGGAGGCGGTCTTGGCACGCGACCAAACCGATGAGAATATAGAGAAGCAAGCACAGATGGATGCATGAAGTGAGAGAAAAGAGGCCGGCCCACAGCCTGTCCAAGGGTGAAACCTTCTTCAAACGGAACATCTGGCTCTCCGGTATCAGTGTAGTCACTCAGCAGCTGTCTCTTATCTGTAATTACGGCCGGCTTTTCAATTAATTCATGAATAAGTGGCGGCCATTTCGGATCAGTCGGCATGAAGAGGCGGCTTAAAGAAATAGTAATATCCTGCATATCGAACCACCTGTACCAGTCACATTCTGGATCATCCATTTTCCTTCTCTTGTCAGGCCCTAAGGACTCTAGGGCTTTGTATGTGGCCAACGGTGCGATATGACGAGCAAACTGTCTAGCATGAACATCCTGACAGTCTAATATGGAAGTAATTATGGTAGTTTGCTCCTTATTTTGAAAACAACCCGTGACGAAATGTGTTTTCAATGTCCAAGTGAGCGGCTGGCGATCTGTTTTTAATGTGGATGTCATAAATGCCCATGGTTCATCTTTGTTTTTGCCTGGCCCTTTGTAGCCTAGGCCACCTCGTGTAATCAGCTTCTGAGGTTTAACAGGCCTAATCCTGCCTTGACAATTGGCACCCAGACCTTTGCCATTTTGATACCCCATTTTCATTATGATGTTCCAGCCAGAGGTGTTCATCATTGTTCTCTTCTTTTTCCCCTTGGGAGGCAGGGGTGTCATAGCAACTGTTGTGACTTTTTCTGGCACTGGTCGTGGACAAGGGACGTCCAGCACAGATAATAGTGGCTTGTTGGCCGGCCACATGGATGGAACTGATGAAGCCACGTGAATATCCTCCTCTGGCAAAATTGGCATACTGGTAACTTTAATAATGCGGCCCTTGTGTGGGAATTTAAGGCATTGGTGATTTATGGAGGGCACCGCATCGAGTTGCTGAATGTAGGGGCGTCCCAGAATGCCATTAAATGTCGGATCCATATCCAGAATGTGAAAATCTGCTGTGATGGCGGCAGGACCCAAACTTACTTTTAACATAATCATGCCTAGAGAAGGTTTCTTCGTGTTATCATATGCAGTGACTGTGATAGTGGACGGTCGAATTTGGCTTTCCGGAATGCCACACAACTTCAAGGTGCTAGGTGGCAAGACATTGATGGATGCCCCAGTGTCCACCAGACATTGCTTAACGGCCACCTTATTAATGTCAACTGTGATGCATAGAGCGTACTTTCTTGCTGGGAGTGGCGCCAGTTCATGTTCATGGAAAGTAATTGCCGGCTGACTGCTAGCGGGCGTTAAAACTGTGACTATCTGCTCAACTGGAATGTCCTCATTGACCATCACCTTTTGCAGATATTCTTTCAAAGCTAGCTGATGAGTGGTGGATCTTTTAATTTATTCCAGGATTGAAATCCTTGCTGGGGTTCGGTCCAAGTGCTTTAGCAAATCATACTGAGTCCCTGGCACTGACTCTTGTTCTTGTTCTTGCTCTTGCGGCCCCTGTACGGGCTCTAGCTCTCTCTGTGGAAAAATACGGTGGAACATCCGCCCACTGCGGAGCGGCGCCACGCCTTGACGTGCCTCTGTCGGGGCAAGTGTGGGAGGAGGATTAGAAGAAGAAGAAGGTGTGTTGGTGTTAAGAAGTGGTGGAGTGGGAGTTCCTGCAGAGAGAGTCCCCGTAGGGGGTGTTGGTGCCCCAGTAGGAGGCGTAGGAGTAGAAAGGGATACCCGAATGCGGGGGGAATTGGTGGGGGGTGGAATGAGAAGAGTTCTGGGTACAAAAGGTGGTGGAACCGATGGTGGGGGAATCCTTGCTGGTGAAGGAGTAGTGGTGGGGGGTGCAGTGGGCGTTGGCGATAGGCGGATGAGGAGTGGCCTAGGTGGCAGTGGCGAAGGATTGGTGGTGGATGGGTTTTGTTGTGGCGTAGGCTGTGGAGGTGGTGAGCGTGTAAGAAGGGGGCGAACCGGCAAGGTTGGAGAATTGGTGGTAGGAGGTGGATTAACCGGGCGCAGAAAGGATCGGCCCATTTGGGGAGCAGAAGAAGAAGAAAGGGTGCGCAAGAGGCGCGGAGGTTGATTTTGATTGTGATCAAATGCCCCGACAGAGGCATTTTCTTCATGCCATCCCTGCCCTCTCTCCACCTCATGGAGAGACGTGACAGGGTTTACGTGCTGATTTGGCGGGTGCTCCGGCAGTGGATTGTGGACGATCCCCATATCGTGCTGAGGTGCTGGAGCTTGTTGTTGCTGCTGTGGAGCTGGTTGCTGTGGCTGCTGAGCCTGTTGCTGCCGAGGAGACCTTCTTTCTTTCATGGTGGCGATGAACTGTCTCATCTCATCCCAATTGATGCCACCCTGGTCATTTAGGTCATAAATGTAATCTCTGAAGTGGAAGCAACGATCAAGGTTATGACCAGGTGTACGATGGAAAGCACAGTAACGGGATGTATCAACATTAGCGGGCCACGCTGTTCTTTCCCTTGGTAACATGAGCAAGTTGGCGGCCATTAGAGCATTGAAAATATCCGGGAGACTTTCTGGTAATGGAGGGTAGTGGTCCCTTTTGGGGCCAAGTGGTGGTCTCCGTTGTTGTTGTTGGCCATAGTTGGTAGGTGGTGGTACCTGGTGGTACTGTTGCGGAGCTGGAGGGTTAGCACGGGGCGCTTGGTTTTGCGGTGAAGCAAAAGAATGTTGGGGTGCGAATTGGCGTTGTGGAGTGGAGTTGAAATGGGGGTTTTGTGGTGGAGGTGGGTTAGGTCGTGGGTTAGCTTGGTGGTGGGGGTGGCCAACTACACCAACCTGCTCATTTGCAATTGTGCCCTCCGTCGTGGGCCCGCTGTTGTTGACATTTGTACTTTTCTTAAATAGCCGTGGCTTCGGCTCGAACATGCCCATAATGGGTGAATCCTTCATCTGTGTCTGAATATAATGAGCCCTTTCATAGAGCTCCTCCATGGTGGTTAACCTATTCATGGCCAAAATATGCCGGAACTGAGGAGTTGCATTGGAAATTATCATGTTGACTTGTTCTTGTTCCGACAGTGTATCTTTCAGCTTCTCGGCCATCAACCGCCATCTATCAGCAAACATTATGAAGTCTTCCTCGGGCTTCATTTTTTCCGCAACCAGGTCCGTGAGTGAGAGGGAGGGTCCGACCCGGTCTCTGTACTTCTACAAGAACTTCCTCTGAACGATATCAAAGTCACCGGCATCAGCAGAATCCAATGAATAGAACCATTCAAGGGCTGGCCCCTCTAGAGATCTCCTGAATAAGTAAGCTAAAGAGGCCTTGTTGTCTTGCCAAAAGGAGGTCTCGTACATGAAATCCTTCAAATGAATGAAAGGATTACCAGTCCCATTATATCACCGAAAATTCGGCATCTCAGATGGTGGCAGGTGGAAGACTGGCAATGTGGGGAGGGAAATTTCCGGGGCGTTCTTGGCCGCAGTGACTTTCTTCAGTTGCTCTTCCATGCTTGCCAACTTCTGAAGTAGAAGAACATTAGTGTCGGACTCGACTGGGGCTGGATTTTGAATAAAAGAATGCGGTATAGGCGTCCGTAGAATTCGGGGAGGTTGGAGGAATTGGTGCCTAACCGCAGAGTGGCTCGCCTATTGGACCGGCATGGCCGTATCGGGCGTTGATGGACGGGAAGGAGGTTTATGCAGGACCGCCTGGTCATTAACGGGGTGATGGCCACTCTCAGCCGGAGGGGGATTAGGGGAGGAAGAGGGAACGGACTTCCCTTTCGAAGCGGCCTGAACTGCCTGCCGCTGGGAATCATCCAACTGAGATAGTGCATTAATTAAATCCGTGACATTGAAGGATGGGGAAGGATTCCCCGAAGTGTTGGAAGGCACAGCCTGAGAAGAGGGCACAACCTCTTGAGGAGTGGTATCAACCACATGGACTTGAGGATAACGAGACTGAGGAGGAGGGTAATTTCCCTCATGATAGATGGAATCTTGGAGGGGACTTTCATATTGACCAAAAACATTCTCATCCTCATCATCATAAGAATATCCGTAGCCTGCCATGTTGATGATTTTACCTGAACGGAGTTTCATGTTTAAGAGGAGAGACGGCCTTATAAAAGAACTATCAAACAAAACCCACTCAATCCAAGCAAGCCAAATCAACCCAAGCAAGTTTATACAACCAAGTTGAGATGAACGCAAGATTTTAGTGTTCCGCTTGAGATTAGAGTGGATTAAATTGCAGAATAATTCCCTCTTTTGCAAAGTGAAACCTAGTTTATCCAAGTGTGATCTCCGGGTTAACTAGATTCTTTCTCTCTCCTCACCAACGATAGGTTCTCTATACTCCGGGTACTTCAAGGGTACAACCAGCCCGGCGTCCGTGAGGGAATCCACGGGTGCACTACAAGAAAAATCGCAGATAGCGACCGACCTAGCGGTCGCTATTCAGTCGTAGATCGGTCGCAAATATGCATTGCGACCGAACAGATACTATCTAGCGACCGAATATGTCGGTCGCTATATAATAGTCGCTATAGCGCGACCGACATAATTCGGTCGCAGTATCAGTCGTTATCAGAGACCGATTATAATCGGTCGCCTGACCGGTCGCTAATTATTCGGTCGCCATTTAGTCTCTATTCGGTCGCTACATTTGTTGTATTTTAAAAAATAAAATTAACCTATCGGATTAAGTCGGTCTCAATTCGGTCGCTATTCGGTCTCGAATTATGTTGTATTTTTAAAAATAAAATTAACCTATCGGATTTATTCGGTCTCAATTCGGTCGCCAGTCGGTCGCTAAATTTGTTGTATTTTTAAAAATAAAATTAACCTATCGGATTGATTCGGTGGCTAGTCGGTCGCCAGTCGGTCGCCAAGTATAATTATTTAATAAAAGAAATATAACGTATAGTCGCTATTCGGTCGCAATTCAGTCTCCATGCGGTCGCTAATTTTGCATTATTTTTTTTTAAAATTTATTTAAACTGATAAATAAATTACCTGATAAATAACAAATTCATAACATAAATATAAAATCAACTACACAGACAACAATATCGACAAATCTCAAATTCATCACATACAAACACCTGATAAATAACAATTTCATAAAACAATAATAAATCAACTACACGGATCACAATCTCCACGAACCTCAAATTACACACAATTAAAATAAAATCACAAATTAATCATACATCCATAATAATAAAATGACAACATACACAACTAAAATAAAATCACAAATCCTCCACATATGTCTCATCCTGGTCGTCGTCTCGTCCAACATCTCGCGACGGATGATCCTGTATATCATTTAAAAAAATTATAATCAAATCCTTAATAAAGAAATCAAGCATTAACAAGACTTAATAAAGAAATCAAGCATTAACAAGAGTATGCCAATAGTTTAAGCCAGCTCATTTTCATATATATAAATACACACACACAATATAAGTTCAAATTTCATCTTGTATTTTAAAAATGAAGTTTGAGCGCCGAGCTCAAACCGGGCATCCGATTTGGATTCCGTCAGTTCTGACAAGTCACTTTCATCTCCCCGGTCGTATTGGAATGATCGGCACGGCCATCCGACCGGTATTTCGAATTTTAGACCCCCGGACCCGTCCTAACAGTTCATTTGAACTAAGTGTATTTTAAAAATGAAGTTTGAGCGCCGAGCTCAAACCGGGCATCCGATTTGGATTCCGTCAGTTCTGACAAGTCACTTTCATCTCCCCGGTCGTATTGGAATGATCGGCACGGCCATCCGACCGGTATTTCAGATTTTAGAACCAAATGTCCCGTCCTAACAGTTCATTTGAACTAAGTGTATTTTAAAAATGAAGTTTGAGCGCCGAGCTCAAACCGGGCATCCGATTTGGATTCCGTCAGTTCTGACAAGTCACTTTCATCTCCCCGGTCGTATTGGAATGACCGGCACGGCCATCCGACCGGTATTTCAGATTTTAGACCCCCGGACCCGTCCTAACAGTTCATTTGAAATAAGTGTATTTTAAAAATGAAGTTTGAGCGCCGAGCTCAAACCGGGCATCCGATTTGGATTCCGTCAGTTCTGACAAGTCACTTTCATCTCCCCGGTCGTATTGGAATGACCGGCACGGCCATCCGACCGGTATTTCAGATTTTAGAACCAAATGCATAAGTTGCTGTTTACAATAAATTATAGAAAAATAGATGCCACCATTTTTGAACAATCAACAACTATACGACTCACAGATGAACTATTGAAGCACCAGGTTGAATCTTGCAATTATTCACATTGCTGACATCCAATTTGGATTATGGAGGCATGCTTGTTATGCATGAGGCCAGTGATTTCCTTTTCGATTGATAAGGATTGGTTAGATAAGACTATCACGTCATGTAGCAAATGTGGGTACCAATGCAAGTTACATAAAATGCTGATTGCTAGTACGGACAATGGAGAAATGTGGATGGTAGACAGAAAGATCAGACTCCTTAATTAGTGTTTGAGATGATCAACTTGCCAACTTCACTGAATAATAGAATAGGCATGAAAAAAGAGGGAATGAAGATTAAAATCTTTTATTTTTATTTCTTTTTTAACCATGTATGATAAAATGGACCCACTTTTTCAAATTATCACATCTAAATATCCAAACAAATCAGATTTTTAGCTATAATAGTTGAAAAGGTTATTCTAACTCATCCGACTGATAATACCATTTGCTTGCCATTTTTGCATCAAAGTTCAGTACAACTGTGTCCAGCAGAGTTTCATGCACAGAAACATCTAAAACATCATGAACATATTAACAACAAGAAAAACAAATAACGGAATATTAAGTTCAAAATTCAAACCTTTCCCCATCTTTTATGCCATCTTGATCATCAACCCAGAAAAGATGTGAACATGCATAGACTGCTCTTCATTGGTCAAGTTTCTTCAAAAGCTTTGAAGAATACCATTAAAAAAAGAATAAAGGATAATTTTAGCATCTTGTCAGACAAGCAGAAAGCTTTATGATGGAAACAGTGTTTCCTCTGTGGCCTTGTGGATCAATGTGTCCCTATTTTCAGCACCAAAAATATTCATTCTCTGGAGAGTTCCAATTATCAAGTGTATTGCAGAAACATGTGCCTTCGAGTCCTCAAAGATGCAAAATTTCAACTTCAGAAAGGGGGGGAGGGGGCGGGAGGAGAACACCGGATCATAATAGAAAGAAGGGAACCAATTCGTGATTCAAATTTTATGTTCGAGAAGCACTCTGTTTGCAATAAATAATGAGTCCAAGAGATTTTTCCAAAAATCCCATGACTTCTGCAACTTCATCATATAAGATAAATGCTTGAGTAAAAACTCGTATGCAACTAGTTCTATATCACAATCATTTGCAGCCTGACAAGGATAAGGCAATCCTTTCACTGTAAAAATTGTTCTTGCACAGAAGAAAACTAATGTGAACAAACAGTTGGTGAGAGCAGCCTCAACAGTGACCTAACATAGGCAGCAAAATTCCTCTGCACATTGCAAGTATAACCTAGTAGCAAGCTCTGGAGAAGGAAGAGCCGACAAAGCCTCAATAGCCTAAAATAGCAAAAGAAAGAAAAATGGTAAGCAACCCAAACACAACAGTACAAAGCTGACAAAAAGTGATGACACATATGGAACATTGCAACTAAAAAAGGAAATATCTAAAGGTAAAACATCTTGCTTTGCTTCAGCCATATGATGAACATGGGAACCAAAATCATTGACTACTGACAAAAAACTCAAAATCCTGTGTAGAAGATCACAACTAAAAAGGAAAATATTTAAAGGCAATATTTTCTTGTTTTGTTTCAGCCATATGATGAACGAGGGAACCAAAACCATTAAGATCAGTGAAACTATAAGCATATTAAAGCTAAAAGTTTCACAATAGAGATAATGTGTCCTTGCACAACAGCATAATCTAGATTAACAGGCAACCAATGAAATTTAACATTCATAATAACAGAGGCATGTACAAATAGGACTGAACTAACTTTGGTGACCAATCATATTGGTGTTGGCAGAAGGATATATTATTAAATATAAAAATAAGAAGTGTGTTATCTGTCAGAGATAACCTGGTTCAACATCTGAATATTTTCTTTAGTGTTGTAGGAACATCTCCTCCTATATCTCCATCCTGACTTTGCATGTGTCTGACCAATTGCAGACCAAAAGTATTCAATATCAATACAGTGACCTCATAAGACTTGGCCATAGTTAAAGAAGATGAAAGCACTTGACATCAAAAGCAAAGAACTTTTGTTTCTGGGCTGCATAATGAGACGTATGGAGGAGTAATCACCCACAAGAAAACCAGTCCACCAACTATAAGCCTGCCATTAAAGTTATACAGGGGCACAACTTAGCTTTTGTCAGTTTCAAGAATTGATATCCTCCAATGTGAAAAACAAATGACTTTTGTGCCATGCATATATTTATTTATTGTATAACTACACAAAAATCATAGAGAGAACCGCGTTATAAGTGTTATTAGTTGTACACAAAACACTTGCGATAGCACTTGATCAATTAATTATTATTTCAGAACTATTCATATATATGGCATTATGTGTATTCATAATGGCACTAATAGCAAGTTATCGATCCAGTAATTTATATTAAAAATCATGCGATTGATTATTCTACATCCCAAAAAAATCATAGATATTAAAAATTGATAGTTTTATGTACCTCCTCTTATTTTCTAAATTTCTTATTAGTCACTCTTAGTTAGGTATGTCTTTCTTCTTCCAAAAGAAACTTAGCAGTTATATGTCACATGCATTCCTCGAATGACTTCAAATTTGCCATCTGAGTAGCTTCCATCCAACACCTTGGGATATTTTAAGAATATTCTCACATGATAGCTCTTCTTAAAATATTAAGTAATGTACGGAATATGTGAAAAACATGTAAAAATTCAAATTGACAATAACCTCCCCCCACCCTCCTTCCTGCACCTGCCAAGCCCATGAGGCCTTATTTTGTTGCACCAATAAGAGCCATGCTACCGCCGCCCATGCTCTTCTTGAGCAAAAAGATCCTTTTGTAGAAAAAGGAGTTGGAGCTGAGAGAGGAACAAGAGGACCGGATAGCTGAATAGAAGAATGAACTTCTGAGCATCCAAGGAGAACATCAAGAATGGGTGGACAGATATGAGATTGGATAAAAACAAAGAGCTACATAACAGTATTGAAAGAAGGTGACAAGAATACAATTACTTTACCATACTGTGGCTAATGCCAGATAAAAAGGAGCTGAACATCTATCAGATCAAGATGTGCAACACAGTAGAGACTGAAGAAATTCAAAAGGTGTTAGTAGAGATGAAACCCCAAATGTTTAGAAGGAACACTGCCCAGACTTAGTGAATGGGTAAATTCTGTTATGAATTTGTCCATTTCAGAAAGGAAAATCAATGATGCAGTTTTCGGGACAGAGGTGAACAGGTCGCGAGGGCCTAATGTCTTTGGTACGGCTTTTTACCAGAATTTCAATAGGTGACTAAGGATGACCTAATTGCTGGGATCAGAGAAGTTGAAGAGAATCTTCTGGTGAAAAGGAACTTTGTTTTACACACTGTGTTAATCCCTAAAAAGGAAGGTGCTGTTTTTTTCTGTAAGTGAATAATACGACTATTTGTATAAATAGAGAAAACATGATTTACAAGTAAGGATGGATGAAGAACAAAAACTCCCGATACAAAAACCAACCCCATATAGATTATATCCTCCCCAAGAAAGGCAAAAAAGTGGAATTACTATTGTCCAGATTACACAAACAAGAGACCCATTCCTTGTTAACACTCCCAATCTGAAGTGTAATCTTGTTGGTTATCTGCTCACCGGCCAGAAACAAAGTCAGGTACAACTACCAGATTGCTTTCCTGCCTCTGAGATTGCTGACAGATTACTTCTAACGCTGGCATGTAGAAGCTTTATGAGATCAATAACTATGGAGGCCCGCATGACAGTATTAATCATCATCTACTTGGATGAGGCACATGTAATTTAGCAAGATGGAGTTTACTAAGGGGGTTTCTATACCACCTAGTGCTATTCCAACACTGGCAAGCTTGGCCACACCGACAACAGTTAAACATGGCATAGCAAAAGTAAGAGCCTATTTCATATTTCATGAAGTGTGCATAAATCTATAGACTCTAGTTTTTGACACTGCAAACTCTAATTCAAATTAAGTTTTGGGATTGAACAAAGGAACATGAAATTACTAGCATAGGCCTGTTTATCTAGTATATGCTGCAAAGATCATACGAACTGCCACCGTAGTTAAAACTCAATTGGTTGCATGCGGTGCTATTGATCATTACCACCCTTCTCTCAGTTTCAACAGGGAGGAGAGGACGTCATTCATGTTTGGCCTGGCATCAGCTTCTGCCTGTGTGCATGATATGGCTAGCTCCAGGAGCGTCACAGCCATCTGCACGTCCCCGGAACTTGTCAGCTCCATATCTGGGTCGAGCACAGGTAGGACCTTGTCAACTCCACCAGTAAGTGCCTCTGCCACTAACTCTGGTAGTGCCAGGGGATGGCCATCCTTTCCTTCCACCGACGTTGGCCTCCTTCGGGTGAGGAACTCCATGATGACGATGCCGAAGCTGAATGTGTCCACCTTCGGTGTCACATTTGTCATATATGCTAACTCTGAGAAGAAACACATTAGTCCACACTCAGATGTTAAGTGATAATGTGAGCCTTTTTTAGACATATGGAAGGAATTGAAAATAATGCCATTAAAAGGGCCACAGAGAGGAAACAAATTAAGAATTTATTACCTGGTGCCAAGTAGCCTATGGTTCCCTGTAGTGCAGAGGAAGTGGACAAGCTCCCCCCACTGTTTAGCAAATGGATGCCAAGCATCCGAGCTGTTCCAAAGTCACTGATATGAGCTTCCCATTCTTGATCAAGGAGGATATTGGCTGGCTTCAGGTCACAGTGGACAACAGGGAAGTCATAACCATAGTGCAGGTAAACTAGGCCATTAGCAATCGATATGCATACCCTCAGCCTTTCAGGGACCTCCTTCCATCTTGACCTATCCAACCTTGTGTCATGTATTACATTTTCTAGACTTCCATTCTCCATGAATTCCAGTACAAGGGCTTTTAATTTGCCAGACACCCAGGTATAACCCACCACTTTAACCAGGTTTTTATGCTTTAGGTATCCTAGGGTCTTCAACTCTGTGAAGAAGCATTTATCAGACTTTGATGGGAATTGCTGCAGGTTCAGCTTCTTCACAGCAACAAGCCTCCCACCATCCCGAAGCCTTCCTCTGTAAACAATGCTTAGGCTACTACTTCCAATCACATTCTCTTCCTCGAAGAACTCAGTAGCAATATGCAAATCTTCCTCTGTAAATCTCGTCAAACCTTGTGCTGATCTTAATTGTTCTTCTAAATCCTGGATATTATCTTCTGGACAACTCCTTGCCTGACACCTTTTCTTGACAATAAAAGCAAGTAGCAAGAGAAAGAGTAGACCTAAAGAGGTTGACAACACAATCACCAAGAGGGCCTTCTTTGAATAATTATGGTGCCTTTTGTTGTAGCAAGGTGCACGGATTTTGGCTCCACATAGTGCAAGGTTTCCATCCAGACTTGAAGGCTTCATGTTCTTAAAAATCCCACCTTCTGGGATAGGTCCCTGGAGTCGGTTGAAAGAGAGGTTGAGGTATGTTAAACTGGTGAGGTTCTCCAAACTCTTTGGGATTGCTCCTTCAAACTCATTTTGAGAAAGATCGAGAGATATAAGTTGCTTCATCTCAGTTATACCTACTGGAATCTCCCCTACCAGTTTATTGCTGGAAAGATTCAAGCTAGTGAGTACACTAAAAGGAGGAAATATCTTAGCAGGAAGTTGGCCCGACAATATATTTGACGAAAGGTCAAGGGAACGAAGGTTCTTACACCCTCCAAGTGATTGTGGAATGCCTCCATAGAGATTGTTGTGAGAAATATCAATCTCCTGCACCATTTCTAGCCCACCAATCTCAGTGGGGAGAGAACCTTCAAGCAAATTGTTTGATAGGTTGAGATACAACTGCAAGCTTTTCATGCCCGTGATCACTGGACCAGGTATTGTCCCAACCAGCTGATTGTGAGAAAGATCAACTAAAAGCAATTTTTTAAGATCTCTGAAGCCTCTGGGAATAAGACCACTGAGTTGGTTTCCATGGAGGTACAGGCGGGAAATGCTTCGGAGTTTTGATATTGTGTCTGGTATGGATCCAGTGAGCTTATTCTGTTGCAATTCCAGAACGCTGAGCTGCTCCAATTCAAAAAGTTGTTCGGGGATCACACCTTCTAGAGAGTTCACTCGAAGGGAAAGCCATTGGAGGAGTGAGAGCTTTGATATTTCCGGGGGGATTTGGCCGGAAAATTTGTTTTCCCCCATTGTCAAGCCTATCATCACTGTCAAGTTGCTGATTTCCCGCGGAATTGACCCTGAGAATGCATTTGCTGTTAGAGACAAGTACTTCAAATTGGCTAGCTTTCCGATTTCGGGCTTCAGAATCCCACCGAAATTGTTTACTCGCAAGTTCAAAGTGCCGAGCTTCGTGCAATTGAATAGATCGCTGGGTATTTCTCCAGACATCTGATTTCTGTGGACACCGAAGTATTGCAAGTTCTGCAGCCTTCCCAAGCCCAGAGGGATCTTCCCTGTAAACCGGTTGCCGCCGAATGATGCAAAAGTAAGACGGGTGCAATTGGCTAAACTGGAAGGGAGGGGCCCATGTAGGGCATTGCCGGCGACTGCCAGCCTCTCTAATTTGTAGAGCGAGCCCATGTCTGGAGGAAGTCTACCTGTCAGGTTGTTGTAAGAGAGAAACAACTGGACTAGGTTCGTCATGTTCATCAAGGATGGAGGTATCTTCCCAGTAAACTGGTTGAGGGTGACTGCCAGCGTCTCTAATTTGTAGAGTGACCCCAAGGATGGCGGGATCCCCCCTGTCAATCTATTTTGTTGGAGATACAAAAGCTTGAGAGAACTCAAGGATGCTAACTCAGGTGGTATGCTCCCACTCAGCTCATTTCTAGAAAGTTCAAAGTAGATCAAAGACGTGCAGTTGCAGATGCTGCTGGGGATGCTTCCGTTGAAGGAGTTCCTCCCCAAGTGCAGCCACCCGAGCTTCTTTAGATTCCCCAGGTCATTGGGGATCTCGCCGGAGAAGAGGTTGTCAAAGACGGAGATGTTGACGAGCTCCGAACAGAGCCCGAGCCGGGATGGTAGGGTGCCATAGAAGGAATTGACGCTCAGGTTGAGGAGCTGAACCGTGGAGATGTTGCCCAGGAAGGGGGAGATGGTGCCGCGGAGCCGCTTCTCAGGGAGGGAGATGGAGAGGACGGAGGTGTTGGTGGAGGGGTCGCAGGAGACGCCCGGCCAGGTACAGTGGTGAGCTGCGGCGGTCCAGCCAGCCAGGGCCCCCAGTGGGTCTTGTGTGATGGAGTCCCTGAAGGCGGTCAGGGCCTGGAGCTGGACGTCGTCGTCCTCCGGAGTATAATAAGGTGGCATGGCGGGGCGGACGACCGTTGCAGTGACGAGAAAGAAGAAGCAGAGGAGGAGGAGGCGGCGGAGGCGGCTACACCGGCAGATGATCAAGAAGGTCGCCATGTCCGTTGGTGCTTGAAAAAGGTATTATTCAAAACATGGATATATTATTACTAGTTAGTTGTAGGCATATACAAACACAACAGAGATAGATTACATAGCTCCATCATCATACGTGACTGTTTTGAACTTCTTAGAGAACTCCACAAATACACGGTCACCCTCAATAACAATTTCTCCGGTCTTAGCAAGTGACTTAACAATGTCAGGTGAAATCCAATTCTTATCTTCCGACTCATGTACATCAATTTCTGCTCGTTGTCCATTAGGTAAATATGCAGTAAAAATAATCGGAAGAGGAAGCATACTGATTACAAAATGTAGGACCTCAACTTATAAAAATAAGTTGATTCCCTTATGCTCTGATACCAAATCTGATGCAGGACAGAAACATTTATAACCATTAAATGACACTTTTTCACTCATCAAAACATACAATGTTACTTTTTGAACATTAGTAAATATGGTGCAATCTTAAACCCCATTTTATTACTGAGGATGGATAAGATAGTATGATAGGTCTTTAAACAAACAGATGGAGGAAGAAAAACTTTTAGAAAAACATTGTAACTAATCCTCATAGGTACCTGACAGCCTGTGGCCAGCTAGAAACTTCTTGATGTCAAGGTGACTGGAATTGTAATAATATTTGACAACTTATAGTCATAGAAGATTTATGAGAATGAATTGAGAAAAGAGATGCAAATAAGGGGCTTTACTTGAGAGAGAGAGGATGGGTCAATTGTAAGGCAAAGAGTATGTTATGCTGAGCGCACACATGGATATGGATGTTAGATGTTACCTATCAGATATAGCAGATCTACTCTCTTCCTTAATCTACTAAAGTAATATACCAATAATCCTATACCTGAATCTCTGATACTAGAGCATAGGGCCAAGTTATCAAATGGTTATAATTTCTTTTAGGTTTCTGTCCCTGTAACCGCTTGAAAATTATGCTTGGTATTCAGCTTATCCTGACCTAAAACATGAATATGCTTTCCATCATGCTAACAAGCATAAATACACTTCGTATACAGTTGTGGAAAAGATTATTTGACAGAAGGATAAGTGATCACACAGCAGCAAAAGAAATAAATTGGGCATTATGCCATGGAGATCAAAGATAGAAGCTATGCACATACTATGAGTGTTGATGGAGAGTTCCAGGGAGAATAAATGAATGTGCATATGGGCTGCTGATTTAGGTCAATATGATAAGGTGCAGATTCAACTATTCAAGTTAGTTTGTGGGCCATGGTCAGGTCAATTGTGATGAGCTCGAAGATTTAATTGCTGAAGACTTACTTCGTCATCAGGCCCTTGTTGGCATAGCTCCACGGGCCCATGGAGGTAGTCATATTCCCAAACGAGGCATCTTGACGTGTTCTACGTCATTGGGTTCTATGGATCAAACCCAAACTGAAGAAGAGGAAGAGGAGCTGTACCACACAAACCTACGGCGTGGGTCACTCGATCAACATCTTAACTCCGAAATTGAAGACGACTGGTCGGAGGATGTCTCAATGGTATCTATTCATCAACTTGTCAGTGTTGACACTGGTAGGAAAAGGATGAAATCAGAAGAAAAATATGCTTACCTCAAATGTACAGGAATTAGACTCGAGGTTTCAGGGTTGGGAAGCCGCAACAATATCGGTAATGATATTTATCTAGGTTTCTCTTTGGACACTCTCTAGGGTGGGCAGTCTATTTATTTTCTTTGTCCTCTCTGGAGGTAAGGTGGCATGTCCCCCTCTGTGTTGAATCCTTTTCATTCTTTAATAAATCTTTATATTTTATGGGAAAAAAACTTCAATGCATTGATATCTTGAAAGAGATCTGGAGCAAAAGCAAAACTAAGAACTATATATCAAATGAAAGAAGCATTTCTGATAACATAGGGATACAACAACGTTTTGCTCAAACTCCCAACTACCTTGTTTTTCCTTTTATGCCAATATATCATGACTACATATACACGTGAGGAGGTGCATGGCACATGCACTTTGAACCCCAGTTGCACATCTTTTAAAAGAGTTGCATCATTGGACCAGTTAAGAAGTCCCATAACAGAGTTCATGCAAGGCTAAATCATATTGCTGATTCTTATAACATTATTCTTGTTGTTGTTGTTGTAGCTACTATTGCAGTTGCTGCTGTTAATGCTGCTGTTGATGTCATTGTTACTTTAAGAGGTATAAATGAATTAAATTTAATTATTGAGGTAAAGATAAAAAATTGTTTATCTTTTCTATCACTTCTCGTCAACACTTTTACCTCAGCCTCCCTCAGTTTTCTTGACTTTATGCACCTAGACCAAGAAGCATCATGCACCAACAATAATCCCAGCTGCCCTGTCTTTCACAGTCCACTTTCAACACAGCAGCACTCCTCTTCATTACTTCGAGATACCTGACCTCTAGCAACTATGTCTGATGTGAGCTGGTTAACAAAGATCGTGACATATGGTAAATGGGAGAGAGGTTATCAGACTTCAGTCACATAAAAGAATAGAAATCTTCGGTTGCTAAGGGAATGTAAAGGGATGGAATAGGGTTTCTGATTCATTATAATAGAAACAGAATTAATAGAAATTGGGTAGACGATCAAGAAAAACTAGAAATTGGGTAGGGCTTTAAATGGAGGACAATGGAAATAAAAAAAAAAATGAATTCTGGAAACTAATAACATGAGTTAGCAGAGAGTAAGAGATGAAATATAATTGGAAATGAACAAAAAATGGTGTTTTCCAAGGAAAATGAGGTAAAAATAAAAACTCTAAGCAGGTAAATATAAAGGGTCGCGGCAAGTAATCGAAGAGTCCTAGCTCGATCACCGGTCTCATAGCTCGGCATAGTCTAAGAGATGGTTTCCAAACTCGGGCTGCCACAACCCCAACATGGAGGTATTAGCTCAGGCGCCATACCAGATGATGCAGAACTAGCAAGGCAGTTACGGTGAAGGCCACAAGATGGGGGAATCTAGTCTGCACAGTCAAATCTCCTTTGGAAGGTTATGAGTTATCACATTGAAAGCAGAAGTCCTGTCATTCACTTATCCCTCGAGAATCTCCGCCACCGCCTTGCATATCAATGCCTATGGTTCGAAGCGCATGGGGATATGGATGTTGCACTGATGTCAACCACATGACCTCCATTCCGCCAAATTCAGACCAAACCATTAAGTTATGAGAAGCCAAAGCGTCGTTATCACATGCCAATGTCACTCGATGCCGTGATATGTTTCATATCTCTTAACCCACGTCACTCCGAAAGACGAGCCACTCTTTGTAGTTCTGTCAAATTTGCATGTCTCCTTAACCTAGAAGTCTGGGATCTTTCGACTCACAGTGTTCCGGTGCGAATCATATACCGTACCTAGAACAACAAACTCGGGTCAACAGGCCTCCGATATGAGACTGATTGTGACAGAGGTGGCGATAGAGGGGGGACGTTGGCTGAGTGGGAGGCCGCGGCGGTGAGGGTGGAGACCGGTAGAGGAGCTCCGACGTAAATTCGACCGCACGATCCCCCTCAAATCAATCCTCTACGAGATGGACGGTGAGCTCGTGGAGTGACCCGACAGTATATGTCCAATCTCGCTAGTTTTAAATCCGACTTTATCATAAATGCAACATCTTGCTAATTTTTAATCACCAGTAACTTAATTTTAATTATTATTCTAAATGAAAATTTGGGTTCCTCGTTATTTTTTGTCTCCTTAATGTCGTTTCTAGGTTAAGGACTGCCTTAGAACTGGTCTAACTTAATTAACAGGTAAATCCGTAGTTATTCTCGTGTGATCAAAGTACATAAATAAGTGTTTTTTAGAAGAATGGTAGTACAATAATCTCTTTTATAATATTAGAAATATGCAAGTGTTTGCCTCTTGATTGCCATTGCTTCACAAACTGGACTGTTTTGCAAATACAAAGTCACTAAATAGAGGCATAAACTTGCAGGAGTTAGAATTCTTAAAAACATATCAATTTAAATAATCATGTTAGACAAAATTATTGCACTCTCCCTCGGCTCAGACGACCGATAGTAACTGGAGGAGGAGCTGCGATGGTCTGCAGGGGGAGGGGTTCCAGCACTGCAGAGGGAGGGGGAGGGGATTCCTGCAACCTACAAGGGGGAGGGGGGTCTAACACCCAGCAGCACATGGGGATTGGGAGGGGGGTTTTCACTCGACAAGGAGATGGGGGGTTGCATTGGCCCGCAGTACTGGGGGGATGGGGAGGGGGCTTCCGATGGCATTGGGAGGGTGAGACGATTCCGGTGGTGCAGCACAAAGGGGAGTTGGTGGGGGGTTTCCAGAGGTGGAGGGGGACGGGAAGGGGAGGGGGAGGCAGAGGGGGACACGGGAAGGGGAGGAAGGGAGGAGACCGTCGGAGGCAGAGGGGGAGGCGGAGTGGGACGGGAAGGGGAGGGGGATCAGAGGGGTCAGGCCGGAGGGGGAGGGGCATGGGGATGGGAAGGAGATCTGAGGGGGACGGGGGCGCAGGCCGCAGGGGGGAGGGGAGGGGAGCAAGCCGGCGACGGGGCCGCAGGGGGGAGGGGAGTAGGCCGGCGGGGGAGGGGAGCAGGCCGGTGACGGAGGGGGAAGGGAGAGAGAGAGAGAGAGAGAGAGAGAGAGAGAGAGGTACCTGCGGAGGGCGACGACGGCAGGGCGAGCGGCGACGGCGACTCGACGCGAGCGGCGCGGCGACGGGCTCCGGCGGAGGGGGGCTCGGGCGGGAGGCAGCACGGGGAGGGGGGCTCCGGCGGAGGAGGGGGGCTCGGGCGGAGGGGGCTCGGGCGGGAGCGGGGAGGGGGGCTAGGGCGGAGAGGGGGCCGCAGGGGAAGGGGGCTCGGGAGGGGGGGCTCGGGCGGGAGGGGGGGGGCTCGGGCGGGAGGGCTCGGGCGGGCGGGGGTCGTAGTAGGAAGTATAACGGCATCAGCGACCGACTGGAGACCGAAGTTAATTCGGTCGCAATAATAGCGACCGATTAGCGACCGATATACATGCGGTCGCTGAAACGGTCTCGGTTATGCGACCGATTATTTCGGTCTCCGAATTGGTCTCTATTTGGGACCGACTAGCGACTGATTAAATCGGTCGCTAATTCGGTCGCTATAGCCACTTTTTCTTGTAGTGGGTGCGGGGACTTACGGAGGTCTTGGAAAAGGGATTTTCGGTCCAAAGAGACGGAGTGCTCAATGGAGGGTTGTCCCGATTCCAAGAGAGGTGTGTGGAATTCTAGTGTAGAGAGAGGAGGTCCCTCAACCAAATGCCACAAGATGCAAAATAATATGATCAGATCACAGCAATATAGGCAAGCAACGTAATAATCAATCCAACAATCACAGACAGCAACAGGAAGCAGGTTTCTGTAAAAATGCAGGAAAGAGACGACCTGGGACAGGTCGCTATCAACCAAAGAGATGACAGAGTCACTGTCGTGAATCACTGTGGTGGCCCACAGGTAGTGTAAAACACGCGCCTTGGTGTGAGGCGCGTAATATGAAAAGGACGCCTCTATAAAAGGGCGTCAAATATTAGTGGTGCACACGGTCACGGAAACACGCGCCTTGGTATAAGGCGCTACCAAATAAAAAGACGCCCAAAGGGGAGGGCGCGAATTATCAAACAGAACAAGAAGACAGCAGATATGATAAAAGACGCCTTCTGGGAAGACGTAACACAGAAAATAGACGCCCTCAATGAAGGCGTTAAACGAAAAAGCGTCTCTGGGTGAGGCGTTAATTCAGGAAAATAATCAAACAATCACAAACTGGCTGATCCTGGGAGTGTGCAGTGTGCACGGTGGAGGGTGCCCGTGGGGCACAAAAGGAGGGGTACCGTGGGTACCGAGGGGAAAGGGCACACGTGGGTGCCGAAGGGGAAAGGGCATGCATGGGTGCCAATAGGAAAGGGCACACTTGGGTGCCAATAGGAGATGGTAATCAAAAGAAAAATAGTGGATGTCCCACCGTGATCGCCAATTTGTAGATTATGATAAATCCACACATGAGGAGTTTAAATACGAAAAAAAAACATAAGGGGGAGAGATTATATAATAATAAATAAAAGAAGCACGTGGTGCTACTAAGGAGGGTGATCGCCAGAGGGGTTACCTCAAGAAGAAACAAAGAAGATCACGAATACCTGGTAGAAAATAGAATGCGGGATGGATTGTGAATTCCTCCTCCTCCTTCAATCGGCCGGCCGATGAAGGGGGTTTTCCTTTATTGATTACCCTTGCAAAAAAGATAAAACAAACAAACAAAAGAAGTGGATCAGCCAAGTGAACGTAGTATCAATCCCGAATAGATGATATGATGATGAATAGAGAATAAAACATGCGCACCTTTTTTTTTGTTTTAAAACCCCTAAAGAGTTAGGGAAAGAGAAGATATGATGAAACTAATGCAAAAGAAGAAAACCGTATGATGATCGATGAAGAAAACACAATTAGATAAGCAAGCAAAACCCCTGCTATCCCTGATGACAGTAAAGGGAACCGAAACTGATGCTGTTGGTAGGAAGAAAAAGGAAGCAGAGAGTTCTAAAGATCGCGTAGGAAGAAGGTGGATAGCCTCCGTAAATTCAGCATCTATGCATAAAAAAAACTCTGACCTCGGTAACCTGCTCCCGTAACCTGCCAACCTCGCACGAGGTCGATCAAGACATCCCTATATAGGGTTCCAGATCCAAGATAACCTCAGATTTGGAAGGATAAGAACGGGCAATGATCAAAAGAAGGCAGGACTCTAGTTCCAATTCGAGCAAGGAGACCATTAAAGGCAGGGAACTCTCCAGGAAAGACGAGTTTAAGCAGGACACCGAAGGATAAAACACGACCTTCAGAAGGGCGTCAAATCACAAATTGACGACCTACATCAAGACGTTACTCAAAAACACGACCAGGATCAAGGGCGTCACTTCTCGGATTTAATTTTGGCAATAAAACTTACTTTATTTGAAAATTATGAGAAAACGCCTGAGATGAAGGCGTTACTTGAAAACACGCCCTGAGGAAGGACGTTAATCAATAATTGGAATTTATTTTGAAACCGGATAATACCAGGAATTGACGCCCTCACATTTGGTCGTCCTTTCTTTTGAACAAGCCCTAGATAAGGTCGCTATTTAAAACACGCCCCTCTTCAGGTCGCGAATCACAAAAATGCAAAGATCAAACCAAAAACACACAAAAATAGAAAAACTTCATATTATGAATGTATTGAAGTTCACTTTGGGACGTCAACACAGTGACATGAGATTTGATCAACATAGCGTCAATTTTGGCGTGTCTACACTAGCATGCATCCTGTTATCATGTTTCATAGCACAACACTCGTTCATTAAGTGACCAAACCTACCACAGTAATAGCAAGAAGCATCAGATTTCCTAGGGGCATGGTTTCTAATGGATGAATTCTTAGAGTGAATTGCTTTACTTGCATGGTCATCATTTACCAATATTCTGCAATCATCCATTACATGGCCTACTTTGCCGCAATAATAACATGACCCTTTTTTAATATGAGTGTGTGAGAGATCATGTGTCTTGTGTGCAACTTTCTTTGTACCAGCAGGAGTGTTTTTGTTCTTTTTCTGAAGATTTTCATTCCTTTTCAGTTTCTGAATTTGTTCTGCAGATTTGGAATTGACAGTGGATTTTTTTATTTTTCTGAGCACTGAATTCGAAGATAGGTACACTAGATGTGCTAGTTGGCTCAGAACTATACACGAATGAAGTGTGAAGCTTACTGTCAAGGTTCTTTTTATTAGCTGGGTTAAAACCCAGACCCTCACGTTGGAAATTAATTTTGCAACCAAGGAGCTTATCCAAATTATCCTTTCCACTCACAAATTTTTCAAGAGATTTGTTCAAGTCAGAGATTTCAGATTCAAGTTTTGAAACATTAAGTTCTAGGCCAACAATTTCAATTTCATAGGAAATGACCTGGTTATGTAGTGCATCATTCAGACTTTTCAATGTTTCATTTTCCTGTTTGAGTTTGAGCTGATTTTCAAATTGATTTCCATCAACAACACATTTTCCTTTTTCTAGAGCACGCAGTCTCTCTGACATAGCAGTGTTTAACTGCTTCAACTCTTCATTCCCCTTTTGTATCAATTTCAATTTTTCATTTTTAGATTTCAAATTTTGGATTTGTTCAGCAGAATTTTTGTCATTAGTAATGGAACTTAGCTGTTCTATTAGAATTTCTTCTCTCTGTTCATCTTTCAAACCTTTATTGAGCAATTCAATATTCTCATTTCTTAATGAGGTAACTAGATCCTTATACCATTCAAGTTCAATATGAAGACTCTCGTTAACTTCTTTCAGACATGTGCAATCCTTGCAAACAGATTCACATGTAATTTCAGCATTGACTTTTGAGCTCTGTTTTCTAAGACATTCATTCTCAGATTTTAAGACATTCAATTCAGAGCTAACACACTCTAAATCTTTTACCAGTTTTTCATTCTGAACTACATTATCGTTATGAGCCTGATCATCATCAATCAAGCTAAGTCTTTCCTTTAGTTCAGCAATTTCACAAGCAAGCTCTTGATTTTTCTTTTTGTGTAAACCAATTTGTTTCATAAGCATTTCTTTCTCAGATTTCAAATGATCTAGATCTGAAGTAACAGAATCAAACTCTTTTAGTTATCTTCTGAATATCTCATTTTCTTTCTTCAAAATTTCCATATCCTCACCTCCAGAATTAACATTCACATGATCATTCAACTTCCTTTTTAGAGATTTATTTCATTTTTTCAACATTTCGTAAGAATCAAGTAAATCATTGTATGCTACAATCCAATCATCCATATCATAATTATCAAATTCAGAAGGTACCTCATCTTCATCTTCTTTTTCATTTTCTTCTTTCTGTCCATCATCGTCAACCATCAGACATGTGTTGCGATTCCTGGTAAGCTTCAGTTTCTCTAAAATCTCCTTGGCAGACCTGCAAGAAGAAACACATGAAATTAGAGCTCTGTCAAGTGATGCTTTCATTAAATCTAATGCTCTAGAGTTGACAGAGTCTTTCAATCTATCCTTATCGGTCCATTTAGATACATCCCTCGATAATTTATGAGGACCGTGAGTTATCACCTTCCAAAGATCAGGATCAATTGTCCTTACATACCGATGCAGCTTTTCTAGCCATGTGTCAAAGTCATTACCTCTGAAGATCGGTGGATGAGCCATAGAGAGATGATAAATGCACCGAAAATAGAAGAGCAAAGCAAGACACTAAATTAGTGAAACAAAACATCGAGCACAAGAAACCCACTCTGAAATGCACCATAGAAGATGCAGGATCTGCTGCGGATTGTTAGATTCTATGCACAGCAACCCGTTCTGATACCAATTGTTGTGACTGGTGCGATAGATTCAGAGGGGGGTGAATGAATCAACCCTTTAAAAATTTTTGCCTAATTAAAATCTAATGCTCACAACTGCGGAATTAAAGCCTAAAGGAATAAATTAAACTCCAGATCTAATCCATGTAAGCTATAAGGAATTCACTGCTCTTCTAGACACGGTGGTTCTCATGGAGCCGAAATCAAATAATCTGTATGCACACTTGATTCCACCGGACTAACAAAGCAAATATATGGAGCGCACCTATGCATGCATCTAGCACCAACCAGATAGAAGAACAACCCACGAAGATAATGAATTTTTAGGTGGTTCGGTCCTCCAGACCTACATCCACCCCACACTCAAACCCGAGTGTGGATTCCGCTGATACACAGCTTAAACCGTTGGGCCTCACAGCTTGCCTACAACCGCTGAGCATCACAGCTTGCTTCCGCTGGGCAATACAGCTCAGCCATCCGCTGACTCACAGCTTGACCGCTGGGGATTACAGCTTAACCCGACCATTGGGGACTACAGCTTAACCCGACCAGTGGAATCCTCCACTGCAAACGCTGAGCAATACAGCTTAGCTCTGCTGACTAACAGCTTGAAGAAAGGTAAAATAGAAAATAAGAAAATGGGAAATCACAGCAACAGGAAGTTGTATGCGATAAAACACAATATGGCTCTCAACAAAGCTGACTGGCCTGGATTTGATCCACGGTCCAGTAAAGACTGATCTTCAGACAGCTCTCTTCTTCTCTCGATCTCACTGTCTTTCCTCTATTTCTTATCTCTTTTCTTCTTCTTCTTCTCGAGCTCTCTGTCTCTCTTTCTTTCTCTTTCTCTTCTGCTTCTTCACTCTTTTTCTTCTTCTAGATCGTGCAGGCTCTCTCTCTCTGCTTCTGCTCTTCTATCACGATCAATTTTCTCCAGAAGGAGAAGTCCTCTTTATATAGCAGTTCCAGTAGGAGCAACACTGGGCGTGTGATTCCCACGCCTTCCCGTCCAGAAGGTTCCTCCATGTGTCATCATCCTGTCAGCCCTTCCTGTTAGGGTGCTTGGCCCGGATACAGAGGGGGGGTGAATGAATCCTTCTACGAATAATGGATTAAATTTAAAAACCGGATGCTAGATAAGGAAACAGAATGGAACCAATTCTATTCAACTCAAATACAATCACATTGAGCGCACCTATTCAAGCATCTAGAGGAAGCAAACCAGACAATCAAGCCACTGCTCAATAGATTTTTAGGTGGTTCGGTCCTTCAGACCTACATCCACCCCTCACTCCCAACCGGAGTGAGGCTTCACTAGCGAAAGCTAGAACCAAGCAGACTCAGTCTGCAAACAGTTGCTGCCACACAGCTTGACCAGGGGAACAACCTCCCCTCTTCCTCCAAACCGGAGGGAACCTCTGGACTTGAATCCACAAGCCCAGAACTGGAGACAAGTCTCCCTTCCTCCAAGCCGGAGGGAACCCACAAGTAGCTCCCAGCTACTTGCAACTGGAGATCAGATCTCCCTTCCTCCTAACCGGAGGGAACACGACCTCAGACCAGAGGATCGGAAAGCACAACAAACCAGAAAATAAAGGAAAAAACAATAAACGAAAATAACTTCAGCAAACAGAAGCTGAAACATGAAATGCACAATTTGGCTCCTAATAGAGCTGACTGGCCTGGATCTGATCCACGGTCCAGTGAAGACAGATCTTCAGGTAAACTTCTTTCTTCTTCTCCACGAGCTCTCTCACTCACTCTCTATCTCTCTTTCTTTCTCTTACACTCTCTTCCTCTTTCACACGAGCACTATCTCTCTCTCTCACTTTTTCTTCTTCTGCTGGATCGAGCTCTCTGTAACACTGCCTTTTCTTTCTTGGCTCAGATCCACCTTCATCGGTGGGCGAAGGTTTCTATTTATAGCGGCAGCAGATGGATAGGGCACTAAACGCGTGTGCCTCCCACGCTCGATCCAGAACCTTCCTGCCACGTGCCCTTTTTGTATTTGTTCCTTCAGTATCGGATCATGTGCACCCAGACACTGATGAATGTTCTTCCTCGGACCTGCAACGAGATAAGAACCATTAATATTGAGTGCCATAAGAGCTAGAACTGCATGAGGTTAGTGGACACGACAAAAAGGTACACAAAACAGAGAACGATACGGGATACAGTGGTGACACAATGAACATTACTAAGAGAACGTTACGAGGTAGACAGAAAAACAACGCGAAGACGCGAAGACAAGAACAGAAACCAACAATAAGTATGGTTTCAACACAAGAGAGACACGAGGACTAGGAAGAGTAAAAATGACACGAAGACACAACAAGACAAATGACACGAAAGTGAAACAGGAAGCAACACGAGGTGCTGCGATGTCCTGTACGCAATGGAACAAAAACGACATGAAGAGATAAAAAAACGACACGAGGTGAAGACAACACGAAGATGAAACAGTAATCGACACGGGTTGAAAACAACACGAAGTCGAAACAGTAATCGACACGGGTTGGAAACAACACGAAGTCAAAACAGTAATTGACACAGGTTGAAAACAACACGAAGTCGAAACAGTAATCGACACGGGTTGAAAAACAACACCAAGATGAAGTACAAGAATTGACATGGAGTTGAAAACAACACGAAGATGAAATACAAGAATTGACATGAAGTTGTAAAACAACACGAAGATGAAATACAAGAATTGACACGAAGTTGTAAGACAACACGAAGACAGAACAGTGATTTGACACGAACTCAAAATGACAAGAGGTGAAACGACACAAAGTCGAGAACAGAAATCAACACGAAGTGTGATTTCAACATAAGAAAGACACGGACTGACAACGACACGAAGTAAGATTAGAACAGTACGAGGTGAAAAACAATCGCGAGGACAACACGTGCTGAATCAGAAACCGACACGAAGTGGCTGCAAACAAGCAAGACACGAGGTCTTCGTAAAGCAACAGGAAGTGTGGTCAAAGCGAGAACGACACGAGGTCTAATGAGAAAGACCAACACGAAGATGGTGAAAACAGTACGAAGTAAAGATCAATGACACGATGTGTCACTGAATCAAAACAAACACTACAGAGAAAAATGACACGCAATGTAGAGGAGACAACACAGACGCACGACCTGAAGGACAGTAAACATAAACAACACGCGGTAAGAGAAGACGATACGGCGTGTTGGAAATACAAACAGTACTTAAACTAAAGCGACACGAAGACAAACAGTTCAACACGAGGTGTTATACACAAACATGACGAAGTGCCAACCAACACGAAGACAGTCCTTGTAAATACCTGAAGTGAAGACATATTTCTGAACATTACAAAGACTTATAGTGTTGTCATCATCAAAACATGTAAGGATTCAACAATACTCAACAATCTCCCCCTTTTTGATGGATGGCAACACTATGAGTCTTGAGTCTTTGCAGAGAAAGAGAAAACACTAAATAGCCATTCTCAATGAAAAACACATTAAACATTCTCAACGAGCCTGATTTCTCCCCCTTTGACACCATCAAAAAAAAATGAAACAATAAGAATGCAAATGATATGAGTTTTAATTAATAAGTCCAAGAGTGTGATAGAGAAAGCCTCAAAATGGTCACAAAGATACAGAGCATAGTCTGTTCAAGAAAAATATCTGGCTTGTCTGCTAGAAGGGCCACGTGGCCTGCCATGAGGTGGTCTCCCCCTTGGAGAAGCAGAAGTATGTTCTTGAGGTGGAGTTCTGCTGGAAGAAGCTTGACCAGGTGCTGAACCCAAGATAGACTGAAATTCCTTTAGGTCATTTGACAGTTCAGCTAGCCAATATACCACAGAGCTTCTGACCTGTGCCACTTCAGAAATGATGTCTTCTTGGCGAACATTGACAGTTTCATATCTGTCAGTCAGAAGTGTCATTTCTGTTAAGAAGGCGGCCAATTTATCATAGACCTGCTGAATACCTGGACCTAGGACACTGGATGACTTCTTCAAAATTTCTAAAGATGTTCTGATCTCATAGCAGTGATCTATAATGGTGGAAGACATTTTGAAGGAAGAGATTTGAACATCTTGCAACTCACTCAGTGCTTTAGCTATCTTTGAACACACCTCCTGCAACCCTTGCATCAGGGATCTGTTGGCATCATCTGAAGCCTTTTTGTTGAGAAGGAATCGTTTCCATTCAGTGAGGAGGGATATCTCGAGCTTCAGTAGCCTGGAATGTACCTGATTTATGTTGAGGGTGACATATGTGAGCAGGTCATCTAATTTCTTATCTTGCTTGTGCATCTGCTGAGTCAGGTTTATGAGAAGCTCTTCAATGTTGGGCGCCCGAGCAGATTCAATGTTGGGTGCCTGTGCAGATAAGAATCTAGGTGGACCTAGAGGTGTACCAAAAAATTCACTGCCAGGTGTAGTTCTCTCAGCTGCTTCCTCTTGTACTGGCATTTGACTGCTCTCAGCTGGGACCTGAACTTCATCTTCAGCTTGAGTTTCTTTCTGAGGGAATATATCTTCAGGTTCCTCTTCTTCACTTGAAGATTCTGTATATAGTTCTATGACAGGAACCTTTTCTCTATCTTCCATGAGTTCCTGATCTGCAGGGCTGCCAACTAAGGCCTGCTCAAGACTTTCAGATACGACCAAGTTGGTAGCCTCTTCCAAGCTTCGCTCAACAGTTTCTCTTAAAATTTCATTAACAAAAGCAGCAAGATCTTGATCAGTACTGTCTTGCTCTTTAGCTGGCTGTTCTTCAGGCACTATTACCTCTTCAGATGTCTTCCCAAAAGAATCAAATAGCCCAGCAATAGTTGCATCTAGATCTGTCTGAATGCTTTCGTCAGACAATCTGATGTCCTCAGATGCAGCCTCAACTAGCCTCTGAAAGGAGAAGGATACTTCGGTGGGTGCAGCTGGCAAGGTGGACTCTGGTTGTTCAGCTGGTGTTTCCTGATGATCAATCTCAGAAACTAATTGCTCACCAGTTGGGGCTAAGACTTGAAATTCTTCCAAATGCTCCCCCTGAGTTTGTGATTCCCTGGCCTTTTGGACCTTAACTTGCCCCACCATAGAAGAGTCCTCTAAGCCCAAAAACACTGAAACAAAATTCATATTAAAAATGTTTCGGGCCTTAACTTCTGATGCGGCCTCTCCATCCAAGCAAATCTCAGAATGCTTGAAGATGTCTGTCATATGGGCGGCATAGGGAAGATGTCTCTTGGATCCAATGCATCCCTTCATGACATTAAAAATGATCTCTGGCAGACATATCTTCACATTTTGAATCAGACAAAACAGTAGAAATCTCTGCGTGTCTGTAATTCTTCCTCTAGCCCCAGTCTGTGGGGTGATAATGGAAGCAATGACGTTCTGAAGGAGCTTGTGAAGAGGAGGAAATGACGATGTCTGATAAGCTTTTAGCTTCAACTGCCCCTTATCATGAATGTTACTGGGTTTACCAGTAATGACAGAGAAAGCTTCATGGAGACTGTATCGAAAGCTTCCCTCTACCTCCCCTTTATCTGGAATACCGAGAGCTTTGTGAAGGGAGTCACATGTAACAGTTATCTCGACCCCTTTAACAGATGATAACAAGGTAGACTTGTCTCGGCTCAAGGACAAGTTATTGTAAAATTCCATTACCGGCCTAGGGTAATAGACACGGTGATTTTCTAAGAAATTTCTCCACTCCTGAAACTCAAAGATTTTCAACAATTCTGGAAACTTCGAGACCAAGGTTTCATCTCCGAAATCTATTATTCTAGGAGGAATGATTTTCCCACTTTCTAAGAACACGGTAGACTGAGAAAACCTGGTACCTTGTTCTGAAGAGACTTCCGCAGCAGGTTCTGGCTCAAGACATCTCTGTTGCTTAGATGAAGGCTCTTCAACTATTTCTTTTCCCTTCCTCTTTCTTTCACCCGGAGCTGCTGACCTTTGCTGATCCATCTGCCGGAACTTCCAGAGTATCAACTCTCTCTTGCAGGCTGCTATTGGAAGTGAAGCTAGACTTAAGAAAGGAATAGACCTCTGTGGGGGAAGAAAGTGAGCGGGAAGAGATGGAGATGGGTTTGAAGAAGACGCTCAAGGTAGAGCAGCACGAGGATGAATAGGAAGCGGCAAGGGGAAATAAGGGTTTGAGGTGGAAGGCGTGAGAAACAAGAAGGGTTTTGTCGGGTAGCTTTTTACTCATATCAACTTTTTCTGTAAATACCCAAAATACCCTTAGTCCTGATGTAACGCAACTACAGCATGTTAAAGTTAGCCCTTCAATATGTGGACGGGTTATATTCTTCCAAAAACCAAGGTCAGTTAACTCAAGATATTAAATCAGCATAATCACAAAATTAGCTGTTAAAGTTGCTTAACCTAGAGAGAGACACGATTAAATTGCTCCTTATGTTTGTCAAGCAACGAAATAACACATCAAAGTCAAGCAGATTTCATTTCTTCATTTAATGGACGAGAAGGCATACAGGGTCAACCAATTTGTTGAACACAAGGTAGAATAGTCCCTTTTTACACAAGGAGACATGTTTATTAGACACCAGAAACCCTGGTTACTCAGGACGGACTACCTTTATGCCAATGATATATTTTTTTCTTTTGAGGACTTTCCCCCCCCTTTTTTTTTAACATTTCTATACAGAGATAGCTAGTTGTATCATGACAGAAACTCTGGACTTCTTTGATCAAGAGTGTCTATTTCTCCACAAAAGCCATTGCTCTGCCACAAAGAATGGCGTATTCCCTGGAGGCACTTCTCATGATTTTAGACAAAAACAGAAATCTTACTTAACACAATTTTATCTCAGAGCTCTCTTTACATAAGTTTCAGTTAAGTCGAGATCCTCAATAAGTTTTTCTCATTTAACAGAAAGTTTTATAATATGTTGACCAACACTTGAGAAGATAACTTAGAAGGATCAAGGACCAAATATAACCCCCAAACATTGAAGTTCTTTATTAACAGGTGTAAATTGTTACACTAGATATTGGGTGGTTTAAGGTATACAGATCATATCTGATAAGAGCAAGAAGACTGCACCCACAATTTCTTCGAGAGAGAATCTGAACCAAGAGTGATAGGTGAGAGATAAGGAGGTGGCTGATCGAATAGAGAGAGATGAGATGAGATGAGCAGCACTCCTATCAGCAAGCCAACAAGTGAGAGATCACTCAAGACATTAGGCACTAAGGACATATCCAAATATAGTATTTTTGAAGTAGTTCAGTCTCACATCCAGAGAAACTCTTGGGCAACAGACTGCAACCTCTTGAGATGACTGATCTTAAAACCACATTAACTGCATCGGCTGACAAAAATCTTCAGAAACCAAATAGCCTGACAAGCTCCTCTTCAGCCCACTCAAGGACAACTCACACACGACTCTTGGAAGTGTTAATTATTTAAAGAATGCAGTGTTTGCCACGAAAATTAAACAAGTGTGTTTATGAGTTATGCATAAACAGACTCCCCTGATCAGCAGAATGACTTATGGTACTAGGCGGAGCATTTGGTCTAAGAGACCACCTCACACATAGTAAGAACCTCCTGACAGATTTCTCTGTCTTTTGGTAGCTTACCATTTGATATACCAAAGAGGTCATGGATAACAGGGTAACCTCAACAGTCCTATAAGCAATTCAGATTTCCAAAGAAATAGCAAGATATGCAAGAATGCATCAAACCAGATATGCAGTAAGTTTCAAAATGGGACATGTAGAGAGATTACCTGAAAATTGTGAGAATGGGGTTTTCATTCTTGAGTGCCTTGGATCATTTCCCCTTTTATTCCAGTCCCAAGGCACACCTGCAAAACAAAGTTTATTTTGCGCAAACAGGTACCCAGGAAGTCTTGGGTCCTGTCCTGACATTATCACTCCTAGCAGGTTTTCTTAGCACATTTTTAACTTGATAGCAAGGAGCAGTAGTTTTCAGATCTGGGTTATGCACATTATTATGAGCATGAATTGTATGTGCATTAGCATGGAAATTTCTGTTATTTGCATTACCAAACTGTTTTCCATAATCAACACATTCAAAGTTTTTCTTTTTGAAAACCACTTTGTTCTTTCTAAGAGCATTTGTACTAGCAGGAAATCTATACTTTCCAGAACTGAAATTTTTCCTTTGAGCATGCCAACAATCAATGGCCCTGTGGCCATACTTTCCACATTCAAAGCATGAGATAGAATTTCTTTTAAAAGAACCTGACCAGCATTCAGAGACCTTGTGACCAATTTTGTTGCAATTAAAACATATAATGTGCTGGTTCTTGTTATAGACATGCTGATTTGCAGAGTGTTTTGTATGATATGAGCATGATTTTTCCTTACTACTTGCAAACCAACAATGAGTAGTAGTGTGTCCTACTTTATCACAATTAGAACATTTGACATTCCTTTTCTGACCAGACACAGATTTTCTAGCATGCTTGTTGTCATCTTTTTCCATCACAAAACAGTTACTCATAAGATGTCCATACTTACCACAATAATGACATGAGCCACTTGATTTCTTTAAAACATGGCATTTATCTGATGAGTTCTTAGCATGCAGATTGTTCCTTTGAATTTTTGATGTTTTATGATTTTTATTTTGTTTTTCTGTTTTCTTAGCCTTGTACTGAGGTGGAGATGAGATAGAAGGCTTTTCCTGTTCAGAGGATTTGACAAAGACAGTTTTCAGGTTGGCTCCATCAACCTTCCTCATGACTGGACTGTAACCCAGTCCTTCCTTGTTAAAGTTAATCTTTGTTCCCAGTATTTTCTGAACAATGGGCTGTTTGTCTTTTGATGTAGTGGCTACATTTGAAGTATTTACAAAGGATGTCATTACTTTGTTCTGCAAGGCCTTCTTATTGAGATTATTGTAGCCCAACCCTTCCTTTTTGACATTGACTTTTACACCTAGCAGCTTGTCTAGGTTTTTCTGCCCATCAACAAATTTAGACAAGGAAGCTTTCAAATCCTGAATTTTATTTTCAAGAGATGCAATGTGTATTTCATAACTAGTGATCTCTTGTTCACTACAATTGACAGCTTCATTCAAAACCTTGTTAGCTGTTTTGTATTCTTCAATTTCCTTTCTTAGCTCATCTACCTCTTCAGTCTCGTTTGTACAGATAGCTTTTCCTTTTTCCAATGTGAGAAGTCTTTCAGACATGGCACTGTTTAACAGTTTTAATTTTTCAACTTCTTCTTTAAGCTTATCATTTTGAACTAGCTCATTTATTAGAAGCTGATCTTCTGAGTTAACCATGCTTTCTCTCCTAGCTTCAAACTCCCTCAATTCCTTTTGTTGTTTTTCAAAATCTTTCTGTAATTCTATGTTTACAGATTTTATGGCGTTAAATTTTTCAAACAGCAACTCATTCTCTCGTTTAAGTTTCTTTAGTTGTTCATCATTTTCCTTAGAGAGCTTTCTGAGGAAGTCATCTTCAGATTTTAAATTGTTCAGCTCAGAGTGAACACATTCAAGTTCCTTCTTCAGTTCTGCATTCTGGTTTTTATACATATGATTATCAGACAGACATGCATCATGAGATTTCTTCGTACTTGAACAATTTTTACATGGAGAGCTAGAACTATCTACCCGAATACTCTTTTTCAACTTTTTATACTGTTTTCTTAACAGTTCATGAGATTCAAATAATTCAGCATATGCATTCTCCCAATCTTCTAGAGAGAAATTCTCGAAGATATTTACCTCATCATCATCATCTTCTTTAGTTTGATTGCTGCCTTGATCGCTGGCACTTTGATTTCTTCTGTTGGCCATCATGCATCTGTCCACATCTATCTCCTGAGTTCGCTTCAGTGCATCCAAAATATCTTTAGCAGAACTGGATTCAAAGAAACATGAATGAAAAGCTCTATCAGTAGCTGCCTTCATTAAATTTATTGCTATCTGATTTTCTTCATGCATGGATTTGTGACTGTCAGTCCATTTGGACTTTTTCTTAGGTAGTTCATGAGGACCATGTGAAATTACTTTCCACAGGTCTGGATTCACAGATTTAACATAACTCTTCAAAACAGCGAACCATGCATCAAAATGCGTACCACTGAAGATCGGTGGATGGGCCATGAGAACACACAGATTAACGCACAAGAATATTGAAGCACTAAAAAGAAATAAGCACCTAAGATTGCAAGATCGATCTGCAGGTCGCTGGACCTTGTAAGCAGACACCCGCTCTGATACCAACTGTTAGGGTGCTTGGCCCGGATACAGAGGGGGGGTGAATGAATCCTTCTACGAATAATGGATTAAATTTAAAAACCGGATGCTAGATAAGGAAACAGAATGGAACCAATTCTATTCAACTCAAATACAATCACATTGAGCGCACCTATTCAAGCATCTAGCGGAAGCAAACCAGACAATCAAGCCACTGCTCAATAGATTTTTAGGTGGTTCGGTCCTTCAGACCTACATCCACCCCTCACTCCCAACCGGAGTGAGGCTTCACTAGCGAACGCTAGAACCAAGCAGACTCAGTCTGCAAACAGTTGCTGCCACACAGCTTGACCAGGGGAACAACCTCCCCTCTTCCTCCAAACCGGAGGGAACCTCTGGACTTGAATCCACAAGCCCAGAACCGGAGACAAGTCTCCCTTCCTCCAAGCCGGAGGGAACCCACAAGTAGCTCCCAGCTACTTGCAACTGGAGATCAGATCTCCCTTCCTCCTAACCGGAGGGAACACGACCTCAGACCAGAGGATCGGAAAGCACAACAAACCAGAAAACAAAGGAAAAAACAATAAACGAAAATAACTTCAGCAAACAGAAGCTGAAACACGAAATGCACAATTTGGCTCCTAACAGAGCTGACTGGCCTGGATCTGATCCACGGTCCAGTGAAGACAGATCTTCAGGTAAACTTCTTTCTTCTTCTCCACGAGCTCTCTCACTCACTCTCTATCTCTCTTTCTTTCTCTTACACTCTCTTCCTCTTTCACACGAGCACTATCTCTCTCTCTCACTTTTTCTTCTTCTGCTGGATCGAGCTCTCTGTAACACTGCCTTTTCTTTCTTGGCTCAGATCCACCTTCATCGGTGGGCGAAGGTTTCTATTTATAGCGGCAGCAGATGGATAGGGCACTAAACGCGTGTGCCTCCCACGCTCGATCCAGAACCTTCCTGCCACGTGCCCTTTTTGTATTTGTTCCTTCAGTATCGGATCATGTGCACCCAGACACTGATGAATGTTCTTCCTCGGACCTGCAACGAGATAAGAACCATTAATATTGAGTGCCATAAGAGCTAGAACTGCATGAGGTTAGTGGACACGACAAAAAGGTACACAAAACAGAGAACGATACGGGATACAGTGGTGACACAATGAACATTACTAAGAGAACGTTACGAGGTAGACAGAAAAATAACGCGAAGACGCGAAGACAAGAACAGAAACCAACACTAAGTATGGTTTCAACACAAGAGAGACACGAGGACTAGGAAGAGTAAAAATGACACGAAGACACAACAAGACAAATGACACGAAAGTGAAACAGGAAGCAACACGAGGTGCTGCGATGTCCTGTACGCAATGGAACAAAAACGACATGAAGAGATAAAAAAACGACACGAGGTGAAGACAACACGAAGATGAAACAGTAATCGACACGGGTTGAAAACAACACGAAGTCGAAACAGTAATCGACACGGGTTGGAAACAACACGAAGTCAAAACAGTAATTGACACAGGTTGAAAACAACACGAAGTCGAAACAGTAATCGACACGGGTTGAAAAACAACACCAAGATGAAGTACAAGAATTGACATGGAGTTGAAAACAACACGAAGATGAAATACAAGAATTGACACGAAGTTGTAAAACAACACGAAGATGAAATACAAGAATTGACACGAAGTTGTAAGACAACACGAAGACAGAACAGTGATTTGACACGAACTCAAAATGACAAGAGGTGAAACGACACAAAGTCGAGAACAGAAATCAACACGAAGTGTGATTTCAACATAAGAAAGACACGGACTGACAACGACACGAAGTAAGATTAGAACAGTACGAGGTGAAAAACAATCGCGAGGACAACACGTGCTGAATCAGAAACCGACACGAAGTGGCTGCAAACAAGCAAGACACGAGGTCTTCGTAAAGCAACAGGAAGTGTGGTCAAAGCGAGAACGACACGAGGTCTAATGAGAAAGACCAACACGAAGATGGTGAAAACAGTACGAAGTAAAGATCAATGACACGACGTGTCACTGAATCAAAACAAACACTACAGAGAAAAACGACACGCAATGTAGAGGAGACAACACAGACGCACGACCTGAAGGACAGTAAACATAAACAACACGCGGTAAGAGAAGACGATACGGCGTGTTGGAAATACAAACAGTACTTAAACTAAAGCGACACGAAGACAAACAGTTCAACACGAGGTGTTATACACAAACATGACGAAGTGCCAACCAACACGAAGACAGTCCTTGTAAATACCTGAAGTGAAGACATATTTCTGAACATTACAAAGACTTATAGTGTTGTCATCATCAAAACATGTAAGGATTCAACAATACTCAACACTTCCAGCCTCAGATCACGTGCCAGGCACCAACCTCGGGTCACATGCCCAATCATCAGCTTGAATCAATCTACAGGAAGAGAAGAAAGGGATGCATCAAGTTAGTTCTGGATTTGAACTCAGCGTGTACAGACATGATGCAGCATATAGGCAAGTATGTACATCGACGATGAGTGCTCAGGCATGCTTTTTACGAATGTACAGACTTTGTATATAATGCGCAGAGCCATGAACAGACTTTGTCTTGAAGGATGCATATGCATAAAGGAATGACGATGCATGCACAAGGAATGTACAGACTTAACATGAGACGCTAAGTGAGACGATGATGCTATACAGACTTTGAGAGATGATGCATGCACAAGACGCTAAGTGAGACGATGATGCTATACAGACTTTGAGAGACGATGCATGCACAAGACGCTAAGTGAGACGCTAAGTGAGACACTAAGCGAGACGGTAAGACAATGTGCAGACTTGATCGTTGCAGGCAGACGATGTATAGACTTTAAATCAAGAGATGATGCATGTACAAACGATGCAATGTACATACTCTGCGTGTGTGCGACCAGACAGTGTGTAGACTTGCTAAAAAGGAATGTGCACACTTGCTATGGATGTATAGACTTTGTGCATGAATTAAGGCAAACGGATGTATAGACTTGTGTGTGCGTTCATGCAATGTATAGACTTTGTGTGTGTGGGCAGACAAGGCTGCACCGACTTCATGTCGTGTGGAGTGTAAACGATGTACAGACTTTCTGCACGGACATGAAGCGCTATGTGAGACACAACATGAGACGCTAAGTGGGACGGATAATGATGCACTTGCTGGCAGATGATGTATAGACTTAATATGAGACGCAGAGACTTTGTGTGTGCATATGCCAAGACCATGTACAGACTTGAAGAAATGCATGCAGCGATGTACATACTTGACCGATGCAAACTATGCAGAACTCTATACAGACTTTAAGTGATGCATGTAGTGATGTACAGACTTGTCGTGCATGAAGCAAAAGGGTTGCATGGACTTTGTAGAATGCAGTTGTGCACGGACTATATGCTCCAGACAATCGTGCACCAACTATATGCATGACGTTGTACAGACTTGCTGTATGCATGAAATAGCCGAATGCACTGTCTTCCTATATGCTCAAGCAGGACTTTCATTTAGATAGAGATGTTCATGATATACAATGCTGACTCATAGTGCTTGCTATAATCAAAATCACAGGGGCACAACAAGTTCCAGTCCCAGATCTAGCTCCAGTCCTAGCCTCTGGCTACAACACCTTAAACGGTCAGCCGACTAGGCCCCAGTCCCAGTCTGAACACCATTTCCAGTCCCAGATCCAGCCCCATTCCCAGCCTCCGGCTACAAGACCTTAAACGGTTAGCCAGCCAGCTCTAGTTTTGGTCTCAATACCAGTTCCAGTCTCAGACCCAGCTCCAGTCCCGGCCTCCTGCTAGACCACCTCAAACGGTCAGCCGGCCAGTCCCAACTCCCATTCTAACACCAGTTTCAATCCTGGTCCCAGTCTCCGGTTACGTCACCATGGCAGTTAGCCATCCAGCCCCAGCTTCAAGCCCACAGACCAAACAATTCTAGCAATACAGGCCAAAGCACCCTCACAGGTCGGCCTCCAGCCTCCGGTCTCCAGTCATATAGGCCATCACACCCAGACGGGTCGGCTTCCTGCCCCAGTTCCCAGCAACATAGGCCAACATCCCATTCGGGGTTAGCCCCCAGCATCTAGTACCCAGTACCTAGTCTCTAGTACCCAGCACTCAGCCTCCAGTACCCAGTACCCAATCTCCAGTAACCAACACTCAGCCCCCAGTACCTAGCACTCAGCACCCAGTATCCAGTGCCTAGTCCCCAATACCCTCTGCTCAGGTCTTCCTGTGTACCCTATATCTGGCAACCACTAACTAATACTCAGTCTCTGGTCCAGTACCCGGATTCAACCACGACTAGCAGTACGTGGTCGCCAGTACCTGCATCCAGCATTGTTCCACAAGAAAGAAAAGGGTGGGACACCACAAGAAATGACAAAAGAAATCCAAAAGTTTCTCATTCATGCTATATCAAAGGAGCCCAAGACATGCCCTTGGGGTAACCAGAGATCCGTATAGGCAGACATACAGAATGACAAAAGAGGGCGGGGAACATAGCCGAGTCATGACTCACTCCTCTCCAACGCTGACACGCGAGACCGAGCAGCCGCGAGCTCCGCCTCAAGAGTGGACAAAAGCTGAGCGCTAGCCTCGACCGTGCTCCCGGCCTCTCGCCACTCAGCCTTGGCGCGCTCCATAGCCAACTGCTGCTCCTTCCAGGCCTTCTTCAAGGCCTCCATCCTACTCTCGGTCTCCTCCAGCCGAACAGACCGGTCTCTGAAGAGTGACTCAGCCACATCGGCGTGAGTCCTCTACTCAGCTATGACAGTCGCAAGCCGGTCCAGTCACTCTCGCTCCTCCTGGAGAGCGGCCAGCCTCTGACCCCTCTGCTCCTGCCCCTGACGAAGCCGCTGGTACTCCGCCCATATCCCAGATAGCCCAGACATCCAAGGCTCTCATGGAAAACCAAGGATGTGGTAGCCACGGGTACACTCCGCCAGACGCTGCCTCAAGTCCTCTGGAGAAAGAAGGGGGTCACTCTGAAGGTACCCCCGTGCTCGCTGAAGCAGGGAGGCACCCACACCCCCGTCCACCAACGGCTTCGTCGGTGGAGTGGCGGAGGGCCACTCAACCTCCAGACCCAGAGAGGAGTCACCCGTCTCTATCAGTACACCGGTTGTGACTGCACAGCATCAGAAAGAACAAATGGAAAGTCAAGAATACATGTGAAACTTTCCATGAAAAATAAGGTGGAAAACCTGAGAAAAAGGAATTCTCACTCCTTACCCAGAGTAAGCCCCTCATTGCCTACGGCGTCACTCTCCGGAGTCGGGGAAGGCATGGACTCCTCAGCGGCTAGGGAGCCTTCTCCCAAAGCCAAGTCCCCTCCAGAAGCCACATGGAGATTGGAGGCCTTCTCCCGACCATGGGCAACAGGAGCTGGCACACACTCCTCCCCTGACCCCAGCACTACACACAAGATAGAAATATCAGTATTCTACCGGAAAGCATAGACAAGTGCTAAAATGGGAAACGAAAGAGCCCGACACACCTCCAGAAGTAGCCTCCTTCTCAGCCCCCTCGGCAGAGGAGGCCCCGGAAGAAGAGGAGCCTGAACTCTCATCTATCTCCATGATGAAACTCCCGCTACCTGAGGAGCCTGAAGAAGTCTCCGAAGAACTACCAGAGGTGGTGGAATTAGAAGCCCCTGCAGACCAATAAAACAACAGGGTCAGCACACAACCTGACCTTACATAAATAAAATCATCCAGTTCAGGGTTTCGGACAAGAAGCTCACTAGCCGGGGCACTCCCCTCAAAGACCCCCTCTATATCGATGATCTCCGTAGTCTTTCTAGTCGAAGCTATAGCCGTAGGCTCCCCACCTGCAGCTCCAGCCATGTCATGAGGAAGCTCGCCCTCCTCTAAAGGGGATTAAGTACATGTGACCAACACAAGAAGAAGCTTAGCACCGGCAGGTGATGCAAAATCTCACCACGAGTGGCTAAGTTCCCAGTCACATACCTGTGGGTCCCATGGTGGAAGACCCAACCAGCCCCACTCCGCAAGCTGAGACAATGGCTGGAAAAGGCGGGAGGCGCAGCCCAGATGCAACTCCAGTAACAAGGGTAGCTAGGTCACCTGCCACTCCCGGCTCGGCCCCAAAAGAGGGAAGCTCCACCGACGGTCCAGTACTAACTAGCTCCTGGACCATCTCCAGGGTAGCGGCCGGGTCATAACCTGGCAAATAATACAAACACAGTCAGCAACCTCAATTCGCCAGATGCCTAACAAAAAAGGAAGACAACACTACTTAGAATGGCCCGGCACTTACCGGAGCCATCCCGGGTTACCACAAGCTATCGCCCCTCTACAGGGATGGGCATCTCTGCTCTCGCCTCGGGAGGGGAAGTGGCCTCCGATGTCCCCGCATCTCTGCATGAAAATACATGGCAATGTCAATTTCCATAAGCAAGCATAGCCATGAATGAAGCATAACCAGTCTTGGGGGACCCTACCTGGCCAAATGTCTTCGAGACCCTTCCATGACTCAAAGTCGGGGAACGTCCCGACATTAGGGCTGATTTCATCCATCATGCAAAGAACTTCATCAACGTCAATGTCGAACCCGATCTGGTCATCCAGCAAGGGATCGGCCTCCAAGGGCGGTGAGAAAGCCACCTCTGCCCCAGCCTCCAGTGGAGCTGTAAGAAATCCAATCTGGCAACACAAGGTTAGTCAACCATAATGACTAAATCGAAAAAAAGACAAAGGGTGGGCATGGCACTTACTCAAAGCCAGCTATGCCTCTATGCGTTCGTCTGCTCGGAGTCCTCGAAAGGACTTCTCGGCCTCTGCTGCCCCAATATTCACCCGGGGGCGCTTCCGCCTAGGCTGAAGACCCCCGTCCCCACTCCCAGAGGACACCTCCGCGGAGGGATGACCTTCCCCTACTGGGGGAGCCTGCCAAAGAAACACACCAGTAAACAATATCTCAGTCACATGCACAAGGAATTAAGACCCAGACAATACAATAAAGACAATGTCTTACCTAAAGCCCTGAAGGGAGCCAACGACAGAGGGACCAGTTGCTCCAGCTTCAACCCCAACACGCAGGCAGCCTTCGCAGCCGCCTCCTTGACGTATCTCAGCGTGTAGGCACGCTCGATACGAGAGACGAACTCCACCGGCCCGACTGACTCGATCGCGTGAGCAATGTGGGGCCTCTAGTTGCTGACGACAGTGTCAGCAAAGCTCCCCTCTAGGAGCACTCCGTCTAGGGCGGCACCCTTCCCAAAGCCGCAGTGGGCCTGGAACTGAGTCCACCATGTCCACGACGTCCTCGATCAAGACATCCCAGCACCAGCTACCGCAGGCCCAGCTTGTACCAGCCTCAGGGGCTTGATAGCCCCGTTGTAACCCCGCACTGACGACAAAGAGGCCCGACCCTCTCGGGGCCGCTGCTCCGCAAGCCGCTTTACATCCCGGTGAATCCGGGAGAAGCGAGTCCTTAGGTACTCGCTGTCTAGCAAAATAGGAGGCTGGTCCTACCTTAGAAGTTGACTCTCCTCAGCCTTCCGGATCGCTGAGGCCTTCTGGCGATACAGATGGCTATGCTCGAACCACCATCGGGCATAATGAACGTTGAATCTCCCGCGACGATCCAATTCTGGTGTTGGCACCTGCTCTGGCTCTCTGCGGCAGTAGAAGTCCCATAAAGCCACTACTACCAGATGGCTGTTCTAGCTTCTGGATAGTTGACTCGCCAAAGGAAACTCCTAGCTTGCAGGATCGCCTGGTCGTACCCTAAGTTTCGGTCAAACCGGTGCGAGTAGTAGGCCTCCAAAACACTCACCGCAAACCGGTGTAGCGCTAGCATGGCCGGTCGGGTGCTAATCACCCACTCTATGCACAACATGGTGTCCGACTCTCGCTGATGTGGTTGGGCGCAGGCCACCCCATCCCCTGACAGCACCAGGACAAGGCGAAAGCCTCTCATCACGCTGTCAAATTGAGCCCATCCTCCCCCTGCCAGGCAGGTAAGATAGGGCCCTCCTGGCCCCCTCCAGCCGCACAATGACGTCTCCGTCTGGCTGACCAGTGAAGCTAAACAACAAAGGGGCCGTCGGGTTCGCTACGGTCATCCTCGTCACCAGCCCATGGAACAGCAAACCCGCCCACACGCTGAGGTAGCGGGTCGGCAGAAGTAGACTCTGTTCACATGGCGCCGGGTGTACTGACAACGCCCCCAACCCGTGGTAAATGTTCGCTAGTGCCGTAGGAGCCAACGCCAGCCGCCGACCCTCCGCCAGCAAACACGCAGGCCACAGTAGCTCGGCTCACAGAAGACTGTCCTCCCCGTGGGGGACCACAAACGTCGCCAGCCAGTATTCCAGATACGCAGCTAAGTGGGTCACGTCAGGCAGTCCATGGGGGTTCCACCCCTCTCATGGTGCATAGATGTATCTGGAGTTGGCCCTGAACCGTAGCTCCACCTCTGTATACTCTTCCCACGGGGTCTGATCTCGTGCGAACTCCTGGTAGAAGCAGAACGACCCATTGTAGAAATGACGGACCCATGCCTTCAAAGTCCCTCGCGGAGTATGTGCCCCCTTCTCCCTCCTGGCCAGGGCTAAGTCTCGCCAGGTCTTCAGCAAGTAACGGTAGCTGTGGGGCACCCGGTAGCAGCCCTGCCCGTCAGTATGACTACGATGGAGGTCATCCAACACCACCTCCTCGTAACCCTCACGGCTGATCGAAAAGCCTGAAATCCTGAATAGAGACCACAAGTCCAGCGAGGTCTCTCCCTCAAGCGTCGCCACAGTGTTCCACTGGCGGTTGAAGCGCTCTGCCAGTGCCTGAATCAACCCCGTGTAGCAGGGGTACCCATATAGCGCTGATGTCACAACATATCTAATCCCTGTCTAGTCTAGAAGCACTCTATAGTGGTGTACAATCCCCATCAGCCACTCGGTCGCACCCTGGTGGTACCGATGGGAGGAGATCACTACCCAGCGACCATACCAGCTCATAGCCATATGTCGAAGGATGTCGTCCAGCAGACTGTGGTCATCATATCCTTCACCAGCAAACTACAGCCCTAAAGGCTCCAACAGCAGCCCCATGGTCCTCTCTGTCTCGACCCGGTGGTGGCCGTGCAAGTCCCAAGAAGCAGGACAGTGCTCCGACACGGACCCCGAACTGGTCCGCCCTGTTGAAGAAGCCCAGGCAATCTGCACTGGGAAATTGGCGATGCCTCCAGAAGTCCGTAGAAAAACTCAGGAAGCTATAGTAGGTGACTCCCTACAGGTGTCCCTGCCCAGCAAAATGGCCCGCTCCAGTCGGCGGCGCTCTCCAGCAACAAGAGGATCTCTGCCTTCCATACCAACGGGGATGAAACTCTCTCGGGTAGCCGCCCGAGTGGTCATAGGTGTAAATCCCTCCAGTTTCAGAGAGCCTCACCAGCTCCATAGCCCCTGCTCCACTCATCCCCTCGCTAAGCGGACCCTCAGCTACCAGTAGACACCCCAGGTCGAGCTGGCGAATGTTGGCCGCGGTGACGACGGGTGGTCCCAAGGGAGGCAAAGTTCGCCCAGTCCTCCTCACCTAGTGGTCCTCCTCATGGGCTGCACGCCTCTGATCCTGGTCATCCCTGCCGAATCGCGCCATAGCTGCAAAACAATTGCATAAAACTAGTAAGCATACAGGGATCAACGTATACAACAATACCAGCAAGAGAGCATACGAAGTGCCAAAATACAACTATAATGACACAAAATGAAAATCTCACGGGCCGTCCGCCCTCGTCTCTGCCTCCGATGCACGCCCCGTACGGGGCATTTGTTGTACCCAAATAATTTTCCCAGCAAAATATCAAGAAATAAGGGCTCAAGAATTTCCCCGAACACCCTTAGGGCGTGGTTCACCCAGCCCTTTCTACGACACTCCGGGCCTAACCATGGGTCCTAACCAGCTCGTCGTGACCAACGACATCCTCAACAAGTGATTGGGGCCACCCCCGATCACCCAGTTTATGGGTTTACCCGCCTTCAACCGAGCCACCCGGGCAAACGCTGGGGCGCCTCGACCTCAAGCCACAGCACGTGGCACCCAGCAAAAAGGCCGGGGTTTACCCCCAAGCTACCTTTCTCCAACCCTCCAAAGTCATATGGAGACCTATCTAAGTCAACCATAGGCTTTGGGGACCCGCAACGCACTCATGCGGCCAATGCACGTGTGCCAAGAATTTCCCCGAACACCTCACGGGCGCGCATATTCTAGCCCCTCTACAGCAAGCCGGGGGCCAACCCACGGCTCGAACACCCTAGCCGTGTCTCACGATGACCCTCCAGCAAGTTGGGGCCACCCCCGACCCTCAGACATTCGGTGACAAGCCGTTTACTTTCAGCTCCCGAGCTGATGTGACACGACTTATGCGATGGTAGTCACTAGACCGCGGCACCTTGGACCTAGACCCGCAAGCAAGCAACGAGGCAGTGCACTCACTCTAGCGGACCGACTCGCGTGGTGCTCACGGTTGTTCATTGGAAAACCAGCGATGCTGGGAGGGTCCAAAGTGGGACCTTGACATTCCGGGGTAAGGCTAGCTTAGGATGGACCCCTAAGGGCCTGGGATGCCCAATTTTGCAGGCGGCGATGTAAGGGGTTGCTCTCGCCTCGCTCCGCTGTGGTCACTCGATGTATGGAAAGTTGGAACGGGCACTCACTCGCCGTTCGACGGGCAGCCAGAAATAATACTAAGCTAAGCAATGATAAAATCAGCAGAGGATGGGGCCTGAAACTAACCTGGTCGGCATGAAGATGCCGATCCCGATCGGAGATGAGGCGAGCGGGGAGGCGTGGGTATACCCCTCACGCTACGCCGGTGTAGCTCTGTGGACGCACTTTTTATTTAATAATCATTATTTATTTGTTTATTGGTGTTTATTAAGTGCGTGGGCGTGCCAGTCACAAAGTGACGATTTATTGTGCGCTCGATCTGACTAATCAGACGATTGTGTGGTTCGTGTCGGGACTGAAACCCGCCGCGCCATAAAGGTCACGGCGTTATTTACATCCCCTCGGAGAGGGGAACACCCTTGATTAATCGCCAGGAAAAGGGGCCTCATTGCCAGAAAATTAGTTCCGTGAAAAGTCTATTAGGAAACATTGAAATCCCCGTGCGAGGGTGAGAAGAAAGCATTCGAGATCATGTCGGTCGTGTGTTGACCATTTGATGTTCGGACGAGTGTTCGGCTTGTGAATCGCGTAATCGTCACAAGAAAACCGGAGCATATGTATGCCGGGGGTACGACAAGTTTATTGTTCAAAGGGACAGGAGACATTCGTTTGAATCCCGGTTAGAGTGATCGGAAATCAGTGAGTTTATTGGCCCGGTGCGAGATCGAGTCAGAACCATTATGGGGGCGCCTCCCGCGGTCCAAACGAGGCTTGCATGGGCATCATTAATATTTCCGGTGTCAAAGGGCAGCGGGAAAGTGTCCCGGGACTAGATTCGAAAACAAAGATGTATACCGAGATAGCTGGCTATAGGCCTAGGTGTGGGTCAGGTAATGACCATGGTTGGGGCGAACCCAAGGTCCAGACGTGACTCACGAAGGTCTTATTGATATTCCCACACGTTTGGTTGGCGGAAGACGAGAGCCGTCTCGTTCCATTCAGATTTTGCTGGTCATTCATGGACCATTTTACGTTCGGACAAAGGTCCGTGTAGAAAACAAGACGGTGACGGGAGCAAATCTATGCAAATGTCTGCCGTGAGTACGGCAAGTTTAATGCAAGCGCGGGATTAGATCCCGATATATATATGTCGGTCACTAACGGACCATTCGTCGTTCGGACGAGAGTCCGCATTTGAAGTGTCAAAGACGATGATAAAGCCATACGAATATCTGCCGTAGGTACGGCAAGTTTCATGTGGGCGCGGGATCGGATCCCGGCATATATGTCGGCCACTAATGGACCATTCATTATTCGGGCAGAAGTCCGTATTAGTAGCGTCGAGGACGATGATAAAACCGTACGGATGTCTGCCGTAGGTGCGGCAAGTTTAAAGGGATTGCAGGATCGGATCCCGATAAAGACGGGTCGAGCTAACGAACTATCGGCCCGGAATAAGATCGGATCATGGCCACATTCGGGCGAAGGCTGCCGAGATCCAAGTCCGATCTACTGGGGCATCATTATTTTTCTCTTCATACGCAGTCCGAGGGAAGCGGATTGTTAATTGTGAAGCCCGAACTCGCCAACGTGCGCCCTCGCACGCGGATCGACCTGCGGGGGTTTCCGGGGGCAGTGCTTCTGCCCCCGGAACAAAAATTTGATTATGGAAGGGGGAAACTTTTTTATTAGTTTTATTCATTAGCCTTAAGTCTTTTCTCTCATTTGATTAATCATTTTCTCCCTTTCAGGCATGCCGGTTTAAGAGAGAGGTCAAGGGATGGGCACGCCGGTTTAGTGAGCAAAGGGGTGCACGCCGGTTTAGTGAGCAAAGGGGTGCGCGCCGATTAATGGAGTAAAGGGGTGCGCGCCGGTTAAGTGAGCAAAGGGGTGCGCGCCGATTAATGGGTGCAAGAAGGGGGGGCGCGCCGGATAAGGGAGAAGAGAGGGGCGCGCCGGTTATGGGCATTACAAGGGGGCGCGCCGGTTATGGGCATTAAATGGGGGCGCGTCAGTTTGAGCTCAGGAATTCCGAAGTGGATTTGAGTGTGGAGCTAATCCGGGGCGGGGGGGTAGCACGCCGGATGGAGGCTCAGGAGTTTGAAGATGAAGTTGAGTGTGGGGCTAAACCGGCGTGGGGGGGTAGCGCGCCGGGTTAACCCACGCCGGATTAAGGGCACGTCGGAATAGCTTCTGTGGGTTTTCTTTCATTCTTTCATGCTCTGTTTCTTCTTTCTTCAAACTGTAAGTTAATATGTTGATTTATTTGTTCACGAATTGGTGGATTAAGTTTGTGGAGATGGAGTTTAAGTGTTTGATCATTTGTTAAGGTGAATTGTCATGAAAATCTGAGTGTTTTATTAGACGTGTTCGTTGTGTAGGGTAGCTCAGTTTGGTTCAGAGGCTTCAAGCATGTGATGCTCTGGCCCTCAGAGAATAGCTTGTTCATTTGTTCCTGGCGAAAAATGGGCAGCACCTCCCCCGGACTGAGGCTTGCCAGAGACAAATAGGGGAACACCAAACGGAGCAAAGCTCCAGGGTGAACCTCAAAACTCGGAGTGAGGCCTCTGTTAATCCCATAAGTGCCTGTGGAGACTCGAGGACCAGCCTTCAAGAGTTCCAGCAACTCAGGGTGATGATCTCGTAGGCGGGACGGGTGTATGCCGTGAGAGTCCATGAATGTTCATCCCCTGACGGGTTCCCCTGAAGGCCGTGCCACAGAGAGGCAGGTCTCCAAGGTCCCTGTATGACAAGAGAACCGGGAGAAAGGGGAGGAGATCAAGGCAGTAGAACACTACTCATGCCAATCAAAAATCATTCCTTTTATTCATCCGCAAGGGAAAGGGAAAAAAAAGATACAGGAGGGGATCTGCCCCGAAGGAACGAAAACACATCAGAGAAAGAGGAAAGAAATACATTGGTGGGAGAGGGGGGAACGGAGCACAAGCTCCTCCCCCTCCGAGCTCACCTCTCCTCTCTCACGCTCACTCTCTTCTTCTTCCCCTCACGGGCACGGGGACGAAGCCTCTTCTTTTCTCTTTTCTTCTTCTTCTCTTCGATGGCCAACCATCAGTCGAATGAACCAACCCCCCTGTTCCTTCTTCAGACTTGACATTTTATAGAATGGGCATTCAAGAGTGTTCCCGCCACTTTCACCTCATCCGCGTCGAGGTCTGAAATCGACGTGCTACGCTGGACGCTGCCGGTTTGTGCCGTACGCTGCTGCTCATCCGAGGATGGGACGCTCAGAGATCTGCCGGAGTTTGCCTTGCTGCTACTACTTGTGTGCTATCGAACGAAGGTAGAAGCAGAGCCATGGGCATTGAATGTTCTCTGCACGCCATAATGATGCAAAAGAGAGCATCGGAATGTAGATGGGACAGCTCATTTGCACGCCGGATTCACATGAAATGCAAGGGAAAGGGTGCGCGCCGGTTTAACCCAAGATGAAGGGGCGCGCCGGTTTAACCCAAAAATGCAAGGGGCTCAGCCGGTTTAACAGCCAACCAAGGAGGGGCGCGCCGATTTAATGCCAAGCTAGGGTTAATGAAAAAAATAGGGCGCGCCGGATTAAGATGTTGAAGGGGCGCGCCGGATTAAGATGTTAAAGGGGGGCGCCGCTTTAGAGCGCGCCGTTTTAAGCCTCGAATGGATTCTTTTCAAGTCGTAGCCATTTATTCGAGTGTTAGCGCTCCTGGAATGTTCTAGTTGCAACGTATGGCCTTCATAATATTCTGTTTACAGCCTTTGGGGCTTGGTCCCAGACTTTACATGACTTTCGGTGTATCCCGAGACTGTGCCGGAGTTCTCGACTTTTCTTTGATTCAGCTCTCGAACTGGCCGGTCGGAGCATTGTAGCTGTATTTTCCACTTGGGGGGGCTTCCTTAGCGGGTAGTAGACCACCAAGCGAGTTCTCGTCCTGATCGGGCGAGGCGTGAGGTTTATTCGGCATTTCCATCTTCGGCTTGCTCTCGAGTGTCGAGACGTGCATGACGTATGATCGACACCGTCATTTTTTGATGTCCACAACCTCTAACCTGAAAATTAATCAATTACACTCACTACACCTCACACAGGAGGGTTGGTCTAGGGGTGGGGGAATGAATGGTCACATACAAACACTACCTCCCATAGGGAGGGGATTTAAGCTGGCCAGGCGGGGGTGGGGGAAACCAAGCTAAGACGGAATTGCTGAAGTATGCTGATTCTATCCGCTCTGGAACAACAGGACATGAAGTCGATGATGACGCCGCCACAGACTCCTCCGACTGCTGGTGAAGATGGGACCAGTGCCAAAATGTCCTGGGTTGGCCCAGGAAGATGTCCAAGTTTTTGGAGATCGTTCCGATGTCGACGGTGGCCGGGGCGGGATCGGGACCAGGGCCGATCCGACCTGGTTCTGGCTGTCCCAGAACCACTATTGCTGGAAGAAGTGGACGTCACGAGTACTCCCAGGGTTCGATGAGGGTGGGACCAGATCCGTTGCGATCGTGGATGAGTCTTCTTTGATCAGAGACCAATGAGGTCACCGAAGGAGGTCAGAGCAGACCGTGAGAACCAGAATAGCAGGAGGGGGTCGGATCTGTCTCAAGTGGAACTGACCTGTGCACTCCGAGGAGAAAAATTGGAACTCTATGCTCTTGGGTCCAAATGGCACCCTACTTCTTGGATATGGGAGGGTACTTGGAGGACAAGATCTCAGCAAAAAAAATCAGGTCCAAACTCGTACAGGAGCGGCCGTGGTAGCTTTTTCTCTTGGGCTCTAGTTCCCTGCCAGAGCAGCTTTGTGCAGTCGAGGGAGAATGGATCTCCCGGGCAGCACAGACGTCGGATGGATGCGAGACCACATTGCCTATGAAGCTACTTCGAAGAACTTTCCAGACATATAAGAAACACCACCAGAATATGCGCGATGAAGACGTGGCAGCCTCTACAACTTCATAGTACTTTGCTGCTGCGAATCTACCTTGGTGGTAGGTGGAGATTGAGGATGAGAATGGGGTAGATGAGGAGGGGGAAGGGGGGTGGAAAGGGGCTGGGCTTTCCGTGGTTGAGAGGGGATATGAGGAGGGTGCCAACCAGGCTAGGTGGAGGGGAGGAGAGTGCTGGGGGGCGGAGCAAGCAGGGGGGAGAGCTGGGGTCGCAGGTCTCCCAGGGTGGGAGAGAGAGGGGGGGAACAAATGGCTAGGGGAGGGAGATCTCTCCCTAGTTTGAATTCCCAGTAATGGTTATTCAATGGAGGGTTGATGAGGGCATCCCTTGCCCCTCCACATTTTCTCCGGACTCGGATTGTTCGTCGGCAAGCGCCATTATGTTAGTCATGTATTTTTGAGTCTAGTCATGTAATCTTCACATTTTCTTTGAGTCAATATCATGTAATTTTCCCTCTATTTGAGTCATGTACCTAGGTTAGTTAGTCATTTTCTTAAGTATTGTGTCATTAGGTTGGTTTGTTAGGCTATTGGGCCCAATTCATTGGGCTTGGCCCAAGGGCGCCCCTACCCCTTCGGTTATTTGTCATTGAGTCAAATGTCAGGGACTTTTGTAGAAATGTGGGTTTCCTATATATAGGACCCCATTCCCCTCATTTGGAACGAATGAACCATTGCATGAATATTGAAATCCAATTCCAAATCCCACTAGATCTCTCTCTCTCTCTCTCTTCCCCAATCCCAACATTCAAAATTTTCTCTCTCCTCCCCATTCACCTCTCATTAAGACCTCTCCCCTTCCCCATACACTCATTTAACTCCCCCTCAACCCCAAGGTGGAATCCCCCAATCACTAGGCCACACTCCAACCCCCAACTACCCTACCCACTTCCCCAAGCACCCTTCCCTCTCCCCCATACAACCCACCACTTCCCTAGGCCATTTGAATTCAAATCCCCCTTCCCTCCACAGCCCTAGGGCACCCCCAAGACCCCTCCCCTTGGTTAGGGTCGCACCCCCCCTCTCTCTCTCATCTCCACCATTCTTCCTTGCCCTACTCCAACACCATTTGATACTACTAGGTTGCAGCTGGCGACCTGCAGAAGACCAGCAACTTGCAGCAGCGACTCCGACCACATCCCAGCGCGTTTGAAGACTCAAGAGCTATCCACAGAAGCGTCTTCCTATCTTCTTCGCAATGGAAGTGGTTTCATCTTAATCCAAGCTGTGTGCTGCCCGGTAGCTCCGTTCTCCCACAACTGCACAGAGTTGCCCCTGCTGAGTACTAGAACCGGAGTAGAAGCTTCACCACGACGAACATTGGAAGAATCAGTTCAAGAGCTCTTCTGAAAAGTTCTTCCTCGCCATGTCTAAATTCAGAATCAAGAAGCGGAACTTCGATCAGCCTTCTTGATCCAGAGTTATCAATTTTCTCCCTCAACTACGCGGGTCTGCTACCCAAAGTCTGCACCGACCTGCCATCATTGTTCAGCGTCCCCTGGTCTTCTCCGGCATTGTTTGGCTTCCTCGTCAGTTTTGCTGCGAAGAGGACTCTTCCACGGTTCCAACGACTTTGACGGTGCTTGATTCCGAGTTCGGGAGCTGTCGAGGCATCCTTTGCAACCTACTGTTGGAAACCAGGAGCTGCCAGTCCAAGACTCTACCTCCCTGTTCGGGCCTCCACCCAGACCAGCAGAGGCGACAGAAGAAATTAATAAAATTTGGACGACTTCCCTGGCCTCCTACGAAGATTTTCCAGGTGATCTTGTCCCCAACAAAATTCGGTACCAGTTGCATCAGTCAATTCTTCAGTCCCCTATCAGCACTCACAGAACTGGACAGATTCGGCATCGGCTTCTTCTCTTGTGTTTTCATCGCTTTCTCCCCTCCCCGCTTGGCCGACTGAAGGCCCCTCCCAGTGTGGAGGTAACTTTTGGTTTTAATACATTAACCCCCACCCCGAGATCCCCCCCCCCTTGCATGGGGTGTAGTGTTGTACTCCTTTCAATTTCAGGTTGAAGCGACACCGACGCGGCGTGCGGGTGCATACCCTCGCCTCCCCGCTCGCCCCCGTCTCCGGCCGGAGTCGGCGTCTTCACGCCGGCTAGGTGAGCTCCTGAACATCTCTCATTGCTGTAATGGACTTGCTTAGCTTAGTATTGCTATAGTTACTCCGTCGGCGGTGAGAGAGTGTCCGATTTTAAATTGCTACCAAATTGAGTGACCACCGCGGGCGAGTTATGAGAGCTTCCACTCAACCCACACCCTTAAGGTGTTGGCCGCCCATGATTTGGGCTTCCCTTGGCCCATTTGGGGTCCACAATAAGCTAGCCGACCCTTGGAGAACCAAGGTTCCGCCTCGGACCCTCTCCATCATCACCGAGTCACCTTCGGGCACTAACGTGCGCCAAGCGAGTGAGTCGCTAGTGTGAGTCCGCTGCCTAACCCGAATGCTTGCATACTTAGGTCCAAGGTCGGTCTCACATCAATTGGTATCATCATCATAGCATCCTAGTTGGTCTCACATCAAGTGTATCAAAACATCTTCATCACATCATCATAGGTCTTAGGTCGGTTTTACATCAAGTGGTATCAGAGCAAGTTCACAACTTGTCTCTATCAAGTTGGTCCTAGGGCATGTCTATGCATTTATAGTCTTCAAGTGCATCACTCTTGTCCCCTATTATGGCCACCTCATATCGACCTTACTAATCGGCCCACTCCATAAGTCCAAGCCACCAAGAGATGCCTACCACTAACACCCATAACTTCCCTGGCCATGTCAACTACTTCATGAAAGCCTTGACCTATGCCAATGAGCGGCTTGATAACATATCGGGCCGACTCAACCAACTTGGAGAAAATAGGCCCGCCCCAAGGACGGACGATAGGATGGTCCCTTTCCCACTTCCCACCTTTGATGGAACCTCTCCTAGAGAATATTTAGATTGGGAAGCTACAATGGACCAATACTTCACTTGGTATCCTATGTCCGAGGATGAAAAGGCATGGGTTGCCAAAATGCAACTTACCAAACGGGAAGAAACTTATTGGATGCAAATTATCGGGCTAAAGGTACTTAGAAGGGAAACTCCCATCACCACTTGGAAGGACATGAAGGAGCAACTTAGGGCAAAATATATGTCCCCTTCCTACCCGGGTTACCAAAGCCCAAGGAGCACTCCCACTCCCTCAACCCCACCCGTCCAAAACCTCACCCCTAAAACCCAAGTATCTAAGGCCTCCACCTCCTCACCCAACCCCATAAGGTCCCCCACACCCCAACCAAAACTCCCTCCCCTAACCTACACTAGTCAAGCCCCTTTAACCCCCACCTCCACCCCAAACGATCCCAAGGGCAAGAGACCCTTAACCGGCCCGATTCCCTCCATAAGGACCACCACTCATCCAACCTTCACCACTCAAACCCAAGTGGACCCCATGACCACCCCTCCACCTAGGCCCATAATGGCCATCACCCCCCAACCCAAAACCCCTCACCCAACCCACCTCCCGCTGCCTACACCAATCTTTCCCCAACCTAGGCCTCCTCTACTTCCCCTTCCTATCCAAATCCAAGACCACCCTTGCCCACCACCCCAAGTGCACCATGCTCCAGCTATCACCAATTCTCCCGCATTAGACCTACCCAACCCATTAACACTAGGAATTGAAACCCACACACCCATCCACATGGAAATAGATGCTAGTCCCGAACAAAAACCTACCCTAGAGGAAATCCAAGAACCTCCACTTCCACCCACCTCTCCTAGTCCGGATCCTCAAAAGCCACACACATTCACCATGAATGAAGTCATACTCCAATGGCTCAAACAAGGACCCACCCTTCCTAGCTCACCCCCACCTCTCTCACCATTGGGATATCCATCTCAAATTACTCCCCTCCACTCCTATCACACCACAATCCAATCCTACTATGAGGTAGAAGGTTGGGATGATCTCCTCAAGGGTTTAGAATGGCAACTAGGGTTGACTTGCTTATTGACCTTAGGAAAGGCCCACCCAAAAAGTCTTAGTCTTATCCACCCATGTGATGGTTCTATCACCTCGGTCTTCACCATTGGTTGCTACACTAGTGACCTCCTTCTCATTCTCCCTATGGATGAAAAACTCATCATGATCCACTCCACTTCCATTGAGATCCCAAGTACCTTGATCGACTGGCCCACTAACGACCTTGGTCCAATTATCTTGAGGGAGGAGGACCCACCGTGTGAAGACCATGTGGGCATAGAGTCTCTTCTTCTAGGAAACCCAGTCCATGACCCCTTTGATCCCTTCCTTTGGGAGTATGGGTACCCACGTGACCCACCCACATCACCCACCACCCACCCTTTCCTACCCCCACCCACCATGTTAGGCCAAGCCCACCTCATCCATGACCCAGGTTACACCATAGAAATCTCGACCTTAGGCAACACCCGCCTAGAGATCAAGAAAGTGCCCCACCCCATATCCACCTACCTAGATCCCTTCGACCCTTTTGAGTGGAAGCTCAAAGGCCACCCCACCATCTCACATGAGGAAGTCATCTTTGGGAAAGGAATTCATATGTCTTGGCACATTACACCACTTGGCATGATTAGTCCGTTGGGTACATTCATCCACATCACCCACATGTCAAGTAGGAAGCATAAGTGGACCATATTTGGATGTAATGGTCCACCCTCTTTCATCATGAGTCATAAGCATGAAAGGAGCATACATGGATGTTCGGGTCCCCCAGTATTTGTCACCACCATGCATACCTATGGATGCCCCGATCCTCCCAAAACATTCAACGTCCTCATAACATCAATGCATGATAGGTCTATATGTGGTTGTCCTGGACCACCTTTGCATACCATATATTGTCAACTCACATCGCATCATAGTGCATGGCATATGCATTCAAGCAAGTATCAAGCAACAAGCGGTGGGATTCACAAGAAGCGAGCACAAACTCCTAAGTACCACTTTGAGTTCCAAGTTGACAACTTGGTGATGATGGCTTTAGAGTGGCTCTACTTTAGGGTCACCCCCAATCTGAGGGCACGAGGACTTGGACCTTGCCAAGATGTGAGTGGCTTTGGCAACCCAACTTATGGGTTGGACTTTCAAATGGGTTTTGGGATTCACCCCACTTCCCATGTGACGGATCCGGCACCCTCTAAGGGCACCACGGTGGATCCTAGTGAGTGCCTTGAGCTTACACCTACCCTTGTGAGAGACACCCTCGGAGTGCCACCACAAATAGCCTGAGAGCCCGATGTGAGCACACGGCGGCCATACTAGGCAAGCAAGATCCCATCGCCAGCATGAGGGTATGACCGAGTCACTTTGTCGAGCTGAAGCGCCGTTCCCCGACTATGGTCGCGGGTTGAGTATGGAGATCGTGGATCGCCTAGAGCCGCAGTTCGATGTACTACTTCGCTGGTGGACCCATACTCGACGGGGTCAAGTTTTCCTCACCCCGGGGGTATGATGAGGGCATCCCTTGCCCCTCCATATTTTCTCCGGACTCGGATTGTTCGTCGGCAAGCGCCATTATGTTAGTCATGTATTTTTGAGTCTAGTCATGTAATCTTCACATTTTCTTTGAGTCAATATCATGTAATTTTTCCTTTATTTGAGTCATGTACCTAGGTTAGTGAGTCATTTTTCTAAGTATTGTGTCATTAGGTTGGTTTGTTAGGCTATTGGGCCCAATTCATTGGGCTTGGCCCAAGGGCGCCCCTACCCCTTCGGTTATTTGTCATTGAGTCAAATGTCAGGGACTTTTATAAAAATGTGGGTTTCCTATATATAGGACCCCATTCCCCTTATTTGGAACGAATGAACCATTGCATGAATATTGAAATCCAATTCCAAATCCCACTAGATCTCTCTCTCTCTCTCTTCCCCAACCCCAAAATTCGAAATTTTCTCTCTCCTCCCCATTCACCTCTCATTAAGACCTCTCCCCTTCCCCATACACTCATTTAACTCCCCCCCAACCCCAAGGTGGAATCCCCCAATCACTAGGCCACCCTCCAACCCCCAACTACCCTACCCACTTCCCCAAGCACCCTTCCCTCTCCCCCATACAACCCACCACTTCCCTAGGCCATTTGAATTCAAATCCCCCTTCCCTCTACAGCCCTAGGGTCCCCCCAAGACCCCTCCCCTTGGTTAGGGTCGCACCCCCCCTCTCTCTCTCATCTCCACCATTCTTCCTTGCCCCACTCCAACACCATTTGATACTACTAGGTTGCAGCTGGCGACCTGCAGAAGACCAGCAACTTGCAGAAGCGACTCCGATCACATCCCAGAGAGTTTGAAGACCCAAGAGCTATCCACGGAAGCGTCTTCCTGTCTTCTTCGTACTGCAAGTGGTTTCATCTTAATCCGAGCTTTGTGCTGCTCGAGAGATCCATTCTCCCACAACTGCGCAGAGTTGCCCCTGCTGAGTACCAGAACCGGAGTAGAAGCTTCACCACGACGAACCTTGGAAGAATCAGTTCAAGAGCTCTTCTGTAAAGTTCTTCCTCGCCCTGTCTACTTTCAGAATCAAGAAGCAGAACTTCAATCGGCCTTCTTGATCCAGAGTTATCAATTTTCTCCCTCAACTACGTGGGTCTGCTACCCACAGTCTGCACCGACCTGCCATCATTGTTCAGCGTCCCCTAGTCTTCTCTGGCATTGTTTGGCTTCCCCGTCAATTTTTCTGCGAAGAGGACTCATCCAAGGTTCCAACGACTCTGACGGTGCTTGATTCCAAGTTCGGGAGCTGTCGAGGAATCCTCTGCAACCTACTGTTGGAAACCAGGAGCTGCCAGTCCGAGACTCTGCCTCCCTGTTCGGGCCTCCACCCAGACCAGCAGCGGCGACAGAAGAAATTAACAAAATTTGGACGACTTCCCCAGTCTCCTAAGAAGATTTTCCAGGTGGTCTTGTCCCCAACAAAATTCGGTAGCAGTTGCATCAGTCAATTCTTCAGTCCCCTATCAGCACTCACAGAACTGGACAGATTCGGCATCGGCTTCTCTCTTGTGTTTTCATCGCTTTCTCCCCTCCCCGCTTGGCCGGCTGAAGGCCCCTCCCTGTGTGGAGGTAACTTTTGGTTTTAATACATTAACCCCCACCCCGAGATCCCCCCCCCCTTGCATGGGGTGTAGTGTTGTACTCCTTTCAATTTCAGGTTGAAGCGACACCGACGCGGCGTGCGGGTGCATACCCTCGCCTCCCCGCTCACCCCCGTCTCCGGCCGGAGTCGGCGTCTTCACGCCGGCTAGGTGAGCTCCTGAACATCTCTCATTGCTGTAATGGACCTGCTTAGCTTAGTATTGCTATAGTTACTCCGTCGGCGGTGAGAGAGTGTCCGATTTTAAATTGCTACCAAATTGAGTGACCACCGCGGGCGAGTTGTGAGAGCTTCCACTCAACCCACACCCTTAAGGTGTTGGCCGCCCATGATTTGGGCTTCCCTTGGCCCATTTGGGGTCCGCAATAAGCTAGCCGACCCTTGGAGAACCAAGGTTCCGCCTCGGACCCTCTCCATCATCACCGAGTCGCCTTCGGGCACTAACGTGCGCCAAGCGAGTGAGTCGCTAGTGTGAGTCCGCTGCCTAACCCGAATGCTTGCATACTTAGGTCCAAGGTCAGTCTCACATCAATTGGTATCATCATCATAGCATCCTAGTTGGTCTCACATCAAGTGTATCAAAACATCTTCATCACATCATCATAGGTCTTAGGTCGGTTTTACATCAAGGGTCCTTGGGGATGTGAATGGGTGTCTTGGAGGAGAAAGGGTGTGTTGGGAGTGGGATTCTCTATAGGGAGAGGAGAGGTTGCTTGGGAGAGTGGGGATGTCTCCCTAGGGGGTGGTGTGGTTAATGTTGGAGTAATGGTGGGGTGGGGAAGTTGAGGGGTCACTTGGTGATGTGGAGGGTGATGTGGCAAGTAAGGGGTGATGATGTGGCAAAAGGGGATTAGGCTAAGGTGGAGGAGAGTAGAGAAGGGAGGGGGCGGTCTAGAGAGAGAGAGAGAGCTAGAGAGAGAAAAGGGTCACCCCCTTTAGAGAGAGAAGGGGGGTAAGGGAGTTTATCACTCCACAATTGGCTTCTCACCAAAGAAACACTCAAATTGGATTTCTGAAAATGCACAAATATTCATTAGTTCACAAATGGGGGAATGGAGTCCTATTTATAGGAATCCCACATTTTACAATAAGTCTCTGACTCTTAGACTAATGACCATACAAACCAAAGGGGGAGGGGCGCCCCTGAGCCTAGCCCACTTAATTGGGCCCAAATGACACATTAACTACTCTAATGACCTATTTACCTATGTACTTGACTCAATTAAAAGAAAAATTACATGATAAGAAAATTAAAAATACATATGACTCGAAATAATGTGGCGAAGAAGATGTAGCACTACTGGCGATCATCAGAAGCCTTGAAAAATGTAGAGTGGTCAGAGATGTCCCCATCATACCCCCGGGGTGCGGAGAACTCGACTCCGTCGAGTCTGGGTGCACCGGGGAAGTGGTCCTCCAAAATAGCTCTGGGCGAACCATGATCTCCTGACTCAACCTCGCGTCCTTAGCTGGGGGAGGGCGCTTCAGCTTCTCAAGGTGGCACAGACACACCCTCTTGCCGGTGATGGTATCTTGCTTGCCTAGTATTGCCTCCGTGTGCACACATCGGGCTCTCAGGATGATATAAGGTGGCACTCTGAGGGTGTCTCTCTCAAAGGTAGGCGTAGGCTCAAGGCACTCACTAGGATCCCCCGCGGTGCCCGTATAGGGTGTAGGGTCTGCCTCGTGGGAAGTGGGGTGAATCCCAAACCCCATCGGTAAGTCCAACCCGTAAGCCGGGTTGCCAAAGCCACTCGGATCTCGGGAAGGTCCAAGTCCTCGTGCCGTCGATTTGGAGGTGACCCTAGGGTAGAGCCACTCCAATGTCACCATCACCAAGTTGCCTACTTGGAATCCCAAGTGGCCCTTACAAGCTGTTGCCCGCTCTTTACCGCTCATTGCTAGATGCTTGCATGAATTTGTATGCCATGTACTACGATGCAGTGTGGGTGTGAAAAGTATTGTTTGCAAAGGTGGACCGGGGTAGCCAAATGTAGACCGATCATACTTTGATGCCATGAAGACTTTGAAAAACTTAGGAGGGCTGGGGCATCCATAGGTGAACCTATCATGCATGGGTGTGACAAATATCGGGGGACCCAGACATCCATGTATGCTCCTTTCATGCGTAAGACCAGTGATGAATGGGGGAGGAACAACGCATCCAAATGTGAGCCAGTCATGCATTGGGCCTAAAGTGTGTGTGACATGTATGAGATGACCGGACTTGTGACCCATGTCGAATGATGTGATATGCCAAGATAGGTGCACTCTACTCACCGAGGTGACAGCCAAGTGTGTGGGTATGGGGTGGTCCTTGAGCTCCCAATCATAAATATCGAGGGGGTCAAAGAAGGTGTGTATCATGGAGTGCGGCACTTCCTCATTCTCAAGGTACATGTTGCCCAATGTTATGGCTCCCATGGTGTAACCCGAGTCTAGAGAGAGATGGGCTTGGTCCAGCATGGTGGGTGAGGGTAGGAAATAGGGGGTGGTGCATAAGACGGATGGGTCACCAGGCTCCCATAGGAAGGGATCAAAGGGGTCATGGAAATGACTTCCTAGAGGAAGGAACTCCATGTCCTCAAGGTCCACACAAGGTGGGTCATCCTCCTGCAAATTATTTGGGCCAAGGTCTCTAGTGGATTGGCCGATCAAAGCACTTGGGATCTCAATGGGTGGGGAGTACATCGGGATGGGTTCCTCTTCCATGGGAAGAAAGAGAAGGAGGTCACTAGTGTAGCAACCAATGGTGCAGACCGAGGTGATAAACCCATCACATGGGTGGATGAGACTATCGCTTGTTGGGTGGGCCATCCCTAGGGTCAACAAGCAAGTCAACTCTAGTTGCCATTCTAGGCCTTTGAGGAGATCATCCAAACCCTCTACCTCATAGTAGGATTGGATCGTGGTGTGAGAGGAGTGGATGGGCACTAGAGGGAGGTCTCGCTCCATGGGTAGGTAGGTATGGGCCATGATATCTCTAATCGAGCTCTCTCTTAGCCATCTAACAAGGGGTTCTTCTAAGATAAGATCGGTCCCAACTAGAGAGGGTGGTGTAGGGTGAAGATCTTCATGCGAGGCTTCCCCTTCAACTTGGACATAGGTGGCCTCCATGGAGGGGATAGGGTCCGGAGGGGCATTCATCTCCATGTGGATAAGTGGGTGGGCTACTTCTTCTAATGCCAATGAGGTGGTAAGGTCTTTTGAGGGTGGGGTGATGATAGCTAGTGCATGGTGCACCCTGGGTGGTAAACAAGGACGGTCTTGGGATGGGATTGGGAGTGGGAGTAGTGGAGGCCTTGGTTGGGGTTGGATTGGGGTAGGGAGAGAGAGATGGATTGGTGGAGGTGGTTTGGGTTGATTGGTCATGGGTTGAGTGTCTCTTTTGGGGGACGATGGAGGGGTGGTGGCGGTCGGGGTAGGAGAGGTTTCATCCACTATGGGCATAGTAGGTCTCTTTCTAGGGGGACATTGAGGGGCGATGTGCCCCAATCTGTGGCACCTATAACGCTCCATCTCGTAATCACCCGAGGTTGTCCCACTGATCCCTAACCCTATGGGGCTCTTGCCTTTCTGCGATGGGGTAAGGCGAGGGGTGGACGTGGGGGTCAATGGGGCTTGAGTGGTGTAGGTTGTGGAAGGGGGGTTTTGGTTGGGGTGTGGGGGCCCTCATGCGGTTAGGGGGGGAGGTGGAGGACTTGGATACTTGGGTTTTAGTGGTGAGGGTTTGGTGGTGAAGTGAAGAGGCGATGGTTGAGAGGGGATTGGTTGGGAGCGGTGCGAATGGGGCCCTAATGGTGGTTTTAGGTTGGCTGGGTGGGGATGGAGGAGTGGTAGTGCCCCTCAGGTAGGAAGGAGAAGGTCGGGGAGCGTAGATCTTTCTAAGTTCCTCCTTCATCTCATCCCATGAGGAAATGGGCTCTTACCTCATAACCCTCCTTAATCCCACTATGTGTTCCCACTTACTCTTGGCTTGACCCCGAAGTCATGCCTTGGCCATGCGGACTCTCGCGTGTCCATAGACCATAGTCCTCTCAAAGTCTTTTTCCATGATAGCCTCCCACTTTAGGTAGGCACTAGGGCATGATCCATCAAATAGGAGATCCTCAAATAGGATTATGTCAAAGGGGGGGTCGATCGGACCCTTCTGGAGGGCCGAGTGGGACGAATATGACCAAAGAGAGGTAGCCATGCTAGTGGGCACGGTTGATGCACCGGGTGACTCTAAATGCATATGCACTCTAGGACCAACTTGTAGAGACAAGTTGAGAACTTGCTCTTATACCAATTTGATGTGACACAACTTATGGGATGGTAGTCACTAGACCGCGGCACCTTGGACCTAGACCCACAAGCAAGCAACGAGGCAGTGGACTCACTCTAGCCGACCGATTCGGGTGGCGCTCATAGTTGCTCGTTGGCAAGCCAGCGATGGTGGGAGGGTCCGAAGAGGGACCTTGACATTCCAGGGTAAGGCTATCTTTGGATGGACCCCTAAGGGCCTGGGATGCCCAATTCTGCGGGCGGCCAACACGCCAAGGGCGTGGGATGTAAGGGGTTGCTCTCGCCTCGCTCCGCGGTAGTCACTCGATGTATGGAAAGTTGGAACATGCACTCACTCGCTGTCCGACAGGTGGCCAGAAATAATACTAAGCTAAGAAATGATAAATCAGCAGAGGATGGGACCCGAAACTCACTTGCTCGGCATGAAGATGCCGATCCTGGCCTGAGATGAGGCGAGCGGGTGTGGGTATACCCCGCACGCTGCGCCGGTGTATCTTTAACCTAAAAATTAATCAATTACACTCACTACACCTCACACAAGAGGGTTAGACTAGGGGTTGGGGAATGAATGGTTACATACAAACACTACCTCCCACAGGGAGGGGCTTTAAGATGGCAAGGCGGGGGTGGGGGAAACAAAGGTAAGACGGAATTGCTGAAGTATGTTGGTTCTATCTGCTCTGGAATAGTAGGACATGAAGTCGATGATGATGCCGCCACAGATTCCTCTGACTGCTGGTGATGATGGGACCAAGGCCAAAATGTTCTGGGTTGGCCTAGGAAGACGCCCAAAATTTTGGAGATCGTTCTGATGTCGAAGGTGACCGGGGCGGGATCGGGACCAGGGCTGATCCGACCTCGTTCTCGCTCTCCTAGAACCACTACTGTTGGAAGAAGTGGACGTCATGAGTACTCCTGGGGTCCGATGAGGGTGGGACCAGAGCCGTTGCGATTGTGGACGAGTCTTCTTCGATCAGAGACCAACAAGGTCACCGGAGGAGGTTGGAGTAGACCGTGAGAACCAGAATAGCAGGAGGGGGTCGGATCTGTCTCAGGTGGAACTAACCTGCGCACTCCGGGGAGAAAAATTGGAACTCTATGCTCTGGGGTCCAAATGGCGCCCTACTTCTTGGAGATGGCAGGGGACTTGGAGGAAAAAACCTCAGACAAAACAATCAGGTCCAAACTTGCACATGAGTGGCCATGGTAACTTCTTTTCTTGGGCGATGGTTCCCTGCCGGAGCACCTTTGTGCAGTCTAGGGAGAATGGCTCTCCTGGGCAGCACAAACGTTGGATAAATGCGAGACCACCTCGCCTGTGAAGCTGCTTTGAAGAGATTTCCATCCATATATGATACATCACCAGAAGATGCGTGATGAATATGTGGCATCCTCTGTAACTTCGTAGTACTCTACTGATGTGAATCTGCCTGGGTGGTAGGTGGAGATTGAGGATGAGAATGGGGTAGATGTGGAGGCGGAAGGGGGGTGGGAAGGGGCTGGGCTTTCCCTGGTTGAGAGGGGATATGGGGAGGGTGCAAACCAGGCTAGGTGGAGGGGAGGAGAGGGCTGGGGGGCGGTGTTAGTAGGGGGGAGCTGGGGTCGCAGGTCTCCAAGGGTGGGAGAGAGTGGGAGGAGCAAATGGCTAGGGGAGGGAGATCTCTCCCTAGTTTGAATTTCCACTAATGGTTATTCAATGGAGGGTCCTTGGGGATGTGAAAGGGTGTCTTGGAGGATGAAAGGGTGTGTTGGGAGTGGGATTCTCCCTAGCGAGAGGAGAGGTTGCTTAGGAGAGTGGGGAAGTCTCACTAGGGGGTGGTGTGGTTAATGATGGAGTAATGGTGGGGTGGGAAGTTGAGGTGTCACTTGGTGATGTGGAGGGTGATGTGGCAAGTGAGGGGTGATGTGGCAAAAGGGGATTGGGCTGAGGTGGAGGAGAGGAGAGAGGGGAGGGGGTGATCTAGAGAGAGAGAGGCTAGAGAGAGAAAGTGGGCGCCCCCTTTAGAGAGAGAGGGAAGAGAGAGAACGGGGTAAGGGAGTTTCTCACTCCAAAATTGGCTTCTCACCAAAGGAACACTCAAATTGGATTTCTGAAAATGCACAAATATTCATTAGTTCTCAAATGGGGGAATGGGGTCCTATTTATAGGAATCCCATATTTTACAATAAGTCCCTGACTCTTAGACTAATGACCATACAAACCAAAGGGAGAGGGGCGCCCCTTGGCCTAGCCCACTTAATTGGGCCCAAATGACACATTAACCACTCTAATGACCTATTTACCTAGGTACTTGACTCAATTAAAAGGAAAATTACATGATAAGAAAATGAAAAATACATCATATGACTCGAAATAAAGTGGTGAACAAGATGTAGCACTGTTGGCGATCATCAGGAGCCTCAAAAAATGTGGAGTGGTCGGAGATGTCCACATCACGGGCCAACCCAGGGTTGCCCTATCAACTCGCCGTACAATGAGGCATGCTCCACGAGGCCAGGCCCAGATGCCCGAAATGCCTCCGCTAGCTCTAGCAACCTCTCACTCTTTGTCCGAGACCAAATCCAAGGCCCGCCAGTCAATTACCCGAGCCATTCGACAACCCGAGGTGTGTCGGGCATTTCCTCGAACACCTTGTGAGCGGCTGTGACAACACCAAATGATTGACCCCCGCGAGTCAATCCCAGCATTCTAGGCGCTCGGAGTCTCACAAAGGACAACACCTGACAACAAAAGGAGACCCCCGGGACCACCCCTGGGGCCATGGCCCTCCGGGGGGGAGTTCACCCCAGCCGCGACCGTGCCCTAGTGGGGGCGAACTCCCCCGGGGGCGGCCCCTCCACCCAGCCCGCTCAGTCCTAGTCAGCAATCATCCCAGTCCCAGTCCCGAACAAGGTCTATCGACGTGCCCGCGTGGAGGAAGTCGAGAAGACGGAGCCTCAGGATCACGCGGACCAACTTCCTCGTTCCACCCGTGCACGCAGCCAGCCAACCAGTCCGAGCTCGTATCCTTTGTCTTATTGTGGTCACACGGAGTCAACGTGGGGCCCAAAATAGCAAAAATAGGTGATTTTATAGACTTGGGGAAAAAACCCCTGATCCACCCCGCGTAAACCCCCCAGGAGGGGTTTACGTGGACCAAGCTGACCCCCTCAGCCTGGTCCGTGTAAACCCCTAGTAAAATAAAAAAACATTTTTCATTGGGAGGCCGAACCCCCCATCTAGTCTGCGTAAACCCCCTTGGGGGGGGGGGGTTACGCGGACTAGGTTGCCCCCTCAACCTGGTCTTCGTAAACCCCCCAAGGGGGGGGGGGGGTTAAGCAGACCAGGCTGACCCGCTCAGCCTAGTCCGCATAAACCCCTCTAAAAATAAAAAAGGGGTTTCTTAAATAAAAAAGGGCCATCCCAACCCAGTCCGTGTGAACACCCTTGGGGGGGGGGGTTACGTGGACCAGGTTGACCCCCTCAACCTGGTCCGCGTAAACCCCCCTTCTCCCACTCAGAAAACAAAAAACAAATTCCAATGGGTTTACACGGACCAGATCGCACCCCCCATTCCGGTCCGCATAAACCCCTTGACCCTTCATATTCCCCTGTAAAACCACCTTAGAAGTTCAAGGGGGATATGCATGCTAACAAGACAAGCCGTTGGACATCTGCAGGCACCCAGGCAAGGACTCAAGCCCCAAGGCATCCGATAAGAACGCGACGAGCGAAGCATGTATTGGTTGGTTGGTTGATCGGCTTGTTTACGTCGAGGGTATGTCGCACATACTCCCCTAACATGGCTTTTAGGCCGTTTCACTCAAGTCCATCCCCCACGTAAAAGGCATCATGATAATGGCAAACACACCCGCACCTCGGGTCCACCCACGTGTAAGGTGTCGTGATTACAACACCTGTGCCATGATGTCAAATTCACCCCTGCCACGGAACTGCATGCCCGCCGCTCACCGCGAGCCAGCCGCCAACCGTCCTGACCGCTGACCCGAGTTAGATAGACCCTGGCCCGGAAGTAACTTTCCCAGGACCGGCCTCACTCCCCCAGCATGATGACACCCACCTTCTGAAACCTGAACCCGACCGCTCATCTCGAGCCGCGTCCGGCCTCCCTCAGGTGCCAGCCAGCGTCCGCCCCTGCCATCCAGTCTAGCCCTCCCTCAACAATTCTGGCACGTCCCTAGATCTCCAAGGAGAGCCCCTGTAAAACATGTGGATGGTCTGCTTTGTCTTGCAATGAGCTGGGGATCGACCTACATGTCGGAATTGTTCCGTGGCTTGCACCAGTTGTATTTTGGCCCCTCTATATTACCCACGTGGCACCTACAACGCATGAAACCAGTTGAATGTTCATACCCGTACCATGGGTCCCAGTTTCTTACCCCCACTAACCAGTGTGCAGCCCATTTTCCTGGGTCTCGGTCCACCAGTCCCTAGCTGCGGGGTATATCTCGTCCCTTGTCCTTGGCTTCAGAATTATCCAGGCTCTTCTTCAGCACGGAACAAAGGTGTTCGGATTCAATCTGATGTAAATAAAGACTGGTTGCTTGCGGCCGGTGGAAAAAGATGTCCCGTACATGAATCCCCATAATCGCCTATGCACTCGCACCCGTGGAACCTCCCTTTCTCTCCACATGCCGCCCGATATCCTGAGCCCACGTGCTGCGTCGTGGCGACGCTTCCCCAGTGAACTCTAAGTTTCATAGGTGATTGTCGAGAAATCGACTGGCAAGCCCGCACCCTGTCTAGCTACCCTGCCTCCTAGCCACCCCAGTCTCATTCATCCCGAGTGAGTAACCATCCCGTTCGTAGACCGTTGTGTTCATCTACCAACTCCCAGAAATCTCTCATGCCATTCGACCGCTCTCAACTTTTCATAAAAGGAGAGTGCACGGTGTCACCGTGAGAGGCATACGGCTATGAAGGAGAATACTCCGAGATACATCAAACTCCCTTAATTTTTTTATTGCTTTATTTCTTCCATTACCGCGGTCACTGACAATCCGCGTGCCCCTCTACCAACCCCTCCCAGGTCGGGACAGGGAGCTTCTGTACGGCGGACAAACAACAACAAACCACTTATTTGCAGAGGGACAGTCGTATGACCAAATGAAATCTCTTAAAGACAGAGTGACCATTTTAACTCCCCCTAAATCATTGAATACAATCTATTCCAACCAATTTTAGCTCCCCCTCAAAGAATCAAGGATTTTTAGACGCTAAGCTTAAGGACAAGGAGAAAGAGATGAATAATAGACTAAGGGAATGGCTTAGGAAAGCCTGACAATGAGGTTAGATGAGAAATCCAAGAGACTATCAAGAACAAAGGGATGCGTCGATGCATGCAACATTATCGGTCGACGCAGTGAAGCCAGTTGACAGAATCCTTTATGTTGTGTCCCTGTGCTTTTGATGATTTCCAACACTATGAGTCATTAATATTCTCATCCTTTGATTGCTGACATTGTTGATATTCTCATAACAGATAAGCCCAATGAGTCTCTGGAGTTGCCAAGAGATGAAGCCCAATGCACTCGGCCGAGATATATCAAAATATCTCTCAGAGGCAATTTTCATAACAGTAGTGTCGACCTCACAGCAAAGACAGGTCGACTTCACAGTGTTGAGCAGCCATGCATTAAAAGAAGCTTGGAAGAATGGCGTCAACCTCACCAAGCAGTCAGGTTGACCTTACCAGTGATGTCACGTCCCGAGATTATGCAGCAAAAATAATCGGGAATGTTAACAGTCGGCTAGTACGTCTCAAGCGAGCAATATAATCAGAGCGCTAACACATTCACACATAAGAAATGAATGCACATAATGATTGATCAAAAATCTAACATTTATTGGTAATGATAATCAAATTGCACATTGACTCGACTTGACTTAAGACTCTACTAGGTCTTCTCTCGATCCTTTTAATCACTGCCGGATCCATCACTTGAATAGTCTGAATCCGAACCGCTAGAATTTCTTGAAAAATATTGGAAAAGTAGGGAACGAGCACACATGCCTAGTAGGTATCTTCGTATCAACATAAAGGTAATGTTTAAATATTTAACATTTTAGCTCTAGATTAAAGATAAACGAAATAAGACGGTAGAACATGCCATGAAAACCCAAAGTAACGCAGTTAACATGATATGATTAAGAATGAGAAATGAGAACATAATTGAGCAAGTATATAGCAAGAAATGTAAGTTTGGCCATTCATGAACAAGAATGTACTTTTCCATAACCATAAAGGCTATGCACTAAAAAGTCATATAACGAGAATGTACTAGCAATTTCACAAGATTGTCTTGTGAATATTCGTGGATTTCACCAGTTTATAAAAAAAGTACTCCCAGCGCAATGCGACGCCAGTATTCATCATATCCCATGGTTTATAGTATGTTTCCGATTTTCTACCGAGGGGACTAGAGTAATGCCCTTGGATGCTGTCCGTGCCCGCTCTTACATCTTCAAGTTATAAATCAAGATACTTCCACAAAACTATAAATATGGCCAATAATGTAACAAGTTCAAACTATGATTCCATGATAACGAATATGACTATAAACTGATTAAGAAAATGAGAGTTTAAAACTGATTTAGAACAAAGTTATGCTATGAACAAAAATTGGCAGCATAACAACATATTATTTACTTTCCATAAGTTATAATTATCTTAATTGACAAGTGTTAAGTTCCAAACCATCATTAGACCATCTAGGAACTGATAAAAACCAAACCCAAAGGTTAAACCTCGGGTTAGACAATGTCAAGGATAAAGCGGTCGTTTACTAGACCGTTTACATACCCAAGCAGTTGTGGACGCACTAAAATTCGCTTGTTCAGGTTGTTCTTCTATTGAGTTCGTGGGCGTGCCAGTCACCGAAGTGATAATTTATTCGGGCTCCGAAGAGCCATGGTGCGCTCGACCTGACTTCGTCAGACGATTGTGTGGTTCGTGTCAGGACCAAAACCCGCCGTGCCATAAAGGTCACGGCATCATTTACATCCCCCATACGAGGGAACACCCTTGATTAATCGCCGGGATTCAGGGCCTCATGGCCAGGAAATCAATTGCATGGAAGGTCTATTACAAGGTATTGAAATCCTCGTGCGAGGGCGAGAAGAAGACCATTCGCGGTCATGTCAGTCGTGTACCGATCATTTAATGTTCGGACGAATGCCCGGCTCGAGAAAATGGCGGTTGTCGCGGGAAAACCGGAACGCATGTATGTCGAGGTACAGCAAATTTATTGTTCGGAAGAGCGGAAAACGTTCGGCTGAGCCTCGGTTGGAGCGGTCAAAAATCAGTAAATCTGTTGGCCCGGTGCAAGACCAAGCTACGACCATACTGCGGTGGGCCCCCCGTGGTCGAAACAAGACTTGCCTGAGTGTCATTAATATTTTCGGTGCCAAGGGGCAACGAGGGAATATCCCTTAAATCGGCTGAAAAGCCCTGTGTCTAGGGAAGCGGAAGTTCGAAACGTGTCGGTCATTCGAGAGACCGTTTAACATTCGGACGGGTGTCCGGCTTGAGAATATCATAATCGTCGCAGGAGAACCTGGAACATATGTATGCCGTGCTACGGCAAATACATCATTCCGAGACACTGAAAACATTTGGTTAAATCTCGGTTAGCGTAGCTGGAAACTAGCGAATTTATTGGCCCGGTGCGAGATTGAGTCGGGACCATACCGGGGGCGCCTCCCGCGGTCCAAACGGGGCTTGCGTGGGCATTGTTAATATTTTCGATGCCGAAGCGCAGTGGGAAAGTGTCCCGGGACTAGATTCTGAAATAAAGACGCATATCGAGATGGCTGGCTATAGGCCAAAGATGTGGGTTAGGCAATGACCATGACTAGGGCGAACCCGTGGTCTAAGCATGACTCGCGAAGGTCTTATTGACATTCTCGCGCGTAGGGTTCGGGGATGACGAGAGCCGTTTCGTTCCATCCAGATTGTGTTGGTCATTCATGGACCACTCAATGTTCGGATAAAGACACGTATTGAATGCGTGACGTAAACGGAAAATAAACCCGTACAAATGTATGCCGAGTTTACGGCAATCTCAATGAAAGAGCGGGAACGAATCCCAATGGGAAAACATCAAGTTTGATAGACTATAGGCCCAAAGCAATATCGGATTACGACCATATTGGGATGGCTCCCAAGGTCCGAATCCGACTTGGAGGGGCGGCGTCAATGTTCCCTTTATACCGGGTCTTGAGGAGAATGAGGCTGTGGAGCGAAGCTCATCATTTATTGTTATTATTTAAATTTCTATCATTACTATTTGTAATTTCTTTATATTTTTTTCTAGTGAGTTTGTTATTATTGTTCATTTATTATTGTTTTTTATTATTATTATCTACTTATTTATTTATTATATTCTTTTTATTGAATCGGTAATTATTATTACTTATTTCCCCCTTTTTATTATTATAATTTTATCATTATTATTATTATTTATCCCCCCTTTTTATGAGTCCGTTATTATTGTTATTGCTTGTTGCATTCGACATGTGTGTGGAGAGGGTAGAGGAGAGTGTACCGCTGAAAGGTTATGGACAGTGTACCGCTGGAGGGGCTGAGGAGTGTACCGCTGAGGGTGAAGAGTGTGCTGCTGGAGGGGCTAAGGAGTGTACCGCTGGGGGTGAAGAGTGTGAAGGGTCAAAGTGGTCAGGGCGTAGCTTAGCTGGGTGAGACAGAGTTCAAGGGGGAGAGAGGGACCCTGTTCAGTTCATGATGAAGCATCTTATATGGTCAAGCGTTCAGTTTCCTGTCATGAGATTGAGTCTCAAGTTGTATTCAATAGTGCAGTCCTTGGAGTCTTGTTCAGTTCAACTCTTGAAGCCTTGCATAGTTCTTTTAGCTGATTAGAGTGTTTTTACTGTTGCTCAGTCCATCTGTTTGCTGCTTCTTTCCATCTTTTAAATTTATTGTTATTCCAGGAAAAAATTCGGTAGCACCTCCCCTTGACCCGAGAGGTAAAGGAATAACAGGGAACATGCCCACGGGGGTGGCATGAACCAACAGTTGAGAGGGGTGCCTGAGCAGCCGCCTTTAGGGAAACTTCGGAAAACTCGGAGAAAACATCAAACGAGGAACCAGTAGACTGATGCTATGAGTACACCGGGGAGGTGATGGCCAAGGAGTACCAGGCTGACAGTCCAAGGGTGTGCCACTGGACGGCCAAGGAAGGGAGGTGTACCGCTGACAAGAAGAGAGAGGGTGCACCGCTGAATGGCCCTAAGGAGAGTGTGCCGCCAGGGAAACTCAAGGAAGGCTGTACCGCCAAATGGCCGGATGGGAGAGGCATAACACTTGGGGCCTGAGTGGTGGGACAACTGGGAGACGGGAATGGATGCAGGGACTATGGACCTTGAAAGAAAGGCTGAGGAGTCTTCTAGCCAGTGGGTGGGCAATACACCAAGTAGAGGTCCACAAAACTTCGACGGGCTGTAAACGAGGGTAGAGAGAAAGGGACTGTGTTGTAGAGTGTCACCAAGAAGAGGGAGAGGTTAGCCTTGCCTCGTCAAGCCAAGGGCTAAACCTCTCAATCACGTAGACCCCTGCCATGGGAGGGGAGATCAAGCAAGGAGCTAGGGAACCGGAGACGGATGCCAAACTCACAAACCAGCAGGAAGAAGGAAACTACGAATACACCATACGAAGGCAGGATCAAAGTGTGTTTTATTCATGACAAACTCAAAATCACAAAGGGCCATGGCCAGAAGACCAAATATAACCCAGTACATCCAAGCAAGCAGCAAAGGAAAAGGCACAAAGGGAAAAAAAGAAAACTTGGGGAGAGGGGGGAGGCAGGATGAGGAAGGGTGATCGTTCCCTTCACTACCAACCCCCCCTCCGCCCTACAGCACACACTCCATTTTTTTCTCTCCTTCTTCTCTTCTACCTTCTTCTTCTCTTCTTCTCTGGAGCTCTCTTCGAACGGGCATCTTCTCTTCTTTTTCTGTCTCTCCCCCCTTCTTTCTTTTTTGTGAGGCTTTTTATATGGGGGCCGTTGACGAGGTCAAACTCATGATGGCACTGCCATCCGAGGTTGACTTCGGTATCTTCCTCATCAGATGAAGATCTCCCTCCTCCAGCCAGAAGGTGACACGGAGGCGGGTGCTAGCTGGCTTTGAAGTGACCGAACTACGCGCCAATGGGTCTGCCTATTGACCATTGTATCTTCTGCCGGTGCGTGCCGTTCAAGGGAATTCAACGATGTGCCGCTGGGGGGAAGGGCGCTGGGCGTTGAGGACAGAACGCCCGTACCGCTCGGAGCTTGAGACCGTGCCGCTGGGAGCAGAAGGGTTGTGCCGCTGGAGGGCTTGAGGCCGTGTCGGGGAAGGGCTTCAGCCCTGTGCCGCTGAAGGGCTTCAGGCCCGTGCCGCGGGGGCTTGAGGCCGTGCCACTGAAGGGCTTCAGGCCCGTGCCACTGGGGCTTTCAGGGTGTGCCGTTGGAGGCTTCAAAGGCGTGCCGTTGGAGGCATGCATAGTGTGTCGCTGGGACACTTTGGAAGTGTGCCGCTGGGGCTGTTTGGGGTTGTGCTGTTGGAAGGTAGTTGAAGGTGTGTTTTCCTCTTCTTCTTTCCTTTATCTCATCTTCTCTTCTCTTTTTTCTTTCTCTTCTTCTTCTTCTCTTCACTGTGGATCGTGCAGACTTTGTCTCTGCTTCTTCTTCAGGACTTCTGCATATTCGATCAGTCTTCTTCAGACAAAGGAGTCTTCCTTATATAGCAGTTCCAGCAGGAGCAGGACTGGGCGCGTGTCTTCCACAGTTCCCGCCCAATTGTTTTGGCCACGTGTCATCATCCTATCAGCCCTTCCAGCCTCGGATCACGTGCCATTCCTAAGCTTCACGAATAGTACCTGTCAGACAGACGAAAGGAATATCAATTTAAGTCTAACAGCTTGTACAGACTTTGTGAAGGCAATGCAGTGTGTAGACTTTGCAATGCGAAGACAAAGCATGTACAGACTTCACGTTGTGAATGCAAAGCTAAAGCATGTACAGACTTGTGAATGCTTGAAGCATAGAATGCACTGACTAGAGTTATAAGTGTATAGACTATGCTGCAGTATGCATATGGTGAAGTATGTACATTGACGATGAATGCTCAGGCATGCCAAACGAGTGTGTAGACTCTGCGTGCAATGCATGAACAATGTACAGACTTAGTGAATGCAAAGCTAAAGCATGGCAACACACAATGTGCAGACTTCGTGCAATGCATGAAGCAATGTACAGACTCTGTGAATGAAGCACACAGGCTGTACAGACTTGTGCTAATGCTGCAAGTGGACAGTGTATAGACTTCAGCTCGTGCAAGCAAAGCCAATGTATAGACTTGGCGTTTGTGCAAGCAGAACGATGTACAGACTTTGTGTTGTAAACATAGGCTGTATAGACTTTGAGTGATGCATGCACAAGACGTAATGAATGTACAGACTTAGAGTTCGTGCATGCTACAGTGCTAATGTATAGACTTAGTGTACTGCAGGGCAGACAATGTCTAGACTTTGAAAGCTAGAACATGAACAGGCTGCAATGTATGGACTTTGATTGAGACGATGCATGAGACGTGCGATGTACAGACTTGCATGGCCGATGCATAGACTTTGAGGTAAGACGCTAGACGCTGTACAGACTTGCTAATGTGTAACGTAGAATGCATCAAACAAAGTGTGTACATTGAAGATGAATGCATAGATGTGCCGTCAATAGATGTGTGGACTTGGTGTACATGCGACAGCAGTGTATAGACATTGCAATGCCTAGTGCACAAACTAAGTGTGTGCATGTGTGGACTTGGTGAGCATGCAGCACACAATGTGCAGACTTCGTTCAAATGCATGAAGAAGCAATGTATAGACATGGCGTCCAAGACACTGTATATGCATGAACGATGTACAGACTCTGCGTTGCGAACACAGGCTGTACAGACTTAGAATCAACAGATGCACGATGTACAGACTTTGCATGAGACGCTAGACACTGTACAGACTTAGAGAGACGATGCATGCTGTACTGACTTAACATGAGATGCTAAGTGAGACGATGCATTCACCGATGTACAGACTTGACCTTAAGGCATGCACAGAGACGCTGAGTGAGACGATGGAGTGTATAGACTTTATGTGCAATACAAAAGCTGTACTGACTTCGTGTGTGTGCTAAGACAGTGTATAGACTTGTGTGTTTAGGGCAGACAACATATGGACTTCCTACGCCTGCGTCAAATACGATGTACAGACTTGCTGTGCCACAATGTATAGACTTGAGTGTGCACAAACATATGCAATGTATAGACTTAAGTGTGCACAAACATATGCAATGTATAGACTTATGCATCAAGTATAGAACACTGCATTCTCCACTGAACAGATCAAACATAGATCAGACATATGCATTCATGTGATGGCTCAATGTGTTATTCTTAGAAAAACAATATGGTGACTCATTCATGTTGCTATCATTAAAACACCACATTATCATCAAAGCACAAGGGGCACAACACCCTTCTTTATTCCCCTGTACGTGAACATGGAGTGAGAAATTTTTAGTGATGGGGGCATCCCTTGCCCCACCACTTTTTTCAAAGCTCAGTTGGATCGTCGGCATGCGTCATTATGTCCCCCACATGTTTTTGAGTCTAGTCATGTAATTTTCCTTTTATTTGAGTCTAGTACCTAGGTATAAGGGTCATTTACCTAAGTCTTGAGTCATGTAGTTAATTAAGCAGTCTAATGGGCCCAACTAATGGGCTAGGCCCAAGGGCGCCCCTCCCTTGGACTGCTTTGGTCATTAGTTAGTTTGTCAGGGTCACTATGGTCATATGAAAGTATGGAGCCTATAAATAGGCCTCCCCTCCCTCTCATTGTAACAACTTTTATGATCAATTCAAAAAATCAAGTGTGCCTTAGTGTTATTGGAGAGGATTCTCCACTTCTCTCTCTCTCTCTCTCTCTCTCTCTATTGGGGTGGATTCCCCTCTTTCCTCTCTCTTCTCTCTCACTTCTCTCTCTGTTCTCCCTCTCCCCAAGGAGGAGGTCGCCCCCCTCTCTCTCTCCTCCCCTCCCAACCACCTCCACTCTCCCACCTACCCCAATTAAGGCTTCTCCTATTCTCCACACCCCCCCATTACTCCACCCTTGTTCCAAGAGAGCCCCACCCAATCCACATACCACCCTCCAACCCCCAACCACCCAATACCCATTCCCAAAGCAACCTTCCCACTACCCCAAGCACCCTTTCACCTCCCTAGGCCATTTGAAGTTCAAACTCACCTTCCCTCCACCCACTTGTGCCCCCCTCACCTTCCTCTCTCCCATCAAGCCCAAATTCGTAGCTCCTCTCTCACCCACTAAAAACACATCATTCCAGACCCCATTCTCCCTCTCCCACACCTTAGAACACCCCCTCCCAGAACCCCTCACAACTAGGGGTCACTCCCACACCCATTCACCCCATTTCCGCTTCCATTTACCCCATTTCTCCCACTACTTTCCACCTACAGTTCGCAGGTTGCAGGTGGCAGAAGTCCAGTGACTTGCAGAAGGTGTCACGTCGTCATCCTGAGGCTTCTGAAGGCACTTCATACATCGTCAGAATTGTCTTCGAGTCAGATTTCCAACGACAGTGGTCTCGTCATCATCCGAACACCGAGCTGCCCGGGAGAGCCGTTCTCCCCCGACTGCGCGAAGCTGCCTTGACAGGAGACCAGAGCCGGAGTTGAAGCTCATCTGCGACGTTACTGTTGGGAATCTGATCAAGCGTTCTTCAGCAAACGTCTTCTACCATCCCCAAGAAGCAGAGTTCAATTTGGAGACTGGAGCTGAAAGTTATCAATTTTCTCCCCCGAGCACGCCATTCTGCTTCCACTCTGTCTGCACCGACCCTCCTTCAGTGTTCAGAGGCTACCCGATTACTCCGACATCATTTGGCATCCCCGTCAATTTGGCTTCGAAGCGGACCCATCAACGGTTCTAACAGCTCTGACGGCACCTAATTCCGAGTTCGGGAGCATTCGTGGAACCCTCTGCTTCCTGCTGTTGGGAACCTGCAGCTGCCCGAACAGAGGATCTGCTACCCTATTCAAGCCCCTACCCCGACCAGAAGCGGTACCAGAAGAAATCAAAAAAATTCTGGTGTCTTCCCGGTCCAGCTACGAAGAGTTTCCCACTAGTTTCGGCTTCAAAAAAAATCTGGAGTGGTCACAGCGTCAAGAACATCGGGTGACTGTCCCGAAGCGCAGAAGGTGGCAGATTCGGCACCGCCTTCCGTTCTTTGCATTTAGCTTGGTTTATCCCCTCCCCGCTTGGCCGGCTGAAGGCTCCTCCCTGCGTGGAGGTTGTATTGGTTGTATTCACACAATCCCCACCCCGAGATCCCCCCCTTGCAAGGGGTGTAGTTCATGTATTAATTCAGGTCGCAGGTTTGAAGCTCCGTCGACGTGGCGTGCGGGTCCATACCCACGCCTCCCCACTCGCCCCCGTCTCCGGCCAGAGTCGGCGTCTTCACGCCGGCTAGGTGAGCCTCGGTCCCTCTCTTGGCTGGTTTCAATTCATTGCTAGCATAGTATTATCGCCATTGTTTCATCGGACGGTGAATGAGAGCTCGGTCCTAAATTGCTAGTGCCGTGAGTGACCATCGCGGGCGAGTTGTGAGTGAACCATTACATCCCACACCCTTGGTGTGCTGGCCGCCCATGATTTGGGCATCCCAGGCCCATTTGGGGTTCTCCCCAAGCTAGCCAACCTTTGGAGCCTCAAGGTCCCGCCTCAGACCCTCTCCATCATCGCCGAGTTACCTTCGGGCACTAATGTGCGCCAAGCGAGTGAGCTCGCTAGTGTGAGTCCGCTGCCCAACTTGAATGCTTGCAATTGTAGGTCCAAGGTCATTCAGTCTTGTGACTATCACCCCAAGGTGGTGTCACATCATTTAGTGTCCACAAATTCCCCCCAACCGTGGACGACGTAAGCGAGGGACGAGTGCGCGGGGTCCACGGGTGTAGACTTCATCAGCATGATGGGGGGAGCGGGTCCGCGGACTGAAGTTAACGTCGACAAATTGGGCCATGTGGGCCGGCACTCGAGAAGCGGGTTGCGAAAGTCGAAGCTATTGGAAAGCGGGCTATAGAAGCCTAGGTTGTGGATAGCGGGCCGCAAGGGCCGGAGAGAAGGGTTTATTCCTATAAAGGTCTGGACGACAGGTCTGAACCCAAAGTGTATTCGTCACCCAGAGGGACGGAGAGAGGAGTTTGTTGATTCGAAAGAGATGTTCGTCGCTCGAAGGGACGGAGAGAAGAGTTTGTTGATTCGAAAGAGATGTTCGTCGCCCGAAGGGACAGAGAGAAGAGTTTGTTGGTTCAATGACCTAGACGGCAGATCCAAGTCAAAGGGAGTATTCGTCGCTCGAAAGGACTGGGCGAAAAGTTTGTTGGTTCAATGACCCGGACGGCAAGTCCAAGTCGAAGGAGTATTCGTCACCCGAAGGGATGGAGAGAAGAGTTTGTTGATTCCATAATCTGGATGGAAGGTCCAAATCAAAAGGGATATTCGTCACCCGAAAGGACGGAGAGAGGGTCAAGTCACTGACACGGGCTAGTGTTAGCACAAGTAAAAGGGGTTGATTCCTTACCCGAATGGCAGGCCCGGGCCAGGGTGAAAGGTTGTTTTGTTCTTTAACATCCCCAGGGGAACCGGCCAAGAAAGGTCTTTTAGTTCTCCAATTGGACGGAAGGTCTACGAGCCAGATAAGGGGAAGAGAGTCCCTTATTCTTCAGATGCGCGGAGAGTCTGGGCTGAAGTGACAAGGATATGTTTTATTATCTAACCAGACGGAAGGTTCGATCTAGAGTGAAAGGATCTTTTTTATTCTCTAGCTGGGCGAAAGGTCCGATCTAGAGTGGAGAACATTTTTGTCCTCTGGCTGGACGGCAGGTCCAAGCCGAAGTGAAAGATTTTTGATATGCTTTAATGCGCCGGGGGCAACGGCTGTGAAATCCGAACCCAGGAAAGTGGACCGCAAGGGTCGGAATGGGTGTTGCACGAGTAGGCCGTGAGGGCTGAAATCGGGGGAGCGGGCCACCAGGGCCGAATCTGAGAAATTAGCGAGCCGCAAGGGCAGGAAGGTAGGCTAAGGGGGCCAAGATTGGGTTGTGTGAGCTGGAGCTAGCAAAGCAAGCTGCGATAGCCGAAATTGAGTTTATTATTATTATTTTTTATTACTACTATTTATTTCTTCTTTTCTTCTTTTTTTTTAAGCATGCATGCAATCGTCAGCAGGCATAACATAAGTACACATAAGGCAGCTCCCTCTATAGGGGATGGGATATAGACATTGCCCACAATTCGTAAACATGGTGCGGGCCATGAGGCACAACTGAGGGGTGGTGCACCCGTCAAGAGGATATCGCATGTCTCGCATGCACAGCTTAAATTCACGCATTTCACCCGAGGCAATTCTCCGTGGCATGGCAGTGCAACAGTGTGAACAAAGGGCCCTAACCATAGGGATATGCAGGTTTTCCTAGCGACACTCGAGGATTACTCTAGCGCCTACACATAGGTTTCAGGCTCTCGATTTTGGTAGCTTCGCACAGCCCCCATCTATTTTTTTTTGGTAGCGGATTTCACCGTTCGACGCGAGTCTCCTCATGTGTCTCAATGGGGATTCCCGGCTACTAGGATTCATCCTTATTGTAATTCTATTACGGATTCCGCCGTTCAACGTGAGTTTCCTCATATGTCTCAATGGGGGTTCCCGGCTAATATGTTTCATTCTTATTGTAATTCGCTTCACCATTTCGCGCGAGTCTCCTCATGTGTCTCAATGGGGATTCCCGACTACTTGGATTCATGTTTCTCTCCTCTTTTTTTGCATCATTTTTTTTTCTTCCTCCCCCTTTTTTTTTACAGTGGGGGTAGGCAGCTTTTCCCTCACGATTACCTTTCACGCGAGTGTAGGAATTCAAGTCTCCATGGAGTACTAAGAGGAAAGTCAGGCAATCCCTATGGTTGAAAGCTATTGAACACATTAAGTGCAAAGTGTGGGAGCGTTGCCTCAGATTTATTTTGTAAATTAGGCTTAGTAATTCAGCCATGACTCTTCCCCTTGACGTGTGCACCCACCATAATTGCGTTCCCTTTGAGCGTGCGCCGTGACGCACGTATGTCTGGAATCGGGCCGATATTATTATTTAGCAAGGAAACACGGCCCTAGAAAATTCCAAGGAGGTGTATTATTCCATATTATAAGCAAGCATGCAAGCAGGGTAGCCGAGCAAAAAAAATTTCTTTTTGTTTTGCTTTTTTGCTATTTTTTTGCGTAAAAATATATAGTTGTTACGTATAAGCGTAGTGATAGTAAAGGTATTAGGGAAGCAGACCACGGAGGGCCGAAAGGACACCAGGGAAGCGGGCTATAGAAGCCGAGGGACATTGGGGAAGCAGGACATAAAGGCCAAAAGGAAGCAGGCTACGAGAGCCCAAGTTAGGAAGCGGGCTGCAAGAGCCAAAATCGGGAAGCGGGCCGTGGAGGCCGAATTGGGGAAGCATGCTATAAAAGCCAAAGGGAAGCAGGCTGCAAGAGCCAAAGTTGGGAAGCGGGCCGTGGAGGCCAAATTCTGGGAAGCAGGCTACGAGATCCAGAATTGGGAAGCAGGCCACGAAAGCCATAGGTAAGCAAGCTGCAGAGCCAAATTTGAGAAGCGGGCTATAAAAGCCAAAGGGAAGCAGGCTGCAAGAGCCAAAGTTGGGAAGTAAGCCACGAGAGCCAAAGGTAAGTAGGCTACAAGAGCCAAAGTTATGGGAAGCGGGCCGTGAAGGCCGAATTGGGGAAGTAGGCTATAAAAGCCACAGTTATGGGAAGCAGGCCACGAAGGCCAAAGGTAAGTAGGCTGTAAGAGCCAAAGTTCAGAAGCAGGCTATAAAAGCCAAAGGGAAGCAGGCTGCAAGAGCCAAATGGGAAGCAGGCTACGAGAGCCAGAATTGAGAAAGCGGGCCACAAAGGCCAAAGGTAAGTAGGCTGTGAGTGCCAGAATTGGGAAGCAGGCCACGAAGGCCAAAGGGGAAGCAGGCCGTGAGAGCCAAGGTTGAGAAGCAGGCTATAAAAGCCAAAGGGAAGCAGGCTGCAAGAGCCAAAGGGGAAGCAGGCCGCGAAGGCCGAAGTTCTGGGAAGCGGGCCGTGCATGCCGGATTGGGGAAGCAGGCCATAAAGGCCGAATTCTGGGAAGCAGGCTGCAAGAGCTAAAGATATTGGGAAGCGGGCTGCAAGAGCCAAAATTGTGGGAAGCAGGCCGCGGGAGCCAAATCGGGGGAGCAGGCTACAAGAGCCAGAGTTGGGAAGTAGGCCACGAGGGCCAAAGGTAAGCAGGCTACGAGAGGCAGAATTGGGAAGCAGGCTATAAAAGCCATAGGGATGTTAGAAGTCGGCTACAAAGTCGAAAGATATCGGAGAGCGTGGTGGGATGGATGGATTAATTCTGATAGTGGGCCTTGGCCAAAATGGTTGGGTCGAATGACGTGGGGTAGCAAGTTGTGAGAACCGAAGTCAAGGGTCTATTTTGTTCTCTGGCAGGAGAAGAATCCGAACCAAAGTGGTGGGCCTCTTTTTAATTCTCTGGATGGAGAAGGATCCGAACCAAAGTGGAAGGTTCACTCTTTGATTCTCTGGCCGGGGAAGGACCCGAACCAGAGTGAAATGTTGATTCTTTGATTCGGAAGTTATCGGTTGGGATGCCGATGACGAGGCAGTTGTCGACCCGGAGGCCGATAAGCGAAACATCTATTGGTTGGAGCTCTGATGGCTGGATATTTTCCAGTTTAACGCCCCGTTGGCGGAAGGTTCCGTCAGTTTAACGCCTTATCGGCGGAAGGTTTAGTCGGTTTAACGCCCTGCCGGCAGAAGGTTCGGTCGGTTTAACGCCCCGTCGGTGGAAGGTTCAGTCGGTCTAACGCCCCGTCGGCGGAATATCTGTCGGCTTGAAGCCTCGATGGCTGAATATCTATCGGATTGAAGACCCGATGGCTGAATATCTGTCGGATTGAAGCCCCGATGGCTGGATATCTTTCAGTTTAACGCCTCGTCGGCGGAAGGCTGATTGGTTTCTATTTGTTGGATGGCTAAAGGTCGGAGGTAAAAATTTGCCTCGTGACTCTTCTTTCTCTTCTTCTCTTCTTCTTTTGTGTGGAAAGGCGGGTGCAAAGACCACGTTCGCCTCGTGACCATTTTTTTCTCTTCTTTTGTGGAGAGGCTGGTGCAAAGACCATGTTCGCCTCGTAATTGCTCTTTTTTCTTCTTCTCTTCTTATTTTGTGTGGAGGGGCGGGTGCAAAGACCACATCTGTCTCTTGTCTGTTCTTTTTTTTTCTATGTAAAGAGGTGGGTTCGAAGACCACGTCTGCCTCATGTCTCTTTTTTTCTCTTCTTCTTTCCTTTTGTGTGATGAGGCGAACTTGGAGACCATGTCTGCCTCATGCGTGTCTTTTTCTTTATTCTGCTCTTCTTTTCTCATCAATGCCTCCGCACTGGAGTGTATTTCTCTTAATGTGCCCCCAGGTTGGGGTGTAACTTTATTTGGTATGTGTCCCTCTGAGGGGTGTGCTTTGCCTCTTCGCTTTTGTGCCCCCATGGTGGGGCGTATTTTTTTTTATGGCTTCTATGCCCCCAGACCAGGGTGTGTTTCTTCTTCAAATGCCCCCAAGGTAGGGTGTAACACTCTTAAAATGCCCTCATAGTGGGGTAGGTGCTTCTGCTTCTTATGCGCCAAGGGCGGAGTGTGTTTCTTTTTTTTTGCTCCCAGAGTGGGGTAGGTGCTTCTGCTTCTTATGCGCCAAGGGTGGAGTGTGTTTCTTTTTTTTTGTGCTCCCAGAGTGAGGTAGGTGCTTCTACTTCTTATGCGCCAAGGGCGGAGTATGTTTCTTTTTTTGTGCTCCCAGAGTGGGGTAGGTGCTTCTGCTTCTTATGCGCCAAGGGCGGAGTATGTTTCTTTTTTTTTTGTGCCCCCAGGCTGGGGTAGAGGCTTCTGCTTCTTATGTGCCAAGGGCGGAGTGTGTTTCTTTTTTTTGTGCCCTTAAATCAGGGTTTGTTCTTTATGACTTCTATGCCCCCGGGGACGAGGTGTTCTCCTTCTTCAAATGCCCCAAAGCCCGGGTGTGCTTCTTCTTCAAATGTCCCAAAGCTGGGGTTTATTCTTTTGCTTCTTATGTCCCCGGGGACGAGGTGTATCTTCTGCTTATCATGTCCCCAGAGTGGGGTATGTTTGGCTTCCGGTGCACCCAAGGCCGGATGCGTTGTTATTGTTGTTTTTTTATTTAGCTCGGGGTATAACTTCTTGCTTCTCATGTCCCTAAGCCGGGGTGGATCTTCTTTTCTTCTTATGCTCCCAAGGTGGGATCTAGCTTCTTCAAATACCCCTAAGCCGGAGCATATTCTTTATGGCTTCTATGCTCCCGGGCGGGGTATGTTTCTTCTTCAAATACCCCTAAGATGGGGTGGCCTCTTTTCTTATTATGCTCCCAAGACAGGATGTGCTTCTTCGAGTGCCCCTGAGCCGAGGCATGTTCTTTACGGCTCCTATGTCCCCAGGCGGGATATGTTTCTTCTTCTGATGTCCCTAAGTCAGGGTTTGCTTCTTTCTTTGTGTGCCCCTGGGCCGGGGTGAATTCTTGTTTCTTACTCCCCATGGCGGGGTATGGTCTTTGCTTCTTATGCCCTCATGACGAGGTGGATACATACTTCATGTGCCCCCCATATCGGGGTATATTTCTTCCTCGAATACCCCTAAGCCGGGGTGTGTGTTCTACTTCTTATGCCCCAGAGCGGGGTATGCTTCTCTTCAGATGCCCCCAAGCCGGGGTGTGTTCTTTTGCTTTTTATGACCCTAGATTGGGGTGAAAATATGTTGCTTCTTATGCCCCCCCCCCCCCGAGGTGGAATGTATGCTGCTTCTTATATCCCCATGGCGGGGTGGATCCTGTTGTTTCTTATGCCCCAGAGCGGGGTACGCTTCCCTTCTCATGCCCCTAAGTCGGGGTGTGTCTTATGCTTCTTATGCCCCCAGAGTGGGGTATAGTTCCTCTTGCTTCTGACGCCCCCAGGCCGGGGTGGGTTCTTCCTCTTTGCTTCTCATGCCCCCATGACGGGGTGTATTTGCTTTTTGTGCACCCCGGGCGAAGCCTGTACTTCTCTCCATGTGCCCCCATGGCGGGGTGAATTGTTCTACTTCCTGTGTCCCCCGTAGCGGGATGTATCCTTTTCCCATATGCCCCCATGGCGGGCAGGTTTCTTTTACTCTTCGTGTCCCCAAGTCAGGGTGTGCTTCTCTCTTTGTGTGCCCTAGGCAGGGTATAGTCTTTCTTCTCATGCCCCCAGATTGGGGTGCTTCTTCTTCAAGTGCCCCTAAGTCGGGGTAGATTTTCTGAGTACCCCTAAGCCGGGGTGAGTTCTTCATGGCCTACATGCCCCCCGTGACGGGGTAAGTGTTGTGCCCCTTAGGCACAAGCATATGCTATTTTGTTTTGATGATAGCAGCACAGCGAGAGTATCACAGTGAGTCAGTCATTGTGTTAAGTGTACATGCATTACAGGTGCATTACTGCTAGTTACTGCATATGATCTTGCATTTCATTCACTAGCTGAACTGAGCCAGTTCATCAAGTCTATATATTGATGCATCGGTGCATTCATCAGTTGCATGCCATATAGTCTATACACTGCATCGGTGCATTCATCAGTCTGCACAAGTCTATACACTCGCATGATAGCCAGTCTGCTCAAGTCTATACACTCGCATGATAGCAAGTCTGCAAAGTCTATACATCCATTAGCTGATATCTGGCGGCAAGTCTGTACATTGCATCATGTGCTTCATGCAATTGAGTATGCACATTCATTTGGCATGTCAGTGCATCCATTTGTAATGATCATAGCTTTGCATTCACAAAGTCTGTACATGCTCACACATGTTGCATATGCAAAGTCTATACATTGTCTGTTGCATAACACATAAGTCTATACATGATGCACTCAGGCATAAACGTTAGGCATAGCAAGTCTGTACATCGTTTGTGCTTGCACGAGCTGAAGTTTACACAGTGTCTTGCTGCACGCATTTGAAGTCTGTACATCGTGCATCCGTTGATTCAAAGTCTGTACAGCCTGTGTGCTTTATAATGCCAAGTCTATACATGCACCGTCTCATTTAGCGTCTCATGCTAAGTCTATACATCGTCTGTCTGCACACACAAGTCTATACACTCTTTGCATTTCTGCGTCTCATGTTGTGTCTCACTTGAACATTTAAAGTCCATACATTGCCTGGCACATTCACTCAAAGTCTGTACAGCCTTCCGTCTCATGTTGCATCTCACGGTGTGTCTCACATAGCGCTCAAGTCTGTACATTCTTTGAACGTCTCATTCAGTGTGCATGTCGTGTCTCACTCAGCGTCTCATCAGTTCAAAGTCCATACATTGTCTTAGTGCAAGCACGTCCATGAAGTCTATACATTCATTGCAGTCTGTGCATAGTTGCATCATTAAGTCCGTGCATCCATTTCTAATGTACATACATTGCTTGATGCATTCATCTTCAATGTACGCACTTTGTTAAATGTAGTCTACATTACATCCCTAAATGTCTGAATACTCTTAGGTGAAGTCTGTACACACTTCAGGTGGCAACTATGTACATCGTCACTGTTGTTGCACGCGTTCAAAGTCCATACACTGCCTTGTAGTCTGCATGCACACACAAAGTCTATACATTGCTTCATGCATTGGATGAAGTCTGCACATTGTGTGTTGCTATGCTCTAGATATGCATTCACGCTGAATGTATATACTTATGCATAATGTCTGTTATTACAGAGATGCTGCTCGAGGAGGTTAATGATCCACGTGATCCAAGAATAGAAGATGGCCTTGATCGTGACACGTGGAGCCACTGTGCTGAAATGTTGCCACGTGGACTGAGGCCTTTGGGAGGGAAATGTGGAGGACACACGCCCTAGCTGCTGCTATATATATGAAGCTTCTTCCTCAGGAGAAGTCTGATCAAAGCTGTGAGAGCGGGACATTGCACCACGGATTTGGACCCTCCTAGAGTCGGGCGGGATGTCGGCCTCCTTCTTGTTCTCTTCGTCGGTGATGCTGGCTAACCTTCCCTTTTTTGTCCTTTCTTTTCTTCCCCTTTTTTTGGTATGATAGACCAAGGTGGGTGTGCAGGAGAGCGCTCACCCCCTCAGGGATGGGATGAGTGGTTCGCTCCACCGCATCAATCCCACAGTGGTAATCGTTATTCGGCACGGGTGTCGACGGATATGGCCGTACAACCCTCTCTCACAAATTCTTTCTCTTCCTTTTCTGCTTCTTTCTTTCCTCTTTTTTTTGCTTCTTTCTTTTCTTCTTAAGGAAAGAGGGGTTTGATTTCCCCTCTCTTCTTCTCAGCGGCCTTCATGATTCCTGGAAGTCCTGGAAGCTGTAGGTGCCTCGGAATAGCATCTTCGAGGCGCAAAGATAAATTTGCTTAGTCCGGCTTTTCTCTCCATAGGGTTAGGGAAAAGAGTACCTGCAATTCATCAAAATAGGCAAACAACGTTTATTAGGAGGCCATGAGGCCCTGAATCCCGGCGAAGAGATGAAGGGTGGTTTCGTGTCCCACCGGGCGTGCCAGACTTGTGGACGCACTAAAATTTGCTTGTTCAGGTTGTTCATCTATTGAGTGCGTGGGCGTGCCAGTCACCGAAGTGGCAATTTATTCGGGCTCCGAAGAGCCCATGGTGCGCTCGACCTGACTTCGTCAGACGATTGTGTGGTTCGTGTCGAGACCAAAACCCGCCATGCCATAAAGGTCACAGCGTCATTTACATCCCCCATACGAGGGAACACCCTTGATTAATCTCCGGGATTCAGGGCCTCATGGCCAGGAAATCAATTGCATGGAAGGTCTATTACGAGGTATTGAAATCCTCGCGCGAGGGCGAGAAGAAGACCATTCACGGTCATGTCAGTCGTGTACCGACCATTTAATGTTCGGACGAATGCCCGGCTCGAGAAAATCACGGTTGTCGCGGGAAAATTGGAACACATGTATGCCGAGGTACGGCAAATTTATTGTTCGGAAGAGCGAAAAACGTTCGGCTGAGCCTCGGTTAGAGCGGTCAAAAACCAGTAAATCTGTTGGCCCGGTGCAAGACCAAGCTACGACCATACTGCGGTGGCCCCCCGTGGTCGAAACAAGACTTGCCTGAGCATCATTAATATTTTCGGTGCCAAGGGGCAACGAGGGAATATCCCTTGAATCGGCTGAAAAGCCCTGTGTCTAGGGAAGCGGAAGTTCGAAACGTGTCGGTCATTCGGGACACCGTTTAACATTCGGACGGGTGTCCGGCTTGAGAATATCATAATCGTCGCAGGAGAACCTAGAACATATGTATGCCGTGCTACGGCAAATACATCATTCTGAGACACTGAAAACATTTGGTTAAATCTCGATTAGCGTAGCAGGAAACTAGTGAATTTATTGGTCCGGTGCGAGATCGAGTTGGGACCATACCGGGGGCGCCTCCCGCGGTCCAAACGGGGCTTGCGTGGGCATTGTTAATATTTCCGATGCCGAAGGGCAGCGGGAAAGTGTCCCGGGACTAGATTCCGAAATAAAGACGCATACCGAGATGGCTGGCTATAGGCCTAAGATGTGGGTCATGCAATGACCATGACTAGGGTGAACCCGTGGTCTAAGCATGACTAGCGAAGGTCTTATTGATATTCCCACGCGTAGGGTTCGGGGATGACGAGAGCCGTTTCGTTCCATCCAGATTGTGTTGGTCGTTCATGGACCACTCTATGTTCGGATAAAGATCCGTATTGAAGGCGCGACGTAAATAGAAAATAAACCCGTACAAATGTATGTCGAGTTTACGGAAATCTCAATGGAAGAGCGGGAACGAATCCCAACGGGAAAGCATCAGGTTTTATAGACTATAGGCCCAAAGCAATATCGGATTACGACCGTATTGGGATGGCTCCCAAGGTCAGAATCCGACTTGGAGGGGTGGCGTCAATGTTCCCTTTATACCGGGTCTTGAGGAGAATGAGGCTGTGGAGCGAAGCTCATCATTTATTATTATTATTTAAATTTCTATCATTACTATTTGTTATTTCTTTATATTTTTTTCTAGTGAGTTTGTTATTATTGTTCATTTATTATTATTATTATTATTATCTACTTATTTATTTATTATATTCTTTTTATTGAATCGGTAATTATTATTACGTATTTCCCCTTTTTTATTATTATAATTTTATCATTATTATTATTATTTATCCCCCCCCCTTTTTATGAGTCCGTTATTATTGTTATTGCTTGTTGCATTCGGCATGTGTGTGGAGAGGGCAGAGGAGAGTGTACCGCTGAAAGGTTATGTAGAGTGTGTTGCTGGAGGGGCTGAGGAGTGTACCGCTGAGGGTGAAGAGTGTGCTGCTGGAGGGGCTAAGGAGTGTACCACTGGGGGTGAAGAGTGTGAAGGGTCAAAGTGGTCAGGGCGTAGCTTAGCTGGGTGAGACAGAGTTCAAGGGGGAGAGAGGGACCATGTTCAGTTCATGATGAAGCATCTTATATGGTCAAGCGTTCAGTTTCCTGTCATGAGATTGAGTCTCAAGTTGTATTCAATAGTGTAGTCCTTGGAGTCTTGTTCAGTTCAACTCTTGAAGCCTTGCATAGTTCTTTTAGCTGATTAGAGTGTTTTTACTGTTGCTCAGTCCATCTGTTTGCTACTTCTTTCCATCTTTTAAATTTATTGTTATTCCTGGAGAAAATTCAGTAGCACCTCCCCTTGACCCGGGAGGTAAAGGAATAACAGGGAACATGCCCACTGGGGTGGCATGAACCAACAGCTGAGGGGGGTGCCAGAGCAGTCGCCTTTAGGGAAACTTTGGAAAACTCGGAGAAAACATCGAACGAGGAACCAGTAAACTGATGCAAACTATGAGTACACCGGGGAGGTGATGGCCAAGGAATACCAGGCTGACAGTCCAAGGGTGTGCCGCTGGGCGGCCAAGGAAGGGAGGTGTACCGCTGATAAGAAGAGAGAGGGTGCACCGCTGAATGGCCCTATGGAGAGTGTGTCGCCATGCAAACTCAAGGAAGGCTGTACCGCCAAACGGCCAGATGGGAGTGGAGTACCGCTGGGGGCCTGTGTGGTGGGACAACTAGGAGACGGGAATGGATGCAGGGGCTATGGACCTTGAAAGAAAGGCTGAGGAGTCTCCTAGCCAGTGGGTGGGCAATACACCAAGTAGAGGTCCACAAAACTTCGACGGGCTGCAAACGAGGGTAGAGAGAAAGGGACTGCGTTGCAGAGTGTCACCAAGAAGAGGGAGAGGTTAGCCTTGCCTCGTCAAGCCAAGGGCTAAACCTCTCAATCACGTAGACCCCTGCCATGGGAGGGGAGATCAAGCAAGGAGCTAGGGAACCGGAGATGGATGCCAAACTCACAAACCAGCAGGAAGAAGGAAATTACGAATACACTATACGAAGGTAGGATCAAACTGTGTTTTATTCATGACAAACTCAAAATCACAAAGGGCCATGGCCAGAAGACCAAATTATAACCCAGTACATCCAAGCAAGCAGCAAAGGAAAAGGCACAAAGGGAAATAAAAGAAAACTTGGGGAGAGGGGGGAGGCAGGATGAGGAAGGGTGATCGTTCCCTTCACTACCAACCCCCCCTCCGCCCTACAGCACACACTCCGTTTTTTTCTCTCCTTCTTCTCTTCTACCTTCTTCTTCTCTTCTTCTCATGAGCTCTCTTCGAACGGGCGTCTTCTCTTCTTTTTCTGTCTCTCCCCCCTTCTTTCTTTTCCGTGAGGCTTTTATATGGGGGCCGTTGATGAGGTCGAACTCATGATGGCACTGCCATCCGAGGTTGACTTCGGTATCTTCCTCGTCAGATGAAGATCTCCCTCCTCCAGCCAGAAGGTGACACGGAGGTGGGTGCTAGCTGGCTTTGAAGTGGCTGAACTGCGCGCCAATGGGTCTGCCTATTGACCATTGTATCTTCTACCGGTGCGTGCCGTTTAGGGGAATTCAACGCTGTGCCGCTGGGGGGAAGGGCGCTGGGCGTTGAGGGCAGAACGCCCGTACCGCTCGGAGCTTGAGACTGTGCCGCTGGGAGCAGAAGGGTTGTGCCGCTGGAGGGCTTGAGGCCGTGCCGCTGAAGGGCTTCAGGCCCGTGCCGCTGGGGCTTTCAGGATGTGCCGTTGGAGGCTTCAAGGGTGTGCCGTTGGTGGCATGCATAGTATGCCGCTGGGACACTTTGGAAGTGTGCCGCTGGGGCTGTTTGGGGTTGTGCCATTGGAAGGCAGTTGAAGGTGTGTTTTCCTCTTCTTCTTTCCTTTATCTCATCTTCTCTTCTCTTTTTTCTTTCTCTTCTTCTTCTTCTTCTCTTCACTCTGGATCGTGCAGACTCTGTCTCTGCTTCTTCTTCAGGACTTCTGCATATTCGATCAGTCTTCTTCAGACAAAGGAGTCTTCCTTATATAACAGTTCCAGCAGGAGCAGCACTGGGCGCGTGTCTTCCACAGTTCCCGCCCAATTGTTTTGGCCACTTGTCATCATCCTGTCAGCCCTTCCAGCCTCGGATCACGTGCCATTCTTAAGCTTCATGAATAGTACCTGTCCGACAGACGAAAGGAATATCAGTTTAAGTCTAATAGCTTGTACAGACTTTGTGAAGGCAATGCAGTGTGTAGACTTTGCAATGCGAAGACAAAGCATGTACAAAATTCACGTTGTGAATGCTAAGCTAAAGCATGTACAGACTTATGAATGCTTGAAGCACAGAATGCACTGGCTAGAGTTATGAGTGTATAGACTATGCTGCAGTATGCATATGGTGAAGTATGTACATTGACGATGAATGCTCAGGCATGCCAAATGAGTGTGTAGACTCTGCGTGCAATGCATGAACAATGTACAGACTTCGTGAATGCAAAGCTAAAGCATGGCAACACACAATGTGTAGACTTTGTGCAATGCATGAAGCATGTACAGACTCTGTGAATGAAGCACACAGGCTGTACAGACTTGTGCTAATGCTGAAAGTGGACAGTGTATAGACTTCAGCTTATGCAAGTAAAGCCAATGTATAGACTTGGCGTTTGTGCAAGCAGAACAATGTACAGACTTTGTGTTATGAACACAGGCTGTACAGACTTTGAGTGATGCATGCACAAGACGCAACGAATGTACAGACTTAGAGTTCGTGCATGCTACAGTGCTAATGTATGGACTTAGTGTACTGTAGGGCAGACAATGTCTAGACTTTGAAAGCTAGAACACGAACAGGCTGCAATGTATGGACTTTGATTGAGACGATGCATGAGACGTGCGATGTACAGACTTGCCTGGCCGATGCATAGACTTTGAGGTAAGACGCTAGACGCTGTACAGACTTGCTAATGTGTAACGTAGAATGCATCAAACAAAGTGTGTACATTGAAGATGAATGCATAGACGTGCCGTCAACAGATGTGTGGACTTGGTGTACATGCGACATCAGTGTATATACATTGCAATGCCTAGTGCACAAACTAAGTGTGTGCATGTGTGGACTTGGTGAGCATGCAGCACACAATGTGCAGACTTCGTGCAAATGCATGAAGAAGCAATGTATAGACATGGCGTCCAAGACACTGTATATGCATGAATGATGTACAGACTCTGTGTTACGAACACAGGCTGTACAGACTTAGAATCAATAGATGCACGATGAACAGACTTTGCATGAGACGCTAGACGCTGTACAGACTTGGAGAGACGATGCATGCTGTACTGACTTAACATGAGACGCTAAGTGAGACGATGCATGCACCGATGTACAGACTTGACCTTAAGGCATGCACAGAGATGCTGAGTGAGATGATGGAGTGTATAGACTTTATGTGCAATACAAAGGCTATACTGACTTCCTGTGTGTGCTAAGACAGTGTATAGACTTGTGTGTGCAGGGCAGACAACGTATGGACTTCCTACGCCTGCGTCAAATGCGATGTACAGACTTGCTGTGCCACAATGTATAGACTTGAGTGTGCACAAACATATGCAATGTATAGAATTAAGTGTGCACAAACATGTGCAATGTATAGACTTATGCATCAAGTATGGAACACTGCATTCTCCACAGAACAGATCAAACATAGATCAGACATATGCATTCATGTGATGGCTCAATGTGTTATTCTTAGTAAAACAATATGGTGACTCATTCATGTTGCTATCATTAAAACACCACATTATAATCAAAGCACAAGGGGCACAACACCCTTCTTTATTCCCCTATACGTGAACATGGGGTGAGAAATTTTTAGTGTCCACAGTAGTCTAGATAGAACCGTTTAAGATAGGCATGCGGTCTGGTCAGGACCATTTAGAAACAAAGTCGATGAAACGAATGAACCAGAACCATATGGTCAAGACATGGCTGCTAGGAGTCCTTGGCGATCAGATAAAGGGCTGCTAAGTACCTCTGGCGGTCGTCCACAGGCCGCTGAGGTCTAGAACACCAAAAACACCGGTTAAGTGCTTTCTAACAATTGGGTTTTAAGGGTAGAACCAGCTCGACATCCTAGTGGGAATCTCAGGCTCGCAGAGTCTTACAGAGGCCTTGAAACAAGATCACCTAGTCCGGTGGAAGGAATATCCAATGGAGAGGATCACAAGTCCAAGATTTATGTGCTTAATGTGCAACGTGTAACTAATGACATCGTACCGATATACGTGCCATGTACTTAAGTAAATGACTCATAGATAAGAAGGGATCGTGGTAAAACAGCGATCATATCAAACTAGATAAGTCCATGAACCATATGAAATTAAGATACATACAAAACTATATGGTTTTGGCACGAAATTAACATAATAGTCAAAATAAAGTTTTAATCATGCTTATGCTAAATTCTAGGTATTAATTAAGAAAAATAAGACATGATTTTGAGTGCAAAATAATATAATTATAGGGTTACTAGTATGTATTCTTCAACTAGGCTCGGACTAGTTCTTAGAACTAGAAAACGGTCAGGGACTAGCCGCTAGAATGACAAAAATAGTCTTGCGATAGGCCGTAAGGAACGGGTGTAGACGGTCATTTACTAGACCGTAAAGGTCCCCTTGCAGTCCCTTTTAGGCCGCCTTCTGCCTGTCTGGCAGAAGCTATAAAACAAAGAATAAATGTTAACATTGGACAAGTTATGCATGGATTTCAACGAATCATGCTATAAAATCATGCTAGAAAGTAAATAGACCAGGAACATGCATGGGTTTATGTGAAATAAACAAGAATCGTCATCTTATTTGCATTAGGGTTAAGTTCATGCATGGAAAATGAAACTAGATGCGCAGTCCTAATAAAACAGTAAATACTCCGAGTACAATTCATGAAATCGACTACAACTTGAGGGATTTTACTCCTAAGATTATATTTAAGCCATTCATGAGATAACCTACCTCTGGTCTGGGCTTTAGACTTCGAATTTAGGGCTGGAAGTCGACCCTAGTTTCTACTCGTTCTGAACTGAACCAGCAACTTCTTGCCTTTTTAACTCCTGATTCCCTTCACCTTTGATAACGAAAATTGGCGGGCAGAAAGAGGGTACTAAGGTGAACAAATATGTATAAAGAACTATCTTCTAATTACCTCATTTAAGACTTCTAATCTTCTGATCATCTTGGGTCGTTCGCACATGTTCCTAGGTTACTTGCAAACCAGCGTCTTTGCAGGCCTCTAACTTCCTGTAGACTTGATCTCCTAGAACTAAATTTTAAGGGAAGTTAGACCTTACTATAGTGAACAAAATCTTCTAAAGAGCTTACCTTAAATAATGCTTCCTTACCTTAGTTCCACATAATGATTGATCAAGAATCTAACTTTTATTTATAATGATAATCAAATTACAATGGTATTTGACTCAATTCACTAGACTCAAATAAAGGAAAAATACAAAGACTCGACTTGACTTAAGACTCTACTAGGTCTTCTCTCGATCCTTTTAATCACTCCCGGATCCATCACTTGAATAGTCTGAATCCGAACCGCTAGAATTTCTTGAAAAATATTGGAAAAGTAGGGAACGAGCACACATGCCTAGTAGGTATCTTCGTATCAACATAAAGGTAATGTTTAAATATTTAACATTTTAGCTCTAGATTAAAGATAAACGAAATAAGACGGTAGAACATGCGATGAAAACCCAAAGTAACACAGTTAACATGATATGATTAAGAATGAGAAATGAGAACATAATTGAGCAAGTATATAGCAAGAAATGTAAGTTTGGCCATTCATGAACAAGAATGTACTTTTCCATAACCATAAAGGCTATGCACTAAAAAGTCATATAACGAGAATGTACTAGCAATTTCACAAGATTGTCTTGTGAATATTCATGGATTTCACCAGTTTATAAAAAAAGTACTCCCAGCGCAATGCGACGCTAGTGTTCATCATATCCCATGGTTTATAGTATGTTTCCAGCTATCGGCCGAGGGGACTAGAGTGGAGCCCTTGGACACTGTTCGTGCCCTCTCTTACATCTTCAAGTAATAAATCAAGCTACTTCCACGAAACTATAAATTGGCCAATAATGTAACAAGTTCAAACTATGATTCCATGATAACGAATATCAAGGTAAGAATGCTTTGATTAAGAATATGAGAGTTCAAAACTGATTTAGAACAAAGTTATGCTATGAAGAAAAATCGGCAGCATAACGGCACATTCTTTACTTTCCATAAGTTATAATTATATTTTTTGACAAGTGTTAAGTTCCAAACCATCATTAGACCATCTAGGAACTTATAAAAACCCAACCCAAAGGTCAAACCTCGGGTTAGACAAGGTTAAGGATAAAGCGGTCGTTTACTGGACCGTTTACATACCCAAGCGGTGTAGAGAGAACCGTTTAAGATAGACATGCGGTCTGGTCAGGAGCATTTAGAAACAAAGTCGAAGAAACAAATGAACCAGAACCATACGGTCTAGACTGGGCCACTAGTAGTCCTTGGCGGTAAGATAAAGGGCCGCTAAGTACCTCTGGCGGTCGTCCACTGGCCGCTAAGGTCCAGAACACCAAAAACACCGGTTAAGTGCTTTCTAACAATTGGGTTTTAAGGGTACAACCAACTCGGCGTCCTAATGGGAATCCCAGGTTCGCGGAGTCTTACAGAGGCCTTAAAACAAGATCACATAGTCTGGTGGAAGGAATATCAAACATAGAGGATCACAAGTCTAAGACTTGTGTGCTTAATGTGTAACGTGTAACTAATGACATCGTACCAAAATACGTGTCATGTACTTAAGAAAATGACTCATAGATAAGAAAGGATCGTAGCAAAACAGCGATCATATCAAACTAGATAAGTCCATGAACCATATGAAATTAAAATACATACAAAACTATATGGTTTTGGCAAAAAATGAACATAATAGTCAAAATAAAGTTTTAATCATGCTCATGCTGAATTCTGGGTATTAATCTGGAAAGATAAGACATGATTTTGAGTGCAAAATAATATAATTATAGGGTTACTAGTATGTAATGTTCAACTAGGCTCGGACTAGTTCTCAGAACCAAAAAATGGTTAGGGACTAGCAGCCAGAATGACAAAAATGGTCTTGCGATAGGCCGCAAGGAACGAGTGTAAAAGGTCATTTACTAGACCGCAAAGGTCCCCTTGCGGTCCCTTTTAGGCCGCCTTCTGCTTGTCTGGCAGAAGCTATAAAACAAAGAATAAATGTTAACTTAGGACAAGTTATCCATGGATTTTAATGAATCATGCTGTAAAATCATGCTAGAAAGCAAATAGACCAGGAACATGCATGGGTTTATGTGAAATAGATAAGAATCTTCATGTTATTTGCATTAGGGCTAAGTTCATGCATGGAAAATAAAACTAGATGCGCAGTCCCTATAAAACAGTAAATACTCCGAGTACAATGCATGAAATCGACTGTAACTTAAGGGCTTTTACTCCTAAGATCATATTTAAGCCATTCATGAGATAACCTACCTCTAGTCTGGGCTTTAGACTTCGAATTTAGGGCTAGAAGTCGACCCTAGTTTTTGCTCGTTCTGAACTGAACCAGCAACTTCTTGCCTTTCTAACTCCCGATTCCCTTCAACTATGATAACAAAAATTAGGTAGAAAGAAGGTACTAAGGTGAACAAATAAGTCTAGAGAACCATCTTATAATCACCTGGTTTAAGACTTCTAATCCGCTGATCTTCCTAGGTCATTCGCACAAGTTCCTAGGTTACTTGCACTGAACCAGCGTCTTTGCAAGCCTCTAACTTCTTGTATGCTTGATCTCCTTGAATGAAATTTTAAGAGAAGTTAGACCTTACGATAGTGAACAAAATCTTCTAAAGAACTTACTTCAAATAATGCTTCGTTACTTTACTTGCACGCAAGCCAAAAGTAAGGATCGCACATGTGAAACTTGGGATCTATTTATAGGGTTAGCTAGGGTTTTGAGGATTTGAACGAACCTAGAGTCCCAATTATCTGTAGGATCGATCCCCAAGAGTCCTAGGCATGATTATCAGTCTACACACTTTGATCCATGGAGATTTGAATGCCAAAGTTCCAACCTTTTTACGTTTTCTCTTATTCACGAAACTCAGAGAGCTTAGCGATCATGTGCGGACCGCTACGGTGGGCTTAGCGATCGCGCGATAGACCGCCAGACCTGATTAAATCCAAAAATTTCATATTTATCATATTATCATCATTTATCCCCTAATTTGTGTGTATATTCCATTTAAATCCGTAAACTCCTTAAATTACGTTTCTATTAATGGGCTTGGGTCTAAAAAGTCTTAAAAATGGGTCTATGGGCCATTTTAAGTTGGGCTGAGCCTTTTAATGACTATAGGGCCCTTAAATGGTTTAAATAATCCTTAATTTCTTCTTAATAGTTTATTTAGCCTTTAAAATTACCTAATAATTATATTTTAATCTCAAAAAATTCCTAGAAAGTTCTCGGGTGTTACACCCTCCCCCACTTAAAAAGAATTTGGTCCCCAAATTCATCATAATAAGATTTGTTAAGGAGAGTGCACTTACATTCAAATATCTCAGAAAATCTTTTGCGCATGGCTTCTTCAGTTTCCCATATTGCTTCATGTGGCCATAATTTGGTCCATTGGACTTTCACCATGGGAATAGTCTTATTCCGAAGTTGCCATACTTCCCGTTCAATTATCTTGATTGGCTTTTGCTCATACGTCAAATCCTTTTTAATCTCCAGATTGTCATAAGTTATGACATGGAATGGATCAGGGACGTACCTTTTGAGCATTGAGACATGAAATACATCATGAACTCCAGCTAATTGAGGGGGTAAAGCTATTTGATATGCAACTTCACCAACACTTTCGGGAATTTCAAAGGGGCCAATGAATCTTAGAGTAAGCTTGCCTTTGATGTCGAATCTTCGAATACCTCGACTAAGAGAAACCTTAAGGAATACATGGTCCTCTACTTGGAATTCCAGGTCGCACCATCTGTTATCAGCATATGATTTTTGCCTGTCTTGAGCCATCTAGAGTCTCTCCCAAATAAGCTTTATCTTCTCGGTAGTATCCCTGATAATGTCGGGGTCGAGAAATTACCTCTCTCCTACTTCATTCCAACATATCGGTGAGCGACAGCTTCTACCATACAGTGCCTTGAACGGTGCCATTTGTATACTAGCTTGATAGCTATTGTTGTATGCAAATTCCACTAGGGGCAAGTGGTCGTGCCAACTCCCTCCAAAATCAATCGCACATGCTCTAAGCATATCCTCCACGACCTGATTTGTCCTTTCAGTTTGACCATCGATTTGTGGATGCAACGTGGTGCTAAAGTTGAGTCGAGTCCCTAATGAATGCTGTAGACCCTTCCAGAATTGTGATGTGAACCGAGGGTCTCGGTCAGATATAATGGTGACATGGACACCATGTAGCTTGACAATCTCCTTCATGTAGAGTGCTGCTAATACATCCACATACCATCGACTTTTGATTGGTAGAAAATGTGCAGATTTAGTCAATTGGTCTATAATCACCCATATACCATCGTGTCCTCCTCTTGTTTTTAGCAAACCCATGATGAAATCCATCCCTATACTTTCCCATTTCTACTCGGGAATATCCAAGGGATGTAGTTTCCCGGCGGGCCTTAAATGTTCCGCCTTTACTTGCTGACAAGTGAGGCAGCGAGATACAATGTCTGCTACTTCTCTTTTCATATTGGGCCACCAGAAATTTCTTTTTTTCTTTTTAAGTCTTGGTACATCTTGGTAACAACAGGGTGAATAGCATACCTTGATTTATGAGCTTCTTTCATGATCAATTTTTTAGTGTCAGCATGATCCGGCACACAGATTCGATCTTTGAACAATAGTCTTCCATCAGTTGAAATGGAGAATTATGACCTTTTATCAATATTATCCCTGATCTCCATCAATGTAGGGTCATGTTCTTGTAATTTGACTAGATCTTCAATCAATGTCGGCTGTGACCTTATATTAGCAATCATACATCATTCCTCTTCTTTATCAATATCAAGATTCAAATGAGCAAAATCCTCGATAAGATAAGTTGTACCTTTCCTGAGGCTTGCTAGAGTTTCCATTGGTCTTCTGTTAAGAGCGTCAGCTACAGCATTTGGTTTGCCTGGATGATATTGGATGGTAAAGTCAAAATCCTTGAGGTACTCCAACCATCTGCATTGCCTCATATTCAATTCCTTTTGGGTGAAAAGGTATTTCAGACTTTTGTGATTTGAAAATATAGTGAACTTCTCCCCATAGAGGTAATGTCGCCAAATTTTGTAAGGCAAATATAACTGCAGCTAGTTCCAGATCATGCACAAAGTAGTTTTCTTCATGACGCTTTAACTGCCTTGATGAATAGCAAATTACCTTTCCATTTTGCATAAGAACACATCCCAGGACAATGCCAGATGCATCTGTATAGACTTCAAAGCCACCACCTTCAACAGGTAGTGCCAAGATAGGGGCCGTAGTGAGATGATCTTTAAGAGTTAGAAAACTTTCTTCACAATCCTTTGACCATATAAAAGGGATCTCCTTTGTTGTAAGTCTAGTCAAAGGGACGACGATTTTAGAGAAATCCTTAATGAATCGCTTATAATAACCAGCCAGACCTAGAAAACTTCTAACTTTTGACACGGTCATCGGCTGGCTCCAATTCCTAACCGCTTCAACCTTAAAAGGATGAACAACGATACCTTCTTTTGAAATAATATGGCCAAGGAAAGAGACCTCCTTTAGCCAAAACTCACACTTGATATGCTTTGCGTAGAGTTGGTGCTCTCTTAGGGTTTGTAAGGCTATTCTTAAGTGTTCTTCATGCTCCTCCTTAGTCTTGGAGTATATAAGAATATCCTCAATGAAGATGACCATAAATCGGTCGAGATAAAGCCTGAAGACATTATTCATAACTTGCATAAATGTTGCTGGGGCATTTGTTAACACGAACGGCATTACCACGAATTCATAGTGCCCATATCTGCTCCGAAAAGTAGTCTTGTATATGTCTTCATCTTTGATCCTGAGCTGATGATAACCTGACCTGAGGTCTATCTTGGAGAAATATTCCGCTCATGAAATTTGATCGAAGAACTCATCGATATGCGGGAATGGATATTTATTCTTGATAGTAAGTTGATTTAGTCACCAGTAGTCGATACATAGCCTGAGAGATCCATCCTTCTTCTTGACAAATAAAATTGGCGCATCCCAAGAGATGTGCTAGGTCGAATGAAGCCCTTGTCTAATAGCTCCTGAAGTTGTTTCTTCAATTCCTTGAGTTCTGTGGGGGACATCCTGTAGGAAGCTATTGAAATAGGTGCTACTCTAGGAAGGAGTTCAATGGAGAAATTTACTTCCCTTTCGGGTGGTAAACCGAGTAAATCCGATGGGAACACATCGGGAAACTCATTCACAATGAGAATATCCTCTAAGATAATCTCCTTGGATTCATTGATGATTACGGAGGCAAGAAAAGCTTCACATCCTTGTAAAATAAGTTTGCAAGCGTGAAGGGATGAAATAATGGTAGGACGCTTCCGATATTTGATACCAAGGAAGAAAATCGCGGAAGACATGATTTCCGAAATGAGATTCTCCTATTGCAACAATTGATATAGGCGTCGTGGTCTACTAGCCAATCTACACCTAGGATAGCATCGTAGCCTTACATGTCAAGGCATACGAGATTCGGAGGAAGATTATGGCCTTCTACCATTACCTCACTATCGGGGTAGTGGGTTGTAAGTTTTGTTCTGGGACCTAAGGGTGTAGTGATAGTTAGGTCCGAAGGTAGAGGAGCTGATGAAACTAGTAAGTTTTTTACAAAAGCAGTATATATAAAGGAATGAGAAGCACCAATATCAAATAACACGAATGCAGGATGTGAATAGATTTGAACGGTACCTTCCATTAGCCCATCATCCTTGGGCACTTCATCATCATCTATAACGATGTTAAGACGAGCCTGTCGCTTGCATCCACCGCTGGAGGATTGATCCTTCATGAGGGGGCAATCTGGCAAGCGATGCTCCCAACTACCACATCGCAAACACACCCCTAGGCGTTTCCAGCATTCTTCGACTGAGTGGTCAAATTTCTCGTAGAACGTGCAAGCCGCCATGACTTGCTTATCTTCCTCCTTAACCTTCTTGTTCATGTGGTAGCCACTACCATTCCCGTTCCGGGATCTCTTCTTACTATTACAGGATTTGTAAGGTTCCGTGATACTGAACTTTTCCTCTCTCCTTCCTCATTGATCAGACTTTCGGCTCGGCTCCTCCCCTTTGCCTTTGAGTTTATCGACCTTCTCCAGGGTCCGTTCACACAAGTGTGCCTGTTAGACCATCTCTGCATAGGTCCAAATGTTTTGTGGGCCAAGTTGTTGAATGAAGATAGGCCGCATCCCATCCATGAAATGATTAACTTTGAGAAGATATGTGCTAACTAAATACTGAGCATATGGTGCTAGGCGAGAGACTTGTAGTTCATATTCTGCTACCGTCATCATGCCTTGACGTAGCGAAGCGAACTCTGCCACCTTCCTCTCCTTGATATGTTCGGAGAAGTATTTTGCTCGGAAGAGGGTGAGAAATCCCTCCCAAGTGTGCGGTGCGTCTGAGGCGGGGCCGGAATAGACTTCCATCATGTACGTGGATCCTTGTTGAGTTGGAACGTGGCAAGATGAACCTTCTCTTGGTCGGCACATTGCATGACCTTGAATATACGATTCATTTCATCTACCCAGTTCTCAGCTTCGTCTGGGTTGGAAGAACCAGAAAATTACGGAGGGTTTAGACTTCGGAAGTTGCGGTGCAGATCCCCAGCACCAGCCCTCGTGCCAGCTTGGGTCATATTTTGCAAGGCTTAGGTGAGACCCGCAACAGTTTGTTGCATTCCATCCCAATCGACACGGTGAGCCATTGTAAGAATAAGGTACCTGAGAAAAAGGAATGATTTGTTAATTCCTACGGAATTAAAGGGAGTTAACTTAGAGATAAGCTCTAATTATTGTCTCATCCCGGGTTCTACCAAATTTCTCACATGGGCGGGAAATTTCTTTCATTGTTTCATAGGTATGGGTCCTTAAGCCTTGGACTTTAGCCTATGATATGACATTTTCCTGAGAATAGGTAAGTCCTAAGACCTACGCTCAGATACCACTTTAACTGTCACGTCCCAAGATTATGTAGCGAAAATAATCGAGAACATGAACAGTCAGCTAGTACGGCTCAAGCGAGCAATATAATCAAAGCACTAACACATTCACACATAAGAAATGAATGCACATAATGATTGATCAAAAATCTAACTTTTGTTTATAATGATAATCAAATTACAATGGTATTTGACTCAATTCACTAGACTCAAATAAAGGAAAAATACAAAGACTCGACTTGACTTAAGACTCTACTAGGTCTTCTATCGATCCTTTTAATCACTCCCGGATCCATCACTTCTATAGTGTGAATCCGAACTGCTAGAATTTCTTGAAAACTATTGGAAAAGTAGAGAACAAGCACACATGCCTAGTAGGTATCTTCGTATCAACATAAAGGTAATGTTTAAATATTTAACATTTTAGCTCTAGATTAAAGATAAACGAAATAAGACGGTAGAACATGCGATGAAAACCCAAAGTAACACAGTTAACATGATATGATTAAGAATGAGAATTGAGAACATGATGGAGCAAGTATATAGCAAGAAATGTAAGTTTGGCCATTCATGAACAAGAATGTACTTTTCCATAACCATAAAGGCTGTGCACTAAAAAGTCATGTAACGAGAATGTACTAGCAATTTCACAAGATTGTCTTGTGAATATTTGTGGATTTCACCATATTATAAAAAAAGTATTCCCAGCGCAATGCGACGCTAGTGTTCATCATATCCCATGGTTTATAGTATGTTTTTGACTATCGACCTAGGGGACTAGAGTGGAGCCCTTGGACACTGTTCGTGCCCTCTCTTACATCTTCAAGTTATAAATCAAGCTACGTCCACTGATGGGGGCATCAAAAGCTATACGGGTGGAACGTATTTGTGTGTTATGACTTGTATGGGATTGTACTTGTGTATTTATTTCATTTCTTTCATTTGGGCTCCTTGTAAGGCTTATAACAAGCCAATGGGCCACTTGTAATGTAAAGTCCATGGCTAGGTTGCCATTAGTAGAGTCCATTAGAAGCCTAGTTCATATTGGACCTTAATAGCCACTTAAGGCTCAAGTGGGCTTTCTCCTCTCATGGACCACCAAGACTTGGAAGGCCCAAGTCTAGACATGGGTTATTGGACTTGAGTGGTTGGCCTTGGACCAGCCTAGGCCCATGAGAAGCCCATGAAGGGGGGCGCCCCATTCTTTGGCCTTATTAGGCTTGGTTGGTGAAAATTAGGTAAGTTTGAATGGAAATGGTCCAAGTTTGATTAGATTAATGGTTAAAGTTTTGACCACATGGGAGAAATATTTAGGAACTCCCTAATATGCCCTTCCAAACCATAGATCTATGGGCATTTAGTGTCTTTTTACATTTATTATATATAGCTTGTATTTTTCAATTGATTGAATTAATGAAAGTGAAAAAAGCATTGTGTAAGAGCCCCCCTTGTGGGAATTTCGACCTCCCCTCTCTCTCCCCCTGGTTTTCTTCATCCCCAACCCCCAATTCTAGAGTGGAACCCTTCTATCTCCTCCCCCTCAATCTCTGAGTTCATCTCTGGTGCCGCCGCCGCCGTTCGTGCCGCCTTCGAGCCGCCGCGAAGTCGACTTCGGTGTTCTGTCCATCCTGGATAGAAGCTTCTTCTCAGAATTCCGTCTATCAACTTCGACATCCTCTTGATCTTAAATTTTCAGAGGGTTTTCCTATCTTCCACCCCATCATCCACAAAAAAATTCAGGTCCAAAATCCCTCATTTAGTATTTTTCCATTTTCGTGAATCTTTCATTCCCAGATCTGTTTTGTCTCTGTCTACAGTGACAGCAGCCCTGTGTTTCTCACCTCCGACCCTCTTTTTGATTTTTCAAACCCTCCCAATTTGACTGGGAGTTCTGTCCATCATCCCCTACATCCACCATGTTTCTTAATTTTTTATTCGCCCTCTATCCATTTTTTCAAAATTCGTGTTCTATCTCTACTACAGTGTTTTCAGCCAAGTTCCAGATCCGACCACCCTCCACTTCAAAAATCATAACAAATCACCACCACCTCCACAACCTTCATAAAAAATAGTCCCCGTTTCCTATCTTGATTTTCTACGACTTTTGTGACAACCATAACTTCAGATTCGGACGTTCACATATCGGTCAAAGGCAGTTCTCAGACAAGTTCTCTGCAGATCTGAGAGTCCTGTCACTGTACAATAACAAATCAACAATTCATTAAAGCCAGATCCGTGCAGATCCAGGATAGATCTTTAGTCTTAGATTGAAGTATTTGAAGTTAGCTTTCCAACGGCGCCAGTCTCGTGTCGATCCGACATCGGGGCTGATCGTAGCGCCCGTTCTCGCCGGGACGCGCGCTGAAAACCAGAAGTTGCAGATCCGTGGCCGGTTATTCCGACCGGTGCCGATCGGAGCCGCCCGGCCTCCGGCTGGCGAACCAGCACGCCTCCACTCCAGGGAGCGCTCATCCAGGCATCCACCACCACAGCGGTGCCACCGGGTCCCACACGGCCCCTCCGGACAGCACGTGGGCCCCACTGTCACTACTTCGGGTGTTACCGAATCAACGCGAGAAGCCGCCCGTCAACCTGAATTCGGTCCTCCCGGACCCCATTGTGTAGCCCTTTACCTCCCTGCGTGGAGTGGGCAGCGAGTTGTATTTCTGTAATACTGTGTATTATTGTTCTGGGAGTACGAGTTTCGGCCGGGTCAGTCTTCCCCACGCCGAGCGCGTGGAGGTATCGTTGTCGCTCCCTACACTCGGTAGTTGCTTATTTTCATATATACTTGTTTATGCCACTGCTAGAGAGCATGTTCTAGGATCGTAGCTCGCTTTATATTTATATCACCGCTGCTGCGAGAGAGAGCGTTACCGTTCCGTTACCCGATCCGGGCACAAGTGAGAGCCGACCACCCTAGCTCACTGTCGGTTTCTCAACCGCGCACGTCCGACGCTTCCCTCGTTAAGGGGCAGTCACGAGCTTGTCGTGTCCGTGGTCTCGTCCCGCATCAATTTGGTATCAGAGAGGGGTTGAGTCTAGGGTGTCAAAAAAAAGAGTGTCATTTAAGTCTAGTTATGTAAGTCAAGTCGGTCTTAGGTGTTGCATTTGCATACCATTGTTCGGTATATCAAAAGGTGTTGTCCGAATGTTAAGCTACGCCTATCGGGAAGGTCGCACACTTGCGCGAGTGATCTTTGGATCGCTTATCTCCGCCACGTACCGAGTCTTGGTCATCATGTTTAGGGTTGTATTCCATTGTCTAGGTAATTCATCTACTAGTGTCGACATGCCCACCCACTAGTCCCTAATCCCCATGGATTCCCAAACACCCGGATGGTGGAGATACTATCTCAAATGGAAGGACCACCCGAACCATCCCACGAGGCCCGAAACCTGGGACTTCTACGGGTCCGATGACTCGAGTGTCTACCTAGAATGGGAAGCCATTATGGATGATTACTTCGAGGTGTACATTATGTACGGGCCATGCAAGTCGATGTTGCCAAAAGGTGACTTTTTGGTGAAGCCGCCACAACTTGGAGGAACATCAAATATTGGAGGGAGGATAGGAATCTAAGGCCCATCGAGTCATGGTGGGAAATGAAGAGAGCGCTTAGGAGGGCCTACGTTCCCCGCCCACCTACCTCCAACCACGGAGGTCATACCACTCACCAACCCCACCAACTCACCCACAATCAAGTGGGCCACACCTCTACCCAATCCCACCCCTTCACCGCCATCCAAGCCCACCAAGGCGACCCCAATCTAGTGGCCGCCCAGTCACCTCCAACCAGCCTCCCCTTAGCACCCCCATCCCAACCCACTCAAGTACCTCCAACCGAGTGGAAGCCCCGCTTATACCCGAGCCTAGGACCACACCTAGGCCGAGGGACGAGGAGCGAGTCCGCCCCAAGGTCTCTACTCCAACCCACTCCTTTGAGAATTCAAGAAAATGATTTCGGATTTGTTGGACAGGATAAGTGCTTCTTCACCTCTCGTAGGTGCTCCATCACCAACCTCTCCTTCCGAGCTCTATTCGGAACCTTCTTCTTTGGAGCTACCAAAGCCCGAGCCACCCGTGTTTCTTACGAGAACACTTTACATAGCCGAGCCACTTCTTAGTTGGCTCAAGGATGGCTTGGTCCCACCTCCCTTTCCATCCATGGATCCCATCCTACCTATAGTGCCGGTCAACTCATTCCATACCACATTTCGATCTCGTCACCATGTTGATACGTTGGAAGATCTTATCATGGGATTAGATTCACAATGGGAGTTGACACATCTTCTGGCCCGAGGCTTTGACCCACCCGCTAGTCTTAGCTTCACCCATCCGGCCTTCGGGTCCATTACCTCCGAGTGCACCATGGGGTGTGTCACCACGGAGATTCTTCTATTCCTCCCGATGCCGGCCGAGTCTGACTTCATTCCCTTTTGCCCAAGGGAGGAATCCTATTTTCTACACATGTCCGTCGTCCCACCGATCATAATGTATGACGGTGACTATGAATTCCAAACTTGGGACCATGTCATGTTGGAACCCACTTCATGGGGTCACACCTTCTTCGACCCTTTTGACCCCTTCACTAGTGAACCTCCCGAGTTTTCATACTCACTACCCTTCTTCCGCGGAGTTCACTATCATGCCTTTTCCACTTGGGCCAAGCAACCACTACATATCCAAAGGTCCGAACCATCATTTGGGGGTAACGGAGATTTTGGTTTCTCCGACCCACCTAAACCCATCTCCGGTACACCCACATCCGGCCCTTCCACACCCGGCTTCCCTAGCCCTCTCAAGTCTCCCAAATCCAAAGGGGCGTCCATGCATGACTGGGTCATACTTGGCCATTTAGGTGTACCCCATGCCACCCATCTCCGATTACGTCAAATGCATGTATGGCACATATTCGGGTGTCCAGGTCCGCCGTCACCCATGTACGGGTCGGACTAACATTAGGTATGTCTAGGGTCATATATGAGTCGGTATTGTCTCTTCTTTGTGTGGTTTGTTTGTGTGATTTGTTTTGTGTGTAGAGGGTCTGCATGTGTCTTGTGCAAGCTCGTTGTCGTTCTCTTATGAGTAAGAGGCGATTGGACTCACTCGATGAGTATGGGGTTGATTCTACATCTATACCCGGATCAGTCACCTACTGGGACTCAGCGGTGATTCCTAGTGAGTCTCCGAGCCGCCACCTCCCTTTTTGAGAGTGCCCCATTCGGAGTGTCCACCTCTGGCCCATAGCAGCTTGTGCATATCGAGTATATATGGAATGAGCAGGTGACGGTCACTTGGAGTGGAGCATACCCGTGTTACTTGGCACGGTGACGGATCCGCCGGAGTACTCGAGCATCCATACCTCTACTCGAAGGGGTCGAGTTCCTCCCACCCGGGGAGAATTGATGGGGGCATCAAAAGCTATACGGGTGGAATGTATTTGTGTGTTATGACTTGTATGGGATTGTACTTGTGTATTTGTTTCATTTCTTTCATTTGGGCTCCTTGTAAGGCTTATAACAAGCCAATGGGCCACTTGTAATGTAAAGTCCATGGCTAGGTTGCCATTAGTAGAGTCCATTAGAAGCCTAGTTCATATTGGACCTTAATAGCCACTTAAGGCCCAAGTGGGCTTTCTCCTCTCATGGACCACCAAGACTTGGAAGGCCCAAGTCTAGACATGGGTTATTGGACTTGAGTGGTTGGCCTTGGACCAGCCTAGGCCCATGAGAAGCCCATGAAGGGGGGCGCCCCATTCTTTGGCCTTATTTGGCTTGGTTGGTAAAAAATTAGGTAAGTTTGAATGGAAATGGTCCAAGTTTGATTAGATTAATGGTTAAAGTTTTGACCACATGGGAGAAATATTTAGGAACTCCCTAATATTCCCTTCCAAACCTTAGATCTATGGGCATTTAGTGTCTTTTTACATTTATTATATATAGCTTGTATTTTCCAATTGATTGAATTAATGAAAGTGAAAAAAGCATTATGCAAGAGCCCCCCTTGTGGGAATTTCGACCTCCCCTCTCTCTCCCCCTTGTTTTCTTCATCCCCAACCCCCAATTCTAGAGTAGAACCCTTCTATCTCCTCCCCCTCAATCTCTGAGTTCATCTCCGGTGCCGCCGCCGCCGTTCGTGCCGCCTTCGAGCCGCCGTGAAGTCAACTTCGATGTTCTGTCCATCCTGGACAGAAGCTTCTTCTCGGAATTCCTTCTATGAACTCCGACATCCTCTTGATCTTAAATTTTCAGAGGGTGTTCCTATCTTCCACCCCATCATCCACAAAAAAATTCAGGTCCAAAATCCCTCGTTTAGTATTTTTCCATTTCGTGAATTCTTTCATTCCCAGGTCTGTTTTGTCTCTATCTACAGTGACAGCAGCCCTGTGTTACTCACCTCCGACCCTCTTTTTGATTTTTCCAAACCCTCCCAATTTGACTGGGAGTTCTATCCATCTTCCCCTACATCCACTATTTTTATTGATTTTTGATTCGCCCTCTATCCATTTTTTCAAAATTCGTGTTCTATCTCTGCTACAGTATTTTCAGCCAAGTTCCAGATCCGACCACCCTCCACTTCCAAAATCATAACAAATCACCACCACCTCCAAACCCTTCATAAAAAATAATCCAAGTTTCCTATATTGATTTCCTACAACTTTTCTGAAGACCCTAACTTCATATTCGGACGTTCACATATCGGTCAAAGGCAGTTCACAGACAAGTTCTCTGCAGATCTGAGAGTCCTGTCACTGTATAATAGCAACTCAACAATTCATTAAAGCCCAGATCCGTGCAGATCCAGGCCAGATCTTAAAGCTTAGATTGAAGGATTTAAAGTTAGCTTTCCAACGGCGCCAGTCTCGTGTCGATCCGACATCGGGGCTGATCGTAGCACCCGTTCTCGCCGGGACGCGCGCTGAAAACCAGAAGTTGCAGATCAGTGGCCGGTTATTCCGACCGGTGCCGATCGGAGCCGCCCGGCCTCCGGCCGACGAACCATCGCGCCTCCACTCCAGGGAGCGCTCATCCAGGCATCCACCACCACAGTGGTGCCACCGGGTCCCACACGGCCCCTCCGGACAGCACGTGGGCCCCACCGTCACTAGTTCGGGTGTTGCCAAATCAACGCGAGAAGCCGCCCGTCAACCCGAATTCGGTCCTCCCGGACCCCATTGTGTAGCCCTTTACCTCCCTGCGTGGAGTGGGCAGCGAGTTGTATTGCTGTAATACTGTGTATTATTGTTCCGGGAGTACGAGTTTCGGCCGGGTACGTCTTCCCCACGCCGAGCGCGTGGAGGTATCGTTCTCGCTCCCTACACTCGGCAGTTGCTTATTTTCATATATACTTGTTTATGCCACTGCTAGAGAGCATGTTCTAGGATCGTAGCTCGCTTTATATTTATATCACCGCTGCTGCAAGAGAGAGCGTTACCGTCCCGTGACCCGATCCAGGCACAAGTGAGAGCCGACCACCCTAGCTCACTGCCGGTTTCTCAACCGCGCACGTCCGACGCTTCCCTCGTTAAGGGGTAGTCACGAGCTTGTCGTGTCCGTGGTCTCGTCCCGCATCATCCACAAAACTATAAATTGGTCAATAATGTAACAAGTTCAAACTATGATTCCATGATAACGAATATCAAGGTAAGAATGCTTTGATTAAGAATATGCGAGTTCAAAACTGATTTAGAACAAAGTTATGCTATGAAGAAAAATCGGCAGCATAACGGCACATTCTTTACTTTCCATAAGTTATAATTATCTTAATTGACAAGTGTTAAGTTCCAAACCATCATTAGACCATCTAGGAACTTATAAAAACCCAACCCAAAGGTCAAACCTTGGGTTAGACAAGGTCAAGGATAAAGCGGTCGTTTACTGGACCGTTTACATACCCAAGCGGTGTAGAGAGAACCGTTTAAGATAGACATGCGGTCTGGTCAGGAGAATTTAGAAACAAAGTCAATAAAACGAATGAACAAGAACCATACAGTCTAGACAGGGCCGCTAGGAGTCCTTCGCGGTAAGATAAAGGGCCGCTAAGTACCTCTGGCAGTCGTCCATAGGCCGCTAAGGTCCAGAACACCAAAAACACCGGTTAAGTGCTTTCTAACAATTGGGTTTTAAGGGTACAACCAGCTCGACATCCTAGTGGGAATCCCAGGCTCACTGAGTCTTACGGAGGCCTTAAAATAAGATCACCTAGTCCGGTGGAAGGAATATCCAACAGAGAGGATCACAAGTCCAAGACTTGTGTGCTTAATGTGTAACATGTAACTAATGACATCGTATCGAAATACGTGCCATGTACTTGAGAAAATGACTCATAGATAAGAAAGGATCGTAGTAAAACAACAATCATATCAAACTAGATAAGTCCGTGAACCATATGAAATTAAGATACATACAAAACTATATGGTTTTGGCACAAAATTAACATAATAGTCAAAATAAAGTTTTAATCATGCTCATGCTGAATTCTGGGTATTAATCTGGAAAAATAAGACATGATTTTGAGTGCAAAATAATATATTTATAGGGTTACTAGTATGTAATGTTCAACTAGGCTCGGACTAGTTCTCAGAACCAAAAAATGGTTAGGGACTAGCCGCCAGAATGAAAAAAATGGTCTTACGATAGGCCGCAAGGAACGAGTGTAGACGGTCATTTACTAGACCGCAAAGGTCCCCTTGCGGTCCCTTTTAGGCCGTCTTCTACCTGTCTGCCAGAAGCTATAAAACAAAGAATAAATGTTAACTTAGGACAAGTTATGCATGGATTTCAACGAATCATGCTGTAAAATCATGCTAGAAAGTAAATAGACCAGGAACATGCTTGGGTTTATGTGAAATAGACAAGAATCTTCATCTTATTTGCATTAGGGCTAAGTTCATGCATGGAAAATAAAACTAGATGCGCAGTCCCAATAAAACAGTAAATACTCCGAGTACAATGCATGAAATCGACTGCAACTTGAGGGCTTTTACTCCTAAGATCATATTTAAGCCATTCATGAGATAACCTACCTCTAGTCTAGGTTTTAGACTTCGAATTTAGGGCTGGAAGTCGACCCTAGTTTTTGCTCGTTCTGAACTGAACCAACAACTTCTTGCCTTTCTAACTCCTGATTCCCTTCAACTATGATAACAAAAATTAGAGGGTAGAAAGAAGGTACTAAGGTGAACAAATAAGTCTAGAGAACCATCTTCTAATTACCTGGTTTAAGACTTCTAATCCGCTAATCTTCCTAGGTCATTCGCACAAGTTCCTGTGTTACCTGCACTAAACCAGCGTCTTTGCAAGCCTCTAACTTCTTGTATGCTTGATCTCCTAGAATGAAATTTGAAGGGAAGTTAGACCTTACGATAGTGAACAAAATCTTCTAAAGAACTTACTTCAAATAATACTTCCTTACCTTAGTTGCATGCAAGCCAAAAGTAAGGATCGCACATGTGAAACTTGGGATCTATTTATAGGGTTAGCTAGGGTTTAGAGGATTTGAATGAACCTAGAGTCCCAATTAGCTGTATGATCGATCCCCAAGAGTCCTAGGGATTATTATCAGTTTACACACTTCAATCCATGGGGATATGAATGCCAAAGATCCAACCTTTTTACGTTTTCTCTTATTCACGGAACTCAGAGAGCTTAGGGGTCATGGGCGGACCGCTAAGGTGGGCTTAGCTGTCGCGCGATAGACCGACAGACGTAATTAAATCCAAAAATTTTAGATTTTTCGTATTATCCTCATTTATCCCCTAATTTGTGTGTATATCCCATTTAAATCTTTAATTTTCTTAAATTATGTTTCTATTAATAGGCTTGGGTCTAAAAAGTCTTAAAAATGGGTCTATGGGCCATTTTACGTTGGGCTGAGCCTTTTAATGACTATAGGGCCCTTAAATGGTTAAAATAATCCTTAATTTCTTCTCTGAGCCTTTTAATGACTATAGGGCCCTGAAATGGTTTAAATAATCCTTAATTTCTTCTTAATAGCCCTTTAAGCCTTTAAAATTGCCTAATAATTATATTTCAATACTTAAACATTCCTATAAAGTTCTTGGGCGTTACAAGTGAAGGTAGCTAAGCGTACGTAGAAACGCCTTTGATGGTGCCGACCTTCCATGTCAGGAGGTCGACCTGTACAGCTCATAGAAGGCGGTATAAATGCTTCTACGTCCAGCAATGTCGACCTGCTTGTCATAGGAGGTTGACCTTCCTGCCTCCCAGAGAGCATTATAAACATCTTTTTATCAAGACAGGTCGACCTCATGGCTTCCAGTAGCAACAGGGGGTTCCTTCAATAGAAGTGTCGACCTCATGCCTGAGATCAGTCGACACCATAGTTTTCGGAGAAGAATCTTAAGCCAATTTTCTATCAAATCGAAGGACAATCCAGAGAGCGAAAAGTCATTTCGTAAATCTCCAAAATCATGAATTTCAAGGTCTAGAAAAAGGTTCCAAGTCTGTCACATGTCCTAGTCATCATGACCTCATCTGAAAATACCTTTTGTAGGCTACTGTGACAGGGTTCAAATCTGGGAGATGTCTGCTACCTTTTTGTAGCCAGCCAATGGGAGATGCTCCTAGAAAGGTACACTATCCTGAAAAGTAACCAGAGCCAATTGGAATACAGGCTGCAAGATCTCTTACCTGAGAGTCATTAATTGCCCAGATTTGGTGTAAATGAAATCGGTTTTTCTCTTATAATTTCTTCCAAGGCACTCAAAGATAATCCAGTCAGGAAAATGCATCTTTTCTACCCCTCTCAGACCAATCAGTGGACATGATTTTTGGAGGGAAAGCTCCCTCTGTTGGGCAATCTGAGTGGCGTAATTCCATGGACATAGGGAGCTGTGCATGCGCCTAAAACTGGTGCTGAGCTGCTGCTGTTCTGAGATCAACTTAGAAACTAAAGAGACAAGGGGTGCTATTGCTAGTGGGGCTTGCGTCCCTTGAAGAAGAGAAGAAGAAGCACGCAAGAGAAGAGCTGTGACTAGAGCTCAAGGAAAGGAAGAAAGGAGAAAGAGAAAACGGCAAGATCTCCAAGCCATTTGTGTAGATCGGGTCCAACGCCTCAAGCTGCCCATCCACCCGCTCGTTGCCGTGCGAGGAAAAGCCTCCGCCATAGAAGCAACGAATATCAACGCAGCACATCAAGCTCTCCACACCTTAGAGAAGACCATTTGCTCTTAGCACTGAACTCCACTCTTCTTGTCTGAGCTTTTACATTGTTCCTTTTCATTTGTTCTTGTCCAAACTATGATCCGTCCCTATAGGGTGTTGTAGGAAGATAGACAGTGGTGTTCTCCGGTCTATGGTGTTTCAGTCCCTACCTGGTACTGTAGGAAGCAGACCGAGCGTGTCTCAGGTCTGTGGTTGGCCGTTGTGTCATTTGCGGTGTTTACAGCATTTTAGTGTGGTGGCATTAGTGAAGCCTCACTTGGTTAAAGTGAGGGGTGGACGTAGGACTCGGGTTTGAGTCCGAACGACCATAAAATCCTTTGTCTCTGGGGGTTGTTTATGTGATTGCCTTGCGTTAGATGCTTGATTAGGCACATTGTCCATTTCATTTATCTATCTCGCTAGCAAGCTCTTGAGTTTCTCTCTAGCCTTTTTTTGTTCCGCTGCAACTAGTTTTATTTCTCGAAAAAGAGGGGCAGATCTATTCACCCCTTCCCTCTAGATCAGTCATTCCCACAGAACATGTGGTATCAGAGCTAATCTCTCATGATGGGGTCCAACGACCTTGAGAGAAATGGTGGAATGGCATCCAAGGGACTCATGCCCAAAGGACATTCTATCCGCCTTTCTTCACTTGATCTAACTATCCTTACTGGAAAAATCGTATGCAGGTGTTCGTCTGCGCCCAAGATTATGAGCCTTGGTGAGTTGTTAGCAAGGGTCCCTATGAGCTTCCAGAAGATGAGGATACTTGGACTCGAGAGCAGATAAGGAAATCAACAGTCAACTAGAGTGCTAAATACACTATGCAGTGCTCTCTTCATCTAGTGGAATTTTCAAGAGTATCAACCTGTGCAACAACCAAAGAGATGTGGGATCGCTTAGAGGTAATATACGAAGGCACATCTCAGGTGCGTTAAACCGAAGCCAAAATTTTAATTTCTAAATATGAAATGTTCAGAATGAAGCCTGATGAGTCCATTCAAAATATGTATGCTCATTTAACTATGCTCACAAACAGCTTAACTAATCTAGAAAAGAAATATACAAAGCAGGACATAATGAGAAAAATCCTCCGATCATTAACCCCTGCTTGGCATACCAAAGCAATAGTGGTCGAAGAGTCCAGAGATCTGTCAACCACCAAGGTAGAAGAACTCATAGGGTCCCGTGTGACCTATGAGATCAACTTGAAGAACATGGAGGTTGAGGTAACTAAGAAGAAGCCTCTGTCTTTAAAGGCTGGACCCAGTGGTCAAGCAACTTCTGATGAAAGTGAAACTTCTACAAGTGAGCAAGATGAGGATCAAGTGGCCATGGTCACACGTAAGTTCAGAAAATTTCTGAGAAAAGAAGGTAAAAGCTTCATGAAAAGGAAGCCACAGGTAAAGAATGGTTATAGATAAAATTCTGAAAATTTTAGGAGAACTGACAAAATTATTTGTTATTCCCACAACACCTCGCATGTCAAGACTGAGTATCCTAAAAGAGTAAAAAATACTGCCAAATGGAAAGCGAAAAGGAAGAACAAGGCCACGGTTTGCACTTGGAGTGATGAAGAAGAAGATGATGATGAAACAAGCTCCATGGAGAAATAAAAGGAAGACTTATGCCTTATGGCCAAGGGAGATAAAGAATCTGAGGTACATTCTCCTTCCGAGGACTTTACTCTTAGTGATTGGGAAGAAGCCTACACGGAGCTTATGGATAGGTATGATATGTACAAAAAGGAAAACAAAGCCCTGAAAAAGAAAATTAACTCAATTGTGTATGACAATAGCTTGAATGATAAAACTCTCTCTTGAATCTGAAATTGAAGATTTAAAGAAAATGATTGAAGATTTGGAAAAAGGAAGAAAAGAAATGGCTGACTTGAAAGTTGAAAATGAAGATCTAAGAAATGAAATTGACAATATGAGGCTAAGAGTGCAAAGCTATGAAAGTGACAATAAAGTGTGTAATGAAAAATGTGAAGCTATCAAACATGTCAATTCTCAACTTCTTGGAAATATTGAAAATCTACAAAAAGAACTGAATGACAAACAACAATCTTTAGAGAAAATTGTAGAGGGTAGGGAAAACATTGATGCATTGTTGGGCACAAAAATGAATTTCAACAAGGAAGGCTTGGGTTATTAATCCCACGAACAAAAAGCAACTTGGGCTAAAAACTATTACTTTTGTACCCTCTACAAGTGCTTCCACCTCAAATACAGAACCCATTCAAAATCAACAAAAACAAAGTAACAAAGGAAAAGAAAAGGTTGAAGAGAAATCTTCTAAAATTCTCAAAAAAATTGCTCAAAAAATCCAAATAGGTGGACCTTTCCCATAGCACAGGTCTGCACACATTCAGGGTAAAAATGGGTTAAAGGGTAGTGCAGGTCGACACTATGCACAGCCCAAGTCTGCACGTACACAAAGTAGAAATGGCCTTGGTCAACACCTCTGGAGAGGGGGAAAATCCACCGCCCAAGAGCTGAAGGCAAGGAAGATGATGTCGAGGTATTCTCCCCATTTGAAAACTTTACACGATATGAATGGGAAGATGTGTATGCTGAAATCCTTGAAAAATATGAAAACATGCGTAGGGAGAGCAGACATTTGAAAAAGAAACTGAATTCATTAGTTAATGATACTTTTTTGTCTGATAAGATTGCATGTCTAACGACTGAAAACTTAGAGCTGAAAAACTCCCTTAATGAAGCTGAATGTAGAAACAGCATGCTAACTGATTTGAAAAATGAAAATGAGAATTTGTTGAACTCCATTGATGAACTTAAAATGAGAATACATGAATTTAAGGAAGAAACTAGAACAGCAACTGAAAAATATGAAGCTATCACTGGTGTAAATGCTGAACTCAAAAAGGTCATTGAAAATCTGGAACAAGAAAACAAGGATAAGAAAAAATCCCTTGAAGGCATGACACAAAGAACAGAAAATCTAAATGCCCTCTTAGAAACAAAAATAAACTTTAGAAAGGAAGGTTTGGGTTTCAACCCAACCAATCAGAAAAGGTTTGATGTTAGGTCAATTTCTTTTGGGGCTGAAAAAGGAACATCACAGCCTTTGATTCAAATGACTTCTGGTGAAAATCTTAGATCAGCTGAGAAAGTCAAGCCCAATGCCAAAGACAAGGGCAAAGGGAAGATAGAGGTGTCTAGGGAATCTTGCTCACACACTCCCACACCTCAGATCAAGGGACATGCTAGGATTCAGTCTGTTAAGACAAGAGTCCAAGGAAAATGCAAGTCCAAAACTGTCCAATCTCAACAAAAAGTTAGAGGCAATTCCAAACCTCATCCAATTCGTAGATCGGGTTCAAATCCTTTGAGAAAGGTCTAGGTAGAGGTATCTCAGGTCCAGATCAATATCAGAATACTTTGATCCATCCTTTCTATAAATCCTATTACCACTACTCTCATGGGAGAGGTCAAGGCAACCTCTACACGAGGTCAATGCAGTTCTAGAACTCCTACTCTACACAGATGCATGGACTCTATCCTTGGAACTCCTATGTGCAACCCAGGCACAAAATCTTCAAAAGCCAGAACTCTTATGGCTTTGTCAAATTCATGCCAAAATAGTCCAGGGTTCCCTATGCTCATACTACTTCCAATACTCAATGGACTGACCACTAGAAAAGAAACTTTCAGAATGGGCTTAAGAAGAAAACTGCTACACCTCAAAATAAATCTTCCAAAATTAATGGTGACAAGAAAAATAGACCAAACTGAATGATCAGAAATCCACAACTGACATGAAGAAGCCATATCAAATGTGGATACCAAAACATCTACTTTATTGTTTGCATGAAATAAATGCTTTTATGGGACCCAAGAAGCTCTGGGTTCCAAATCATTCTACTTAATTCCGTTGCAGGTATGCTTGGTAGCCCATCATAACAAGTGGTATCTCGACAGTGGCTGTTCCAAGCACATGACCGAGATAAAGAAAAATTATGCATGCTGGTGACGAAAGATGCTGGTCATGTTACATTTGAGATAATACCAAGGGAAGGATTATTGGATCGGGAAAGGTTGGTAAGTGTTCTTCCTGTTTAATTGAAGAAGTTTTGTTAGTTGAAGGTTTAGCGTATAATCTTCTTAACAGAAGTCAACTCTGTGATAGAGGCCATAAAGTTGTATTTGATTATCTTACATGCACCATCTATGAACCCAATTCTGAATCTGTAAAATTTATTGGTAAGAGAGTTAATAACATCTATATGGTAGACTTAGATGATGTAGCACACTCTAATCTCTATCTTAGTGTTAATAAAGATGACCTAGCCTACCTGTGGCATCGTAGATTAGGTCATGCCAGTTATAGTTTGCTTCATAAATTGAATAAACACAGTATGGTAAAAGGGCTTCCAAAAATTTCTTTTAAAAATGACAATAAAATCTGTGAGGCATGCACCCAATGTAAACAGACGAGAAAATCTTTTAAATCTAGAACTGAAAACCTATCTTCTAAACCATATGACCTAATTCACATGGACTTATTTGGACTCACTAGGTCAGTTAGCTTATCTGGAAAAAGATATGGTTTTGTGCTTGTTGATGACTTCTCTAGATTTGGGTTTTCTACTTGTCTCACAAAAATGAAGCTTTTGAAGAATTTCAAGAGTTCTTTTATAAAATAAAATAGACCAATGATCATGCTATTTTGAATATTTTGTCTGATCATGGTGGTGAGTTTGTTAACTCATAATTTGATGATTTCTGTAGGGAGAATGGCATCACTCACAGGTTCTCCTCACCAAGGACTCAAGAGCAGAATGGAGTAGTGGAAAGGAGAAACTGAACCTTAGTTGAAATGGCTCAAACTATGCTGGTAGAAGGGAACCTACCAAGGAAGTTTTGGGCTGAGGCTGTTAACACTTCATGTTACATCATTAATAGAGCCCTGGTAAGACCCACTACTCAAATGACTCCCTATGAGATTCTTAAAGGTAAGAAACCTTCTCTAGCTCATTTAAAGGTTTTCGGCTGTAAATGTTTTGTTCATATAAACTCCAAATGAGACCTTGATAAGTTTGAACCCAAAAGTGAACCAAGAATTTTTCTAGGTTATTCTGAACATTCCAGAGCTTATAGGATATATAATCTCAACTCTAAAACTGTTGAAGAATCTCCTCATATAGTGTTTGCTGAGTCAGAAAATAAAACTGACATTAGTTTACGTAAGGACAAAGTAGATGGAGAAATTCTGCAGACCAAAGAGGCACCGAATGGAGATCCTGCAGAAGAGGCTGAAGCAGAAAAATCTTACTCTCAGGGAGAAGTAAGTGAAAATCCAGGTATTCCAGTTACCAATATTAAATTTCTTTGAGACCATCCACCAGAAAACATTATTGGTAATCTGAATGAACCTACGAGAACTAGAGCACATTTAAGAATTGAAAATGAATTGAACTCATTTGCTTTAGTATCTCAGATTGAACCAAAGAACATAGAGAGTGCCCTTTAGGATGAACACTAGATTAATGCTATGCATGAAGAACTTAGTCAATTTGATAGGAACAAGGTCTGGCACTTAGTTCCTAAACCCTCTCATGGCAATATTATAGGCACTAAATGGGTCTTTTGGAATAAAACTGATGAGCAAGGCAACATAGTAAGAAATAAGGCTAGGCTGGTAGCTCAGGGGTACAACCAAGAGTATGGTATTGACTTTGAAGAATCTTTTGCCCCTGTAGCTAGGCTAGAAGCCATTAGAATTTTTTTAGCAATCACATGCAATCTAGGAACCCTCCAGTAGATGGACGTTAAATCTGCATTTTTAAATGGGGAAATAAAAGAGGATATTTTTATAAAACAACCTCCTGGTTTTGAGTGTCTTGATTTTCTTGACCATGTCTATAAGTTTGACAAGGCACTCTATGGATTGAAGCAAGCTCATCGAGTTTGGTATGACAAACTAAGTAAGTTCCTCATAGAAAAGGGATTCTCCAGAGGTAAGATTGACCAGACATTATTCACAAAGGTATGTGACAAAGAAATTTTGATCATTCAAATTTATGTAGATGATATAGTGTTTGGGTCAACAAATTCATCCATGTGTGAGGAATTTTCAGCATTAATGACTAGTGAATTTGAAATGAGCTCAATGGGTGAACTAAATTTGTTTCTAGGGTTGCAGGTATGTCAGATTAAAGAAGGAACATTTATAACTCAAGAAAAGTATATCAAGGATCTACTGAAGAAATTCAAGATAGAAAACCTCAAAGTAATAACTGCACAAATGGGAACATCTACAAGCCTTGATACTGATCCAGAAGGTAAAACGGTAGACTCCAAACTATACAGAGGTATGATCGGATCCTTGCTATATCTTACTGCTTCTCGCCCTGATATTCAGTTTTCAGTATGTTTGTGTGCTCGATTTCAAGCATGTCCTAAGGAATCACATTTGATAGCTGTGAAACGGATTTTTAGGTATCTGTCTGGCACACTAGACTTATGCTTATGGCATCTTGCTAAGTGTGAGTTGGACCTTATAGCTTACATAGATGCAGACTATGCTGGGTGTAGGATAGATAGGAAAAGCACTAGTGGATACTGTCAATTTCTAGGTGGGTGTCTAGTGCCTTGGGCATCTAAGAAATAGTACATTGTCGCCTTATCCACTGTTGAGGTAGAGTATGTGGCTGCAGGAAACTGTGCTGCCCAAGTCCTCTGGATTAAACACCAGTTAATTGACTATCTTATAAATCTTGGTTGCAATACAATTCTTTGTGACAACACAAGTGCTATTTCCTTAACCAAAAATCATGTTCACCATTCTAGGACTAAACATATTGAAATCAAACATCATTTTCTTAGAGATGAAGCAAGTAAAAAGGAAATTGTTCTAGAGTTTGTTAAATCTGAAAGATAAATTGCTGATATTTTTACCAAGCATCTTGGTAATGAAAGATTCAAATTTCTAAGAAGGGATCTTGGTCTTTGTAAATTCTTAGCATGAGCTCTTGATCACATTTGTTTCTAAACTTTGTAATCTTAAATGCTGCATGTGTGATGACTGTTACTAAATTTTATGAATGTCTGTCTATTGCATTTCATTGTTAACCCATAGGTATATCAAATGGTAAGTTTGGAGAAGGACATATATTGTCTGTCTGGAAACCCACACTATGCTTAGAGGCCAGCCCTTCACCTAGTACCATAGGTCAGCATTGCATACATCTAGATTAAGACATGAAATCATCTTAGAAAACTTCATGCATACATTGAGGGGGAGCTTCTGGTTCATCATGTCATCCTTGGTGGTCTTGAGAATACAGACGGATACCACATATATAGCTTTCATTCATGATCATCTCATGTATTCACTTTGTGAGGGGGAGCGTTAAATAAAATTTGAATCTGTGCTAGTCCATAGGTCAGCTTCTGAATAATTTATTTGAGCTCACTTTCTATCATTTCTCCATTTATCTGATCAATTCTCATCCTTGATATCAATATTTGAACATTCCTTATAATCATTTTCTGAATCTGAACAAATGACAAACTGATAGACATGTTCATTAATCTAAGCTTCTGAAATCAGAGTTCTTTTCTTATAAGAAGCAGTAATGAACCATGAATGAATTGCTGGTTTAAACTTAATGAGCTTTAGAGACTAAAAACTAAACTCAATGAAGAAGGAATGTGTAATACTTTTAATAGTTATTAACCATTTCGTGCATGTCATGTCTAATTGAGTCTTTCAGAATCTGAATTTATCTAGACTCAGGTTAAATTGGTTGAGAAGATCAAAAAACATGTATTGTTCTTAAACAATACCTTCTAAAAATTAAATGGGCAGCTGTGTCAAAATGATGAATCATATATTCTAAAGGCAGAGTAATGATTGAATGCACTGAGAAACTAGGTACTTCATCATGAAATGAAGAAAAACTCATGTCATAAAGTGATTCAAGTTATCTCTGTTCAGAAAAATAAAAGGTTAGTTCCACTGAGTAACTAGGGGTACTGGCGTCTGATAAACGTGTACCCTTATGCAAAAAGGGGGGCACTATACCTGAGATAGAATAGTAGATCTTGCTGAGTAACTAGGGGTACTTTCGTTATATAAACGTGTACTCTTATGTAAAAAGGCAAGTTTATACTTGACTGTTCTAAAGTTGCAAAAGAAAAGAAATGTATGAAACTATCACTGCTCCTCTGAAGATTAATTCAGAACTGTGAAGTTTGTTTAATCTCAATACAAGTTCTGGTCACTCCTGATGATGCTTTGATGTTTTAGATAAATAAGATAAAGTAAGGTAAAATCTAGCATGTCTCATGCACGTCTGGTTCATTATTATTAAGAGCTCATACACACTATTTCTCACAGAGTGAAGTGGCTAGTCTCTCACTTTCATACTCTGTAAACCACATAAGTTCAGGAATGCACTATCTGCACTCTTATTTTAAAGAATCTGTGCTCCATTTGCTTGATTACTGAAAGCCTACTTAGTTTGTCAAATTATATTTCTTCTTCACTATAATACTCTCCTTGATATCTTCCTATTATTCTTTCTGCTAATGGCAAAGGGGGAGAGATTTTGATGTTGATTAGCCTTTTGATGTGATGTTGATGGGGAGAGTGTTTGATGCTCAGAGCATTTTTGCATTAGAGAGAGCCTTTTGCATTAGGAAGAAATGATGCATTTCTTGAATTATACGTTGTGCATATTACTGTGAGCATATTTCTTGATTCGTAATAAAATCATTGTTGACATCAAAATGTGAACGTGTTGCCATTATCAAAAAGGGGGAGAATGTTGTGGGAGCTCATGTGAGATAATGTGTCTCATGTCATGTCTCTTTTGACTTAGTTCTCTGAAATTAATTTCCTATTTTGTTTTAATGATTAGCAACAATACATTTTGTGTTTCAACTCTTGGATTTTGATAATAATAATAATTTTCTGAAATCATTCTTATTTTGACAACACTGTTAGCATATCCTAGCTTCATGTGCACGCATTTCATACTAAGGTCAGTGCACGTTTCTGTAGAAGTGCATAATAGGTCAGTGCATACATCGTAGCAAGTCTGTGCACATTTGCCTTCTGCTAAACAAGGTCGGCGCACATCCTTCATTAGGCAGAACAAGGTCGGTGCATACATCATAGCGAGTTTGTGCACATTTGCCTTGTGCTAAACAAGGTCGGTGCACACCCTTCATTAGGCGGAATAAGGTCGGTGCATACATCATAGCGAGTCTATGCACATTTTCCTTGTGCTAAACGAGGTCGGTGCATACATCCTTCATTAAGCAGAACAAGGTCAGTGCACATTCTATTTGTCTGCATACAAGTCGGTGCATCCTTGGCCTTGTGCAAAATGAGGTCTGTGCATGTTTCATATTTATCACATATAGGTCCGTGCACATTTTGGCACATAACACACATATGTCAGTGCATGTTTTGCATATAACACATATAGGTTGGTGCACATTTCTGACTTATGCATATGAAGGTCTATACATGTCTGCCTTGCACCTATATCAGGTCGGTGCATATAGCCATTTGCATAAACTCAGGTCGGTGCACATTTGCATTGATCGCTTGAAAGGTTTGTGCACACTTCATTCTGTGCATGCTAAGGTTGGTGCATATCTCTTATACTGCATATCGAGGTCAGTGCTCATTCGATCAAAGTCCGTGCACATTTGCAAGGGCAAGTTTGTGCATATTCTCATATGATGTCGCAAGGTCAGTGCATATGCATTCTTCGGGGTCTAAGCACATGAGTAATAAAGGTCTATGCACTAGGTAAGGTCAGTACACAGCTAAGTCCTAACATGTTCAAGGTCTGAGCATTGACCATGCAATCTATGTGTTTGACTAAATATTTGTTGTTTAAATTGCAGGATTAATTACTATGTATCTGAAAACAACAGAAACGTAAGTAGTCACGTGATCCCAGGATAATAAGTGGCACGTGATCCAAGGCGATTCACCAATCAGATCTTTTTGACACTTGGGCCGCGCGCTTCTATCATCTGACACATGGAAAGGGCATCTGCCTCTCCTGACACGTGGAGCTTCACCAGAGCATCTTCTACTAATTTTTGGGCGGGAAACGTGTTTCCCACGAGCCCTCTTCTCGCGAGGCTATATAGAGGGATTAGATCTCTGAGAAAAAGCATAGGAAATAGAGGAAAAAGGGAGATTGAGCAGAAGAGACAAGCAGAGCTAGTGTGAGAAGCTGAGAAGAAGTAGATAGAAGAAGCTGTGGTAAAGGTAGTGGATAGCAAGGCATCATAAGCTTGTTTGATCGTCTGAGTGAGAAGAGAGCTCATCTTTGTAATTGACTCTGGGATCAAATCCAGAGTCAATCTGCTCTTAGAGAGCTACATTATTTTCTCGTTTCGTTCTTTCCATTTTATTTCCTAAATTCTCTTAAACTTTGTGTCAGCGGGCGAGGGTGAAACCTCGGTCAGCGAAGCGGTAAGGCTCAGCGGTAGCAAGCTGTGAGGCTCAGCGGTCTGTGATCTAATCCCCAAAGCTATGGATCAACGGTCTGTAGGGATTATATCCCCGAAGCTGTGGATCAGCGTACTCAAGCTGTGTGACAACAATAAGCCTTACTCAATTGAGTAAGGGGTTGACGTAGATCTCTGGATAGAGATCGAAGCACCTAAAAATTCTCTTCTCTTGTATGATTGTTTTGTGCTCTAGTGTGTTTACAGCGTCTGTCTGCTCGATGTTTAGATGAATGCTTAGGAGCGTTTAAGAGAAACATGCTTTCACTTATTAAAATTGCTATTCGAGATTGTTGCTAAAGCTTTTCATCCAGTAGGTATATCAAAAGGTGTGGTTGGAAGGATAAGCTACGCTTATCTGGAATTCCACCTCTTGCGTGAGGTTAGCCTCCGCCATCGTACTATACCTAGGTGTTTGGCTGACTGTTGAGTGCAATCATCTGATCTCACTTGATATTACTGAAATTCATCGCTTACAGAATTTGGAGATTCTATCTGACATTTTATAGTAATTTTTCAAGCTATTATTAAGCATTTCCCTTTGTGCATACTTGTTAGCATGTTAATTTGTTCTAAAACTTACATCTCTTGATTGATTTACAATGGTTAGTTGTTATTTCGCATTGTCTTTAACTGCTGTAGATTTTTAGGGGTAGATCTATTCACCCCCCTTCTAGATCTTAGTGTCCGTTCCAACATGTTTTGCTTCAACGCACAATGTGTGTACACATGTGAACCTAAGGACGATGTACATTCTTATCTAAGGCATAGAAAGTCTATGCACATTCCTGTTCCTTTATATAAGGTCGATGCACATGAAGTCCTGTGATCAATGACACCCAAGAGGGGGGTGAATTGGGTGTTTTCAATTTTTAAAGAAACTTTTGGCTTTTTACAATATATGTGATAAACACCCTAACCAGGAGGTTGAAATCTGTTCAACTACAAATTCGAATACAACATACACTAACCCTTAAACTAGTCGGCAAGACAAAAGCTGTGAAGTGGAATTAACACCTTTAAACAAGATTGAGAGAATTAACTAAGCAAAGAAGTAGATTCTCTCAAACTCTCCGTTCCCACACGATCATATAAAAGTTATAACAATCAAGCCACACAAATGCTCAAACCAAACCACAATGCACAGTAGTTTTAAGGTGGTTCGGATGCAACGACGGCAATCCTACATCCACCCCTCACCAAACTTGGTGAGGCTTCACTTGGGGATGAATCCCCAAACGGAGATGACGCTCCAAGTACACACACAGAACAATGCCTGCCTACACACATGGGGTCGTGCCCTATACACACACACACACGGAGATGAGGTCTCCAACACGATCCGATAACCAGATCAACAAGACACAGACACGCTGCGACAAATGCAGCAATCCACACACTGAACCGACCGGACACACAAACACACACGTAGATCTTAGAAGACCCACGCATACACACTAATGAGACACAACACACACACACAACCACGGATCCAACAATGATCACACACACACACAAGTTCTAACACTTTATGACGAACACAAATGCAACACCCAAAACATTAAAATAATGAGGCTCAGTTTAGAAAATTCCTGATTAAGACTCCCCCTGAGTGTATACCGCAGATCTTGCATTGATTCCTTCTTTACTCGAATGGCTTGAGAGTTGGATGAAGATGTTGATGCACGAGGTACTGTTCACGGCTACAGTACTCTTCCTTCTTCCTTGGACAAATCCTTGTATCTCCTTGATGCTTGTGAGCTTGTTCTCTTCCTTTGAGATTGATGGATTCAAATGGAGCTAGAGTACCTTCAGATGATGCTTGAATGGCTCCTTCTTCCATGTAGCATCTTTCTTCTTCTTCCCTTGATAGGCTCCTATGTTGATAGGCTCTTCTCCGGTTTCTCTTGGTTGATAGGCACACCTTGATCTCTTCTAGTTGAATGCTTGTTTCTTCAATTCATGGGAGAATGAAGGCTTCAAATGGACCTTGGATCTTCAGCTGCTTGGTGGAGCTTTGATTCACAGACTACTATTCATGCTATAGTAGCATTCCTTCTTAGAACAACACCCTCTTGATCTCCCTTGGATCTCTCTTCAATCCCCTTGGTTTCATTAGGGTTTATGACTTCCAAAGAGAGGTTTTATAGCCCTTGAGTGGTCTTGGACAAGCCCCAGACCAGATCCCTAAAATCCTCCTTGATTGGGGGCATGAAATGGGTGAAGAGATCCATCCACATATTGGAATTCGAAAGTCAACTTTGGAAGCTTCGGGGCTGGCAGTCGACCGGAACTGGCTGGCAGTCGACCAGAAATCTGCAAGAAACAGAACCGTTGCATTCTGTTATTTTCGGTCGACCGGGATCGGCCTGGCTGTCAACCGTGCTACAGTGTCGACCTAGCTACAGTGTCGACCTAGCTACATTATCGACCTAGCTGCAGTGTCGACCAATAGCTAAGGTAAATTCCTGACTTTAAGATTTCACTCCCAAACTCCATTGCAACCCTTCCAAACTCTGTGGCATCAAACTCCTTTGATCTTGGAGGGATTATACAAAGAATTTAACTTACAAAACCATGATAAAATTGATTAGAACTTTAGCTTAATAATCAACATGATAAATGTATGAAATGCATACATGAAAGGCCATGCTCAAGGTGCATACAAACACTTGAACCATAAAAGCTTTAAGCTAAAGGTCAAGAATTATTTCTATGCAAGTGAGCAAAGTATGAGAGCAATTTAGCCATGCACATATACAAGTGAACACTTGAAAACATGATTGACTAAAGATCAAGATCAATAGATATGCATTTTTCCAATATGAATGCATCATGTAACCAAGCTCCATGAAAAGTATGCATAGGAAGCATTCAATGCACATGTTCAACTCAATCATATTCAACCAATCGATATGAACAATCAACCATTTAGTTTAGTTATCATCATTCACATAATCACACATGAAGTGTAGTTAGCATTAAAACCATAGCAATACACACTAAGTTTAGTTATCACCAAAACCATTGCTTAACAATCTCCCCTTTTTGATGATGACAAATTTAGTGATGAATGAGCACAAACTTAGTGATGATGACAAACTAAATGACGATACAACATGTTCTTCTCCCCCTTACACATGACAATCATGAATCTTTTTCTCTTGACAAGGGCAATCAAGAATCATCACAAAGGCAAGCATGAATCATCTTTTTCTCCCCCCTTTGACATTATCAAAAAGCGGGATAAGGTAAAGCTGTCTCCCTTAACAACATAACTTGCTCCCCCTTTGACATTATCAAGAGGCAGGGTAATTCCAAACATTCTCCCACATGAACACTATCAAGATGAAGGGAGGAAACCACCGAGGTTCAAAAAGCAGCATGATGAATGAGCAGGGAACAAAGACCCACAATTGAAATTCTGATGAAGCACCAAATCATGATGAAAGAGAAAATGATAAATAAGTGGGTTCATGGAGTGTCTAGGAGGCACCAAATCATGTTTTTGTTGATTTTCATGTTGCAGATTTTTATTTGTTTTGGAGATACCAATGGTTGGCATGATAGGATACTAATTGTTGATTATTTAGACGTGCTAGGATGAGTAGAGCTGATTTCACGCTTTTCCTCTTGGTCAAACAAAATCCAAACCTTATTTAACAAGTGCGCAACATGTGAAGTCCATTCAATTTTTGGGTTTTCATTATTTTCATATTTTAAATTTTTGATTTGTGATTTGAAATACATGAGATGCAACATATACATGTAATGGCATGTGATGATTTGTGGTTTGAAATGCATGAAATGCAACATATGCATGTGATGACATGTGAGATGCATAAACAAACAAACAGACAAATACGTATATATACATGCAACACAGCTCCCCCGTACTTATTTAAGAGGGAATGTGTATAAGAAGGGTGCATGAGGGTCATAGCAACTAAAATGTTCACTTATAACAGATGGGAGATTGTGCAATCATATAGGAGATTCATACAATTGCTAATGCAGTCAATCAATTTTCAGAATACATAATGAATCAAATTTCCACAGTGTAAGTGAGTAACATGAAAAATGATAGTTGCAATATGGATATTCAGATTTTCAGATTAACATAGGGAGACATTTTACAGACTGTACTTCAATTTTGAGAATAGCGTATTGGAGGCTACGCTCTACCACAATGAGTTTTCACCATCATTTTTTAACTCAACCATTATCATAGATATTCAGAATTTTTCAAGAGTGATCAGGTTCAAATAATTCTTTTTTACGCGAGTAGAAACGTAGAGCTCATGCCAGAATCCCCAGTTACTCAGAATATTGAACTATTTCACCTCATTTTGAACAAAGGTACTTTAGTCAACACTTTTCAGAAATGAACCACATCACGTCTCAAGTGACATGTGCCCAATTTACTCAGTGAGACTTAGTATTACTCTGCCTTTCATTTTCATTCAAGATTTTTCAAAAAAGGATAGGTAGGCAACGTTTTCCTCAACTGTCTCTTCAACATACATGCAGTAAGTTTAACATCTCGAAAGTGTTGAAAAGAAATTCATATATCCTTATCTTTAACACTCATTTTCACATTTTATGCATGAAGTGTGCGAATTTGATTCAACATGTATACCGAAAATATTATGAATACATAACAGTGCAACTCCCACTAAATAGATGCACTTATAAAATATGAACTCCCTAGAGTGTACGACATGAAACACTCCAATAATGACTCAAATACGGTATTATTTATCAAGAAGACATAAGGCCATAGAAATGCCAAGGGATGGGGGTAAATAGCATATAATATCAAGCAAGCATGCAGAGGGAATGTATGTAACATGCAATGCAAGTATGCAACTGATACCAATCAAATTGATAGCAATTGAATGAACTGAATGCAGCTAAGGCATGAGTTCTATTGCAATGCAACATTTGATCATATGATAGTGAAATGCAATATGCCAAGATAAAATGCAATGTGGTGCAACACTTCTGATGTCACATGAATGAACTAACTTCAGCTAATGCAATGCAAAATTTAACATGGGTGCAAAATGTGAGTTTTTAGTTTTTTATTTGAGTGAATTAAATGCACCTAATGTATTGGATTCTGATGCATACATCCTATAGCTGTATGAGAATGGAAGGCATGATGTAAAAGCAAGATGAGAACTTTGATTTTCAAACCAGTGTGACAAGTTCCCATGAAATCATCCACATTCTGTTAATGAATCAACAAACATTTTTCATGACATGATCTTTATAAAAATAGGGGTGTTTAAATGATCAAAAGTAGGCAATGCAACCCAATTTTCAAAATTGTTCAACAACATATTGTCAAAGGTCATTCACTTGTTTTAAAATGAGAAATCATCCAAAAGACAAATGTATGAATTACTTAATCAAAAATATGTTTTCAATTTAAATAACTCAACTCAAAGATTCATTCATAACTCAACCAATCACAAGCCAGTCAAGATTTTCAAAATCTGGTACGAGGCGGAGATTTTAGTCCGAAGACCCAACTCAACGCATAGGGAGTGCTTCCAAGTGGACATAATCTACTCTTCCACAAACGCCATTTGATATACCAGATATGTAATTCAAAACAAATGTGATAATACAATTCAAATTGAGAAATATTCAATATGCAATCACTTCACACAGAACTCTCAGGATTTTCAATTTGATTCAACCAATTTTGACACATCCATCACAGCAGGCTAGTAGATGACATATCAAGTTTGTAGAGTCAATACCTGTCATCTAAAGGTGTCACCAAGTGACAAAGGGCCATTGCATGATTGTGTATTCCCATAGAAAGAGGGGTTGAATTACCTTAGTTTCGGAGACAATGTTGGAAGTCTTCAATCACTAAAATCACCAACCTCATGAAGGTTGATATTTCAGATTTTGCTTTCTTACCTTTGCCTTGAGAATCCATTTTATTCCAAGCCTTCCACCATGTCTTGGGTACTTGCTTCAACACGTACAAGACCTTCACTACCTTGTAGTTGGGCCGATCCTGGAAGTTGTTCTACACAGAGTATCCCATCTTCTTGTAGCAGCTTGAGAGGGTTCTCATTATTTTCATCCTTGCAAGGTATTCTTCCAGTTGATTCAAGCTTGATCATGACAGCCCCATCATCATTTGGATTTTGGGAGCACAATCTGCATCAAAAGATAAAAGGACTTGATTCGTCAATTTCGATTCAAATTTATTAACAATGACATGACACATTCTTCTAACAACCAATCATCCCCTAGGAAGGTCTAGACATGATGCATGACTCAGCGTGAACCTAGACACTAGATTAATATGATGAATGTGGTTGCTCCCCCTTAATATGTGTGCATGAATGCAAGAGACTTACATTACACTATGGCAAGGGTTGACAAAGGTGAGTTTTGGCATGACAGGATGTGAATACATGTGGCAACCTCAATATGTGTGGTGGAAGAATTGAAGATAGACAGATAACTCTTAACAATATACCATATTACACTCGACATGCATAAAGATATGCAATTGACAACTGATGAATTGCATGTTTAGACATATGCATGATTACATTGCTATAAGACTCAAAATGAATCAAAATCTTACACAGTCACTGGAGAGAATAGAAGGGATATCACCTGATTTTTCAAGTTCAGTTTTTGATTTTTCTTTCAACCTGATTCATGCCACTTGACCCGTGTGCCTTACCTTATTGATGAAAATAAATTTCATGCTTTACATTTCCAAGGCACACCTGTAAAATAGAATTCTCAATTGGCAATCTTAGGTACCCAAATCTTTTTGGGTCCTTGTGGGTTAGGAGCAACATTGGCATGCAACTTCCAATTTTTAACAATATTCAAGTCATTATTTCTCATGAGAAAATAATCATGCTTAACATTCTCAGATTTTCCAAAATGATGGTAGAGGGCACGTGGCATCATATTCTTCTTTTCATTGGTTCTGCCAATTCATGTGAGTGATCATGATGTGTTGAATGAGAGTTCTTTCTCTTCGACAATAACCAGTAATGTGAAGTTGTATGTCCCCTTTTACCACAATGATTGCAATGCATGGAGAGTTTTGTGGTAAATGATTTCTTTACATTTTTTAAACAAGCTCGATTTCTACATGCTCTCAAGTCATCATTTCTCATAACGAAGCAATTTTGCATGGCATGTCCATATCTTCCACAATAAAAGCATGAGAGTTTTTTCATTAGTGGATGTGTATGTTGTTGCATCCCTAAGGTTTTGATGATGTCTCACACTATAAATCAATTTATTATATGGACCATTTTCTTGGTTCAAAGCATGAAGGGGGTCTATTGCAACACTTTTAGGTTCGTGCATATCATGACCTTGCATCTCATCTCTCAAGGTCGGTGCAAGCTCTAGTCGGTGCAATCGTTGTCTGGTATGGACTGTTAGATCTTGTCCTTTTCATTTCAGTGCAAATTCATCTTGGTGCAAGCGGTGTCTTGTACTTCTCTTTACCAATTCGGTGCAAGTCTCTGTCTCACTCACAAACACTGTAGCCTCGTTTCCATCTCGGTGCATTTCGTGTCTAGACATAAATTGGCTTAGTGCATTTCATTGTATTTCTTTGCAGCATACACTTTTAGGCTCGTGCATACCTTGTTTGTGTGTCTTTGTGCGTCTCGCCTTTCAGACTCGGTGCAAGGTCTGTCTTGCATCCGTCTTTGTTCGTATGTTTCTTCTCTTTCATTCGGTGCAATTCTCGAATATTCAACTCGGTGCATCTACTGTGTTACACAGTTGTTTTTAAATATCCGTGGATATCCTTGATCCTTTCCTTTGACTCAGTACAAAGTCTTCGTCGTGTGCCTCTTGGATCCATGTCTGTGCACACCAGCTACACGGGTGGACGCTAGAGTCTGTGCACATGGGGTCAATCACTTTAGTAAGTCAATTCAATGGTTGACTTGAAAATCTCTACTCAGTGCATGTTATGTCTAATCACATTCGGTGCAACATTTGCCTCATGTTATATAATCAGGTGCATCTCTCCTAGTTCGTGCATTTAGCATTTATATGCCCAATGCAATGTCATCCTTCTTACCAGTATCCGAAATGCTTTTTTCTGATTGTCTGTCAGGTATTTTCTTTGAGAAGAATAAGAATGGCTCGTGATCCCAGTATGGAGGAGGTGGCAGGATCGTGACACATGGAGTGAAGTGAGGTGGGATTCTGCCACGTGGGCTAAGGCCTTTAAGCGGGAATAATAGAGAGCACACGACCGTCCTCTGAAGCTCTATAAAAAGTGAATGTTGAGAAGAAGAAAAACAACAACGTGAATAGAAAAGAGGGGAGAAGGAGAAAGAGAGCCAGCAGAAGCAGAAGAGAAAGAAAAATTTCTGAGAGGGAGAAGTGTTCATGAATGAGAAGATCTGCTTCTATGGAAGCTACATTATCTTTATTTCTAGAGAATATTATCATTTACCGATCGCTGTGTTTTCAAGTTTCTGTTTGATCATCTTCATTCCATTCTGTTACCCTCCACTGTTCGGAGGAAGGGAGAGGTTCTCCAGCTCCCTCCATTGTCTTGGAGGAAGAGAGGTTCAATCCTTTGGTTGTGTGAGTTACTTGGGAGTAACTGCACAGGGTTCCCTTTGCTGCGTGCAAAGGAAGGGAGATTGTTCTCCGGTGCACTTCTTCTGGTCGATCAGAAGATTGAGGAGGCTGTTCCTCTGTACAAGCTGTTTGGCAGCGGTTGTTGCAAACTGAGTCTACTGTGTGCGACTCAAGTGCAAGGAAGCCTTACTTGATTGAGTAAGGGGTGGACGTAGATTGCATATAGCAATCGAATCACCTAAAAAATTCCCTGTCTCATTTGTGGTTTGGTTGTTTTCGTGTGCTGCTCTCTAACTTCTTGAGACTTTGCTTCTTTGTGGTTGCTTTCTCGATATCACTATTTCTCTTATCATAGTCGTTGTCTGTTTACGTGGCCTTTATCTCTATAGTTTGAGGGGCTAAGAATTTGTGGCTGTGTTCCTCGGATTCGGGAGTGATCTATTCATCCCCCCCTTCTATCTCACTCTCCGTTGCACGTATCATTTGGTATCAGGGCAGGTTTTCACCATGTGGGCCAACGGTCAGGCTAACCCTAATGGTCCTCGAAGCTTTATGGCTGAGGGACAATCTATCAGTCGTCCTCCTTTCTTTGATGGTAACAATTATCTATTCTGGAAAAATAGGATGGAGGTATTCATCAGGGCGTAAAGCCACAAGTTGTGGAGGGTGATCACCACAGGGCCATACGAGCTACCACCAAACGAGGATGCATGGACAGATGATCAAGTCAAGCAATCGTCGCTCAACTGGACAGCCCTGAACATCATCCAGTGTGCTGTACACCCAGATGAATACGCTCACATCTCAGTAGGTAGGACGGCCAAGAAAATGTGGGACGAGCTGGAACTAATCTACGAAGGTAAAGCTCAAGTGAGAGCAACAAAGGTAAATCTCCTCACCTCAGAATATGAGATGTTTAAAATGAGATCAGAGGAGACCATAACTGAGATGTATGCCAGATTATCTCTGATCACGAATAGTCTTAAGGGGCTTGGAAAAGAGATGGCTGAGGGAGACGTTGTCAGGAAGATACTTAGATATCTAACCCCTTCATGGCATACAAAAGCCACTGTGATAGAAGAGTCAAGGGATCTGACGACTACGACTGTCACCGAACTCATAGGATCCCTTATGACGTATGAGATGAACATTAAAAGGAATGGTGAGGGAAGCGACAGAAAGAATAAGAATATTGCCCTCAGGGCGTCCCACAGCAAGGGAAGTAGTAGTAGCGGGAGTAGTAGTTGCGAGTCTGATGGATTGTCAGATCTCGACCAAGAGGAGCAAGCAATGCTTACTCGCCAATTCAGAAAATTCTTAAGGTCTAAGGGAAAGACCTTCAGGAGGAAGAAGTCATACCCTTCTGGTAAGAACTTCGATTCCAGCAATGACAAAGATAGGAGTACTAAGAGAATTACATGTTTTTATTGCAGGAAATCCGGACACATGAAAGGGGACTGCCCTGATCTTCAGAAGAAAGGTCCCAACCCTCAGAAGAAGAGCTCGAAAGTGCAGAAGAAGAAGCCACAGGCAATGGTCTGTACCTGGAGCGATGACGAAGAGGATTCGGAAGACAATTCCTCAGAGGAGGATGAAGAAGGAATTTGCCTGATGGCAAATAGCGAAGAGGAGGTAACAAATATTTTCATGAATTTCTCTATCGATGACTGGGAAGACGCCTATGCAGAACTGTTAGATAAGTTCAATTCACTCAGTAAAGAGCATAGGGTTCTGAAGAGAAAATTCAATACCAATGTTGAAGAACAAACGCAAATCTGTAAGGAAAATCAGAAACTAAAAGAAGAAGTAGAAGAAATGACTTCTCTGGAAAAGGAAAATGAAAAGTAAACTCTTGAGAACCATGAAGTTCACACACAGCTCAACCAACTCAAGATTAAATTTGAAGAATGTCTGAATGAAAATAGTGTGATCACAGAGAAGTATGAAGCTGTTAAGAAAGTCAACTCTGAACTCTTGAAAAATTATGAGTCTATGCAAAGAGAGTTGGAGGACAAACAAAAAGTTTCAGAAAAATTTGTTCAAGGAAAATCGAATCTGGATTCTATACTAGGTACAAGGGTTAATTTCAACAAGGAGGGTTTAGGCTATGACCCATCCAACAAGAGACCATTTCAGTTTAAGACTACCACCTTCTGCCCAGAAAAGGGCAAAGAAAAGCTTGACACTCCATCCAGCTCAAACAGAAACCTGAGTGTTCAATGTCCAAAAGAAAATTTAACAAACAATGCTGGACGATCATCTAAAATATGAATGAATTTTGTGAAGAACTTCAATAAGCCCATTCGCCAGAACATAAGTAGTAGCTGGACCAAGGAAATGAATCAGAATAAAAGTTGGAACTACTACAAAAGAATGGGTCCTGACAAGAGTTACTGGAGAAACAACACTCATCCTCAAAAATTTGTTAATCAACAAGCTCACAGGAGATACCCCAAGGATGAGAAACCTAATAACTGGGATAGATTTCATTTCTCCAGACCAGCTGAACATACCTCCACTCACAACTTCAATAGACCAGAAATTAAGGTGCAAGAGAAAACCAAGTTTAGACAATTCTGGATCCCTAAACATCTGCTTAAAGATTTGAATGATGTCTTTGGACCCAACTCATCTTGGATTCCGAACTACTTTGCTTGATTTTCTTTGTGTAGGTGTGCCTGGCAGCTGAGAACAACAAATGGTATCTCGACAGTGGCTGCTCCAGGCACATGACAGGAGACCGATCCAAGTTCAGCAAGTTAGAAATGAAGGTAGGGGGTCTGGTCAAATTTGGAGGAAAGAACAAAGGTAAGATCATTGGGGTCGGCACTGTTGGTAAGTCTTCCACTAACTCCATTGAGAAAATTTTACTTGTGGAAGGTCTTCAACACAATCTGATTAGCAAAAGTCAATTATGTGATAAGGGTCACAGGGTTGTGTTTGACAATAACTCATGCAAAATCTTTGAAATAAATTCTGATAGCATTAAATTTGTAGCCAACAGAACCAATAATGTCTACTTGGTAGACTTAGATGTTGAGTCTGATTCTAATCTATGCTTATCTGCCAATTCTGATAGTGACGCTTTTGTTTGGCATAGACGTTTAGGCCATGCTAGCTTCTCCACTTTAAATAAATTGATCAAGCATGATTTAGTTAGAGGCTTGCCTAAAATCAAGTTCAGTTCAACTTCAAAAGTCTGTGATGCCTGTGCTCTAGGCAAACAGACCCGAATGTCCTTCAAGCTAAGATCTGAGCCATTGTCGTCTAGACCAATGGAACTCCTTCATATGGACCTTTTTGGTCCTAATAAAACTCAGAGTCTTAATGGAAGTAGATTTGGTTATGTGATCATTGATGACCACTCCAGATTTTCATGGATCTTTTTCTTAGCCAACAAAAATGGTGCTTTTCAAAAATTCAAACATTTTTTTAATAAAGTCAAATAAGAAGGAAAACATAGAATTTGTTCAATTCAATCTGACCATGGAGGTGAATTTGAGAACTCCATGTTTTCTGAACTGTATGAAAGAGAGGGACTTACACACAAGTTTTCTTCTCCCATGACACAAGAGCAGAATGGAATTGTGGAGAGAAGAAATCAAACCATTGTGGAGATGGCCCGGACCATGCTGATTGAGAGTCAACTACCAAGGAAATTTTGGGCAGAGGCGGCCAATACAGCAACTTATACAATCAACAGGGCCATGGTAAGACCAATCCACAAGAAAACACCCTATGAGCTGTTGAAAGGTAAGAAACCAAATCTGACTCATTTCAGGATTTTTGGAGCTAAATGCTTTATCCATAATAATGACAAGAGAGACTTAGATAAATTTGATGCTAAAAGTAGTCCTGGAATATTTTTAGGATACTCTGAAGTGTCAAGAGCATATAGGGTCTTTAACATAACTGATCAGAAAGTTGAGGAATCTCCACACATTATTTTTGGTGAAGCAAAAGGTGTCACTAACATTGAAAACACTGACAGGGATTTCGAGCACAATGGAGAATTCCTAGAAGACAAAGAAGAAGAGGAGCTTCAGCCAAATGAGTCATCAGATGCTCCCAACCAGGTAGAGCCGGCTGAGACAGGTGAGTCTACAATAAATATCAGATATCTTAAAGATCACCCAATAGATAACATATTAGGCAATCTTGATGAACCTCTTAGAACTAGGTCTCACATTAGGAATGTTCATAACCAGGACCTAATTGCTCTGGTCTCTCAAATTGAACCCAAATCAATAGAAGAGGCCTTAAGTGATCAGTCATGGACTAATGCCATGTGTGAGGAGTTAGGTGAATTTGAAAGAAATAATGTCTGGGAGCTTTTTCCAAGACCAGAAAATACTAATGTCATAGGAACTAAGTGGGTGTTTAAGAAAAAAATGAATGAAGATGGAATCATTTCTAGAAATAAAGCCAGACTAGTAGCCAAAGGCTACTGTCAGGAATTTGGTGTTGATTTTGATGAGTCCTATGCAACTGTTGCTAGGATGGAAGCAATAAGAATACTGCTAGCATTTGCATGTTCCAAGAACATAAAACTCCAGCAAATGGACGTGAAGAGTGCTTTTTTGAATGGTGTTATCAAGGAAGAGGTTTTTGTTGAACAACCCCTCAGATTTCAGTTTTCTCCTCAACCTAACCAAGTTTTCAGGTTGAACAAAGCCCTGTATGGCCTAAAACAGGCTCCTCGGGGATGGTATGAAAGACTGACATAATTTCTGATCAGCAAGGTCTACCACAGATGTAAAGTAGATCAAACTCTTTTTTCGAAGAGCTCAAATAAAGACCTCATCATAGTTCAGGCATATGTAGATGATATTGTCTTTGGGTCAACTAGCTCTGAACTATGCAATGAATTTTTCTAAATTGATGTCTGATGAATTTGAAATGAGTTTTGTAGGTGAATTAAAGTATTTTCTTGGCTTACAGGTACAACAGTTAGAGGATGGATGCTTCATCAACCAGACTAAGTACACATTGGAAATTCTCAAGAGGTTTGGCATGAACAACTTGAAGCACATTACAACACCAATGAGTACCAACACCTCATTAGATGGAGATGAGACAGGTAAAGAAGTAGATGCCAAACTCTATCGAGGTATGATTGGATCTCTACTTTATTTGACTGCTTCAAGACCTGATATTCAATTCAGTGTAGGAATGTGTGCAAGGTATCAATCTAGACCCATTGAATTGCATTTAGCTGCAGTAAAGAGAATCTTCAGATACCTGTCCACTACTCACACTCTTGGTTTATGATTTCCTGCATCACACACACTTGATTTAGTTACATACACAGATGCAGATTATGTCGGGTGTAAACTAGATAGAAAGAGCACTAGTAGTCACTGTGAATTTCTAGGTGGGTGTTTAGTATCTTGGGGTTCCAAGAAACAACACTCTGTGGCCCTCTCCACTGCAGAGGCTGAATACGTAGCTGCAGGGAGTTGTGGCACACAAGTCATTTGGATTAAACACCAACTTCAGGACTATCAAGTAGACCTGGGGTGCACACCTATTTACTGTGATAATACTAGTGCCATCAACCTAGCCAAGAATCCTGTTCTGCACTCCCACACCAAACACATAGAAATCAGGCATCATTTCATAAGAGATGAGGTTTCTAAGAACAACTTTGAACTGATTCATGTAGGCACTGCTAATCAAATTGCTGACATCTTCACCAAACCTCTGGACAATGACAAATTCACCACATTAAGGAGAGAACTAGGCTTGTTCAAATTATCTTAACTATTTTTCTCCTGATATTGAATTGATCTATCTTAGTAAAATGATGTATGAAATGTCTATCCTTATTGTGAGGGGGAGCTTTGTGTATCTTCTGATTAGTTTCATTGAGTGCTTCGTTTAAGGGGGAGCTGGATAGGTAGTGATTTTTTCTGATTCAAAAAGACTGATCAGATGTGTGTCATTGCTGGTTCTCATGATTGAATGAGTGCAGTTCTCTCAGTCCGTAGAATCTCATTCATCTCTTAAGTCTATAAGTTTGTGTTACTAAAGTCCTGCTAGAATCTTTCCTCTAGTAGTGTATCAGAGATTTGGTTTAAGTGATCAAAGTATATCTTCCTACATTGTTAATGATTTCAGGTCAGGCTAAAACCTGCATGTCTTGATATTTGTTCAGAACAACTTGAAATCTAGATCCCAAGATTCATTACAAAGAAACAGTCCTTCTGGTATTGTTTTCAATCATTTTCTCTCCACTTCATAAGGGATCGACTAAATGAACAAATGTCTATGGCTTGATCACTGAGAAACTGGGAGCTTCATCAATGAAGTGAAGTAACTCCTATGTCATGAGGTGTCAACTTTTTAAAGAAAAATCTGCATGCAAAATGACTTTAATATCTCTGATCATCACATAGCAATGGTGACAAGGTGGTGAGTAACTGGGGACTCTCGCCTCTGATCAAGGTGTTTCCCCATGTAAAAAGCCACAGTTACTAACTCTGTTCTTCAAAAAGAAGAAGTAATGAGGTACTCACACTGAGTAACTGGGGATTCCGGCCTCTGATCAAGGTGTCTCCCTAAAGTCAAAAGTGTGATTTACCAAACTACTCATTGATCTTATTGCACTCTCTATTTTATCCCTTGTCTCTGTGCAAAGGTCTGAAATGCTTGTCCTCAATACTATGAGAACACCTTCTCTGATTTTGTCTCTTGTCGTCTACAGAGTACTGTTGTTTTAATAAGAAATCTTGCCATGCGTGTTCACCCCTGTTCTACATCATACACCATGTATGTGGATAAACTTCTCCTTCATACTAATTCTCTATTGATTACCAGAGTTCAAGAATCTTCACTTGACTTTAGCACCTCACTTATTCTCTTAAGATATATTGTTGGGTTTTTCTACACTAAGAAGTCACTATACTTCTTCCTCATGTCTCTAGCAATTTCATACGTCTTTCATTACCTTTTGATGATTTCAAAGGGGGAGAGAGGTCATGAGGTCTCACAATATCCGAGAGATCATTCATTTTCTACAAAAATGTTGGGGAGAGAGGTCATGAGGTCATACAAAATCTGAAAGATAATTCATTTTCTGCGATCATTCTTTTTCTGTGAAAATGTTGTGGGAGGAGAGAGGAGAGAGCTGAGGTTCAGAAGTTGTGCTTGATTTGTCTGCATGCGCTTGTTTTGATTTTTAAAGTTGTGTTCGTTTTGTCTGTATGATTGGCCTATTTTTTAACTGATTGTTTTTAATGCCTTGATATTGCTTGATTCATAGTGTTTCCATTATCAAAAAAGGAGAGATTGTTGCATCCCTAAGGTTTTGATTTTGTCTCACACTATAAATCAATTTATTATACGGACCATTTTCTTGGTTCAAAGCATGAAGGGGGTCTGTTGCAACACTTTTAGGTTCGTGCATATCATGACCTTGCATCTCATCTCTCAAGGTCGGTGCAAGCTCTAGTCGGTGCAATCGTTGTCTGGTATGGATCGTTAGATCTTGTCCTTTTCATTTCAGTGCAAATTCATCTTGGTGCAAGCGGTGTCTTGTACTTCTCTTTACCAATTCGGTGCAAGTCTCTGTCTCACTCACAAACACTGTAGCCCCGTTTCCATCTTGGTGCATTTCGTGTCTAGACATAAATTGGCTCAGTGCATTTCATTGTATTTCTTTGCAGCATACACTTTTAGGTTCGTGCATATCTTGTTTGTGCATCTTTGTGCGTCTCGCCTTTCAGACTCGGTGCAAGGTCTGTCTTGCATCCGTCTTTGTTCGTATGTTTCTTCTCTTTCATTCGGTGCAATTCTCGAACATTCAACTCGGTGCATCTACTGTGTTACACAGTTGTTTTTAAAAGTCCGTGGATATCCTTGATCCTTTCCTTTGACTCAGTACAAAGTCTTCGCCGTGTGCCTCTTGGATCCATGTCTGTGCACACCAGCTGCACGGGTGGACGCTAGAGTCTGTGCACATGGGGTCAATCACTTTAGTAAGTCAATTCAATGGTTGACTTGAAAATCTCTACTCAGTGCATGTTATGTCTAATCACATTCGGTGCAACATTTGCCTCATGTTTTATATAATCAGGTGCATCTCTCCCAGTTCGTGCATTTAGCATTTATATGCCCAATGCAATGTCATCCTTCTTACCAGTATCCGAAATGCTTTTTTCTGATTGTCTGTCAGGTATTTTCTTTGAGAAGAATAAGAATGGCTCATGATCCCAGTATGGAGGAGGTGGCAGGATCGTGACACATGGAGTGAAGTGAGGTGGGATTCCGCCACGTGGGCTAAGGCCTTTAAGCGGGAATAATGGAGAGCACACGCCCGTCCTCTGAAGCTCTATAAAAAGCGAATGCTGAGCAGAAGAAAAAAAACAACGAGAATAGAAAAGAGGGGAGAAGGAGAAAGAGAGCCAGCAGAAGCAGAAGAGAAAGAAAAATTTTGAGAGGGAGAAGTGTTCGTGAATGAGAAGATCTGCTTCTATGGAATCTATATTATCTTTGTTTCTAGAGAATATTATCGTTTACCGATCACTGTGTTTTCAAGTTTCTGTTTGATCATCTTCATTCCATTCTATTACCCTCCACTGTTCGGAGGAAGGGAGAGGTTCTCCAGCTCCCTCCATTGTCTTGGAGGAAGAGAGGTTCAATCCTCTGGTTGTGTGAGTTACTTGGGAGTAACTGCACAGGGTTCCCTTTGCTGCGTGCAAAGGAAGGGAGATTGTTCTCCGGTGCACTTCTTCTGGTCGATCAGAAGATTGAGGAGGCTGTTCCTCTGTACAAGCTGTTTGGCAGCGGTTGTTGCAGACTGAGTCTGCTGTGTGCGACTCAAGTGCAAGGAAGCCTTACTCGATTGAGTAAGGGGTGGACGTAGATTGCAGATAGCAATCGAACCACCTAAAAAATTCACTGTCTCATTTGTGGTTTGGTTGTTTTCGTGTGCTGCTCTCCAACTTCTTGAGACTTTGCTTCTTTGTGGTTGCTTTCTCGATATCACTATTTCTCTTATCATACTCGTTGTCTGTTTACGTGGCCTTAATCTCTATAGTTTGAGGGGCTAAGAATTTGTGGCTGTGTTCCTCGGATTCGGGAGTGATCTATTCATCCCCCCCTTCTATCTCACTCTCCGCTGCGCGTATCATATGTGAGGCAGAGGTATGCTTAACATGCATAGTGATGCTAGCAACATTTTTGAATTTTTGATACATGTTGACTTTTTGATTTTTATTTTCTTTTTCAATCGTTTGGTCATTCACACTATTTTTCTGATTTGATTGGGTTCTTGATATAGTGGGTTGCTGGGAGTGAGCTGTGGAGGTGCTGGGTGCACAATTGTTATGAACAAACGAAGTATATATTTTACTTTCAAATTTCTTTTTATTCACAGGATTAAACCCCAGCCCCTCTCTTTGAAAGTTTACTTTCATTCCTAGCAATTTGTCTAGGTTATTTTGACCATCCACAAATCTAGACAATGAAGTATTCAAATCAGAATTTTCTTTTTCAAGTAATGAAATGTGCAATTCATAGGAAACAATCACATTTTCACAAGAATTGATTTTTTCATTCAAATGTGTATTGATGGTTATGTGGTTTTCCACTTATTGTTCCAACACATGCACCTTTTCATATTCATCAACAAGCAAACTTTTCCCTTTTTCAAAAATAAGCAATCTTTCAGAAATGGCATTATTCAACTGTTTCAATCCGTCATTTTCTTTTCTCAAGCATGAAATGACTTCTTCATGATTTTTTATGTCAGTCATAAGGGATTCATTTTCATTTTGAATTCCAAGCATTTATTACATGAAGACTTTTCTTTTTGAAAATTTTCAAAGTTTTTCACATTGCTTTCAAGTAAGGAGTTCTGAATTAACAAAACACTAATCTCCTTTTCAAGTTCTGAGCATTTATCACAAGAAGCATTCTCAAGAAAAGCATGTTCATATTTCTTTTTCAATTTTTTGTTTTCAGACTTAACTTTCTTGTACTTTTTAGCAAGCTCATCATATGCATTCAACAAATCTTCATAGCTAAATTCATTTTCATTATCAGAATTTACCTTTGAGCTTGATCCACTTGGTGAGCTTGATCCACTTGGCTGATCACTCCTTTGTTCACTCGTCCTTGCCACAAGACATTGGTCTCCATCCTCTTCTCGGATTTTGGTTAGGCCATCTAAGATATCCTTCGCGGATCTGCAATGGGAGACAAAAGGGAAATAATTAGAATCAACTGCAGCAGTGAGTAACTTTAAAACCAAATTTTTTTGATCATGTTTAAACTTTTGATTTTTAGTCCAGACATTTTTGTCCTTAGGTAACTCATAAGGGCCATATGAAATAAGCTTCCATAGTTTAGGGTCATATGAGTTGACAAGACTGCACATCCTTCCTAACCACAAATCAAAATTGCAACCATCAAACACCGGTGGGCAATTCAAGGTGTACATATTGGTAGTCATTGATCTGGATCACTCTAGATCGTTAGATCTATAAACAATCGAGCCTTAGCTCTGATACCAATTGAAGTCTTGTGATCAATGACACCCAAGAGGGGGTGAATTGGGTGTTTTCAATTTTTTAAGAAACTTTTGGCTTTTTACAAAATATGTGATAAACACTCTAACCAGGAGGTTGAAATCTGTTCAACTACACATTCGAATACAACATACACTAACCCTTACACTAGTTGGCAAGACAAAAGCTGCGAAGTGGAATTAACACCTTGAAACAAGATTGAGAGAATTAACTAAGCAAGGAAGTAGATTCTCTCAAACTCTTCGTTCCCACATGATCATATAAAAGTTATAACAATCAAGCCACACAAATGCTCAAACCAAACCACAATGCACAGCAATTTTAAGGTGGTTCGGATGTAACGACGGCAATCCTACATCCACCCCTCACCAAACCTGGTGAGGCTTCACTTGGGGATGAATCCCCAAATAGAGATGACGCTCCAAGTACACACGCAGAACAATGCCTACCTACACACACGGGGTCGCGCCCCTATACACACACACACACACACGGAGACAAGGTCTCCAACACGATCCAATAACCGGATCAACAAGACACACACACGCTGCGACAAATACAGCAATCCACACACTGAACCGACTGGACACACAAACACACACGTAGATCTTAGAAGACCCATGCATACACACTAATGAGACACAATACACACACACGACCACGGATCCAACAATGATCCACACACACACAAGTTCTAACAGTTTATGATGAACACAAATGCAACACCCAAAACATTAAAACAATGAGGCTCAGGTTAGAAAACTCCTGATTAAGACTCCCCCTGAGTGTATGCTGCAGATCTTGCGTTGATTCCTTCTTTACACGAATGGATTGAGAGTTGGATGAACATGTTGATGCACGAGGTACTGTTCACAGCTACAGTACTCTTCCTTCTTCCTTGGACAAATCCTTGTATCTCCTTGATGCTTATGAGCTTGTTCTCTTCCTTTGAGATTGATGGCTTCAAATGGAGCTAGAGTACCTTCAGATGATGCTTGAATGGCTCCTTCTTCCTTGTAGCAGCTTTCTTCTTTTTCCCTTGATAGGCTCCTAGGTTGATAGGCTCTTCTCCAGTTTCTCTTGGTTGATAGGCACACCTTGATCTCTTCTGGTTGAATGCTTGTTTCTTCAATTCATTGAGAATGAAGGCTTCAAATGGACCTTGGATCTTCAGCTGCTTGGTGGAGCTTTGATTCACGGACTACTGTTCATGCTACAATAGCATTCCTTCTTAGAACATCACCCTCTTGATCTCCCTTGGATCTCTCTTTAATTTCCTGATAGGATCGGTGCGCTGGATTCAGAGGGGGGGGTGAATGAATCCCACCCTTAAAAACTTTTCGCTCAATGAAAACAAGAACACTAACTAGAACAAGATAGACAAGCAGGATAACTAATCATAATCTTTTTTGAACCGAAGAACAAACATCTATCTCGCGCCTAAACAATCAACTAGCGGAAGCGGAAGAAGGTAATCAACCTACTGCAATATAGCAATATGAACGCTCAAACAATCTGTGAAAGGTGGTAGAAGATATGGAGCTAACGCACAAGGCAAACCACTGCACATATAATTTTTTAGGTGGTTCGGTCCTCCTGACCTACATCCATCCCTCACTCCCAACCGGAGTGAGGCTTCCACTAGCACAAGCTAGAAACTGCAGACTCAGTCTGTGAACAGAATGCTGCCACACAACTTGACCAGGGGAACAACCTTCCCTCTTCCTCCACACCGGAGGGACACCCCAAGTGACTCCCAGCCACTTGAAAACCAGAGACCGAAGTCTCTCTTCCTCCAGACCAGGAGGGGACACACCAGTGACTCCCCGTCACCAGCAAACCAGAGGTCACAGACCTCTCTTCCTCTAGACCAAGAGGGACCCGACCTCTATCCAGAGAATCGGAAGAATAAAGATAACCAAATGAAAAAGGAAAACTAAGAAAGGAAAAATACACAGCGATCAGAAAGCTATAAAGAAAGATAACATAGATGTGGCTCCCATAGAGCTGACTGGCCTGGATTTGATCCACGGTCCAATAGACAGATCTTCAGTCGAGACTTCTTTCTTCTTCTCCACGAACACTCACTCTCTCTCTTCTCCTTCTCTTTTTCACTTTCTTTTTCTGTCACTTGATCGTGCATGCTCTCTCTATCTCTTCTTTTCTCTTCTTCTTCTTTTTCCTCTTCTGCTGCTCTCTGCCTCACTTCTTCTTCACTCACAGTCTCGATCAGCCCTCTTCTGTTCTTATCTATCTTCTTCAGATCGAGGAAGGCTTCTATTTATGGCAGCAACAACTAGGGCGTGTGCTCTCCACATTTCCCGCCCTAAGAATTCGGACCACGTGGCAGCATCCAGCAGGCTATCAGTACACGTGTCATCATCTGGGCACTCCCCTTATCCTCAGATCACGTGCCTTCATTAGGCTTCACGAAGGTGCCTGTCAGACAGAGAATCACATTATCAGTTTAAGTATATGCATTGCAGTGTATTGACTTCGCTGTATAGACTTGTGAAGGCGAATGCATTGTACAGACTTCATGAATGGGAATGCAATGTATAGACTACAGACTGTATGGACTTGTGAACTCGAATGCGATGTACAGATTCTGAAGAACAGCAGCCAATGTATAGACTTAGGCAATGTAAGGACATGCCAGTGTATGGACTTGATGAGCATTCAACAATGTGCAGACTTCGACAAATACAACGTGCAGCAGTGTATAGACTTGAATCACTAGATGCATGATGTACAGGCTTCAACTCAATGTATAGACTTTACAACTGATGAATGCAATGCACTAAACAATGTATGGACTTAATGATGTGCAGACTTGCCAAGACAAATGAGCGATGTACATACTTGTGCAAGCAAAGTCTGTATAGACTTAGTCAGCAGACTAGCTCGATGTACATACTTGCTCGTTGTTCCGACATCATGGACGATGTACAGACATGCAAAGAGAAAGGCTGTACAGACTTGATGAGCGATGCAAGACAAAGGAATGTATATATTTCCAATGTATAGACTTGCCAACTGAGTGATGTACAGTCTTGAACAATGAAGCTCTGTACAGACTTGATCAAGGCAAGGCAATCGAGTGTATAGACTTTCAATGTATAGACTTGCCAAAGGGTCGATGTACAGACTTGAACAAGGCAAAGTCTATACAGACTTTGAGGTTCACAATGTATGGACTTTGGCAACACAATGGCTGTACAGACTTCCACTCAACTGCGATGTATAGACTTGCCAAGGGAAACGACGGTAAAGCTATCAGTGTATAGACTTTGAGTGCAACGTCGGTAAAGCTACCGATGTATAGACTTGCAAGTCGAACTGGTGGCTGTACAGACTTTACCTCAAGCTTCTACAGTGCAGTGTATAGGCCTAGAATCATATGAACATGGAGCTATACAGACTTTGAGTGAGAGTCCAATGTGCAGACTTGCCACCGACCAATGTATTGACTTGATGGTTGTGAGACGATGGCCAAGACAATGCACAGACGGATGTATAGACTTAAGATGAGTGCATGAACAGTCGGATGTACAGACTTCACTTGAAATAGTCTGATGTACAGACTTGGGCTGAATGCATGAACAGGCCGTTGTACAGACTTGTAAAGCTTGAAGGCCAATGTAATGTATAGACTTACATGAGACGCTCAATGAGACGCTCAGTGTTTAGACTTATGCTGTGCAGACTTTGACTCAAATGTGCATATGAGACGCTGAACAAGACGATGCACAATGTATAGACATTAAGTGCAACGCAGAGGGCTATACAAACTTGGATGAATGAACAAGCATGAATGTATAGATTTTGAAAGACAATGCATGAACAATCCAATGTACAGACTTCCAAATGAAGTGATGAACGACACAATGTATAGACTTGGCCCCTTGACGAATGTACAGACTTGGCTTCGTGCTTGCTACATGACAATGTCTAGACTTGATGCAACTTCAAAGCACAATGTGCAGACTTTAGCAATGTAACGCAATGTACACACTTCATGAGACGATGGATGTACACACTTTAGCTAAGCAAGCTACAGTGAATGTATGGACTTTATGAAGACGATGCATGAGACGCGAACTCTGTACAGACTTGGTGTGCCGTGCATGAACAGTGCAATGTAACGGCTTGCGTGCATGCAACAGCGATGTTCAGACTTGGAAGCCGATGTGTAGACTTGCTGAGATGCAAGGCAACACAGACACTGGCTGTGAAGACTTGCGTTCACATAGCAGTGTATGGACTTCGAATGCCTGCCTGCATGCGATGTACAGACTTCAGTTGAAGCCAACCGAAGAGTGTATAGACTTTATGAATCCATATGCCAAGCCCAATGTACCGGCTTGAAGAGGATGCAAGCAGTGTATAGACTTAGTCTAGGAGGGGTCGACCCATCTAAGAAGGGGCGTCGACCCACATTTGCATGCAGTGTACTGACTGTATGCTCAATGCAATTGTGCTGACTCTGTTATATGAATGCATCGACCAGATGTCAGATAAATATAGTGGAATGACATTCACAAGCACACATTCACAAATCCATGAACACATATGAATGCACTTAAATGAATCAACAAGGTCTTTCATGCACACATGTATATGGTGACTTATAGTGTTTGCTATCATCAAAACCAATCATCAAAACCACAGGGGCACAACAATCTCCCCCTTTTTGATGATGGTAACACTATGAGTCACACTGACTCAAGTCAAAACATTCTCCCCCTTTGACTTCAACAAAAAGACATTAGTTTGAGAGAAAAAAAATAAGCAGATATGAAACAATTGAAATAACATTTCTCCCTTTAACTACATGAAAGCACATTCTCCCCCAAAGAGCAATATGACTCAAATCAATTTCTCCCCTTTTATTTTTTTTAAAAACAATCATGCAGAGGTATGAATGCAGAGATGCAGATGCAGCAAGAAATGTAATACCTCCCCCTAAGAATATGAATGCAGGGTCACAATTGATATGAGCATGATTCAATATGAGAAGGAAGCTCCCCCTGAAAAGATACCAATTGATATGCATCTGTTGCATTTCTCCCAATTGATGTGGTTGAGATGGAGACCACAGTGACATTCAAGGGTAAGTTCAGGTCAATGAACCAAGGACAGTGAGGAGAAGAGTTTCAAACACAAGAAGTTCAAAACAAGATTTTCAAGGAGATATCAATCTCATAAATCCAAAACATAATTTTTCAAAGTCTTCCATTATAAGGGCTTATGAATGAATTTTATTGATCAGCACGGTTTAAACATGATATATGCAAGGTTTATCAATAAAATTCTGTATTGATATCTAAAACCAAGTTTTAATAAAAATAAACCAAGCCCTCATAATTCTATCTTGATTATCCTCCTTTTCTCTTACACAATCAAATATATGGATTCTTTCAGAAATACATGCACTAGTATTGAGATCAAGCAATTATGAAGTCATGAGATTTTATCTAGGGTTATAACAATTTGATTTTTGCATCAATATTCAAATATTACAATTTGTTCAACAAATTTTCATGCTACAAATTTTACGAGCACTCTAGTTCAGTGTACACTTTGTAACTATAGGATATACCTTGATCAGAGGCCAATATCCCTAAGCACTTAGTGTGACTAACAGTCATGCTTTATATGAACAGAGGTAGCATTTACACATCATGACACACTACAAATCATTTCTTTGATGAGTGAGTTGTATTTCTCAGTGTGCATGCCATTGCTCTGTCTGATTAAACAATCATTCTTGAGCAGAGTTAACTATGGCACCTCATGACACAGTCCTTTGGACATGTGTTTCTCAGTGACCAAAGTCATTGCTCTGACAGAAATTAACCCTTTAGATAATTCAGACAAATTCACTTGCTTCAAGTCAATAATAATTTCATGTACTTAACCAATTAAAGCCATGTATTCAATAGTGCAGATTTCAGAAGGTTTTACAAGGCACATCATGAAAACATTGGTTAAGGTTTATTAAACATGATTCAGATATTTTTAAGAGAATTACAGATAAACTCCATGAATACATTAAACTTAAACCACATGAGTTATTTCAGACATTCATAAAATCGTATAATAGAAGATTCCTAGTTCAAGTGTTTTCAGATTTATGATCGAAATAGTCCCATTGAAATCTTCATGAAAAACTGATAGAATTCTGATACCAAATGATAGAAGATATTTTGAAGCTCAATGTTTTCAGAATATGTTCAAGGTTTGTCAACAAAATCAATAAGGAGGGATATGCAATGAATTCTGACAAGTGTATGCATTTGACAACCTACATGCAATGCATTGACTCCCCCTTACAATATACATTCAGTCAATCTATTTGAATTTTTCAATGTAGTGAAATGCAATGCTATTAACTACATGTATGCAAAGACATGCAAGGACTCAACATTGATTGCTATGCAAAGACATGCAATTAACTACCCCTGAAAACATGCAATGTTTGCCATGAAAACTGAACATATGGATTTGTGATTCATGCTCATTCAGACTGCCCTATCAAGCACAATGACCCATGGTACTAGGCGAAGACCCTGGTCTAAAAGACCATCTCACACATAGTAAAAGCCTCCAGACAGATTTTCCTGCCTTTTAGTGGCTTACTATTTAATATACCATAGAGATCAATCATGATAATTCTTTATGCAGTCCTATATGCAATCCAGATTTTCAGTGAGCTATGCAACAGACAGATTTCAAACAACATTCATATGCAGTTCAGATTTTCAGAAGTTGCAATTTATTTTCAGAGATTATGCATATCAACAATTATCAAACAACTGCAATTGGCATATGTATGCATCAGATGCAGACAACCCTTTAAACTCATATATGCATAGAGCGCTCAGCAAGTGCATGATCAGAAACTAATGCAAATGGCAGATGATGAATGAATATGCAAAAACAGATTTAATGTGCTATGCAGTAAAACTAAAAACATGAAATGCAAGAAATTTACCTGAAAGGTTTAGGAAGGGGTTTTCATTCTTGAGTGCCTTGGATTAATCCCCTCTTTATTAATCAGCTTCCAAGGCACACCTGCAAGTTAGCAAACTATTTTACACACATAGGCACCCAAGAAGTCTTAGGTCCTGACATGACAGTATCACTTCTAGTAGGTTTTCTCAGCACATTTTTAACTTGATGATCATTAAATTTCATCAGAGGATAACCATCCATCAAATGTCCTGATTTGCCATAATGATGGCAAGAAGCAACAGATTTCTGATTTGATTTATGCACATTCTTATTAGCATGAATTCTATGTGCATAGGCATGAACTTTTTTGTTAACATAATAAAAATTCTGTTTACCAAAATCAGTTTGGTTTTGATATCCTGCCAGCCAACAGGTTGCAGCCCTGTGACCTGGCTTTCCATAGTTATAGCATGAAAAAATCACAGATTTTCTGGCATAGAATTTGATAACATAGGGGTTAATATAGTTCTTCTGAGCATGCCAACAATCTCTAGCTCTGTGGCCTAACTTACCACACTCAAGACATGTAAGAGTTTTTCTTTCCAAAATATTTTTGTTGTCATGGAAATTAACGAACTCAGAATGAAATTTCTTCCCCTTAACATGCCAGCAATGAGCTGCAATGTGGCCCATCTTGCCACAATTGGAGCAATGAATTTCCTTATTTTGAAAAGCATGATTTCTAGCATGAAATTCTTTAACATTCAGATTATCCTTTTTCTGACCGGACACATGTTTTCTAGCATGCTTTTTGTCATCTTGTTTCATCACAAAACAGCTACTCATAAAGTGTCCATGCTTACCACAATAATGAAAGGAGACATTTGATTTCTTTAAAACATGGCATTTTTCTGATGAGTTCTTAGCATGCAGATTGTTCCTTTGAATTTTTGATGTTTTATGATTTTTATTTTATTTTTCTGTTTTGTTAACCTTGTTCTGAGGTGGAGATGTGGTAGAAGGCTTTTCTTGTTCTGAAGATTTAACAAAAATAGTTTTCAGGTTGGATCCATCAACCTTCCTCATGACTGGATTGTAACTCAGTCCCTCTTTCTTACAATTAACCTTTGTGATGTGACACCACCTTGGACTTAAGCAAGCAAGCACATATGCAACCGAATCGGGCCAATTTGGGCCGCCGCTCTCTCGTCGCTCACCCAAACCCGAGGTAACTTGGCAATGCCAAGGTGAAGATGTGGAGTTGGGCCCTTGCTGGTAGAGGGCCAGCAAGTCCAAGATTAGATTCCAAAAAGGTGGAGATGCCCAAATCAAGGGGGCCGACAAAGTGCCAAAGGCACCGGTTGCAATTTCCCACGGTGATCACTCAAGTTTGTAGGGCTTGAGGATCGGGCTCTCCCTCGCACAACCAACGGAGCTAAGAAACAAATATTGAAAGACAAGCACTAAATGGAGTGAATGTTGGAGCACTTACTCGATCGGTTTGAAGAAACCGGTCCCGGTCGGAGACGAGGGCGAGCGGGGAGGCGAGTGGATCCCCACACGCCGCGGCGGTGTCGCTTGACCTGCCCAAACAAGTTACACCACTACACCTCTCGCAGGAGGGGGGATCTTGGGGTGGGGGTTAATGAAATTACAAATAATACTACCTCCACGCAGGGAGGGGCCTTCAGCCGGCCAAGCGGGGTGGGGAAATTGGAGCAAAGAACTATGACTAAGTGTCGGCGCCAAAACTGCCAGCTGTCTGCGAGCAGGGATAGAGGGGCGGTGTTGCTGCTGTAGTTCTTGCTCAGGAATTTTGCTGATGGCGAGACCGGTGGATAAATCTTCGTAACAGAAAGGGGAATGCCTCAGAATTTTTTCAATTTCTTCTAGAGTCGCTGCTGGTCGGGGCAGGAGCTCGAACAAGGCCTCTGTTTCTCGGACCAACAGGAACTGGCTTCTAACAGCAGGATGTAGAGAGTACCCCGGCTGCTCCCATTGACGGAATCAGGCACCGTCAGAGTCGTTGGAACCGTGGATGGGTCTTCTTCGTACCAAAACTGACGGGGATGCTAACTGATGTTGGAGACGATCTGTGGAACCAGAAGAGTGAAGAGGGGCCGGTGCAGACTGTGGAAAGCAGAGCCGCGTGATTGTGGAAGAAAATTTGTAACTTCTGCTCCTGGATGCTGAATGGACTTCTATTTTTTGATTCTGAAAGTGAACAGGCCGAGGTAGAACTTTGAAGAAGAACTTGAGGATTGATTCCTTCAGGGTTTGTCGTTGCAGAGCTTCAAAATGGGATCAGGTCTTCAGCCAAGGCAGAACCGCGCAGCTGTGAGAGAATGAACCTCCTGGACGACTCGAAGATCAGAAGAAGACGAAACCACTTCGGTTGCGAAGGTGACTGGTAGGCGCTTCCGACGATGGCTCTTGGGTCTTCAAACTACCAGGGATGTGGTCGTGGTGGCCGCTGCAAGATGCTGCTCTTCTTCAGATCTTTGATTGAGAGCTGTAGGTTGAAGATGATGGGGGGGAATGGGGTATATGGGAGGGGAAATGCGGGTGGATGAGTGTGGGGAAAGCCCTGGCTGTGAGGGGGTCTAGGAGGGGGTGTTCTAAGGTGGGGGAAGGGAAGAATGGGGTCTGGAAGGGGGTCTAACAGGTGGTGGGAAGAGGAGCTACGAATTTGGGAAGGTGGGTGAGAGGAGAAGGTGAGGGGGGGCACAAGTGAGTGGAGGGAAGGTGAGTTTGAATTTTGCTTAATGAAAGGTATTCAATGGTAGTCTTGGGGATGGGAGGGGTTGTGTTGGGGAAGGGAAAGTGTGCTTGGGGTAGTGGGAAGGGTGCTTGGGAAAGGGGGTGGGGTAGTTGGGGGTTGGGAGGTGGAGCTAGGATTGGTGGAAGCTCTCTTGGGACTAGGGGGTGGAGTAATGGGATGTGTGGGGAAGGGGAGTGGTCTTTAATGGGGGTAGGTGGGAGACTGGTGGTTGGGAAGGGAGGAGAGAGAAAATTTTTGGATTTGGGTGTAGAGGAGAGAGAAAGAGGGGTGAAAGAGAGAGATTAAGAGAGGAATAGGTGGGGAATCTCTCCCCTAGGGTTTCTCACCCAAATAATGGAATCTCTCCACTAGATAAGAGGTTTGAACTCTCAAAATGGCAAGTTTTTCATTCATTCATTCATTACCTCCAAATGAAGGAAATGGGGCCCTATATATAGGAAACCCACATTTTACAATAAGACCATGACAAAAGACTCATTGACAAATAACCGAAGGGGTAGGGGAGCTCATTGGGCCAAGCCCGAAGAAATGGGCCCAATTAGCACATTACACAGTCTAATGACACTCAAACATAGGAAAATAAATGCAAGACCTAGGGACATGACTCTAATAAAATGAAAATTACATCAATGACTCAAATAAAAATTACATTGGACTCAAAATTAAATGACTAGACCATGCCGGATGAAATAGGAGGTGATGTCCCCATCATACTCCCGGGGTGCGGAGAACTCGACTCCGTCGAGTAAGTGTCCTTCCCTCCTTGGAGGGTGTAGAAGCGGTACTTCCCTCAAGTCTTCCGAACGAGACCGATCCATCCACCTGTCGAGATAGCACTCGTATGCCTTGCTCCTTGTGGTAGTGACTTGTTCATCCAATATTCGTTCAATGTGCTCACGCTGGGCTCTCTTGGCTGGTGGACTCTTCTCACGGATGGGTGCTCTCTCAACGGAGGGAATATGCTCAATATCCTTACTAGGTACCACCGTGGGTCCCTTGTATAGCACTAGGTCGGTGACATTGAAGGTGGGACTCACTCCATACTCCTCAGGGAGATCTAACTCATAGGCATTAGCGCCAATGCGCCTCAGGACCTGGAAGGGACCAGCCCCACATAGCCTCAATTTGGAGATGACTCCCGGGGAGAGCCTCTCCTTCCTCACCATCACAAAGTCACCCATGTGGAATTCTTGGTGATGCCGATGAGAGTCGGCCACCCTTTTATCAGTCACATTCTTCTTGCTAATGTGCTTGCGGATCTCTTCATGCAATGTTGTGAATGTAGACATTCTAGGAGTGATAGGTGGACCTGGGCAACCAAAAGTAGACCTATCATGTAATGATGCAATGTAGTCTTTGGTCAGCCTAGGTGGGCCGGGGCACCCGTAGGTGGCCCTATCATGCAAATTGGTGATAAATATCGGGGGACCCGGACATCTGTAGATGCCTCTGACATGCTTAAGACCCATGATGAATGAAGGTGAACCATGACATCCGAATATGGACCACTCATACTTTCTACTTGACATGTGGGTGATATGAATGAATGGATCCAACATAGTGTTCATGCCAACGGGTGTGGTAAGCCTAGACACATGCATACTTTTCCCAAATGTGACTTCTATGTGTATAGGTGTGGGACAACCTTTGAACTCCCATTGGAAAGGATCGAATGGATCTAAGAACGTCATGGGGTGGGGCACAACCTTATTACCTAGGGATATGTGGCCCAAGGTCATGGCTCCCAAGGTGTAACCCGGGTCTAGGATGGGGTGGATTGGGTCAAACATGGTGAGTTGGTGTAGGGAAAGGTGGGTGGTGGATAAAGTGTTTGGGTCACACGAGTCTCTTGACTCCCACTGGAATGGATCATATGGATCATAAAATGGGTTACCTAGGGGGAGGAACTCCATGTCCTCAAGATCCTTAAAAGGTGCTAAGTCATCCATCTCCATGATAGTTGGGCCAATGTTCTTGGCAAGTGGGTCGGCCATGAGTGGAGGGTTTGGCTTTCTACCCGAGATAAGAAGCTCTAAATCGAGGAGAAGGTTGGGCTCATCGGGTGTAGGGAGGAATAGAAGGAGGTCGCTAGTGTAGCAACCAATGGTGCAAACCGAGGTGATAGACCCTATGCATAGGTGTAGGAGGCTAAGGCTCCTAGGTTGTTCGATCATAGGGGTCAACATGCTAGTCATCTCTAATTGCCATGCTATGCCCTTGAGAAGGTCCTCTAAGGTCTCCACTTGATAGGATGCTTGGATTGTGATGTGATAGGAGAAGAAGGGCACTATGGGAAAGTCTTGTTCTATGGGAGGAAAAACATGGGCCGGGATCTCTCTAATTGGGCTCTCCTTTAGCCAACTAATAATAGGTTCTCCTAAGATGAGCTTGGTCCCAACTAGTGAGGGTGATGTAAGGTGAGGGCCATCGTGTGATGTTTCTTCCTCAACATGGACTTGGGTTTCCTCCAAGGTGGGGAGTGGGTTTGGAGTGTCCTCAACTATTGAATTGGGTATGAGTTCTTCTTCCAAGGAGGTGAGAGGGGCTTTTGAGGGTGTGGTGATGATTGGGGCATAGTGTATCCAGGGTGGTAGGTAGTGGGAAACTTGGGTTAGGATAGGTAAGGGTAGTAGTGGAGGCTTTGGTGGGAGTTGGATTGGGGTAGGGAGAGGAAGATGGGTGGGTTGAAGGGGTTTGGGTTGATTGGTTTTGGGAGGAGTGTCCCCTTTTGGGGGTGATAGAGAGGTAGTGGTGGGGGTTACCATGGGCCTAGGTGGAGAGTTGGCTATGGGGCCCAATTGGGTATGGGGACCTATGGTTGTGGTGTGGACTTGGAGGTGGGGTGTAAATGTAGTGGTTGGGGTAGGAGAGATGGGAAGTGGTGGGGAATGGGTGATTGGGGTCTTGGATTGACCGGGTGGGGATGATGGAGTTGAAGTGCTCCTTGGACTTTGGTGATTTGAGTAGGAGGGAGAGGGTTGGAGAGTGTAGGGTTTTCTAAGCTCGGTCTTCATCTCATCCCAAGTGCTAATTGGAGCCTCCCTACGGATCTTTCTCAAACCTTCCACAACTAACCAATGAGTTTTAGCTTGTTTGGAGAGGTGTGCCTTGGCTAGCCTCATTCTCCTTTCTTCGTTCAAGGGGTAACTTTTAATGAATTGGTCGAGGGAAATCTCCCAATCTAGGTAAAGACTTGGGATATTGGATCCATCAAAGGGGGGGTTTAATTTTCAAGTGTTCTAAAAATATGGTTTCTAGATTTCCCCAAAGGTCACTCTCATTTACTCTTGGTGCACGGCTATTTCCTTCAAGTCGGTCGAGTCGAGACATGATATCTTCAAGCAGATTAAGGACATTAGGTAGGGCTTCTATGATAGATGTGTTGCTACCCACTTTGTTGGTAATGGAACTTCCATGAGGATTTGGGCTTCTTGGGAAAGTTGATGGGGATGGATATGACGGGTATGAAGCGGCCATTCTAGTGGACATGGGAGATGCAACTGAGGACTCTAAATGCATAAAAATGGCCTAGGACCAACTTTATAGAGACAAGTTGTGAACTTGCTCTGATACCAATTGATGTGACACCACCTTGGACTTAAGCAAGCAAGCACATATGCAACCGAATCGGGCCAATTTGGGCCGCCGCTCTCTCGTCGCTCACCCAAACCCGAGGTAACTTGGTAATGCCAAGGTGAAGATGTGGGGTTGAGCCCTTGCTGGTAGAGGGCCAGCAAGGCCAAGATTAGATTCCAAAAAGGTGGAGATGCCCAAATCAAGGGGGCCGACAAAGTGCCAAAGGCACCGGTTGCAATTTCCCACGGTGATCACTCAAGTTTGTAGGGCTTGAGGATCGGGCTCTCCCTCGCACAACCAACGGAGCTAAGAAACAAATATTGAAAGACAAGCACTAAATGGAGTGAAGGTTGGAGCACTTACTCGACCGGTTTGAAGAAACCGGTCCCGGTCGGAGACGAGGGCGAGCGGGGAGGCGAGTGGATCCCCACACGCCGCGGCGGTGTCGCTTGACCTGCCCAAACAAATTACACCACTACACCTCTCGCAGGAGGGGGGATCTTGGGGTGGGGGTTAATGAAATTACAAATAATACTACCTCCACGCAGGGAGGGGCCTTCAACCGGCCAAGCGGGGTGGGGAAATTGGAGCAAAGAACTATGACTAAGTGTCGGCGCCAAAACTGCCAGCTGTCTGCGAGCAGGGATAGAGGGGCGGTGTTGCTGCTGTAGTTCTTGCTCAGGAATTTTGCTGATGGCGAGACCGGTGGATAAATCTTCATAACAGAAAGGGGAATGCCTCAGAATTTTTTCAATTTCTTCTAGAGTCGCTGCTGGTCGGGGCAGGAGCTCGAACAGGGCCTCTGTTTCTCGGACCAACAGGAACTGGCTTCTAACAGCAGGATGCAGAGAGTACCCCGGCTGCTCCCATTGACGGAATCAGGCACCGTCAGAGTCGTTGGAACCGTGGATGGGTCTTCTTCGTACCAAAACTGACGGGGATGCTAACTGATGTTGGAGACGATCTGTGGAACCAGAAGAGTGAAGAGGGGCCGGTGCAGACTGTGGAAAGCAGAGCCGCGTGATTGTGGAAGAAAATTTGTAACTTCTGCTCCTGGATGCTGAATGGACTTCTATTTTTTGATTCTGAAAGTGAACAGGCCGAGGTAGAACTTTGAAGAAGAACTTGAGGATTGATTCCTTCAGGGTTTGTCGTTGCAGAGCTTCAAAATGGGATCAGGTCTTCAGCCAAGGCAGAACCGCGCAGCTGTGAGAGAATGAACCTCCTGGACGACTCGAAGATCAGAAGAAGACGAAACCACTTCGGTTGCGAAGGTGACTGGTAGGCGCTTCCGACGATGGCTCTTGGGTCTTCAAACTCCAAGGGATGTAGTCGTGGTGGCCGCTGCAAGCTGCTGCTTTTCTTCAGATCTTTGATTGAGAGCTGTAGGTTGAAGATGATGGGGGGGAATGGGGTATATGGGAGGGGAAATGGGGGTGGATGAGTGTGGGGAAAGCCCTGGCTGTGAGGGGGTCTAGGAGGGGGTGTTCTAAGGTGGGGGAAGGGAAAATGGGGTCTGGAAGGGGGTCTAACAGGTGGTGAGAAGAGGAGCTACGAATTTGGGAAGGTGGGTGAGAGGAGGAGGTGAGGGGGGGCACAAGTGAGTGGAGAGAAGGTGAGTTTGAATTTTGCTTAATGAAAGGTATTCAATGGTGGTCTTGGGGATGGGAGGGGTTGTGTTGGGGAAGAGAAAGTGTGCTTGGGGTAGTGGGAAGGGTGCTTGGGAAAGGGGGTGGGGTAGTTGGGGGTTGGGAGGTGGAGCTAGGATTGGTGGAAGCTCTCTTGGGACTAGGGGGTGGAGTAATGGGATGTGTGGGGAAAGGGAGTGGTCTTTAATGGGGGTAGGTGGGAGAGTGGTGGTTGGGAAGGGAGGAGAGAGAAAATTTTTGGATTTGGGTGTAAAGGAGTGAGAAAGAGGGGTGAAAGAGAGAGATTAAGAGAGGAATAGGTGGGGAATCTCTCCCCTAGGGTTTCTCACCCAAATAATGGAATCTCTCCACTAGATAAGAGGTTTGAACTCTCAAAATGGCAAGTTTTTCATTCATTCATTCATTACCTCCAAATGAAGAAAATGGGGCCCTATATATAGGAAACCCACATTTTACAATAAGACTATGACAAAAGACTCATTGACAAATAACCGAAGGGGTAGGGGAGCTCATTGGGCCAAGCCCGAAGAAATGGCCCCAATTAGCACATTACACAGTCTAATGACACTCAAACATAGGAAAATAAATGCAAGACCTAGGGACATGACTCTAATAAAATGAAAATTACATCAATGACTCAAATAAAAATTACATTGGACTCAAAATTAAATGACTAGACCATGCCGGATGAAATAGGAGGTGATGTCCCCATCACTTTGTTCCCAGCATTTTCTGAATAATGGGATGTTTGTCTTTAGAGGTTGTGGCTACATTTGAAGCATTTACAAATGATGTTATCAACTTGCTCTGTAGTTCTTTCTTGTTGATCTTATTGTAGCCCAGCCCTTCCTTCCTAGGGTTGATTTTTATACCTAGTAGGTTGTCTAGGTTTTTCTGCCCATCAACAAACTTTGATAGAGAGTTCCTCATGTCTTGGATTTCATCTTCTAAAGAGGCAATATGTAACTCGTAACTGGCAATCTCTTGCTCACTGCAACTCATAGCTTCATTCAAAACTTTATTAGCAGTTTTATATTTCTCAACTTCATGTTCTAGATTGCTCAGTTTATCAGAATCTTCAATGCAAACAGTTTTTCCTCTTTCTAAGGCTAGAAGTCTCTCAGACATAGTGGAGTTCAGCACTTTTAACTTCTCATTTTCTTTAACCAAAGTATCATTTTGAATTAACTCATCAAGAAGAATCTGGTCATCTTGAGATACTTTTGGATTATTTGGAGTTTCATACTCCCTTTGCAAGTTTTCAATGCTTTTCTGCAACTCCATGTTTACAGATTTTATGGCATCAGATTTTTCAATCAGCAATGTGTTCTCCTTTTTAAGTTTCTCTAATTTTTCTTCATTTTCTTTAACATATTTTCTAAGAGAGTCATTTTCAGATTTTAGCTTGTTTAAATCTGAGTTCTCACTTTCAAAATTTTTCAGCAATTTTTCATACTAGTCATGATAGTTAACAAGAGTCTGATTATCATTATTTGAACTGATTTTCTCTTTGAGTTCAGATATCTCAATTACATGATCTTGATTCTCAATTTTCAGCAACGAAATTTGTTTTTTCAGCATTTGAAAATCAGACATACAAACAACATGAACATTTTTCAATTCAGTACAATTTTTACATGGAGAACTTGAACTATCTAACCCAGTACCCTTCTTCAATTTTTTATACTATTTTCTTAACCTCTCATGTGACTCTAATAATTCAGCATATGCATTCTCCCAATCATCTAGATAAAAATTCTCGAAGAGATTTACCTCCTCATCATCCTGTTCTTCTTCTTGATCGCTGCTTTGTCCACTTCCTCGAGCCATCATGCAGCTTGTTTTATTTCCTTTCCCAGCTCTCTTCATCATCTCCAATATATCACTGGCAGATCTGCAATCAAGGAAACATGAATGAAAGGCTTTGTCAGTAGCTGCCTTCATCAGATTCCAAGCCTTCTGATTTTCTGCACATACAGATCGATGCTTATTAGTCCATTTGGACTGATCTTTGGGTAGTCTATGTGGACCATGTGAAATTAGTTTCTACAGATCTAGATCAGTAGTCGTAACAAACATATGCAAGTTTTTAAACCAGACATTAAAGTCCATACCACTGAAAATCGGTGGATGAGCCATGAAGACAAATCAACAGGCAATTTTGTGAAACAATATGTAGAAGATAATGATGCACCAAAACGCTAGCAGAATCCTCTGCAGATCATTAGATCTGTAAGTCAGAAACCACTCTGATACCAATTGATAGGATCAGTGCGCTGGATTTAGAGGGGGGTGAATGAATCCCACCCTTAAAAACTTTTTGCTCAATGAAAACTAGAACACTAACTAGAACAAGAAAGATAAACAGGATAACTAATCAGAATCTCTTTTGAACCGAAGAACAAACATCTATCTCACGCCTAAACAATCAACTAGCGGAAGCGGAAGAAGGTAATCAACCTACTGCAAGATAGCAATATGAACGCTCAGACAATCTGTGAAAGCTGGTAGAAGATATGGAGCTAACGCACAAGGCAAAACACTGCACATATAATTTTTTAGGTGGTTCGGTCCTCCGGACCTACATCCACCCCTCACTCCCAACCGGAGTGAGGCTTCCACTAGCACAAGCTAGAAACTGCAGACTCAGTCTGCGAACAGAATGCTGCCACACAGCTTGACCAGGGGAACAGCCTCCCCTCTTCCTCCACACTGGAGGGACACCCCAAGTGACTCCCAGCCACTTGAAAACCAGAGACCGAAGTCTCTCTTCCTCCAGACCAGGAGGGGACACACCAGTGACTCCCCGTCACCAGCAAACCAGAGGTCATAGACCTCTCTTCCTCCAGACCAGGAGGGACCTGACCTCTATCCAGAGAATCGAAAGAACAAAGATAACCAAATGAAAAAGGAAAAGTAAGAAAGGAAAAATACACAGCGATCAGAAAGCTGTAAAGAAAGATAACATAGATGTGGCTTCCATGGAGCTGACTGGCCTGGATTTGATCCACAGTCCAGTAGACAGATCTTCAGTCACAATGTATGGACTTTGGCAACACAACGGCTGTACAGACTTCCACTCAACTGCGATGTATAGACTTGCCAAGGGAAACGACGGTAAAGCTATCAGTGTATAGACTTTGAGTGCAACGTCGGTAAAGCTACCGATGTATAGACTTGCAAGTCGAACTGGTGGCTGTACAGACTTTACCTCGAGCTTCTACAGTGCAGTGTATAGGCCTAGAATCATATGAACATGGAGCTATACAGACTTTGAGTGAGAGTCCAATGTGCAGACTTGCCATCGACCAATGTATTGACTTGATGGTTGTGAGACGATGGCCAAGACAATGCACAGACGGATGTATAGACTTAAGATGAGTGCATGAACAGTCGGATGTACAGACTTCACTTGAAATAGTCCGTTGTATAGACTTGGGCTGAATACATGAACAGGCCGTTGTACAGACTTGTAAAGCTTGAAGGCCAATGTAATGTATAGACTTACATGAGACGCTCAATGAGACGCTCAGTGTTTTGACTTATGCTGTGCAGACTTTGACTCAAATGTGCATATGAGACACTGAACAAGACGATGCACAATGTATAGACATTAAGTGCAATGCAGAGGGCTGTACAAACTTGGATGAATGAACAAGCATGAATGTATAGACTTTGAAAGACACTGCATGAACAATCCAATGTACAGACTTCCAAATGAAGTGATGAATGACACAATGTATAGACTTGGCCCCTTGACGAATGTACAGACTTGGCTTCGTGCTTGCTACATGACAATGTCTAGACTTGATGCAACTTCAAAGCACAATGTGCAGACTTTAGCAATGTAACGTAATGTACACACTTCATGAGACGATGGATGTACACACTTCAGCTAAGCAAGCTACAGTGAATGTATGGACTTTATGAAGATGATGCATGAGACGCGAACTCTGTACAGACTTGGTGTGCCGTGCATGAACAGTGCAATGTAACGGCTTGCGTGAATGCAACAGCGATGTTCAGACTTGGAAGCCGATGTGTAGACTTGCTGAGATGCAAGGCAACACAGACACTGGTTGTATAGACTTGCGTTCACACAGCAGTGTATGGACTTCGAATGCCTGCCTGCATGCGATGTACAGACTTCAGTTGAAGCCAACCAAAGAGTGTATAGACTTTATGAATCCATATGCCAAGACCAATGTACAGGCTTGAAGAGGATGCAAGCAGCGTATAGACTTAGTCTAGGAGGGGTCGACCCATCTAAGAAGGGGGGTCGACCCACATTTGCATGCAGTGTACTGACTGTATGCTCAATGCAATTGTGCTGACTCTGTTATATGAATGCATCGACCAGATGTCAGATAAATATAGTGGAATGACATTCACAAGCACACATTCACAAATCCATGAACACATATGAATGCACTTAAATGAATCAACAAGGTCTTTCATGCACACATGCATATGGTGACTTATAGTGTTTGCTATCATCAAAACCAATCATCAAGACCACAGGGGCACAACATTTCCTTGGTTTCATTAGGGTTTATGACCTCCAAAGAGAGGTTTTATAGCCCTTGAGTGGTCTTGGACAAGCCCCAGACCAGATCCCTAAACTCCTCATTGATTGGGGGCATGAAATGGGTGAAGAGATCCATCCACGGATTGGAATTCGAAAGTCAACTTTGGAGGCTTCGGGGCTGGCGGTCTACCGGAACTGGCTGGCGGTCGACTGGAAATCTGCAGGAAACAGAACCGTTGCATTCTGTTATTTTCGGTCGACCGGGATCGGCCTGGCGGTCGACCGCGCTATAGTGTCGACCTAGCTACAGTGTCGACCAATAGCTAAGGTAAATTTCTGACTTTAAGATTTCACCCCCAAACTCCATTGCAACCCTTCCAAACTCTGTGGCATCAAACTCCTTTGATCTTGGAGGGATTATACAAAGAATTTAACCTACAAAACCATGATAAAAATGATTAGAACTTTAGCTTAATAATCAACGTGATAAATGTATGAAATGTATACATGAAATCTCATGTTCAAGGTGATTCCAAACACTTGAACCATAAAAGCTTTAAGCTAAAGGTCAAGAATTATTTCTATGCAAGTGAGCAAAGTATGAGAGCAATTTAGCCATGCACATATACAAGTTAACACTTTGAAAACATGATTGACTAAAGATCAAGATCAATAGATATGCATTTTTCCAATATGAATGCATCATGTAACCAAGCTCCATGAAAAGTATGCATAGGAAGCATTCAATGCACATGTTCAACTCAGTCATATTCAACCAATCGATATGAACAATCAACCATTTAGTTTAGTTATCATCATTCACATAATCACACATGAAGTGTAGTTAGCATTAAAACCATAGTAATACACACTAAGTTTAGTTATCATCAAAACCATAGCTCAACAGCACATGCACTCATGTAGCTAAGAAATCAAGTCTGTGCATGTATCAAGGTCAGAGCACAAATCAAGTCTGAGCACATACCAAGTCTGAGCATATATCAAGGTCCGAGCACTACCAAGTCTGAGCATATTTCAAGGTCCTTGCATATATCTAGTTTGTGCACTTTTTGAATCAAGGTCGATGCATATCATGCCAACACAAGTGAAGGTTGGTGCAATTTTTCCTTTGGCACTACAAGGTCTGTGCATGTTTACGTTCTGGCAAGATAAGGTCTGTGCATGTTTTTGATGAAACGCCTCGATGAAGAACCAAAGGTCTGTGCACATGTGAACTACAAGGTCTGTGGACATGCTGAAGTCTTAAAGGAAGTGTCGACACATTGTTCCAGCGTGCCAGCACTTTGGTCTACCAGAGAGCAATATATTGGCAGTTTTCCTAAGAAGTCTCGACACCTTGCCACCAGCAGGTCGACACCTTGGGCTTCCAAAGACCGCTATATAAGAAGCGTTCATTAGATGTGTCGACACCTTGCTCTAGCGTGCCGACACATTGGCCCTTCCAGAAAGCATTGAAGACCAGATCCTTCAAGAAGTGTCGACACCTTAGTTACCGCAGGTCGACACTTTGGGCTTCCAGAGAAAGTTATACAAGAAGACTTCATAAGAAGTGTCGACACCTCCTTCTCAGTTGGTCGACACGTTGGTCTTCTAGAAGCTCTCAAGCCAGCAGTCTGTCAAATCAATTGGGCAATCCAGAGAGAGAAAATAGGTACCGCAAGTGTCCAAATACACCGATTTTTGAGGTCTGGATGGAGTACACATGTTTGACTTTTGTCCCTATCATCATGTCTCATCTAATCTATCTTCTTGGAGCTACTTTTGTCAGATATCCAGCTGGAGAAAGGACACCTCACAGTCTACCACCTTATTTACTGTCACCCCATATGACTCCTGACTTAGCAGTCCTCAAAAGACAGAAAGTAAACTTCAGCCAATGAGAAGACCACATGTCTAAAGGGCATTTAATGTGAAGACTTGGAAAGTGTCTAAAGAAAGAAATGGTTTCCTTTCTTCCTACTGCCATCGTCCTTTCATGGGAACAGCCCTTGGAAAGCACTCAAGTACACCATCGACGCATGCTTCAAGGGAAGAAGACTTTGGAGGAAAAATCGCGGCTAAAGGGTCTGATGGAAGACCTTGTGGCGGGAAAATTTTCCCCTGGCTTCCCTATAAAACTGAAGCTTCCTCAAGAGAAGAAGTTGCTGCTACTATTGCCGATGTTGCCATGGAAGAAACCCATGCCCTTGAGCATCCAAGAAGAAAACCTGTGAGAAAGAAAAGAAGGGAGTGAGAGCAGCCCAGCACTAGTTTGACCAAGACCAGTGCTGTAATAGAAGAAGAAAAGAAGATCAGCCTTGAGAGAGAGCAGCCCTACAGTCTACCGGTGTTTGAAGAAAAGGATCCTTGGATCTAACCTTGTAGCTACAGTCACTAGCATCCTTGTCTTGATCTATTGTTTCAGCTAGTGTTTATATTGTCACTCTTGTTTCTTCACTGCATTTGCAGTATTTTCTTTTGTGTTTTTGATATAGTCCTCTTGCTCTTTCGATCCCCTATTTTGGGGACCGGGTTCCTTTTGAGCAATCAGAAGAAGGGAGGGTGGTCCCTCTGATGTCCCTCTGGGTTTTTAGAGGAAGAGAGGATCTGATCCTCTAGGTGGATAGCAAGCTGTTAGTCAGCAGTTCAAGTTGTTAGTCAGCGGATGTTGTGGAGGTTCTCCACGGTCTTGCTTTTACAAGGGTAAGCCTCACCGGGTTTGGTGAGGGGTGGACGTAGGTTATGGGTCTACAACCGAACCACCTTAAAATCCTTGTGTTGTGTGTTGAACATCATGTGGGCTTGCTCAATATCTTTTATCCCCATTCATAGGTCGATGTGCTTGCTTCATTGTATATAATCGGGTTCATTACCATCGCACACTCAAGCTTTGTGGACTACGCATTCTTGCATATACACCATCCATTCCTTCGACGGTTCTAGCATTCCCTTGACTGCCTGCTGCATCTTTGCACTCTGGCACTAGGGAGCATCTTCCCTTAAATAAGGATCACCTTGTTCACATACACATCAGAGGTTTGCTGAGAAGCACCTTAGCTTGTACTACAACCTGTGTAGTCTTAAGACTACCGTTTACACTTAACCCATTCCGTCTAAATCTGATGTGCCTTGTGTCTAAGTGTTTAGGGGTGGTCTCATTTGCTTTTGGTAGCTAAAGAGTTTTTAAATAGGCCATAGTTCATGATAGGATCTATTCAACCCCCCCTCTAGATCCCATTGCACTGCACGGGACCCAACACGGGCTGCTACTGGGGCGCCCACTCTTCTGAGCTCTACCTTGTCCTCTCATGTTTGCCACAAGGTCTCAAAACAGTTGGAGGTGGGAACCGCAGGAACGATCCGTTCCTGAGGTATGATTGGTTCGCCCCCATTGAGGCGAATCTACAGGTCACCAACAAGGATAGTGCTGCCTGAGTTACTGGTTGCAGCAATGAGCCATCTGCCTTTACGGCCACGACGGCGCTTCTTCTGGGGAGCCGAGGAAGACCCCGCCCCGAGGTGATAGACCGAGAAGACCCGATCTGTGGTCACTGGCAGCATGGAGCTGTCAGATGAAAGTACTGGGATCGACCCCCAGGGTACGAGACCTGCATCGGGGGTCGATGGCTGGGCGACTCGGGTGTAAGCTCTTGCCCGAGCTGATAGAAGCGTTGTCGATGCTCGAGAGGACACCGTAGTCTTACTGAGAGGCCCGGGGCCCGATGCAGAGAGTCCACACAGGGAGCCAACCTTGGGAAATCCTGGGGTTGTGTGCCCAGTCTAGGCACTGGGGAGCCTCGAGCTCGGGGTTGAGATCCCATGCCGGATGACGGCTCTTTCAGGGTTCAGGTCGAAAGACCCGAGCAGGGTACTAGGGAGCCTTGCCCCCGGGTTAGGAAACCCTTGTGGGGAGCTGGCTCGATTGGGGCTCAGACCTGAGGGCCTGACCGAGGTGTTGGGAAGCCGGGCACCCGGGGGTGGAAACCCGTGTCAGGTGCCGGCTTGACTGGGGCTCGGGGTTGGAGGCCCGAGCAGGATGCTGTAGTGGTGGCCGAGGCTTGGGCTGCAGATCCCATGATGGAAATCGGCCAAGATTGGCCCCGGGGGGCAAGGCTCGCCCGGGCAGGGGATGATCTGGGACCCCCACGGGGGCCGGTGATGGACGACCAGAGTCTGATGCTCGAGCGGGCCACTGATGCTGGAGACTAGCGCGGCATGTCTGCCACACCGACAAGAGCAGAAGCTGAGAGTAGCTATGGAATAGCCACGGGGACCACACCCAAGAAGTAGGGTGATCCGACGATTGGGGCAAAGCTACCGAAGACAATCGGCATCGCCAAGTATCCCACCCTCGCGTGGGTGGCGATGACGATGGGACCGTAGGTAACGGCCACCATAGTTGATGGAGTGCTGGATGCTGCGGAGGTGACCGTTGCTGATGGTTGCCAAGCGCAGTCTGGCGGTCGGAGCGCGAGCTGGGATCTTCTGGGAAATACGCGTGAGTACCCTCCTCTGCCTCTCCTACAAGGATAGGAAAAGGGCACCAGGGCTTCAGGGATGGCACAGGCTTCTCTTTAGCAAAAAGACGGAAGGCGGGAGACGTCCCACCGGGCGTGCCATCCCTTATGTTGTGCGTGGGGTTGCGACAGGGAATCGATGACCGGACTGAGGGAAGGAACACGGCAGGGAAGGAAAATAAAGAAGTTTGATGTATCTTGGGTATCCTCCTTTGTGACCGTAGACCTCTCAGGGCGGTATCGGACACTCTCCTTTCACGAAAAGCCGAGAGGGGTCGGATGGCATGGGAAGTTTTCGGGCTTTGGGGAAACGAAGCTGGGATGCGGGCGTGCCAGTTGATTTCTTGACAATCACTTGTGGAACCAAGGTTTGACTGGGGAGCATCACCAGGATGCGGCACGTGGGCTTGGGCAACGAGCGACAAGTGGAGAGAGGGGAGGTTCCACAGGTGCGAGTGCGCAGGCGATTGTGGGGAGTCATGTACTGGACGTCTTTCCCCACTGACCGCAAGCAGTCGGTGTTTATTTACATCAGATTGAATCCGAACACCTTCGTTCTATGCTGAAGAAGAGCCAGTATGTATCTGAAGCCATGGGTGGAGGGCCGGGAGCATTCCGTAGCTATTGGCTTGCGTCTGTCTGGGAGGTATTTACTGGGAGTCTGGGATACTGGACACATGCATGCCAAATGGTGTGGGAAAGGCTAGGACCCGAATATGGATGCAAAGACGTACATTCAGGTGATGATATATTTTATGAGAGCCGCATGGGCTTTACAGGTAGGCCATAGGGGCCAAAGTACAACTGGTGCAAGTCACATGACAATCCAAACATGGGAGCCAGTCCCCGGGTTAATGCATGATAAGGCGGGTGTCCACATATATTACAGAGGCTCTCCTCGAGGCAAAGGCCATGCCCGATTTGCTGAGGGAGGACTGGACTGGGTGGCCGGAGGAGGTGTCGACCGGTAACTGGCCGAGGGTCGGGCACAGCTCAGATCGAGCGGTCGGACACAGCCCCGTGATGGAGGTAGATGCAGCATCATGGCGTATGTGTGGCCGTCATAGGTTGACATGCGCGGGCAGACCTGAGAGGCGGGTGTATTTGTCGTGGTCATAACGCCTTGTATGTGACGGGAGGGGACTTGTGTGACATGGCTAGACACCATATGAGGGGAGTACGAGCGACATACCCTCGGCATGTATAAGCCATTTTACACATCAATTGCCCACACTAAGCTCCTCGCATCCTCGACCCTTGTTGGATGTCTGCGGAAGGCCGAGGGTGTAGTAGTTAGGTCGTAGGTTGTTCTATTCCTCTATCCCCCTGCCCCTTGAGCCCCTAGGAGAGTTTTTATAGGGGAAGACGAAGAGTAAGGGAGGGTTTAGGAGGACCAAGTTAAGGGTTAAACTTGGTCCAGGTAAACCATTGAAAAAATGTTTTTTTTTATGAGGGGGAGAGGAATGGTTTGGCGGACCAGCCCAGGGGGCTGGTCTGGTCCGCCTAAACCCTTCCCCCAGGGGGGTTTAGGCGAGGCAAAACACACTTTTTTATTTAAAAAATCTTTTTTTCTTGTGTTTCTGGAGGGGTTTAGGCAGACCAACCATGGGTTTAGGCGGACTGGGCATGGGGCTAGGGTTTTTTGTTTTTAAAAAAACTTTTTTTTGTTTAAAGGGGGTTTAGGCGGACCAGCTTGTGGGGGGGGGGGGGCGGGCTGGTCCGCCTAAACCCCCTAGGGTGTTTAGGCGGATTAGAGAGAGAGAGAGAGGGGGCGGTCCCCACTCTATAAAATTGGGTTTTTTTTCTTCTATTTTCATCCTAATTTGACTAAGTACAAGAGGACAAAAAGGATACTGGTTGACTGGCCACGTGCGTACGAGGAACACGAGTGTTGACGTGGGACTTGCGCGATCCCGAGCTCTTGTTGGTGAGTTGTTCGTCGTAGAATCCTTCCACACACGGGTATGTCGGATCTTGCATGGAACTGGGAGTGACTGGGGCTGGAGGATGACCTTAGGGCAACTGGGCTGGGAGGAGGGCGTGCTCCCCAAGGGGGTTCGCCCTCCCCCAAGGCTCGACCGCGCCCGTGGCGAACTCTCCCCCGGGCGAGTCGCAGCCCCGAGGGGTGGCCCTCGGCGGTCTTCTCTTGTTGTATGGGGGTGTCCTTTAAATGTTAAAGAGCTCTGGGATGTTGGGATTAGCCCGTGGGGGCTGCTGTTGTCGAGCCGTGGTTGCCGCTCACTAGGTGTTCAGGTAAAAATGCCCGACACACCTCGAGTTATCGAATGGGTCGAATAGGTGACTGGTGGGCCTTGGATTTGGCCCGGGGCTGAGGATACAAGCTCGTGGGAGCTGGGAAGAGGCACTTTAGGTACATGGGCCCGGCCTCGTGGTGTGTTCCATGTTGCACGGTGGGTTGGCAGGGTAGCCTCGGGTAGGCCCGAGAGCTAAGGATAAGCGGCTCATCGCCACGTGTCTGAGGGTCGGGGGTGGCCCCGCCTTGCTGGAGGGTTGTTGTAGAACCCGACTAGTAGGTTGGAGCCGCGGGTCAGCACGCGGTTAGCTATAGAAGGGCTGGGATATATGCGCCCACAAGGTGTTCGGGAAAATGTCCGACATACGTGTGCGAGCCGTATATACGCGTTGCGGGCCTCCAAAGCCTGTGGTTTACTTAGTTAGGCCTCCCTTTGACCTTGGAGGGCTGGATGAAGGTGTCTTGGGGTAGGCCCGGGCCTTGTTGCTGGGTGCCACGTGGCATAGCTTGTAGTCGGGGCGCCCCCAGGTTGGCCTGGGTGGCCGTGTAGAACGCGGGAAAAACCCGCCGCTGAGTGATCGGGAGTAATCCCAATCAATTGTTGATGTTGTCGCATGCCACGACTAGCTAGTTGGGACCTTTGGTTGGGCCGGGCAAGTTGTAGGAGAGGCTGGGTAGTCCATGCCTTAAAGGTGTTCCGGGAAATTCCCGAACCCTGATCCTTTAATATTTTATTGGAAAATTGTCTGGGTACAACAATCATCCTTAAGGATCTATTTGTCACCTTTAAACATCTATTTGTGACACTTGTTGAAACATTTTGTCATCCCATGGGTTGTCACAATTATCCACCTATTTAATATAATTATATAATTTATTAATTTAAATAATATAAAAACATTAAGATCTTAAAATATTTAAAATTAACATATATCTAATAAAAATTAATTAAATATTTAGAATTAAATTACTATTAAAAAAATAATAGTAAGTAAAATATTATTAATTAATATATAAAGAAAGTAAAATAATTTATTACTTAAATTAATTTAACTTAAAATTAGTTTAAATAAAGTATTATAAATTAATTCAATAAAATAGTAAATAGTAAATAGTAGTACTTCCGTAGATTTTCTCACCCATTAGCATTGTCAGCCTGTCCCTTTATTTGTCACCCTTATACTATCCACCTATCTGTCACTCTTATCCCCCTATTTGTCACCCTTAAACACCTAGTTGGCACCCTTATTCATACGTTTGTCACCTCTGCTTTTTATGTCACCCTATCGCGTTATTTGTCACCCTTATCTACCTATTTGTCACTCTCAAAGACCTACTTGTCACTGAATTTTATACATTTGTCACCCTTAAGCACATATTTGCCACACCTAAACTCCCTTGTCTATACATTTGTCACCCTTCTCTTAATCTTAATATTTTTTATATTTCTTGATCAGTCAATTAACTGAATTTCTTGTTTACACATTTTTTTGAATCTAGTGAACACAAAGGTCATCTCGGGCCGGTGTTCTATGAACATTTACATGAAGGATAGGGATCGGATGGAATTTCGGGAATGTCACAAGTCATTGATGAGGACCACACCCTTTGGTCCATATGTTGACAATGTTTCTCCCGTCACCTTCACCATGACAATATTGGAGGAGATAATTTGTGCCCATAGTGGAGGAAATTACTTCTGTATGGGTAGTAAGGCGGTCGCGTTCACTGGGCAAGATGTGGCAATAATATAAGGATTACCTTGCTCCGGTCAGCCGGTTCAACATTATGGATCCTTAAAACAAAAGTCGAAGTTGTAGCATTGATTTCGGTTTGCAGCAACATTTGACCGGAAGAAAGTGTGCTCCCTCATCCAGCAAATTGTTTGGTCTAATGAAGAGCAGGATGTGGCCGACACTGTTCGATTGTGGATTGTACTCCTATTGTCCACTTTCCTTTGCCCACGGTCGACGCATTCTTGTCCACAACAGATGCTGTCATGCTTAGATGACATTGAGAGAGTTTCATATTACAATTGGGCAGCCGCCGTGCAACAGGTAACGATGCACAAGTTTGAGCAATTAGTGTCTGCGGTCCAGAAATGAAGGTCAGGTACAATTGGCCATGCTAGGAGAAGAGCCGGGGATGCATGCCAGGCCCATATATTTATATTTGGTTGTTCTGTCGCACTTGATGTAAGTTTTTTTATTTTTGTTGTGTAATAATGTGTCATTCATTAATTCTACTGCATTGTAAAATAGCTTGATGTATTTCATATTATAAGTCTGGTTTTTTGAGCACACGCGGGTGCGGCAGCCACTAAGGCAGGTGGCATTTCATCGACTATTTTGGTGGGGGCCATTTGTAGATAAGAAATTAAAATTCTCCATTGGATCCCTGCGAGGCCAACAGGTATTATTAGTACTAAAAACGTCTTTTTTGTCATTCAACAGTAATGAATAACCGAAGTGATGTGGTTTGAAATGTAGGTGATCGAAGAGCTCTTTGTTGATCCAAGTGAAAGGGACATGGTGTACAGTGGTCAGATGATGACCCGACCCCGTGACAAGGAGATGTCCTCATCAGCTCCATACATGTCTGTGCTACAGGATATTGTCGCTACATTGAAGATCCAATAGTGACTACTTGAGAAAATGAGGGCCTTCTTTCTGACTAGTGTGGAAGGGGCTCACAATGTTGCGGAACATATGCATCCTAGTTTGGAAAACATTATCGCTGATGCAGCACCGCCTAGGCTCGTCGAACAGCTCACGGATGATGCCGTGCCACCTCAGGCAGGCCCTGTAGAGGAAGTGCAAGGGCTGAAAATGTTGAGCAAAGTATCCGTCACAATTCACCTAACATTGTTGCCGATGTCCCACCTCCAAGGCCCCTTGAACAAAGTACATATGATAATGTGCCATCTGAGGCAGGCCTTGAAGAGGATGTGCAAGGATATATCCAAGCTTAGGTGAAGGCAACCAATGGGCATGGTGACCGTCGTTCAAGTGTCTTTTCTCAGTCCCTTCATCAATGGGACGGGAAGCCCGTGAGGAGACGAAGGGCGCCTGCAAAGAAAATAGTACGGGGGAAGAAGAAGATGAGTCTGCGTTGATCCTACTTCTTACAGTATAGAATCTAAGATCGACATATTGGCATAAATGTAGAAGGGAGATGAAGCCGACCCAATCAAAGAGCTCCTACAGAGTGATTGAATTTGCAAAGACCGGCTGAAGCCGAGAGATAACAAGATTGTGAATGAATTCATTGCTGATTGTGCCTCGGGGGATATTGAGTAAGTTGTCCTCTTATAGTTTCTGTAATTATCCTGATTCGCCTCACTCTGACTACCATGAAAAATTTTGTCCAATATAGTGGCCCCATATTTGAATTGACGAATGTGATTGTTTTGAAACGTTGTCATATCATTGATGTATTATATGGCCAGATGATAGATGATACAGTACTTTCTTTCATTAATTGTGCAATTTTACTCCTTGCCCTACCCTGAACTTATTTTTCTACTGCTAATAGAATCGTGATTGTTTACAAGTGATCGATGCCATGATCTACCTCCTTCACTCAAGATGCAATGAATCTAGCATCTGTCATCGGTGGGTTTGTTTTCCCACCATTGTAGTGAATCACATCAACAGCAAGATAGTGGCCAACTACGAAAAAACCATGGAATTGTTACAGTGCTGCTACGAGAATGATGAATTATCACAACTCCATGAGAACAAATATTTATTCTTCGTGTTACACTCAAGTCATCACTGGCATCTATTTGGTGTTGACACGGAGAATCGCCACTTTGTCTCATACAATTCCATGAGAGGCATGGCCATCCATGATGTCACTATAAGAAAATGGGTACTTTTTCTTATCCATGTATTTGTATTAAAGATATTTATAATATGTCTATTAATTATTTCTTAATAATGTCAAATATTTCATTTGCAGGCTGCAGTTGTACAGGGGTTACTGAAGGAATATGGGACATTCGAGGGAGTTGATGAATAGGAACTTGTGTTCGACAACGAATGTCCCCAACGGGAATCTAGAAGCGTCAAATGTGTAATTTATGTACTGAACTATGTTGATCAATTATCAAGGAAGAGGGAGATATCATGGACATTTAGTGAGGGTGATTGTAATATTATTAGAGCCCGATTTGGGGCGGAACTCATTACCTTTGGAAATACAAGATCTTAAACAATTTCACGTTTCAAACCTCAGAATGTGGTCAGGTCATGCGAATTTAAGAAGACGAAGATGATGGGGAGTACATGATTTTGAGAGTTGAGTCATGGTCATAGTCATGCATTTTGCATTTTGTCATGCATTCTGCATTTTGTATGTGTGTTTGTATGTATGTGGTGATGTGGTTTTTGAACATGTAAAATCCTTGTGTACTTTCTTCACACTACTATACAATTAAATGACATGATTTCAGCAAGAGTACAATTTTTTGACGGAGGAGACATCTCAGTAGGAAATGAGAAAAGGAGGGGAAGTAGGAAAGGTGAACAAAGACGAAGCTTTGAAGTCAGAGAAACCTCACGATGGTGAAAGTATCACACCGGGGATCACCGGAGATGGAGAAGATGATGTTGCGGAAAAAGACGCCGTGAGGGTTTAAGCGCTAGAGAAAGAGAGTTGAGGGAGTGGCGTTGTGAGAAATGCCCAAAGCGTTGACACTTTAGGGCTTAAAGGAAACAATGAACTGGATCGGATGAGGGAATTGGATCAGTTTGACAAGGAAAAGCCACTCTACTCCGTTGACGCGGGTGGAAGATGGCGTTGACGGTTTCAACTTCAAACATGAGCTATTCAAGTAAAACATTGGAGCAGAAATTAATAGAGAATCACAGTATCAAGGTGACTTCTAGAAACACTAAAATATGACATATGAGAGTGTGTTCAGGGATTTTTAAGTGTTAAAAATAAAATTCTCTTACTAGAACCATTGTTAAAGACCCTTATTTGTTTAATGGTTCAAAGAAGATGAACTCAGAAATTTGAAATAAACCCTTGAACATTAAAACATGCACAGTTAATAGAGATAAAATAGTCCTTACAACAAAAACCTCCCCAAATCCATCTGACCTTTCTTCTCAATTTCAAGAGACTCTTTAGAGATGAATTTAACAAGTATTGAAGAGAAACACTTTTAGGATCTTGTAAAATCCTAAGGTCAACCATTTTTTAAATTATTTGAGCATTCAAGTGTAGCTAGCATTTTGACACGGGTAAACATGTTTATCAGACACCAGAATCCCCTGTTACTTAGCATAGCTAACTATTCTGCTTCATTAGAACAGAGTTGGTAATTCACATAATGACATGTTCCTCAACACTTCATTGGTGCATGGAGACAGTTTCTCCATGAGGTTGTACCATTGCTCTGCATTTTTTTTAAATGGTGTATTCCTTCAGCTTTTATTTAACCTTTTCAGACTTTGAAGTCAATACATAAATTAAATTCATTCAGCCAAAGTTGTCTCTTTGTTGTGTCCCCTGGTTTGATGTTGGTTTTGATGCTGTCAAATCTGTGAGTCTCATATGTTTGATGCTGTCAATTGCGAGTTAGAATGGGTGAGTTATAGTTCAGTCATGTTCATTCATTTATAAACCCATCATTCATTCATGAGAATTTATATGTTCTTAATGATAGCATATTCTATATCACACTGATGAGCATTGTTCATAATTTTGATGATACCTAAGCTAAATAACACAAGTTATTTTTGACGATTTTACTTGTTGTTTTTGCTCAGAAGACATTACTTGATCTATTCAAAAGTTCACAGGTTTAAAAGCTCAGTTCTTGTTAAGTTTGGTCAATCGATCTACTAAATTCGGTCAACCGAAGTATCCATGTAAAGCTCTGAGCTATAAGGGTAACAAATGGAGCTTAAGGGTGACAAATGTGTCTACATCGGTAACAAATAACCTCCTAAGGCTGACAAATAGGTCGTTGGCGACGGCTATCAGAACGAGAGACAAAAAGGTCTATAGCGACGGTTATGTGTAAATATGGGTGACAAATAAGTGGATAGCGGTGTAAAATAGGCGCTATGGCTGAAAAATAGCTCCATAAGGGTGAATAATAGCTGATATCATTGGAAGCCTTATGAAACATAGAAGATGCGTGGATGCAGCGCTCGGGTGAGTCAAGGCAATCTATGTGCCAACTTCAGAGAAGAAGTCTGCTGAACAAATACCCCGCATAAGATGAAATCTCCATGGCTGCTATGATTATTCCACTCATTCTCAAGCTCACAATGCCACTATGTAAGACTTCTGGATAGAAGGAGCTGCGAACAGAGAAGATGATGAAGATCAGTTCAAAAAAAGAAAGAGAAGTGGGTAGATTAGTTCGAAGAGGAATCTGAGAGATAATCACAGAGAAGATGAAGAAGATCAGAGAGAATGCTAAAAGGAATCCAGGTCTGAAGATGCTGCATCTAATGCAGAAGAATCCATCGGATTATGGTACTTGCTGAGTGTGAAGAAGTTATGGCAGACAAATATCTTGCTAACGGTAACAAATAGGTGTGCAAGTCTGACCAATATGTTTTAAGGGTGAAAAATGAGTCGCCAAGAGTGAGTCATAGGCGATAGCACTCAAGGGTGAAAAATGGAGAAGCAAAGTCTACTTCAGTCCAGGAAACTGTTGAGTGTAGTTTTGTTTTGATGATGTCAAACCCATATAAAGTCATTTGGATGATGAGTCTGCAAATACACAAATAGACAACTACATATTTTGTTCTTCATGTTTAAATTGTTTTTCAGACTGCTATTATCTAACATGTATTGCTTTCAGGAAAGGTAAAAACGAGTTGAAGAAGAAGGAAGTATGATGGTGAAGTCAACTTGAGCTTTGTTAGGACAAGATTCATACCCGCTGGATGAAGAAGGCTATCGCTACAGTTTAAGGGTGTAAAATAGCTTCTTCGGGCAACAAATGTTGGATAGTGGTGACAAATAAGTCACTAGAGGTGACAAATAGGCTGGCGTTGTTGAAAGCTAGCTAAACTAGAAGCTGCATCGTTGCCAGAGCAACTCTAAACAGAAGAAGCTCCTTATCGTGAAAGAAGGCCTTTGGCGACAAAATAAGGATGACAAATAGCTCTATAACGGCAACAAATGAGCGACAAGAGTAACAAATAGAGCTATAGGGGTGCAAAATGCATGGCAGTGCTGTAGCCGTAACAACATTCTCAATTTTCTCTTTACTGTGTTGACGCCAAGGGTTACTATGTTAACGCAGTCAGCAACAACAAGCCACTAATACCCATTGTGATGTCAAATGGATCGATATGGTCAATAGGCTAGAAGAAGAAGAGTTGACCTCAAAGAACGGCAGACAGAAAGATGAACAATGTATCAAGAGTTTCTATAGCAATCAGAAGAACAACGAAGGGACTTGGTCAATGCAACGACAGTCAATGTTGACTGGTCAAAGTCAATGCAAGTGAAAGTGATGGAGGCATCACCCACGATTCCCTTTGGCTCGGGTCCACTTCTTCACACTCGGGAGCTGGTTGAGTTTTGGCCTCACTCTATTAAGGCCCCTTATCCATTTTGTAGCTTTCCTTTGAGTCATTTTGATGTATTTTCATTTTATTTGAGTCATTTCCCTAGGTCTTGCATTTATTTTCCTAAGATTGTGTGTCATTAGATGATGTAATGTGCTAATTGGGCCCAATTCATTGGACTAGGCCCATGTGCACCCCTTCCACCTTCGGTTATTTGCTATTGAGTCTTTTGTCATGGACTTTTGTAGAAATGTGGGTTTCCTATATATAGGACCCCATTTCCCCCATTTGAAGTCAATGAATGAATGAATGAATGAATGAGTTAAACTTGCCATTTGAGTTCAAATTGGAGTGATTCCTCTAGTTTTTGGGTGAGAGACCCTAGGGGAGAGATTCCCCACCCATTCTCCTCTTAATCTCTCTATTTCACCCCTCTTTCTCTCTCCTCCAACCCCAATTTCAAATTTTCTTCTCTCTCCTCCCCTCCCAACCACCTCCACTAGCTACCCACCTCATTTAATACCCCTCCACTTCCCCAAGTTGCCATTACTCCACTCCCATAGTCCCTAGGTGGCATCTTCCCCATTCCAACACCTTTCTCCACCTTCCCACCAAATCTACCCCATTCCAATACAAACTCTCCACTTCCCCACATAATCACCCACCTTCCAAGGCCATTTCAAATTTGAAATTCACACTCCCTCCACCCACTTGTTCCCCCTCACCTTCCCCCCTCTCCCTCCAAGCCCCAAATTCGTAGCTCCTCTCTCACCCACAGAAAACACCCCCTTCCAGCTCCCATTCTATCCCTCCCTCACCTTGAAACACCCCATCCTAGACCCCCTCACACCCGGGCTTTCCCCACACTCATCCACCCCCATTTCCTCTCCCATATACCCCATTTCCCCCCCATCATCTTCAACCTACCGTTTCAGCTGACAACCTGCAGAAGTGTACCATCTTTCAGCGGCGACCACGGCTTCCTCCCGACGAGTTTGAAGACCCAAGAGGCATCCACGGAAGCGGCTACCTGTCCTCTTCGCAACGATCGAGGTCTCATCCCCATCGGAGATCGGTGCTGCTGTGGAGATCCGTTCTTCCCCGACCGAGCAGTTCTGCTCCGGCTGAGGATCTGAACCGACTAAAAGCTCGGCCACGACAAACCTTGGACGAACCAGCCCCGAAGCTCTTTTAAAAATATCTTCCTCCTCCAGTCTTCGTTCAGGATCAAGAAACAGAACCTCATTCGGCTGCCGGAGGAAGGAGTTACAAATTTTCTCCCCCGAGCTCTCCAGTCTTGTCTCCTGCAGTCTGCTCCGACCAATGCCCACTCTTTAGGGTACACTGACTGCCCTCGACCTCTGATTGCAGCTCCGTCACCTCTGGCTGAAAGCTACTTCGACCACGAAGACATCGCCACCAGTTTCGTGCTGATCGGAGTTCGGCAGGGTGCGTGGCGTCCTCTGCAATCTGCTGCCAGAAGTCTGCAACTGCGAGTCAGAAAACCTGATGTCCTGTTGCAACCTCTGCCCCAGTCAACAACGGTCTCAGAAGAAATTTAAGAAAATCTGAAGCGTTCCTGTCCCTGTTACGAAGCTTTTGCCACCAGTCTCGCCATCGGAAAAATTCGTGAGAAGGATCTACAGCAACCACACCAACACACTATCCCTGTTCGTAGACAACCGGCAGATTCGGCAACCTCGCTTAATCGTCGTTCTTTACCTTACTTTCCCCACCCCGCTTGGCCGGCTGAAGGCCCCTCCCTGCGGGAGGTAGTATTGTTGTATTCACATTAACCCCCACCCCAAGATCCCCCTCCTGCGAGAGGCGTAGTTTTGTACATGGTTTGAGCAGGTCAAGCTTCACCGCCGCGGTGTGTGGGGAACCACCGCCTCCCCGCTCGCCCTCGTCTCCGACCGGGACCGGTTTCTTCAAACCGGTCGAGTAAGTGCCTCATCCTAGCTCATTAGTGTTGCTCTTTCAATATTTACTTCATGCGCCGCTGAATTTGCGAGGGAGCGCCCGATCCTCAAGTCCATGACTTAAGAGTGATCGCCGTGGGATAGTGTGAACCGGTGCCCTTGTGCACTTTGTCGGCCCCAATTGAATTGGGCATCCAAACCTTGGGAGTCAAACCTTGGCCTTGCTGGCCCTCTATCAGCAAGGGCCCTTTCCCATACCTCACACTTGGCATCGCCAAGTCACTCCGGGTATAGAGTGCGACGGGAGAGCGGTGGCCCTTAAGGCCCATTTGAATGCTTAATTGTGCTTGTTTGCCTAAGTCCGAGGTCATGTCACATCAAGTGGTATCAGAGCAAGTCTTTGACTTGTCTCTATCAAGTCACGTCCTAGGGCATTCTTGCATTAGAGTCATCATCAATCCGACCCTTGCATTGATCCCCCCGATCATCATGGCCAACTACTTAGCCTACTCACCAACCTTGAATTTCATTCTAGATGGGGACATTACCTTTGACGGATCACATTCTAGTGATTATCTTAGGTGGGAAACTACCATGGAAAGATATTTTGAACGGACTTGGGTATATGGACCCGCGAGAGTCCGCAAGGCCAAGGGACGATTTCGGGGTCAAGCCAAGAGTAAATGGGCAAACATAGAGGGATTAAGAAGGGTTAGGAGGCAAGAGCCCATTTCTTCGTGGGATGATATGAAGAAGGAACTTAGGAAGATCTACATCCCAAAATATTCCCAACCCTCCTACTCGAACACCCCAAGCCCGAGGAGCACTACCACTCCTCCATCCTCACCCGACCAATTTGAGACCGACCTTTGGTCTCCACCCCCACCAATCCCAACAAATCACCTCTCAACCATCATAACTACACTTCGCAACGAAGTCCTCTCTCTTAAGACCCTAATAAACCAAACATCCACCTCTCCACCTAACCCCATGAGGGCCCCCATACCCCAACCAAAACCCCCTTCCCTAACCTACGCTAGTCAAGCCCCTTTAGCTCCCACTTCCACCCCAAACGATCCTAAGGGCAAGAGACCCCTAATCGACCCAATCCCCTCCATGATGACCACCACTCAACCAACCCTCACCATTCAAAACCAAGTGGACACCGTGTCCACCCCTCCACCTAGGCCCATGATTGTCACCACCCTCCAATCCAGAAGCTCCCACCAAACCCCTACCCCACAAAACCCCTTGGTCCCCACCACCACCCCTCCCTTGTCCCCGAAAAAGGACATTCCCCCCAAAACCAATCAACCCAAGCCACCCCAACCAACCCATCTCCCACTCCCTACCCCAAAAGTCCAAAGTCCTAGGCTTCCACTACTTCCCCTCCCTATCCAAGCCAAAGTTTCCCATCACCCACCACCCCGGGTACACCATGCACCAACCATCATCACCCCACCCCCAATAGACCTTCCCATTCCCTTGAGAAAGGAGACCACAACCATCCACATGGGAGTAGATGAACCCATCCCCATCATTGAGGAAACCCAAGTTCATATCCGTGGTAAGGAAGAATCACAAATGTCCCCTAGCTTGGACCCCCAAGAGCCACAAGCCTTCACAAATAGCACCATAATCATAGATGGGCCCCTAGCTAGATGTCTAAAGGAGAGACCACTTCACCCCATCGTGTCCTATGTTTACCCACCCATGGAGAAAAACCTTCCCATTGCACCCATTAACTCCTATCACACCATAATCCAAACATCCTACCAAGTGGAAACCTTAGAGGATCTTCTTAAGGGCGTAGCATGGCAAATTGAGTTCACTAGCATGTTGACCCCTATGGCCAAACCACCTAGGAGCCTTGGCCTCCTACACCTATGCATAGGGTCTATCACCTCGATTTGCACCATTGGTTGCTACACTAGTGACCTCCTTCTATTCCTCCCTACACCCGATCAGCCCAACCTTCTCCTCGATTTAGAGCTTCTTATCTCGGGTAGAAAGCCTAGTCCTCCATTCATGGCCGACCATCCCACCAAAAACTTTGGCCCGATCACTTTACTAGAGGAGGAGAATCCACCATCAAGGGGTTGTGAGGACCAAAAGGACCTAGGGTTCCTCTCCTTAGGTGACCCTTACCATGACCCCTTCGATCCCTTCCTATACCCACCCATTAAGATCCCAAACACTTTGTTCGGCCAACCCACTAGAAAACTTGGCCCACTTACCTTGGAGGAGGATGACTCACAATTTGGGAACCTTGAAGACATAGAGTGCCTCCCTCTAGGAAGACCTTTCTACGACCCCTTTGATCCCTTCCTATGGGAGTCTAGTTCCCCATGTAACCCAACCATCTTACCCACCACCCACCCTTTCCTACCCTCACCCATCATATTGGGCCAAACCAATCTCATCCATGACCCGGGTTACACCTTGGGAGCCAAGACCTTGGGCCACATATCCCTAGGTAATAAGGTTGTGCCCCACCCCATGATGACCACCTTCTTAGATCCATTCGATCCGTTCCAATGGGAATTCAAAGGTTGTCCCACCCCTATACACATGGAAGTCACTTTTGGGAAAAGTATGCATGTGTCTAGGCTTTCCACACCCCTTGGCATGAACACTATGTTGGGTCCATTCATTCATATCACCCACATGTCAAGTAGAAAGCATGAGTGGTCCAAATTTGGATGTAGTGGTCCACCTTCATTCATCATGGGTCTTAAGCATATCAAAGGCATCTACGGATGTCCGGGTCCCCCGACATGCATCACCACTTTGCATGATAGATTCACATATGGTTGCCCCGGTCCACCTAAGCCCACCAAAGTCTACATGACAACATTGCATGATAAGTCCACATATGGTTGCCCCGGCCCACCAAGGCTCATCAAGGTCCATATGTCATCATGGCATAAATGGTCTATATATGGTTGTCCAGGTCCACCCATAACCACTAGAAGGTCAACACTCACAAAATTGCATGAGGAAATCCGCAAGCACATTAGCATAAAAAATGAGGCTTATAAAAGGTTGGCTGACTCTCACCGGCGTCACTTAGAGTTCCAAGAGGGTGACTTTGTGATGGTAAGGACGGAGAGGCTCTCCCCAGGAGCCAACTCCAAGTTGAGGCCACGTGGGACTGGTCCCTTCCAAGTTTTGAGGCGCATTGATGCAAATGCTTATTGGTTAGATCTCCCTGAGGACTATGGGGTAAGTCCAACATTCAATGTCGCCGACTTAGTGCCATACAAGGGCCCCACGGTGGTACCTAGTGAGGAGATTGAGCCTACTTCTTCCTTTGAGAGAGCACCCACCCGTGAGGAGAGTCCACTAGCCAAGAGAGCTCAGCGCGAACGCATTGAACGAATATTGGATGAGCAGGTCACTACCACCCGGAGCAATGTATATGAGCGCTATCTCGTCAGGTGGAAGGATCGGCCTCCTTCGGAAGACTCATGGGTGAGTCGGGAGGACCTCCAGCGGTTGGATCCGGACCTCCTCGAGCGGTACCTTAGCCGGATGGACCCTTACTCGACGGAGTCGAGCTCTTCGCGGCCCAGGGGATTTGATGGAGGCATCACCCACGATTCCCTTTGGCTCGGGTCCACTTCTTCACACTCGGGAGCTAGTTGAGTTTTGGCCTCACTCTATTAAGGCCCCTTATCCATTTTGTAGCTTTCCTTTGAGTCATTTTGATGTATTTTCATTTTATTTGAGTCATTTCCCTAGGTCTTGCATTTATTTTCCTAAGATTGTGTGTCATTAGATGATGTAATGTGCTAATTGGGCCCAATTCATTGGACTAGGCCCATGTGCACCCCTTCCACCTTCGGTTATTTGCTATTGAGTCTTTTGTCATGGACTTTTGTAGAAATGTGGGTTTCCTATATATAGGACCTCATTTCCCCCATTTGAAGTCAATGAATGAATGAATGAATGAATGAGTTAAACTTGCCATTTGAGTTCAAATTGGAGTGATTCCTCTAGTTTTTGGGTGAGAGACCCTAGGGGAGAGATTCCCCACCCATTCTCCTCTTAATCTCTCTATTTCACCCCTCTTTCTCTCTCCTCCAACCCCAATTTCGAATTTTCTTCTCTCTCCTCCCCTCCCAACCACCTCCACTAGCTACCCACCTCATTTAATACCCCTCCACTTCCCCAAGTTGCCATTACTCCACTCCCATAGTCCCTAGGTGGCATCTTCCCCATTCCAACACCTTTCTCCACCTTCCCACCAAATCTACCCCATTCCAATACAAACTCTCCACTTCCCCACATAATCACCCACCTTCCAAGGCCATTTCAAATTTGAAATTCACACTCCCTCCACCCACTTGTTCCCCCTCACCTTCCCCCCTCTCCCTCCAAGCCCCAAATTCGTAGCTCCTCTCTCACCCACAGAAAACACACCCTTCCAGCTCCCATTCTATCCCTCCCTCACCTTGAAACACCCCATCCTAGACCCCCTCACAGCCTGGGCTTTCCCCACACTCATCCACCCCCATTTCCTCTCCCATATACCCCATTTCCCCCCCATCATCTTCAACCTATCGTTTCAGCTGACAACCTGCAGAAGTGTACCATCTTACAGCGGCGACCACGGCTTCCTCCCGACGAGTTTGAAGACCCAAGAGGCATCCACGGAAGTGGCTACCTGTCCTCTTCGCAACGATCGAGGTCTCATCCCCATCGGAGATCGGTGCTGCTGTGGAGGTCCGTTCTTCCCCGACCGCGCAGTTCTGCTCCTGCTGAGGATCTGAACCGGACTAAAAGCTCGGCCACGACAAACCTTGGACGAACCAGCCCCGAAGCTCTTCTACAAATATCTTCCTCCTCCAGTCTTCGTTCAGGATCAAGAAACGGAACCTCATTCGGCTGCCGGAGGAAGGAGTTACAAATTTTCTCCCTCGAGCTCTCCAGTCTTGTCTCCTGCAGTCTACTCCGACCAGTGCCCCCTCTTTAGGGTACACCGACTGCCCTCTACCTCTGATTTCAGCTCCGTCACCTCTGGCTGAAAGATACTTCGACCACGAAGACGTCGCCGCCAGTTTCGTGCTGATCGGGGTTCGGGAGGGTGCGTGGCGTCCTCTGCAACCTGCTGCCAGAAGTCTGCAACTGCGAGTCAGAAAACCTGATGTCATGTTCCAACCTCTGCCCCAGTCAACAACGGTCTCAGAAGAAATTTAAGAAAATCTGAAGCGTTCCTGTCCCTGTTACGAAGCTTTTGCCGCTAGTCTCGCCATCGGAAAAATTCGTGAGAAGGATCTACAGCAACCACACCAACACACTGTCCCTGTTCGTAGACAACCGGCAGATTCGGCAACCTCGCTTAATCGTCGTTCTTTACCTTACTTTCCCCACCCCGCTTGGCCGGCTGAAGGCCCCTCCCTGCGGGAGGTAGTATTGTTGTATTCACATTAACCCCCACCCCAAGATCCCCCTCCTGCGAGAGGCGTAGTTTTGTACATGGTTTGAGCAGGTCAAGCTTCACCGCCGCGGCGTGTGGGGAACCACCGCCTCCCCGCTCGCCCTCGTCTCCGACCGGGACCGGTTTCTTCAAACCGGTCGAGTAAGTGCCTCATCCTAGCTCATTAGTGTTGCTCTTTCAATATTTACTTCATGCGCCGCTGAATTTGCGAGGGAGCGCCCGATCCTCAAGTCCATGACTTAAGAGTGATCGCCGTGGGATAGTGTGAACCGGTGCCCTTGTGCACTTTGTCGGCCCCAATTGAATTGGGCATCCAAACCTTGGGAGTCAAACCTTGGCCTTACTGGCCCTCTACCAGCAAGGGCCCTTTCCCATACCTCACACTTGGCATCGCCAAGTCACTCCGGGTATAGAGTGCGACGAGAGAGCGGTGGCCCTTAAGGCCCATTTGAATGCTTAATTGTGCTTGTTTGCCTAAGTCCGAGGTCGTGTCACATCAGAAAGAATACTCCATCCAAGCTCAACTTTCTGTTGACTAAAGTCATGAAGACCCAGTCAAAGTCAAAAGTCAATGGATAGACTAGTCAGCTACAGTGATCCAGGTCAAAGTCAAGCAACTAATGGAGACAAAAGAAGGCAACGGCTGCTCATGTGGTAAGAGTGATAAATATGCAGTAAGGGTGACAAATGCCACTTTAATGGTAACAAATACACACCTAGCGGTGACAAATGGCTAAGGTGACGGCTAAGGGATAACTGGAAAAAGGCTAAGGCGACGGCTATTGAGCCTAAGGGTGACAAATAGGCCTTATGACTAACAAATGGACGATAAGTTGTAAAATAGCCAGTAAGGTTGACAAAAGGGCTGAAAGGGTGAATCGCAAGTTCGGTGTGTCTAGCACACGCTCAAATTGAAGGTCAAGCTTTGCATGTGATCCAAGGTTACCCAATCAGAGGTATATTCTCTCACATGGGACATGGATCAATAGGAGAATACTGTCACATGGACCAATGGAAAAAAGGTGGAATCGGGCTTTTTATACATGATCATTCCGAACCCCCTGCTTCATATAAATTGTGTCTTCTTCCTCCGAAGGAGAGTGCTCCGCAAGCAAGAAAGCTGCAACATCAGAGAGGGCTGCAGAAGAGAAAATAAAAGAGGGAAAGCTATGTGAGAAGAGAAGAGTGCTCATGAGAAGAAGAAAAGGAGAAAGAGAGTGAGAGCCCGTGAAGAAGGGAGTGCAGCGGAGTCATCTTCAATTTTATTGGTCTTTGGATCAAATCCAGACCATTGTGCTCATTGAGCTGCATCTGTTTCGTTCGTATCTTCTATTATTTTGTTTTTCTTTTGTTCATTGTTCTCCTTCATTTTCTATCAAGCTGTTAGTCAACTGTGTTGAGGATTGGTTCCTCGGTAAGCTATGTATCAGCGGGATAAGCAAGCTGTGTTGCTCAGTAGATTAAGCAATCTGTGATACTCAGTTGGTTGTAGGGATTTGTTCTCCAAAGCTGTGGATTAGCTGTTTAAGCTGTAAGTCAGTGGAAGCCTTACTCTGGTAGAGTGGGGGGTGGACGTAGGTCTACTTGGTGCGGACTAAACCACCTAAAAATCTTGTGAGTGTGATATCATCGGTTTAATTTGTAGCTTTTGTGTGATCCATCATCCGTTTATGCATTCAACCCAATAAGTGTTTGAAACTTGCTTTGTGTGAGCCATCATTTGCTTCTAGCCTTTCCTTAGTTCAGTTTAAGTAGGGCGAGTTTTTATTTGAGTAAAATTTTTAAAAGGGCGATCTATTTTTCGAAAGACAAATGATCAGTCAGAAATATGTCCAAAAGTTTTGATGGGTTTTTCGTTCGTCGGAATTACGTCGAAAAGTTTGCAACGAATTTTTAACCTTAATTTTATTTGTCAGAAACTATTCATAAATTTTAATTAATAATAGGAAGGGTAGAAAATTATTTAATCATTTTTTGACATACAAAATATCAATCAAAAATATGTCAAAAAGTTTCTACGTATTTTTTGTTCATCAGAATTACGTCGAAAAGTTTCCCACGAATGTTCGACCTTAAATTTATCAGTAGGAAACTGTTCATAAATTTTAACTCATAATTATTTATTTTCGACAAAACCTCTTTTAGTCGGAAATACGTCCGAAAGTTTCGACGTACATTTTTTCTGTCAAAAATTTCTGACGTACTTATGATAAATTATTTATGTCGAAAAATAGTCCGTAATTACCGACGAATTTCCGAAAGAATATATTTTCGTCAGAAAGTAGAATCTTTCCGACGTATTTTCGACGAATAATTTTTCGTCAGAAAATACCGTCGGTATTTCCCATTTTTCTTGTAGTGTAGGGATCCCCATCTTAGGAGGGAGGAGAGAGATGATCAGGAGGGCGGTGGTGAGACTTAGAGAGTTACTTGTACACCCACCCCCTCGCTCATCATGTACTTGACAGTTTATATAGATATGTGAATGGAATGACTTATTTTCTTGTTACTCATTTGTCCTTTGTGGTTCGTTCGCTTCTACGCCTCTTCTCTTCCATGTTGTTCCCACATGACGTGTTCGACAAAACCTCACCCCGGAATGGGGAATCGTGTCTCGCCGTGGCCATTCCTCTCAGAGGGAGTCTATCACCAAATTTAATGACGCCGACCTTTAGCCCACTTTTCCAAGTGAGTGTCCCCCCATTTTTTTCAAAATTATTCGCAACATGACACGGGCACATGGAACCTTAGACCTCGTCGAGTGTGAATCAACATGTTACGCCACCAACTCATTTACTCCATACGAACGGCGAAGTGACACATGAGAGTGAAAGGGGGTTCCCATCACGAGGGCCGCCGCTGGGAAACAATGAGAGCTCCATATCAAATCCCACTCCAACCTTAAATACTCCCCCATTCGCTCTACTTGAAGGACTCGAAGCAGTGAAGACTGATTAGAAGAGCGAAAATTTTAAGAAAAGGGAAGGCTTCTCAATCTTCAGGATGGAGGGTGTAGCACCCCGGATTAAATTATAGAAAATTAAATTTCTTAAATAAATTAAACATAATAAAATTCTTTTAATAGATAAGACAAGGGCCCAAATCAAACACAATAAATTAAATAAAGCCCAACCAATATATATATCTTAGGACTCACGTATAAGGGCCTCACAAATGGGCCTTACAATTTCAAAGAGGGCCTTATAATAGGAATTGAGGGTATAAACATAATATCTATACATACTAGGACCCCTCTTCCTATGCTAAACCTTATCACGTTCGAAGCTTGCTTTCGAATGGGATTTTAGGGTTTCAAACCCAATCAGGAAGGTGGCTGCAGTTTTGGCAGTGGAAAGATATGCATGGGAAAGTTAAAACCCATTAGGATTCTTTACGGGGAATTCCAAACCTATTAGGATGCCATGAATACGTCAAAACTAAAACCCTATAAATAAAACCCCCCTCTCGAACGAACAAAAGCTACTGTTGCTGCTGCATTTGAAGGAGCCGTTCGTCTTCCTCCTGTTGCTGCATCGTTATGCCATGAACGAAGGGAGAAGCCCTACTTCTTCTTCCGTTCTTCCTCTATTACCGCAGACGTGCTAGGAAGGTTATCCTCCTTCTTCTACGTTTGTCTACTATGGCTATTGTTGTTCCCGTGAAGAAGCTCTGCTACTTCTTCCATCGTGCTGCAGTGCTTCATCTATTGCATATTATCTCCTTATCTTCTCTTTCGTTCGTCGTTCGATCAACCAAAAGGTAGGTTTTCTCAAGAAACGAAGCCTAAGATCATAATAATAGGTTATGCATGCATATGAATCATGATATCTTACTTAAACCTTGTCCTCATGATCTCTGTTTGAGTTTTATGTAGATTTGCTATTACATATAAAATCAGCGACCAGAGCGGTGGTTGCAGATTCTTGAATTTGCGATAGACCCGCTAGGCGCAAATTAATGAACAACCATAACACTTGACGCCATTTCTTTTAGTGTAATTAATAAATACAACTTGTTTAAAAATTTAATATCTATGAAACCTGACAATAATATTCTTGCATGAGCATGTTTCTGGATTCCCCATATTTTTCTCTACATGTCCATATCGTTAGTTTTATGAAAGTCTCGATAAATATCCAAGTGGTACTGTTCATCCCTAGTGAACGGAAGTTCATTTAAAATGAACAGTATCGTGTGTTAAGAGTACCTAGCCGATGCGTGCCGAGTTGCATGCCAAGAAGAATGTGCGATTGTTTGTTCAGTCATAAAGTAATAATTAGCGCCTCTCTCGAGATATGCAAATTCCTATTTTTTGTTAAAAATTGAAGTAATTCAAAAAAATAGAAATTTACGTCCATCACCTGGACGCTCTTTAAAGTTTTGGCGCCTTTCTGCAAGGTCACCCATTGTTTGTGAAATTATTAAAAAAAATTGTTAAAACAATGATTTAGCAACTTTGTAAACAGATGCTAATTATGGTAATAATTATTAAATTCTGAAAAATCATTGTTTAGCGACATCCTACATAGATGCACAATTAAGATTGAGCGCCTGTCTGAAGGGACGCCTTTTTAGCCTCTCACAATTTCTATCGTGTTTCCAACCCATACCACGGGTCTTTTGGCACTCTTATCCCAGTCCGTGGATAGAGTCCCTGTTTCTCACGTTGTTTCACGCGTACACCTCAATTCTTGATGATGATTGGACCATCCGCAGGATATTCCTTCCTTCGGACTGATACTTTCTTCATTAAGACCTCTGTAAATCTCTGCTAGCCTTGGATTCCCTCAAGGCAGTCGAGTTGGTTGTACACTAAAAACCCTGATACTAATGATTGTCACGTCACTCTAAGGAAACGTGATGCTTAGCCCTCATAGAGTGCTATTTCTGGCCTGTTTTGAGAAGTCAGTCCCTGCCTGGAATTGGCGACCAGGCCAGTGGACGGAAATTGAATGAGCGACCGTCTACATGAACGTGAATTTTTCGTGCATGTACTGTTTAGAGGAATGAGCAACCACCACAGTGGACGCTATTTCTAAAATCTGTGACTATCTGAGTGGACGCCAATTACCCAGTTTCATGATATGTCATGGTTTTTCATGCGATTTGTCGGTATGTCATCCTTGTTCAAGTTCTGTCCTTGAACTCCTTAATTCTGTGAAATTTACTTTATTATACTACAATGGCTTATTCCTTTGGAACTCTATTGGCTATAAACTATAGTGGATGCCTAAAAATATATACATGACTCAATGCTGTCGCATATAGGGCCCGATCTAGTCCTGGGAGAAGCACCCGAAAGTACTTGTGCCCATGGGAGCTATTTTGATCATGGTGTGGCATTGCACCGAAGTGCATGACTTGCTTGATTTTGACATTCCACAAATCCCGTGCTTGACTTGACTTGACTTGACATGACTTGCATGGCCCAGAATGGGTATTTACTTGCTTGAAATTATAAATAGCCAATTCACATGACATGACTTGTTATTTACATGCTTGTCAATCTTGATATACTTCACATGATTATCTTGAAATCTTGCTAGTCCATCTATCTTACTTCTTGATACCCTACTCTCGTGATTATCATGCGTACATGCATCACTATATTTGCATAGTTCATGTAACATGTAATTTACTTAAAGCAGGCTTGATCTTGAGAAATAATTCTTACTGAGCACTCACTCACCCTAGTTTTCCCCTATTTTTTAGGTAATTCCGATGACGAGGATCGTTCGGATGGGGATGGCCACGAGTGAAGAGATTAGAAGCCGTCCAAGATTACCTACGTGGTGTCTTTTCTATTTCTTGAGTCAATTATTGTATTTTCCGCTTTATTGAGTCTAGTCATCAATGGATTTTTATTATGAGTCAGCAAGTTATGTAATGGTGGTTATACATTGGAGTTATCAATGGATATATAGGATTTGGTTTATTATCTCTACTTTACGCACTCTGTCTATGTGTCCTTATGCTCTGATTGATATGATCGATATAAACTCGTCACGCGTACTGAGTTCCTTCCGCGCTCAGGGCGTGACAGAGGATGAGTCTAGTTTCAGGATGGAGGGTGAGTCTTCTCACTCCTCGAAGAGAAGCAGATCCAGCGGTAATTCCAGGAGGCTCTCCGATGTTGAAGGGCACCTTAGTGCACTACAAGAAAAATGGGAAATGCCGACGGTATTTTTCGACGAAAAAATATTCGTCGGACATACGTCGGAATAATTCTACTTTCTGACGAAAATATATTATGTCGGAAATACGTCAGTAATTATCGACTATTTTTTGATATTAATTTTTTTTCATAAATACGTCAGAATTTTTCAACAGAAAAAATGTACGTCAGAACTATGTCGAAACTTTCTGACGTATTTTTGACTAACAGAGGTTTTGTCGAAAATAAATAATTACGGGTTAAAATTTATGAAGAGTTTACGACAGATAAATTTAGGGTCAAAAATACGTCGGAACATTGCCTACGTAATTCGGACGAACCCAAAATCCGTAGAAACTTTTCGACATATTTCCAACTGATCTTTTGTCAATTAGAAATATATTAAATAATTTTCTACTCTTCCTATTATTAATTGAAATTTATGAATAGTTTCTGACGGATCAAAAATAACGTCAAAAATATGTCAGAAACATTTCGACGTAATTCTGACGAACGAAAATCCGTCGAAACTTTGTTACATATTTCTGTGGAACCAATCCTCAACACAACTGACTAACAACTTGATAGAAAATGAAGGAGAACAATGAACAAAAGAAAAACAAAAGAATAGAAGATACGAACGAAATAGATGTAAGTAAATGAGCACAATGGTCTAGATTTGATCTAAAGACCAACAGAACTGAAGATGACTACGCTGCACTCCCTTCTTCACGGGCTCTCACGCTCTCTCTTTTTCTTCTTCACACGAGCACTCTTCTCTTCTCACACAGCTTCCATCTTTTATTTTCTCTTCTACAGCCCTCTCTGAAGCAGCAACTTTCTTGCTTGCGGAGCACTCTCCTTCAAAGGAAGAAGACGCAATTTATATGAAATACGGGCTCCGGAATGATCATGGATAAAAAGCCTGAATCCACCTTTTTTCTATTGGTCCATGTGGTAGTATTAGTCCATGTGACAGTATTCTCCTATTGGTCCACGTCCCATGAGAGAGAATATACCTCTGACAGGGTAGCCTCGGATCACGTGCAAAGTTTGGCCTTCGAGTTGAGCGTGTGCCAGACATACCAAACCTATGATTCACCCTTTCAAGACTTTTGTTAGTCTTACTAGCTATTTTACAACTTATCATCCATTTATCAGTCGTAAGCCCTATTTGTCACCCTTAGGTTCAATAGCCGTCGCCATAGCCTTTTTCCAATTATGCCTTGGCCGTCACCTTAGCCATTTGTCACCGCTAGGTGTGTATTTGTTACCACTAAAGTGGCATTTGTCACCCTTACTACATATTTATCACTCTTACCACATCCGTAGATGTTGCCTTCTTTTGTCTCCATTAGGTGCTTGACTTTGACCTGGATCACTATAGCTGACTAGTCTATCCATTGACCATTGACTTTGATTGGGTCTTCATGACTTTAGTCAACATAAAGTTGAGCTTGGCTGGAGTATTCTTTGACTTGCATTGACTTTGACCAGTCAACATTGACTGTCGTTACATTGACCAAGTCCCTTCGTTGTTCTTCTGATTGCTGTAGAAACTCTTGATACACTGTTCATCGTTCTGTCTGCCGTTCTTTGAAGTCAACTCTTCTTCTTCTAGCCTATTGGCTATACAGATCCATTTGACATCACAATGGGTATAAGTGGCTTGTTGTTGCTAACTGCATCAACGTAGGAACCCTTGGCATCAACGCAGTAAAACGAAAATTGTGAAGGCTGTTACGGCTACAACACTGCCATGCATTTTTCACCCTTATAGATCTATTTGTTACTATTGTCGCTCATTTGTTGTCGTTATAGAGCTATTTGTCATCCTTATTTTGTCGATATAGGCCTTCTTTCACGATAAGGAGCTTCTACTGTTTCAAGTTGCTCTGGCGATGACGTAGCTGCTAGTTTAGCTTGCTTTCAATAGCGCCAGCCTATCTGTCACCTCCAGTGACTTATTTATCACCATTATCCAACATTTGTCGCCCGAAGAAGCTATTTTACACCCTTAAATAGTAGTGATAGCCTTCTTCATCTAGCCAGTTTGAATCTTGTTCTGGCAAAGCTCAAGTCGACTTCACCATCATACTTTCTTCTTCTTCAACTCTTTTTCACCTTTCCTGATAGCAATATATGTTGGATAATAGCAGTCTGAAAAACAATTTAAACATGAAGAACAAAATATGCAGTTTTCTATTTGTGTATTTGCAGACTCATCATCAAAATGACTTTATGTGAGTTTTACATCATCAAAACAAAACTACACTCAGTAGTTTCCTGGACTGAAGCAGACTTTGCTTCTCCATTTTTCACCCTTGAGTGCTGTCGCCTATTATTCACTCTTGGCGACTCATTTTTCACCCTTAAGACATATTTGTCAGACTTGCACACCTATTTGTTACCGTTAGCGAGACATTTGTCTGCCTTAACTTATTCACACTTGGCAAGTATCGTAATCCGATGGATTCTTCTGCATATCTTCATGGATTAGATGCAGCATCTTCAGACCTGAATTCCTTTCAGCATTCTCTTTGATCTTCTTCATCTTCTCTGTGATTATCTCTCAGATTCTCTTCGAACTAATCTTCCCACTGTTCTTTCTTTTTCTGAATTGATCTTCTACATCTTCTCTGTTCGCAGCTCCTTCTATCCAGAAGTCTTACATAGTGGCATTGTGAGCTTGAGAATGAGTGAAATAATCATAGCAGCCATGGAGATTTCATCTTATGCGGGGTATTTCTTCAGCAGACTTCTTCTCTGAAGCTGGCACATAGATTGCCTTGACTCACCCGAGCGCTGCGTCCACACATCTTCTATGTTTCATAAGGCTTCCATTGATATCAGCTATTATTCACCCTTATGAAGCTATTTTTCAGCCTTAGCGCCTAATTTACACTGCAATCCACTTATTTGTCTCCCATATTCACACATAACCGTCATTGTAGACCTTTTTGTCTCTCATTCTAATAGCCATCACCAACGACCTATTTGTCTACCTTAGGAGGTTATTTGTTACCCGTGTAGACACATTTGTCGCCCTTAAGCTGCATTTGTAACCCTTATCTCAGATGTTTACATGGATACTTCGGTTGATCGAATTTAGCAGATCGGTCGACCAAACTTAACAAGAACTAAGCTTTTAAACCTGTGAACTTTTGAACAGATCAAGTAATGTCTTCTGAGCAAAAACAACAAGTAAAATCGTCAAAAACAACTTGTGTTATTTAGCTTAGCTATCATCAAAATTATGAACAATGGAAATCAGTGTGATTTAGAATATGCTATCATCAAGAACATATAAATTCTCATGAATGAATGATGGATTTATAAATGAATGAACATGACTAAACTATAACTCACCCATTCTAACTCGCAGTTGACAGCATCAAACATATGAGACTCACAGATTTGACAGCATCAAAACCAACATCAAACCAGGGGACACAACAAAGAGACAACTTTGGCTGAATGAATTTAATTTATGTATTGACTTCAAAGTCTGAAAAGGTTAAATAAAAGCTGAAGGAATACACCATTTAAAAAAAATGCAGAGCAATGGTACAACCTCACGGAGAAACTGTCTCCATGCACCAATGAAGTGTTGAGGAACATGTCATTATGTGAATTACCAACTCTGTTCTAATGAAGCAGAATAGTTAGCTATGCTAAGTAACAGGGGATTCTGGTGTCTGATAAACATGTTTACCCGTGTCAAAATGCTAGCTACACTTGAATGCTCAAATAATTTAAAAAATGGTTGACCTTAGGATTTTACAAGATCCTAAAAGTGTTTCTCTTCAATACTTGTTAAATTCATCTCTAAAGAGTTTCTTGAAATTGAGAAGAAAGGTCAGATGGATTTGGGGAGGTTTTTGTTGTAAGGACTGTTTTATCTCTATTAACTATGCATGTTTTAATGTTCAAGGGTTTATTTCAAATTTTTGAGTTCATCTTCTTTGAACCATTAAACAAATAAGGGTCTTTCACAATGGTTCTAGTAAGAGAATTTTATTTTTAACACTTAAAAATCCCTGAACACACTCTCATATGTCATATTTTAGTGTTTCTAGAAGTCACCTTGATACTGTGATTCTCTATTAATTTCTGCTCCAATCTTTTACTTGAATGGCTCATGTTTGAAGTTGAAACCGTCAACGCCATCTTCCACCCGCGTCAACGGAGTAGAGTGGCTTTTCCTTGTCAAACTGATCCAGTTCCCTCATCTGATCCGGTTCATTGTTTGCTTTAAGCTCTAAAGTGTCAACGCTTTGGGCATTTCTCACAACGCCACTCCCTCAACTCTCTTTCTCTAGCGCTTAAACCCTCACGGTGTCTTTTTCCGCAGCATCATCTTCTCCATCTTCGGCGATCCCCGGTGTGGTACTTTCACCGTCGTGAGGTTTCTCTGACTTCAAAGCTTCGTCTTTGTTCACCTTTCCTACTTCCCCTCCTTTTCTCATTTCCTGCTGAGATGTCTCCTCCGGCTAAGGCAAAGAAGGGGAAGAAGGCAATAACCACTCGAAGGGCTCGTGTTGCAGCAGAACAAACTATTGAGCCTCGAACAAAAGTTGTTCATGATTCTTTTGTGGCTGACCAGTAGGCCGAACAACAGCCCAAATTGGTTCTGTAAAAGCGTAAGGGAAGGAAACCGGACATGCTGGGCAAGAAAATATAAGTTTCTAAGAAGAGAGCAGCAAAGCATGTTGCATCTAAAGATGTTCCTAAAAGGTCCAAGGCTACGGCTAATGGAAAAGGAAAGTAGATTTTGGAAAGCTTAGAAGAGGAAGAACTATCTCTATCGTCATCTCCAATCCCTCCTAAAGGTGAACATCTGAAAGTTCTCATTCCCAAATATATTGTTGATTCTGTTGACAAGCTGCTTGAAGTTTTTCCAGAACTACTTCCCATTCTGGAATATCAAGGATGGAGGTCATTCGTCACTGACCATAGGGTATACTACCCTACATTAGTTAGAGAATTCTACATGAATTTAGCATATGATCCTCGAATTCCAAAGGTAACCTCCAAAGTCAAAGGAATCAGATTTGAATTGACAAATAATTTGTTTGCGAGATCACTAAACATTCCTACTGAGGGTGTCGAGCAAGATCGTTATATATTTTATGAACCTGAAGCATATGCTATCCCACAGAAAAGCCCAGTGACCCTAATAATGTCAAGGAAACATATCTCTCAAATCTGAAGCCCTCCATTAAAATGGTTGCTACATCATATTTGTACAACAATTATTACACCCCAAAGTAGTGGAAGGGAAAGAGTCACTGAAATGCAAGGATTTCTACTATACTGCATGTTTAAACAAGTCAGAGTTTCTTTATCTGATGTCATCATTCAAACCATGGGAACATGTTTAAAGCAATCAAGGACACTTCCTTATGCTGCCCCACTCACTACCATTTTTAGGAAAGTTGGAGTGTCGTTTGAGAATGAGAAGAAAATTACCATTCCCAAAGGGAATAGGTATTCTCTTGGCTATATTCAAAAGTTCATGGGATTCAAAATTGTGAATGGAAAGGCAGTGAGGGTTCTGCCTAGTCAGAGGTAAAAAGAGGCACCATAAATTTCTGACCAAGCTAATAGAGCTGACGAGCCCAGGGGAAACACGCTAGACACTAAAGTTCCCTGTGAAGAACAACAACTAACTTCTACGGACCAAGCTCCTATGGAAAGAGTCCAGTTCCTTTCAGCTGACTCAAGAGCAGTTATGATAATTCATGGTCCATTTCAAGAACCTTCTGCTAGAAGAGAAGCTGTTTCACAGGAGCCCACCATTTTTACTGAGGCAAATATCCCCTCTAAAATGAGGGCTGAAGAGTTTCCAGCTGCAAGAGGAGAACCATCTACTCCTACTAGGGAAGATACATCTGGTATCAACCCTACTCTACTGAAGTTCTTATCAGTCCAGTTCCGAAATGTAAACTCTTCCCTCATGGAATTGACCTCCAACGTAGCATACATGAATAAAAAACTGGACATGAAAATCTGTCATCTTGAGCAGAAAGTATATAGTAGATGGGATAAGTTTAAACATGATAAACTGATGTTAGACAAGAAATTGCACAAATTTATGGACTCCATACTTCTCGTCTGTGAAAGGGCTGGGTCAGTTCTGAAAAGGCTCAAAGAAATCCTTGAAGAAAACAAGGACAAGCTCTCTGAACTGCAAAGGTACGTACACTTATGATGTTAAAGAAGAGCAATCGGGCTTGAGCTTGAAATATGCCGAACTGATTGACAAAACTACTCCCCTTCGTGAAGATGTTGCCAAATTATTTGAAAGAACTACTTTGGTTGGTGATGAAGCGCTTCATGTTGTAAGAATTCTCAAAGAACATTTTCCACCAACCGTCGAGGATATGAGGGAGGGATATTACCCTCCGCCAACAGAAGCAACTTCTTCCTATGTGCCAATTCGAGGTACTCAGCAGAAGTCTCAGGTTGACCATATCTTTGACATATTGCACAGCTGGTTTGATTATGTAATGTTCAAACTCCAAGGTTTTCAATAGTTTCTTGAACAAAAAGATCAGCTGTTTACTGACAGACTTGACTTTGTTGCTGCCAAGATCAATCAGCTTCAGCAAGCCTCTAATGACCTTGGTTTCTTGACTACACCAAGCACCTCTCGGAATACTTCTGCACCCCCTTCCTGATGCTCTCAAAGGGGGAGACTAGGACTAGGCATTTGAGGCATTTGATGCATTGTAGTACATTTTGTAGTCCATTTGTGCTAGTCATGTGTCATGCACTTCGCATTTTGGCATTTGGGTGTTAGGGTAATGTGTACATCCGACGTATTTTTCACCCTTGACGATCTCTTTTTCACCCATGGATACTAACAGAGGTTTCATTGAAAATAAATAATTGCGGGTTAAAATTTATGAAGAGTTTCTGACGGATAAATTTAAGGTCGAAAATACGTCGAAAAATTACCGACGAACCAAAAATCCGTCGAAACTTTTCGACATATTTCCGATTGATCTTTTGTCTATCTAAAAATGATTAAGTAATTTTCTACCCTTCCTATTATTTCCTTAACACAGCTTAACGAGGAACCAATCCTCAACACAGCTGACTAACAACTTGATAGAAAACAAAGGAGAACAATGAACAAAAGAAAAATAAAAGAATAGAAGATATGAACGAAACAGATGTAGGTCGATGAGCACAATGGTCTAGATTTGATCCAAAGACCAATAGAACTGAAGATGACTCCGCTGCACTCCCTTCTTCACGGGCTCTCACTCTCTTTCTCTTTTTCTTCTTCTCACGAGCACCCTTCTCTTCTCACACAACTTTCCCTCTTTTATTTTATCTTCTATAGCCCTCTCTGACGCAGCAACTTTCTTGCTTGTGGAGCACTCTCCTTCGGAGAAAGAAGATGCAATTTATATGAAACAGGGGCTCCGGAATGATCATGGATAAAAAGCCTGATTCCACCTTTTTTCCATTGGTCCATGTGGCAGTATTCTCCTATTTGCCAATGTCCCATGAGAGAGAATATACCTCTGACAGTGTAGCCTCGGATCACGTGCAAAGCCTGGCCTTCGAGTTGAGTGTGTGCCCGACACACCGAACCCGTGATTCACCCTTTCAGCCCTTTTGTCAGCCTTACTAAATATTTTACACTCTTATCATCTATTTGTCAGTTGTAAGGCCTATTTGTCACCCTTAGGTTCAATAGCCGTCGCCTTAGCCTTTTTCTAGCTATGCCTTGGCCACCGCCTTAGCCATTTGTCACCGGCAGGTGTGTATTGGTTACCACTAAAGTGGAATTTTTCGCCCTTACTGCATATTTATTACTCTTACCACATGAGCAGCCGTTGCCTTCTTTTGTCTCCATTAGCTGCTTGACTTTGACCTAGATCACTATAGCTGACTAGTCTATCCATTGACCTTTAACTTTGATTGGGTCTTCATGACTTTAGTCAACAGAAAGTTAAGCTTGGCTAGAGTATTCTTTGACTTGGTTTTACTTTGACCAGTCAACATTGCCTGTCATTGCATTGACCAAGTCCCTTCGTTGTACTTCTGATTGCTGTAGAAACTCTTGAGACACTGTTCATCTTTTTGTCCTCTTGTGAACTTGACTCCTTCTTTTAGCTCCTTCTGCTTTTCATTTGTTAGCTCTAGGATCTATTTTTCACCCTTACTAGTGTATTTGTGTACTCTGCAGATCTAGTTGTCCCCACTGATAGTGTATTTTTCACCCTTATCCATTGCCTTTGAAGTCTTCTTTGTTTCTTCTATTTCAGCATACCTTGCATTGACGCAAGAGCTTCATGCGTCGACGTTCCTTCTTAGGTTTTCACAATTTCAGTGCTGCAAGATATTTTTCAGACTTAGGCCGCTATTTGTCACTGCTATCGGGCATTTGTCAGCACTAGGCAACTATTTGTCACCCTTATACTTCTTGTGTCAGTATAGATGGTTGAATAATGGGTCGCATATTAGTGTATTGTTTAGTACATGTGTGTTGCATCTCCTTGTGTCGGTATAAATGGTTGATTGAACTTTGCTCTGGTTGCTTCTTAATTACAGAACACTTTTGGTTGTTCATATCAAAAATGGTGATTAATGTTGAAATTTCTTTATATCTTGCAAAATGCTTAAGTGACTCATAGTTGCCATCATCAAAAAAGGAGAGATTGTGATGATGTCATACTATGATTCAAAATGAGTGTGAACTCATTCTTCGGATATTGGCCGTAAAAAAATAAAAACTCATTATGAGCACTAACTTTTGATTATACTCAACAATTCGATGTATTCAAATGTGTTATGTTCATCAGGTCGATGCACCTAAGTAACAATAGAAAAAAAAAGATGGAATCAGGCCATTTTATCCATAATCATTCTGGGTGCCTTTTCTTTAAAACCGCTCTGGTTCATTCGTTCCTGTCCGGTTCAAACCGGCGTAAATTGGTTCACTCGGTTACTTAAGCCCTAATGCGTGAACGCATTGGGCATTTCACTCAACGTCTTCTAAGAAGCTATGCCACATTTCTTGTAGGCAAGTCTTCCAAGAATGTAACAACTCCTATTTACTATAGAGAAATACAAGAAATCAAGAATTACATTTTGTATCATCCACTGCTCGATGGATCACCCAATTCCGTAACAATTTGTCACCCTTACACAGTTTTGCTATTTTTCGATCTTGTCTACCTATTTGTCACCTTTAAGCACCTATTTGTTAACCTAAAAAAGATATGTGTCCGCATTGTATATCTATTTGTCACAGTTTTACTATTCTTCACCCTTGTCTACCCTATTTGTCACCCATAAATAGATATTTGTCCGCCTTGTATAGCTATTTGTCACCCTTACAATGTTTTGTTGTGTATCACCATTGTCTACCTCTTTGTCACCTTTAAATACATATTTGTCTACCTTCTATAGCTATTTGCCACCCGTACACAGTTTTGTTGTTTTTCCCCCTTGTCTACCTATTTGTCGCCCTTGAGCTGAAGGAGATCTGAAACAGGGGTATTGTATTTACTTGGGTGGAAACATTAACACCTGGAGGAGCAAAAAGCAATATGTCTGTGCAAGATCAAGTGCCGAAGCTGAATATAGAGCCATGGCACAAGCTGTAGTAGAACTATTGTGGGTAAACATTCTGTTAACCGACATAGGAGTTAGGACAGTGCTAGCCATGAAGCTCTACTGTGACAACAAGGCAACAATCAGTATTGCTAAAAACCCTATTCAACATGATCGTACAAAACACATCGAGTTTGCACGCTTCTTCCTCCTCCTGTTCTCTTGTTCCTTGTTGCAACAATAAATAAATATTTGTCAAGACATGTATGCCACAATCTGAGGTTTGAGACGTGAAATTGTTTAAGATCTTGTATTTTCAAAGGTAATGAGTTCGGCCCCAAACCGGGCTCTAATCATATTACAATCACCCTCACTAAATGTCCATGATATCTCCCTCTTCCTTGACAATTCATCAACATATTTCAGTACATAAATTGCACAGTTGAGGCTTCCAGATGCCTAGTGGGGACATTCATCGTTGAACGCAAGTTCCCATTCATCAACTCCCTCGAATGCCCCATATTCCTTCAGTAACGCCCGTACAACTACAGCCTACAAATGAAATATTTGACATTATTAAGGAATAATTAATAGATAGATTATAAATAGCTTTAATACAAATACATGGATAAGAAAAAGTACCCATTTTCTTATAGTGGCATCCTGGATGGCCATGCCTCTCACGGAATTGTATGAGACAAAGCGGCGATTCTCCGTGTCAATAGCAAATAGATGCCAGTGATGACTTGAGTGTAACACGAAGAATAAATATTTGTTCTCATGCAGTTGTGATAATTCATCATTCTCGTAGCAGCACTGCAACAATTCCATGGTTTTTTCATAGTTGGCCACTGTCTTGCTGTTGATGTGATTCACTACAATGGTGGGAAAACAAACCCACCGATGATAGAAGCTAGATTCATTGCATCTTGAGTGGAGGAGGTAGATCATGGCATCGATCACTTGCAAACAATCACGATTCTATTAGCAGTAGAAACACAAGTTCAGGATAGGGCGAGGAGTAAAATTGCACAGTTAATGAAAGAAAGTGCCGTATCATCCATCATCTAGCCGTATAATAGATCAATGACATGATGTCTTTTCAAAACCATCCCATTCGTCATGTCAAATATGGGGCCACTATATTGGACAAAAATTTTCATGGTAGTCAGAGTTAGGCGAATCAGGATATTTACAGAAACTATAAGAGGACAACTTACTCAATATCCCCTGAGGCACAATCAGTAATGAATTCATTCACAATCTTGTTATCTCTCGGCTTTAGCCTGCCATTACAAGCCCAATCACTCTGTAGGAGCTTTTTGATCGGGTCGGCTTCATCTCCCTTCTACATTTATGCCAATATGTCAATCTTAGATTCTATACTGTATGAAGTAGGATCAACGCAGACTCACCTTCTTCCCCCGTACTATTTTCTTTGCAGGCGCCCTTCGTCTCCTCACGGGCTTCTCGTCCCGTTGATGAAGGGACTGAGAAAAGACACCTGAACAACGGTCACCATGCCCATTGGTTGCCTTCATCTGAGCTTGGATATCACCTTGCACATCCTCTTCAAGGCCTGTCTCAGATAGCACATTATCATCCGTACTTTGTTCAAGGGGCCTTGGAGGTGGGACATCGGCAACAATGTTAGGTTAATTGTGACGGATACTTTCCTCAACTTTTTCAGCCCCTTGCACTTCCTCTACAGGGCCTGCCTGAGGTGGCACAACATCATCCGTGAGCTGTTCGACGAGCCTAGGAGGTGCTGCATCAGCGGTAATGTTTTCCAAACTAGGATGCATATGTTCCGCAACATTGTGAGCCCATTCCACCCTAGTCAGAAAGAAGGCCCTCATTTTCTCAAGTAGTCGCTACTGGATGTTCAATGTAGCAGCAATATCCTATAGCATAGACAAAGAGAGTGCTGATGAGGACGTCTTCTCATCATGGGGTCGGGTCATCATCTGACCACCATACACCATGCCCTTTTACTTGGCTCAAAAAGGAGCTCTTCGATAACCTGCATTTCAAACCAGATCACTTCGATTATTCATTAATGTTCAATGACAAAGAAGAAGTTTTTAGTACTCATAATACCTATTGACATCGCAGGGATCCAATGGAGAATTTTAATTTGCTATCTACAAATGGCCCCCACCAAAATAGTCAGGGAAATGACACCTGCCTTAGTGGCCGTCGCACCCGCGTGTGCTCAGAAAACCAGACCTGTAATATGAAATACATCAAGCTATTTTACAATGCAGTAGAATTAATGATTGACACATTATTACACAACAAAAATAAAAAAACTTATAGCAAGTGCAACAGAATAACCAAATATAAATGTATAGGCCTGGGATGCATCCCCGACTCTTCTCTTAGCACGGCCAATTATAGCTGACCTTTATTTCTGGATCGCTGACACTAATTGCTCAAACTTGTGCATCGCTAACTGTTGCACGGCAGTTGCCCAATTGTAATCTGAAACTCTCTCAATGTCATCTAAGCATGACAGCATCTGTTGTGGACAAGAATGCATCGATTGTGGGCAAAGGAAAGTGGACAATAGGAGTACAATCCACAGCCAAACAGTGTCGGCCACATCCTACTCTTCATCGGACCGAACAATTTGCTGGATGAGAGAGCACACTTTCTTCCAGTGAAATATTGTTGCAAACCCAAATCGATGATGCAACTTGGACTTCTGTTTTAAGGATCCATAATGTTGAACCGGCTGACCGGAGCAAGGTAATCCTAATATTATGGCCACATTTTCCACAGTGAATGTGACCTCCTTGCTACCCATACGGAAGTAATTTCCTCCACTATGGGCGCAAATTATCTCCTCCAATATTGTCAGGGTGAAGGTGACGGGAGAAGCATTGTCAACATATGGACCAAAGGGTGTGGTCCTCATCAATGACTTGTGACATTCCCAAAATGCCATCCGATCCCTATCCTTCATGTAAATGTCCATACAATACCGGGCCGAGATGACCTTTGTGTTCATTAGATTCAAAAAATTGTTTAAACAAGAATTTCAATTAATTGACTGATCAAGAAATACAAAAATTATTAAGATTAAGACAAGGGTGACAAATGTATAAACAAGGGAGTTTAGGTGTGGCAAATAGGTGCTTAAGGGTGACAAATGTCTGAAATTCGGTGACATGTAGGTCTTTAAGAGTGACAATTAGCTAGATAAGGGTGACAAATAACATGATAGGGTGACATAAAAAGCAGAGGTGACAAATGTATGAACAAGGGTGCCAACTTGGTGTTTAAGGGTGATAAACAGGGGTATAAGAGTGACAGATAGGTGGATAGTATAAGGGTGAAAAATAAAGGGACATGCTGACAATGCTAATGGGTGACAAAATCTATAGAATTACTACTATTTACTAATTTTATTGAATTAATTTATAATACTTTATTTAAACTAATTTTAAGTTAAGTTAGTTTAAGTAATATATTATTGTACTTTCTTAATATATTAATTAATAATATTTTAATTACTATTATTTTTTTATGGTAATTTAATTCTAAATTTTGAATTAATTTTTATTAGATATATGTTAATTTTAAATATTTTAAGATCTTAATATTTTTATATTATTTCATTTAATATATTATATAATTTTATTAAGTAGGTGGATAATTGTGGCAACCCATGGGATGACAAAACGTTTCAACAAGTGTCACAAATAGATGTTTAAAGATGACAAATAAATCTTTAAGGATGACACGTAGCTATGTAAGGTTGACAAATAACGGGACGGTGAGACAACGCTACAGGGGTGACAAATTGTTGGGTTCGTTGCGCTCCCTCATTGTCTTTTGTGATAGTTTTGATGATAACAAAATATTGTGTGTAAGTTTTATGAAAATGTCCCTTGGCTCTTGCATATCATGGATGTGGTTCTTGCATATTTATCATGGGACATTTGAGGTGTTCTAGGTCGTACCCTGTTTTACATGAACATTGACCTATTTGAGTTGAATGAGATACATGTACTGTGCTTGGTTGCCTTCTGTTAAAAAAGATCATCATATTTCTTGGACCCATGTAAAATCATGCATTTATGTTGAACATTGTTCATTGCATATTGCTCGTGGGAGTTTTGAGAAGTTTGAGTCCTAACATGCCTCACATGGTTATTGATGTATTTGGGTTGAATAAGTCTCATACATATCAAATACATGTCTAAATGTCTCAACTCCTAATTGAGGTTTCGGTACTTTGAAAATGCTTTCATGAATACATTTCTAGTGGTATCGTAGAATCAAAGAGTCTCATGTTTTTTCCTTTGGGGTGGCAAGACACTTAGTCCCTTGACATAATCATTTATTGGATTGTGGTGAAAAGGATGCCAATATCTTGTTTCATTGAGTGGCAATTTGCTTTTAATTTTAGTGAGGAACTTGGTGAATCTTGGGTGAAAGGCTCTCTTATAGTGCTTGATGGATGGTTCAATGTATTTGACCTTTGAATGAGGGAAAGTGTATTTTTAGTGGCCTTCAATTGTATTTAATGCATCCTCTTCAAAGAGCTCTTTATGGTCCTTCATCGTTGTGCAAACTAATTAGCTTAATTGGTGTTGGAGGTGGTTTTTTTTTCATGCATGAATTATTTCTGAAATGAAAGCTTGTGTGGCTTTTGATATGCGCAGCGTAGAGTGATATAGAAGGGGGGGATGAATAGATCACTCCCTAAAATTAAATTCTCAGCGGTAAATCACAACTTCTGTTTCTCAACCCTTCAGATACAGCGAAAGCAATAGCTAAGGTAGACAATAACCAAGACAGAAGAAAGAAGTGAGATCGAGAGAGCTGTTCACAGTGAAACAAAATGCCAAACATAAGGAGAGCAACACAACGATAACAGGCAAACCACAGAAGAGGCAGGGAGTTTTTAAGGTGGTTCGATTGCAGTCCACAATCTACATCCACCCCTCACTCCAAACCAGAGTGAGGCTTCCACTAGCGAAGGCTAGAATAGCAGACTCAGTCTGCAAACATATGCTGCCGAACAGCTTGACAAACCAAGGGAAACAAATCCCTCAACCCAAGCTCTGCAACCCACGGAAGCTTGACACCTGGACCTGGTTCCCGCAAGACCAGAACCGGAGACGAATCTCCCTTCCTCCAAATAGGAGGGAACCTGCTAGTGACAGCCCGTCACTGGCAAACCAGAGATCACAGATCTCTCTTCCTCTGAAGCCCAGAGGGAAACCGGAGAATCTCTCCCTTCCTCCGAACACTGGAGGGTAACAGGATGGAATAAGAAAGATGAAGTGAAAAATAGAAAAATAAGACATTCGATGAAGACAATCGTTTCTGAAAACCAAGAACAATGTAGCTTCCAAAGAAGCAGATCTTCACAGTCACAGACTCTTCTCTCTCTCTCAAATACTTTTCTATCATATCAATTCTCTCAAATTCTTCCCTCTGTCTTCTCTCAGGAATGTGGAGGCTCTCTCTATTCTTCTTCTACTCAGGCACTAATTCTTCTCAGCTTTTCTCCAGTTCAGGTTCTTTTGATCGCAGAGGACATCCTTTTATATGGCTTTCGACCTGAATTCCATGACTTCACTCGTGTGGTGTGAGTAGGACTCGTGCCCTCCTTTTCCAGAGAAATCTCGGATCACGTGCCAGGCACCAACCTCGGATCACGTGCCCAATCATCAGTCTGAATCATCTGCAGGAAGAGAAGAAAGGGATGCAACAAGTTAGTTCATGTTTTGAACTAGGCGTGTACAGACTTTAGATGCAGCATATAGGCAAGTACGTACAATGTGAGAATGTGTAGACTTTGAATGCCTGCATGCGACCTCAATGTACAGACTTGCGGGATGCAATGTAGTATGCACATTGAAAATGGATGCACTTAGATGCCGTCAATAAGACGATGTACAGACTTGACAAATGATGCATGAATATAACAGAAAGGAATGTGTAGACTTTTGTGTGCATGCATGCTGCAAGGCAACGTATAGACACTGGTTGTGTAGACTTGCATATGCATGGAGGAATGTATGGACTTGCTATGTCGTGTGGCGTGCAACTAGACAATGTTCAGACTTGTGAGAAGATGCACAAACATTTCAGCAGATACTGTATAGACTTGGAACAAAAGTATGCACGACGTAAAACGATGTACAGACTATGTGAATGCATGAAGAACATGGGATATACATACTTAATAGCCTGCAGTTGTGTACAGACTTGACCGATGCATAGACATCAGAGAATGTGCAGACTTTGACGTTTACGTGCGTGAGAAAATAAAGTACATACTTGCTGTAATGAACGATGCCCAAATGCATAGTGTATGGACTTGCGTGAATGCACCAGCAATGTATAGACTTCAATGCAAAGGCTGGAGTTAAGCAAACAATGTATAGACTTCAATGCAAAGGCTGGAGTTAAGCAAACAATGTATAGACTTCAAAGTATGCGCAATGCAAAGGCTGTACAGACTTCAATGTAAAGACTTTGAACGTGTGTGCTGGCAATGTATAGACTTGATCTGAAGGATTGCACAGCCATTGGAATGTACAGACTTTGAACGTGTGTGCTGGCAATGTATAGACTTGATCTGAAGGATTGCATAGCCATTGGAATGTACAGACTTTGAAAGCGTGCATAGACTTTGATGCCCAAATGTAATGTATGGACTTGTGTGTGCAGGGCAGACAATGTATAGACTTGCAACCTAGATAATGTACAGACTTGCAGTGCATACAGGGCAGACAGTGTATAGACTTGCAATGAGTGAGACGCTGAATGAGACAGTCGGATGTACAGACTTGGCTAATGCATGAAGCACATGATGCAACAATGTATAGACTTGACGCAGCATCAAAGTAACCATGTGCAGACTTTGTGTAGTCTACAAGCAATGTGTAGACTTGCACATATGCATGAACAGCATTGTCCTAAATGATCAAGCATGAATTGATCTAGAGATAAAAATAGATTGATTTATAGTGTGAGACATTATCAAAACCGTAGGGATGCAACAATCTCCCCCTTTTTGGTGATGGAAACACTATGAATCAAGCAATATCAAGGCTTAAAAAGAAATTACAGCAGCTTTAATAATCAAAGCAAATTCAAAGCAAGCGCATGCAGACAAATTAAACACTGCTGCTGAAACTCTTCTTTCTCCAAAACCAGTCCCCCACAACTCACTCTCAGATATTGCCATGACAAACTATTCTCCCCCATAGCTCATGAACAATTCTCCCCCAAAACTCATGACAACTCATGACCTACTGATATTGCAAAACCTCACAGCTCATGAACAATTCTCCCCCAAAACACATGACAACTCATGACCTACTGATATTGTAAAACCTCTCTCCCCCTTTGACATCATCAAAAGGAAATGAAGGATATATGAAAGTGCTGGAGACATGCGGAAGAAGTACAGTAACAGCTTAGTGTAGAAAGACACGAGCAAGTCTTAAGAGAATAAGTGAGGTGCTAAACTCAAGTGAAGATTCTTGAACTCCAGTAAATAATAGAGAGCTAGAATGAGAGAAAAGTTTATCAACATACATAGTATATGATTTAGAACAGGGGTGAACAAGTATGGCATGACATAGCTGAACAAGTAACTATCCCAGAAGATAACAAGAGACAAAGTCAGAGAAAGTGTTCTCAAGGTATTGAGGACAAGCAATCCATTAAAGTGTATAACGGCAAGGGATTTTGAGTTAATTTTCAAGAAGACCAGTGAGCAAGTTGGTAATTCACTCTTTTGACATTAGGGAGACACCTTGATTAGAGGCCTGAATCCCCAGTTACTCAGTGTGAGTACCTCATTACCTACCTTTTTTTTTGGGAACAGAGTTAGTAACTGTGGCTTTTGACATGAGGAAACACCTTGATTAGAGGCCAGAGTCCCCAGTTACTCACCAGCAAGCCACCATTGCTCTGTGATGGTCAGAAAATTAATGTCATTTCTTTTCATTTTTTTTTGTTAAGCATTTGACACCTCATGACATAGGAAAAACTTCATTTCATTGATGAAGCTCCCAGTTTCTCAGTGACCAAATCAAGACCTTTGTTGATTCAGTTTTTCCCTTGTGTTGAGAAGATGGAATGATTGAAGACAATACCCGAAGGACTATTTCTTGAAGTGAATCTTGAAGTCTAGATTTCAAGTTGTTTTGGTCAGATATCAAGACATACAGGTTTTGGCCTGAACAGGAATCACTAATAATGTAGGAAGATATACTTTATACAATTAATCCAGATCTCTGATAGACTACCAGAGGAAAGATTCTAGCTGGACTTTAGTATCACAGACTTATAGACTTAAGAGATGAGTGAGATTCTACTGTCTGAGAGAACCACACTTGTTCAGTCATGAGAACCAGCAATGACACACATCTGGTCAGTCTTTTTGAATCAGTCAAAGAACTCCCCCTCTCACAGCTCAACCAGCTCCCCCTTAACCATAGCAATACAGAAAGCTAACCATCAGACACACAGAACTCCCCCTCACAAAAGGAACAGACTTCACAATTAAGACACCTTGAATAAGCCTAATTCTCTTCTCAGTGTAGTGAATTTTTCATTGTCCAGAGGTTTGGTGAAGATGTCAGCAATCTGATTAGCAGTGCCTACATGAATCAGTTCAAAGTTGTTCTTAGAGACCTCATCTCTTATGAAATGATGCCTTATCTCTATGTGTTTGGTACGGGAATGCAAAACAGGATTCTTGGCAAGATTGATGGCACTGGTATTATCACAATAGATAGGTGTGCACCCCAGGTCTACTTGGTAGTCCTGAAGCTGGTGTTTAATCCAAATGACTTGTGTACCACAACTCCCTGCAGCTACATATTTAGCCTCTGCAGTGGAGAGGGCCACAGAATGTTGTTTCTTGGAGCCCCAAGACACTAAACACCCACCCAAAAATTCACAGTGACCACTAGTGCTTTTCCTGTCTAGTTTACACCCTGTATAATCTGCATCAGTGTATGCAACTAAATCAAGTGTGTGTGAAGCAGGAAACTATAGACCAAGAGAGTGTGTAGCAGACAAATATCTGAAAATTCTTTTCACTGCAGCTAAATGTAATTCAGTGGGTCTAGACTGATACCTTGCACACATACCTACATTGAACTGTATATCAGGTCTAGAGGCTATCAAGTAAAGTAGAGATACAAGCATACCTCGATAGAGCTTGGCATCTACCTCTTTACCTGTCTCATCTGCATCCAGTGAGGTATTGGTACCCATGGGTGTTGTAATGTGCTTCAGGTTATTCATACCAAACCTCTTGAATAGTTTCATTGTGTATTTGGTCTGGTTGATGAAGCATCCATCCTATAACTGTTATACCTGCAAGTCAAGAAAGTACTTCAGTTCACCGACCAAACTCATCTCAAATTCAGCAGACATCATTTTAGAGAATTCATCACATAGTTCATAGCTAGTTGATCCAAACACAATGTCATCTACATATACCTAAACTATGATGAGATCTTTATTTGTACCCTTGGCAAATAAAGTTTGATCAACCTTACCTCTGTTGTAGCCCTTGCTGATCAGAAATTCAGTCAGTCTTTCATACCATGCTCGAGGAGCTTGCTTTAGACCATACATGGCTTTGTTTAACCTGAAAACTTGGTTAGGTTGAGGAGAGAATTGAAATCCATGGGGTTGTTCAGCAAAAACCTCTTCCTTGATGACTCCATTTAAGAAGGCACTTTTAACATCCATTTGTTGGAGTTTTATATTCTTGAAACATGCAAAAGCTAGCAATATTCTTATTGCTTCCATCCTAGCAACAGGTGCATAGGATTCATCGAAGTCAACACCAAATTCCTGACAGTATCCCTTGGCTACTAGTCTGGCCTTAGTCCTAGAAATGATTCCATCTTCATTCATTTTATTTTTAAACACCCACTTAGTTCCTATGATATTAACACTTTTTGGTCTTGGAACAAGCTCCCAGACATTATTTCTTTCGAACTGACCTAATTCCTCACACATAGCATTGATCCAAGATTGATCAGCCAAGGCCTCTTCTACTGATTTGGGTTCAATTTGTGAGACCAAAGCAATTAGGTCTTGATTATTAACATTCCTAAAATGAGACCTAGTCCGAAGAGGATCTTCAGGGTTGCCTATGACATTATCTATCGGATGATCTTTAAGAAATCTAACATTTATTGAAGACTCACCTGTTTCTTCTGGCCCTTCCTGGTTGGGAGGATTTGATGTTCCACTCGGCTGAGTCTTCTCTTCTTCTTGGTCTTCTAGGAATTCCCCATCGTGATTGGAATCCCTGTCAATATTTTCAATGTTAGTAACACCTTTCTTTTCACTAAAAATGATGTGTGGAGACTCTTCAACTTTCTGGTCTGTTATGTTAAAGACCCTATAAGCCCTTGACACTTCGGAATATCCTAAAAATATTCCAGGGAGCTTTTAGCTTCAAACTTATCTAAGTCTTTCTTGTCATTATTATGAATAAAGCATTTAGCTCCAAAATTTTTGAAATGAACCAAGTTTGGTTTCTTACCTTTTAGTAGCTCATAGGGTGTTTTCTTGTGAATAGGTCTTACCATGGCCCTGTTGATTATATAAGTTGCTGTATTGGCCGCCTCTGCCCAGAATTTCCTTGGTAATTGACTCTCAATCAGCATGGTTCAGGCCATCTCCACAACAGTTCTATTTCTTCTCTCCATAATTCCATTCTGTTTAGGTGTCCTGGGAGAAGACAACATGTGTATTAGTCCCTCTCTTTCACAAAGATCAGAAAACATGGAATTTTCAAACTCACCTCCATGGTCAGATTGAATTGAACAAATCTTGTATTTTCCTTCTTGTTTGACCTTATTGAAAAAATGATTAAACTTTTGAAAAACATCGCTTTTATTGGCTAAGAAAAAGATCCATGAAAATCTAGAGTGGTCATCAATGATCACATAGCCAAACCTATTCCCATTAAGACTCTGAGTCCTAGTAGGACCAAAGAGGTCCATATGGAGAAGTTCCATTGGTCTAGAGGACAATGGCTCAGATCTTAGCTTGAAAGAATTCCTGGTCTGTTTGCCTAGAGCATAGGCATCACAGGATTTTGAAATAGAATTGAACTTGATTCTAGGCATGCCTCTAACTAAATCATGCTTGACCAATTTATTTAAAGTAGAGAAACTAGCATGGCCTAGACGTCTATGCCATTCAAAAGCATCATTTTCAGAATTAGCAGATAAACAAAGATTAGGTTCAGATTCAACATCCAAATCTATCATGTAGACATTATTAGTCCTATTGGCTACAAATTTAACCACATCGGAATTTATTTCAAAAATTTTGCATGAGTCATCATCAAACACAACCATGTGACCCTTGTCACATAATTGACTAATGCTAATCATGTTGTGTTGAAGACCTTCCACAAGTAGAACTTTTTCTATGGAGTTTGTGGAAGACTTACCTACTGTGCCAACTCCAATGATCTTACCTCTGTTCTTTCCTCCAAATTTGACCAGACCCCCTACCTTCATCTCTATCTTGCTGAACTTGGATCGGTCTCCTGTCATATGCTTGGAGCAGCCACTGTCGAGGTACCACTTGTTGTCTTCAGCTGCCAGGCCGACCTACACAATCAAAATTAAGCAGAGTGATTTGGAACCCAAGATGAGTTGGGTCCAAAGACGTTATTCAAATCTCTAAGCAGATGTTTAGGAATCCAGATTTGCTTCAACATGGTTTTCTATGGCACCTTTACTTCGAGTTTATTGAAATTATAAACGGGGTTATGTCAAGCTGGTCTGGAGAAGTAAATTCTATTCCAGTCATTGGGCTTCCCATTCTTGGGATACATCCTGTGAGCTTGTTGATTAACAGATTTTTGAGGATTATAGTTATGTCTCCAGTACATCCTGTTTGGACCCATCTGAGTGTAGTAATTTCAGCTTTTATTCTGATCCACTTGCTTGGTCCATCTACCATTTATGTTCTGGTGAGTGGGCTTAGTGAAGTTCTTCACAAAATTCATTCCCATTTTAAATGATCGACCAGCACTGTTTGTTAAATTTTCTTTCGGATGTTGAGCTTCTTGACTGCTATTTGAGCTGGATGGTGTGTCTAGCTTCTCTTTTCCCTTCTCTGGGCAGAAGGTGGTGGTTTTGAATTGAAAGGGTCTCTTGTTAGTTGGGTCATAGCCTAGACCCTCCCTATTGAAGTTAACCCTTGTCCCTAGTATAGCATCCAGACTTGTTTTTCCTTGGACAAATTTTTCCAAAACCTTCTGTTTGTCTTCCAGCTCTTTTTGAAGAGACTCAGAATTTTTTAGAAGTTCAGTGTTCACTTTCTTAACAGCTTCATATTTTTTTGAGTTCACTCTATTTTCATTCAGGCTTTCTTCAATTTTGATTTTGAGTTCATTGAGCTGGGTGTGACTCTCCTGGTTTTCTCCCTTGAGCTTTTCATTTTCTTTTCTTAGGGAAGTCATTTCTTCTAGTTCTTCTTTTAGTTTCTGATTTTCCTCACAGACTTGGGTTTGTTCTTCAACATTGGTATTGAATTTTCTCTTCAGAACCCTATGCTCTTTACTAAGTGAATTGAACTTATCTAATAGTTCTGCATATGCGTCTTCTCAGTCATCAATAGAAAAATTTTCAAAGACATTTGTTACCTCCTCTTAACTATTTGCCATTAGGCAAATTCCTTCTTCATACTCCTCTGAGGAAGTGTCTTCGGGATCTTCTTCCTCATCGCTCCACGTGTAGACCATTACCTGTGGCTTCTTCTTTTTCTACATCTTTGAGCTCTTCTTCGGAAAGTAGGGACCCTTCTTCTGGAGATCTGGGCAGTCCCCTTTCATGTGTCCCTGATTGTTGCAATGAAAACAAGTCATTCTCTTAGTATTTCTGTCCTTATTATTGCTAGATTCAACGTTCTTACTAAAGGAGTATGGCTTCTTCCTCCTAAAGGTCTTCCCCTTAGTCCTTAAAAAATTTCTGAACTGTCGAGTGAGCATTGCCTGCTCCTCCTGGTCGAGATCGGAAAAACCATCGGACCTGGAGCTACTGCTACTGCTCCCGCTGCTGCTACCCTTGTTGCGGGATGCCTTAAGAGTAATATTCTTGCCCTTCCTGTCACTTCCTTCACCACCTCTTTTAAAGTTCATCTCATAGGTCATGAGGGATTCTATGAGTCCATTCACTGTCAAAGTCGTCAGATCCTTTGACTCTTCTATCACGATGGCCTTTGTGTGCCATGCTGGGGTTAGAGATCTAAGAATCTTCTTGACAACATCTGCCTCAGCTAACTCTTTCCCTAGCCCCTTAAGAGTGTTCGTGATCAAGGTCAACCTGACATACATTTCAGTGATGGTCTCCTCTGGTTTCATCTTAAACAATTCATACTTAGAGGTGAAGAGATTTACCTTCATGGCTCTCACTTGTGCTGTACCTTCGTAGATTAGTTCCAGCTCATCCCACATTCACTTGGCCGTCCTATAGGCTGATATGCGGGCGTATTCGTCTGGGTGTACAGCACACTTGATGATGTTCAGGGCCGTCCAGTTAAGTGAAGATAACTTGACATGATCATCTGTCCATGCGTCCTCATTCGGTGGTAGATCATACGGCCCTGTAGTGATTACCCTCCACAGCTTGTGGCTCTATGCCCTGATGAACACCTCCATCCTGTTTTTCCAGAACAGATAATTATTACCATCAAAGAATGGAGGACGACTAATGTATGGACTTGTGTGTACAGGGAAGACAATGTATAGACTTGCAACCTAGACAATGCACAGACTTACATTGCGTGCAGGGCAGACAGTGTACAGACTTGCAATGCGTGAGACGCTGAATGAGACAGTCGGATGTACAAACTTGGCTAATGCATGAAGCACATGATGCAATAATGTATAGACTTGACGCAGCATCAAAGTAACCATGTGCAGACTTTGTGTAGTCTACAAGCAATGTGTAGACTTGCACATATGCATGAACATCATTGTCCTAAATGATCAAGCATGAATTGATCTAGAGATAAAAACAGATTGATTTATAGTGTGAGACATCATCAAAACCGTAGGGATGCAAAAACTTTTTGGAGTAAAAGTCTTCCATTCAAAGTTGCATGTGGATGAATTGCAAAAGCTCAATATGCAAGTTAAGAGATCTATTCTCATGACACAAATCTATGGTAGGTGCTCTTTTCACTTGGATTGATTAAGTATCGGGATGAATAGTTGTGGGGACAAAGTGGAGGTTTGAGTTTGCTCTCAATTCTTTTAATTCATATTAGCTTGATTAAATTGCATTTGAAATATGAACTTGTGAAAAATGTTCTTTGAAAATGTGTGACTCAATTGTCCATATAGCTGCACTGTAAACATACTAATGTGCAAGTTCATCAAGGTTGAAATGCATTGAAGAGGTGGAATTGTGTGGAGAATGCATTCAAGTTGGGTTCTTCATTTGCATGGATCAAAGCATAACATGAAATTGATTTTCTAAAGGTGCAGGTTCACTTATGTCTAGAAATCTCTGAAATCATGGTAAGAATCTTCTTATGATGGATTTCCATGTGGGGAGATTAGGCTTAGTTTATGCTTCATGGCTTTGGGGTTAATTGGCTGCCAAATTGTCAATTTGATAATTGTAGTTCATATTGCATCATGCTCATGTTGATTTCTATTCTTTTATGCAAGATCTGATTGGATTAGGTGTTTCTTTACCAAGTGCTTTATGCATGTTCTTGAGGAGGTTCTTGAGTTGAAAATATGAATAAAACATTTATGTGCCTCATACTAATTGTAGCGACCCGGATCCTGGATGCCAGATGTACCCGGTAGGACTACCGAATGCACGTGATACCACATGCAACCCGCGAGGCCTCCCAAGAGCGGGAAAGCTCCGAAGGGAAAGAGGCGTGTGTAGAGTACATTGAAGCCACAGAGATAGTACAGTAAGCAATTAAATTTCATTAGATCGGTTTGCTAAAGTAGCAGAAATAAAATTACTTTTTAATTAACAGTTTCAATTTAACAATTATGCACAAGAGTCCAGCCAAAGAAAGGCAAGTACAGGCCACAGGAAAAGAACGTACACTGAGGTCGGGAGAAACCCAACGCAGGCACCACTGGCAGCTACGAACACGCCACGCCAGGAAGCACGAACAGAGACGACGCCCACCTGAAAAGCAGGGGTGAGTCTCCAAACAGAGGCTCAATAGGGGTCACGCGAATCCCCACTGAAAAACGCGCAGAACACAGAACGGAAGCAACAGAAACCGTAAGTGTAGCAAAGCAGGAAAAGCTACACTACAAAGCTGTAAAACTACTATAGAAAGCAGCAAACAAAGAGACAGGGTGCAGGAGTAGGGAACAACTAGGAACAGGGGGAGGAAGCCGTACCAAACAAGCGGCTGCCGAACTAACCTCAGCACCCCAAAATACTCCAAGCAAGACTAACGGAGAGGTCAATCCCGAACTCGCATGGTTGGGCCTTACCATTCCGCCATCCAGAAAGCAAGCCAAACAACAGACAAAGCCTAGAAGAGAACCTTGACAGACGACACAAAGGCGACAGCCTACACGACTGGATCATCGTGCACGCAACCCCAAGCACATCTTGGACACAGCCAAGAATGGACAGACATAGCCAGGGGAGCAGATCTTGGATGAGGCCAAGACTAGCTGACTTGGAAAAGGGAACACAGACTCCGAGAAACGCGAGAGTCAGGAACCAAGTGATAGGAGCACCCTCCCACTAGAGGAACAGCCAGATGCGTCCACTGACGTCTTACACTGCGCCACAAGTGTCACGTCTACAAGCTCGTCCAGAGGACGATGGAGACTGGACACACCAAGAACCAGGTCCAAGGAACAACAGTCCCAAGGAAGAACGGCAACTATGGACATAGGACCGCAATACCACAACTGCGAGTGACTAGTCAGGGTCACGCCCGTCGGTGCAAGTCCTCAGCCCCTAACCACGTGTGCACACACTGACCACTACCTAGGTCAGGCCTCTAGCTAGTATTCCCCTCGGTAGGACGCTACCGTTGGCCGGGGCCCACGGAACTAGCTTAAGAACCGTATAACGGGAAATAACCCTCCACCACTCCCGGTGGGTCGGCACTCAAAGACCTAGGGCTACGACGAGTGGAGGCTCACAAGGCACGAACTCTGAAACACATGCGCTAAAGCACAGACAGTCAAAGAAAGCCCTGTCTTGCGCACTACGAAGCACCAAGGTAGCTAACCAACTGCCAACAGACTCGGGACCAGGCAATTAGACCTACCACGTAACGATCCTTGAGTAGAACGACTCAGAGGCAAGATCGTCACACTCAGCGGAACAAGCCACCAATCGGTCTAATCCTAAGTTAGGATAAAACAACGCTCCATAGAAAATGACTCACAGAGATCTAAGGGAATATCGAAGACCCTCAGACACACCTAGACACATAAACCGAGGTAAGGCAACACCTCGAGGCATCCGGAACCAGAGTCTCGAACTAGACGGAACCGTCGAGACACACACACACGGCTACCTGTCAACCACCGGGTCACACCGGGTTGACCGGAACCGAACAAAGGCACACTAAAGTAGGATACAGAATCCTACCTCAAACAATAAGACTCTTGGCTACCTTACAACGTAGTCCTAGCCCTCATAGGACATCAGGAGACATCCACGGGAAGACGGGCAGACCACAAGGTCAAGCCAAGACAAGTAGAAACCGAAACAACGGAAATCAGAGCACAGGCATGTAATGCACCACCCTTAGACCATTACATGAACGTGACGGTCTAAGCCTAGGCTGTTACACGAGCCTGACGCACCAGGGCAGGCGCGTCAGAGCCAACACGCTCGAAACCACAACACGAACAGCGTAACGCGCCAGGGTAGGCGCGTTACAGCGGCCTAACGCATGACAACAGACGCGTTACGCCACCCTAACGCACGGGAGCAGACGCGTCAGGGTCAACAGACCCGAGACAAAAATGGTAACTCGAGCCACGTAACGCGCTAGACCAGGCGCGTCACGCAGCCTAACGCAGCAAAGCAGGCGCGTCAGGACCAACAGGCTCAAGTCAAGAAACAACTGGCCAACAGGCATGTAACGGTCCCGATCGGACGCGTTACAGACGCCTAACGCATGGGGGCGTGGCCGTTAGAGCCAACGACACAGCCACCCACACTCAGCCAAAACAACACGTAACGGCCTGGGGTAGGCGCGTTACACTGCTGTGACGTACGGGGACACCACCGTTAGAGGAACCGACTCAAGCGGTCAAAGCTGGTCAAACGGAACGTAACGGCCTGGCTCAGGCGCGTTACACACACCTGACGCACTAGGGCAGGCGCATCAAGGGAACCGACTTAACCAAACTACTAAATGACAAAATAAGCGTAACGCGTCACACCGGACGCGTCAGGAGGCTGTGACGCGCCACCCCTGGGCAGTCACACTCCCAAAACCCCGAAGAACAAAAACCACCCAGGCGCTGTGACGGTCTATCGTGGGGCCGTCAGAGACCTCTAGCGGTCACTGAAACGGCCACCACACCAATCACGGCGGGAAAAGAGAGGGTTGGCCAAACCGACCCGTTCCACGCCCCATTCACCCCTAAGCGCAGGGGAAACAACCCTCGACGATGGAAAACCACATAAGGAGGCTAAAAAGCCCACATGCAAGCACACAAACACAAGATCGGGGCGATTCTAACGAATCCACCCTAAACGAGTCAACGAGGTTCCCGGACTTCTATCGGCCTCGAATGACCACCGATCGACACGAAACTAGCTTGGACGGGATCCAGACATCCCAACGGTCAATTCAACACTAACAATACCGCAAATGGTTGCTGTTTTCTGGCGAACCCTACAAAACTCGAAAATCATGGTTTAGGCTAAACAAGCCCAAACTCGGCCGTTTTCGCGCCAAACGATGTACAATGGCAGGGAAAACGAGCAGGAGGAAGTGAGGAACCATCACCCTACGTCCAACGAAGAAACCGTGCCCCAAAGGGACTAAACAGCGCCGAAAACCACGCCGCCAGCTCAAACTTCGGCTTTGAATCCACCGTTCAGGATCGCGCCAAAACCAATCCGATCTTCGCTCCGTTACGTGCCTCAGCAGCTCCCCGGCGTCGCCACCTCGCCCACAATCGCCTCCGTCTGTAGCCGGAGCCGAGAGGGTGAGAGAACGAGAGAGAATGGGAGAGAGAGGAGAGAGCGCGAGAGTGAGGAGAGAGAGAAGGGGGGTTAATAAAAAGAAATTAGAAAATATTTCTAATTTCTGAAAATCTGATAATTAACCCGAAAATGGACTAATTCAAAAAAATACGTAAAAATAGTCAAAACGACCGGCTCGAAGAGTACATCATCGCTGCAGCATCCGCGAGTCGAGGAACTGACAAACAAACTCACCGTAGGGTTCCGTAACTAGTACGAGAGAAAAACTCACATGGCTCGTAAAACTCAACTCAGAAGCCACAAAAGCGAACCGAAACTCAACGAAACAGATCCGAAAGATCCAATAAAGATCTAACAAAGATCCAGGGTATTACACTAATGCCTTCATAATCATATTTCATGTCCTTTGGGTGTTGGACTTAAAACTAGTTACATATGTTAATGCATGATCCAAATATTTTAATTCATGATTGGTTACATTGGGTTGCATGTATAGGTCTTTAGGAATGCATTAAATATCATTTCATAAGGTCTCAAGGTCAATGGCTCGACCCCCCCACTCAATGGGTCGACCCTTGGGCAAGAAAAAGCCTAAACAGAATGCTGTCTGAAAGTGGGTCGACCCCCCTCACAAAGTGGGTCGACCCCTGTAAAAAATTCTGCAAAAAATAGCTTCTGGACAGAAATGGGTCGACCCCCCCTGGCAGATGGGTCGACCCCCCTATTTTCGCTGGTCCATGCGAGAAAATCGTGGGCCATCGGAACCCTATCAAATGGACTCCTTTTGGGCTGAAAATTTACCCACATGCCCTTGGGTTACTAATGAACATATACGGGTGTTATTAACACACTTTGTGAGGGTTATATGGGTCTTTTGGTGCCTCTTATAAATACATATATGTGACCTCCGAAATTTAGAGAGGAACTCTAATGTGCTAACATTTCTCTTTGTCTTGTAGGAAAAGAAAGAGGGAAAGGAGAGGAGCTGGAGAAGAACATGGATATCATCTACATCCAGGAGGAGTTTGCGATCGTGATTGAAGGAAGAAAGGAGCGGAACGTAAAGAGGAACGCATAGACGTTCTTATTGTCAACATCCGGCTACCCTCCGACTTGGGGCTTAGAGAAGATCTTTTAAAACCTCTCTTTAGTCATGGGGGTTCATTGTTGCATCTTGTTTGCATCTACTTGAGTCATCTATTTTCAATTTACAAGGGTTTCCATCCTTTTAGCTGAGCATAGATAAATATTTTGGGTGTTCATTGTATATCCTTTTATTTTATCAAACTTGGAATATCATAGTGTGTGGGTGGAGCTACGTCTCTATGTGTTGGGTTTTATTGTGGGGAAAGTTTCCCTGTGGTTGGTTATGTGTTGTCGGAGCTACGTCTCCGTGTGGATTTAGTGTCCGGGGTGTGTTCCCCGATTCTGTGTGTGGGTGTGTGCTGCGGTGGCAGCGTGTTGGGGCTTGTCCCCGTGTGTGCATTGCTGTAGAAGCAGCGTGTGTGGTTGGGGTTCCTCCCCGTGTTGCTACGTTAGTAGTGTGTAGTGAAGCCTCACCCGATTGGGTGAGGGGTGGACGTAGGGAGCCCGTCGTGGTCCCGAACCACCTAAAAATCCTTGTGTCTCGTGTGAATGCCTGTGCATTTGTCCTTTTCTTCTATCTCCCTTCACAGGTTAATTTAATAGATTTTTACTCACTACACCACTGCACACTGCTACTTCTGTTATCCGTGTTAGGCATAATTTTATCTAACAGTTGCATTTTTATTACGAGTGAGATCGGAAAGATCGAGAGAACCTTTTAAATCTCAAGTTTGTTTAGGGTAATCAAGTAGTTTGTTTTAATTCCATTGTGTTCAGTTAAGAAAGTTTTTAAAATCCGTCATCTCGATCAAGGGGACAATTCAACCCCCCTTCTTGTCCGCCATCTCATTGGGCCAACAATTGGTATCAGAGCCTCGTCTCTGATTTTTTTTGTCGGCCTTGCGGTCGTAGAGTAAAGATCGTTTTCATGATGGCTAGTTTGAATTTGATCCCTGTCTTTGATGGGTTTGATTATGCTGCATGGCTCGGTAAAATTTGTGTGTGGATTTCAAATATTGATCCAAAGCTCATGAGATTGATCACTCATGGTCCACATGTCTTGCCCAATAATGAGCTGAAATGGACCGATGAGCATGAAAAATTGAATTCTGATAATGTCTATGTTTTGAATGCTCTCAAAGCTGCTGTTTGCATTAAGAAATTTCTGTTTGTTTCTGATTGCAGATCAGCAAAAGAAATTTGGGACGGGCTAAAGGAAGCCCAAAAAGAAAGTCAGAATGGCGAATGCCTTGTGGCAAACAATGACATTGAGCGTCAAAGTAAGGAAAGCTCCGAGGTATCTTCTGACTCAAATTCTGATGATGAATTAAGTTTTGAAGAATTAATGGATGCCTATGATGAGTTGCTTGAAAGATATAAAATAATAAAATCTGAAAATCAAAAACTCAAAATGAAAATTGAAAACTCGTGTGTTGATAATTCTGCATGTGAAAAATGCATTGAGCATGAAAAATCAATTAAATCTCATATGCTTGTTGAAGAAGAACTCAAAGAAATGATTGAAAATCTTAAATCTGAAAACAAATCCTTATTGGATAAAATTCAAAATTTCAACACATTGAAAAAGACAATGAGAAATTGAAAATATTGAATACATCTCTGTCTGAAAAGTCCTCCTTTTGGAGAAAGGGGAAGCAAATCTGAATGTAGATAAGTCGAGTAAGCTGAAGGAACTTAGAAAGGAAATATAAAGCTTCAGAAATTTGAATGACAAATTTGAAAACAATGAAACAATGGGTAGAATGGTTGGTGAAAATATGAGTTTTCAAATGAAAGAACTTGAACACACTTCTATGAACAGAAATTCATTTGAAAAACTCCAAAATGAAAATAGTGACTTGCTGACTCAAATCTCATTGCTTGAAAGTAAATTGAAAAGTCTTGAAAAATTTGAGAAAGGAAATGTGTAATCACTGATGATTGTGACAACTTGAAAATTCTTGAACAAGAAATTGAAAGTCACAAAACTGTTAATTTCCTGTTGAATGAGAAAATCGCTTCATGTGAACAAGAGGTTGCTAACTCTCACTTGCAAATTTTGAATCTACAAAATGAAATCAAGAGATTAAATGAATCTTTGCATTTGTGTGATAAAGGAATTGAAAAACAAAAGGATGTTGTTGAATGCTCTTGTGTGCATGAAAAAATTTCATCTATTAAACATGATCATGCAACAAATAAAAGAAAAAATATTTCATGCTATTATTGTGGAAAATTTGGCTATGATATGTATGATTGTTTTTTGAAGGAATTTGATGACAATGAACATTGAAGTCACAAAAGAAAATTCTTGATAAATCTAAAAATCCTGAAATATCAATGAAGAAAAACTTCAACGTTTATTGTTTTTACTGTGGACTATACGGCCATATTTTTGAAAATTGCCTTAAGAAGATAAATGATGATGAATGGTCTCTTAAAAGGAACATCTCCTGACATTACTGTGGTGGTCTTGGACATGTCATGAATAATTGTGTTTCAATGAAAAATAATGAAAAATGGTCCATGAGAAGAAGAACTTCTTACTGTTTTTATTGTGGAGAGAATGGTCATGCCATGGATGACTGTTCTACTATGATATTTAATGATGAATGGTTTGCTAAGAAAAATAGGAATTCATCTGTTCGTGTAAGAACTAACCTCTCGGGACCCAAGTTGGCTTGGGTAGTCAAAACTCCAAAATGAGAATCCGTCTTGCAGGGGTGCCTTGAGAAGGAAGAAACCAATGACAAATAAAGATCCTTCAAGGCAAGGACATGATGAGCTTATCAGGTAATGAATTCGGTATACTATTTCCTATTGGATTACTTAACCTTGGTAAGAGCTTGACTCTTGAGAAAAACTTGGTACCTCCATTTGAACAGTTTCTGTTTCACATTTTGTGAATAAATTCAGCTCTTGAATGCTTCATCATTGACATACATGACTTTTATTTCATATACACCTCTTACTTGCTTGTTGCAAATAACAGTTTAGGTTTGAAAGCCTTGGTCTGTGGATAATATCTTTCACTCTTCCAATCACATCTTGCAAATAATGATTCACTTTTGCAAATTCACCTTATATGCTTACTTGCATGATACATTGCACATATCATACACACACCCTGCATCCATTTACATGTGTTTACTTGCATACATAGAAAACACATGCACATATCAGTGCATACTTGTGAATAGAAATGATTTCACATCAATTTTGCATTCACATGCATATACAAGCATACCCTCTATCTTTGCGTGCTTAAATGTCATGATTATCCGGTATATCAAATGGTGGTAAGAGAAGGTTGGATTATGTCCAACTAGATACTTCTACTATGCGCGATGGTGGTCTTCGGACCTACGTTCTCCGCCAAGTACCGATAATCACTTGCTTGAAAATATTGAAAGATCCATGGTTGATTGCATGTATATATTTTATACAACCACTTTTTGACTCCTTCTATGACTCTTCCCATGCTAAATGAAATTGCATTGATTAAGACATATTTGTTACATGGCATATATTAAGGGAGAGATTTTTTATAACCGTGCATACATTTAGGGGGAGACATTACTGTGATAAGACTAATTCATCTTTTACATTCAATACAACCACCCACACAAATACACCTTTTTGAGATAATGATTCAATCTAATAAGGATTACTATTTTCTACTCTACACTTTAGTGGGCTATTTATTCTCTACATAGAAATCACATGTCTCGTGAGGTAAAAGCTGTTTACCCCTTCAAAAGTCATATAAGTGGAACGTGGATCCAAGTAGTCAGAAATCTCCCCTGAAATAAAGGAGGAAACTCACGTCGAAAGGAGAAACTAATCCATATGAAAATAAGTGTGATCTGTCATAGAGTAGCCAGGAAGTGCCCCTGAGACAAAGGGTACAACTCGTGTCAAAAAGTGTCTCATCCACATCATAAAAAGTGACGAAACTGAGTAACCGGGAATTACCCCTGAAACAAAGGGCATGACTCGTGTCAAAAGGTTAGTCACACCATTTATAATAATCAAATAAAAATTTGGGGTCACACGTAGCTACCAATATTCGAGCATTGTGTATGGAAGTGTATGGATGATATGTTCCGTTTAGTGTTCTTTAGAAAATATGATTTTCCATATTACCTTGGAACTCATTACTCAATCTTCACATATGCACTTTGGGTTTGTTTGTTTGAATGTCCTTTATGAATCAGTCATCCTTCACGGTTAATGTAGTATTTTATTTATGTAAGCACGACCTTCTTAGTATAGTACATGCACATCATGTTCTATAATCAATTGCATAATCCTTACACCCGTCCCGAAGGAACTTGCATGAGTCTATATCTTATTATGCATGCTTGAATGCTTGACTGTTTGATTCGATTTGTTCATATCACACTTCATCTTGATGCATCTTTAGCTTATACTTGCAAATAATTGGTTAAATAAACACATTGTCAGTTGGTTTTTGTTCTTGACAATTGGGGAAAAATAATGTGCTTTCCGCAAAACGTGTGCATAGTTTGGTCATCTTGTATATAATTTTGAACAAAATTCAAAAATTGAGCATTTGCATATAAGTTTGACATCCTACATACTGCACATCACATGTCATTTCTTGCTTGGTCTTCATGGTTCACACACCTTCCTTTAATGGTCGGCCATTGCTGGGTTCGTGCGCCATTGATATTTCATTATCTATCATTCATGTTGGTATTTCACATTTGTCATCTAAACCCCCACTTTTAGATAATGCCAAAGGGGGAGAGAGTTTTGGATGGTCATAATATTTTGTCATCATCAAAAAGGGGGAGATTGTTGGGTTCATTGCGCTCCCTCATTGTCTTTTGTGATAGTTTTGATGATAACAAAATATTGTGTGTAAGTTTTATGAAAATGTCCCTTGGCTCTTGCATATCATGGATGTGGTTCTTGCATATTTATCATGGGACATTTGAGGTGTTCTAGGTCGTAACCTGTTGTACATGAGCATTGACCTATTTGAGTTGAATGAGATACATGTACTGTGCTTGGTTGCCTTCTGTTAAAAAAGATCATCATATTTCTTGGACCCATATAAAATCATGCATTTATGTTGAACGTTGTTCATTGCATATTGCTCGTGGGAGTTTTGAGAAGTTTGAGTCCTAACATGCCTTACATGGTTATTGATGTATTTGGGTTGAATAAGTCTCATACATATCAAATACATGTCTAAATGTCTCAACTCCTAATTGAGGTTTCGGTACTTTGAAAATGCTTTCATGAATACATTTCTAGTGGTATCGTAGAATCAAAGAGTCTCATGTTTTTTCCTTTGGGGTGGCAAGACACTTAGTCCCTTGACATAATCATTTATTGGATTGTGGTGAAAAAGATGCCAATATCTTGTTTCATTGAGTGGCAATTTGCTTTTAATTTTCTGTGAGGAACTTGGTGAATCTTGGGTGAAAGGCTCTCTTATAGTGCTTGATGGATGGTTCAATGTACTTGACCTTTGAATGAGGGAAAGTGTATTTTTAGTGGCCTTCAATTGTGTTTAATGCATCCTCTTCAAAAAGCTCTTTATGGTCCTTCATCGTTGTGCAAACTAGATGGCTTAATTGGTGTTGGAGGTGGTTTTTTTTCATGCATGAATTATTTCTGAAATGAAAGCTTGTGTGGCTTTTTGGAGTAAAAGCCTTCCATTCAAAGTTACATGTGGATGAATTGCAAAAGCTCAGTATGCAAGTTAAGAGATCTATTCTCATGACACAAATCTAAGGTAGGTGCTCTTTTCACTTGGATTGATTAAGTATCGGGATGAATGGTTGTGGGTACAAAGTGGAGGTTTGAGTTTGCTCTCAATTCTTTTAATTCATGTTAGCTTGATTAAATTGCATTTGAAATGTGAACTTATGAAAAATGTGGTTTGAAAATGTGTGAATCAATTGTGCATATAGCTGCACTGTAAACATACTAATGTGCAGGTTCATCAAGGTTGAAATGCATTGAAGAGGTGGTATTGTGTGGAGAATGCATTCAAGTTGGGTTCTTCATTTGCATGGATCAAAGCATAACATGAAATTGATTTTCTAAAGGTGCAGGTTCATTTATGTCCAGAAATCTCTGAAATCATGGTAAGGATCTTCTTATGATGGATTTCCATGTGGGGAGATTAGGCTTAGTTTATGCTTCATGGCTTTGGGGTAAATTGGCTTCCAAATTGTCAATTTGATAATTGTAGTTCATATTGCATCATGCTCATGTTGATTTCTAATCTTTTATGCAAGATCTAATTGGATTTGGTGTTTCTTTACCAAGTGCTTTATGCATGTTCTTGAGGAGGTTCTTGAGTTGAAAATATGAATAAAACATTAATGTGCCTCATACTAATGCCTTCATAATCATATTTCATGTCCTTTGGGTGTTGGACTCAAAACTAGTTCCATATGTTAATGTATGATCCAAATATTTTAATTCATGATTGGTTACATTGGGTTGCATGTATAGGTCTTTAGGAATGCATTAAATATCATTTCATAAGGTTTCAAGGTCAATGGCTCGACCCCCCCACTCAATGGGTCGACCCCTGGGCAAGAAAAGGCCTAAACAGAATGCTGTCTGAAAGTGGGTCAACCCCCCTCACAAAGTGGGTCGACCCCTGTAAAAAATTCTGCAAAAAATAGCTTCTGGACAGAAATGGGCCGACCCCCCCTGGCAGATGGGTCGACCCCCCTGTTTTTGCAGGTCCGTGCGAGAAAATCGTGGGCCATCGGAACCCTATCAAATGGACTCCTTTTGGGCTGAAAATTTACCCACATGCCCTTGGGTTACTAATGAACATATAAGGGTGTTATTAACACACTTTGTGAGGGTTATATGGGTCTTTTGGTGCCTCTTATAAATACATATATGTGACCTCCGAAATTGAGAGAGGAACTCTAATGTGCTAACACTTCTCTCTGTCTTGTAGGAAAAGAAAGAGGGAAAGGAGAGGAGCTGGAGAAGAACGTGGATATCATCTACATCCAGGAGGAGTTTGCGATCGTGATTGAAGGAAGAAAGGAGCGGAACGTAAAGAGGAACGCATAGACGTTCCTATTGTCAACATCCGGCTACCCTCCGACTTGGGGCTTAGAGAAGATCTTCTAAAACCTCTCTTTACTCATGGGGGTTCATTGTTGCATCTTGTTTGCATCTACTTGAGTCATCTATTTTCAATTTACAAGGGTTTCCATCCTTTTAGCTGAGCATAGATAAATATTTTGGGTGTTCATTGTATATCCTTTTATTTTATCAAACTTGGAATATCATAGTGTGTGGGCGGAGCTACGTCTCTGTGTGTTGGGTTTTATTGTGGGGAAAGTTTCCCTGTGGTTGGTTATGTGTTGTCGGAGCTACGTCTCCGTGTGGATTTAGTGTCAGGGGTGTGTTCCCCGATTCTGTGTGTGGGTGTGTGCTACGGTGGCAGCGTGTTGGGGCTTGTCCCCGTGTGTGCATTGCTACAGAAGCAGCGTGTGTGGTTGGGGTTCCTCCCCATGTTGCTACGTTAGTAGTGTGTAGTGAAGCCTCACCCGATTGGGTGAGCGGTGGACGTAGGGAGCCCGTCATGGTCTCGAACCACCTAAAAATCCTTATGTCTCGTGTGAATGCCTGTGCGTTTATCCTTTTCTTCTATCTCCCTTCACAGGTTAATTTAATAGATTTTTACTCACTACACCACTGCACACTGCTACTTCTGTTATCCGTGTTAGGCATAATTTTATCTGACAGTTGCATTGTTATTACGAGTGAGATCGGAAAGATCGAGAGAACCTTTTAAATCTCAAGTTTGTTTAGGGTAATCAAGTAGTTTGTTTTAATTCCATTGTGTTCAGTTAAGAAAGTTTTAAAAATCTGCCATCTCAGTCAAGGGGACAATTCAACCCCCCTTCTTGTCCGCCATCTCATTGGGCCAACAATTGGTATCAGAGCCTCGTCTCTGATTTTTTTTGTCGGCCTTGCGGTCGTAGAGTAAAGATCATTTTCATGATGGCTAGTTTGAATTTGATCCCTGTCTTTGATGGGTTTGATTATGCTGCATGGCTCGGTAAAATTTGTGTGTGGATTTCAAATGTTGATCCAAAGCTCATGAGATTGATCACTCATGGTCCACATGTCTTGCCCAATAATGAGCTGAAATGGACCGATGAGCATGAAAAATTGAATTCTGATAATGTCTATGTTTTGAATGCTCTCAAAGCTGCTGTTTGCATTAAGAAATTTCTGTTTGTTTCTGATTGCAGATCAGCAAAAGAAATTTGGGACGGGCTAAAGGAAGCCCAAAAAGAAAGTCAGAATGGCGAATGCCTTGTGGCAAACAATGACATTGAGCGTCAAAGTAAGGAAAGCTCCGAGGTATCTTCTGACTCAAATTCTGATGATGAATTAAGTTTTGAAGAATTAATGATGCCTATGATGAGTTGCTTGAAAGATATAAAATAATAAAATCTGAAAATCAAAAACTCAAAATGAAAATTGAAAACTCGTGTGTTGATAATTCTGCATGTGAAAAATGCATTGAGCATGAAAAATCAATTAAATCTCATATGCTTGTTGAAGAAGAACTCAAAGAAATGATTGAAAATCTTAAATCTGAAAACAAATCCTTATTGGATAAAATTCAGAATTTCAACACATTGAAAAAGACAATGAGAAATTGAAAATATTGAATACATCTCTGTCTGAAAAGTCCTTCTTTTGGAGAAAGAGAAAGCAAATCTGAATGTAGATAAGTCAAGTAAGCTGAAGGAACTTAGAAAGGAAATATAAAGCTTCAGAAATTTGAATGACAAATTTGAAAACAATGAAACAATGGGTAGAATGGTTGGTGAAAATATGAGTTTTCAAATGAAAGAACTTGAACGCACTTCTATGAACAGAAATTCATTTGAAAAACTCCAAAATGAAAATAGTGACTTGCTGACTCAAATCTCATTGCTTGAAAGTAAATTGAAAAGTCTTGAAAAATTTGAGAAAGGAAAATGTGTAATCACTGATGATTGTGACAACTTGAAAATTCTTGAACAAGAAATTGAAAGTCACAAAACTGTTAATTTCCTGTTGAATGAGAAAATCGCTTCATGTGAACAAGAGGTTGCTAACTCTCACTTGCAAATTTTGAATCTACAAAATGAAATCAAGAGATTAAATGAATCTTTGCATTTGTGTGATAAAGGAATTGAAAAACAAAAGGATGTTGTTGAATGCTCTTGTGTGCATGAAAAAATTTCATCTATTAAACATGATCATGCAACAAATAAAAGAAAAAATATTTCATGCTATTATTGTGGAAAATTTGGCTATGATATGTATGATTGTTTTTTGAAGGAATTTGATGACAATGAACATTGAAGTCACAAAAGAAAATTCTTGATAAATCTAAAAATCCTGAAATATCAATGAAGAAAAACTTCAACGTTTATTGTTTTTACTGTGGACTATACGGCCATATTTTTGAAAATTGCCTTAAGAAGATAAATGATGATGAATGGTCTCTTAAAAGGAACATCTCCTGCCATTACTATGGTGGTCTTGGACATGTCATGAATAATTGTGTTTCAATGAAAAATGATGAAAAATGGTCCATGAGAAGAAGAACTTCTTACTGTTTTTATTGTGGAGAGAATGGTCATGCCATGGATGACTGTTCTACTATGATATTTGATGATGAATGGTTTGCTAAGAAAAATAGGAATTCATCTGTTCGTGTAAGAACTAACCCCTCGGGACCCAAGTTGGCTTGGGTAGCCAAAACTCCAAAATGAGAATCCGTCTTGCAGGGGTGCCTTGAGAAGGAAGAAACCAATGACAAATAAAGATCCTTCAAGGCAAGGAAATGATGAGCTTATCAGGTAATGAATTTGGTATACTGTTTCCTATTGGATTACTTAACCTTGGTAAGAGCTTGACTCTTGAGAAAAACTTGGTACCTCCATTTGAACAGTTTCTGTTTCACATTTTGTGAATAAATTCAGCTCTTGAATGCTTCATCTTTGACATACATGACTTTTATTTCATATACACCTCTTACTTGCTTGTTGCAAATAACAGTTTAGGTTTGAAAGCCTTGGTCTGTGGATAATATCTTTCACTCTTCCAATCACATCTTGCAAATAATGATTCACTTTTGCAAATTCACCTTATATGCTTACTTGCATGATACATTGCACATATCATACACACACCCTGCATCCATTTACATGCGTTTACTTGCATACATAGAAAACACATGCACATATCAGTGCATACTTGTGAATAGAAATGATTTCACATCAATTTTGCATTCACGTGCATATACTTGTGCATACCCTCTATCTTTGCGTGCTTAAATGTCATGATTATCTGGTATATCAAATGGTGGTAAGAGAAGGTTGGATTATGTCCAACTAGATACTTCTACTATGCGCGATGGTGGTCTTCGGACCTACGTTCTCCGCCAAGTACCGATAATCACTTGCTTGAAAACATTGAAAGATCCATGGTTGATTGCATGTATATATTTTATACAACCACCTTTTGACTCTTTCTATGACTCTTCCCATGCTAAATGAAATTGCATTGATTAAGACATGTTTGTTACATGGCATATATTAAGGGAGAGATTTTTTATAACCGTGCATACATTTAGGGGGAGACATTACTGTGATAAGACTAATTCATCTTTTACATTCAATACAACCACCCACACAAATACACCTTTTTGAGATAATGATTCAATCTAATAAGGATTACTATTTTCTACTCTACACTTTAGTGGGCTATTTATTCTCTACATAGAAATCACATGTCTCGTGAGGTAAAAGCTGTTTACCCCTTCAAAAGTCATATAAGTGGAACGTGGATCCAAGTAGTCAGAAATCTCCCCTGAAATAAAGGAGGAAACTCACGTCGAAAGGAGAAACTAATCCATATGAAAATAAGTGTGATCTGCCATAGAGTAGCCAGGAAGTGCCCCTGAGACAAAGGGTACAACTCGTGTCAAAAAGTGTCTCATCCACATCATAAAAAGTGACGAAACTGAGTAACCGGGAATTATCCCTGAAACAAAGGGCATGACTCGTGTCAAAAGGTTAGTCACACCATTTATAATAGTCAAATAAAAATTTGGGGTCACACGTAGCTACCAATATTCGAGCATTGTGTATGGAAGTGTATGGATGATATGTTCCGTTTAGTGTTCTTTAGAAAATATGATTTTCCATATTACCTTGGAACTCATTACTCAATCTTCACATATGCACTTTGGGTTTGTTTATTTGAATGTCCTTTATGAATCAGTCATCTTTCATGGTTAATGTAGTACTTTATTTATGTAAGCACGACCTTCTTAGTATAGTACATGCACATCATGTTCTATAATCAATTGCATAATCCTTACACCCGTCCCGAAGGAACTTGCATGAGTCTATATCTTATTATACATGCTTGAATGCTTGACTGTTTGATTCGATTTGTTCATATCACACTTCATCTTGATGTATCTTTAGCTTATACTTGCAAATAATAGGTTAAATAAACACATTGTCAGTTGGTTTTTGTTCTTGACAATTGGGGAAGAATAATGTGCTTTCCGCAAAACGTGTGCATAGTTTGGTCATCTTGTATATAATTTTGAACAAAATTCAAAAATTGAGCATTTGCATATAAGTTTGACATCCTACATACTGCACATCACATGTCATTTCTTGCTTGGTCTTCATGGTTCACACACATTCCTTTAATGGTCGGCCATTGCTGGGTTCGTGCGCCATTGATATTTCATTATCTATCATTCATGTTGGTATTTCACATTTGTCATCTAAACCCCCACTTTTTGATAATGCCAAAGGGGGAGAGAGTTTTGGATGGTCATAATATTTTATCATCATCAAAAAGAGGGAGATTGTTGGGTTCGTTGCGCTCCCTCATTGTCTTTTGTGATAGTTTTGATGATAACAAAATATTGTGTGTAAGTTTTATGAAAATGTCTCTTGGCTCTTGCATATCATGGATGTGGTTCTTGCATATTTATCATGGGACATTTTAGGTGTTCTAGGTCGTAAGCTGTTGTACATGAGCAATGACCTATTTGAGTTGAATGAGATACATGTACTGTGCTTGGTTGCCTTCTGTTAAAAAAGATCATCATATTTCTTGGACCCATGTAAAATCATGCATTTATGTTGAACGTTGTTCATTGCATATTGCTCGTGGGAGTTTTGAGAAGTTTGAGTCCTAACATGCCTCACATGGTTATTGATGTATTTGGGTTGAATAAGTCTCATACATATCAAATACATGTCTAAATGTCTCAACTCCTAATTGAGGTTTCGGTACTTTGAAAATGCTTTCATGAATACATTTCTAGTGGTATCGTAGAATCAAAGAGTCTCATGTTTTTTCCTTTGGGGTGGCAAGACACTTAGTCCCTTGACATAATCATTTATTGGATTGTGGTGAAAAAGATGCCAATATCTTGTTTCATTGAGTGGCAATTTGCTTTTAATTTTCAGTGAGGAACTTGGTGAATCTTGGGTGAAAGGCTCTCTTATAGTGCTTGATGGATGGTTCAATGTACTTGACCTTTGAATGAGGGAAAGTGTATTTTTAGTGGCCTTCAATTGTGTTTAATGCATCCTCTTCAAAAAGCTCTTTATGGTCCTTCATCGTTGTGCAAACTAGATGGCTTAATTGGTGTTGGAGGTGGTTTTTTTTTCATGCATGAATTATTTCTGAAATGAAAGCTTGTGTGGCTTTTTGGAGTAAAAGCCCTCCATTCAAAGTTACATGTGGATGAATTGCAAAAGCTCAATATGCAAGTTAAGAGATCTATTCTCATGACACAAATCTAAGGTAGGTGCTCTTTTCACTTGGATTGATTAAGTATCGGGATGAATGGTTGTGGGTACAAAGTGGAGGTTTGAGTTTGCTCTCAATTCTTTTAATTCATGTTAGCTTGATTAAATTGCATTTGAAATGTGAACTTGTGAAAAATGTGGTTTGAAAATGTGTGAATCAATTGTGCATATAGCTGCACTGTAAACATACTAATGTGCAGGTTCATCAAGGTTGAAATGCATTGAAGAGGTGGTATTGTGTGGAGAATGCATTCAAGTTGGGTTCTTCATTTGCATGGATCAAAGCATAACATGAAATTGATTTTCTAAAGGTGCAGGTTCATTCATGTCCAGAAATCTCTGAAATCATGGTAAGGATCTTCTTATGATGGATTTCCATGTGGGGAGATTAGGCTTAGTTTATGCTTCATGGCTTTGGGGTTAATTGGCTTCCAAATTGTCAATTTGATAATTGTAGTTCATATTGCATCATGCACATGTTGATTTCTAATCTTTTATGCAAGATCTAATTGGATTTGGTGTTTCTTTACCAAGTGCTTTATGCATGTTCTTGAGGAGGTTCTTGAGTTGAAAATATGAATAAAACATTTATGTGCCTCATACTAATGCCTTCATAATCATATTTAATGTCCTTTGGGTGTTGGACTCAAAACTAGTTCCATATGTTAATGTATGATCCAAATATTTTAATTCATGATTGGTTACATTGGGTTGCATGTATAGGTCTTTAGGAATGCATTAAATATCATTTCATAAGGTTTCAAGGTCAATGGGTCGACCCCCCCACTCAATGGGTCGACCCCTGGGCAAGAAAAGGCCTAAACAGAATACTGTCTAAAAGTGGGTCAACCCCCCTCACAAAGTGGGTCGACCCCTATAAAAAATTCTGCAAAAAATAGCTTCTGGACAGAAATGGGTCGACCCCCCCTGGCAGATGGGTCGACCCCCCTGTTTTTGCAGGTCCGTGCGAGAAAATCGTGGGCCATCGGAACCCTATCAAATGGACTCCTTTTGGGCTGAAAATTTACCCACATGCCCTTGGGTTACTAATGAACATATAAGGGTGTTATTAACACACTTTGTGAGGGTTATATGGGTCTTTTGGTGCCTCTTATAAATACATATATGTGACCTCCGAAATTGAGAGAGGAACTCTAATGTGCTAACACTTCTCTTTGTCTTGTAGGAAAAGAAAGAGGGAAAGGAGAGGAGCTGGAGAAGAACGTGGATATCATCTACATCTAGGAGGAGTTTGCGATCGTGATTGAAGGAAGAAAGGAGCGGAACGTAAAGAGGAACGCATAGACATTCCTATTGTCAACATCCGGCTACCCTCCGACTTGGGGCTTAGAGAAGATCTTCTAAAACCTCTCTTTACTCATGGGGGTTCATTGTTGCATCTTGTTTGCATCTACTTGAGTCATCTATTTTCAATTTACAAGGGTTTCCATCCTTTTAGCTGAGCATAGATAAATATTTTGGGTGTTCATTGTATATCCTTTTATTTTATCAAACTTGGAATATCATAGTGTGTGGGCGGAGCTACGTCTCTGTGTGTTGGGTTTTATTGTGGGGAAAGTTTCCCTGTGGTTGGTTATGTGTTGTCGGAGCTATGTCTCCGTGTGGATTTAGTGTCCGGGGTGTGTTCCCCGATTCTGTGTGTCGGTGTGTGCTGCGGTGGCAGCATGTTGGGGCTTGTCCCCGTGTGTGCATTGCTACAGAAGTAGCGTGTGTGGTTGGGGTTCCTCCCCATGTTGCTACGTTAGTAGTATGTAGTGAAGCCTCACCCGATTGGGTGAGCGGTGGACGTAGGGAGCCCGTCGTGGTCCCGAACCACCTACAAATCCTTGTGTCTCGTGTGAATGCCTGTGCATTTGTCCTTTTCTTCTATCTCCCTTCACAGGTTAATTTAATAGATTTTTACTCACTACACCACTGCACACTGCTACTTCTGTTATCCGTGTTAGGCATAATTTTATCTAACAGTTGCATTGTTATTACGAGTGAGATCGGAAAGATCGAGAGAACCTTTTAATTCTCAAGTTTGTTTAGGGTAATCAAGTAGTTTGTTTTAATTCCATTGTGTTCAGTTAAGAAAGTTTTTAAAATCCGCCATCTCAGTCAAGGGGACAATTCAACCCCCCTTCTTGTCCGCCATCTCATTGGGCCAACACAAATGATTCAACAACGGTGACAAATGGGGGTTTAAGAGTGACAAATAAGTCTTTAAGGGTAACAAATAGATAGAGAAGGGTGAAATAAAATAATGGGATAGGGTGACGTTGGTAAAATCAAGGGCGCCAATTGTATAAACAAGGGTGACAATAGATGGAAAAGGGTGACAACTACCCATCTAAATTTGATAGCTCTCTGAGGAAGAAAAATGAAGAAGGGTGACACAAGACCTATCTAAGGGTGACAAATAAATAGGTCGATAAAGGGGGCCAATAGCTATGTAAGGGAGATAAGGAACCCCCCTACCTTTAATTTCTCGTCCTGAAGTGGAGCCCATACAAAACCTAGGTTCCTCAAACGTTTCTTCTTCGGCCGTAGAAACCGTAGCTTCCTGAGATGCTGGTGGGACATCCAGTTTATGGCGGATGAAACATTGCACGGGTGTCTCCTTCGGATCCATGGCTGTCAGTGATGAAAGAGAGCTCACAAATGAGGGTGACTGCACAGCAAATGACGGAGAGCTCGCAAATGGCCTGTAGGGGAGATGAATAGCACCGCGAGGAAGATGAGACGCTGAGAACGATGGAGAGACGAACCGACTTTTGGTAGGTTTGTTGTCTGATGATGCCTGTTAAGGGACAAGACATGGCAGGAAGGGTAAATAAGGAATTAGGAATTTTTATTTTCGAGGTCCAGTTCGGCATCATCATTTTTCTTAGAAAATGAAGCAGCAAAGTTCTTGGAAACGAATGAATGAGTTGCTCTGGTATCGAATAAAACTTGAGCAATTTTTGAACAAATAGTGAGAGTACCTTCCACAATTCCACCTTTAGTGGGTTCCGTCTCTTGGAGAGCTTGCAGACATCCTTGTTTCTTTACCAAACGCTTCTCATCTTTGTTGTCTTGTTCCTTCATCAGTGGGCAGTCTAAGATTCGATGCTCTCGGCTCCCACATCGAAGACAGGCTCCTAACTTTCTCCAGCATTCCTCGGTCTTATGACCAGCTTTATCACAATACTTAAAAATCTCCTTTGATGGTGTGGTGGTGGAGAATGGCCTGTCATTCTTCTCGAATTTCTTCGCCTTAGAGGGCTCCCCTCCCATGAAGAATCGCTTCTTGTTAAAGGATTGTTTGAATTTTCCCGGGCTTGTGACGGGTTCCTTCTTGTCTCTTCCTCGGATTCTCTCAGATAATTCGGTGGCGTCTTCCAGTAGTTGAGCACGCCGAACCATCTCCGAATAGACTTGGATGTCCATCGGGGCAAGTTGTGTGATATAATGGGGCCGAAGCCCGTTGAGGAATCTTCTCGCCTTCATCTTTTCCGTACACACCAAGTGGGGTGCATACCTAGATAATCTGGAGAATTGGGCCTCATACTCGGCCACTTTCAAGCCCCGTTGTTTTAGAACGGCGAATTCCGTGGCTTTCTTTTCCTGGATATGATCGGAGAAGTACTTGTTGTTGAAATGCTCCGTGAATTCATCCCATGTGACATGGTATTATAGCAGTGTTTCTTATATGGATTCCCATCAGCATCGAGCGTCCCGCTCTAGTTGGAATACGGCAAGTAAAACCTTCTCTTCATCCGCGCATTGCATCACACGGAAGATTCGTTCCATCTCCTTTAGCCAATTCTCGACATCCTCGGGGTCGGACGAACCCGTAAACCTCGGTGGGTTCATGTTACGAAAACTTCGGTGGAGATCTCCCGCTCCACGATTTGCTCCGCCTTGGGCCACTTGCTGTAGTGCCTGTGTGAGGCCTTGCACGGTGCGCTGCATCTCGCGCCATTGTGCTCTTTCCGCAGCCATGATCCTACAAAAGAGTTAAGTATGATAAAGATTGGATTTACTTGTAATGTCGAAAGTCATTGTAGAACTTAACCCATGGCTCTATCCATCTCACCGGGTAAGGTATATCTATCCTTGAACTTGGGTTTTACCTATCCTTGGACTCAAGGTTTTACTTAGATTTCAATTTCTAACCATTTTTTTTTCTAGTTCCCTAGGTTTGAAAACCTAGGCTCTGATACCACGAAGACTGTCACGCCCCGAGCGCGGAAGATTACCCGGAGGCGTGACACGTCTATATAGATCGTGTCAATCATGTAAATATCAGAGTGCGCAAATAACTAAGATTTAACTGGAAATTAATACAAACAATACGAGTTGACAATTGTCACAACTAATCAAAGGACAAATACATATGTTCCCAGAGTCCAACGACTAGGCTTCAAATCTTAAGCAGTTCTAATCAAGTTGACTAATACAAATGACATAGATGAATTGATACAACTGACATAAGTGAACTAATACAATAACACAAAGGACATGACAATTTTATAACTTCACTCTAGCACTCATCACTCAGTCTCATTCCCTTCCGAGTGTTGGTTGACATCTAAATTACCTGAAAATATTAGAAAATAACTAGATGAGTGAATAGCTCAGTAGGAATTACATCTCAAGATTTAACATGCTTTAAGTGGTTTACAAGTTCAATTAATGTCAGTAAAGCTATGCATGTAGATGAGTACATATCAAGGATTGTAAAAATCGACAAGAGCAGTGAAGGAATAACAAGTGAGAGCATAAGGATTCCAACTTCAATGCAACAATAGCAAGAGATTCAAGCAAGTAATAACTGGAATTAACAAAATCTTTCCAAGAGAGTAAGAACTCATGTCAAGCAAGTAATAGAAAGTAATATAAATTCAAGCATGTAAAACAGGAATTGGCTATTTATCAATTTCATTCAAGCAAAAACTTTACCCTTCTGCGGGTCTCAAGTCAAATCAATCAAGTAATATCACGAGAATGAGTGGAATGTCTAAAACCTAGCAAGCAAGTACTCAGGTGCAATGCCAAACACCGTGGTCAATAAACTCCCATAGACACAAGTGCCTTCGGGTGCTCCTCCCAGGACCAGACCGGGCCCTATATGCACAGCATTAATCATTTTTTTCGACATCCACTCTCATTTATAGCCAATATGGAATTTCAAGGTTTGACCAGTATGATATATAAGGTGGAATTATGGAATGGAATCCAAGGGCGCATTGATGTGTAGGGATGAACTACGAGTGGAAACCAGTAACGTTTGATACACGGAAAAAAACTAGATAAGAGAGGTGCCTTATGGGCCACCTGACAAGTTTAGAAATGACACCCTCATTGTGGGATGCCCTTCCTGGGAACTATATAGGGTTTATAGGACCCTATCAGGAGTTAAATGGCACCTCTCAGGCTGCCATCTATTAGTGGAGATGGCAAAAGTGAAAGCCTAACGATCACGTTAACGTAATGAGCCAGCTGTGTCGACTCAACAGTTCATCGCGTCAATGCGATGAACAGGCTGGGTCGACCCTGCAGTTCATCGCGTCAACCCTGCGAACAGGCTGGGTCGACCCTGCAGTTCATCGCGTCAACGCGGTGAATAGGCTGGGTCGACCCTGCAGTTCATCGCGTCAACACGGTGAACAGGATGGGTCGACTCTGCAGTTCAAATCTGCTCAAAATGGCTTAAGGTATTAATCTTTGATTAAGCTAGGGTTAACCTGATGATTAGTTTAACATCATGCAGTTAGAAGGCGCCCATGGGGCTGCCATCTCTTAGAAGAAGGCACCCTTGGGTCTGCCACCTTCTATTAAATTTTAATAGGTTAGTTAAATGATAAAACTTGCGTTATACGGATATATCGTATGGATATGAAGCTAATTCATACCAATTACCCTAGATTGAAGCTAATACATGCTAATCGTCTTGGTTATAAGACGAATACATGCTAATTATCTTAGGTATGAGGCTAATACATGCTAATCATCTTAAGTATGAAGCTAATACATGCTAATCAACTTAGGTATGAAGCTAATACATGCTAATCATCCTAGATTTAAGCTAACACATGCTAATTATTCTAGGTATGAGACTAATACTCGCTAATTATTCTGGGTATAAGGTTAATACATGAGAAACATGTCGTATATACTTTATATCTATTTGCTAAACATGCAATTGAGAGGGGTCTTGGGTTTGTATGTTTATGTTGTTATTCGTGTAAGTTCTTGAGATTTTAGTCTTTCTTAGTCCTTTTCATACTTTTTGGATCTTCATTTCAATTTCATGTCTTATGCAAACTTGTTCATCCTTAAGTGCTTTACATTTCCTTCTTCAACCTCTTTCTCTAATTCCTCTCCGTTTTCAAGTTATTGCATGTTTTTCCACTTGCTGTCCTGGCACATTACTGTTCATCCGAGTTGATACCTTCTTTTGTTCCCCATTTTTCATACCCATCCAATCCTCTTTTCTCTCTAGGTTCTTCACAAAAGTTCTTCTTCTTTGGTAGATATAGATTTTCTTCTTCTACCACTTCCTCCAATTCTTCTTAATTTTTAAGTTATAATTAATTTTCTACGGTTCTGTTTTCTACTCAGTCACTGTTCACCTGCGCCTATAGATCTCGATTTTTCACATTTTCACCCTCTTCCTCTCATTTTCGCTCTCTGCACTTTTCATAAAACTTCTTCCTAACCCTCCAATCTACAACTTTCTCTTCTTTCACATATTCTCATTCTCTCTAGATTTTACGTTATTCTCCTTCTTAGAACCCCCTATTTTCAATATAATTTCATTGTGCTTTCAACTTGGACCTTTTCAACTTGGTCTTTTTCCACGTTTTTCATCCTCTTGGCTACAATTTCTTGCTTCACTATTTTCAGGTTTTAGTTTCTCTAATATAACATTTTTAACATGGTGGTTTCAGTTTCACAGAAATTGACATAATGGCAGCCCTTTACTAAAGTATGAACTATATCAAATCTGAGGTGATCATTCAACGTAAGACGTGTTGGTAAATCAAGTAACATGGAGATTTAGCCTAACATATTATTAGGTTAGGTAGGCTAACAGATTAATTGAACTCTAATATAACATATTTATCATAGTGTATATAGAATATGATGTAGTCATTTAGCGTAAAAACATGTCTGTAAAACAAGTAACATGAATATTTAGTTTATCATGTGATTAGATTAGGTAATCTAACTGATTAGCTAACATATTCTAACAGATTAGCTAACATTTTACTTAATCTATGTGAAAGCATGATAGACATTGATGTAACATGATTTATCGCATGGAACATCGCATGTAAATGAGCTAATACTAATTTTTATCCTAGATTAGCTATCTTAGATTAGCTAATGTTTGGTTAAAAGCCTGAGAACACCTATTAAAACATGATGTGTAACCACTAAATACCGCATGGAGATGAGACTAATCACTAATTTTACATGCTAATATAACCTAGATTAGCTATGGTTTGTTTAAAGCTCGAGATCACCTACCTTGTTGGAAGATCTCTAGCAGTAGCAGAACCCTTCTAGGTGACTGTGTAATCCCTGCAGAGCTTTGCCCCAACCTTAGCTAACCTAGAATGGGGGTAGCAAATGGTATGTTATAGGGTCTGGTATGACCGGATAGGGGGGCAAGATCTGGAATAATGGGGCTTTACAGCTTGTATAGGCTGGAGAGATAAGGGATAATGTTTGGACAGCCAATCCATGGCCCATATTGTAAAGTCTGTCTCCCACATTCATACACGATCCCTCTTCAATGTGCACACTTTCAAAGTCTGTACATCCTCAAAGTCTATACATTGGCTTCCTCAAAGTCTGTAACATCCTCAAAGTCTATACATTGGCCTCCTCAAAGTCTATACATTGGCTTCACAAAGTCTGTACATCCTCTCCCTCTCAAAGTCTATCTATACATCCTCTCCCTCTCAAAGTCTATACATTGGATTCCATCACAAAATCTGTACATCCTCTCCCTCTTCACAAGTCTGTACATCACAAAACAAGTCTGTACATCCTCTCCCTCTCAAAGTCTATACATTGGCTTCCATCACAAAGTCTGTACATCATCACAAAGTCTGTACCCTCTCAAAGTCTATACATTGGCTTCCATCACAAAGTATGTACTCTCTCAAAGTCTATACATTGCAGCTCAAGTCTATACATTGGCCATTTGTGCAAAGTCTATACATTGCTGCAACTCCAAGTCTATACATTGGCCATTTGTGCAATTCAAAGTCCATACATTGCTGCAGTTACTGCGGTGGCTCAAAGTCTATACGTTGCTGCAGCCCGCAACAAAGTCTCTACATTGCTATTGCTAGCCTATTTATCAAGTCTGTACGTTGCTAGCCTATAATGTATAATTAATTGGCACAAAAGGTAAATGGTGGATGCTAGGATTTGAACCCTGGTCATTGGGTTGAAAGGCAAGTTACTTAACCAACTACATTAGGAAGCCACTTGTTAAGTGAATAATCTTTACATATGATAACTTCGTGTTCCAACTTTTTACTTAAGCTTCCTCTCGAGTTTATCTAATATATATTTTTTTATATTTGGGAAATATTATTAATATATATAGATATATATATATATATTATACGGGGTGCTACAGGATCGTTATCGGAGAGCTTTCGGAGCACTTTCATGGGTCCTGAAACGTGTTTTACGATCCACTCGGGTTTTTCCCTTGTATAACTTGTGGAACCCTGTGGAGAGTGAACCGTTGAGTTTTGCGACTCCAGGACGCTGCAAGTGCGTTGTGCTCGTTCCAAGGATCACGAATACTATTTTTTCATATTTTTCTGAATTTATAAAATTTTGTGCAGAAAATCAGATTTTAGGAAAATTGCTAATTTTCCTATTTTCTTTTCTTCTTAACCCCTTCTCTCTCCTCTCTCCTCCCTCACGTTTCTCTCATTTCTCTCCCTCCGTTCTCTCTCCTCTCTTCTCCTCTCCCCTGGGGCGTATGATTGGTGGGGAGCTGCGTGAGGTGGCGATGGCGTGGAGCTAACATAAGGCATGATGGCGCGAGTATCGGAGCGTGGTGTTGGCACGATCCCTTTCGTGGATTCAAAGCCGGTGTGGGTTGTTAGTGTGATGGTTTTCAGTGAGGTTTGGCCATCTCGGTGCATGAGATTTTCGGTGGAGGAAGGGGGATGGATACCCTACTCTTTTCCTGCATCCTCTCGCGATTCGGAGCTAAACGGTGTGAGTTTGAGCGGGTTTTGCCATGTTTAGGCGAAATGCATGTTCGGGAGGTGTGAGCCGTGTTCACCGTTCCAGGCGATGGTTTGTAGTTTATATGGATTCATTTGAACCCCTAGCATGTTGGGAATCATTTTCTGCCAGTTTTATTGCATTCGGTTGTGAATTGGGGCCGGTATGAGCCCGTTTGTCCATGTGACTCAGCTTGGGTATATTCGTGGGAATCACCATTTTCTTGTAGTTTTGTGCATGGTTTGATCCCTTCCTGCTTGTGGAAGGTGGATATCGACATTAGGGATGTTTCCATGTCGTTTATACGCGATTGGGACATGGAAAAACCAGGTTTTGGGTAGTCCTACGGTTTTCCCGTCGGAACGGTTTGGCGGCCTTACGAGTGATCACTATTTGAGCTTGGCGGCCCTCTGGAGACCTCCAGGTGGAGTTTCATTGTTGGTTTGGTTTAGCGGTCTTGCGAACGACCGCAACCCTGGTTTAGTGGCCCTTGGACGACCGCTATTTGACGTTTTGAATTGGTCAACGGTTTTAAGTCAGTTCGTGCTAGCGGTCTAGCTTCGACCGTAAGGTGTCTTTGGCGGCCAAAGGTGGACCACCATTCTTGAGAAACGGTCCTAGGGAGACTGTTAATTGGTTTTGATGGCTAAGTCGGTTCGCGGGTAACGGGCATGCGATTGATCGCCATTTGGGTTTAGCGGCCAATGGGTGACCGCTACCTGGTGTTTATGTCGATTTGATCGGTTTGAGGTGGACTGGGAAGAGCGGCTAGGATATGACCGCTAAACTCAGCCTTACGGCCCTGAGGAGACCGTCTGGTGCTAGTAGCGACCTGAGGCAGATCGCATAACCGTCTATTGCTCTGTGTGATGGTAGCAGCCCTTTGGATGACCGCCATTTTGGTTTAGCGTCCAGGGGTGAGACCGCCACCGTTCCAGAGTGCTGTTTTAGTGTTAGTTTGGTTTCCAGTTAATGTGGCTTCGACCCCTTCGTTAGCTCATTGTTCCGTGGATGTCTTGGACGTCCTATGAGGGATGTGACCGCATTATAGGGTATTCGGGAGTGCCACTATACCGAGCAGTGTTTTTTATTATTTCGAGGGTCATTATGGTTTCTGGTCAACCCGATTGTGACCCAATGGTTGACACGTTACCTCGTGAGTGTCTCGTCTATCCCGTGAGGATCGAGACCTAGTTTTGGACGTATGGAGGTATCGTCTTATCTCAGTTTGCATGCCATGCGGTTTGAGGGCTTCGGTAACCCCTAATGTTCCGTGTTTCATGTTATGCAGAATTGTGAGTCCATTGTATGGCTCGGAGGCCGAAGACTCATTGTTATTCTTATTGTTGTTATGGATCCGGTTGTTCTGTGCCGTCTTCCATAATGTACTTTACCTTGGTTTTTTGCTTAAGGACTAGGCTGATTAACAACGTGTTGCTGTGATGTGTGACAATCTTGACCTTAGTTTTATGACTCAAGGATCATTGTCGGTAGGTCTAGTTGACTGTCCTGAGTGTTGTGTCCCTATGGTTCTGAAATTTTGATGATGACAAACATTATGACTCATTTTATGACTTTATGACTCATTATATAACTTTGATGGATTTATTACTAATCTCATCACCTTTATATATCAGTATGAAAATCATCTGTCAGAATAGGTAAGGTCAATGAACATTTCAGTTTGAATCATAAAGGTCAGCGCATACACTTTCTCTTATTAAGGTCAGAGAATCATTATCAAAGTCAATGCACACGCGTACGCTCATAGGCATAAGGTCGATGCATATGTGAGGTCTTGCATTAAGAGGTCTATGCATGTACTGTGGCTAGTGTACATAGGTCAATGCATATCACTGCTAAGTCATATAAGGTCGGTGTAGTTTTTGCTTCGACGTACAAGAGTCTGAGCACATGTGACTTCGAGGTCGGTGCAACAAAGTCTGAGCATATGTAACCTCAAGGGTCGATGCACATTTGGAACTCATGTCTTGCATGTAACACTTAGGTCTGTGCATGTGTTGCATGTAACACATATAGGTCTGAGCATGTTTTTGAGTCTATGCACATATAGTCTATGCATATTCATAAAGTCTGTGCATGTTTGCTGAAGCACACACACAGGTCGGTGCACTTTGTCATAATACATCATATAGGTTGGTGCACATCTTTGTCAGCCATCATATAAGGTTGATGCACATATTGCATCGTGCACACAGGTCAGTGCACTTTGTCATAATGCATCATATAGGTCGGTGCACATCTTTTTCAGCCAGCATCTAAGGTCGATGCACATCTTGCATCGTGCACACACAGGTCAGTGCATATTGTGCTTCATGCACATTAAGGTCGATGCACCTCACACACAGTACGACGAAGTCAAGTCTATTCACATTGGACCTAGTTTTTCAGGTCAGTGCACATCTGGTACCTTGAGCTATAAGGTCGGTGCATCTTTTACAAGGTCAACGTAAGCAACCTAGCGGTTGAAGGTTAGGTCGAGGCTAGTGACCAAGCAAATGAACTTGAGGTCGATGCATGTGTTCACTAGGTCAGTGTATGTCTTCACTTTATCAATACTAAGTGTTTGCCCTTGCCACACTAAGTCTATGCATATTAGTGCATCATGATCAAGGTCGATGCACATCATGCATTCTCCACTGAAACAGGTCGAAGCACATTCTTGAAGGTCTACTAGTGGTGGTTCAAGACTTAGAATTTAATCATATTAATTGCATGAATGACTCTATCATGGCATCTCATTCAAAGCATATTTGATTATCTATTAATCATGTTTCTCTCTGATACTAAACTGACTAGAAAGTGTTTGATGAAATATTTCATTTCTTATTGGCAGGAATTTCATCAAACATATGAAGGGCAAAACTCATTAAGTCTCAGGCGAGCACGCGAGGTTGAACTAAAGCTGAGGAACGTGATCCCAAGTAACCCAATGATGGGCACATGTCTCCAGAACAGCAGATTGTTGGCACGTGATCCAAGGTAGCTATGTCCATAGGATTCTGGCACGTGGATCAGCTCACTTATTTGCACCTGATGCGTGTCGTCATCGATTAGGTGGGAACGAGCCTTCCACACGCACAATGCGTGAGCTCGTGGCTCCCCAGGCCTGAAGCTATATAAAGCCCTTCTACGATCGGAGCAAGATATAGAGAGATAGAAAAGGGGGAATTAGAAGAATTCAGAGAGCAACAGAGAAGAAAAGAGTAAGAGTTAGTGTGATGAAAGAGAGTGCTCGTTGAAGGAAGAAGAGTGAAGATTTGAGAAAAACAGAGTGCCGTAATTAGAGAAGAAATCTGAGAGAAAGGAGAGTGTGTGTCAGAGAGAGAAACGAGATCGTGAGAGAGTGAGGAAGAGGGATCTCGAGAGAAAAGATCGTGAAGCAATTGAAGCAGTTCTTGAAGATTTGTCTCTACTAGCCATTGGATTGGATCCAAGCCCGATTGGCTCCTGCGTGAGCTATATTGGTTGCATTCCATTTACAACTTTTCGGTGTTGTTTGTTCATCGTTGATTTCTTTCATTTTCTTATTGAACTTCAAGCTGTTAGTCAACAGAGCTGAGGTGTAATGCTCAGCGGGTGAGATAGATACCTCCGACAGCAAGCTGTGATGCTCAACGGTCTTTAAGCCAAGCTGTAATGCTCAGCAGACACATGCTGTGGGGCACAGCGGTTCAAGCTATTTGGCAGCAGTAAACCTCACTCTGGTTAGAGTTGGGGGATGGACGTAGTTCTGTAGGCAGCAGACTGAACCATCTAAAAACCATTTGTTCAGTGGTTTGTCTTATGTTCCATTCCATTTCTCCTACCTCCTTCACAGGACTGATCAGTAACTTGATTTAGCACAATGTGTTTTTGATTGTTTGTGTTTAATCTGATTATTGAGTTCCGTTAGTGGTTTCATATCCATTGACTTCAATACTTATATTCATCATGTTGATCCTAGTTTTCTCTCATAGTGTTTAGTGCAGGCTTAGTGTTCGAGGGTAAGCTGCATTAGAACATCTGTTTATCACCATAGATGTATGCTTAGGCTTGTCGCTTCTGATTAGTTTAGATTAAGCTGATTTCACTGTGTGTTTCAATCATCTACAGTTTGATCCCTGCTGAGTGTCCAAGTAAGCTGGCTGGTTGTGCATGTTAAGTGTTCTAGTGAGATTCACATAATATAACAGATTAAGTGTTTAAGTGTGAATCTTATTAGAACAACCGTATTACTGAATCATAGAGTTTAATTTTGAAAGATTTTATAAGTACAGTCTTAATTGGGAAAATTTCTTAAAGGGGATTCATTCCCCCCCCCTTTGAATCTGGTTTGCACCATCACTTAGATTCAACAATTGGTATCAGAGCGGGTCTATGACTGTCCAGATCCAACGATCTGTAGTGGATCTTGCCATCTTTTGGTGAAAATTTTTTTTGGGCTGTGGTTTATCATTTTGAATTCACTGCTTTAAATTGGTTTTGATTTGTGTTAATGACACATCCTCCAGTATTCTGTGGTTCACGTATTAAATTCTGGCTATGCCTCATGCCCAAGCATGTTAACTCTGTTAATCCTCAATTGTGCAATGTTATCTCTCATAGTCAACATAAAATCCCTAATGATAAGTCCAAGTGGACTTATGTTCACAAGATGAAAAATGATGATAATGTGAGAGCTCTAAATCTACTGAAGGCTGCAATTAACTCTGATGAATTTCCTTTTATGTTAGGTTGTAGCACTATAAAGGAAATATTGGATGAACTGCTTCGTATCCACAACGGAGAGGAAGAAGAATGTCTCATGGCAAGAAGAAGTGATCATAGCAGTGATCAACAGGAGGAGACATCTTCACAGTCTAGCTCTGAATCTGAGGAACTCACCTTTGACGAATTAATTATTCTCTATAATGGTTTATTAGATAAGTACAAAACTATCAAATCTGAAACGAAGAAAATGAGAAAGGTTATGTCATCTGAAATAAACTCATTAAGGTCTGAAAAGGAACAATTGAAAACTGAAATAAAGAAGATTGAAAATTCTTTTGGAAAATACATTTCTATAAAAAAATTGAATGATGATCTTCCATCTGAATTGAAATTGCAAGAAGAATTAATTGAATCTCTCAAAAACAAAAATGACGAGCTATTGAACAGAAAAATAGAGCTAGAACAGATTGAAGACAAGCTGAATAAAAAGCTGAAATCCGTTAACAAAGATGAGTTGATTGAGGAGAACAAAGATCAGAAAGAACAAAATAAAAAGCTCATGATCTTAAATATTGTTATATCTGAAAGACTTCTTGCTTTAGAAAAAGGAAAATCTATTTGCATAGAAGAACCTGAAAAACTGAGTAATCTGGAACAAGAAGTTGAGAAATATAAAACTGCAAACAAGATGCTAAGTGAATGTGTTAATTGTAGTGAACAGGAGATTGCCAGATATGAAATACACATTGTTTCTCTAGAGAACGAAATTCATGATCTGAAAAACTCACTGTGAAAATCTGTCAAAGGTAAAGAGAAGTTGAAAGATCCCTTGAATGATAAAACCACTAAATCAATTGAAGGGACATGTCATATTTCTGGGATTAAAAGGGAAATGAGGAACCAGCTATATACCGCTTTTATTAGAAGTTCTGAAGTAGCTGGAACCTCAAGTCAATTGCCAAAACAGTCTGTTGTAACTATAATTCAAAAGGAAAGTAAGAAACAGAAAATCAAAAGTAGTTTGTAGCAACCACAGAAAAGAAAATCCAATGTTTCATGTTTTTACTGTGGGAAATCTGGCCATATGATGAAGACTGTTTTGTAATGAAGAAAGATGACTTGAATAATGGTAGAATTCATGCTAGGAATTCTCATGTTAAGAAATTCTCTTCTGTTTATAACAAAAGGATTTATTGTCTTTACTGTCACAAAATTGGTCATCTTATGCATGAATGTAGACTGATGAAAAAGGATGATCTAAATGCCAACACAATGCATTGTAGGAACTTAAATGCTAAATCCCATGGTCTAAAACAAACTCATGCTTTTCATAAAAAGGGGATTCAATGTTATTGTTATGGCAAGATGGGCCACATTGCTGCTCAATGTTGGCATGATCAGGGAAATAAATTTTATACTGGATTTGTTAATTTCCCTGTTAAACAAAATGCTTTTGATAGAAATGAATTTGATTCTAGAGGTAAACATGATGTGTGCTTTCATTGTAAAAAGCATGGCCACACAGTCAAGGACTATTGGCATGCTCAAGGGAAAAGAATTAATTTTAAACCTACAAACTTCCCTGGAAATCAAAACATGTTTGATAGAAATAAATCTGTTGTTAAAGGAAAATCCAGTGCATATTTTAAATATGGAAAACCAGGCCACAGAGCTACTAACTGTTGGTTGGCTGGTAATGAAAACTTAAACTTCCATGTTAATAATAGAAACAATCATGTTCACTCACACCAATTTCATGCTCATCCTAATCCACATAAGAAGAACATGAAATCTATTATTTTTTTGTCATTACTATGGACAGTCTGGGCACTCTATGAATGATTATTCTCAAATGATAATTGATGATTTGAATGCTCAGAAATTTGTGAGTGCACCATTCAGAGGTGCCAATGTCTTTTCAGGACCCAAGACATCTTGGGTACTTGTGTATGCAAAATGAGGTTCACTTTTTGCAGATGTGCCTTGGAAGGAAATAAAAAGGGGGTTAAATAAACCAAGGTAGCCAAGTAAGGTAAAACCCCATTTCTGCTGGTTACAAGAATGTTCATTTGAATTCTTTTAATGTCTGTCAGATAGCTGCATTTCATGCTTAATCTGTTAAATAATATCTCATGCATACATGTTCTTAATTGCTTTGACATTTGCACTGCACAATCTGAGTTTCTTCATATATTGAGTTGTATGTACACATATTTACTGAATACATGTTGAATTCATTTCTCATACACATGCATTTCTATTTTATCATTTAATTGTGCTTCAACTGGTTGCATGTTGAGAGGGAGGTGCAATAAATTCAAATGCATGGAATTTCATGTCTGCATACATTTTCACATATGCATATCCAATTGAATTGTCTTGCATGTTCTGAAACTGTTATGTATCTTCATGCATGACTTCATGGTATACCAAATGACTTAGCTCTAAAGGACAGATTAAGTCTGTCTGGAAGTTATAATCATGTGTGAGATGGTCTCTAGACTAAGTTCTCCACCTGGTACTATGTGTCATATTGCATATAGGGCAGTCTGAATGATCATGAGCATGAATCATAAAATCACATGCTTAGCCCTCATTACACATATTGCATAAAGTCAGGGGGAGTCTATCAATTTTTTTTTTGAAATTCATGTATGATGGATTAATGCATTCTGTGAAAAATAGCCATTGCATATGCATACATATTTCATTGCTTATCATCATTATTAAAAATTCCAAAAAGATTGCTTGAGTGCATGCATGTAGTTAGGGGGAGTCAATGCATATGTATACATGTAGTTCACACAGAAAATACCAAAAAGATAGAGTGATTGCTCAATTCCAAAAGAACATTTTTATTGCATCTCTATCAAGTTCGGTCGACCAACATTTCCCATTCTGGTCAACCAATGCTCAGAATTCTCATCTGAATAACTGATGTTTTACTTCTTGGTTTAATTCTCATTTGCTGAACTTTGAATGATGACTCTCTCCAAACACTGCAAGTCTGATCAAATTGATTATCTGCTCTATATCCCTTTTAGCTAATCTTTCTCATCATTCATAAATCTACTTAGCTGCATTTGCTGAGGGGGAGCTACCTTAAAAGATTCATGTGCTTGCTTTTAATAACTAGACCGTATATAAAAAGGTCTAGCTGGAAAGATAGGTCAGGCCTATCTGGAAGGTTAACCCTTGCGTGAGTAGATCTTTGGATCCAACCTCCGCCAAGTACTGTTTCTAGTTGTGATTTTGTTCATTAGCTCACCTTGCAATTCACATTTTTGTGACTGACATTTTCTATCACTTATATATCAAGCTGGCATGTCTGAATCTTCTGAACATTTGTTATGCTCTCAGGTCATTGATTTCAAATAATTCTCATACCCTCTAAATCATTGACCTAAATTGCTGCACTTCTTAATAATCTTGATTAGAAGTGTCGACACCATGAGTCGACATTATTTTAGAAATGGTCTGTTTTATGGAGTTTCTGAGTAGATGTCGACACAAAGAGTCGACACCTTCAGTGATGTATGTCTGATCATGTTTCTGTCTTGATTGGTGAACTGAAGTCTTTACTATCTCATATCTTAAATTTTGTGACTATCTCTCTGGAACTATCTGCTCTTGCTCTCTTGACTATCATTGCCATACCTCTGAGGTTGTAAGTTTCTAATCAATGATGGTCATTTGCTTGGAACTCTTGTCATATTCTGAAACTTATCTGAAAACACTGCTTATCTACTAAACCTTGAATGTTTGCAAGATCTTATCTTATGTTTGAACTTATAGTCTCTTGCACATGGTGCATATTCGTGCTACTGCTTCTATTGATAAATTGATTATTTCTTTAAACACACTTTCATATCTCTGAATTTCAGGAAGATTTCAATCTATGTACCTTACTCATAAATCTGAAAAACTAATTCAATGAGACATCTTCTATTATACAGATTTATGAATGTCTGAAAGATCAGATTGGTTTAAGTTCAATGTATTCATTAAGGTTGGTTATAAATGCCTTGAAAATATCTGAATCAACTTTAACAAACCTTAACCAACTGCTTCACGTTAAATTTTGTCAAATCTGCTGAAATCTAAAAATGTTGAAATCATGATTTTATTTGGTTGAAATCTGTATTATTTTTAAACATCTGTCTGTTCTGAAAAAGTCTAAAGGTCAAATCTTGTAAGAGCAATGACTTTGGTCACTCAGAAACACATGTCCAAAGGGTTGTGTCATGAGGTGCCTTAGTTAACTCTGCTTAAAAATTGATTGAAAAATAGGCAGAGCAATGGCTGGCACACTGATAAACATATCTCACTCATCAAAGAAATGAGATGAGGTATGTCATGAGGTGAAAAGTTAACTCTATTTATTTTAAAGCATGACTGTTAGTCACACTAAGTACTTAGAGATATTGGCATCTAAACAACGTATATCTTTTAGTTACAAGGTGTGTACTGAACTAGATTGCTCGTAAGATTTGATAGCAAAAAATTATTTGTTTGATTAAATGAAAAAATCTAAAAATAAATGCAAAGAATAAATTGCTAACCTTGGACAAAATCAAATGGTTTCATGGTTGTTTAACCTCAATACTTATAATTGTAATTCTTAAAGAAATCATTGAAATTGATTGAGTAAGATAAAGGGAGGTTAATCAAGATGTTAATATGAGAATTTGGTTCATTTTTATTAAATCTTGATTTCAGATATGAGTACAGAACTTTATTGTCAAACCATGTATACATCATCTTTAAACCATGCAGTTCAATAAAGTTCATTCATAAACCCTTATAATGGGAGATTCTGGAAAAATTCCTAAGTTTGGATTTATGAGATTGGTATATCCTTTGAAATTCTTGTTGAATTTCTCATGTGCTTGAAGCTCATTTGCTCAAACCTATGCTCAGTTTGAATTTACTGATTGAAATTCAAAACTCAGATTATGCACGATGTTCTTCAAACATTCTATCATGACCTGAACTTATTCTTGAATGCACATATGACTTATTTCAATCTGAATGTCTGACTGTCTGCTTAAATTTGAATATCCAATCTGATCTGTTTGTCTAATGTGATTGGCTGACTTTAATTTGAATGTCCCTATGGTTCACTGATCATTTATTTCATTCCACTCCATCTGCTCTGTAGAGAGCATCTGTTGATGAAGCATCTGTTCAGGGGGAGTTCAGTTGTCAATGAATCATATTGCATATAGTACATAAATGGGGAGATCTTATCAACATCCTAAATGTTTCCTCATTTTTGATGTTGTCAAAGGGGGAGAATTTTTTGTGAGTCATTAGTTGGTTATGTTTGTCATTCTGTCTGTTGGTTATCAGAATGTTGTTGGCTGTTGGTTGTTTTGTCGGTTGACTGTTGGTTATTCTATCTATTGACTCGTTGGTCATCAGTTTGTTGCTGCATTCTGACATAATTATTCATTGTTCATTATTTATACTGACTTGATCATCATGCTGAATTATAGCAATGACTCATAATATTACCATAATCAAAAATAGAGAAATTATTGTGTCCCTGTGGTTCTGAAATTTTGATGATGACAAACATTATGACTCGTTATATAACTTTATGACTCATTATATAACTTTGATGGATTTATTACTAATCTCATCATCTTTATATATCAATATGAAAATCATCTGTCAGAACAGGTAAGGTCAATGGACATTTTAGTTTGAATCATACAGGTCAATGCATACATTTTTTATTATTAAGGTCAGAGCACCATTATCGAAGTCAATGCACACGCGCACGCTCACAGGCATAAGGTCGATGCATATGTGAGGTCTTGCATTAAGTGGTCTATGCATGTATTGTGGCTAGTGTACAGAGGTCAATGCATATCATTGCTAAGTCATATAAGGTCGGTGCAGTTTTTGTTTCGACGTACAAGAGTCTGAGCACATGTGACTTCGAGGTCGGTGTAACAAAGTCTGAGCATATGTAACCTCAAAGGTCGATGCACATTTGGAACTCATGTCTTGCATGTAACACTTAGGTCTATGCATGTTTTGCATGTAACACATAAAGGTCTGAGCATGTTTTTGAGTCTATGCACATATAGTCTATGCATGCTCATAAAGTCTGTGCATGTTTACTGAAGCACACACACAGGTCGGTGCACTTTGTCATAATACATCATATAGGTCGGTGCACATCTTTGTCAGCCAGCATTTAAGGTCAATGCACATATTGCATCATGCATACACGGGTCGATGCACTTTGTCATAATGCATCATATAGGTCGGTGCACATCCTTGTCAGCCAGCATCTAAGGTCGATGCACATCTTGCATCGTGCACACACAGGTCGGTGCATATTGTGCTTCATGCACATTAAGGTCGATGCACCTCACACACGGCACGATGAAGTCAAGTCTATGCACATTGGACCTAATTTTTCAGGTCGGTGCACATCTGGTACCTTGAGCTATAAGGTCGATGCATCTTTTACAAGGTCAACGTAAGCAACCTAGCGGTTGAAGGTTAGGTCGAGGCCAGTGACCAAGCAATTGAACCTGAGGACGATGCATGTGTTCACTAGGTCAGTGTATGTCTTCACTAGATCAATGCTAAGTGTTTACCCTTGCCACACTAAGTCTATGCATATTAGTGCATCATGATCAAGGTCGATGCACATCATGCATTCTCCACTGAAATAGGTCGAAGCACATTCTTGAAGGTCTACTAGTGGTGGTTCAAGACTTAGAATTTAATCATATTAATTGCATGAATGACTCTATCATGGCATCTCATTCAAAGCATATTTTATTATATGTTAATCATGTTTCTCTTTGATACTAATCTGACTAGAAAGTGTTTGATGAAATGTTTCGTTTCTTATTGGCAAGAATTTCATCAAACATATGAAGGGCAGAACTCATTAAGTCTCAGGCGAGCATGTGAGCTTGAACCAAAGCTGAGGCACGTGACCCTAAGTCACCCAATGATGGGCACATATCTCCAGAATAGTAGATTATTGGCACGCGATCCAAGGTAGATGCGTCCAGAGGATTCTACCACGTGGATTAGCTCACTTATCTGCACCTGACGCATGTCATCTCCGATTAGGCGAGAACGAGCCTTCCACACGCACAATGCGTGAGCTCGTGGGTCCCCAGGCCTGAAGCTATATGAAGCCCTTCTATGATCGGAGCAAGATATAGAGAGATAGAAAAAGGGGAATTAAAAGAATTTAGAGAGCAACAGAGAAGAAAAGAGTAAGAGGTAGAGTGCTGAAAGAGAGAGCTCGTTGAAGGAAGAAGAGTGAAGATCTAAGAAAAATAGAGTGCCGTAATTAGAGAAGAAATCTGAGAGAAAGGAGAGTGTGAGTCAGATAGAGAAATGAGATCATGAAAGAGTGAGGAAGAGGGATCTTGAGAGAAGAGATCGTGAAGCAATTGAAGCAGTTCTTAAAGATTTATCCCTACTGGCATTTTGATCAGATCCAAGCCAGGTTGGCTCCTGCGTGAGCTATATTGGTTGCATTCCATTTACATCTTTCCGGTGTTGTTTGTTCATCATTGATTTCTTTCATTTTCTTATTGAACTTCAAGCTGTTAGTCAACAGAGCTAAGGTGTAATGCTCAACGGGTGAGATGGATACCTCCGACAGTAAGCTATGATGCTCAACGGTCTTTAAGCCAAGCTGTAATGCTCAGCAGACACATGCTGTGGGACACGGCGGTTGAAGCTATTTGGTAGCAGTAAACCTCACTCTGGTTAGAGTTGGGGGATGGACGTAGGTCTGCGGGCAGCAGACTGAACCATCTAAAAACCATATGTGCAATGGTTTGTCTTGTGTTCCATTCCATTTCTCCTGCCTCCTTCACAGGACTGATCGGTAACTTGATTTAGCACAATGTGTTTTTGATTATTTGTGTTTAATCTGATTATTGAGTTCCGTCAGTGGTTTCATAGCCATTGACTTCAATACTGATATTCATCATGTTGATCTTACTTTTCTCTCATAGTGTTTAGTGCAGGCTTAGTGTTCGAGGGTAAGCTGCATTAGAACATCTATTTATCACCATAGATGTATGCTTAGGCTCGTCGCTTCTGATTAGTTTAGATTAAGCTGATTTCACTATGTGTTTCAATCATCTACAGTTTGATCCCTACTGAGTGTCCAAGTAAGCTGGCTAGTTGTGCATGTTAAGTGTTCAAGTGAGATTCACATAAGCTTAACATATTAAGTGTTTGAGTGTGAATCTTATTAGAATAACTGTATTACTGAATCATAGAGTTTAATTCCACAAGATTTTATAAGTACAGTCTTAATTGGGCAAATTTCTTAAAGGGGATTCATTCACCCCACCTCTCAATCCGGTTTGCACCATCACTTAGACTCAACATTGAGTCTGGTAGCAGTTGTATACTGCATTATGCTCCGTAGTATGTGCGACAGGTGTGTGCTTACCCTGTCTATACTTCGGTGTTCGCTATTTTGAGTCTCAGTGTCTAGTGATCCTCCACTAGTCGTATCCTGACGACACTTTCCATGTGTCGACCCACCTGGGAGTGGTGGCGGGGTGAGTCCCGGTTGAGACGGTTTGTAGGCTAGTAGCCGTGGGCCCTATTGTCTTGCTGTGAGAGTCCTACAGGAGGGGAAAACCAGCTAGAGGCCTGGCTCAAGACATTGAGCTTGTGTGTGCACACGTGGTCAGGGGCGTTGGACAAACGCTGACTGGTATGACCCTGACTAGTCACTCGTTACTTGGTACTTGCTTCATGTTGAGTGTCTCAGTTACCGCCGTTCAAGACGAGTGGGAGATACTTGTGTCCCCAATGTAAGATGTTAGTGGACGCATCTGGCTATTCTTCTAGTGAGGAGGTGCTTCTGTCACTTGACGCATGACTTGTGTTTTCGTGACTTGTCGGGTGGCCTGTGTTTGGCTTCACTCGATTTCTGTGTAGCGTACACGACGGTGAGATTGTGTATGTCTTGTGCCTTTGACCGTGTAGGTCTTTTGTAAGGCCTTTGCCTATTTCGATAGGCTTTCACGATAGGGTTTCGTGATCTGACAATGGATCGGTAACACCTGACTTTGTGAGATCGGGGTTCACCTTTCTGTTGCTGTTTGATGTAGTTTAGAAGGGCCAAGGTTTCTTCGGCTGTCGTGTTTCCGTGGTACGGCTATTTTCCTCTTTACTATTATTCCTGCTCCTATTGTTACTACTTTGCTATAGTTGTTAGCACTACTGTTTATCGCTTTTGTTTCATGGTAGGGTTCTGCGGGATCCCTACTGAGCTAGTGATAGGAGGCTCACCCCTGACTTTTCAGGTGTAGCTGTTCTTCCTCATGCTTGGAGGTGCAATGCGTGGTTCTTAGTTGCTAGCGTTTGCCACTGTCGGGCTTCCCCCGACTTGTGAGTACATTCTCTTTTCTATTGTACTATACTTTGGTTGGACTGGACTTTGTTAGTTTAATTGTTATAGAAAAAGTAATTTTATTTTTGCTGTTTTAGCAATCCTGATCATTGAAATTTAATTGCTTACTGCTTTATCTGGAAGTTCAATGTACTCTCACACACCTTTCTATCCCTTCAGAGCTTTTCCGCTCTTGGGAGGCCTCACAGGTTCCAAGTGGTATCGGGTTTACCCAGTATTCGGAGTCTGGGTCGTCACACATTGCTCCTAACCTGACTGACCTGTCCTACAGAAGAAGAAGAAGCTGAAGAATGTACAGGAAAAGGCCCCTCAGAGGAGGGGTAAAGAAGGTCGCTCATAGGACCTTAGATGAGTGGCCCGTAAGTTGGTGCACACTCGTGGGAGATGTAGGAGGTTTCCTCAAAGGAAATACGCTATTGAGGAGTTTGGAAATTGTCATTTTTTTTCGTTTTCATTTTTAATGACAAAACAATTAAAAATAGTTGTAGAAGGAGAAAAGGGGATTATAACTAAGAAATTAGGAGGCTCATAGAGGAGATCATGATTGAAAACTTGACTCGGTTTGAGAAACTCGCGCAAGAATGTAAGTAGAGAAGGGGACCTGGGAATATCATCAGACAAATGTCTGGCCCAGGAAGGAGTTAGCAGCAAAGGCTGAGGAGAATGGATGGAGAAAATGACGGAAAGCGGTCCATCAAAGACAATGTCCTCTTGGCAAGGATTGCTTGGAGTTCTGGCCACAACTATGGCATCTTCTGGCACTTTGGAGATCAAAAGCAGCCCCTCTAGGTGCGGAGATGAGAACATTCGCTGTAGCGTGATGGAAATATCATGTATGTCAAACCATTTGTTCCATTCACAATCTGGGTCATCAAACTTCCCTTTCTTGAGAGCCCTCGAGTAACCTCCAGCTAAGTAGGCAATCTGTGACCCCCCATGTGATTCTTGTGGATAGTCCCCCAATTGCACAATGGGCCCCTTCTTGAAATGAGAGTATAAGGTCCATGTAAGGGGTTTTCCATCTGCTTCAATTGGCCCTTCAAAGCCTAGACCAGCTCTATAGATTAACCTTGTTTTCTTCAATGGTCTCAGCCTCCCCTGTGATTGTGCCCCTAAACTTTTTGCCTATTGGTACCCCAAGCTCCTTATGATCTCCCATCCTTTAGAGTCGGAAGGAAGACGTGGCATTGACGTGGAAAGCGGCTTCTCTTGCGTTGATGGGGTGCGACAAGGGTCACACACATCCAGCAGTGAAATAGTAGGCATGTGGGTTGGCCAAACAGAGGGCAAAGAAGTGGTAATAGCATCCACCATAGGGAGACAGGGAATGCTAAACACTTTGACGATCCATCCCTTATATGGAAACTTCATACATTAGTGGTTGGTGGAAGGGACATCATTCATTGCCTCTATGTAGGGACGACCCAATATGCCTTTGAATGTCGGGTCCATGTCAAGGATGTGAAACTCTGTAGGAACCACAACAGGACCCACTTCTACATTAAGAGAAATCATTCCCTTTGACGGCCTTTTGCTATTATCAAACGCCATGACTGTGATTGTCGAAGGCCTTATCTATTCTGTGTCAGCCCTACATAATAGGAGGGCGTTCATGGAAATCACATTGATTGATGCACCCATATCCACCAAGCACGGATTCACGGACACCCCGTTGATCTTCACCGCAATACACAGAGCATATTTTCGAGCTTCCTAGGGAGCAAGCTCGTGATCCTGAAATGTGATGGCAGGTTGTGTGCTTGTTGGCATTAACACCGACGAGATCTTCTCTACAGGGAGGTCCTATTGTGTCCCTGTGGTTCTAAAATTTTGATGATGACAAATATTATGACTCGTTATATAGCTTTGATGGATTTATTACTAATAACATCATCTTCATATATCAGTATGAAAATCTGTCAGAACAAGTTTTAAAATGACTCAAAGCAATGACTGTTCAAAAAGGTGATAAATTGTCAACGATGGTGACAAGAAGGTCAACACCAGGTAGCCAGTGTATAAATCATCTGTCAAGAATAGGTAAGGTCAATGGACATTTTAGTCTGAAGCATACAGGTCAGTGCATACACTTTTTATAATTAAAGTTTGCATGTTAAGGTCAATGCATATGTGAGGTCTTGCATTAAGAGGTCGATGCATGTACTGTAGCTAGGGTACAGAGGTCAATGCATATCCCTATTCACAGTTATGAAGGTTTGTGCATATCACTGCTAAGTCATAGAAGGTCAATGCATAGTCGGTGCACATCTACTGTAGCACATCTAAGATCATTGCAAGTTGCATTTCCAGGGAGAGGTAGGTTGATGCACTTTACTGTTCACTAATAAAGGTCGATGCCAGTTCAGCCTTTTACCATCTAAGGTCGATGCACATGCTCTCTCATAAGTATGAAGGTCTGTCTATGTTACTGTTTCAAGTCGATGCATTTTTCTCATCTTACATAGAAGGCCGATGCACATCCTGTTTTAACTATCATCAGGTCAGAGCATCTTTTGCATCATGCATAGTGTGGTCGAAGCACATGTTGTTTCATTGCACATTAAGGTATGTGCACATTGTGCCTTTGGCAAACACGGTCGATGCACATTCTCTTTGGGCATATAGAAGGTCGGTGCAGGTTTTGATTCAACACACAAGGTCTGAGCACATGCGACTTCCAAGGTTGATGCATGTTTTGGTGTCAACACTACAAGTATGTGCACATTTGATTTCAATGCTTCAAGGTCTGTGCACTTTCTGATTAGCTGCATATTAGGACGGTGCACTTTTCTATCAGCCAGCATCAAGGTCGATGCACATCTTGCATCGTGCACACACAGGTCGGTGCATATTGCGCTTCATGCACATTAAGGTCGATGCACCTCACATACTGCACGACGAAGTCGAGTCTATGCACATTGGACCTAATTTTTTAGGTCGGTGCACGTCTGGTACCTTGAGCTATAAGATCTATGATGATCAAGGTCGATGCACATCATGCATTCTCCACTGAAACAGGTCGAAGCACATTCTTGAAGGTCTACTAGTGGTGGTTCATGACTTAGAATTTCATCAGATTAATTGCATGAATGACTCTATCATGGCATCTCATTCAAAGCATATTTGATTATCTGTTAATCATGTTTCTCTCTGACACTAATCCGATTAGAAAGTGTTTGATGAAATGCTTCGTTTCTTATTGGCAGGAACTTCATCAAACATATGAAGGGTAGAACTCATTAAATCTCAGGCGAGCACGTGAGCTCGAACTAAAGTTGAGGCATGTGATTCAAAGTCACCTAATGATGGGCACATGTCTCCATAACAACAGATTGTTGGCATGTGATCCAAGGCAGATGCGTCCAGAGGATTTTGCCACATGGATCAGCTCACTTATCTGCACCTGACGCGTGTCATCTCCAATTAGGCGGGAACGAGCCCTCTACACGCCCAATGCGTGAGCTCATGGGTCCCCAGGTCTGAAGCCATATAATAAGCCCTTCTGCGATCGGAGCAAAAAGTATGAGAAGAAGAAGTCCAGAGAAAATAGCCAGAATCTGGAAGAGTAGAACAGCCAAGAGCGCACGAGAGAGAAGACTCTGAGAGAAAAGAGAAAGGCGAGCACATAGAGAAGAAGAAGAGCAGAGAGTGAGAGAGCAGTTGAGAAGAAGATAGTGTTTGAGAAATTGAGAGAGTGTGAAAATCTAAGAAAAATAGAGTGTCGTAATTCAGAAGACATCTGAGAGAAAGAAGAGTGTGAGTTACAGAGAGAAGAGCGATCGTGAGATAGTGAAGAAGAGGGATCTCGAGAGAAGAGATTGTGAAGCAATTGAAGTAGTTCTTGAAGATTTGTCTCTACTGGCCTTTGGATCAGATCCAAGCTAGATTGGCTCCTGCGTGAGCTATATTGTTTGCATTCCATTTACAGCTTTCCAGTGATGTTTGTTCATCGTTGATTTCTTTCATTTTGTTATTGAACTTCAAGCAGTGTGTCAGCGTTTGCAGAGGTTTGTTCCTCTGGACAGCAAGCTATGACGCTCAGCGGTAGCCAAGCTGTGACGCTCAGCGGTAGCCAAGCTATAATGCTCAGCAGAAGCCAAGCTGTAATGGTCAGCGGATGTAAGCAAGCTGTGATGCTCAGCGGATCAAGCTGTTAGGCGGCAATAAGCCTCACATTGGTTCGAGTTGGGGGATGGATGTAGGTCTGCGGGCTACAGGCTGAACCATCTAAAATTCATTGTGCAGTGGTTTGATTCCTTGTTTCATAATTCACGGTAGATGTATGTGTAGACACGCCAAAATTGACGTTACTGTGAGTACATCTCATATTACCTTGTAATGCCCCAATTTGACCCTCAAATTAGTTCTATTTGAGTGATTTTTCTCACTTTTTTTAGATTTCTCCCTTTTTTCACCCTTTTCTTATTTTTTCCTATTTTTCTGAATTTTTCTGGATTTTTCTGGATTTTCTGGGCATTTTTTCTCTATTTTTCAGAAATAACGACTTTACTGGGGACGTCTTTTAAATAACGACTTATACATGGACGTTTCTTAAAAAATTGACGACTATACTGCAGGGCGTCCATTCTTTCAAATTTCCATTTTTTTGGATTTTTCTGGGAATTTTTCGAATTTTTTTGGGAATTAACGACTTGACCATGGGCGTTACTTTGAATTTGAAAAGAATAAAAAAAAATCAAAAATTGAATTCACGCCTTACTCACGGTCGTCACTTTTTCAAATTGATTTTTTTAATATTATTTTTCACTCTCTTCCAGAGGTGATTTGGTGGTCTTCCGGGTGTCAGAAAAATTCACAAAAATAGTCGTTGGAATCAGTGAGACGAGATGCACCTTCACCTAAAAAATGGAAAAATAATATTGAGAAATGAAAAATGGCCCTATTTTGAATATTTTGAATTAACGTCCTTTGTTAAGGCGTTTTTTTAATTAACGCCTTTGACTCAGACGTGTTTCACAATTTTTCAAATAAATTCCAAAATTTGATTTTTGAATTATCGCCCTGATCTAAGGCGTGTTTTTAAGAAACGCCCTCTGTGTAGGTCGTCAATTCAACAATTGACGCCCTGAACCAAGTCGTGTTTCACTTTTTTGTTCCGAACGAACGCAGCCTTTCCCAGAGAGACTCCTGCTTCGTTTGGGCTCTTGCCCAGCTTAATCCTCCCCTACCTTGGTTAGGCTCTTGCCCATTCTTATCCTTCCCCTTCGTAGGACTCTTGCCTTCTTATCTCTCATCCAATTCTATTTAAACAGAGCATTTAGCTCTGTTAAGGGGTTGGATGCCGGAGGTTTTCTTCCCTGTTGTTTTTATTATTTCTTCTTCTTCTTCCTTTTTTTTCTTTCTTCTGCTGCTGTCTTCTTCTTCTTCCGTCTCCCTTCTCTTCTGTTTTTTCTCTTTTTCTTCTATTCTTCTTCTTCTTCTTCTGCTCCCTTTTCTTCTGTTTGTTTCTTTTGTTTCTTTTTACAGGAACCGAAGGTGGCCTTTGGCTAAGGAGGGCTTCTCACGATCAACCTCTTCATCCCTCTTGAAGTTTCTCCCCATCGAGCATCAAAGCCAAGCAAACAGATTTTTCTTATCTCCCCTCTATTCTCTTTTGTTTTTATTTTCATCATATGCATGCATCATTATTCTATTAACTCCCCTTCTCAACCACGTTGAGACCCCCTCACAGTGCACTCTTGCACACCTTTTATCATATTTTCATATCATTTATCATCATATTCCCACCCTTTTTGCATAGGGGTTTAAGGGCAATCCCCTTAAAGGTGTGTTCTTTTATATGATATCATGCTCATACATATTTTTATTGAATTGATGCTACACACACATTATTTCTAATTCCTTTTATTATTGTTGTGTGTCTTTTTGCAAGGGTAACCAAGTGAAGGACTCTCTTCATCGGCCGGCCGATTTGAAGAGAAAAGGAGTACTCACATCCCCGCGTCTATGAGGTATTTGCGATCCTTTCCCCATATTCATCTCCTCTTTGAGGCCCTCGTGTCTCTGGCGATCACATCACAACCTCCTTTTAGCACCTCGTGCATGTTTCATCTCCACTATTGTTTATTGATTATTGCTTTTTATTAATTTTTTATATTTAAGTGGATTTTTAAAGAGATCTACAAATTGGCGATCACGGTGGGACCCTTTGTGTTCTTCATCTATTACCCGTTTCCCCTTAGGCACCCGCGTGTGCCATCTCCCTTGTTTACCCTGTTTCATTCATATTTGCATTGGTTTGGGAGCCCCCTCCTCTTCATTAGGATCCACACACCCCCTTGGTGAAGGAACGACCCTCCATTGAGCATTCCGTCTCTTTGGATTGGAAATTCCTAAACCAAGCCTCCGTAAGTCCCCGCACCCGTGGATTCCCTCATGGACGCCGGGCAGGTTGTACCCTTTTGGAGTCCCGATATAGTTGGCCTAATACGTGGTGAGTGAGAGTTCCTAGTTGGCATTGGAGTTCAAATCTCATTTGAAACTAGGACTCTCCTTGTGTGAATCTTTCCAAACTTTATTAAAATCCTTAATTCACCAAGGATAAAACAATCAAAAATCACGGTGACCATTCCAACTTGTGTGCTTATTTGCATAATTATTGAGAATTTTTGACTATATAATGGCTTACCATGATAGAAACATGTTCAATTCAATTCATGAGGATGCACAACCTAGCACTTCATATCCTCAATTTCAACATGTTAATCAGCATTCTCACCATTCTTTCAAGGGACCACGTCCTTATTCTCATGGTCATACCCAACCCATGGGCAATGTCCATTCTCATGGTCCACCTACTCAATTTCAGGCCACTATTCCCTCGGGACCGTCTCCTCCCAATGACGAGAAGGTCTCTCGAATCATCCATGCATTAGATCATCTTACCCCTCAACAGATCCAAGCCCTTAAGGCTGCCGTTGAGGGTACATCTCATGCATCTCCCCCTCTTTCCAATTCTACACGGGTGGCCCATCACCCACCTCCTCCTTCCAATCATATTCGGGTAGCCCATTACCCATCTCCCCCTATTCATTCTACTCGGGTGGTCCGACACCCGCCTCCTTCTATTCCTCCTCCCTCACGGCCCCGAGGCCCATTTATTCATTGCAATCCGGCCCTTCCGGGTTCTTTTACGGGTCATACCGTCAACTCCCCTCCACGGCCTTTTTATGCGGCCCCTCCTCCTTCAAGGCCCTGCCAGCCCTCTATTGTTCAAGTCACACCCCTCCAACAATCTCTTTTTGATAAGATTACTTCCATGGAGGAACAATTAAAGAGGGTCACGGTTCCTCCTACTCCGGTCAATCCTCTCTATGCGGCTTTGGATGACATTACAAGAATGGAGAGAGAATGGAAGGATAGGATGGACGACTACGGCGTTGATATTCCAAGCGAGCAAGAACCGGCAATTGAAGAATCCGAGCCGGTGTATGATGATGAAGCTCCGCAGGCACCCCTTTCGAGTTTCCTTAACTTTCCACTTCCCCCACTTTCATTCGATGAACCCCTCGCTCAGGATGAAGCCACCATCCCCGATCCAACCCCTATTTCCGAGACTTCTTGGTGTTACGACGATGGGTCGATACTCCAATCACCCGCGCCGACGCATCTTGAGTTTTTCACCACTCCAAACACCGCTCGCCCCATTCGGCATTTTCTACGCACCAAACTTTCACCCATTAACCCTCCACCCATTACACCTCCTCCAGTTACACCATTAACCTCCGCAACACTGGCCTCCCCCAAGCCTTCCACTATTAAACCACCACCCATTAAGCCATCTACCTCCACACCGTCGAGCCCACCATTGAAATTTCCCCGATTCAACCTTCCGTTATCCCATTACCACCGCCTCAACCCATTTTACCTATTCCACCACTTAACCCTTCATCTTTACCCATGGTTAATCCTGAGCAGAATCCACCACTTTTTGCACTCGAGCTAACCCCGACCGCTTGCAAGCAAAAGGAAAAACTCGATGTATTTGAACCTCTGCCTCCACCTATGCCAACACTTTCCATTATGCCTTCACCATCCACGGAGCCTTCCGCCTCCGCTTCACCTCCTTCTACTACTCGGAATGTGGGTGCTTCTGCGAGTATAGGTGCCGAAGATGATCAAGAGCTGGGCAGCAAGGATTTGGCTGTGGCTATGCCGTTCAAGATACAGGAATTCATTTGCCGAATGCCAATCCGGGTTATTGTGCCAATCACGGCCGAAGAAGTCAAGTCGCTGCCATGCCGAGCGTTGATGCCGTCTAAGGGCCGGGCAGGGCACCCCTTGTTCCAATTTCCGAATTCCGAATTCATTATTCCTTACAAGGGGCGAATGCCCATTTTGCTCAACTTTCCATATATACCACATTCAATGGGCAACACGATGCTTCCCATTCCAACTCTCCAACTCCCTCCCGCTATTACTTTTCACCTTCCAAGGGAGTTGTTGTTTACCATTGAAGCTTCATCATGGGCTTATGCTTTGTCCATTAAGCCAATTGGCTATACTCTTTCACTGCCGTGGAGGGGCAGTTATTTTGGCACTAAGAGGCCTTCCACTCCTTTATCCACCCCATCCATATTCTTGTCTATCACGTCTTTTCCATGGGCCATTCCCAGGGTTAGGAGGAGGATCTCGTCCTCTCGCCTTTCATATTCTCCATATTCTTTACATTTCATTGCATTCATGCATTCACAGCATTCATCACATCCATCATTTTGCATATAATTGCATCTCCTGCTTCCTGGGTTTCCAAACCCGTATCTTCCTCGCCTTCCGGCCCCGCCGGATATTCCGCATTCCCCATCTTATTCATATTCATCTTTTTGTCCACTCCCCTTGGGGCATCGCGTCCCCCTTCCTGCTATTTCCCTGGAACCTCCAGGAATTTTATCCCTCCTCTTTGGGCATCTCGCCCTTTCTGATCCTATTCCTCCGGAACCTCCAGACTTTCCCCTCGGGCATCGCGCCCCTTTCCATTCTCCTCCTCCGGAACCTCCGGACCTTTCTCTCAGGCACGACGCCCCTTTCAATCTTCTCCTTACTGATTTCATCCCTCCGGAACCTCCGGACCTTTCTCTCAGGCACGACGCCCCTTTCCATCTTCTCCTTACTGATTTCATCCCTCCGGAACCTCCGGATTCTCCACCTGATTGTCTCCGTCTTTTCCCCGGGCATCGCGCCCCTTTCTATTTGCTTCCTCCGGAACCTCCGGACTTTCCCCTCGGGCATCGCGCCCCCTTCCACCTCATTTCACCGGAACCTCCGGACCTTCTTGGGCATCGCGTCCCTCCTTCCATCATTCCTCCGGAACCTCCGGATTCTTCATCTGATTCTCTCTATCTTTTCCCCGGGCACGACGCCCCTTTCCATCTTCTCCTTCCTGATTTCATTCCTCCGGAACCTCCGGATTTTCCTCTCCTCCCTGGGCATCGCGTCCCTTTCCATTTACTTCCCCCGGAACCTCCGGACCCTCCATCTTTCTTCTGATTCATCTTTCTACTCCTCCGGGACATCACATCCTTCATTTTCTTCTTCCTTTTCCATCATCTTTTTCCCTATTTCTCCCCAGGGCATCGCATCCCTTCTTTCAATACTCCTCCGGAGCCTCCGGATTCCTCTTATCATGATTCTCCTCCTCTGCCTCCGGACCCTCCGGATCCACCTCTTTCTATCTACCAATTTCTTCTTCTGATTCCTCCTAATTCTGGGTCTGACCCAACTTCTTCCACATCCACGGCCTTGGGCATCTGCCCTTTCTCCCATTGTTTTAGAGGCTTTAGTCCTCACTCCACCTCCTAATTTTCCGCTTCTTTTGTAAACTATTCCTTGTAATCATGGTCTCCGCGCCTTAATAAGGGAGTTCTAGCCCTTGTCTCTTTTCCTTTTCTCCTTATTCGTCTGAGTCGGGTTTGAGCACCACTCATTCTTGTTAAGCCACTCCCAAAATCCTTTGCTTCCAATCCTTTTGACTGCCAAAGAGGACAGATCCCACGATGATCAACCTCGCCTCTGACAGCTGCTTCTACAACGGTTGCAAGGTAACATATTGGCGTAAGTATACATTTTTATGATATCATTCCCTCATTACTTCACGCATGATTTTCAAAATGAAGTGCTTTCTTAACAAGATTAAGAGTGTTGTTTTAAACCTTTATCTTAGGCTTTTGCTTAATTAAATCATTCTAAAAAAAGAGTCTTTAGACTTACTATGCAGCACTTTGGTTGATAAAGAACCCAGCATTGGGAATTCAACATTCTCTCCCCGCTTGTTTAAGAGTAACCCTTAGCTGGGCACCTCACACACTTCACGGCGTCCTTAGCCGGCTCCTTTGGTTAAAACACCGTCCCTACTTTGGCCATGCCATGAGTATATCTAAAAGTCTTTTCTCTTCTTCACTCGGCCGAATGCAAGGGCAAGAGACTAACGAATAAGATGACCCAACCTCGGTAATCCCCAATACGAGAGGAGTCTCAAATAGGGGCAGTCTTGACCCAAAATCAATATGAGTTTTTCATATGAATTTCATGATACACATCTCGCCAAAAAAGGGCTATTATGAAAATCAAGTCAAAATCTCGATAAAAGTAAAATTGAGAATTATGGCATGTCAAGAGTGGCAAAGTCCCCGCAGGGAAAACCCTGGTCGTATGCATGTCAAGGGTCTAAAAATCAAAGGCACAAAGCCCCGGCACAACAGACTATCTCTTTGAAGGGAACACCTTGGAAGGAATTCAAGTCCCGATATCTCCCATCCTGCACAAAGCTTGTCACAATTATTCTTCTCTTCTCCCTCCAAGACCGAACGTTTCTCAGGTATGGCCTTGGTAGGGGCACCGTTGATCAAAGGCGGTCGATTATAGGGCGTCACCCTTCAATGCACGTCCAGCTTTGGGCAGTTTTAGCGAAAAGGGAAGGAACAAGGACCCCTAGCCAGTGGTTCAAAACAACCCTTTGATGCTGCATTAACAATGTCTAAACCAAAATCCAAAAATCCAAAACAAAAATTTGAATATTTCCCGATCAAAATCCCAATAAAAATTTAAAATATTTTCCAAAAATCTCCATAAAAATTTGAATATTTTCGAAATTCATAAAAATTTGCATATTTCAAAACTCCATAAAAATTTGCATATTTCCAAAATCCAAAAATTTGCATTGTATTTTCTGATGGTGTTTTGCAGGAACAGCCTTGCAGAGACCAAAAGCACGGGATGAGTCCTATCTCTACTCATTGCTATCAATCTATTGATTCTCCCGATATCCTCTTGACATGCCACCCTGGGCATTTTTGGTTATCATCTCCTCATATCATTTTGGTTATATCTCCTGATTATCATTCTGATTATTCATCTCGAGATCTTTCAATCAACTGCTGCTAATTTCTCTTGATTAATTCTACCGCTGGGCATTATCATTCTGATCATTCAACTCCAAATCTTGATTAGCCAAGTTGGCATCCTCATGACAAAACAACAAACAATGATAATCTGCAATACCATTCATGCTATTCATGCCATATACATGCTATTGACACTTTGATTCATGCTATGCATGCTATGATTAACTGCCTTATTCATTGCTTGTTATCTTTTATATCTTGGCTAATGAAATTTTTGAGCGCAGGAAGAAGCTCTTGGTCCCACCGACTGGGCGTCATTATCCGAGCCCCACGGTGCTGGCACCTCATCTCTCAGTTCCCCCATACTTATTGCTCCACCATCTCTCCCTGTATGCATTTTACTATATGTTACATACGCTACTAGATTATATCAAGGACCTTGTGGCTTTGGTAAATCTGGAATTTGAGTTCCCCTTCATCAAAAATAATGATGATTCCAGAGGAGTCTTCGTCACACGGATAGGCCGTTGAGCCGTCCAAGACTGGGGACGATGGTTCCCTTTTGCGAGTTGGTGCGTGGATAAACGGGCTTCGGCTTAGTATCAGCTCGCGAAATCGGTTTCTTGACCCAGTCTTGGCAGTTTAACAATATTATCCTTGATTATTCTATATTTTCATTTGATTTATTTTTTCCCTTTAAACCCAGCATGCATTCATATAGGAATTTGAAACAATTGTTGAAAAATCATTCTGATAAGCTGTTTTTGAGGGTCAAATTGATCTTGATCTTCAATGTGAGATATTCCATGCCGAATTGAGTCCTCAGTTCGTTTTGACGCTGTTCTGGGTCATTTTCTCGAAAGCTCCCTGTTTGGATTTTTATCATCTTATTTTTCAAAACTTTCCCCTTTGATCCACCTTGGCTGCAGCACGTCCACATGGCTGGTAACCGCTCCCCAATGGTGAAATCTACAGGTTTGTGACCTGGGGTACTTCCACCGCGCTGGAAGTTGATCATTTTTTTATCTCATTCGTGCACCGCGTGCACATCTCCCCATTTTATCCAAACATTGTTGATTTCATTGAATTTCCCGAGATTGCTTCATCTCGAGCTTTTGATTTCATTCTCATCAAGTGATGTTGATTGCGTGTCTCATCACACCTTGGCATCTACTTTTCAGTTTGCTCTGCTCCCTTGTAAAGCAGACGCCAAGGCGGAGCAGCTGTAGACACGCCAAAATTGACGTTACTGTGAGTACATCTCATATTACCTTGTAATGCCCCAATTTGACCCTCAAATTAGTTCTATTTGAGTGGTTTTTCTCACTTTTTTTAGATTTCTCCCTTTTTTCACCCTTTTCTTATTTTTTCCTATTTTTCTGGATTTTTCTGGATTTTCTGGGCATTTTTTCTCTATTTTTCAGAAATAACGACTTTACTGGGGGCGTCTTTTAAATAACGACTTATACATGGACGTTTCTTAAAAAATTGACGACTATACTGCAGGGCGTCCATTCTTTCAAATTTCCATTTTTCTGGATTTTTCTGGGAATTTTTCGAATTTTTTTGGGAATTAACGACTTGACCATGGGCGTTACTTTGAAATTTGAAAAGAATAAAAAAAATCAAAAATTGAATTCACGCCTTACTCACGGTCGTCACTTTTTCAAATTGATTTTTTTAATATTATTTTCCACTCTCTTCCAGAGGTGATTTGGTGGTCTTCCGGGTGTCAGAAAAATTCACAAAAATAGTCGTTGGAATCAGTGAGACGAGATGCACCTTCACCTAAAAAATGGGAAAATAATATTGAGAAATGAAAAATGGCCCTATTTTGAATATTTTGAATTAACGTCCTTTGTTAAGGCGTTTTTTTAATTAACGCCTTTGACTCAGACGTGTTTCACAATTTTTCAAATAAATTCCAAAATTTGATTTTTGAATTAACGCCCTGATCTAAGGCGTGTTTTTAAGAAACGCCCTCTGTGTAGGTCGTCAATTCAACAATTGACGCCCTGAACCAAGTCGTGTTTCACTTTTTTGTTCCGAACGAACGCAGCCTTTCCCAGAGAGACTCCTGCTTCGTTTGGGCTCTTGCCCAGCTTAATCCTCCCCTACCTTGGTTAGGCTCTTGCCCATTCTTATCCTTCCCCTTCGTAGGACTCTTGCCTTCTTATCTCTCATCCAATTCTATTTAAACAGAGCATTTAGCTCTGTTAAGGGGTTGGATGCCGGAGGTTTTCTTCCCTGTTGTTTTTATTATTTCTTCTTCTTCTTCCTTTTTTTTCTTTCTTCTGCTGCTGTCTTCTTCTTCTTCCGTCTCCCTTCTCTTCTGTTTTTTCTCTTTTTCTTCTATTCTTCTTCTTCTTCTTCTGCTCCCTTTTCTTCTGTTTGTTTCTTTTGTTTCTTTTTACAGGAACCGAAGGTGGCCTTTGGCTAAGGAGGGCTTCTCACGATCAACCTCTTCATACCTCTTGAAGTTTCTCCCCATCGAGCATCAAAGCCAAGCAAACAGATTTTTCTTATCTCCCCTCTATTCTCTTTTGTTTTTATTTTCATCATATGCATGCATCATTATTCTATTAACTCCCCTTCTCAACCACGTTGAGACCCCCTCACAGTGCACTCTTGCACACCTTTTATCATATTTTCATATCATTTATCATCATATTCCCACCCTTTTTGCATAGGGGTTTAAGGGCAATCCCCTTAAAGGTGTGTTCTTTTATATGATATCATGCTCATACATATTTTTATTGAATTGATGCTACACACACATTATTTCTAATTCCTTTTATTATTGTTGTGTGTCTTTTTGCAAGGGTAACCAAGTGAAGGACTCTCTTCATCGGCCGGCCGATTTGAAGAGAAAAGGAGTACTCACATCCCCGCGTCTATGAGGTATTTGCGATCCTTTCCCCATATTCATCTCCTCTTTGAGGCCCTCGTGTCTCTGGCGATCACATCACAACCTCCTTTTAGCACCTCGTGCATGTTTCATCTCCACTATTGTTTATTGATTATTGCTTTTTATTAATTTCATTTGTTTAAGTGGATTTTTAAAGAGATCTACAGTATGATTAGGCACGCATACACTAGTGAGGTGTTTGTTTGCATACAGTGGCTTAACTGAATTCTATAGTTTAATTCCACAATATTTTCTAACTTAGTTTTATTTGGGCAAAATGTTTTAAAGGGGATTCGTTCACCCCCCCTCTGAATCCGATCAACACCATCTTTTAGATTCCACAATTTGTATCAGAGCTGGTCTCTGACTATCCAGATCCAACGATCTGCAGAGGATCCTGCCATCTTTTGGTGTAATTTTTTTTTGGGCTGTGGTTTATCGTTTTGAATTCACTACTTTGAATTGGTTTTGATTTGTGTTAAGGGCTCATCCTCCAATATTCTGTGGTTCACGTATTAAATTCTAGCTATGCCTCATGTGCAAGTATGTTAACTCTGTTAATCCTCAATTGTGGAATGTTATCTCTCACGGTCCACATAAAATCCCTAAGGATAAGTCCAAGTGGACTTATGTTCATAAGATGAAAAATGATGAGAATGTGAGAGCTCTAAATCAAATGAAGGCTGCAATTAACTCTGATGATTTTCCTTTTATCTCAAGTTGTCGCACTGCAAAGGAAATATTGGATGAACTGCTTCGTATCCACAACGGAGAGGAAGAAGAAGGTCTCATGGCAAGAAGTTATCATAGCAGTGATCAACAGGAGGAGACATCTTCACAGGTAAGCTCTGAATCTGAGGAACTCATCTTTGATGAATTAATGATTCTCTATAATGGTTTATTAGATAAGTACAAAATTGTCAAATCTGAAACGAAGAAAATGAGAAAGGTTATGTCATCTGAAATAAAGTCATTAAGGTCTGAAAATGAACAATTGAAAGTTGAAATAAAGAAGATTAAAAATTCTTGTGGAAAATGCATTTCTACAAAAAATATGAATGATGATCTTCAATCTGAATTGAAATTGCAAGAAGAATTAATTGAATCTCTCAAAAATGAAAATGACAAGCTATTAAACAGAAAAATAGAGCTAGAACAGATTGAAGACAGGCTGAATAAAAAGCTAAAATCTGTTAACAAAGATGAGTTGATTGAGGAGAACAAAGATATAAAAGAACAAAACAAAAAGCTCATGGTCTTAAATAATGTTATATCTGAAAGGCTTCTTGCTTTAAAAAAAGGAAAATCTTTTAGCACAGAAGAATCTGAAAAATTGCGCAATCTGGAACAAGAAATTAAGAAATATAAAACTACAAATAAGGTGCTAAGTGAGTGTGTTAATTGCAGTGAACAAGAGATTGCCAGTTATGAAATATATATTGCATCTCTACAAAATGAAATTCATGATCTGAAAAACTCACCGCTAAAATCTATCAAAGGTAAAGAGAAGTTAAAACCTCCCTTGAATAATGAAGCCACTAAATTAAGTGAAGGGATAAACTGCAATTCAGGGATTAAAAGGGATATGAGGAGCTAGCTGTATACAACATTTGTTCAAAGTTCAGAAGTGGCCAGAACCTCAAGTCAATCCCCGAAACAATTCGCTGCTCAGAAACTTCAAAAACATAATAAAAATGTGAAAAAGAAAACATTTAACAAGAGAAGAAACAACAAGCATGTTGAAAATTCAAATGTCAAAAATAATCTTTCATGTATTTACTGTGGGAAATATTGCCATATGATGAATGACTATTTTGTAATGAAGAAAGATAACTTGAATTCTGGTAGAAGGCATGCTAGGAATTATCATGATAAGAAATTTCCTTTTGTTCAGAAAAAGAAGGTTAACTGTTTTCATTGTGGAAAACTAGGCCATATTGCTGCACAATGCTGGCATGCACAGGGAAAGAAAGGTAATTCTGAACTTGGTAATTTCCCTATTAACGGAAATATTTTTAATAAAAATAAATTTGGGACTAGAGGTAAGCATGCTGTATGTTTTCATTATGAAAAGCATGGCCACACAATCAAGTACTGTTGGTATGCTCAAGGGAAAAGAATTAATTCTAAACCTATAAATTTCCCTGGAAATCAAACCATGTTTGATAGAAACAAATCTGTTGTTAAAAGAAAATTCAGTGCATGTTTTAATTGTGGAAAGCCAGGCCAGAGAGCTGCTAACTGTTGGATGGTTGGTAATGAAAAGATAAACTTCCATGTTAATGACATGAACAATCATGCTTACTCACACCAATTTCATGCTCATGCTAATCCATACAAGAAGAACATGAAATCTGTCAATTTTTGTCATTATTGTGGACAGTCTGGGCACTCTATGAATGATTGCTCTCAAATGATAATTGATGATTTGAAAGCTCAGAAACTTGTGAGTGCACCATTCAGAGGTGCCGATGTCATTTCAGGACCCAAGACATCTTGGGTACCTGTCTATGCAAAATGAAGTTCAGTTTTTACAGGTGTGCCCTAGAAGGAAATAAAAAGGGAGTTAAATAAACCAAGGCACCCAAGTAAGGTAAAACCCCATTTCTGCTGGTTACAAGGATGTTCATTTGAATTCTTTTAATCTCTTTCAGATAGCTGCATTTCATGCTTAATCTGTTAAATAAAATCTCATGCATACATGTTCTTAACTGCTTTGACATTTGCACTGCACAATCTGAGTTTCTTCATATATTGAGTTGTATGTGCACATATTTACTGAATACATGCTGAATTCATTTCTTATACACATGCATTTGTGTTTTATCATTTAATTGTGCTTCAACTGGTTGCATGTTGAGAGGAAGGTGAAATAAATTCAAATGCATGAAATTTCATGTCTGCATACATTTTCATATATGCATATTCAATCGAATTATCTTGCATGGTCTGAAACTGTTATGTATCTTCATGCATGATTTCATGGTATATCAAATGGTTTAGCTCTAAAAGATAGAATAAGTCAGTCTGGAAGTTCTAACCATGTGTGAGATGGTCTCTAGACCAAGTTCTCCACCTAGTACCATGGGTCGAATGTGCACACAGAAAAGTTTAGAAACTCATGAGCAGAGTCTGCATATTTGTGCATGGGTGAGAATGAAAAAGAATTGGATATCTTTCATTGAAAATCAGAATTGTCTGAATTTGATGCATACATTTGTCAATTGCATTTGTTTGATATTTGTCATAATGCAAAGACACTGAAAATAAATTACTCCTCTCAAAAATCTGAATTGCCTTAATGTTATACCCCCGTGGTTTTGATGATGTCAAACACTATGACTCATTGGAGCATGATGTCATGAGTTGATCCTGCATTTATAAGATTTTGATGATGTCATGATATCAATATGGTTTAATGATGCATTGGTGTGCATTGGTGCATTGCTTTATATGATTATCAATTTAATGCAACTGTTTGTTTCCATTGCTTATATTATAGTTGCATCATGTGCTAAAGACTGAGTTTGAATGTTGAAAAGAATAGGTGGAAAGCCAGTTAAAAGCTCATTCATCAAGTTCATCACAAAGCCAAGGTCGATGCTTGCATGACAGGGGTTGTGATGACCCGAATCCCAGATACCAGATATACCCGATAGGACTACCGAGTAGACCCGATACCACTTGGAACCCGTGAAGCCTCCCAAGAGATGTAAAGCTCTGAAGGAAAAAAGGATTGTCGTGTAGTACATTGAAGCCACAGAGATATAACAGTAAGCAATTAAATTTCATAGATTGGTTTGCTAAAGTAGCAGAAATAAAATTACTTTTTAATTAACAATTTCAAATTTAACAATTATACCAGAGTCCAGTCCAAAGGAAAGACGAGCAGTATAGTCAATAGAAAAGAAGGACGTACACTGAGGTCGGGGGAAGCCCGACGCAGGTACCGCTGGTAGCTACGGACACGTCACACCAGGAACCGCGGAAGCAGAAGACGCCACCCACCTGAAAAGCAGGGGTGAGCCTCGTGTCACTGACCCAGTAAGGGTTATGCGGATCCCCACTAAAAAACACGCAGTAACACGGAACGATAAAAACAACAGGTGTAGTAAAGCAGGAAAACTACACTAGAAAGCTGTAAAAGAAGACCGGAATGGAAGGAGTAGGAACAACTAAAAGAAAAGGGAAAAGTCGTACTGAACAAAACACGGCTATCGAACTAACCTTGGCCCCTAAGCTACTCCAAACAACAACTGCAATAGGTGGGTAACTCTGAACTGACGAAGTCAGGAGTCACCGATCTGTCGAGCCTACAAAGATAGGCAAAAAGCCTGGAAGGAACCTAGACAGACACAGACGCCCTAAAGCATACACGACTCAAGTGCCATGCACGCTCTTCTAGATACGACCACACACACATGACTAGAACGTCATGCACAAGACACAACACTGACCTCGGGCAAAACCACAACAGGGCTAACCCGAAAAGGTCACGACGGATGAGAAACACAAGAGTCACGTGTCACGTGACGGAAGTACCTCCTCACTAGAAGAACAGCCAGCTGCATCCACTGATGTCTTATGCTACGCCTACAAGCGTCTCATCTACTATGCCGCCTGAAGCACGATAGAGACTAAGACACACTCAGAACCAGAACAGGACTATAGTAACGAGTGACTAGACAGGAGAACACCCGTCGGCATCATTCCAAAGCCCCTGACCACGTGTGCATACACTGACTCTTGCTGGAAAGTCAGGCCTCTAGCTAGTTTTCCCCACCCAGTAGGACGCCACTGTACATCGGGGCCCCACGGAAACTAGCTTACAAACCGTATATCGGGAACTACCACGCCACCACTCCCGGGTGGGTCGACACGTCGTAACGTGTCGCCAGACTACGACTAGTGGTGGCTCACTAGACACAGAACTTTGAAACAAGAGTGCCGTAGTACAGACAGGCAAGGAAGCACTGTCGCACATACTACGAAGCACCAAGGAAGCACAACGACTGCCAACAGACTCAGGATAGGGCAACTAGACCTACCAACACAACGATCCTTGAGTCAGAAGACTTAGGTCAAGATCGTCATACCAAGCGGAACAAGCCGTCAATCGGTCTAATCTTAAGCCACAGAAACGACACATCCGTATAAAACAACACACGGAGACCTGAGGGATCACCAAGACCCTCAGCACAATAGGATATGCAAATCGAGGTAAGGCGATACCTCGCGGCATCCAGATCTATGTCTCGGACTGGACAGAACCGCCGAGACACACATAAGGTTACCTGTCAACCACTGGGTCACCCCGGGTTGACCGGAACTGGACAATAACAACTCTATAGTAGGAAAGCAAATCCTACCTCAAGCAAGAAAAATCCTGGCTACCTTATAACGTGGCCATAGCCCTCATAGGACATTATCCACGGGAACGGCAATTCACAAGGTCAAGCCAAGATCTACGAAAATCGAACCGATGGGAAAATGACACTCTTGGCATAAGCAATCCATCACTCAACTGCTAGGGAAACCAAGCAGTCAAAGAGGGAGTCGCTACGCGCACAGAGATGAAGATAATGGCGGTCAGGGGTAGAGCCACGAGGCGACTGTAGCGGTCAAGGATATGACCACTAGGATCAGTCAACTCTAGCTGACCTACCCGACGAACCACCAAGTGATCTATAGAAGATCCGCGACACAGACTAACTAACCATCCTATGGCACACACATAGACAGACGGACACAGATCAGGCCATCACGGCCAATTGACATGACAACGAATGAAACACCACTGAACGGTCACTCACGGACCGCTCAGGGGACTGAACGGTCTGGACAGGGCCGCTTGAGAACAACAAGGGACAATCTGGACTGTTAGGGCTGAACCGTCCCAAGGCATAAAGCGGTTAAAGGCAAGCCGCTCAAGCCAACCGACTTACGACAGTACCCGGTCAGAACAATTTTGACCAAACCGCTGACGGGACAGAACGGTTAAGGAGGACCCACTCCATGAACCACCCCAAGCCACTGAACGGTTCAAGGAAAGCCGCTCAAAGGAACCAAGGGAACAGAACGGCTAGGCCATAGCCGTTCAACACACGAAGAGAAAAAGAACGGCTAACTATGGGCCGTTCAACACCTGACACCGCTGGAACCCAACCGCTCAAAGGCACTGGATGGACCAGACCTGGTCGTGCCAAACACTGGGTGGTCTGTCGCGCGACCGCGCAGACGCCCATTGACTCACTCTAAACGGTCCGAAATTAGCCGCCCTACACCTTAAACAGCTACTGATAAACCGTGAAGACGTCACGGCGAACAAACCATGGGATCGGCCCGATCATGGCCTTTCCATGCCCCATTCGTTCCAAAATGAAGGGGATACAACGCTGATGATCGTACACAACACATAGACTCCAACGGGAGTCGAATCGGCTGAGAAACAGCGAGAAACGGGCGATTTTCCAAAATCAACCCAAATGGAGTCAGCGGACTTCCCGGGCTCCTAACGGTCCCGAATGGCCGCCAATCGCGACGAAATCAGTGACTATGGAACGCAGACGTTCTAGGGAGTCCATTGACACTAACTGATCTAAAATCTATCGTTGTTTTTTGGTGAACCCTTCAAAAACCACAAAGCTACGATTTTGCTAAAACGAGCCCAAACTCGCTCGTTCTCACACCGAATGACATGAAACTACAGGAGAAATGTAGAGGGGAAGTGGGTGATCCGTCTCCCTACCTCCACCAAAGAAATCGTGCCCCGAAGCGACTAAACCACACCGAAAACCACGTCGCGAGCTCGACCGTCGGCTTTGAATCCACCATTCGGGATCACGCCAAAATCGATCCGATCCTCACCCGGTCGCGCACCTCATCGACCCCACGCCTTCGCCACCTTGCCCACGAGCCTCCTCCGTCTGTAGCCGGAGCTGGAAGGGCGAGAGAAGTGAGAAAACGGGAGAGAGAGAGGGTCGCGGCAAAATAAAGAAGGAGGAGAGAGGAAAGGAAAAGAAAAAGAAAGAAATTAGGAAATTTTCCTATTTTCTAAAAATTTGACAATTAGCTCGAAAATGGACTAATTCATAAAAATATGCAAAATAGTCAAAATGAACCTCTCGACGAGTACATCGTGAAGTCCCGAGATTAAATGGCACCCAAGAGGGGGGTGAATTGGGTGATAAAAAATTTCTACCGAGATAGACTCAAATATGCGATAACAAGGGGACAGAAGAAAACAAGAGCAAGACAAACTATATCTATCAAAACAATCACTATGAAAATCCTTGGTACTTGACGGAGTTGATAGATCCGTAGATTTACTCACGCAACCTGTTATCTTTCCGGCAAGAGTAACCTTGTCGGTCCGAATCCAACTTTTGATATATCGCAGGATTTAAGTTAAGAAGATCAAACAACCTAGATCTAAAGGATTCAAAATATGTAGATACACAAGTATGCACAGAAGGGGGATAGGAGATATGGAGCAAACCACAAGGGACAGCGATTTTAAGGTGGTTCGGATGCCACAAAGGCAACCTACGTCCACCCCTCACGGACAGTGAGGAACCACGCACTATCTTGTAAGGAGTTACAAGATCAACCACACACAACACACACATTGGGAAGGAGAGTTCCCGCGAAGGTGTAAGAACACCTTAATACACACAAAGCTACAATGGAGAACACACAAACACACACACACGGATCTAGAAAGATCCACACACACTGAAATGTTTAACGATTACAAGAACCACATATGAAGCTAAGGAGAAAAGAAAATGAATTTAGAACACAAGAGAAGAATCTTGATTTGCTCCCCCTTAATGGATGATTGGATGCTTTGGATGCAGCTTGAATCCTTGGGCTGATCTTCACTTGACTGGATGAAAAAGGATGAAGAACTCTTCTCGGAGCACTGTTCACGTCTATAGTGCGGAATCCCTTCTCTTCCTCTTGGTAGCCCCCTTGATCCACCTTGAGCATTAGGGTTTTCTTCACCCTCTTGTAGAAGTTTTATAGGCTTTGAATGGTCCATGGGCTCCCCCAGACCAGATCGATAATTTCTGGAGGGTTTGAGTGCTAAAGGATTAAACAATACCAAGTGGAAAGGCTTCTTTCGAAGTGACAAAAAGTCAACAATATTGGGCAGCTCGGGGCTGGCGGTCGACCTGCAGGGTCTGGCAGTCGACCGCCAGTGAGAGACCTGCAGGAGGCCGGTCCCTGGGAGATCCGGTCGACCGGGATTGAGGGGGTGGTCGACCGCCACTGAGACAGCCTGTAGAAGTTTCCATTCTGTTATTCCAGGTCCACCGGGGTGATGCTGGAGGTCGACTGGGCTGTCAAAAACTTGAAAAATGAAGAGTTTAGCCCAGAAAAATGTGTCCATATGATCGAGGCATGATTTGAACGATTGGTTAAAAATTATTTCAAGTTCATTCAATGTTCTTAGAAAACCATTTGGAATGCTAAAACCTTAAGCAACATCATGAAGAGTTCCGACCTTGAAGGCTTATGAAAAACACTTAGGTTATTAGATCCAAGCATGTGAGCAACCCTATGTCCTTGGTTTTGTTATCATCAAAACACCGAGATATATATACAACAATCTCCCCCTTTTTGATGATGACAAAACTCTAGGGCATTCAAACCAAAGTTCATGTTAAGGAAAATCAACCACTTGTATGCCAGCAAGAATATGAGATGAGACACAAATGCCAACCGTCTGAGTTCAAAACACCAGTACTTTCAATTCATCATAATTTCATTACAAGGTACATTAGTGTGAGAGTGAATGCACGACTCTAATACTAAAGACTAAGCAAAGGACTAACACTACTGACAGCCCTCACATGTGACATGCAAGCAAGCAACACAACCACACAACAACATACATAAGTAGATAATAAACATGCCCTACTACTTCTCCCCCTTTGTCAACAGCAAAAAGGGATAGGATAGATGAAGGAGGGACTCAAGCAACACTGGACCAAAAGAGAACATGCTAGAGGTGAAAACAAAACAAATCCTCATGGAGCATCTTCAGGAGGTGGCTGATCTGCTGGAGGTGTAGGTGGAAGACCAAGGTGCCAACGAATGTCGCCAAGATGGTGGTCATGACTGTGAAGAAGATCAAGAATATGACCAATGGATTCATCACGAGCCGCATCCTGGCGCCGCATGCCAAGTAGGGAAAGGTGCATGAAGCTAAAGGATTGGCCAGACGCAGCTAAATCCTCTCGGAAGGAAGTCATGTGGGTGGTGAGAGTGGCCATCTGAGTAGAGAGAGTGTCCAAGGCAGTAGAGAAGGTGTCCATGCGCCCGGATATGGTGTCAAACGTAGTGCCCATAGTGTCCCCAAGGGTAGAAAGATGATCCCCAAGGGTATCCACACGAGTTTCCAAGCCGGTAAGCTGCCCGTCAAGAGCCTCGTAGTCCACCGAAGGGCGCTGTCCAGCCCCATGAGTGGAAGATTCCCCATGGTGAAACTGGGATGGAGGGGGCATCTCAAAATCCTGATGAGAAGGAGATGGTGGGGGAGGCTGCTCCTCAGCTAGAACTGGAGGGGGGATAGCCCCTTCGCCTTGCTGCTGTGCTGGTCCTTCTTCTTCCTCACTGATTTCATCTTCTCCATAAACTGGAATGTCCCACACAAGCTCGCCGTCGGGACCAAAGTAATAGCCAAAATATGTGAAAATTTTATGCTTGTTGTATACATCATCCTGCCTAACATATATGAACTGCTCATTTGCCACATTTATCCCGACATAAATGAAGATACCGGTCAACTACGAAGCATATGGAAGAGAGCGTCGGAGGTAGGTACAATAGGTGCTGATCAGATCTATCATGAGCCGACCCATATTGATTTGAATGCCACTCATGACATGATAGAATAGGAATCTCTGAACTTCTGTAACCTCATCCCGACCTCCCACTTTGGGATAAATTAATGAAGTAAACATGTGGTGTAGGACCCATTGTAGTGGAGGAAAATGATTGGCATTCAGCTTGATCAAATTGCTCACACCGTGCACATACTCACAATTGGTCATAGTAGTAAATGTTGATGGAACTTCACCAAAACCATATGCTTTATCTGCACCCATGGCGGATACTCCCAGGGCCTGCTGAAATAAATCCGTAGTGATATGAAGCTCCACACCCTCAACCGTGGTATATAACTGGTCATTCCTCACAACTAAAAACCCGTAGAACTGCTGCACCAACTGAGGATAATATCTATTGTACCAGGTAACAAAATCCATCCAACCTTCCTGAACCTCAAAAAGAGTGCACAAATTCGGGAAGAGCTCATTCACCTCATTGAAGTCGACCAAGCGAGGGTCGATAATAGGACGTGGAGGTAAAGGTGCTCGAGGCAGAGGAGGAGCTTGCTGAGGTGGAGGAGCCGAGGCCTCTGGCCGTTGACAGCTAGCTTGCCCTTGGGCAGAACGCTAAGAACTCCGTCTGAGCGACATCCCAACCTTGAAAAACCCACCGGGAAACTCTTGGAACAATCGATCTCAACCCCGTAAACGTGGATGGAGCACAGGAGCACTGCTAGGGCTTGGAACGACCTTTCCACAGTGTGGAAGCTGAGAGGGATCTCCACAGACGCACGAGCGACTGTATGGAGGATGTCCCGGGAAGATGACGGGACGATCGAATCGTGTGCGGGTGGAGGGAGAGAGAGTTGTGGGGGCTTGGTTGGTGGAGAGAGGGAGTGTTAGGGTTAGGGCAAGGTGGTAGAGAGTGAAAATGAGTGAAAGAGAGAAGGAAAGAGGGAGAGAGAGCCCATAAAAAGGGGGTCGGTTGACCCTTAAGTCGGGCCGGTTCGTCGCCGGCGGTCGACCGGCGCGGGCCTAGCGGTCGACCGCCAGGACCAAAATCCCCATTTTTTGAAAAATTCTTTTTCTTTTTTTTGTTTCTCCTTTTTTTATTTTCCTTTTCTTTTTTTATTTTTGTTTTTTTTGTTTTTCCCTTTTTTTTGTTTATGGGGGATAAGCAACTGATTGCTTGAAACATCAAGACAATGGAAGTATGTAGAGGCGAAGATGTGGAGACGAGAAGAAGTTTTGATTTCCCCTAGGTAGAACCGTTAGTTCCAGCAACACTGAGTCCACAAATGTATTTAATCAAGGAATATGTGTCCGTAGAATTATTTTTCAAGGAGGGCTAAATATAAGTATGTACATGCAGGCATTCAACGGTGAATGAAGACACACAATGTATAGAAGAAAAATAAATTCAATATGCATGTTTTTCTACCCGTGATGCACATGAATTTCTACAAATGCAACCCTATACCTTAGATGCACACCTATGTATGTATGCTCTCACCCTTGCACATCCCAAGTTCTCTTCTTATCTTATAAAATTGATCCTGGTTTAGGGGTTTGGTGAAAATGTCAGCTAGCTGATTGTGTGTGTCAATGAAGTTCAATTCAAAGACCCCCTTCCCTACATGATCTCTCAGAAAGTGATGATGAATATCTATATATTTGGTCCTTGAGTGCTGAATAGGATTTTTTGACAAATTAATTGCACTGGTATTATCACACAGTATTGAACAATTTTCATTTCAACATCTAAATCAAGCAGTTGGTTTTTGATTCAAAGTACTTGGGCTCCACAACTTCCGACGGCTACATATTCAGCCTCGGCCGTTGAGAGAGCTACTGAATGTTATTTCTTGGAGGCCCATGAGACTAGGCAACCACCAAGGAACTGACAGTACCCACTTGTACTTTTACGATCTACAATGCACCCAGCATAATCCGCATCGGTATAGGCAATTAAATCAAAGGAACCACTGATAGGAAACCACAAGCCAAAGTCTATTGAGCCAATGAGATATCTAAAGATGCGTTTCACAGTTGATAAATGAGATTCCTTGGGGCATGACTGAAAACGGGCACAAAGACATACACTGAATTGAATGTCAGGGTGACATGCTGTAAGGTACAGTTGTGATCCGATCATACCTTGAAACAGTGTAGGATATACTATTTTACCTTTTTCATCTTTATCCAGCTTTGTGGTGGTGGCCATGGGAGTTGATATGGGTTTTGCTTCCGCCATCCTGTATTTCTTCAACAATTCCATAGTATATTTGGCTTGATTGATAAAAATTCCTTCTGAAGTTTGTTTCACCTGCAATCCAAGAAAAAAGTTCAGCTCCCCCATTAAGCTCATTTCGAATTCTCCTTGCATAGTCTTTGCAAATTTCTCGCATAAAGCATTATTAGTAGCTCCAAAAATAATGTCATCCACATACACTTAAACTACTAAAATGTCCTTACCTGATTTCCTTGTGAAAAGTGTTTGATCAACCTTACCTCTCTTGAACCCATTTTCAGCCAGAAAAGAGGTAAGCCATTCATACCATGCCCTTGGTGCTTGTTTTAGTCCGTACAAGGCCTTTTGGAGCTTGTACACATGTCGTGGATGTTTGGAATCTTCAAAACCTGGCGGCTGCTCTATGAAGACATCCTCCTTGATATAACCGTTAAGAAATGCAGATTTAACATCCATTTGAAATAGTTTAAAATTCAAAGAACAAGCGTAGGAAAGTAAGATCCGGACTGCTTCAAGTCCAAGCAACCGGTGCAAAGGACTCATCAAAATCAATGCCCATCTCCTGGCTGTACCCCTTGGCCACAAGCCGGGCCTTGTTCCTCACAATTAATCCGACATCATTTAGCTTGTTTCTGAAAACCCAACGAGTTCCAATAGTAGGATGGTTTTTAGGACGCGGCACGAGAGTCCATACCTTGTTTCTTTCAAACTGATGCAGCTCTTCATGCATAGCTTGAATCCATGATTCATTTTGAAGAGCTTCATGAATGTCCTTGCGCTCTTCTTGTGAAAGAAGGGCCATCAAGTCCTCCTCTTCAACCTGCCTTAGAGAGGACCTAGTTTTTACCCCATCCTCCAAATTACCTATGATGTTCACAGCTGGATGATCCTTTAGAAGTGTGGAGGAACTGGGCAAATCAGGATGCTGCACTTGTAGTTCTTGCAGTGTCTCAATTGTAGGATCCTCATCTTCCTCATTTTTGCTCGAGGTTGCCTTCAATGGTTCATCCTTAGCTTTGACATATGATGAGTTCCTAGGGTCTTCATCTACATCCAGAGTGGAAGAAATTTGATTTGTGAGTTTTGAATCGGATTCATCAAAAATAACATGAGGGCTTTCTTCAACGACCAAAGTCCTTTTATTGAATAATCGGTAAGCTCTAAAATTGAGTGCATAACCTAGAAAAATTCCTTTATCACTCTTTTCATCAAACTTACCCAGGTTGGACTTACCATTGTTCAAGACATAGCAAGGGCATCCAAAGGGTTTAAGATAGGTGATGTTTGGCTTCTTACCCTTGTAGAGCTCATATGGAGTTTTCTTCAGAATGGGCCTTACCATTGCCCTGTTGATGATGTAGCATGCTGTACTCACGGCTTCAGCCCAAAAATACTTAGGTAGGGAATTCTCACTAAGCATGGTCAGGGCCATGTCTATCAACGTTCTATTCTTCCTCTCTACTACTCCATTTTGCTGGGGCGTCCTTGGTGATGAAAAATTGTGTGTATACCCATGCTCTTCACAGAACATGCTGAATTCATGATTTTCAAATTCACCACCATGATCACTCTGGATTGTGGTGATGAGGTAACCCTTTTCATTCTGAATTTTTCTGCAAAACACTTGAAACTCCATCAGGGCATCACTTTTATTAGCTAAAAATAGCACCCATGTGAATCTGGAAAAATCATCAACAATCACAAAGCCATAGGATTTTCCTCCTAGGCTAGATGTTCTAGTAGGACCAAAAAGATCAAGATGCAATAGTTCCAATGGCCTAGCGGATGAAACAATGTTTTTGTTTTTGAAGGAAATTCGTGTTTGCTTGCCTTTCGTGCAAGCTTCACAGATTCTATCACTTTCAAATTTTAATTTAGGCAGTCCATTCACCATGTCATGTCTAGACAACTTAGAGATAACTCCAAAACTAGCATGACCTAACCTTCGGTGCCATAACCAAGCATTTTCATGATTGTTCGTAACTAAGCAGAGATCATCACACGAAACATTATCAATATCAACAGTACAAACATTGTTATTCCTTTTTCCAAGAAATTTGATCTCATTTGAGTTTTTGTTTAAAACAATGCAGTGGGTTTCATCAAAATTAACTTTAAAGCCCTTATTGCACAATTGGCTTATGCTAAGCAGATTATGATTCAGACCTTTCACCAAAAGCACATCTTCAATAAGAATTTCAAAATTCTTACCAATATTGCCAATCCTAACGATTTTACCTTTGTCTTGACCTCCAAAGACAACTGAACCTCCATCCTTATCTTGCAGTGTAGAGAACACTTTCTTGTCCCCTGTCATATGCCTTGAACAGCCGCTATCCAAGTACCATTTGCTCCCCCTGGCTTCAAGACATATCTACAAGAAGAAAAATTCTCATGCAATTGTTTTTGGTACCCAAGCTAGTTTGGGTCCGTAGGAGTTAGTCCAGTTCTTGGTATATCTTTTCTTGGTCCAAAAGACATGATTTCTAGGTGGGCTTTGTCTAAACCAGCAGTTCACAATAGCATGACCAAATCTACCACAATGATAGCAATTAACATGTGCAAATTTTCCTTGAAACTGTCGTGGTTTGGGTTGATCATGTTTTGGTTAAGGATTTGAACATGAAGCATGATTTTGACCTTTTTCATGAGCAAATGATGTGGTGATCTTATGCTCAAATGATTTTTTGTTTTGTGGAGTGTATCTAAGACCTTCTTTTTGAAAATTGACTTTCACTCCCAACAAATTATCTAGGTTTTGCTTGCCCTTAACAAACTTAGACAATGTGGACTGAAGATCATCCACTTCTTTTTCCAAGCTCACAGTTTTATTTTTAAGTTCTGAGTTTGTGGATTTCAGAATTTATTCTTCAATTTTCATTTTTTCACATGCTTTCTCCATTTCAATTACTTTGCAAGATAATTCTTCTTTGGCTTTATCACAGTCTGAAATAGTTTGTAATAGGCTTTCTCTTTCTTCCGTGGCTTCAAACCATTCCTGTTCCAATTTTTCAAATTTGACAAAGATATCTTCATGTGACAAGTCATCAAGTTTCTTTTTGAGTGTTTTGTTTTCAGATCTGATCTTCTTGCATTTCGTATACAATTTTTCATATTCAGATTCCCATTGTTCATTGGAAATGAAATCAGGGTCAGAGTTTACCTCTGTGGATTCATCTTCATGTGCCATGAGGCACAAGCTTCCCACAAGTTCTTGGATCTCTTCATCAGATAGTTCATCTTCTTCGTCGCTCCATGTGGCGACCATGGCTTTGGGTTTCTTGAAATTATCCTTCTTGAATTTATTTTTCAGATCCGGACATTCACCTCTCATGTGCCCGGACTTCTTGCATTCGTAGCATATGATGCTACTTGGCTTGCTCGACTCGCCTTTGGTCTGCGTGGGCTTTCTTTGCCCTTTTCTAAAGTTTCCCTTCTTCCTTAGAAATCTCCTCACTTGGCGAGTTATCATCGCCAATTCTTCCTCTTCATTGCTTCCTTCACTTGATTCACCATCTTGTAATTCATCATCGGAGTGATGAGCTCTCAGTCTAATGACCTTTTTCTTCTTGATGTCTTCATCAACTGTTCTCCTTATATTTATCTCATAGGTCATGAGTGACCCTATGAGTTCATCCAAGGTGAGTGTAGACAAGTTCTTTGAGTCTTCAATCACGGTGGCCTTTGTGTGCCATGCCGACGGTAGGGACCTTAACACTTTCCTTACAAGGTCAGAATTTGAGTATTCTTTCCCAAGACTCTTGAGACCATTTGTGATCTCTGTTAACCTTGCAAACATCTCGGAGATGGTTTCTTCATGTTTCATCTTAAATAACTCATAGTCAGTGACTAGGAGGTTTGCCTTGGTTTCCTTGACTTCTAAAGTTCCCTCATATATGAGTCGCAGCTTGTCCCACATTTCTTTGGCCGAGCTGCACATAGAGACACGAGAGAATTCATTAGGGTGTATAGCACATTGCATGATATTCATGGCATTATAGTTAGCGGTGCATTTCTTAATTTCCTCAGGTGTCCATTTATCTTCATCATCCCCTAGTTTATGAGGACCCTTGTCCACAACTCTCCAAACTTCGTACTCTTGAGCCCTCAGAAAGACATGCATTCTGTTTTTCCAGTACGAGTAGTTTGAACCGTCAAAGTAGGGAGGACGGTTGATGGAGTGGCCCTCGGGCATCATACCCTTGTTTGCCATTTAACCGGATCTTACTCTAGATCCTTAGATCTGATAAGGAAGAGCCTTGACTCTGATACCAATTGAAGTCCCGAGATTAAATGGCACCCAAGAGGGGGGTGAATTGGGTGATAAACAATTTCTACCGAGATAGACTCAAATATGTGATAACAAGGGGACACAGAAAAAAACAAGAGCAAGACAAACTATATCTATCCAAACAATCACTATGAAAATCCTTGGTACTTGACGGAGTTGATAGATCCGTAGATTTACTCACACAACCTGTTATCTTTCCGGCAAGAGTAACCTTGTCGGTCCGAATCCAGATTTTGATATCCCGCAGGATTTAAGTGAAGAAGATCAAACAACCTAGATCTAAAGGATTCAAAATATCTAGATACACAAGTATGCACAGAAGGGGGATAGGAGATATGGAGCAAACCACAAGGGACAGCGATTTTAAGGTGGTTCGGATGCCACAACGGCAACCTACGTCCACCCCTCACGGACAGTGAGGAACCACGCACTATCTTGTAAGGAGTTACAAGATCAACCACACACAACACACACACTGGGAAGGAGAGTTCCCGCGAAGGTGTAAGAACACCTTAATACACACAAAGCTACAACGGAGAACACACAAACACACACACACACGGATCTAGGAAGATCCACACACACTGAAATGTTTAACGATTACAAGAACCACATATGAAGCTAAAGAGAAAAGAAAATGAATTTAGAACACAAGAGAAAAATCTTGATTTGCTCCCCCTTAATGGATGATTGGATGCTTTGGATGCAGCTTGAATCCTTGGGCTGATCTTCACTTGACTAGATGAAGAAGGATGAAGAACTCTTCTCGGAGCACTATTCACGTCTACAGTGCGGAATCCCTTCTCTTCCTCTTGGTAGCCCCCTTGATCCACCTTGAGCATTAGGGTTTTCTTCACCCTCTTGTATAAGTTTTATAGGCTTTGAATGGTCCATGGACTCCCCCAGACCAGATCGACAATTTATGGAGGGTTTGAGTGCTAAAGGATTAAATAATACCAAGTGGAAAGGCTTCTTTCGAAGTGACAAAAAGTCAACAAAATTGGGCAGCTCGGGGCTGGCGGTCGACCTGCAGGGTCTGGCGGTCGACCGCCACTGAGAGACCTACAGGAGGCCGGTCCCTGGGAGATTCGGTCGACCGGGATTGAGGGGGCGGTCGACCGCCACTGAGACAGCCTGTAGAAGTTTCCATTCTATTATTCCAGGTCGACCGGGGTGATGCTGGAGGTCGACCGGGCTGTCAAAAACCTGAAAAATGAAGAGTTTAACCCATAAAAATGTGTCCATATGATCGAGGCATGATTTGAACGATTGGTTAAAAATTATTTCAAGTTCATTCAATGTTCTTAGAAAACCATTTGGAATGCTAAAACCTTAAGCAATAGCATGAAGAGTTCCGACCTTGAAGGCTTATGAAAAACACTTCGGTTATTAGATCCAAGCATGTGAGCAACCCTATGTCCTTGGTTTTGTTATCATCAAAACACCGAGATATATATACAACACATCGCAACTGTGACATCCACAAGTCGATGAATTGAGAAACAAAGTCACCGTAGGGTTCAGTAACTAGTATGAGAGAAAAACCACACGGATCGTAAAACTCAACTCAAGACACACAAAAGCGATCTGAAACTCTCCGGAAAGGATCCGAAGGACCCAAGAAAGATCTGATAGAAATCTAGGGTATTACAGGGGTAGCTACTTAAGGTCGATGCACATGCTCACTGGTGCATGTTGAAGTCTACCAGAGTTACTGTACAAGTCGATGCACATTTCAGCAGTAGCAACTAAGGTCGATGCTACTTCAATTACTTCAGAGCTAAGGTCGATGCAACTTCTGTGGTATGATGAACTAAGGTCGATGCTACCTTAGTCAGAGAAGAACGCATGTCGATGCTTGTTCAGTGTCAGAGAAACTAAGATCGATGCTACCTTTGTTGTTTATGAGAAAGGTCTGTGCACATGTGCAATGAAGGTCGATGCTAGTTAACTGTGGACTGAAGAAGGTCGATGCACATCGTGCCTACGCAGCTGAAGGTCGATGCACATCGAGCCCACGCAGACCAAGTTCAAAGCACATCTGCATGTGAAGGTCGAAGCACATCTAAGGCCAAAGCACATCTGAAAGGAAGGTCGATGCACATTCCCTTATAAGGTCTGTGCACATATATCCTGTGCTGAAAGGTCAATGCACATTGTTGCTCTTTCACTATAAGGTCGATGCTCATTGATGTCATTGCACTAGAAGGTCGGTGCATATGTGAACCAAGGTCGATGCTGCCTGGTATCACGTTGTTAAAAGTCTGTGCACATGGAGAACTCAAGTCTGTGCACATGAAGAACTCAAGTCTGAGGTCATGAAGAATTCTGATGACAGGTTTGTGCATATTAGCATTCGTAGCATCAGGTCGGTGCCCATAAAGAAGAGAGGTCGGTGCACATTCAAGCAACCTCAAAAGAAGGTCGATGCACCATAGTCATTTCAGGAGGAAGGTCGAGGCAAACATGCTGTCAAGGTCTGTGCACATTTGACTAACACAAACAAAGGTCGATGCACCTCTGGCCGATACTATACAAAGGTCGAAGCACATCCTGACGATGTTGTACAAAGGTCGATGCTCTTTTGTGCATATATGGTTCCAGGGTCGATGCATGTTCTACTTCAATACACAAGGTCTATGCAGATATGGTTCCATGGTTGAAGCACACCTTCAAGAGTAGCTCACGGCGGTTCAACTGAGAAGCGGTAGAGGCACATCATAAAGAGGCCAATACATCTGAGGCAACTAAGGTTGGCATATTCCAAGGTCGAAGCACACCTTCAAGGGCAGCTCACGGTAGTTCAACTAAGAAGCGGCAGAGGCACAACACAAAGAGGCCAATACATCTAAGGCAACTAAGGTTGGCATATCCCAAGGTCGAAGCAACCTCAACCATGGTAGATGAAAAGTCTGAGCAATGATTGCCTTCAACATTAGGAAGGTCTGAGCATACTCCTACATGTAAGGTGTTTGATGAAATGCTTGAGTGAGCAGTTGGCAGCAGCGGGACGTAAGTAAATATGTCCGAACTCATGGCTATCACGTGAGCTCGAACTAGAGAGGAGGCACGTGTTCCTAAGTCAACCCTTGATGGACACGTGATCCGTGGGTGCTATGTTAGAAATATTCTTCTCTCTCTTGCCACGTGGTCCAATAGAAATAAAAGGGCATCAAATCATTCTTTCCAAATGGGTTTCGATCCTCTATTTTGTATAAATAGACTCGCATCCTTCGAAGAGGAGAGAGGCGCAAGGAAGAAAGAGAAAGGGGTGTGCAAAAGAGAGTGGCCGTCAGAGAGAATAACTAGATAGCAGAAAGAAGAAGCCTTCAGAGAGCGAGCATCAAAAAAGAAAGAGAAAGAAAGAGTGAAGAGCTGAGAAGAGGATGGAGAGAAGAGGAGCGAGCTCAAGTCAGAGCAACCGGTCGTGATATTGAAGATCTGTAGATCTGTTCCAGGATCAAATCCTGAACAGTCCTGCTCCAGTTGGAGCTACAATTGTTTTTGTTTCTTCTTTTGTTTTTCGTTGTCTCTTTCCATTTCCTAGAGTTTTCTGATACTCTGGTTTGGGATCAGGTCTCCTCTTGTGCGCTCAGGAGAAGGGAGAGTTGGACTCTCCGGTTGTGAGTGACTGGGTATCACTCACGGTTTCCCTCTGTGGATTCAGAGGAAGAGAGGATTTAATCATTTAGGTTTTGGTGAGCAGTGAGTTGCTATTCATGTCCCTTCTGCATTTGCAGAAGAAGGGAGATTGTGGTATCTGGTTGCTAGTGATGGGGTGTCACTAGTGGTTCCCCTCCGGTTTGGAGGATGGGAGGTCTGGTCCTCGGGGTCTGGACTTGTGGGTAGCAAATCCAGGTTTCGATCCTGTGGGTTGCAGGATCGGTGTTGAGGGATTTATCTCCCTCAGGGCAAGCTGAAGGTACCGAATGTTTGCATATTGTGTCTGCTTCTTGCTTGGAGCAAGGGAAACCTCACTCGGTTGGAGTGGGGGGTGGACGTAGATCTCGAGTCTGAGATCGAACCACCTAAAAAACCCCGTGTGTAGTGGTTTGCCTTGGTGTGATTGTCATTGTCTCCTGCCCTCTTCTATTGATTGTTCTTTTGAGCGCTAGGTATTCGATATTTGTTTTGCTTGAGCTATGAATGTTGGAGATCACATCTAGTCTCTCGTTGATACTTTGATGACATGACAAATATTTGTCTACCAGTCTAAGTAGAAGTCTTCATTTCTAAGTGTCTTCTATGGAGCTATTTTCATTTGTTTCTTTGAGAGAAGTTTGTGTTTTAATTGAATGATATTTCCAAAAGATCCATTCACCCCCCTTTGGATCTATTTCCGTGCACCATTTGTTCCAACAAGTGGTATCAGAGCGGGTTATGTTTCACCAGATCCAACGATCTGCAATAGATCCTGAAGTTCTTAAGTCCTTTTTGTGTGCTGATTCATAGCTCTTGGTTAATCGCTTTTGAATTTATTTATGGATCATCCTTCTATGTTTGATGGTTCTAACCTCGCTGCATGGCTAGGCAGTGTGTACACATTTGCGAATGCTGTAAATCCAAACCTCTGGAATCTTATTTCTAAAGGCCCACACAGACTGCCCAAAGATGTGTCCAAATGGACATACAGACTTAGAATGAAAAATAATGAAAATATTAGAGCTCTCGATATCTTGAGAAATGTCGTTGATCATAGTGTTTTTCCCTTTGTCTCCACTTGCAGGTCCGCAAAAGAAATCCTGGACAGGTTGAAAGCAGCCGCAATTTCAACTAAGAAGATAAAATCAGGCGAAGATAGATGCATGATGGCTGACAGCCATGATCGAAGCAGCGATCAAAATGAAGAGGAGGACGATGATCAGGTAAGCCCCTTCGGCAACTTTACTTTAGATGACTGGGAGGATGCATATGGTGAGTTGTTAGAAAGGTATGAAAGATTAAGTAAAAAGAATAAATCCTTGAAAAAGAAATTACATGAAGATGCTAACTCCAACTCTAAAAATGTTGATATTGAGACTCTGAAAACTGAGAATGAAATCTTCAGAAAACAACTGAACAAACTTGATTCAATAGATTCAGAATTGGAACAACAAAAAATTGAAAATGACAAACTGAGAAAACATGTAAAAGATCTGGACATTATCAAAGCTGAAATGGATAATTTGCAATCTGAGAATGATTCACTTCAGAAACAAATTGAAAAAATCAAATCTAAAAATGCATGTTCTAATATGACTGCCTGTAATAAGTGTTTGCTTCCAAAAGAAATAAACAAATCTCTCCATTTTGATGTCGAATGGCATAAGGACCTAATTGCATCCTTGAGGGAAGAGAACAAAAATTGTTGGATAAAAATTTGAAAACTTAACAGAGAGAGGAAGAATTAATTGAACATCTAAGTTCTACATCTAATGATAAAAATCTTGCTAAATAGATCAAAGAATTAAGGTCTGAAAATGAAAAATTAAAATTGATGCAAAAAGGGAATGAAGAATTAAAGCAGTTGAACACTGCTATGTCTGAGAGGCTTCTTGTCTTAGAAAAAGGAAAATGTCTTGTTAGTGAAAATCAAGTTGAAAAAGAGCTCAAACTGGAACAAGAAGTTGAGAAATATAAAACTACAAATAAAGTGCTAAATGAGTGTGTTAATTGCAGTGAACAAGAAATTGCGAGCTACGAGATTCATATTGCATCTCTGGAAAATGAAATTAAAGAACTAAAGAATCCTTGTCTAGATTTGTTGAAGGTCAAGATAATTTGGATAAGTTGCTGCGAATGAAAGTTAATTTTCAGAAGGAAGGGTTGGGCTATAACCTTGCAAATAAAAAGAGTTTTAAAAACAAAGTTCAAACATTCTTTGTTTCCAGTTCTGCTTCGCACAGGTCACCGAACCCACCTATTTTTCAGCTTACTGCTCAGAAAACTTTGAAACCAACTGAAAAACAAAAGAACAAAGATGTTTATGCCCCCTCTTTGCATGTTCCCCATAAATCATCCATATACACACATGCACATAAGAAAATCATGGCATGTCATTACTGTCACAAGATTGGTCTTCAAATGCATGAGTGTAGATTAATGGAATTAGATGATCTGAATGCTAGTAAAATGCATGCTAGGAAAACTCATGTCAGATATCATGCATTTCAGAATAAGAAAATTCAGTGTTTCCAATGTGGCAAGATGGGCCACATTACTGCTCAATGTTGGCATCCCCAGGGAAGGAAATTCAATTCTAAGTCTGTTAAATTCCCTGCAAATGGAAATGCTTTTGATAAAACCAAACTTGTCTTTAATAGAAAATCTCTTGTATGCTTCAATTGTTGGAAGCCAGGCCATCTGGCTAGTGAGTGCTGGTCTGTCATTAAAAGAAGAAATCATTCTTCTTGTTTTAATTGTGGGAAGTATGGCAATACAGTCAAGGACTGTTTGCATGTCCAGGGAAGGAATGTGAATTCTAGACATCCTAGATTCCCTACGAATGGGAATGTGTTTGATGGCAATAAAAGAAAAAAATTTCATGATAAATATAGAAATCTTCATGAACATGCACATAGATTTCATGTTGATGCTAATGTGTATAAAAAGAATTTAAAATCTTGTTCATCATGTCATTACTGTGGACGGTTTGGATATTCTATGAATGATTGCTTGGTGATGAAGTTTGATGATCAAACTACTAGGACGATGTGGAAAGCACCAGTCCGAACTACTGCTAATCCTTCAGGACCCAAGAATTCTTGGGTACCTAAAATGGCAAGATAAGATTTGTGCCTTGCAGGAGTGCCTTGGGAGCTGATGAATAAAAAGGGGTTAATAAGCCAGGGCACCCGAGTATGGTAAAACCCCAATTCTGCACTTTACAGGTTTGGCTATTTGAGTTTCAACAAGTTTCTTCAGATAGACAGATATATATATCTTGCTTGATTTGTTAGTTAAGATCTAGTGCATGCATGCTCGCATTTGAATTTGATAATCTGCATTGTTTCTCATGAGCATATGTTGAGCAATCAATGCATATATTAGATTGATAATGAATTGCATATCTTGTCTGAAAATTTGGACTGCATGTGTCTGATGACTGCATGTTTCATGTGCATCTCTAACATAATCACTCAAAGTCAGTTGCATACATGCTCATTTGCATACATATCTGTTCAGATAGCTGTAATCAAAAATTTGGAGATGCACATAGGACTGCATTATGCACTGTTATGCATGTTCCTTGTGTGTTAAGTAAATTGCTTTTGTTATGTGTTTTTGATACTGGCTAAATTTAACCCATTGGTATATCAAATGATGTCGGGAGAAGGGCAGAATTTATCTGTCTAGAAACCCACACTATGCGTGAGGTGGTCGTAAGACCTAACTTCTTCGTCTAGTACCAAGGGTTGATTATGAAGCCTATCATGACACATGATTTGAATTTGATTTATCTGAACATACTTTCATGCCTGCATATGCATCATTCTTCATGAAAATACATAAATCTGAAATAAATTCCTCTTCATGCGGGACTATCACATTTGCTGCACATAATTTGAATTCATGTTGACATCTAAATGTGCACAGCATTTCCTGAATTGAATGTCATACTCTGAAAATCTGAACCACATGTGTTTTGCATATGTCAACTGCATCTGTTTTCATCTGCACACATACAAGCTCAGTAAACTGACATTCATTTAAGATGCACATAGGACTGCATTTGCATTGCATTGTCTTGCATGACTATTATGGTATATCAAATGCTAAGTTACTAAAGGGCAGATGCAATCTGTGTGGAAGTTCTTACTATGTATAAGGTGGTCATTAGACCAAGTCCTCTACCCTGTACCATTGGTCAAAATTTGCACATAGAGCAGTCTAGACTTTCATGAGCATATTTCATAAAACTCTCTGCATAGATTTCATGGCATGCATTGCACTTAGAATTCATTCACATAGTACATAAATTCATGGGGAGTCTGTCAAGATAATTTTTGTGATTCATGCATACCTGGTCAGATTAATCCTCTGCATGGTTTTTATGTCATATATGATTATTCAATATATTTAGCTAAGCGAAATCAATGCACATGCATACATATTGTTAATTGCATATCATTCATACTGAAAACACCAAAATAGTGCTTGACATGCATACACTTAGGGGGAGCATTAGTAGGTTTTTGAAAATGGGTGTTTAAAAATCTCATTCTGTCTAACAAGGTCGACCTAACTGCTCACTTCGGTCAACCGATGCTCCTTGTTTCAGTCAGCACTATCTTGGCTATGATCTATTTGTGTAAGGCCCCATGTTGCTATGATTGAACTCAGGCCTACTTAGTTGTTCTGATCCCTGGGTTCTCACTTAATCTCAGCTATTCTGAATTTCACAAATATCCTTGTTGAAATCTTTTGAGTACTTCACTTACATGGCCTTGAAAGCCACTACCTATTGCTTCTGTTTTTGCTATAAGGGGGCTTGCTATATTGATATCATTTGATCGGGATTCTCTTGGTGCTTGAGAGTCATCTATCTGAAGGACACTTGGATATCTCTGCTATTTGTCTGAGCTTATTCTTATCGTTGCTCACTATCAGCTACCATCTTGGCTGTTATCTGCTACATCGATTTTTACTAATCACTCCATGTGATCTCTACTACTTGATGATTTGGCTGCTCCTGAATTGTTCTTGCCTTCTTTAAAATTTCAAGAAGATTTCAATCTGGATATGCTGTTCATAAATCTGAAAATCCTTAGGATAAAGAAGAATCTTCTATTATATGGATCCATGAATGTCTGAAAAATTCAGGTGGTTTTAGTTTCATGTATTTCTTGATATTTTGATTTGAATATCTTGAAAATATCTGAATCAATTCTTTTAATAAATTCTAAACCATTTGATTCATGTTATATCATGTAAGATCTTCTGAAATCTGGAAGTTTTAACATCATGCCTTACCTTGGTTGAAATGTTTGATGTGTGTATTGTTCTTAAACATTTGATTGATCTGAATTGTTCCTAAGGGTAAATGTTGTCAGAGCAATAACTTTGGTCATTGAGAAATCATGTCCAAAGGACTGTGTCATGATGTGTCATAGTTATCTTTGCTGAAAATTTGATGAAAAATATTTGTGAAAGATTGAGGCAAAGTAATTATTAGGTTGCATTGAGAAACTGGGACCCTCATCAAAGAAATGGAATCAACTTATGTCATGAAGTGCCCTAATTAACTCTGTTCAATATGAATCATGACAGTTAGTCATATTAAGTGCTAAGGGATACTAGCGTCTGGACAACGTGTATCCTCTAATTACAAGGTGTGCACTAAACTCGATTGATCTTGAAAGATATTGCTATAAAAAATGTTGTTGCATAGAAAGAAAAATCTGAAAAATTGCTAAAACCTTAGACAAAATCAGATGCTTTCATGAATGTTTAATCTCAATACTATATCTATGCTACTCCTAAGGAGTGATTGAAATTGAATGTTTAAGATGAAAGGAGGTCTAACTAAATGTTAACATGAAAGCTTGGTTCAATTTTATTAAAATTGACTTTAGATATGTGTACAGATAGTCTATTTTAGATAAATCTATGAATGCATTTTCCTTAAACCGTCCTGCTCAATAAAGATTTATTCATGAGTTCTTACAATTTAAGACTCTGGTATATGTTTATCTCTGGATTTAAGATTTTGATGTCTCATTGAAAATCTTCTTGGATCATTTGACCTTTTTGGCCTTCAATCGAATAACTAGTGCTCAGTTTTGGCTTGCTCTCATTCACTCACTATCTATATCATCTCCGACTTTGCTGGTTGATATTTTCTGAAACCTGCATTATCTCTTGAATCTCCTTCCAATTGTCTGATTTGTCTCTATATGACCCTATGTTTTTCTGATGATCAACTCTGACCATCACTTTCATCAGCATCCTTCTGACATTAAGGGGACATTAGTCTACTTTCTGCATGGTTTCCTTCTTGATGTCCCTGTAGTTTGTTTTCAGGGGGAATAAGGTTACATGATTTGCATTATCAAGCAGTTTATGTTCCTTTAGTAAGGGGGATAATAGATGCATAATCAACCATATCATGCATGCTTTGTCCTTCTTTCTGCTGCATTTATCAAACAATTATTTCCTTTTTGATGAGGTCAAAGGGGGAGAATAGAGTTTGATATGCGTCAGCATACTATTTTGTCACTCATATATTGTTTTATGACTCATAGTGTTGTCATCATCAAAAAGGGGGAGATTGTTGTACCCCTGTGGTTTTGATGATGTCAAACGCTATGACTCATTGGAGCATGATGTCATGAGTTGATGCTGCATTTATAAGGTTTTGATGATGTCATGATATCAATATGGTTTAATGATGCATTGGTGTGCATTGGTGCATTGCTTTATATGATTATCAATTTAATGCAACTGTTTGTTTCCATTGCTTATATTATAGTTGCATCATGTGCTAAAGACTGAGTTTGAATGTTGAAAAGAATAGGTGGAAAGCCAGTTAAAAGCAACAAGGTCAATGGTCAACAAAGTCAATGCACAGTCAAAGAAAAAGTCAATGGTCAACAAAGTCAATGCATAGTCAAAGAGAAAAGTCTATGGTGAATAAAGTCAATGCTCAGTCATCAACTTCATCACAAAGCCAAGGTCGATGCTTGCATGACAGGAGTAGCTACCTAAGGTCGATGCACATGCTCAATGGTGCATGTTGAAGTCTGCCTGAGTTACTGTACAAGTCGATGCACATTTCAGTAGTAGCAACTAAGGTTGATGCTACTTCAATTACTTCAGAGCTAAGGTCGATGCAGCTTCTGTGGTATGATGAACTAAGGTCGATGCTACCTTAGTCAGAGAAGAACGCACGTCGATGCTTGTTTAGTGTCAGAGAAACTTAGATCGATGCTACCTTAGTTGTTTATGAGAGGTCTATGCACATGTCCAATGAAGGTCGATGCTAGTTAATTGGGGACTGAAGAAGGTTGATGCACATCGTGCCTACGCAGCTGAAGGTCAATGCACATCGAGCCCACGCAGACCAAGGTCAAAGCACATCTGCATGTGAAGGTCGAAGTACATCTAAGGCCGAAGCACATCTGAAAGGAAGGTCGATGCACATTCCTTTATAAGGTCTGTGCACATATATCCTGCGCTAAAAGGTCAATGCACATTGTTGCTCTTTCACTTTAAGGTCTACGCTCATTGACGTCGTTGCACTAGAAGGTCGGTGCATATGTGAACCAAGGTCGATGCTGCCTGGTATCACATTGCTAAAAGTCTGTGCACATGGAGAACTCAAGTCTGTGTACATGAAGAACTCAAGTCTGAGCTCATGAAGAATTTTGATGATAGGTCTATGCATATTAGCATTCGTAGCATTAGGTCGGTGCACATAGAGAAGAGAGGTCGGTGCACATTCAAGCAACCTCAAAAGAAGGTCGATGCACCTTAGTCATTTCAGGAGGAAGGTCGATGCTACCCTGCTATTAAGGTCTGTGCACATTTGGCTAACACAAACAAAGGTCGATACACCTCTGGTCGATACTATACAAAGGTCGATGCACATCCCGACGATGCTGTACAAAGGTCGATGTTCTTTTGTGCATATATGGTTCCAAGGTCAGTGCATGTTCTACTTCAACACACAAGGTCTATGCATATATGTTTCCAAGGTCGAAGCACACCTTCAAGAGTAGCTCATGGTAGTTCAACTGAGAAGTGACAGAGGCACAGCACAAAGAGACCAATATATCTAAGGCAACTAAGGTTGGCATATTCCAATGTCGAAGCACACCTTCAAGAGCAGCTCACGGCAATTCAACTGAGAAGTGGCAGAGGCACAACACAAAGAGGCCAACACATCTGAGGCAACTAAGGTTGGCATATCCCAAGGTCGAAGCAACCTCAACCATGGTAGATGAAAGGTCTGAGCAATGATTGCCTTCAGCATTAGGAAGGTCTGAGCATACTCCTCCATGTAAGGTGTTTGATGAAATGCTTGAGTGAGTAGTTGGCAACAATGGGACCTAAGTAAATCTGTCCGAACTCATGGCAATCACGTGAGCTCGAGCTAGAGAGGAGGCACGTGTTCCTAAGTCAACGCTTGATGGACACGTGATCCGAGGGTGCTATGTCAGAAATATTCTTCTCTCTCTTGCAACTTGGTCCAATAGAAATAAAAGGGCATCAAATCATTCTTTCCAAATGGGTTCCGATCCTCTATTTTGTATAAATAGACTCTCATCCTTCGAAGCGGAGAGAGGCGCAAGGAAGAAAGAAAAAGGGGTGTGCAAAAGAGAGTGGCCGTCTGAGAGAAAAACTAGAGAGCAAAAAGAAGAAGCCTTCAGAGAGCGAGCATCAGAAAAGAAAGAGAAAGAAAGAGTGAAGAGTTGAGAAGAGGATAGAGAGAAGAGGAGCGAGCTCAAGTCAGAGCAACCGGTCGTGATATTGAAGATCTGTAGATATGTTCCAGGATCAAATCTTGAACAGTCCTGCTCTAGCTGGAGCTACAATTGTTTTGGTTTCTTCTTTTGTTTTTCGTTTGTCTCTTTCCATTTCCTAGAGTTTTTTGATACCCTGGTTTGGGATCAGGTCTCCTCCTGTGCGTTTAGGAGAAGGGAGAGTTGGACTCTCTGGTTGTGAGTGACTGGGTATCACTCATGGTTTCCTTATGTGGATTCAGAGGAAGAGAGGATTTAATCCTCTAGGTTTTGGTGAGCAGTGGGTTGCTGTTCACGTCCCTTTTACATTTGCAGAAGAAGAGGGATTGTGGTCTCTGGTTGCTATTGACGGCGTGTCACTAGTGGTTCCCCTCCGGTTTGGAGGAAGGGAGGTCTGGTCCTCCGGGTCTGGACTTGCGGGTAGCAAATCCAGGTTTCAGATCTTGTGGGTTATAGGATCGGTGTTGAGGGATTTGCCTCCCTCAGGGCAAGCTGTAAGGTAGCGGATGTTTGTAGACTATGTCTGCTTCTTGCTTGGAGCAAGGTAAGCCTCACTCGGTTGGAGTGGGGGGTGGACATAGATCTTGGGTCTGAGATCGAACCACCTAAAAAACCCTGTGTGCAATGGTTTGCCTTGGTGTGATTGTCCTTGTCTCCTACGCTCTTCTGTTGATTGTTCTTTTGAGTGCTAGGTATTTGATATTTGTTTTGCTTGAGCTATGAATGTTGGAGATCACATCTAGTCTCTCGCTGACACTTTGATGTCATGATAAATATGTGTCCACCGATCTAAGTAGAAGACTTCATTTCTAAGTGTCTTCTATGGAGCTATTTTCATTTGTTTCTTTGAGAGAAGTTTGTGTTTTAATTGAACGATATTTCCAAAACATCCATTCACCCCCCCTCTGGATCTATTTCCTTGCACCATCTGTTCCAACACTTAATTCCATGGTTGTTTGATGACTTGCAGCATATAAGGCTCATATACACATACTCATGCTCAGTAAAATTGTCATGCATACAGGACTGCATTTAAATCTAATCTTTCTGTGCATGACCTAGTGGTATATTAAATGATACTGGGAGAAGGGCAGATGCCTTCTGTCTGGAAACCCACATCATGTGTGAGGTGGTCCTTTAGACCAAGTCTTCTGCCTGGTACCATGGGTCATATTGCATATAGGGTAGTCTAAATGATCATGAGCATGAATTATAAAATCATATGCTTAGCCTTCATTGCATATATTGCATAAAGTCAGGGGGAGTCTATCAAACAAATTTTTGCAATTCATGTATGATGGATTAATGCATTCTGTGAAAAATAGTCAATGCATATGCATACATATTTCATTGCATATCATCATTATTGAAAATTCTAAAAAGATTATTTGAGTGCATGTATTTAGTTAGGGGGAGTCAATGCATATGTATACATGTAGTTCACTCAGAAAATACCAAAAAGATAGAGTGATTGCTCAATTCGAAGAGAACATTTTTATTACATCTCTGTCCAGTTCAGTCGACCAACATTTCTCACTCTGGTCAACCAAAGCTCAGAATTTTCATCTGAATTACTACTGTCTTAAACATAAGCATATGTTTTGTTAATTGCATAAATCAAACATTGAACTGCATGGCTCTCATCTGTTCGATCATTAACTAATTCAGTCTACCTATGTTTATTGTCTAGCCATATCATTGCTTATTCTGCAACATCTACTCTTCCTGCAACATATATCAACAACTGGCTTCAGCTTGTATCTGGTCTGAATTCACTTGAACGGATACTAGTCTTGAGTTTATAACTCTCATACTCACTGCACATCCATTGCTGAACTTCTTAATAGTATTGATTAAAAGTGTCGACACCATGAGTCGACATTATTTTGGAAGTATTCTGTATTATGGAGTTTGTGAGTAGATGTCGACACAAAGAGTTGACACCTTCATTGATGCAGTTCTCTTCACTATCTCATAACTTCAATTTTGTGACTGTCTCTCTGGAACTATATGCTCTTGCTTTCTTGACTATCATTGTCATACCTTTGAGGTTGTAAGTTTCTATTCAATGATGGTCATTTGCTTGGAATTCTTGTCATATTCTTAAACTTGTCTAAAACACTACTTATCTGCTAAACCTTGAATGTTTGCAAGATCGTATCTTATGTTTGAACTTCAAGTCTCTTGCACATGGTTTCTTTCTCCTGCTTCTATTGATAAATTGATTGTTTCTTTAAACATTCCTTCATATCTCTGAATTTCAAGAAGATTTCAATCTATGTACCTTGCTCATAAATCTGAAAAACTAATTCAATGAGGAATCTTCTATTATACAGATTTATGAATGTCTGAAAGATCAGATTGGTTTAAGTTTAATGTATTCATTAAGGTTGGTTATAAATACCTTGAAAATATCTGAATCAACTTTAATAAACCTTAACCAACTGCTTCATGTTAAATCTTGTCAAATCTGCTGAAATCTGAAAATGTTGAAATCATGACCTTATTTGGTTGAAATACATGAAATCTGTATTGTTTTTAAACATCTGACTTTTCTAAAAATGTCTAAGGGTCAAATCTTGTAAGAGCAATGACTTTGGTCAATGAGAAACACATGTCCAAAGGGTTGTGTCATGAGGTGCCTTAGTTTACTCTGCTTAAAAATGATTGAAAAATAGGCAGAGCAATGGCTGGCACACTGAGAAACATATCTCACTCATCAAAGAAATGAGATGAGATATGTCATGAGAGGAAAATTTAACTCTGTTTCTTTTAAAAGCATGAATGTTAGTCACACTACGTACTTAGGGATATTGGCATCTAAACAACGTATATCCTTTAGTTACAAGGTGTGTACTGAACTAGATTGCTCGTAAGATTTGATAGCAAAAAATTATCTACTTGATTAAATGAAAAATATGAAAATGAATGCAAAGGAGTCATTGAAATTGATTTCATGACTGTTTAACATCAATACTTATGATTGCAATTTCTAAAGAAGTCATTGAAATTGATTGAGTAAGATGAAGGGAGGTTAATCAAGATGTTAATATGAGGATTTGGTTCATTTGTATTAAAATCTTGATTGTAGATATTAGTACAGAACTTTATTGTCAAACCATGTATACATCATCTTTAAACCATGCAGCACAATAAAGTTCATTCATAAACCCTTATTATGGGAGATTCTAAAAAATTCCTATGTTTGGATTTATGAAATTGGTATACCCTTTGAAAATCTTGTTGAATTTCTCATGTGCTTGAAGCTCATTTGATCAAACCTGTGCTCAGTTTGCATTTACTGATTGAAATTCAGAACTCAGATTTTGCACACTGTTCTTCATACATTCCTTATGACCTGAACTTATTCTTGACTGCACATGTGACTTATTTCAATCTGAATGTCTGACTATTTGCTTCAATTTGAATGTCCCTGTGGTTCACTGATCATTTATTTCATTCCACTCTATCTGCTCTGTAGAGAGCATCTATTGATGAAGCATCTATTCAGGGGGAGTTCAGTTGTCAATGAATCATATAGCATATTGTACATAAAGGGGGAGATCTTATCAACATCCTAATTGTTTCTTCCTTTTTGATGTTGTCAAAGGGGGAGAATTTTTGTGAATTTTTGTGAGTCATTAGTTGGTTATGTTGGTCATTCTATTTGTTGGCTGTTGGTTATCAGAATGTTGTTGGTTGTTTGTTGTTATGTCTGTTGATTGGTTGGTTATCAGTTTGTTGCTGCATTCTGACAGAATTATTCATTGTTCATTGTTTATACTGACTTGATCATCATGCTGAATTATTTCAATGACTCATAATATTGCCATCATCAAAAAGGGGGAGATTATTGTGTCCATGTGGTTCTGAAATTCTGATGATGACAAATATTATGACTCATTATATAACTTTGATGGAGTTATTACTAATCTCATCATCTTCATATATCAGTATAAAAATCTGTTAGAACATGTTTTAAAATGACTCAAAGCAATGACTGTTCAAGGGTCACACATATCCAGTAGTGAAAGAGTAGGCCTGTGGGTCGGCCAAATAGAGGGCAAAGAAGTGGTAATAGCTTCCACCATAGGGAGAAGGGGCATGCTAAACACTTTGACGATCCGTCCCTTATATGGAAACTTCAAACATTAGTGGTTGGTGGAAGGGACAACATTCATTGCCTCTATGTAGGGACGACCCAATATGCCTTTGAATGTCGGGTCCATGTCAAGGATATGAAACTCTGTAGGAACCACAATAGGACCCACTTCTACATTAAGAGTAATCACTCCCTTCGACGGCCTTTTACTGTTATCAAATGTCATGACTGTGATTGTCGAAGGCCGTATCTATTCTGTGGCAGCCCTACATAATAGGAGGGTGTTCTTGGAAATCACATTGTTTGATGCACCCATATCCACCAGGCACGGGTTCACGGACACCCCGTTGATCTTCATCGCAATACATAGAGCATATTTCTGAGCTTCCTGAGGAGCAAGCTCGTGATCCTGAAATGTGATGGCTGGTTGCGTGCTTGTTGGCATTAACACCGACGAGATCTTCTCCACAGGGAGGTCCTGTTGTGTCCCTATGGTTTTGAAATTTTGATGATGATAAATATTATGACTCATTATATAACTTTGATGGATTTATTACTAATCTCATCATCTTCATATATCAGTATGAAAATCTGTCAGAACAGGTTTTAAAATGACTCAAAGCAATGACTGTTCAAAAAGGTGATAAATTGTCAACGCTGGTAACAAGAATGTCAACACCAGGTAGCCAGTGTATAAATCATCTGTCAAGAACAGGTAAGGTTAATGGACATTTCAGTCTGAAGCATACAGGTTAGTTCATACACTTGTTATCATTAAAGTTTGTATATTAAGGTCAATGCATATGTGAGGTCTTGCGTTAAGAGGTCGATCCATGTACTGTAGCTAGGGTACAAAGGTCAATGCATATCCTTGTTCACAGTTATGAAGGTCTGTGCATATCACTGCTAAGTCATAGAAGGTCGATGCATAGTCGGTGCACATCTACTGTAGCACATATAAGGTCGATGCATGTTGCATTTCCAAGCAGAGGTAGGTCGATGCACTTTACTATTAACTAATAAAGGTCGATGCCAGTTCAGCCTTTTACAATCTAAGGTCGATGCACAAGCTCTCTCATAAGTATGAAGGTATGTCTATGTTTCTGTTTCAAGTCGATGCATTTTTCTCATCTTACATAGAAGGTCGATGCACATCCTATTTTAACTATCATCAGGTCAGAGCATCTTTTGCATCATGCATAGTGTGGTCGAAGCACATTTTGTTTCATGCACATTAAGGTCTGTGCACATTGTGCCTTTGGCAAACAAGGTCGATGCGCATTCTCCTTGGGCATATAGAAGGTCGATGCAGGTTTAGATTCAACGCACAAGGTCTGAGCACATGTGACTTCCAAGGTCGGTGCATGTTTTGGTGTCAACACTACAAGTCTGTGCACATTTGATTTCAATGCTTCAAGGTCGGTGCACTTTCTGATTAGCTGCATATTAGGTCAGTGCACCTTTTTATCAGCCAGCATCAAGGTCGATGCACATCTTGCATCGTGCACACACAGGTCGGTGCATATTGTGCTTCATGCACATTAAGGTCGATGCACCTCACATACTGCATGACGAAGTCAAGTCTATACACATTGGACTTAATTTTTCAGGTCGGTGCACGTCTGGTAGCTTGAGCTATAAGGTCAGTGCATCATGATCAAGGTCGATGCACATCATGCATTCTCCACTGAAACAGGTCGAAGCACATTCTTGAAGGTCTACTAGTCGTGGTTCAAGACTTAGAATTTAATCAGATTAATTGCATGAATGACTCTATCATGGCATCTCATTCAAAGCATATTTGATTATCTATTAATCATGTTTCTCTCTGACACTAATCTGACTAGAAAGTGTTTGATGAAATGCTTTATTTATTATTAGCAGGAACTTCATCAAGCATATGAAGGGTAGAACTCATTAAATCTCAGGCGAGCACGTGTGCTCGAACTAAAGCTGAGGCACGTGATCCCCAGTCACCCAATGATGGGCACATGTCTCCAGAATAGTAGATTGTTGGCACGTGATCCAAGGTAGATGCGTCCAAAGGATTCTGCCACGTGGATTAGCTCACTTATCTGCACCTGACGCGTGTCATCTCCAATTAGGTGGGAACGAGCCCTCTACACACCCAATGCGTGAGCTCGTGGGTCCCCAGGTCAGAAGCCATATAAAAAGCCCTTCTGCGATGGGAGCAAAAAGTATGAGAAGAAGAAGTCTAGAGAAAATAGCCAGAATCTGGAAGAGCAGAAGAACCAAGAGCGCGAGAGAGAGAAAAACTCTGAGAGAAAAGAGAAAGGCAAGCACATAGAGAAGAAGAAGAGCAGAGACTGAGAGAGCAGTTGAGAAGAAGATAGTGTTCGAGAAATTGAGAGAGAGTGAAAATCTAAGAAAAATAGAGTGTCGTAATTCAGAAGACATCTGAGAGAAAGAAGAGTGTGAGTCAGAGAGAGAAGAGCGATCGTGAGATAGTGAAGAAGAGGGATCTCGAGAGAAGAGTTTGTGAAGCAATTGAAGTAGTTCTTGAAGATTTGTCTCTACTGGCCTTTGGATCAGATCCAAGCCAGATTGGCTCCTATGTGAGCTTTATTGTTTGCATTCCATTTACAGCTTTCTGATGCTGTTTGTTCATCGTTGATTTCTTTCATTTTATTATTGAACTTCAAGCAGTGTGTCAGCGTTTGCAGAGGTTTGTTCCTCTGGACAGCAAGCTGTGACGCTCAGCGGTAGCCAAGCTGTACTGCTCAGTAGAAGCCAAGTTGTAATACTCAGCGGATGTAAGCAAGCTGTGATGCTCAGCAGATCAAGCTGTTAGGCAGCAGTAAGCCTCACTTTGGTTAGAGTTGAGGGATGGACGTAGGTCTGTGGGCAGTAGGCTGAACCATCTAAAATTCATTTTGCAGTGGTTTGATTCCTTGTTTCATAATTCACGGTAGATCTATGCTTATGTTCGCATACACTAGTGAGGTGTTTGTTTGCATACCGTGGCTTAACTGAATTCTAGAGTTTAATTTCGCAATATTTTCTAATTCAGTTTTATTTGGGCAAATGTTTTAAAGGGGATTCATTCACCCCCCCTCTGAATCCGATCTACACCATCTTTTAGATTCAACAGGTCCTCATTGACCATAACCTTCTGAAGGTACTCCATTAAGGCCTCTTGATGGGTCTTGGACCTCTTAATTAGTTCGAGAATGGAGATCCGGGCCGGTGTCTTAACCAAGTATTTCAACAGGTCATATTGTATCCCAGGGGTAGATTCTTCTAGCTGCTCTTCCATTCCTCTTTTCTGCTGAGACCGCTCTGGACCTTGACTATTCTGGGGAAAAACACGGTGGAAGATCCTTCCACTCTGGAGTACCATTGCTTGTGGCTTTTGCACCTCTACGGGAGTGGTTTTGGGTTTGAGAAGGGGTTTAAATGGTGGAGGGACAGTTAGTGGAGCAGGGGTAATGATGGGTGAAGGAATCCTAATGAGGGGTTTGTTTGGTGGAGGTGGAGTGGAAGTAGATGGGGCCTTGGATGGGTGGCGAATGATGAGAGGTTTGGAAGGTACAGGCGGAGGTATAGTGGAGGTAGATGGGACCTTGGATGGATGGTGGATGATGAGGGGCCTTGAGGGTAAAGGTGAAGCTATAGTGGAGGTGGATGGCAGGGTAGATGGTCGAGGGAAGATGAGAGGTTTTGAAGGTGTAGGCAGAGGTGTGGTGAAGGGTTTTTGCGGGTGGACCAGTAAGGAATTATTGGTAGGGGTACGGATAAGAGGGCGCGTCGGCTGCGAGAATGACGGAGGCCCAGTTATGGGTTGTGACATGGGTCGGGGAGAGACGGGTGCTAGTCGGATGAGGCGAGGAGGTTGGCTAGGAATATGGTTGGTGGCAAGAATGGAGGTTCTTTCTATGTGCCAACCCTACCCTCTTCCGACTTTCAGGAAGGACGAGATGGGGTTGACCTACTGGTTGGGTTGTTGGTGCTCCGGAAGTGGGTTGTGAATGATGCCCATATTTGGTTGCTGCTGTGGGGCCTGCTGAGGCTGCTGCTATTGCTGTGGTAGTTGGTGTGGCTGTTGTTGTTGAAACTGCCATCTAGGAGGGGGTCTCCTGGCCTTTAGGGTGGCGATGTATCACCTCATTTCATCATAGTCAATTCCACCTTGGTCATTTATATCATAAATATAGTCCTTGAAATGGAAGTAGTTCTCCACCGTATGACCCGACTGTCTATGGAAAATACAGTATCTAGAGATATCAACGTTCTGGGGCCATATGGGGTTTTCCTTGGGCAAGGTGAGTGCATTGACAGCCATAAGAGCATTAAAGATGTCCGGCAATGTTTCCGACAATAGTGGATAGTGGGCTCTCCTAGGGCCAATTGGTCTTCTCTATTGTTAGGGGCCATAATTTCCCGGGGGTGGAACTTGGTGATATTGAGGAGGTGGTTGTTGTTGATGGGGATGGAAGGGTTGAGGCACATTGTTCTGGGGGAGGTTGTTTTGGGGTGGAGGATGAAAAGGTTGTGGACCTTGTTGATTTTGTCAAAAGGGGAGTTGCGGTGTTTTGGAGGCCCTGGGTTGACTAGCTGGTTGGGGCTGCCAACTGCAGTCACTTGTTCATTCATGATGACCCCTTCCGTCACTCATCCCTGGACACCGGCATTTGTCCTCCTCACCACCCTCGCCTTTGGTGGCTCGAATATATGCATGAGAGGGGAATCTTTCAGCTGTGTTTGAATATACCTGGCTCTCTCATACAACTCCTCCATTGTGGTGAGTTTGTTCATAGCCAAGACGTGTCTAAATTGAGGAGTGACATTAGACACGATCATCTTTACTTGCACCGGCTCCGAGATGGTATCCCTTACTCTCTCCACCAGGGACCTCCATTTGTCAACATATTGGATGAAATCTTCGTCCGTCCTCATTTTCTCTGCCACTAGGTTAGTGATAGAAAGGGATGGGCCGACCCGGTCCCGATATTTCTGTAGAAACTTCCTTTGGACCACATGAAAATTCTCTCTCTAAGGCGTAGAACCATTCCAGTGTAGGGCCGTCCAAGGATCTCCTAAATAGATATGCCAGTGACCTTTTATCAGTTTACCAGAAAGAGGACTCGTACATGAAGTCCTTAAGATGTATAAAGAATTTGCCAGTGCTGTTGTACCTACGGTACATAGGCATTTCAAGGGGAAGGTGGAATACCGGGAGGACCGGCAGGGAAACCTCAGGGGTGGACTTTACATCCACCATTTTTTTAGGTATGGAAATTTCTCATCCATCTTGTTCAGCTTAGTGAGGAGAGACTGGGTGAGCGCGTCGGTTGGGGAGGGTGCCGTTTGCCATGGAGGAGGGACGGGCCTTCCGGAGGGCCTAAGAAGGGAACCTCAAATGAGAGGGGTATTAGGGTCTACCAGTGGATGGACCCAGTTGAATTGGTGTTCGAGGGATGGCAGGAGTCAAAGACTGTGAAGGGAACTGAAAAGAGGGAGGTTGTTGACTTGCCTGCCTGAGAGGTGATGGGGAAGGAATAGCCTGTGCTGGCTCTTGAATAGGGTGGCAGCCGGAGTTGGCTCCTGGGGAGAGGGGGAGACATATTTCCTCTTTAGAATGAATGGCCTGAAGGGCCTGGAGTTGCTCAGGACTGAACTGGGTGGTGGCAAGGACACCTAGCATCGAGGAGATGTCCTGGGAGGGGGATGCATCCCCGATTGCGGCCTGAACATCGCGAGAGGGCTCGAAGGATGGTCCTGCGCTCATAGCATGGACATGTGGTTCACCTTCGTGGCCCTGGTCTGGGTTGTTTTCTCTATAAGAATCGTGACCTGGGTCATACATTTGGGGCTCGTAGTCGAAGGCCTCGGCCTCAAAATCCTCATAACTGTACTCGGCCATTCTTAGCACATTATCAGAACGTAATAACATGCACCAACAAACAAATAACAGAGATTAACACACAAGTGGATGCTTTACGTCCCTTTTTTTATTTTTCTTAGAAGAAGGTGATTTTTAACCGATCTGAAGTTCACACAAAAGGGCAGGACCCTAGTTGCAATTTCAATTTCCGCCGTGCCAACTAAGGTCACTCGCCTCACCACGAATGGGTCGCTAACTCTAGGGAACTTCAGTGGCACAACCGGCCCAGTGAACGGAGAGGGAATCCTTCACTGTCGGGGACTTACGGAGGTCCCGATGGAGGATATCCTAGTCTGTCGAGAGGAATTCTCGAACGGAGAGTCCTTCCTTCACCGAGAGGGGGTAATCCTTAGAAAAGTGAAAAGAAAGGGGGGGGGGAAGATGTATGCGATGCAGTGCTGTATAACAGAGATATATGAAACATAAACAGAACATAGAGAATAGAAATTATGCAGAACAGAGCAGAATTGAACAATTTTTATGAAATGATGAAGAACAAGTCCACAATGGGAAACGCCTTTGAAAGAACATGTCCACTTGTCATGGCACGTCTACGCAAAGGCTGACAGTTGCTAAGGGCGATGATGCTAAGTATGCGTCTGCGCTCCAGACACGTTCTCAGATTGAGGCCCACTTTTTTGAAAACGATGGAAGGAAGAACAAGACAAGATCTCCACAACATAAACACCCCCAGACATGGCAATCAACTGAAATAATGAATTGCTTAGAACCGGATCCCCTTTTCGGCAACACGTAAACCTCTCGATGAATCACAAGGGACTTTAGGGAAGTGCACGCGGTGCACGAGGGATGAAAAGAAAATTGCAAAGGTGCTGCTAAGAGCACAACTGTAGCGTACGTGGGCACAATAAGGAGGGCCACACATGGGTACCAAAAGGAGGGGCACACGTGGGTGAGGGGCACACGTGGGTGCCGAAAACACACGGGTAACCGGAAAGAAAGCAAAAGAAGTCCCACCGTGATCGCCAAGAGATTTGAATGACGTCATAGGAAAGGAGACGGGGAAGAAAATGTGCGACATGCGGAAATGTGGGAAAAGAGCCCCGAAGAGAGTTGCCCTCTGCGGGGTTGGAATGGGGAGACACACGGAATGGAAATAGTGCAATAAGATACCGCAGCGGGATGTTACTCTCCGCGGGTTGAACTAGAATTAAAATGGGGAAGGGAACCGTTGTGGGAAGTTACTCTCTGCGGGTTTATACTAGAATTGAAATAAAGGGAAGGGGGACCGCTGAGAGAGGTTACCTTCTGCGGGTCTTGACAGAAATGAAAATAAGGAAGGAAGGGAACCATTATGGGAAGTTACTCTCCGTGGGTTTTGACAGAAATGAAATAAAAGAAAGACACGCGTGAGGGCGTGTGTGTTGGTTGTGTGATCGCCAGGGGTCAAGGACCCCAAAAATAAAAGAGTGGTCACATTTATACCTCGGAGATGGGAGACTGTATGGATTCCTTCTTTCTCTTCCTTCGGCCAGCCAACGAATAGGGCTTTCTCTTGGTAACCCTTGCTAGAAAATGAACAAACACCAAATGGATCAGAACAAAAGTAGCATAGTATCAGCCCCTTGTGATGAAGATGATGAAATCATGAACAAGCACACACCTAGTTGGTAATATTTTAAACCCCTTTTGGATGCAAAAGGTGGGAAAATGAAATGATGAATGAGACAACGTGCAGAAATGCACAAACCAGAGCTCTCTCTAAGACAGAAGCGTGATACGAATAGAAATAACGAATGATTCATGCAACTAACAGAATGAAAATGAAGAGGAACAAAGGGGAAGGAAAAGCTTATTGAGACGTCGATGGCGGGCTTTGAGGAGAGCTTCGCTAGCGTGAGGACGGCGTGGATGGATGATGGGACAGAACAACCTTCTCTGGTGTGCGTGAGCACTCGGAAATCTGGTAGAACCTTCCCTTATGAACTCACGGGCTTGGAAGCGAATTTGGCAGAGTTTCCCCTCCTCTTTCAAGATTTTGAAGCCCTTGATTTCATGGGAGGGGGTCCTCTATTTATAGGAGAATTTGATGAGAACGCGTCCAGGGTCAGGGACGCGTTCATATGAACGCCTCCCGTTGACCAGACGCTTTCACCAATTAAAAAATTATTTTATTTTAAAAGGACGCGTCCACTACCCTGTACGCGTTCTTTAAACGCGTCCAAGGTCCTGGACCCGTCAATACTTGTCCATAAATACAGTGCCAAAAGGCACCGAAAACATCGAAAGCGAGTGGTTTCGGTGCCTAACCTTGACTTTTTAAAGCCGTGTATGGTCATCAAGACGTTTTCATATTTTGGATTTATCTAAATTGTCAAATTGAACGGCGTGGCTGGCGTCAACGGTGTGTTGAACGTGGGCTTAAGAAGGCATGTTGGGTGGCTGACGCCTTTAAATAAGGCGTCACCCTTTGTTGCCACGTTTAAGACTTTTAAAAAAAACTTTTCTAAAAATGGGAAAAAATATCAAAAAAATAAGAAATCACTTAAATAACTCAAATGTGCGAGCCACATTGGGGCATCATGGGATAATATGATATTTACTCACAGTAATGTCAAAAGTGGCGTGTCTACACCCTTTATGATGAGTCATGGAGGCATTCACTCAGTCAAGAAACATCACACATATCTATATGAGGGTGTATGAAGGAAATGCACTTGAGTCATTTAACCAGAATGCTCATATTTTACACCAAAGAGAGTGTGTAATTGTTTAGGAAAAAGATATGCAGCAGCCCATGCAGCCAATTAAATTCTCAGAACACATATCAATTCAAACTCCCAATAGTGTTAAGTGAATAAATGTGAGAAATGAATCTTAAATATATGGATATTTGGATTTTCTGATCAATACAAAGGGACACTTTCCTTGCTACATGTCATTCTCATATTTCAGTGTATTAGAAACTTAACTCTGCCCCATTTTACGTTCTTACCACAAAATTTTTTACTCTGAATTTTTCACAGTAAGGATTTGAATTTTTCTTAACAAGACTGGTTTGGTTCAATCCATTCCTTTTTCACGAGGAGACACATGGGTCACATGCCAGACTCCCCGGTTACTCAGAATGTTAATCATTCCACTTCATTCTGAATAGAGATACTTTAATACAACACTTTTCAATCTCAACCATATCGCGTCTCAGGTGACATGCATCTAATTTACTTAGTAAAACTGAACATTGCTCTGCCTTTGATTTTCTTTACAATTTTCATTTCAAAATTTTTCTTCTAAAGAGGCAAGTAACTTTTTCCTCAACTTTTCTCTTCAAAATCCATGCAGCAACTTTAGTTGAAGAAAAGTGTGAGGATTTAACACTTATATTTAACAAAAATTACCATGTCCTTATATTTAACACTCATTTCCACATTAAATTAAGAATAGTGTGAGGATTTTTATTTAACATGTATGCCAAAAAATTTATTGTGGACATAACTATGCAACTCCCCTTAAATAAATGCACTTATTAGAAAAGTTCCTCTCCTTGAGTGTATGACATGAGACACACCAGTTATGACTCAAATGCAACATTATTTCTCAAGGGAGTAAATGGTCATAGAAATTTCAAGGATGGGGGGTTGAATAACATATAATATCATGCAAACACACGATGGGAGAATGCAACATGTAGGGCATACATCATGGCATGCACACATAAAATCATATGACTCAAGCATCATGCGTGCAACATGCATACATAAAATGCAATATTCATGAATGTGCTAGATGCACTTAAATCTAGAATTCTAATGTAGTCCTAAATGCATGATAGATATCTGATAGATGCAAATTAAAAAAAATCACAAATTCATTTGAACTAAAAGAAAATTGAACCAAGAAATTTATTGTTACCTCCCCCTTAGAAGATGCATACAAAGGAATGATCAGAGATTAGGGTAATTATGGCTGCTGTAAACAGACAGAGATATCAAGAAGTGATCTAGTTGACAGACCGGCTTAGTCTATTGACCGAGAATGAAGAATGCTATCCTAAATAGACAGAATCTGGTTGACAGGGCACCGGATAAGGTCAACTGATCTGTGCAAACAAAAGCTCAAATAGAAGCCTAAGCTGAATTCGGCCGATAGAGACTAGACATCAGGTTAACAGATCTGTGTGGTTTGAAACTCAAATAGAAGCAATTGATTGATTCTATCAATAGTTAATTGGAAGGGTTTGGATTTCTATCAACAAGAGAAAGATTTCTAAGACTTGAAGATTATTTCAAAGAGAGATCTGAGCAAAAAGACCAAGTGTGATGAATTTATTGATGAGTTAAACTCCCCCTCAATGCAATACTCATGAACTCTAGGATACACTGACAACAGAACAAGTGTCCACATGATTGATGAATTAGGTTTCAATGCAGCCAAGATAGACATCATCAATAGCAGTTGTTAACAATGATAAACCAAAGGCTAATATGGCAACTAAGAGTGAGACAATATCAAGTTGAACCATAAGCAGCAGTGAACTCATTATCAGATTAATTCCATTCAAGATGAAAATTTTTCATGAACCAAACATTTGAAATCTGTGATTTCTGGTACGGGGCGGAGTATAGACTCATGCATAGTGATAGTTTTCGAATAGACTTAATCCATCCTTTCACAAATCACCATTTAATATACCAAAAAATCACATTAACACTGATTTAAAACCGTTTATCATTCACAGCAAATTCTAATTATCATGAATGTTGACTTGAACTGAAATGAACTGAAAGGCACAAAAAATATTCATCTGATTTCTCTGATTCCTGGTACTTGGCGAAGATGTTAATCTGAAGATTTTACTCATGCATGGTGATAATTTTCAGATAGACCTAATTTGTCCTTCCATAGATCACCATTTGATATACTAGATAATCAAATACTTTCTAAATCAAGAACATTCATCATTCACAGAAAATTTTATGATAAACACTAAGCAAATTTCAGCAAAGATATTCTGAATAGCAATATGAGGACTATGTTTGTCAATGAGTGTAACATGTTTGAGCTGGTGGGGACACCAATGGCCCACATCACATCCAAGATGCCCCGACTCCACCAAATGACACATATCAAGTTTGACATCAGAGGATATATAATTATAGTTGTATTTCCTTTTTATTTCGGCATTGTAGCCTTTATTGGGCCCAAAAATAAGGCCCAAAGGGCCAGTCTAGCTTCTGCTTCAGTTCTAGGTTATTGGTTTCTTATTGTCACCTCCAGGATAAGGAGGGATTTCTTTTGTTTGGTAGGGATAGTTTGGTCTCTTGTAACCCCTGGCCACTCCTATAAATAGGGGACCAAGGGGCCTCATTTTGGTAGAATGAAAATTTGAAAGATTGAAAAATTTGAGAGAAAGTTCTCTTGGTTATTCCCCCTCCCCTCCCCCTTGCACACCTCTCTCTCTCCCAGGTTCGCACCTCTTTCTCTCTCTCTCTTCCTCTTTTCTCTCTCTAATCCCAGCGCAACCCACCTCTCTCTTCCTCCTTTTCCTTGCCACATCAGCCCCATCCCTCCTATAATCTCTCCCCTTCCCCGTTATCCCTCTTCAAACCTGGGCAGCCCCCTTCTCCTTCTCAACCTTTCCTTCCCCAAAAGAAATTCAAATCCCTCCTATTTTCTCTCCCTCCCACCTCCCAAAAATTCAAACCTCTCTCTAATCCCTTGCCACCTCACCCTCCAATCTAGGAAAATATCCTAAAATCTCTCCCTCAACTCAAAACCAACCGCCACCTCCCCCTCTCCCATCCTAATCTGGCCAGACCCCTCGATCAGCCCCCAAACCCTAGTTCACCTAGCCCCACCCTATTCCTCCTCTCCCCAGGTTGACCCAACCCAAAACTCTCCCTCTCTCCCACGTACTCACCTCTCCAGGGAGTCCCCCTTCCACCCCCACAGCCTTCCCCAACAACTCCCTCCCCCCCCCCTCGAGTTGCAGAACAACTTCGACAATTCCAGCATAACCTAATCTGAGTTGCAGAACCTCTCATCGTGCCCATAAGGTGAATTTGCTCAATCCCTACCTTGGGAACATGCCTCAACCGGTCTACTCCACAACGGGACTGATCCTGCCCCGATCCTGATGTGACACGACCTTGGACTTAGGCAAACAAGCACAATTAAGCATTCAAATGGGCCTTAATGGGCCACCGCTCTCCCGTCGCACTCTATACCCGGAGTGACTTGGCGATGCCAAGAGTGAGGTATGGGAAAGGGCCCTTGCTGGTAGAGGGCCAGCAAGGCCAAGGTTTGACTCCCAAGGTTTGGATGCCCAATTCAATTGGGGTCGACAAAGTGCACAAGGGCACCGGTTCACACTATCTCACGGCGATCACTCTTAAGTCATGGACTTGAGGATCGGGCGCTCCCTCGCAAATTCAGCGGCGCATGAGGTAAATATTGAAAGAGCAACACTAATGAGCTAGGATGAGGCACTTACTCGACCGGTTTGAAGAAACCGGTCCCGGTCGGAGATGAGGGCGAGCGGGGAGGCGGTGGTTCCCCACACGCCGCGGCGGTGAAGCTTGACATGCTCAAACCATGTACAAAACTACGCCTCTCGCAGGAGGGGGATCTTGGGGTGGGGGTTAATGTGAATACAACAATACTTCCTCCCGCAGGGAGGGGCCTTCAGCCGGCCAAGCGGGGTGGGGAAAGTAAGGTAAAGAACGACGATTAAGCGAGGTTGCCGAATCTGCCGGTTGTCTACGAACAGGGACAGTGTGTTGGTGTGGTTGCTGTAGATCCTTCTCACGAATTTTTCCGATGGCGAGACCGGCAGCAAAAGCTTCGTAACAGGGACAGGAACGCTTCAGATTTTCTTAAATTTCTTCTGAGACCTTTGTTGACTGGGGCAGAGGTTGGAACAGGACATCAGGTTTTCTGACTCGCAGTTGCAGACTTCTGGCAGCAGGTTGCAGAGGACACCACGCACCCTCCCGAACTCCGATCAGCACGAAACTGGCGGCGACGTCTTCGTGGTCGAAGTAGCTTTCAGCCAGAGGTGACGGGGATGCAATCAGAGGTCGAGGGCAGTCGGTGTACCCTAAAGAGTGGGCACTGGTCGGAGCAGACTGCAGGAGACAAGACTGGAGAGCTCGGGGAAGAAAATTTGTAACTCCTTCCTCCGGCCGCTGAATGCGGTTCCGTTTCTTGATCCTGAACGAAGACTGGAGGAGGAAGATATTTGTAGAAGAGCTTCGGGGCTGGTTCATCCAAGGTTTGTCGTGGCCAAGCTTTTAGTCTGGTTCAGATCCTCAGCCGGAGCAGAACTGCACGCTCGGGGAAGAACGGACCTCCACAGCAGCACCGATCTCCGATGGGGATGAGACCTCGATCGTTGCGAAGAGGACAGGTATCCGCTTCCGTGGATGCCTCTTGGGTCTTCAAACTCGTCGGGAGGAAGCCGTGGTCGCCGCTGTAAGATGGTACACTTCTGCAGGTTGTCAGCTGAAACGGTAGGTTGAAGATGATGGGGGGGAAATGGGGTATATGGGAGAGGAAATGGGGGTGGATGAGTGTGGGGAAAGCCCGAGCTGTGAGGGGGTCTAGGATGGGGTGTTTCAAGGTGAGGGAGGGATAGAATGGGAGCTGGAAGGGGGTGTTTTCTGTGGGTGAGAGAGGAGCTACGAATTTGGGGCTTGGAGGGAGAGGGGGGAAGGTGAGGGGGAACAAGTGGGTGGAGGGAGTGTGAATTTCAAATTTGAAATGGCCTTGGAAGGTGGGTGATTATGTGGGGAAGTGGAGAGTTTGTATTGGAATGGGGTAGATTTAGTGGGAAGGTGGAGAAAGGTGTTGGAATGGGGAAGATGCCACCTAGGGACTATGGGAGTGGAGTAATGGCAACTTGGGGAAGTGGAGGGGTATTAAATGAGGTGGGTAGCTAGTGGAGGTGGTTGGGAGAGGAGGAGAGAGAAGAAAATTCGAAATTGGGGTTGGAGGAGAGAGAAAGAGGGGTGAAATAGAGAGATTAAGAGGGGAATGGGTGGGGAATCTCTCCCATAGGGTCTCTCACCCAAAAAACTAGAGGAATCACTCCAATTTGAACTCAAATGGCAAGTTTAACTCAAAAGGATTCATTCATTCATTGACTTCAAATGGGGGAAATGGGGTCCTATATATAGAAAACCCACATTTCTACAAAAGTCCATGACAAAAGACTCAATAGCAAATAACCGAAGGTGGAAGGGGTGCACATGGGCCTAGTCCAATGAATTGGGCCCAATTAGCACATTACATCATCTAATGACACACAATCTTAGGAAAATAAATGCAAGACCTAGGGAAATGACTCAAATAAAATGAAAATACATCAAAATGACTCAAAGGAAAGCTACAAAATGGATAAGGGGCCTTAATAGAGTGAGGCCAAAACTCAACCAGCTCTCGAGTGTGAAGAAGTGGACCCGAGCCAAAGGGAATCGTGGGTGATGCCTCCATCAAATCCCCTGGGCCGCAAAGAGCTCGACTCCGTCGAGTAAGGGTCCATCCGGCTAAGGTACCGCTCGAGGAGGTCCGGATCCAACCGCTGGAGGTCCTCCCGACTCACCCATGAGTCTTCCAAAGGAGGCCGATCCTTCCACCTGACGAGATAGCGCTCATATACCTTGCTCCGGGTGGTAGTGACCTGCTCATCCAATATTCGTTCAATACGTTCGCGCTGAGCTCTCTTGGCTAGTGGACTCTCCTCACGGGTGGGTGCTCTCTCAAAGGAAGAAGTAGGCTCAATCTCCTCACTAGGTACCACCGTGGGGCCCTTGTATGGCACTAAGTCGGCGACTTTGAATGTTGGACTGACCCCATAGTCCTCAGGGAGATCTAACCAATAAGCATTTGCATCAATGCGCCTCAAAACCTGGAAGGGACCAGTCCCACGTGGCCTCAACTTGGAGTTGGCTCCTAGGGAGAGCCTCTCCGTCCTTACCATCACAAAGTCACCCTCTTGGAACTCTATGTGACGCCGGTGAGAGTCAGCCAACCTTTTATAAGCCTCATTTTTTATGCTAATGTGCTTGCGGATTTCCTCATGAAATTTTGTGAGTGTTGACCTTCTAGTGGTTATGGGTGGACCTGGACAACCATATATAGACCATTTATTCCATGATGCCATATGGACCTTGATGAGCCTTGGTGGGCCGGGGCAACCATATGTGGACTTATCATGCAATGTTGTCATGTAGACTTTGGTGGGCTTAGGTGGACCGGGGCAACCATATGTGAATCTATCATGCAAAGTGGTGATGCATGTCGGGGGACCCGGACATCCGTAGATGCCTTTGATATGCTTAAGACCCATGATGAATGAAGGTGGACCACTACATCCAAATTTGGACCACTCATGCTTTCTACTTGACATGTGGGTGATATGAATGAATGGACCCAACATAGTGTTCATGCCAAGGGGTGTGGAAAGCCTAGACACATGCATACTTTTCCCAAAAGTGACTTCCATGTGTATAGGGGTGGGACAACCTTTGAATTCCCATTGGAACGGATAGAATGGATCTAAGAAGGTGGTCATCATGGGGTGGGGCACAACCTTATTACCTAGGGATATGTGGCCCAAGGTCTTGGCTCCCAAGGTGTAACCCGGGTCATGGATGAGATTGGTTTGGCCCAATATGATGGGTGAGGGTAGGAAAGGGTGGGTGGTGGGTAAGATGGTTGGGTTACATGGGGAACTAGACTCCCATAGGAAGTGATCAAAGGGGTCGTAGAAAGGTCTTCCTAGAGGGAGGCACTCTATGTCTTCAAGGTTCCCAAATTGTGAGTCATCCTCCTCCAAGGTAAGTGGGCCAAGTTTTCTAGTGGGTTAGCCGAACAAAGTGTTTGGGATCTTAATGGGTGGGTATAGGAAGGGATCGAAGGGGTCATGGTAAGGGTCACCTAAGGAGAGGAACCCTAGGTCCTTTTGGTCCTCACAACCCCTTGATGGTGGATTCTCCTCCTCTAGTAAAGTGATCGGGCCAAAGTTTTTGGTGGGATGGTCGGCCATGAATGGAGGACTAGGCTTTCTACCCGAGATAAGAAGCTCTAAATCGAGGAGAATGTTGGGCTTATCGGGTGTAGGGAGGAATAGAAGGAGGTCGCTAGTGTAGCAACCAATGGTGCAAACCGAGGTGATAGACCCTATGCATAGGTGTAGGAGGCTAAGGCTCCTAGGTTGTTCTACCATAGGGGTCAACATGCTAGTCATCTCTAATTGCCATGCTATGCCCTTGAGAAGGTCCTCTAAGGTCTCCACTTGATAGGATGCTTGGATTGTGGTGTGATAGGAGAAGAAGGGCACTAAGGGAAGGTCTTGTTCTATGGGAGGGAAAACATGGGCCCGGATCTCTAGAATTGGGCTCTCCTTTAGCCAACTAACAATGGTTTCCCCTAAGATGAGATTGACTCCAACTAGAGATGGTGATGTAAGGTGAAGACCCTCGTGTGTTGTTTCTTCTTCAATTTGGACTTGGGTTTTCTCCAAGGTGGAGAGTGGGTTTGGAGTGTTCACCACTATGGGGTGGGGTATGGGTTCTTCTTCCAAGGAGGTGAGAGGGGCTTTTGAGGGTGTGGTGATGATTGGGGCATGGTGTATCCGGGGTGGTAAGTAGTGGGAAACTTGGGTTATGATAGGTGAGGGTAGTAGTGGAGGTTTTGGTGGGAGTTGGATTGGGGTAGGGAGAAGAAGATGGGTGGGTTGAAGGGGTTTGGGTTGATTGGTTTTGGGAGGAGTGTCCCTTTTTGGGAGTGATTGAGAGGTAGTGGTGGGGGTTACCATGGGCCTAGGTGGAGAGTTGGTCATGGGGCCCAATTGGGTATGGGGACCTATGGTTGTGGTGTGGACTTCGAGGTGGGGTGTAAATGTAGTGGTTGGGGTAGGAGAGATGGGAAGTGGTGGGGACTGGGTGATTGGGGTCTTGGATTGACTAGGTGGGGATGATGGAGTTGAAGTGCTCCTTGGACTTTGGTGATTTGAGTAGGAGGGAGAGGGTTGGAGAGTGTAGGTTTTTCTAAGCTCGGTCTTCATCTCATCCCAAGTGCTAATTGGAGCCTCCCTACGGATCTTTCTCAAACCTTCCACAACTAACCAATGAGTTTTAGCTTGTTTGGAGAGGTGTGCCTTGGCTAGCCTCATTCTCCTTCCTTCGTTCAAGGGGCAACCTTTAAAGAATTGGTCTAGGGAAATCTCCCAATCTAGGTAAAGGCTTGGGCTGTTGGATCCATCAAAGGCGGGGGTTTTGATTTTCAAGTGTTCTAAAAATATGGTTTCTAGATCTCCCCAAAGGTCACTCTCATTCACTCTTGGTGCACGGCTATTTCCTTCAAGTCGGTCGAGTCGAGACATGATATCTTCAAGCCGATTAAGGACATTAGGTAGGGCTTCTATGATAGAGGTGTTGCTACCCACTTTGTTGGCAATGGAGCTTCCATGAGGATTTGGGCTTCTTGGGAAAGTTGATGGGGATGGATATGACAGGTATGAAGTGGCCATTCTAGTGGACATGGGAGATGCAACCGAGGACTCTAAATGCATAAACATGCCCTAGGACCAACTTGTGGAGAGATAAGTTGTGAACTTGCTCTGATACCAGTTGATGTGACACGGCCTTGGACTTAGGCAAACAAGCACAATTAAGCATTCAAATGGGCCTTAATGGGCCACCGCTCTCCCGTCGCACTCTATACCCGGAGTGACTTGGCGATGCCAAGAGTGAGGTATGGGAAAGGGCCCTTGCTGGTAGAGGGCCAGCAAGGCCAAGGTTTGACTCCCAAGGTTTGGATGCCCAATTCAATTGGGGCCGACAAAGTGCACAAGGGCACTGGTTCACACTATCCCACGGCGATCACTCTTAAGTCATGGACTTGAGGATCGGGCGCTCCCTCGCAAATTCAGCAGCGCATGAGGTAAATATTGAAAGAGCAACACTAATGAGCTAGGATGAGGCACTTACTCGACCGGTTTGAAGAAACCGGTCCCGGTCGGAGACGAGGGCGAGCGGGGAGGCGGTGGTTCCCCACACGCCGCGGCGGTGAAGCTTGACCTGCTCAAACCATGTACAAAACTACGCCTCTCGCAGGAGGGGGATCTTGGGGTGGGGGTTAATGTGAATACAACAATACTACCTCCCGCAGGGAGGGGCCTTCAGCCGGCCAAGCGGGGTGGGGAAAGTAAGGTAAAGAACGACGATTAAGCGAGGTTGCCGAATCTGCCGGTTGTCTACGAACAGGGACAGTGTGTTGGTGTGGTTGCTGTAGATCCTTCTCACGAATTTTTCCGATGGCGAGACCAGCGGCAAAAGCTTCATAACAGGGACAGGAACGCTTCAGATTTTCTTAAATTTCTTCTGAGACCGTTGTTGACTGGAGCAGAGGTTGGAACAGGACATCAGGTTTTCTGACTCGCAGTTGCAGACTTCTGGCAGCAGGTTGCAGAGGACACCACGCACCCTCCCGAACTCCGATCAGCACGAAACTGGTGGCGACGTCTTCGTGGTCAAAGTAGCTTTCAGCCAGAGGTGATGGGGCTGCAATCAGAGGTCGAGGGCAGTCGGTGTACCCTAAAGAGTGGGCACTAGTCGGAGCAGACTGCAGGAGACAAGACTGGAGAGCTCGGGGGAGAAAATTTGTAACTCCTTCCTCCGGCAGCCGAATGAGGTTCCGTTTCTTGATCCTGAACGAAGACTGGAGGAGGAAGATATTTTTAGAAGAGCTTCAGGGCTGGTTCGTCCAAGGTTTGTCGTGGCCGAGCTTTTAGTCCGGTTCAGATCCTCAGCCGGAGCAGAACTGCGCGGTCAGGGAAGAACGGACCTCCACAGCAGCACCGATCTCCGATGGGGATGAGACCTCGATCGTTGCGAAGAGGACAGGTAGCCGCTTCCGTGGATGCCTCTTGGGTCTTCAAAATCATCGGGAGGAAGCCGTGGTCGCCGCTGTAAGATGGTACACTTCTGCAGGTTGTCAGCTGAAACGGTAGGTTGAAGATGATGGGGGGGAAATGGGGTATATGGGAGAGGAAATGGGGGTGGATGAGTGTGGGGAAAGCCCGGGCTGTGAGGGGGTCTAGGATGGGGTGTTTCAAGGTGAGGGAGGGATAGAATGGGAGCTGGAAGGGGGTGTTTTCTGTGGGTGAGAGAGGAGCTACGAATTTGGGGCTTGGAGGGAGAGGGGGGAAGGTGAGGGGGAACAAGTGGGTGGAGGGAGTGTGAATTTCAAATTTGAAATGGCCTTGGAAGGTGGGTGATTATGTGGGGAAGTGGAGAGTTTGTATTGGAATGGGGTAGATTTGGTGGGAAGGTGGAGAAAGGTGTTGGAATGGGGAAGATGCCACCTAGGGACTATGGGAGTGGAGTAATGGCAACTTGGGGAAGTGGAGGGGTATTAAATGAGGTGGGTAGCTAGTGGAGGTGGTTGGGAGAGGAGGAGAGAGAAGAAAATTCGAAATTGGGGTTGGAGGAGAGAGAAAGAGGGGTGAAATAGAGAGATTAAGAGGGGAATGGGTGGGGAATCTCTCCCATAGGGTCTCTCACCCAAAAAACTAGAGGAATCACTCCAATTTGAACTCAAATGGCAAGTTTAACTCAAAAGGATTCATTCATTCATTGACTTCAAATGGGGGAAATGGGGTCCTATATATAGAAAACCCACATTTCTACAAAAGTCCATGACAAAAGACTCAATAGCAAATAACCGAAGGTGGAAGGGGTGCACATGGGCCTAGTCCAATGAATTGGGCCCAATTAGCACATTACATCATCTAATGACACACAATCTTAGGAAAATAAATGCAAGACCTAGGGAAATGACTCAAATAAAATGAAAATACATCAAAATGACTCAAAGGAAAGCTACAAAATGGATAAGGGGCCTTAATAGAGTGAGGCCAAAACTCAACCAGCTCCCGAGTGTGAAGAAGTGGACCCGAGCCAAAGGGAATCGTGGGTGATGCCTCCATCAGATCCACTCTTGGATCTGCACGAGGCGATCATTCTCGTGGACCTACTCCAAGTCTGCGACCCCCTGTTTGGGTAGAACATAAGTCCAAGTTGCAGACTCTCCCCAAGTAACTCCGCCGCACTTACGGCCATGCCGCTTCTTTGGAATGTACTTCCCTGTGTCCTATACTCACTCCAAACTGTCTGAGGTCTATCCGAGCCCCGAGCCGCCCGTACTAGTCCTTGCCGCCGGAGCACGACATTATGCGACCCAGTTTTCCAACAGTCCACTTCGTGGTCAACTACGCTCTCTACGATTGCCCGCTGAGGACCGTTTCTTCACTGGACGTGGAGGGCTCGATCCTCCATCCCCTCCTTCAAGTCCTGCCACAATCGAACGTCGGTGGACCCCATACCAGCTCCGACAATGAGATTGCACTGTCCTATCCGACAGGGCAGACTGACAGGATCGGCGCCGTTCGGCCTCCACCGCCTTCCAGGAGCACCCATCGCCTGCGCCATCAACTGCGAACATCCAGAAGGCTTCCCCGCACTCCTTGGAGTAGCTGCCCTAGCCTCGGCCGCCCCTGGTTGACCACCAACAGTGTCAGGTTCCTGTTCTGTCCACACATGCTTAGCGCGCGTTGATGCCCCTCTAGGGCTGCCCCTCCCCTTGATCCCCCCTTGTGCGAGAGGGTAGTGCATGTACTCACCCCTCCCCGAGTTCACCTTCCCTGTGAGGAGGAGTGTGTGCTAGTTGTACTCATAGGGATCCCGAGCTCCATTGCCGCAGCGTGACTGCCGGGTGCACACGCTTCCCGGCCCGCCTTCGTCTCCGACTCGCGCCAGCCTCTTCAGGCTCGGCGAGGTACGTGGCTGACCACCTACTCCCCCGTGGATTGCCCCTTCATATCTCCTTAAGCTCGCGCCGACGGTGAGAGAGAGCCTGCTCCTGACCCCCATTTACACTAGAGTTTGCTGCCATGCGAGAGAGCAAACCTCATTGTGCCTTCGGGTGTGAGGTCTGCCCCAACTGAATCTGGGTGATTCCATCCCCTCAAGTCGGCCTTCCACTGACCCTCCTCACATGCTCTTACCTCGTAGACTACCCGTGGGCCAAAGTCCATCATCCCCATCACCGGGTCATGCTCGGAGAACCGAGTGTGCCGCGTGTTTGTCCGTCGTGTCCAGCCCGACCTGAACGGGCCTGCTTACTGTGTGCTAGGTCCCAGGCCGAGTTGGGTGTCATCCCACATCAGATTTGGTATCATAGCAAGTTTTTAACTTGCTCCTACAAGCCGTGTCCTAGGCCGAAGTTGTCCCCTGCATGTGTCCCTGTGTCTGTCCCTCGTTGTTGTGGATGGGCATAAATCCCACAAAATCACAAGAGAATAAAGATGTGAAAACAGGGAGAATAATGATGATTAATGCATAAATAAGGGAAAGAAAAGCTTGCACGTGGTGCAAATATGGAGGTGTGATCGCCAGAGGGGTTACCTTAATAATAATAAAAAGGAGATCGCGAATACCTGGTGAAGATTGGAACGCGGGATGATGTGAAATTCCTTCCTCCTTCTTCAATCGGCCGGCCGATGAGAAAGGTTCTTTTTTTGATTACCTTGCAAAAAAGACAATGAAACAAAGCAACAGATGGGATCAGCCAACGTGCAGTAGTATCAATCCAAATAAAACATATGATGATGAAAAGAAATCAACATGCGCACCTTTTGTTTTTGTTTTTTTTAAACCCCTAGGGAGACTAGGAGAGGAGATATGATGAAAAGTATGCAACTGATGCAAACAGGATGGAAATAATAGCGGACGGGACGGAGATGCGATGAAAAGAAAATGCAAAGCGATAGAAACAAGATAAAAACAACACTAAAGCCCCGCTGTCCCTTGATGACAGTAAAAGGGGAACCGAGATAGGAAGAAGAGGAAGCAGTAGGATGCAATAGGAAGTTTTAACTTGATAATCTCGGCCTCGGTACCTTCGTAACCCTTCAAAGGGTCGATCAGGACTCCCTTAAATAATGTTCAGATCAAAGATAAACATGGACAGGAAGATAGCAATGGCAATGTTTATCAAAAGCAAGAGCCCAATCGAGCAAGAACGTCAAACAAGGTAGGACTCTGTGAGGGAAAGATGGAAGAAGGTAGGACACTAGAGGTGAAACACGCCCTTCAACAGGGCGTCAATTCTTGATTTGACGACCTACACATACGGCGTTTCATAAAACACGACCCAAGCCAGGGCGTTTCTTCCTGGATTCAATTTTGGCAATAAAACCTTCCTTTATTTGAAAAAGATTAAAAGACGCCTGAAAAAGAGGCGTTTCTTCAAAACACGCCCTGAGGAAGGACGTTATTCATAAAATGCATTTTATTTCGTTTTATTTTTGAAAAAGGATAATACCAGGAATTGACGCCCTAACTATTGGTCATCCTTTCTTTAAAAACGCCCTAGGTAAGGTCATTATTTAAAACGCGCCCTACTTCAGGTCGTGAATCACAAAAATGCAACAAAATGCAACGGAAAACCCACAAAAATAGAAAAACTTTATATTATGGGAATATTGAAGTTCTCTTTGGGGCGTCAACATAGTGACATGAGATTTAATCAACAAAGTGTCAATTTTGGCGTGTCTACAGCTGCCCCGCCTTGGCGTCTGCTTTGCAAGGGAGTGAGACGGAAATGAAGCGAGATGGAGATGAAGTGGAACGAACTGATAAGTAGATGCCAAGGTGTAATGTGACACGCCTCAGACACTAAGCACTAGAAATCTTTCCAAGATTCTGAATGAAACAACTCTGAATAATTCCAAGGAAGCATCGATTTGCTGGATAAAGGAGACTAAACTAAGCAAGTAAAAATGTAAGGCAAAAGGGTGTGCGCGCGGGCACGATAGGGAAAGACCATTGGAGAGCGGTTACCAGCCAACGTGGACGTGCTACAACCAAGGTAGATTTGCAGAAAAATAAAAAGAATTGAGATGGAGATCCAACAAAGGGACATTTTCAAGGAACCAGCCTGAGCAGCTTCAGATAGAATGTAGTACTTGATTTGGAATGGAATGTCTCATGTCAACTCAATAAAGAGCGGGTGACCTTCATTATTGCCATAATATGAAGATTTTCAACATGAAAACTCAAAGTCCTACGTGATGCATGCTGGGCTAAAAGAAAAGAATAAAACAAACTAAGAATATAGAAGATAATCAAGGATAATATTGCTAAGCCATCTAGATTTAGTCAAGAATCCAGATCTCTGAGCTAACACTAAGCCGAAGCTCGTTTGTCCGCGCATCAACTCAGAAAGTGGAACCATCGTCCCAGACCTTTAATGACTCAACGGCCTATCCGTGTGATCAAGACTCTCCTGGAACTATCACTATTTTTGATGAAGGGGAACTCAAATTCCAGGTTCATCAGAACCACAAGGTCCTTGATATGCTATAATAGCGTAGAATATCATATAGTAAAATGCTTACATCAAACAAATACAAGATAATGAACGCGATGTTACTTCCATGAGCAACCCAAGCGTCTCGAAACCTGCACTTTCCTGCACTTGAAACTTATCAGTCTTCACAATTTCAACATCAATAATCTTCAATTCAAAGTATGACATGATCATAAGTGCTAAATAAAATAGAATTCCAATGACATAGGATTTTTAGAAATTAACCACCAACACACGCCCAACACAGAGGTGTTTCATAGATGAAAAATGACCTATGGTAGGTCGTTAACTTGTAAACAGAACCACGCCCCCCTTAAGGGCGCCGCTTCAACAAAAAATGACCTGCTTGCAGGCGACTCAGCTTCAGGCGGTACGTACCGAGTTGGCGATCCGTGATCAACGGATCTCAGAGCTTGAGAGGTCCCTGAGGCGACGAGAGGAGCTTCCTCAGGACGTGGCCGAGCTGCGGGTGGCTCTTGAGCTGGAGCGACGGGAGCGTGCCCAGGAGCGCGAGGAGCGTGCTCGTGAGTGGGAGGAGTACCAGGCGGAGCGTGCTCGGTACCAGGAGTAGGTAGCAGCACGTGAGCGAGAGCTGGCAGACTCGAGGACCCAGTTGATCCTTTCCCAGGAGCGGCTACGAGTGTCCGAGGAGCGTCTTCAGCGGGGACGTGAGCGAGCACGGGCTGCGGGGTACTCCTTCACCAGCTCCACCTTCGTGGCGGGCTCTTCCCTCCGAGAGAGGAGCGAGGCAGGGGGACACGCTCGGGTTCCTGCTTCTTCACGGGGGACCATGCCTCCTCCACCAGCGCCAGCTCGGGACGGCGAGGAGGAGGTTGAGAGTAGGACAGAGGAGGGTAGAGGCGAGAGCTGAGAGACTTACTTGTACTCCTCCACCCTCACACCTGTACTTAGACATTCATGATGTATATATATATATGATATTGAGATTCCTTTGTTACCTGAGCACTTTGTGTGGTTGTGGCCTTGTGTTTGTGTACTTTCTGCTCTTCGTGTTCTTCATGTTTGCTTTACTGTGCCCTGTTTCTGCAACTGCAATCCACACTTTGAACAAACAGGTTAATTTATCTGTTCGACTTGGCCCCTTGCCCAATAAGCAAGGGGTGGCAATATTCTGACCTTGATGACGGGTCAAGGGGCCAAGCCTTTAATCAAGATAAGGCAAAATGAAATAGCTGATAGCGGGAGATGTATCATATGCAAACCATAAATAAAAGATACCCATGCAAAGAATGCAAGCATACATCGTGAAGAAATGCATTTTTTTTCTTTTTTTTCACTTATATACATTTTTTGTGATTTTTCTTGAAAAACGCGCCTTAGAGTGGGTCGTGATTCTTATAAAAACGCCCTACAAGACGGCGTGAATTCGAAAAAGAATTTGATTTTTGAAAAAGAAACGACCTGCTCAAAGACGTTATTCTGAAGAAGACGACCTAATCTAGGACGTTAATTCCATAAAAAGCGCCTTAGCCGAAGGCGTTAATTGAATTATTCTGCAAAAAGGGCTTCAAGGCTATCAAGACCATGAGTCTTACATAGTCACCATCTAAAATTCATTAACCTTTCTTGAGTGGTTAAAAGGGGGTTGACGTGACCATAATTGACTTGTATTCGAGATTTCGCACAATGCAATTTCTGAAGTCCGTCTTGACCATCCTGCCAGTTCGTGACTTTACCGCATAGAAAGGATGGAAGAAAATATAAGGGAAGCCCATAAGGGATTCTGAGATGCTCAAGGCAAAGTTACCTCCCCTACCCTATGCCTGTTGGGGTTCGGTCTTTGGCGTAGGGAAATTTGTTGCCTTTTGCCCATTTATATTGCACGCATACGCCCAAGGTTTTCCTTGCGGGGACTTTGCCCTCTTGACATGCTTTTCTTTTCACAACTTGACTTTCACTTTGGAATTGATTTGCATTGATGAAAATGAACCTAATTGTACTTGGGCTTTCGTGGCATTTGCTCCCTTTTGGGCCGTGACTTCCACCTACTAGGGCGGCGGATAGGCTCGGCGTGTCTACCCCGAGGTCTCCCTTCCTCCCTTATGGGCCGAAGAAGAAAAGAACGGGTATTGTCTTTCACTTTTAGTCAGGTTTTCGACTTTCCATCGGATTTTACACCGCTTGAGCTCAAGAATAAAGCGTGTAGTGTGTGCGGGAGTCAACCCCCTTTTAAGTTAGCAAGACTGATGAATGAATTCTGAATTTTGACCTTTCGGACCTTGATCCTTCGTGTGCCATGGCACCAATTTTGATCTCTTTTGATTTTGATCTCTTTTTGATTTTGAAGAATTTCTATTTTTTATTTGCTTCTTGGTATTCCTATATTTTTTGGTTTTTGGCAATATTCCACTTTGTTTTGGATTTTTGAAACAACATTTATTTTTTTGGATTTTGAAAATTTCTCCATATATATATATATATATATATATATATATATATATATATTTGGATTTTTGAATCAAGGGTAGTATTTCTTAAGATACAAACCATTCCAATGGTGAGTTAACTCTTCTCCTTCAGCATTAATCAGTTTATAAGCATTGCCTGGAAAAACGTCTTTTATAACAAACGGTCCCTCCCAATTGGGTTGGAGTTTTGAGCGGGGGCCACCCGGCTTTACAAAAATCCTCTTAATTATCATCTCACCGATTTTAAATTTTCTCTCAATTACTTTCTTTTGATAAAAACGTGAGAGCCTGTTTTGATAAACACGCGCATGCTCAGCGGCGACCAGACGCTTCTTATCTAGGAGTTCCAATTGGGCCAGGAGTGAATCACGACGTTCATCTATAGAAAGTTCCTTATCCAATTGTACTCGCAGAGAGGTAATAAGAATCTCATAAGGGACTACCGCCTCCATTCCATAAGTAAGGACGAAAGGGGTTTGCCCAGTGGGTGTGCGAATGGAAGTGCGATAGGCCCAGAGAGCTTCAACTAATTTGTCTGGCCAATCCGAAAATTTATTAGCCTCACACGTCTTTTTGACAATTTTTATCAAAATTTTATTAGTTGCCTCTGCTTGGCCATTGCCCTGCGGATAATAGGAAGAAGAATGATGCAATGCAATGTTATACCTGTTGCAGAGATCCTTGATTTCTTGAGAGATAAATTGAGGTCCATTGTCGGTGACGATGGTGCTTGCGATGCCGAACCTCGTGATGATGTTCTTCATTATAAACTTGCAGACGGTTGACGCTTTGATCTCCACGTAAGCTTCTGCTTCCGCCCACTTGGTGAAGTACTCCGTCGCCGTGAGGATGAATGATTTTTGCTTGGTCAGGAGGTTCGAATCACCAAGAGGTCCAATGATATCAAAAGCCCACATGGAGAAAGGCCATGGGGAGGACGTAGGATGGAGTGAAGAAGCAGGAGAATGAATCTTGTCGGCGTGCAGTTGTCACTTGACACACCTTCGAACATAGATAGAACAATCCTCTTCTAGAGTGGGCCGATAGAAACCTAGTCTAAGGATCTTCTTAGCTAGCATCTGGCTATTCACATGACCACCACATACTCCAGAATGCGCCTCTTCCACAACTTTCCATGATTCATCATCATCGAGGCATCTTAATAAAACACCGGTGAGCCCTCTCCTATAGAGCACACCTCCAACCAAAACATAACGCTGAGCCACTCTTCTAATTGCTGTCTTTTCTTCTGCAGTGGCTTCCTCAGGATAGGACTGATCATTGCAATATCTGGCAATCTCATAATACCAAGGCTTCTCTTCGTCAGCCAATTCTTCTTCCCAGTCTAAAAGCATGACCTCTTTGCCTTTAAGAGATTCCTTCTGCTTGTCCTTCTCGAGCACCTGATCCCTAATATCAAGGAAAGCACGATCCTTAATAGCTGGAGTGTCACGCTGATGAATCAGAGGGACATGAAAATCACGCTCAGGAGGGAAAACTAAATCGGAAGCTAAAGAAGCAAGAGCGTCAGCCAAGATGTTCTGGCTACGCGGGACATGAACAAAGATTAATTTAGTGAAGAGTTTGGCATAAGCTGAAGCGAGTTCCTGGTAGGGATTGAGCTTAGGATTGATGGTGCGGCACTTGACAAGCACCTGGCGTAGAATAAGCTGGCTGTCACCGACAATTCGCAAATGAGTGACACCATATTGATGAGCGGTTTGAAGACCGGCCAAAAGAGCTTCATACTCAGCTATATTATTGGTGGCGGGAAAAGTGAGCCGAGCAGCAAATGGGATGGTGACCCCTTCTGGTGTTAAAAGAACCATGCCGATCCCTCTTCCCTAGGAATTTAAAGCTCCATCAAAATGTAATGTCCACATAGGATCATGGGGTTGATTGATGGACATTAATTCTTCATCTGGAAACTCCGAATTGACAGGATCAAAACGGGGGAGAGGGTGATGAGCAAGGTGTTCGGCAATGGCGTAGCCTTTGATGGCTTTCTGTTGAATGTAAGTGATATCAAACTGAGAGAGGAAGCTTTTCCAGCGTGCTAATCGATCAGTGAGGACAGATTTTTCAAGGAGGAATTTAATCGGATTCATGCGAGCAATGAGGTGAACCTCGTGAGCTAGGAAATAATGTTTTAATTTCTGAACTACCCAGACTAAAGTAGCACAAGTCTTCTCCATGGCTGAGTACCTCTGCTCACAGAGGTTAAGAAGTTTAGACAAATAGTATGCTGCCCTCTCCTTACCTTCTTCGTCCACTTGAGCTAGGACAGCACCCACAGAGTCATCCAGGACAGAAACATAGAGAATAAGTGGTTTGCCTGGAATTGGCGGCCTCAGGACAGGAGGATTGGCCAAATAATCCTTCAATCCGTCAAAGGCTGCCTGACACTTGTCATCCCAATTAAACTTGACTCCCGGCTTAGTAAGCTCGTAGAACGGCCTACACCTCTATGAGTGCTAAGAGACGAAGCGGCGAATGAATTGCAACCTCCCGATTAATCCACGAACTTCCTTCAAATTCTTGGGAGGAGGCATATCTCTGATGGTCTTTGCCTTGTTGGGATCAACTTCAATTCCCCTCTTGCTGACAATAAATCCAAGCAATTTTCCTGAAGAGACGCCAAATACGCACTTCTTGGGGTTCATTTTTAATTGATATTCTCGTGATCTCTGCAAGACCTTAGCCAGAACGCCAGGATGTTCAATCCTTGTCCTTGATTTTACAACCAGATCATCCACATACACCTCAATATAAATATGGATCATGTCATGAAAAATCGCCATCATAGCCCTCTGGTAGGTGGCTCCAGCATTCTTAAGTCCAAAGGGCATGACCACATAACAATATGTACCCCATGGCGTAGTGAACGAGGTCTTCTCTTGATCTTCCTCAGCCAGACGAATTTGATTGTAACCTGAGAAGCCATCCATAAAAGAGAGAGTCTCAAATCCTGCCGTGTTATCAATTAGAACATCAATATGAGGGAGGGGGAAGTCATCTTTAGGACACGCTCGGTTGAGGTCCCGGAAGTCTATACAAATCTGAACTTTTCCATCTTTCTTCATAACCGGGACGATGTTAGCCACCCAATTGGGGTAGAGGATAACTCTAACAAATCTAGCCTTATGGAGCTTGTCGACCTCTTCTTTCATCTTTAAAGCCATATTAGGGTGGAAACGCCTCAACCGTTGTTTGACCGGGACAGACCCAGGCTTAAGTGTAAGGCGGTGTTCAACGAGCGCAGGGTCTAATCCAGGCATATCTTCATAACTCCATGCAAACGTGTCCTTGTATTCTTGAAGAACCAAAATGAGCGCCTCTTCTTCAGAGGGCGGTAAATTCTTGCTTATGAGGACAATCCTAGGGTCTTCCTCGGTACCCAAATTAATTTCTTTGGTAGGCTCTTCTACATAGGCTGATGGTTCGTCAAACCGTCTTATGCCGCTAGTAAAGGCATCAGCCTCGTCCTCATATTCTTCATAACTTTCTTCCCCCTCTTCAATAGGGTCTTCATCATTCATGATTTGATAAACGCCCAAGCCCTTATAAGAAGCAACATCATCTTCATATTCTAACCCTGGCAGGATAATTGGATTTTCCACAAACTCAGGGATTGCTAAACAAGCTTGGCATATGATAGCCAATTCCAACAAAAATCTGCGAGGAATCTCCTTACCCTTGGATTTCTTATGTGAATCTACCCCATGAATTTTATTAGAAGAAGAGGAGGAGCAACTAGCTTGATTAGAAAGAAAAGAAGGTGGTGAAAAAGTGGGTACAGGGGGTGGTACAGAGGAAGACCCCTCGCCGGAGGGGGAAAGGAGATCTATCAAGGAATCTTGAAAGAGCGGCCCCTGGGTCGGGACGCACTCGGGAGAGAAATAGGAGGTTTCCTCAACAGAGATGGAGGATTGGAAAGTTGAAAAATCGGCATTTTTTTTTTCGTTTTTATCTTTTCCTTCATTTTTATTTTCTTTTTCAAGAAGGAAGAGTGTGAAGGGAGAGTAGCAAGAGGAGTGGAAATTGCAAGGTTGGAGAAGGATTGAATCAATGATGGCCCTCTCGGGTGCGTGATGGAGATTTCAGAAAATCGCTCGAGGAGCGAAGGAGGTATCGGAAGAGAGACTTGGATTGAATTTGGAGATAAATTGATCGTGATCGGAGGTGGCCGTGGTACGCGACCAAACCAGCAAGAATATAAGGAAGCCAGAATAGAGGGATGCATGGAAGTGAGAGAAAAGAGGCCGGCCCACAGCCTATACACAGTGAAACCTTCTTCAAAGGGGACATCTGACTCCCCAGTATCTGTGTAGTCACTCAGCAGCTGCCTCTTATCTGTGATCACTGCTGGCATTTCAATCAATTCCTGTATGAGCGGCGGCCATTCCGGATCTGTCGGCATGAAGAGGCGGCTCAAAGAAATAGTAATGTCATTCATGTCGAACCACCTGTACCAGTCACATTCTGGATCACCCATTTTCCTTCTTTTGTCCGGCCTTAAAGACTCCAGGGCTCTGTAGGTAGCCAGTGGGGCAATGTGACGAGCAAACTGTCTGGCGTGAACATCTTGATGGTCAAGCAATGAAGTAATTATGGTAGTCTGCTCATTATTCTGAACGCCACTAGTAACAAAATGTGTCTTCAGTGTCCAGGAGAGTGGCTGGCGATCAGTCTTCAAAGTAGAAGTCATAAATGCCCATGGCTCTTCTTCATTTTTGCTCGGCCCTTTATAGCCTAAACCGCCTCGTACAAGTAATTTTTGCGGCTTAATGGGCCTAATCCTGCCCTGACAGTTGGCACCCAGGCCTTTGCCATCTTGATACCCCATTTTTAACAGAATGTTCCAGCCAGGGGTGTTAATCATGTTCTTCTTCTTCTTCCCCTTAGAAGGCAGGGGTGTCATAGCAACCGTGGTAACGGTCTCAGACGGCATCGGCTGCGGACGAGGGACGTCCAGCACAGATAAAAGTGGCTTGTTAGCTGGCCAAATAGAAGGAACTGATGATGCTGCATGAATATCTTCCTCTGGCAAAATCGGCATACTGGTCACCTTGATAATGCGACCCTTGTGTGGGAACTTGAGACACTGGTGATTTGTAGAGGGCACCGCATCAAGTTGCTGGATTTACGGGCGGCCAAGAACGCCATTAAATGTTGGATCCATGTCCAAGATGTGAAAATCTACTGTGATGGTGGCAGGACCCAAGCTAACTTTCAATGTGATCATGCCTAGAGGAGGCTTCTTTGTGTTGTCATATGCAGTGACCGTTATGGTGGACGGCCGAATCTGGCTTTCTGGTATGCCACATAACTTCAAGGTGCTCGGTGGCAAAACATTGATGGATGCCCCAGTATCCACCAGACATTGCTTAACAGCCACCTTATTGATGTCGACTGTGATGCATAAGGCATATTTTCTTGCTGAGATTGGTGCCAGTCCGTGCTCATGAAAAGTAATTGCTGGCTGACTGCTAGCAGGTGTTAACACTGTGACTATCTGCTCAACTGGAATGTCTTCATTAACCATTACCTTCTGCAGATATTCCTTTAGAGCCAGCTGATGAGTGGTGGACCGTTTGATCAGTTCCAGGATCGAAATTCTTGCCGGAGTCCGGTCCAAATGTTTTAACAAATCATATTCAGTGCCCGGTATAGACCCTTGTTCTTGTTCTTGCTCTTGCGGCCCCTGCACGGGCTCTAGCTCTCTTTGTGGAAAAATACGGTTGAACATCCGTCCACTACGGAGTGGCGCCACGCCTTGACGTGCCTCTGTCGGGGCCAGTATGGTAGAAGAATTAGAAGAAGAAGAAGAAGAGGGAATGCCGGTGGCAGTGTTCAACAATAGGGGTGCCCCCGTAGGAGCCGTGGGAGTAATGTTTAGCAAAGATGCCCCCGTGGGAGGCGTAGGAGAGTGGTTTGACGAAGATGCCCCCTCAGGGGGCGTGGAAGTAGAAAGGGAAACCCGAATGCGAGGAGCATTGGCGGGTGGTCTAACAAGAAGAGATCTGGGTATGAGAGGTGGGGGAACTAATGGCGGAGGAACCCTTGCCAGTGTAGGAGTGGTAGAGGGTGTAGCGGGTGCTAGCGGTGAGCGAAGCAGGAGTGGCCTGGACGGCGGAGGTATAGAGTTGGTGGTGGAAGGTGGGGTTTGTCGTGCAGTAGGTTGTGGAGGTGGCAAATGGGTAAGAAGAGAGCGGGCCGGCAAGGCCGTAGAACTGGTGGAGGTAGATGGGTTGACGGGGCGTAGAAGAGGACGTCCCGATTGGAGAGTGGAAGAAGGAAGGGTGCGCAAAAGGCGCGGAGGTTGATTTTGATTCGGATCATGATGAAATGCCCCGACAGAGGCGTTTTCTTCGTGCCATCCCTGTCCTCTCTGCACTTCGTAGAGGGACATGATAGGGTTCACATGCTGATTAGGGGAGTGCTTCGGCAATGGATTACGGACAATTCCCATATCCTGCTGGGGTGCTGGAGCTTGCTGTGGTTGAACTTGTTGTGGAGCGGGTTGCTGAGGTTGTTGATTTTGCTGTTGCCGAGAAGCCCTTCTTTCTTTCATAGCGGCTATGAATTGTCTCATCTCATCCCAATTGATGTCACCCTGGTCATTTAGATCGTAGATGTAATCTCTGAAGTGGAAGCAACGATCAAGGTTGTGACCAGGGCCGCGATGAAAAGCACAATAACGGGATGTGTCAACATTAGCGGGCCACACGGTTCTTTCCCTTGGCAAGGCGAGCAAGTTGGCGGCCATCAGGGCATTAAAAATATCGGGGAGACTTTCGGGAAGTGGAGGATAGTGGTCCCTTTTGGGGCCAAGTGGTGGTCTCCGTTGTTGTTGTTGGCCGTAGTTGGCAGGTGGGGGCATTTGATGGTATTGTGGTGGAGCTGGAGGGTCTACGCGGGGGGCTTGGTTTTGCGGTGGAGCGAAAGAGTGTTGAGGTGCGAATTGGGGTTGTGGAGTAGGGTTAAAATGAGAGTTCTGTCATGGAGGCGGTGGTGGACGTGGGTTAGCTTGATGGTGGGGGTTGCCAACTGCGCCGACTTGCTCATTTGTGACGGTGCCCTCAGTTGTGGGCCCGCTGTTAACATTGGTGGTTTTCTTAAACAGCCGAGGCTTCGGCTCAAACATGCCCATAATGGGCGAATCCTTCATCTGTGTCTGGATGTAACGAGCCCTCTCATAGAGCTCTTCCATAGTAGTCAACCGGTTCATGGCCAAAATATGGCGGAATTGAGGAGTTGCATTAGAAATAATCATCTTTACTTGCTCTTGTTCCGACAATGTGTCTTTCAGCTTCTCGACCATCGACCGCCATCTGTCAGGAAATATGATGAAGTCCTCCTCAGGCTTCATTTTCTCCGCAACTAAATCTGTAACGGACAGAGAGGGTCCAATACGGTCTCTATACTTTTGCAAGAATTTCCTTTGGACAACATCGAAGTCACTGGCATCAGCTGACTCCAAGGAATAAAACCATTCGAGGGCTGGCACCTCCAGAGATCTTCTGAATAAATAGGCCAGAGAAGCCTTGTTGCCTTGCCAGAAGGAGGTCTCGTACATAAAATCCTTCAAATGAATGAACGGATTGCCAGTTCCATTGTACCGCCGAAAGTTCGGCATCTCAGACGGAGGGAGGTGGAAAACTGGCAGAGTGGGGAGCGAGATTTCTGGTGCATTCTTGGCCGCAGTGACTTTCTTAAGCTGTTCTTCCATGTGGGCCATCTTCTGAAGTAGCAGAGCATTAGAGTCGGACTCGACTGGGGCCTGAACAAAAGAATGTGGTATAGGCGACCGTAAAATCTGAGGAGGTTGGGGGAATTGGTGCCTAACTGCGGAATAACTCGCCTGCTGGGCCGGTATGGCCGTGACAGGCGTTGGTGGACGAGAGGGGGGTTTATGCAAGACCGCCTGGTCATTGATAATCTGGTGGCCACTCGCGGCCGGAGGGGGGGTGGAAGAAGAAGAGGGAACTGACTTCCCCTTCAAAGCGGCCTGAATAGCTTGCCACTGGGAGTCATCCAATTGAGAGAGAGCTTGGATTAAATCTGTAACGTTGATGGATGGGGAAGAGTTCCCCGAAGTATTGGAAGGTAGAGCCTGAGAGGAAGGCTCAACCCCTTGAGAGGTGGTATCGACCACATGAACTTGTGAATAATGAGGGTGAGGAGGGGGATAGTTTCCCTCATAATAGATGGAGTCTTGGTGGTGGTCCTCATAAGATTGACTAAAAACATTTTCATCCACATCATCGTAAGTGTACCCATAGTTTGCCATGTTGATGATCGTACCTGAACGGAGTTTCATGCTTAAGGGAGAGAGAGCTTAATGAAGGAATTATCACACAAAGCACTTAATCCAAACAACACAATTAAATCGACCCAACTAAGTTTATGCAAACAATGTTGGAAAGCACCGCAGAATTTTAATGTTTGATGTTTGAGATTAGAGTGGATTATTTGTGAATAGTTCACTCCTTTTGCCAAATGAAACCTAGTTTGATCCAAGTGTGACCTCCGGGTCAACTAGGTTTTTCTCTCTCTTCACCAACGAATAGGTTCTCTAGAACTCCGGTACTTCGAGGGTACAACCAGCCCGGCGTCCGTGAGGGAATCCACGGGTGCGGGGACTTATGGAGGTCTTGGAAAAGGGATTTCCGGTCCAAAGAGACGGAATGCTCAATGGAGGGTCGTCCCGATTCCAAGAAGGGTGTGTGGAATCCTAATGTAGAGAGAGGAGGTCTCTCAACCAAAAGCCACCAAGTGCAAAGCAGATATGAACAAACCACAGTAATATATCCAAATAATCAATATGCCAACCAATGAATCAGAAATGAGCACAGAGAGGAGTGTCTGTGAAAAAGCAGGAAAGACACGACCTGGGAAAGGTCGCTACCAAATCAGGAGACGGCAGCGTGGCTGTCGTGAATCTCTGTGAGGGGCTCACAGGCAGTGAAACAACACGCCTTAGTGTAAGGCGCTATAAGGAAAGGACGCCTCCACTGGAGGGCGTCAAATCAAATAGACACGCCCTGATTAAAGGCGCTAAAAATAAATAACACGCCCTGGAGGGGGGCGTTAATTCTCAGATAGTATAATGAGCAAAAAACAAAGCAGCAGATATGCTAGAAGACGCCCTGGAAAGAGGCGTTAATAAAATACAACACGCCCCTGTGAAGGGCGTTAAATCGAAAAGCGCCCTCGTGGAAGGCGTTAATTCAGGGAAATACGCAAACGCAAGCTGGCTGATCCTGGAGTGTGCAGTGTGCACAGTGGAGGGTGCCCGAGGGACACAAAGGAAAGGGTACCGAGGGTACCAAGGGGAAAGGGCACGCGTGGGTGCCAAAGGGGAAAGGGCACGCGAGGGTGCCAATGGAGATGGTAATCAAAAAGAAAACAGTGGAAGTCCCACCGTGATCGCCAATTTGTGGATGGGCATAAATCCCACACAATCACAAGAGAATAATTATGTGAAAACAGGGAGAATAATGATGATTAATGCATAAATAAGGGAAAGAAAAGCTTGCACGTGGTGCAAATATGGAGGTGTGATCGCCAGAGGGGTTACCTCAGTAATAATAAAAAGGAGATCGCGAATACCTGGTGAAGATTGGAACGCGGGATGATGTGAAGTTCCTTCCTCCTTCTTCAATCGGCCGGCCGATGAGAAGGGTTCTTTTTTGATTACCTTGCAAAAAAGACAATGAAACAAAGCAACAGATGGGATCAGCCAACGTGCAGTAGTATCAATCCAAATAAAACATATGATGATGAAAAGAAATCAACATGCGCACCTTTTATTTTTGTTTTTTTTAAACCCCTAGAGAGACTAGGAGAGGAGATATGATGAAAAGATGCAACTGATGCAAACGGGATGGAAATAATAGCGGACGGGACGGAGATGCGATGAAAAGAAAATGCAAAGCGATAGAAACAAGATAAAAACAACACTAAAGCCCCGCTGTCCCTTGATGACAGTAAAAGGGGAACCGAGATAGGAAGAAGAGGAAGCAGCAGGATGCAATAGGAAGTTTTAACTTGATAATCTCGGCCTCGGTACCTTCGTAACCCTTCAAAGGGTCGATCAGGACTCCCTTAAATAAGGTTCAGATCAAAGATAAACATGGACAGGAAGATAGCAATGGCAATGTTTATCAAAAGCAAGAGCCCAATCGAGCAAGAACGTCAAACAAGGTAGGACTCTGTGAGGGAAAGATGGAAGAAGGTAGGACACTAGAGGTGAAACACGCCCTTCAACAGGGCGTCAATTCTTGATTTGACGACCTACCCATACGGCGTTTCATAAAACACGACCCAAGCCAGGGCGTTTCTTCCTGGATTCAATTTTGGCAATAAAACCTTCCTTTATTTGAAAAAGATTAAAAGACGCCTGAAAAAGAGGCGTTTCTTCAAAACACGCCCTGAGGAAGGACGTTATTCATAAAATGCATTTTTATTTCATTTTATTTTTGAAAAAGGATAATACCAGGAATTGACGCCCTAACTATTGGTCGTCCTTTCTTTAAAAACGCCCTAGGTAAGGTCATTATTTAAAACGCGCCCTACTTCAGGTCGTGAATCACAAAAATGCAACAAAATGCAACGAAAAACCCAAAAAAATAGAAAAACTTTATATTATGGGAATATTGAAGTTCTCTTTGGGGCGTCAACATAGTGACATGAGATTTAATCAACAAAGTGTCAATTTTGGCGTGTCTGTAGTTGTCTGGTTAGCCGGATCTTGCCAGTCCCGACCAACATGTCGGATTCCCCCTCCACTCTGTGAGTCTATCTTCCCACTACACCACCGATCCAACCTCAACCTGCAGGTCAGATACCTCACCCTACAGTCCACATGGAAATCTATAGTGGCATCCCATACGGGAGGTCCAACCCCTTGCATAGTCCCGACCTGCACACTGGTCAGTTCCTCAATCCCACCGACCAGACCAGTAGAGATCCCCGCCCCAACCAATGGACTAACCCTGCCAGCTATCCCACACCCATAGAGTCCCACCAGCCATGGAGGCATAGAGGTGACCACCGACCAAGTAAGGAGTAAAGATACCATCGTGAGCTAGGGAACTACCTCCTCCGGTCTGCCTTATATGAGGCCCCGAAGTTTGAGGGCTCTCGAAACTTGAGCGACTACCTAGAATGGGAAGCCGCAATGGACGAATATTTTAAATGGCACTACGTGTCTGACTCTATGAAGGTGTGTTTCGTTAAACATAGGCTTTGCCAGCAAGCTTGAGTCAATTGGCGAAACATCGAGAGTCTGAGAGATGTCTGTAGAGAAAAACCCATTGACACGTGGGAAGAAATGAAGGTCCAACTTATGGAGGCTTATTTACCCCACTCGCACTCCTCCAACCAAGGAAGGTGAAGTAGGAGGAACTCCACCACAAGCCCATCCTCCCTTGACATAACAAAGCCACTCCAGTAACTCATCACCCTTCCAGCATTAGAGGGCAGTCAGGATCCCCACAAAATATCACTTTGTCACCCGAACCAAGACCCAAAGGGTGGACCCATCAAATTCCCAAGCCCGACGGTCCCATCGGTGAACCTACCACATGTCAAGCCATCATGGCCAAACTTAATGAGATAGTTAACACTCTGGCCCCTGCAATCTCCAACCCATAGCCCACGATAAGCTTCCTAACTCCTCCCCTCTACCTCCAACTTCCCCACCTGCCCCAACTCCACCTCCGATTGGGGATGAGACCGTACACGAGCCCATGGAGGCCATGACCTACATCCATGATCCATGTTGAATGAGGAATACCTAACCCAAGAGGATGCCCTAAGTCTGATTCATCCCTTAAAGGAAGCCCCCACCCAACCTGAGGCTAAAGTCTTGCGCACTCCATCCCAACACGACCTCCGTCCTGAGCCATTCACAGCCCTTGGAGGTGAGCTTGTCATAGGAGGAGCCCTCGCTAGGTGGCTTAAGAGAAGCCCAATCTTAGAATTCTCCAACCTCTGTCACTTCCCAATAGAACAAACCCTCCAAATGGTGCCCTTCCACTCTTTTCACACCACTTTTTTTTTACATAAATCCCTAGGAATTATATCACATTAAGATTTTCGTAAACACAATACATTGCAATAATCTCTCTTAATACATAACGTGATTACAAGATAACACAACCCACTAAGACCTTTATTCAGTAATCACTCTAAATTAGTTCAAATTAAGATGAAAAAGAACAAGACCACAAAATACACCAAGCTGTAAACCATAACATTGACAAACAAACTTCCAAGATTATAGCTCTGATTCTTCACTGTCTGAAATAAACAACCCATAAAGAGATAAGTGCACTTTGCAATTTCCATTCAGAAATGTAATCTTGAACAGGGTAGGAATGCAATAGCAACTTGATATGGCTCTCACATCTGGACTTCTGATCTCAATTCATTGGGTCAACTAGGAACGAACGTGGATCTTGTTATACAAGGTAGGAACGCAATAACAACTTGATAAGGCTCTCACATCTGTAGTTACTGATCTCAATTCACTGGGTCAACTAAGAACAAAAGTGGATCTGGTTATGTAGTGTGATATGTTTGTGATAAAAAATATCTTTGGATGTTGAAGCCTACCAGTCTCTCACAGTGAACCTCCTTTGAGACTACACTTCTCACATAGCAATATAAGCATCATTGGAGGAAGCTCTTCCCCTCCCGTCATCGCCGCCCGCCTCCGAGAGGAGAGAGTAGCCGCGACCTCTTCACACCACTTATCAAACCTTTTGCTTTGTGGAAACCCTTGAAGACCTTCTTAGGAGTTTGGGACGTCAAATAGGGTTAACTAGCATGTTGGCCATGGAGTCCAACAAATACATGCACCCTAGCTTCGCCTATACCGCCGTTGGCTCCATTACTTCTGTGTGCACTGTAGGCCGGTGCACTTGTAAGCTCTTGATATTTCTACTGATCCTAGAGTATCCCGAACCAACCCAATCCCCAGAAGCTACCACTCAAGTCATGGAACTCATCCAACCCATCAAGCCCACTGTCTCGTCGACTCCCCCACCCACTGATAATTTAATCCACAATGGGGGGATTGAAATTTGGGCGTACCAATTCCCGAAATTAGAAGAGGTCCCCCATAGCCCCACCTTCTTTGATTCATTTGACCTATCATATTGGGAACTGTAGAATCAACCCGCCCTCACTAAATTCTCCAACATTACCCAACACCTATTCTCTCCTTGAGGTTGCTCCACATGTTCAAATCAGACCCCATATCACTATTTCTCTATCGACACGTGTTTGACTGGTGAAAGGCACATTTCATAGAAGGTAATGCATACATCATGGAGTCCAACATCAAATAGAGAGAGTCGTAGTTTTGGTTTCCCGAGTCCACCCATGTGTGTCCCACTTATCATAAGTCAAAGGCAAGAAAGGTCTACTTTTGGATGTCCCGGGCCACCTGTGCATTGTAGGTGGTCTATGCATACCATTCAGCATCGTAGCCTATCTAGGACTCACCACATCATCATGCATTATGATAGCAAGCGAGTCCGTCTAAGCTATGAATCATGTTTTGGGTTGGCGGATAACCACTGGCATCACCAAGAGTTTCGGAGTTGTGAACTTGCGATGGTGAGGTTGGAGAGGTTCCCAATGGGGCCTCACAAGCTAAGGGCCCGCGGCATCTGGCTATTTCAGAGCACGAGGAGGGTAGGCTCTACTGGGTTAGGCCAACTTGAGGAAAATGGAGTCCCATGTTCACTATGGTAGACCAAGCACCACACGAGGGCATGGTAGCAAATCCTAGCGAGTCTCTCGAGCCCCTGCCTCCCTTCACAAGTGACCCACACCCCGTGAGACCACCAGCCATACGGAGTGCCCGACGCGAGCAAATAGAGAGGATACGGGGTGGGCAGGACACCACCTATTGGACCACATCGGTCTACTACTACCTCACCAGATGGAAAGGTCGGCCCCATGCGGACAGCTCGAAGAACGGCTTGGAGTGTGTGTGCAATCTGACTTGAGCCACATGGGCCCTGACTCGATAGAGTCGAGTCTTCTGCACCTCGGGGGAATTGGTGGGGACACCAGTGGATCACATCACGTCCACGATGCCCCGACTCCGCTAGATGACACATATCAAGTTTGACATCATAGAATATCTAATTATAGTTGTATTTTCCTTTTATTTCAGTAGTGTAGCCTTTATTGGGCACTTTAAAAAGGCCCAAAGGGCAAGTCTAGATTCTACTTCGATTCTAGGTTATTGGTTTCTTATTGTCACCTCCAAGATAAGGAGGGAATTCTTTTGTTTGATAGGGATAGTTTGGTCTTTTGTAACCCCTAGCCTCTCCTATAAATAGGGGACCAAGGGGCCACATTTTAGTAGAATGAAATTTTGAAAGATTGAAAAATTTGAGAGAATGTTCTCTTGGTTATTCCCCCTCCCCTCTCCCTTGCGCACATCTCTCTACCTCTCTCTCTCCCAGGTTCACACCTCTCTCTCTCTCTCTTCCTCTTTTCTCTCCCCAATCCCAACACAACCCACCTCTCCCTTCTTCCTTCTCCTTACCACATCAGCCCCATCCCTCCTATAATCTCTCCCCTTCCCCCTTATCCATCTTCAAACTTGCACAGCCTCCTTCCCCTTCTCCTTCTCAACCTTTCCTTCCCCAAAAGAAATTTAAATACCTCCTATTTTCTTTCCCTCCCTCCTCCCAAAAATTCAAACCTCCCTCTAATACCTTGCCACCTCACCCTCCAATCTAAGAAAATATCCTAGAATTCCTCCCTCAACTCCAAATCCGCCGCCACCTCCCCCACTCCCATCCTAATATGGCTTCACCGCCCCACCAGCCCCCAAACCCTAGTTTGCCCAGCCCCACCCTATTCCTCCTCTCCCTAGGTCGACCCAGCCCACCTCTCACTCTCTCCCATGTCCTCCTTTCTCTAGGGAGTCCCCCTTCCACCCCCACAACCTTCCCCCACAACTCCCTCCCCCACTCTCCGAGTTGCAGAACAACTTCGACAGTTCCAACAGAACCTGATCCGAGTTGCAAAACCTCTCACTGTGCTCCTAGGGTAAATCAGCTCAAGACCTTCCATGGGAACGTGCCTCGGCCGGTCTACTCCACAACGGGACTGATCCTGCCCCGATCTGCCCTCGGATCTACATGGAGCGATCATTCTCATGGGCCTACGCCAAGTCTGCGACCCCTTGTTCGGACAGAACATAAGTCCGTGTTGCAGACTCTCCCCAGGTAACTCCACCACACTTCTATCCACGCCACTTTTTTGGAACGTACTTCCCCGCATCCTCTATGCACTCCAACTGGTCTAAGGTCTATCCGAGCCCCGAACGGCCCGTATCAGTCCTTACCGCCGGAGCTTGCCATTCTGCGACCCAGTTTTCCAACAGTCCACTTCATGGTGAACTATGCCCTCTGCGTCCACCCGACGAGGATCATTTCTTCATTGGATGTGGAGGGATCGATCCTCCATCCCCTCCTTCAGGTCCTGCCACAATCAGACATTGGTGGACCCCGTACCAGCCCCGACAAAGAGACTGCATCATCCTGTCCGACCGGGTAGACTGACTGGATCCGTGCCGTCGGCCTCCACAACCTTCCAGCAACGCCCGTCACCCTCGCCGTCGACCGTGAACATCCAGAAGGCTTCCCCACATGCCCTGGAGTTGCTGCCCCAGCCTCGGACACCCCTAGTTGACCACCAACAATGTCAGGTTCCTGTTCTATCCATACGCGCTCGGCGAGCGTTGATGCCACTCTAGGGCTGCCCCTCCCCTTGATCCCCCCTCCTGTGAGAGGGTAGCGCATGTACTCGCCCCTCCCCAGGTTCACCCTCCCTGTGGGAAGGAGTTTGCGTTGCTCCGATATCAAATAGAACAAATGCTGGCTTATCAAAGACAATAAGTGTACCTTCCACAAGTCCACCCTCCTCGGTGGTTTCAGTCTCAGTTTCCTGTAGGACCTGAAGCTTGCCCTGCCGCTTCTGACCTCCATGCGCCTTGTTTGGAGTAGCAAGATCGGACAAGAGGGGACACCCAGGAATGCGATGGTCTCAGCTTCCACAGCGTAAACAAGCGCCTAACTTGCGCCAACACTCCTCCATCTTGTGACCTGGACGGTCACAGTACTTGCAAAGGGCCTTAGATGGCACAATCGGGCCAGGCTTCTTCTCATCATTTCTCGCCACCTTACCCTTCCACGAACTAGACCCACCATTGGGTCTCTTCTTGTCATAGATGGGTTTGAAATTCCCGAAACTAGTGGTCTGCTCTTTCTTAGGGTTCTTCCCTCGAATCCTCTCGGTCATTTCTAATGTGTCTTCCAGAACTTGAGCTTTTCTCACCATCTCTGCATAGGTCTGAATTTCCAAGGGTGCCAACGGGTTAATATAATGGAGCTTCAATCCGTTCATAAAATGCTTGACCTTCATCTTCTCAGTGGACACCAAGTGTGTTGCATAGCGGGAAAGTCTGGAAAACTGAGCTTCATATTCTGCAACTGACAGGTTCCTCTATTTCAGAGAAGTGAATTCTGCCGCCTTCTTCTCTTGTAGATGGTCCGAGAAGTACTTACTATTAAAGTGTTCCTTGAATTCATCCCACGTCGCACGCCTATTTCCAAGCATAGCTTCTACCGCTTCCCACCAAGTGCGTGCATCGCGTTCTAGCTGAAATGTCGCCAAAAGAACTCGATCTTGGTCATTGCACTGCATTACTCGAAAAACCCGCTCTATCTCCTTCAGCCAGTTCTCAGCTTCGTTGGGATCCGTCGATCCACCAAAACACAGGGGATTCAGGCATCTGAAATTCCGGTGGAGGTCACCTGCTCCATGGTATGCTGCACCTCCTTGGGCTACCTGTTGGAGGGCCTGAGTCAAGCCTTGCACGGTTCGTTGCATGTCCCTCCACTGCGCATGTTCTACTGCCATTAGAATTGCACTCCTACAAATGCCAGCAAATTGATTAAAAGAATATTCTAGCGAGAATCTTTTAGTGTTTATTAATTAGCTCAAACCAAGTCTCTACCCAATCTCACTGGGTTAGATTCTTAGACTTTAACAAGGCTATAGGTTTTATGACATCACTTACAAACCTAGGAACTTAAAAATCTAGGCTCTGGTACCACCAAATTGTCACGCCCCGACACGAAAAATTGGAATGCGACAGAAGAAAGAGTAAAAATATGCTGATTTCCAGACATGCTATGCCTTGCGCTAGCGATTAGATAATTCCAACATATGCCATACTAGAGAAGAAATACATTCCATAATAATTATTCAATTCCAACTAATTAAACTTAACAAGAGTCAATATCCATCAACTCCAAACATACCAATAATCTCACACGTTCGTCAACTTAACATAATTACATATCAACCGTCTTAAACCAATTACAACTCTTGAACTTAAACTATCTAATGACATCTTTAGAAGGCTATCTAGCTGGCTCGCTCTAGGATCTTTACTCCTGCCCATCCCCGTCAGTTTGAGAGTCCTCACCTGAGCTACCTGAAAGGGGGAAAACAACTGGGTGAGCGAATGCTCAGTAGGTAATAGCAGGCAATGTTTAAGTAATTAACCACTTACATCAATCTTATGCGATAAAAGAAAAGAATAATGACAATGAATCGCTCAGAATAAAAGAACAAGAATATATCATATCCAGAGATTGACCGATTAAGCATGTAACAAGCAAGTCATGTAGATATTTCCATGGAGGAAATTAATAACTTGAATTCAAGAAAAGGAATCAAGTAAATGAACTATCGTAGACATCACGCTAGTCATGCACTCGGTGCAATGCCTCACCATGTCATTACAACTGCCCGGGGCACTAGTACTTTTCGGGCACTCTTCCCGGGACCAGACCGGGCCCTTATGATGCGTTGGCATTGATTTAGGTGGATCCAAGATCCCAAGTTATGTCTAGACATTCTCAAGATTCGGCCAGAAAAGAAATGAAAGTTTCAAGATATAACAAGAATAATCAAGGGTTATAAATAGTACAAGCCATTCTTGGCCCGACTATCGAGACACACAAGAAACCACGAGAAATCAAAAAGTGGGAGGATACGCGGCCACATTTGGGCTGCTTATCTCAAAATGGTCTTATACTGGACCGTGGAGGGTGAACGGGGCTAAAGGAAATCCAAATCGGTGCCAAAGGATAAACGGTCCTCTAATGGGCTGTGCAACAATTGAACGGTTTAACATGGACCGCTGAAGGCAACATTAGGATTGAAGAACAAAGCCCAGAGTTAAGAGTGTAAACGGTCCTAGATGAGCCGCTCATAACGAGAGGGTCCCTGGGCCTCAAGCAAAGTTAAACGGTCCTAAAATGGGCTACTCCACACAGAACGGTCCAGTAGGGGCCGTTTACTAACTGAGGTCGACGCACCCCATAGGTCGGTGCACAAAAGGGTCGGTGCACCTGGCAAATGTACACGGTCTCAAGAGGACCGTTCAATGATTAAAACAGTCCGGTTCTGATTGTGTACGGATCAGACGGTCCAAGGTGGGCCGTGACAAAGGACAGAACCAAACGAGCGATCCTATCGAGATAATCAGGTGCAAGATTGGTGGTATAACCTGCCCGGTGTCCTAGTGGGAATTCCAGACTCGCGGGGGCGGAGAGTCCCAACCATTACAAGAAGTGAGGGCTATTGAACATCGGAAAACGAGTGTATGGCGGTCAGTCAACTTCACCGGAGTGAAGTGACTGTCAAACAAACCTAATAATTTATCCATGATCAACGTCTTATGAATTTCACAAGTTGTTTATCAATTTAAAAGGAATAGACAAGGGAATGCAAATTTGATGAAAGGAAGGATATTGACAATCATAAACACAGTTTTAATGAATCCATATATTCCAATTATTTAATGTGTCGCTGCCCTAATTACGATAGGTAACAAGATATAATGAAACAAAGGTATCATCAATCTGTTCATGTAAACGGTCGGTCACAGGGCCGCTCAGGTCATAAACGGTTTAATGTTGGACCGCGAACCGCAGACATAGAGGTCTATCGAGGGGCCGTTCCGGTCAAAAGGGTGTAAATCTGTAAAGTGGGGGAAACGGTCTATCGAGTGACTGCTGGGAACCATAGATGGTCTGTCGTTCGACCACTCAGGTCCCAGATGGTTTCTGTTAAATCGTGAAACAAGATAACAGCCTAGCTTTAGGCGATCACGATGGCCTCTACTTGCGATACAAAATGCATGTTATATAATGAGTAGAAATTGGGCAAAAGCATATCAGCAAAAAGAGAACGAAAAATGGCATAACATGGATTGATCAATTTCATCTTGAGCCTGCTAAACCAAGCATTAATCGAAGGTAACGAGGTTAACCCTAATTCTGACATGCTCCGATTAAAACATAAAATACTCTCATGATACTAAACCAAATTTAGGGTTTTTACTATCAAAAGCACGAGGACTCGAAGACAAATCCAGTGGTACCAATTACTTAGGGTTTGGTCTGCTAGAACCTACCTTAAAAGAAGGAAGAAGACGGACGACGTCACCGTCAGATGCACGAAGAACAACCCAAGAATACGCTGAAATCCTCCCATGAACGTGCTCCTCATCGGTCACCACAGCATCCAAGAGTTTCTAGGTCATTCGTTTGGGTCCGATCTGAGCTTAAATGATCGAGAAAGGGGTCCGAATTTGATGATCCAAGGCCCGATAGGGTAAAACTTGGATTTATACCTAATTCTCTTAATTCGACAGGCTTCAAATTTTATTTAGGGTTCCCTATAGAAGACAAATTATCTATGTTTTTGGTCCTCTATATGATTATAATTTTTCTGGATTTTTATAAATTGGTACGAATTTTACCTACCGTAATTTCCATAATATTTCTTGTAATTCCCCGTTATTTCATTGAATGCTCTACCGGGGTGCTACACCCTCCCCCACTTCAAAGAATTTTGTCCTCCAAATTCACTACACTTATCGAAATGGGAAGGTATGATACTGACCTCAAGATAAATCGGGGTATTGCTTCCGGATAGCATCTTCGGACTCCCAAGTAGCTTTTTCAGTTCCACGTCAACTCCATTGAACTTTGACCATAGGTATGGAACGATTCCTGAGTTGCTGCTAATTACGGTCCAAAATCTTGATGGGTCTTTCTTCATTAGTCAAGTCTTCATTTAATTCCAGGTCTGCATGTTGAATGATGTGCGTGGGGTCATAATCATATTTCTGTAACATAGATACGTGGAAAATATTGTGTACTCCAGATAACTGAGGTGGTAAAGCTAATCTATAAGTAACCTCTCCCACTCTCTCGAAAATCTCGAAAGGGCCAACGTATCTCAGGCTTAGCTTGCCACAGATGCCAAACCTTCGAATTCCTCTCATCGACGAAACTTTCAAAAATACATGCTCGCCTATTTGAAACTCCAAGGCTCTTCTTCTGCTATCAGTATAACTTTTCTATCTCGACTGTGCCACTTGTAGATGATCTCGGATAATGCGGATGTTCTTGGATGATTCAGAAATGAGATCTGGTCCCAACCATTGCTTCTCGCCTACCTCATCCCAACACAGTGGTGATCGGCAACTTCTCCCATAAAGCGCCTCAAACAGAGCTGAAGAGGCGAAATCTCGCGCTGAGTCCTGAGCAGGCTGTGGATCACCAGAAGATGAACTGCAAGATAGGGAAACGTATCAGAGGGCCCAGGGGGTTTCCCTGGGGCAAAACCCTCCGATGGATAAGTCAGTAGAGCTGCGGTGGAAGCAATGATGGGGAGGAGAAAAGCGGGTGCGCGAGATTCCTCTCCACCAAAGGGGTGAAGCGGATTGCTCAGGAGTTTCGAGTGTGAGTGCCTGAATGGCTCCTTTTTCTCTTCTTACCTTCCACCGGAGGGTAGCCCTGGTTTAAATAGTATGCCGCCTTCAGGAGTCCTGTAAGCTGAGGGGTCTCCGGCGGGAGTTACGTCCTCAACGTGGGCTTTCATGGCCTTTGTCGTGGGAGCGTTATCACCTTGAAGTCTGGTGACTTCTTGATTCCCCTGTCCGTTGGGGACTCTTAACGGCAGCACGAACGGCTAATGTCTGGTCTGGCCGAGCTCCTGAAACGCCAGCCCTGTCCGGGCGATGAGCATAGCTCGGTGAAAGAAGGGTCGGATAGGTCGGCTAACGCCTGTCTTTCCCGGGTGGGGAAACGGCTTGGACCGGACCCACCTTGTGACCTGACCATCACTCGGGCCCTCCGAGCCTAGGGGCCGCCGGGGAGAGTTGGTTCCTCGAGTGTTTGTTCATTGGGCTTTTCTTTCCTGAGTGGGCCCCGTGGGCTATCACTCGGGTGAGCTTGCCTCGTAGGACCCTGTTGGGTCTTGTTGGGCTGCTCTTTGGGTGGGCTACAGAAATCCCCCTCTCCACTTGTCCCCCTCCTACTCTCGAGCCATGGAGGCTCGGTCGAGTAGTTTTTGAGGCTTTGGACCAGCGTGGCTCAGGTGGGTAGAATTCCATTGGCGTTGTGGAGCCACGTGTAGTGGTCGCCTGGGCCCGTAATGATGATCCTGACGGATTTGAAACGAAGGGCCCCCCCTTTTCTCGGAGCACGGAACGACGCGCCGCCTCCCTCCGGGGTTTTATAGGCGTTGGGCGCTGTTCATCGTTCTAGGCTTCTCAGGGTTTTGGGCTTTCCTTAGTTTCTTCACTTTTGGGGCTCCTTGATGCGCCGTGAGGGCACAGTGGAGGCGCGAAGTCTTGCGGCGGCGTTTGAGGAGTTGGCGAGGATAACCGCGGAGGCGGTCCAGCAACTTCCTTCCCCTCCGGAGTCTTCGAGCTCGTGCGAGGGATCATCTTCCGGCTCGATGGCTGGTCTGCCTTTGGAAATCGGGTAGGAGAGGCGGGAGCCCGTCCCCAACTGTAGTGAATTGGGGGAGGCCGAGGTGAGGAAGCTGGAGCATCGCTTTCGCTTGCCTCTCAGGTATAGCTTCACTGTCGCCGCCCCGTATGAGACGAGTTTGGACAGCCGTACGGGGCACATTTACACTTTCCTTCTGGCTTGGAAGAGCGGGTTCCGCCTCCCCTTCGAGCCCCTTGTACTCCAGCTTCTCGAGTTTTTCCGGTTGGCGCCTATTCAGTTGGTGGCCAACTCGTATCTCCTCCTCTCCGCCTTTTGGATTCTCTGTCATCAGCACGACATTTTTCCTTCCTTGGACCTCTTTCATTACTTTTTCGAGTTGAAGGCGCATCCGTCGGCGGGGAAGGGCTTCTACTTCATCCAGGCGAGGAGGAACAGGAGTTGCATCTCCCTCGCTACGAAGGATTCCTCACACAAGGGGTGTAAGACCCAATTCTTCTGGGTGAAGGCGGAGGCGACGGATGAGTTTTGGAGATGCCTGGTCTCGCCCAATTTTCACCCGAATCTTCCTCCTCGCCAGGAGGAGTTCCCTCCCCACGTGGAGCGACAGGCCGCCCGTCTGGTGGATAACCGCCAATCGACCGAGGAGCTGGTGACGCCGGAGAACATCGAACGGTGTTTGCTTACGCGGTTGACGTCGACAGGTACTGCTTTCGAGGTTCTTCTCCTGGTGTGGTAGTTACTTTTCTTCTCCTGACCGGATCTTCTTTCTTTGTTGCAGACGTGAGGTGGGAACCTCTGGAGGAAACTGCTGAGGTCATCGATCTGGGAGAAGATGACTCGGCGGCCGACGAACCAGAGCCTCCTGCGGGTCGCGCCCAAGCCCGGGATAAGGGCAAGGGGGTGGCCCCCGGGGGGTCTTCACGGCCAGCTGGTACGAAGCGCAAGGATCCCATGGTGGGAAAGTTGCGGGAGGCCGCGAAGGCCAAGAAACGGGCCAAGAAGGCAAGTCTCCCTCCTACCGTCGGGGGTGACTCCGGCTCGGTGGCGCTCCCCTCTCGGGGGCAAGATGGGGCCGACCCCTCGGGGCCAGCTCCCCCACTTGCCAGGCAAGAAGGGGCCGAGGAGACCGTGGGCCCTTCAGAGGGCGGCGATAGGTCGGCTCTCCCCCCCACGGGGGTAGAGGGGGCCGATGCTGAAGTAGCTGACGCTGAGGCCCGGGGGTCGGCCGGAGGCGGCGATGTCCCGGCCGGCGAGGTACGGGCCGAGACAGGCAGGGCTGGGGGTTCACCCGCTAGGGAGTTGCAGCCCCAGGTGCTTGGAGCTCCCGGTGCGGTCGGTCCTGCGGCACCGGTCGAGGTTGGGGGTTCGCCCGGGGAGGTGTCGCAACCCCAACCGACCGTGGCGTGTGAGGCGGCCGGTCCCGTCGCTCGAGCATAGCCTTCTGGCGGGGTGCCCCGGGCGGAGCGGTCCCCTCTGCCGGAGCCCTTGGAAAGGCTCGGCATTACGGGCGACCTGTATCGGGTCTGTCGGTCGATTGCCGTAAGGACAAAGGGGGGAGTAAGGCGCAATACCCCCCCCCCCCCCCCCGGGCTCCTCGATGTTCTGATGGAGGGGGGCCTGGTTATAGCTCGGTCGATGGCTTTGATGGCGGAGGCACACGCACGGACGGAGGCGGAGCGGTCGAACCTTGCCTGGACCCTTGGGGGATGCGAGAGGAAACTGGCCCGACTCAAGGGGGAGCATGAGGGGCTCCGGCAGGAGTTCTCCGCGTTCCGGGAGGTGGCGCGGGCGAGCCGACTGGAAGCCGGGGTGCTGATCGAACAGCTCGCCAAGACCCGAGAGTCTCTTGAGAGGGCAAGCCGATCCCTGGAGGAGGAGCGTCTACGTCGCCTCGAGCTAGACAATCGCTGGGAGCTCGAACGCTCCGAGCTGCTAGATCGGGCGGAAATGGCGGAGCATCTCCGAGCTGAGGCTGAGGCCGACCGGGCCCGGGCAGAGGAGCGTGCGGCCGAGGCGGAGCGGGCTCGGGTCAAGCTCGTCGGAAGGGCGGGGCAGATCGAGGCGGAGGCAATCGAGCGTTATAGGAGCTCAGATGCTTACTCGGCCGACCTGGTGGAAGCCGCCCTACCCTATTACGAGGTAGCACTACGCCGGGGTGCTCGAAAGGGGTTCAAGCAGGGCTATCGCCGGGCGGTAGACTACGCCAATGAACAAAACTCCGCGATCGAGTTCCCCTTTGGCCAGTGTTATGACTCAGATGAGTCGGTTTCCAGCTCTTCTTCGTCGGTTGGGGAAGATTCAGAGGGGTCGCCTCCATCGGGGTCACCGGCTCCGGGCGTCTCGGGAGGGCTCACGACCGAGACAGTTCTCGCACAGGCGAGGTCAGTGTCCGAGCCGGCCGTCACTGAAGGCGCCGGGGGTGACGCGTCTCCTTCCGCCGGTCTCGAACGTCAAAGTGGGCCCGAGGCCTGATGTATTTTGCCTCGTTCCCTTTTTGTCTCTCTTTCCTCTTTTTAGAGGGTTTCCCTTTGGTGTGATAATAAATGACTTGCTCTGTTTGAGTACTATCCTTGCCGTGATTTGGTTGGCGGATCTTGAGTAGTTAGGAGGTGCCGATATGTCCTGCACGGTTTTCGCACGCTGTTTTGGTAGGCTTCTGACGGGGCGTCCTTCCGTTCCCTCATGCTTTGAATGTCAGGCCGCTTCGTGAATCCCGCTAGGGCGGGAAACGAGGAGTTGGAGGTGACTGTTCAGGGGAGAAATCCTTTGGCGTGTTTCCGAGGGGGGGTCATTTAAGGCGTGTAGCCTCCTTTGGCCTATAAGAAGGACCGAAAGGCGCCCTTTCCTCTCCACTACTTGGGATTTTCTCTAACAGTCTTTCCTCGCTCCTTCCTTTTCACTCTGCGTTGTGCCTTTGCATTCGGAGCATGGAGGATCCTTCGGAGGGCGGTGCCGTCGACGACGGGGAGCGGCGGGCTCCCGCTGTCTTGTAATGTTGAACGGATCCCACGGTCACCGCGCGTGCACGAGACGGGTCCGACGGTCGCCGCGCGGATCTGGGGAGGACTTTGGCGTGTGGAAGCACGCCGTTGGCCTCTTCTTAGCTCCGGCGAGGCTTCCGGGTGGACGCCGAGGTGGAGGACGGATGGGGGCTTCAGGGGAGTCTACCGTCACTTCCCTCCGTGTGAGGGGAGGAGGCACATCAAGCTCCCTCCTCACCGAGGCCTTCCTCCATCTGCAGCCTCTTTCTCCCTCTTCTGCTCTTCATTTCTTTCACTCTTCGGGGGCTGTTTGCTCTCTCCTTCCTTCCAAGGAGTTGGCAGATTGGAAGAGGGGAGGCCTTCACGGCGCTCCTTTTTCCTGGTTGTTGCCAACTTGGGAGGTAGCCTTACTCAGCGTTTAAAGGTGGCCTTCCTCCTGAAGTCCCTCTATCACCTTTGTCACGGGCCATCCGAGCCAACTGGCTCGACCACCTTTTGTCCGAGCCAGTTTCCGCACGAGGCAGAGTCAGTGGCTAGATGCGAGGAGATCAAGACCGAGTCAGTCGAGCGATGACCCCCTGAAGCGATGTTAGACGGATTTTTTGTTTTGTTTTTGCTATGTGATGTACTGGCATTTCCCTACCTGATGTACCAATGGTTTGGAATGAAAAGAACAGGGATTTATTCCGTCCATCTTGCTGTACAATTTCAAAAGTAGAATTTGCGTAGTGCGGCTGCGTTCCATGTCCGAGGAATAGGTTCCCCTTCCATTGTCGCTAACCTGTACGCACCTTTTTCGAGCGTCTCGACCACTCGGTAGGGGCCTTCCCAGTTGGGGGATAGCTTGCCCGCCGCCTCTAGTGGTCGAGATGCTTCGGCCTTCCTGAGGACGAAGTCCCCCGGTTGGAAACGTCTGTCTCGGACTTTGGCGTTGTAGTATCGAGTGAGGCGGAGCTGGTACTCCGTTGCCCGGACGTTCGCGATCTCTCGGAGTTCGCTTGCCAGGTCGAGGTTCTCGAGCAACTTTTACCCGTTTGCCTCGAGTGAGAAGTTGATCACTCGGAGAGACGGATTGGCGATCTCCAATGGAACGACGGCTTCGGTGCCGTATACCAACTGAAAAGGGCTTTCACCGGTTGCCGTCCTGGGGGTTGTTCGGTGCGACCACAGTACGCTAGGCAATTCCTCGAGCCAGCTACCCTTAGCCTTGCCGAGTCTGGTTTTTATGCCTTTCAAGATAGTCTTGTTGGCCTTTTCAACCAGCCCGTTGGCCTGAGGGTGGGCGACCGAAGTGAAGTGGTTGCGGATATTTAGGTTGGCGCATCTGTCTCGGAAATACCGAGAGTCGAATTGCCGACCGTTATCGCTTACTATCACTCGGGGGATGCCAAAGCGACAAATGATCGATTTCCAAACAAAGCCCCAAACGACTGTCTCGGTGATCCTGGCCGTAGCCTCGGCCTCGATCCACTTGGTGAAGTAGTCGATGGCGACGACGATGAACTTCTTCTGGGACTGGGCTGTTGGGAATGGCCCAAGGATATCGATTCCCCACCGAGCGAAAGGGTAAGGCTCGGCTAGGGTGACAAGTTCCGTGGCCGGTTGATGGACCAAATGGTCGAACCGCTGGCACCGGTCGCACTGTTGAACATAGGCCGAGCAGTCACGCTGCAAGGTGGGCCACCAGTACCCCTGTCGTAACAGGATTCTGGCCAGCGACCTTGCCCCTGAGTGTGCTCCGCACAGGCCTTCATGAATCTCTTGGATGGCTCGGCCTGCCTCGTCGGGACCGAGGCATTTCAGGAGGGGACCGGAGAATGATCTTCGGTAGAGGGTGTTGTCGAGGACGACGAAGCGCCGAGCTTGATACTTCATTCGGCGGGCTTCTCGAGGGTCGGAGCGCTCTTGGGAGTCTTGTAGCCAGGACAGGTAGGGGGAGCGCCAGTCACTTGGAGTGGCTGAGTCAACAGCGAGGAGCTCCGTGTCGATGCTCGGGCGCTCTAGCTCTTCTAGGAGGACCGATCGTGTACCTTCCGGGTCTAGGGAGGAGGCCAATCGAGAGAGGGCGTCCGCCCGAGAGTTTTACTCCCGGGCTATCCGGACTACCTCAAATCCCTCGAACTATTGGGCCAGGCTTCGGACCAACTGGAGGTATTTGATCATGGGTGCCTCCCGAGCTTCATACTTGCCGTTGACCTGACCTGCGACTAGTTGAGAGTCGGTGTGGATCCTGACTCGCTCGACCCCCAGCCGTCGGGCCATGCGTGCTCCCGAGATAAGGGCCTCATATTCGAAAGCATTGTTGGACACCTGAAAGTTGAATTTTAAGGCGTACTGTAGCTCTATCCCTTCGGGGGACCTCAGGAGGATCCCCGCACCGCTGCCTGCCGAATTGGACAATCCATCGACGAACAGTTCCCAGGTTGGCCCGGTCGTGGTCGGAGGCCTGTCCTCGGCGGGGATGGTGCTTTCGGCAATGAAGTCGGCGAGGGCTTGGCCTTTGATTGCTGATCGCGGCCGGTATGAGATGTCGTAGGCTCCGAGCATAATGGCCCATTTGACGAGTCGCCCCGAAGCCTCGGGGTGGGCCAGAATCTTCTTCAACGGCTCGCCAGTTAGCACGGTGATGGGGTGCCCCTAGAAGTAGGGGCGGAGGCGCCTTGCGGAGGTGACCAATGCTAGCACGAGTTTCTCGGTTGCGGGGTACCTCCGTTCGGCCTCATTGAGCACCTTGCTGGTGTAGTAAACCGGTCTTTCGATTCCTGAGTCATTTCTGACTAGGACCGAGCTGACCGTGGATGGCGTCGCCGATAGGTAGAGCAGCAAGACTTCGCCTGGGACGGGCTTGAAAAGCACCGGTGGCGAAGCCAGGAGCTCCTTAAGCTTGGCGAATGCTGTCTGGCACTCCTCATCCCATGCGAACGTAGCAGATGCTAGCTTGGGTCCCCTCATCAGTTTGAAGAAGGGCAAGCATCGTTCGGCCGCACGGGACAGGAAACGGCTGAGAGCGGCGACACGCCCTGTCAGACGCTGGACGTCTTTAATGCACGTGGGCGGGCGCATGTCCAGGATGGCCTGGACTTTGTCAGGGTTGGCTTCGATCTCGCGCTGAGTGACCAGGCAACCCAGGAACTTCTTGGATTTTACTCCAAAGGCGCACTTGGCGGGGTTGAGCTTCATGTTGTACTTCAGGAGGGTGCCGAAGGTTTCGGCGAGGTCGGTGAAGTGGTCTCGGGCCTTGGGGGTCTTGACGAGCATGTCATCAATGTAAGCCTCAACGTTCCAACCTAGCTGTCCCTCGAACATGTGATTTACCAGTCGCTGATATGTGGCTCCGGCGTTCTTTAACCCGAAGGGCATCCGAGTGTAGCAGTACACGCCACAGTCGGTGATGAAGGTGATCTTCTCGATGTCTTCTGGATTCATTCTGATCTGGTGATAACCCGAATAGGCATCCAGGAAACTGAGTATCTCATTGCCCGAGGTTGAGTCAACCAATTGGTCGATGCTCGGTAGCGGATAGCAGTCCTTGGGGGTAGCCTTATTCAGATGGGTGAAGTCCACGCACATTCGCCACTTGCCTGTGGTTTATGGCACCAGGACAACATTGGCTAGCCACATAGGGTACAGGACTGGTCTGAAGAGGCCTGTCTCTTGTCCCTTGGTGACCTGCGCCTTGATGACCGCCTGCTTCTCGGGCGCATGCTTCCTTCTCCGTTGCTGTACGGGCCTGACGGTGGGGTCGAGGCTGAGCTTGTGCATCACGGTCTTCTCTGGTATGCCGGGGAGTTGATCATCGGACCAAGCAAAGGCCTGGACGTACTCAGAAAGAAATTTCTTGTATTGCTGCTGTTCCTTGGGTGGTAGGTCGGCTCCGATCCTTACTCCGAGGGCTGGGTCATCGTTTAGGAATACCGTTAGCAATTCGCCATCGGGCTCGGCGGTTACGGTCTTCCCTTCGATTCCCTTGGGGCCCTTATCCCCCCCGTCCAGCCTTGAGGCTTCCACCGAGATGTTGTAGCACCTTCTAGCCGTGGCCTGGTTACCTCGGACTTCCCCCAACCCGTTTTTGGTGGGAAACTTCATTTTCTGGTGATAGGTAGATGGTACGGCCTTTATTCGACTGAGAATTTTCCGGCCGAAAATGGCGTTGTACGCTATCATACCCTTGATCACTATGAAGTCCACCATGACCGTAACGGTTTTGGGTGGGGTGCCGATGGTGACCGGCAGGCTTAGGGCTCCCTCGGGGTAGGTGGCCAGGCCGTTAAACCCGCAAAGGGGTGTTCGGATCGGGCGGAGCTTGGATGGGTCTTCCCCCATCTTGAGGAAACAGTCATAAGATAATACATCGGGGGCGCTCCCATTGTCAACCAGAATTCTATCTACGTTACAATGGTTTATTGTGGCCGAGATAACGAGGGCATCATCATGCGGGGTGCTTAGCCCTTCCAGGTCTTGGTCGGAGAAGACTATGACCTGGGGCTCCCTCGGCGGGCCCCCTGAGGGCTCTGAGACCCGGCTGGCCCGCTCGGCATGACGCTTCCTTCCTCGGCTGGTGTCGCCGCCCGATGCCGTTCCTCCGGAGATGACGTTGATGTGGACCCCTCGGGGGGCGTTGTCGATCTCCTCGGCGGCGTCTCGGTCTTCTTTGCGCCCAGCTGCAAACCGGGCCAGGTGCCCCTGACGGATGAGACGTTCGATCTCGTCCTGGAGCTGGTGACAGTCGCCGGTGTGGTGCCCGTGGTCGCCGTGGAACAGGCAATGCCTGTCGCGCTTGCGGTTCTTCGATCTCATTGGTTCAGGCTGGCGGAGGAGTCCCGAGTCTTTGATGTCTTCATAGATCTCGTAGACTGGCGTGGTCAACGGGGTGTACCGCTCATACTTCCGTTTGCGCTCTCCTTCCCGATCGCGCTTCTTGCCCGAGCCAGGGTTTGGCTCGGAGGCCCGCTTCTTGTCCCCCTCCCGACCCGAGCGGGTTGTGTCTCGGCAGGCGCTGAGTACTTCTTCGCACTCGGCGTGGCGTAGTGCCAGAGTCACTAGCTCGGCAAGGGTCGAGGGAGGGTGGAGGACCAGTTCGCGGCGGAGATTCTCGTCCCGGGTGCCCCTGGTCAGAGCGGTCGTGGCCGAGGCCACATCCAGGCGGGGAATTCTGAGGGCTTCCGATTTAAATCGGTGGACATAAGCCCGGAGCCTTTCCCCTTGTGCCTGTTTGAGGGCCAGGAGCCCCGCTACTGACCTTGGGGGGGCGCTTCCGGCGAAGCTCTCCTTGAAGACTCGCCCGAATTGCCTGAAGTCCCGGATGGACCCAGGGGCGAGGGCCCGGAACCATGCCTGAGCGCCTTGGACCAGGGTGGCCGCAAAGGCTCGGCATTTAATAGGATCCGGTGTTCCATGCAGAGTCACCAGGGCGTCGAAGCTGTCGTAGTGGTCGGCTGGGTCGCCCTGGCCATCATAGAGCTTGAAGGTCGGAATGGAGGTTCTGGGAGACACCTCTGCCTTCAAGATGTATTCGGAGAAAGGGGATTTCTCCTCATCCTCCGGGAGAGAGGTCTTCTGCAGGGCGCGGAGGGCGCGCTCTTGCTCTGTAAAACGTCTTTCGAAATCCCTCAGCCGGAGGGATAGTTCCGGCTGCGGTCGCGCCGTGGGACTGGGGGGAGCGTCGTGGCGATCCTCAGGACCGCCGGCGCTCGGGCGTGGAGGCCTCGCCCCCAGTTTCCCTTTTCTGGGCGTGGAGGAAGCCTCTTGCTCCGGGGGCGGAGCTTGCGAGGGTCCTCCCGCGTTGTTGCGGATGAGCTGTTGACCGCGGAGGGTGAAGCGGCCCCCAGCGGTATGCTGGGACGCACTTCGACGGGGGGGCTCCCGGACGGGGCGCGAGACCTGGCATCCCTTGCCGCCTGGGCCCTCATGAGCTCCACGAGGACGTCAAGCTTCTTATTGAGGGCCTGGAAGACCTCGTCGCCACCGTTGGGGGGTACCCCCGTCGCCGTCGGAGGGGGCGGCGGCCCATTGGTGGGGACGCTGGCGTTGGAGGGGGGGTTCTGTGAGGCCCTAGAGGGGCCATCTCCTGCCGCCACCACGGCCTTACCCTTCTCGACGGCGGATCTCCTCCCTGAGCTTCTTCTCACCATCTTGGCTCTTCGTGCGTTTCCCACAGACGGCGCCAGATGAAGAGGCGAAATCTCGCGCTGAGTCCTGAGCGGGCTGTGGATCACCAGAAGATGAACTGCAAGACAGGGAAACGTATCAGAGGGCCCAGGGGGTTTCCCTGGGGCAAAACCCTCCGATGGCTAAGTCAGTAGAGCTGCGATGGAAGCAATGATGGGGAGGAGAAAAGCGGGTGCGCGAGATTCCTCTCCACCAAAGGGGTGAAGCGGATTGCTAAGGAGTTTCGAGTGTGAGTGCCTGAATGGCTCCTTTTTCTCTTCTTACCTTCCACCGGAGGGTAGCCCTGGTTTAAATAGTATGCCGCCTTCAGGAGTCCTGTAAGCTGAGGGGTCTCCGGCGGGAGTTACGTCCTCAACGTGGGCTTTCATGGCCTTTGTCGTGGGAGCGTTATCGCCTTGAAGTCCGATGACTTCTTGATTCCCCTGTCCGTTGGGGACTCTTAACGACAGCACGAACGGCTAATGTCTGGTCTGGCCGAGCTCCTGAAACGCCAGCCCTGTCCGGGCGATGAGCATAGCTCGGTGAAAGAAGGGTCGGATAGGTCGGCTAACGCCTGTCTTTCCCAGGCGGGGAAACGGCTTGGACCGGACCCACCTTGTGACCTGACCATCACTCGGGCCCTCCGAGCCTAGGGGCCGCCGGGGAGAGTTGGTTCCTCGAGTGTTTGTTCATTGGGCTTTTCTTTCCTGAGTGGGCCCCGTGGGCTATCACTCGGGTGAGCTTGCCTCGTTGGACCCTGTTGGGTCTTGTTGGGCTACTCTTTGGGTGGGCTACAGAAATCCCCCTCTCCAGGAGCCATCTGGATACTGGACTGGTAACTGTTATTGTAGGCGAATTCAATCAAAGCCAAGTGTTCATGCCAACTACCTCCAAAATCAATCATACAAGCTCTTAACATATCTTTAACGATCTGGTTAGTTCTTTCAGTCTGCCCGTCAGTCTGAGGATGAAAGGCAGTGCTGAAATTCAGACGGGTTCCCAAGGATTCTTGTAGTCCTTTCCAGAAATGCAAAGTAAACCGGGGGTCTCTATCTGACACAATGCTCACCGGTACTCCATGTAGTCTTACTACTTCCTTCATATACAGGGCAGCCAAAACATCAACTGTCCACTTAGCCTTGATGGATAAGAAATGAGCGGACTTAGTCAGTCTATCGACAATAACCCATATCGCATCAAATCCACCACGAGTTCTAGGTAGATCCATGATAAAGTCCATGCCGACACTTTCTCACTTCCATTGGGGTATATCGAGTGGCTTTAACTTTCCTGCGGGTCTGAAATGTTCAGCCTTGACTTGCTAACATACTAAACATCTACTCACAAATTCTGCCACTTCCTTTTTCATGCTCGGCCACTAAAAGGTCCTTTTTAAATCTCGGTACATCTTAGTACCTCTACGGTGAATAGTATACTTGGACCTATGGGCTTCTTCTAAGATCTTGCCTTTTACTTCGGCCACATCAGGGACACATGTTCTTCCTTGAAACATTAACTTGCCGTCATCAGCTAACATAAAATCTGGTCTATACTTCAGATTCTCCTTGACTTCTACCAACATAGGATCATTTTCTTGCAGGGACTTGATTTTCGTCAGTAATTCTCGACGAAGCAGAAATTGAGCGACCATAACCCGGTCCTTACTAACATTGAGATCCAAACTAGCTAACTACTCCAGCAGTCTCCATTCTTGCAACATGAGACTTGACAATTTTGCTATTGGCTTGCTGCTCTAGGCATCAGCCACCACATTACCTTTTCCCGGATGGTACTCAATAGAGAAATCGAAATGCTTCAAATATTCAAGTCACCTTCTCTATCTCATGTTAAGTTCCTTTTGAGAAAACAAGTATTTAAGGCTCTTATGGTTAGAGAATACAGTAAAAGCCTCTCCATATAGATAGTGCCTCCAAATTTTCAGGGCAAACACTACTGCAGCAAGTTCCAAGTCGTGGACGGGATAATTCTCTTCATGTTTCCTCAATTGCCTCAAGGAATATGATATCACCCTGCCATTCTGCATAAGCACACAACCCAATCCAATACCCAAAGCGTCTGTGTAGACCTCGAATCTTCCTTTTCCAAAAGGCAAAGCCACAATAGGGGCAGTGGTCAAACAATCCTTCAGAGTTTGGAAACTCCGCTCACAATCTTCCGACCACTCAAACCGATTCTCCTTGCGGGTTAATCTAGTCAAGGGTACTGCAATCTTGGAGAAATCTTTAATGAATCTCCGATAGTAACCTGCTAGGCCTAGAAAACTTCTTACTTTCATGACATTCGCAGGCCTATTCCAGTCTCTTACTGCTTCTACCTTCGAGGGGTCAATAGAAATTCCCTCCTTGGTGATGATGTGTCCTAGAAATGATACTTCTGTTAGGTTCGGTGCAGTATTCAGAGGGGGGGTGAATGAATATAACCCTTTAAAAACCTTTACCCAATTAAAAGGTTATGATGCTCACTAACAATCTAGAGTGCTAACTAGACAGATGTATCAAATCTGAAAGACTAATTAGCAGTAGCACCATTCTTCCACTCAAATAAACTTTCGCTCACTCAACGGATTAAACACTCAGAACAAGATCTGATCAACCACTTGGAGCGCCCCTATGCAAACATCTAGCGGAAGCAAAACATATAGAGAAATCAGACCACTGCACAGAGGATTTTTTAGGTGGTTCGGTCCTCCAGACCTACATCCACCCCACACTCAAACCGAGTGTGGCTTCCACTAGCTCACGCTAGAAACAGCAGACTCAGTCTGCAACAAATGCTGCCAAACAGCTTGACCAGGGGAACAGCCTCCCCTCTTCCTCCCAACCGGAGGGAACCACTAGTGACACCAGTCACTAGCAAACCAGAGACACACGGTCTCTCTTCCTCCAGACCTGGAGGGAACCCCTGGACTTGAATCCACAAGCCCAGAACCGGAGACAAGTCTCCCTTCCTCCAAACCGGAGGGAACCCAAAAGTAGCTCCCAACTACTTGCAACTGGAGATCAGATCTCCCTTCCTCCAACCCGGAGGGAAACAACCGATGACACCCTGTCAAAGGCAACCAGAGACGCAAGTCTCTCTTCCTCCACACCGGAGGGTACCAACCACAAGTAGCACCCAGCTACTTGCAAACCGAAGACACAAAGTCTCCCTTCTCCTGAACCCACAGGAGGAACCCCGACCTCTCTACAGAGGATCGGAAATACAGTAAACCAGAAAACAAAGGAAAAACAATAAACGAAAATGACTTCAGCAAAACAGAAAGCTGAAAGATGAAGTGCACAATGTGGCTCTCAACGGAGCTGACTGGCCTGGATTTGATCCACGGTCCAGTAGACGGATCTTCAGGTAAGATCTTCCTTCTTCTCCACGAGCTCTCTCGCTCACTCTCTATCTTTCTTTCTCTTTCTTCTGCTCTTCTCTCACTCTCTGCTTCTTCTTCTCTTCACACTCTTCTCGAGCTCTCTACCTCTCTTCTTCTCCTTCTGCTCTTCTTCTTTCTCTTTTCTTTTTCTATCTGGATCGTGGCTCTCTGTATTGAGTTTTCTTCTCGCCAACTCGATCGACTTCATCTGTGGATGAAGGTCTCATATATATAGCAGCAGCAGCAGCATCAGCCACGACGTGTGACCTCCACATTTCCAGCCCTAAGAATTCAGACCACGTGGCAGTCTTTCAGCAGGCTTTATTCCAGCCTCGGATCACGTGCCCTCCTTAAGCTTCACGATCAAAGCACCTGTAAAACAGGGTATCGGATAAGTCATCAGTTTAAAGAACAACTCTGTATAGACTTATCAGAAGAACAGCGTTTTAGAAGAAACCTGGACGAGGTTAGAACGAAACTACACGAGCTAACAAACGGCAACAACACGGAGACAACACGAAGATAGAATAAGGAAACGACACGAGGTACATACGACGACAAGACAGAAACCAATCATGAAGTATGGTTTCAACAAACGAAAGACACAAGGTGGTGGCACAGAAAGCAACACGAAGTGCTGCAATGTTCTGCACGCAGTGGAACAAAGACGACACGGAGTAAAAAACGACACGAAGACGAAAACAACACTTAAGACGAAGTTGACACGGAGTGAAAACGACACGAAGTCTGGGAGACACGACACAAAGTCACAAGAACGACAGTAACCAACACGAAGTGTGGTTACGAAACATGAACGACACGAAGTGTGGAAACATGACACGAAAACGACACGTAGACATGGAGACAACAGTAACCGACACGAGGTGAGGTTACTAAAGCGACAATGACACGTGGTGTGGAAAACACGACACGAAGACCTGAGAAGGAAAAACGACACAAAGTAAAAATAGTGATCGACACGGGTTGAAAACAACACGAAGTCGAAACAGTAATCGACACGGGTTGAAAACAACATGAAGACGAAGTACAAAGAGACGACACGAAGTGAAGTTGACACGAAGTGAAAACAACACTAAGTGAAAAACAATAATCGACACGCGGTGAAAACAACACGACGATAGTGAGAACAGCACGAGGTGAAATGACAGGGGGTGTAGAAAACCAAGAATCGACACGAAGTGTGGTCAAGGCGAGAAAGACACTAAGTCAAAAACGAAAGACCAACACTCAGACAGAAACATAAAAACAACACGGAGACGTAGACACTAAAACAACACGAAGATGAAGACAAGGGAAACGACACGAAGTCTAACCTCATACAAGCTTTCCTGTCACGCATGGAAATCAACACGAAGTGTTGTATGCTCATACAACACGAGATCTTTTCGTGTTAGTGAGGGGAAACAACACGAAAACTCAAGTACAGAAACAGCACGAAGATGATGTACAATCTGATGTACAGACATGAAGAACAGTCCAAGGTATAGACTTGCACGAGTAAGCTACAGTGCCAAAGTATAGACTTCACGCTGTACAGACTACATGACCAGTGCATGATTGTACTTGACAATGTAAACACTTAGCCTATGCAGACCAATGTACAGACTTTGGCGAAGCAAAAGGCTGTATAGACTTGGAGACCCAAAGCCATTGTATAGACTTTGTCTAAGACAAGGCATGAGCTGACGTTGTATATACTTAGCCCAATGTACACCAGTCCGATGTATAGACTTTAAGGAAATGCATGCTACAGTGCAATGTCTAGACTTGCGATGTGTTCGCCAAATGCACACTACAGTCCAATGTATGGACTTGGACGAATGATGCATGTGCAGTGAATAGACTTAGGGCATAAACCCCACGATGCACTGTATAGACTATGCACATAACATAAGTCTAACATAAACAATATATCAGTTGTACCAGTCACAGTCATGATGCAATCATCAAGGCACAATGTCATGAAAACACTATATCATTGCTATCATCAAAATACAATATCAATCATCAAAACCACATCAATGAATGCTTTATGCATCAGTTTAACATGTAACAAGACTGAACATCAAATATGTTAATCTAAACTGAGCAGCAAGATGACTGAACATTTGATTAACTCACATCAACAACCAATCATCAAAGCCATCATTAAAACCATCATCAAAACCAAAACCACATGCATGGGCACAACAATCTCCCCCTTTTTGATGATGGCAACACTTTCAATACATTGAGTCATTCTGATGATGTGAGGCATTCTGAGGTAATCTGAAGACTGACTCAAATTATTCTCCCCCTTTGACTTCATCAAAAAGAAAAATAATTTGAGAAATTATAGCATGTATAAGAGTTCAGTCAATTTCTCCTCCTTTCAAGAGCATGATTCTCCCTTTTTGGCAAACAATATCTCCCCCTTTGATACAAACAAAATAAACCATGGGAAGGGTTAAATGCAAAAATGCAGATGCAACAAGTAATGCAATACTCCCCCTAAGTATGTGAATGCAAGGTCACAAATGATATGAACATGATTCAGTGTGACAAAGAATGCTCCCCCTGAATAGATGCCAATTGATATGAAATTGATGCAAGACTTGGAATCTCCCCTTCAATAAGTGGAATCTTATGAGATGAAAGAGAAGGAGACCACAGGGGCAAACAAGGAGAGGTTCAGGTCAATGAGTCAAAACCATGAGCAGAAGAGTTTCAATTAACAGATTTTTCAAGGATGTTCCAAACATAAGAAATTCTGCCAGATCTTCAAGGAGATATCAATCTCATAAATCTAAAGCATAAGTTTTCAAAGTCTTCTATCATAAGGGCTTATGAATGACATTTATTGAACATCATGGTTCAAACGTGATGTATGCAGAGTTTATCAATAAAATTCTGTAATGATATCTAAAACCATGGTTTAATAAAAATGAACCAAGCCCTCATATTTATCTTGATTATCCTCCCTTTGTCTTACACAATCAAATCTATTGACTTCTTTCAGAATTACATGTACTAGTATTGAAATCAAGCAATTATGAAGTCATATGATTTTGTCTAGGGTTGTAGCAATTTGATTTTTGGCATCAATATTCAGATATTTCAATTTATTCAACAATTTTCCTTGCTACAAATTTTACGTGCTTTCTAGCTTAGTACACACCTTGTAACTAGAGGATATACCTTGATCAGAGGCCAATATCCCTAAGCCCTTAGTGTGACTAACTGTCATGCCTTATGTAAACAGAGTTAGCATTTACACATCATGACACACTACAGCTCAATTTTTAATGAGTGAATTGTATTTCTCAGTGTGCATGCCATTGCTCTGCCTGATTTTCAATGAATTCTCATTTTACAGAGTTAACTAAGGCACCTCATGACACAGTCCTTTGGACTTGTGTTTCTCAGTGACCAATGTCATTGCTCTGACAGATATTACCCTTTAGACATTTCAGAAACATTCATTTGCTTCAAAACAATATTAATCTCATGTACTTAACCAATTAAAGTCATGTATTCAAAAGTACAGATTTCAGAAGTTTTTGCAAGACATAGCATGAAACAGTTGGTTAAGATTTATTAAACATGATTCAGATATGTTAAGAGATTTTGAAATTAAACTCCATGAATACATTAAGCTTAAACCACACGAGTTATTTCAGTCATTCATAAAAACGTATAATAGAAGATTTCTAGTTCAAGATTTTCAGATTTATGATCGAGATAGCCCATTGAAATCTTCATGAAAGACTGATAGAATTCTGAAGCCAAATGATACCAATTGATAGGAGAAATACCAATTGTTAACTTTATTAAGAGAAAGTGTAAGACTCAAGGTTTTACATAGTATGATCAAGGTTTTGGTCAACACAATCAGTGAGAGAGGATATGCAGTGAACTCTGACCCATGTATGCATTTGACAGCCTATATGTAATGCAGGGACATGCAAAGACTCGACATTGAATTGCTGTGCAAAGATATGCAACTTACTCCCCCTGAAAACATGCAGTACACTGGTCTACATGAAGACAAGACCCTTGGTACTTGGCAGAGAACCTGGTCTCAAGGACCATCTCACACATAGTAAGAACCTTTAGGCAGATTTCCTTGCCTTTTAGTAACTTACCATTTGATATACCAGGGTTATGCAAGACAATGCAACTCGAGGCAGAAAACAAAATATGCAGTCTTCAGCAATAGGCAAATGATAGTCATGCAGACGAAATGTGTACCTATGAGACACATGCATTGACAATATACACTGAAGAAGCATTCAAATTCAGTTCAATCATATATCAAGAGAAGAGCATCAGTTATGCAGAATTGAATTCAATAGCTGAGTCTGGACTGCAGACTGATCAACTAGACAAGATAAGATCATACATCAATTAAGTAAATCAACATGAAACTCACAATTTTCATGCTCACGGATTCGGATATGAATTTAAACAAGGTTCAGACCTAACCTGAGGAATTGACTCCTGGGGCTCCCCCTTTTTGAGTGCCTTGGTTAACCCCTTTCATTTCCAAGGCACACCTGCAAGATAAAATCAGATTGATCCTGCAGGAACCCAAGCTGCCTTGGGTCCTGAATTAACCCTCGCAGGGGTTCTAAAAGGTCTCTCAGCAGGATAATCATCAAATTCCAACTGATAGCAATTATTCATGGAATGACCAAGCCTTCCACAATATCTACATGACACCGCCGAATTAGCTGAAGTATGATGCCTATGTAGATGAGCATGAGTATTTCTTTGATTATCATAAAAAAAAATTTTCTTTCCATAATCAGCTAGCCAACAGTTGGCAGCTTTGTGGCCTAGCTTACCACATTCAGAACATGTAGAAGTCTTTCTTTTATATGCAACTTTATTTCTTCCAAAATCATTTTTCTTTGTAGGAATTTTAGCATATTTGAAATTGACATTCCTACCCTGGATATGCCAACAGTCTTTGACTGTGTGGCCATGCTTTCTACAATGAGAACATTGAAGGGAGTTTCTTCTAAATGACCCTGACCAGCATTGTGCAGCTACATGTCCTATTTTTCCACAGTTATAACAATCAATTTTTTTATCCCACGGGACCTGTTCTCTAGCCTGATTGTTTTGAGCAGCTGCTAGGTCATCCTTTTCCATCAACTTACAATCATGCATCAAATGTCCGTGTTTGTGACAGTAGTGACAGATCATTCTCTTTCTAGATGTATGCGAGTGTGGGTGAGGACTGTGATCAATATGCATAGAAGAGTTCTTTCTATTTGTTTTCTGTTTTTCATTCTCTTTCTGATTTTTGTACTGAGGTGAGGATGAGGTAGAGGGCTTTTCTTGTTCTGAACTTTTAACGAAAACAGTCTTCAATTTTTCTCCAAAAGCCTTCTCAGCCTTCTTCATGTCTGGACTGTAACCCAGTCCCTCCTTCTGAAAATTTACATTCGCACCAAGGAGCTTATTCAAATTGTCTCTTCCCTTAACAAATTTTGACAGGGAGTTTTTTAGATCTTCAATTTCTCTTTCCAAAGACACAATGTGGTCCTCACACAACATAAGTTGATTTTGCAATTCATCATTCAGACTTTTCAGAGTCTCATTTTCCAGTGTCAATGTGAATTCATTACTCACTTCATTTTCTTTCAGAATAGATTTCCCTTTTTCAACTGTCAGGAGTCTCTCAGACATGGCGGAATTTAGCAACCTCAATTCTTCATTTTTATTTTCCAATGAGGAGATTTGTTCCTTATTCGTATTCAGATCAACTAAGCACATATCATGAGATGTTTTTAGTCTCTGACAGTTTTCACATGAAACATTAGAATTTATCTGTTCACATCTCTTTTTTAACTTTCTATTTTCAGATTTTAATTTCTTGGATACTTTGAACAAGTCTTCATACATCACTATTAATTCTTCAAAGGAGTATCCATCTGATTCGGATTCAGAATTTACCTTGGATGAGGATTCCTCATCATCCCGGTTGGCCATTAAGCATATTGACTTTCTTCCTTCTCTATCAATGTCCGAGGTGTTCCCTTTGAGTTTCAATAACTCTGGACAATCATCCTTTGTGTGTCCAGCCTTCCTGCATTTGTAGCAAACATTAGAGTCAATAATCTTGGCAGGATTAGAAGTATACCTTCTTTGCTTTCTGTCATCACCATGCTTTCCTTTTCTTTTTCTTAGGAATTTCCTGAATTCACTAATTGCCATTGCCATGTGGTCTCCATCACTTTCAGACCGCGAGAGGCTGCTTTTCTCGCTTGATGATCCACTGTGGTTGGATCTGTTTGCTTTGCTGGAGCTAGCTTTCATCACAATTGGCTCCATTGCAAACAATCTGAAGGTTCAGGACAAACTGAAGCACCTAAACCAAATAAGCAAGACAATGCACTAAGACGGAGAATCAAAGCTACGAACACAGAAAGCACACACACTGAACAGCACCAAACAAACCAGCAGGATCCTCTGCAGATTGTTAGATCTGATAGATCAGAGACCTGCTCTGATACCAATTGTTAGGTTCGGTGCAGTATTCAGAGGGGGGGTGAATGAATATAACCCTTTAAAAACCTTTACCCAATTAAAAGGTTATGATGCTCACTAACAATCTAGAGTGCTAACTAGACAGATGTATCAAATCTGAAAGACTAATTAGCAGTAGCACCATTCTTCCACTCAAATAAACTTTCGCTCACTCAACGGATTAAACACTCAGAACAAGATCTGATCAACCACTTGGAGCGCCCCTATGCAAACATCTAGCGGAAGCAAAACATATAGAGAAATCAGACCACTGCACAGAGGATTTTTTAGGTGGTTCGGTCCTCCAGACCTACATCCACCCCACACTCAAACCGAGTGTGGCTTCCACTAGCTCACGCTAGAAACAGCAGACTCAGTCTGCAACAAATGTTGCCAAACAGCTTGACCAGGGGAACAGCCTCCCCTCTTCCTCCCAACCGGAGGGAACCACTAGTGACACTAGTCACTAGCAAACCAGAGACACACGGTCTCTCTTCCTCCAGACCTGGAGGGAACCCCTGGACTTGAATCCACAAGCCCAGAACCGGAGACAAGTCTCCCTTCCTCCAAACCGGAGGGAACCCACAAGTAGCTCCCAACTACTTGCAACTGGAGATCAGATCTCCCTTCCTCCAACCCGGAGGGAAACAACCGATGACACCCTGTCAAAGGCAACCAGAGACGCAAGTCTCTCTTCCTCCACACCGGAGGGTACCAACCACAAGTAGCACCCAGCTACTTGCAAACCGAAGACACAAAGTCTCCCTTCTCCTGAACCCACAGGAGGAACCCCGACCTCTCTACAGAGGATCGGAAATACAGTAAACCAGAAAACAAAGGAAAAATAATAAACGAAAATGACTTCAGCAAAACAGAAAGCTGAAAGATGAAGTGCACAATGTGGCTCTCAACGGAGCTGACTGGCCTGGATTTGATCCACGGTCCAGTAGACGGATCTTCAGGTAAGATCTTCCTTCTTCTCCACGAGCTCTCTCGCTCACTCTCTATCTTTCTTTCTCTTTCTTCTGCTCTTCTCTCACTCTCTGCTTCTTCTTCTCTTCACACTCTTCTCGAGCTCTCTACCTCTCTTCTTCTCCTTCTGCTCTTCTTCTTTCTCTTTTCTTTTTCTATCTGGATCGTGGCTCTCTGTATTGAGTTTTCTTCTCGCCAACTCGATCGACTTCATCTGTGGATGAAGGTCTCATATATATAGCAGCAGCAGCATCATCAGCCACGACGTGTGACCTCCACATTTCCAGCCCTAAGAATTCAGACCACGTGGCAGTCTTTCAGCAGGCTTTATTCCAGCCTCGGATCACGTGCCCTCCTTAAGCTTCACGATCAAAGCACCTGTAAAACAGGGTATCGGATAAGTCATCAGTTTAAAGAACAACTCTGTATAGACTTATCAGAAGAACAGCGTTTTAGAAGAAACCTGGACGAGGTTAGAACGAAACTACACGAGCTAACAAACGGCAACAACACGGAGACAACACGAAGACAGAATAAGGAAACGACACGAGGTACATACGACGACAAGACAGAAACCAATCATGAAGTATGGTTTCAACAAACGAAAGACACAAGGTGGTGGCACAGAAAGCAACACGAAGTGCTGCAATGTTCTGCACGCAGTGGAACAAAGACGACACGGAGTAAAAAATGACACGAAGACGAAAACAACACTTAAGACGAAGTTGACACGGAGTGAAAACGACACGAAGTCTGGGAGACACGACACAAAGTCACAAGAACGACAGTAACCAACACGAAGTGTGGTTACGAAACATGAACGACACGAAGTGTGGAAACATGACACGAAAACGACACGTAGACATGGAGACAACAGTAACCGACACGAGGTGAGGTTACTAAAGCGACAATGACACGTGGTGTGGAAAACACGACACGAAGACCTGAGAAGGAAAAACGACACAAAGTAAAAATAGTGATCGACACGGGTTGAAAACAACACGAAGTCGAAACAGTAATCGACACGGGTTGAAAACAACATGAAGACGAAGTACAAAGAGACGACACGAAGTGAAGTTGACACGAAGTGAAAACAACACTAAGTGAAAAACAATAATCGACACGCGGTGAAAACAACACGACGACAGTGAGAACAGCACGAGGTGAAATGACACGGGGTGTAGAAAACCAAGAATCGACACGAAGTGTGGTCAAGGCGAGAAAGACACTAAGTCAAAAACGAAAGACCAACACTCAGACAGAAACATAAAAACAACACGGAGACGTAGACACTAAAACAACACGAAGATGAAGACAAGGGAAACGACACGAAGTCTAACCTCATACAAGCTTTCCTGTCACGCATGGAAATCAACACGAAGTGTTGTATGCTCATACAACACGAGATCTTTTCGTGTTAGTGAGGGGAAACAACACGAAAACTCAAGTACAGAAACAGCACGAAGATGATGTACAATCTGATGTACAGACATGAAGAACAGTCCAAGGTATAGACTTGCACGAGTAAGCTACAGTGCCAAAGTATAGACTTCACGCTGTACAGACTACATGACTAGTGCATGATTGTACTTGACAATGTATACACTTAGCCTATGCAGACCAATGTACAGACTTTGGCGAAGCAAAAGGTTGTATAGACTTGGAGACCCAAAGCCATTGTATAGACTTTGTCTAAGACAAGGCATGAGCTGACGTTGTATATACTTAGCCCAATGTACACCAGTCCGATGTATAGACTTTAAGGAAATGCATGCTACAGTGCAATGTCTAGACTTGCGATGTGTTCGCCAAATGCACACTACAGTCCAATGTATGGACTTGGACGAATGATGCATGTGCAGTGAATAGACTTAGGGCATAAACCCCACGATGCACTGTATAGACTATGCACATAACATAAGTCTAACATAAACAATATATCAGTTGTACCAGTCACAGTCATGATGCAATCATCAAGGCACAATGTCATGAAAACACTATATCATTGCTATCATCAAAATACAATATCAATCATCAAAACCACATCAATGAATGCTTTATGCATCAGTTTAACATGTAACAAGACTGAACATCAAATATGTTAATCTAAACTGAGCAGCAAGATGACTGAACATTTGATTAACTCACATCAACAACCAATCATCAAAGCCATCATTAAAACCATCATCAAAACCAAAACCACATGCATGGGCACAACAACTTCCTGCATGCAGAAGTCACATTTGCGAAGCTTTGCATATAACTGGTGATCTCTTAACAATTGCAATTCCATCCTCAAGTGCTCAGCATGCTCTTCTTCACTCTTAGAGTATATCAACATGTCATCAATAAACACCACAACCCACTGATCTAGGTAGGGTCGAAACACATTATTCATCAACTGCAAAAAAGCTGCAGGAGCATTCGTCAATCCAAAAGGCATCACTACAAATTCAAAATGCCCATACCTGCTACGGAAGGCAGTTTTAAAGATATCCTCGTCCTTGATCCGCAGCTGGTGATATCCCGATCGAAGATCGATTTTAGAGAAATAAGATACTCCCGCTATCTGATCGAACAGTTCATCTATCCGCAGCAATGGATACTTATTTTTGACAGTGAGTTGGTTCAATTGTCGGTAGTCGATGCACAGCCTTAACGAACCATCCTTCTTTCGTACAAACAACACATGGGCTCCCCACGGGGATGTACTCGGACGAATATACCCTTTCTCGATCAACTCCATTAATTGCTGCTTTAATTCTCTCAACTCCACAAGAGACATGCGATACGAAGCTTTAGAAACAGGAGACGCGCTAGGAATCAGATAAATAGAAAAGACTACCTCTCTCTTAGGCGGAAGACCTGGGAAATCCTCTGGAAAGACATCAGGAAAATCTCGGACAACAGGGATACCCTTAATCTTATACTCCTTCTTATTAGCTAAAGAAACCAATGCTAGAAAAGTCTTACTGATGCGGGACGAGACCACGGACACGACAAGCTCGCGATCGTCCCTTAACGAGGGAAGCGTCGGATGTGCGCGGTTGAGAAACCGGCAATGAGCTAGGGTGGTCGGCTCTCTTTTGTGCCCGGATCGGGTCACGGGATGGCTTCACTCTCTCTCGCAGCAGTGATATTATAAATTGAAGGCAAGCTAGGTATCCCTACACATGCTCTCTAGCAGCGGCATATAAAGCATATAAAGAATTAAGCTAATGCCAAGTGTAAGGGTGAAGGCGATACCTCCACGCTCTCGGCGTGGCGAAGACGGCACCCGGCCGAAGTTCGTACTCCCGGGAACTTAGTACATTATGTTTACAGCAGTACAAATAAGCCCACTCCACGCAGGGAGGTAAAGGGCGACACAAGTGGGCCCGGGAGAACCAAGTTCGGGTTGACGGGCGGTTTCGGGCAATGCTTCGGCTTCACGCGTACTCGTGCTAGTGGGGGCCCACGTGTTGACCGGAGGGGTCGTGTGGGGCCTGATGACTCCTCTGCTGTGGAGACACCTGGAAAGCGTTCCCCTGGGATGGCGAGCTGCTGGAACGACCGCCGGACGCCGAGCGGCCCTCGGACGACGCTCGCGGGAACTCGGCCACGAATCTGAAAATTCTGTTTGCAGGCGCGCGACTTGGAGAAAACTGCTGCTGCGATCAGCCCCGTCGTCAGAATGCGACGAGGTTAGCGCCGTTGGAAAGCTGACTCAGAATACCTCGACGTAGGGGTCTTCAAAAAAAATAATCAGATCTTTATTTATGATCATGCATTTTACAAGCTTGCTGGAATCTGGCCAGAACTGCAGGGGCAGGTTCTGACTTCTCTGAAGATCGACATTGACCGGGGAGAAGACCTCCGAATCTGGAAATACTTTCTTCAGAAAAGTTGAAGATCTCTGAGAGAGGAATCCGAGACTATTTTTGGTTTTCTTATTGGAGACGAAATGGATTTTCTGGGATTTCTTTAATAGACCTGCGTCGGATCTGGGAAACTGTGGGCAGACTGTTCTTGGGAACTTGGACGAAATTTGAAAAATACTTGGAGAGTGAACCAAAAATTAATAAAATTCCTGGTGGTAGAGGGATGTGGACAGAGATCCCAGTAAATTTGGGCGACCCAAAAAAAATCAAAAGGTGGTTCGAATGGGATAAACTCAGAGCTGATGAACAGTAAACAGAACCAGGATAGATCTGGAACTTGGACTTGGACGAAAATCAAAAAATAGCTAAAGGATGAATTTTGAGGTGATGTTTTTTGTGGGGATAAGGGTTCTAGAGGGGAACCAACCCTGAAATTTTGAGCTTCAAAAGATGAAGGGAGTGATAGCAGGAATTCGAGAAGAAGAGTCTATCCTGAGTGGACAGAACACCGAAACCGTTGGCGACGACGCGTCGGCGGCGAGACGATGGCGGCGGCGATCACCGGAGTTGCTTCAGATGCTGGAGGGGATCAAGGGGGAAGGGATTACACTCTAGAAAGGGGGCTGGAGGTGGAGGAACCAGAGAGAAGGAGGGGGAGGGGTGCAAGATCCAATGGGGGCAAATGCCTTTTTTCTCTTCATTAATTCCTTCAATATGAAAAATACAACCTTATATAGGATGCCAACCAAACTCAACCTCAACCCTTGGATCTAGGGGTTTGGATTGAATGGCTGGGATACAATGTGAATCACACATTTAATACATTAGTTTTAATCTAATTTGACCATACTTATTCAACCTTGGACTAGATCCATTCAAACACCACCTAACTAGCCTAATAAGGCCAAAAGAGGGGGCGCCCCCTTCATGGGCCTCTCTTGGGCCTAGGCTGGTCCAAGGGCAGCCAACCCAATCCACACCCATGCTTGGTCCATGGGTTCTCCCATCTAGATAGCCCATGAGAGGGAGTGGCCCAATTGGGCCTTAAATGGCTCTTATGGTCCATAAGGGTGGCATAAGGTCCAATATGATAATCACTCCTAATGGACTCTACCTAGTAATGGACTTGACATAACAAATGGCCCATTGGCTTGATATAAGCCTTACAAGGAGCCCAAAAGAAAGAAATTACACAATTACAATCTTATACAAGCCATAACACACAAATACACTTCACCCGTGTATGGAAATCGCCTTTGATGCCCCATCAATTCTCCCCGGGTGGGAGGAACTCGACCCCGTCGAGTAGGGGTATGGCTGCTCCGGTACTCCGGCGGATCTGTCACCGTGTTAAGTAGCACGGGTATGCTCCACTCCAAGTGATCGGCACCTACTCATTCCATATATACTCGATATGCGCACTGCTATGGCTAAAGGTGGTCACTCCGAAGGGGCACTCTCAAAAGGAAGGAAACAGCTCGAAGACTCACTAGGAATCACCGCTGAGTCCCTATAGGTGACTGATCCGGATATAGAAGTAAAACCGATCCCATACTCATCGAGTGAGTCCACTCGCCTCTTACTCGTAAGAGACCGACAACGAGCTTGCACAAGACACATGCAAACTCACCATGCACAGACACACGAATGCAAACCACGCAAACAATCGACTCAAAATCACCACACAAACAAACCACACAAAGAAAGCACACTGACTCATGCACGACTCTAGACTAAGGTGGTAGCATCAAACCCACTAGGTGGCGACATCCTGGGCGGCCGAATGGTCGCCCAGCTCTTCCCCCATGGCATAGTATTCATCGGCCAGTGCCTCATCGGCCTCGTAATCGACATGCTCAAGCTCGGGAGGTGGGGAACCGCCAACACCTAAGGCTAGGGTGGTGCGAGCGGGACACTCACTAGCAATGTGGCCATACCCGTGACAGTGGAAACACTGTATTCGCGATCGACTACTCTCCCCGATAAGAGGGGCCTTACCCTTATCATCCCGCCGGGTAGGGGGTGTAGGCAACAATGGGGGAGGTGTAGGTGCCTTGGACAAGAGTGGAGGGGGTGCCGGTGCCAGAGGACGGGCTATAGGAGCTGGGGGACGGGCAAAGGGTGCCGGTGGTTGGGATGGAAATAGATCCCGGGGTGGAGGAGGGCGAGGCCGTGGAGCGAAGTGCTCCTGACGGGTGGGCTCCTGAGGTCGAGCCATGGGAGGCCGCTGATGTGGGCCTATAGAGTGACGGGGCTCGGTACTACGGAGAGGGGTGGGGCCCAACCGATGGCTAGACTCGAACTCTCCCTCAAATTGCTCCATCTCGAGAGCAACCTGGTATGCCTCTTCCAACGTCTTGGCATTGCGGCGGAAAAGCTCATACTGGTAGTGTGGCCGCAAACCACGTCGAAAGCGGGACACGGGCATGGTACTCTCCTCCGTGACACCACATCGTAGAAAGTACTCATCAAACTCCGCGATGTATTCGGAGACGGACCGGTCTCCCTGGCTAAGACTTTGCCATCTATCGATGAGTCGCTGGCGGTATGTGGGAGGAAGGTACTTTTGCCGAAGTTTATTCTTCATCTCGGCCCATGTGTCGATCGGGGGTTCTAGCCGCTGAAGTAGCAGGCTCTCCACATTCTTCCAATAGGTTTGTGCCTGCCCCATGAGTTTCATGGTGGCAAATCGGACCCTTCGACGCTCCGACATATCATACCATTCAAAATAACGGTCCATGCCAAACTCCCAATCTAGGTAGACTTTCGGATCCAAAGACCCGTAAAAAGCGGGAGGATCCGCTCGCACGGTCTTAAGGACCCGATCATCATCCTCATCTCGTTGTGGCTGAAAACCACGACGGCGTTGACCATACCCCTCGTAGGCATTGTCGGACCCATAGTCCTCGAGACCAAGGTCACGGTGTTGTACTTGCGGAACCCGAGGAGGGGCGGGTGGAGGAACCAGTGGTGGCTAGTTTTGGGCCGCGGGAGCGGCCTGGACTTGGGCCATGGGAGCGGGTTGGACTTGGGCCCCCGCGGGAGGAGGTGCGGGTGGACCTTGGGCTGCCCCAAGAGGGTCCCCGTGTGACATCCTATCTAACCGCCCAACGAGGTCCTGGACCGACCTATCGGAGTTCTCCATGCGTCCCTCCATGGCCCTAAGGCGACCATCCATATTCTCGGAGAAGGTCCGAAAGTTAGCATCGTATTGGTCCAACCTAGCCATAATGGCCATCATCGCCTCTTGTAGGGAGTGGAAGTCTCCCGAGGTATCCCGTGGGTTGGCCATAGGTGGGGGTGGGGGTGAGTACTGAGTACCCCGACGAGTGGGCATGCAAACACACCGACTAGAAGACACCGACTAAAGCAAAACACACTAATGCAAAATGATGCACCTAGACTTAACCAAAACTCGGTACGCGGCGGAGACAATCGACCCGAAGGTCACTCGCACAAGTGTGCGGCCTTCCCGATAGGCGTAACCTAACGGTCGGACAACACCTTTTTATATACCGAGTAAAGGGATGTATGCGACCCAAAAACGACTCTTTTTGTTGTTTTGAAAATATGATGATCCTAGACTCGACTTAGACCGACTAACGACTAGACGTAAATCACACTCTTTTTTTTTCTCTTTTTGACACCCTAGACTCAACTCGCTCTGATACCAAATTGATGCGGGACGAGACCACGGACACGACAAGCTCGCGATCGTCCCTTAACGAGGGAAGCGTCGGATGTGCGCGGTTGAGAAACCGGCAATGAGCTAGGGTGGTCGGCTCTCTTTTGCGTCCGGATCGGGTCACGGGATGGCTTCACTCTCTCTCGCAGCAGTTATATTATAAATTGAAGGCGAGCTAGGTATCCCTACACATGCTCTCTAGCAGCGGCATATAAAGCATATAAAGAATTAAGCTAATGCCAAGTGTAAGGGTGAAGGCGATACCTCCACGCTCTCGGCGTGGCGAAGACGGCACCCGGCCGAAGTTCGTACTCCCGGGAACTTAGTACATTATGTTTACAGCAGTACAAATAAGCCCACTCCATGCAGGGAGGTAAAGGGCGACACAAGTGGGCCCGGGAGAACCAAGTTCGGGTTGACGGGCGGTTTCGGGCAATGCTTCGGCTTCACGCGTACTCGTGCTAGTGGGGGCCCACGTGTTGACCGGAGGGGTCGTGTGGGGCCTGATGACTCCTCTGCTATGGAGACACCTGGAAAGCGTTCCCCTGGGATGGCGAGCTGCTGGAACGACCGCCGGATGCCGGGCGGCCCTCGGACGACGCTCGCGGGAACTCGGCCACGAATCTGAAAATTCTGTTTGCAGGCGCGCGACTTGGAGAAAACTGCTGCTGCGATCAGCCCCGTCGTCGGAATGCGACGAGGTTAGCGCCGTTGGAAAGCTGACTCAGAATACCTCAACGTAGGGGTCTTAAAAAAAAATAATCAGATCTGTATTTATGATCATGCATTTTACAAGCTTGCTGGAATCTGGCCAGAACTGCAGGGGCAGGTTCTGACTTCTCTGAAGATCGACGTTGACCAGGGAGAAGACCTCAGAATCTGGAAATAATTTCTTCAGTAAAGTTGAAGATCTCTGAGAGAGGAATCCGAGACTATTTTTTGTTTTCTTATTGGAGACGAAATGGATTTTATGGGATATCTTTACTAGACCTGGGTCGGATCTGGAAACTGTGGGCAGACTGTTCTTGGGAACTTCGACGAAATTTGAAAAATACTTGGAGAGTGAACCAAAAATTAATAAAATTCATGGTGGTAGAGAGATGTGGACAGAGATGCCAGTAAATTTGGGCGACCCAAAAAAAATCAAAAGGTGGTTCGAATGGGGTAAACTCAGAGCTGATGAACAGTAAACAGAACCAGGACAGATCTGGAACTTGGACTTGGACGAAAATCAAAAAATAGCTAAAGGATGAATTTTGACGTGATGTTTTTTGTGGGGATAAGGGTTCTAGAGGGGAACCAACCCTGAAATTTTGAACTTCATAAGACGAAGGGAGTGATAGCAGGAATTCGGAGAAGAAGAGTCTATCTTGAGTGGACAGAACACCGAAACCGTTGGCGACGACGCGTCGGCGGCGAGACGATGGCGGCGGCGATCACCGGAGTTGCTTCAGATGCTGGAGGGGATCAAGGGGGAAGGGATTACACTCTAGAAAGGGGGCTGGAGGTGGAGGAACCAGAGAGAAGGAGGGGGAGGGGTGCAAGATCCAATGGGGGCAAATGCCTTTTTTCTCTTCATTAATTCCTTCAATATGAAAAATATAACCTTATATAGGATGCCAACCAAACTCAACCTCAACCCTTGGATCTAGGGGTTTGGATTGAATGGTTGGGATACAATGTGAATCACACATTTAATATATTAGTTTTAATCTAATTTGACCATACTTATTCAACCTTGGACTAGATCCATTCAAACACCACCTAACTAGCCTAATAAGGCCAAAAGAGGGGGCGCCCCCTTCATGGGCCTCTCTTGGGCCTAGGCTGGTCCAAGGGCAGCCAACCCAATCCACACCCATGCTTGGTCCATGGGTTCTCCCATCTAGATAGCCCATGAGAGGGAGTGGCCCAATTGGGCCTTAAATGGCTCTTATGGTCCATAAGGGTGGCATAAGGTCCAATATGATAATCACTCCTAATGGACTCTACCTAGTAATGGACTTGACATAACAAATGGCCCATTGGCTTGATATAAGCCTTACAAGGAGCCCAAAAGAAAGAAATTACACAATTACAATCTTATACAAGCCATAACACACAAATACACTTCACCCGTGTATGGAAATCGCCTTTGATGCCCCATCACTTACATCCTTTCTTTACCAACTTCTCAGCTTAAAGGGCCGAAATGAGCGGCACGGATCTAGAGTGCCTAACCCCAACAAAAGAAAGCTCGGGGTGTCCGGAAAAAGACATGGAGCTGAATCTATAATGAACACTGGCCTCATTTCTAGCTAACCAATCAGCTCCTAGGATTACATCATACTCCTTCGTTGCCATACAAACCAAATCAGCTGGCATATTCTACCCATTAATCAGGATCTTACTAGAAGGGTAGTAATACTTAATTGTTGAACCCGAACCAATCGGAGTTGAAATTTTGAATACAGAATTCATTAATATATGTTTCACAATTAAGGATTTAGCAAAATTCTGAGAAATAAAATAATGCGTTGCTCCGGTATTAAATAGAACAAATGTTGGCTTATCAAAGACAATAAGTGTACCTTCCACAAGTCCACCCTCCTCGATGGTTTCAGTCTCAGTTTCCTATAGGGCCTGAAGCTTGCCCTGCCACTTCTAACCTCCATGCGGCTTGTTTGGAGTAGCTTGATCGGACAAGAGGGGACACTCAGGAATGCGATGGTCCCGGCTTCCACAGCGTAAACAAGAGCCTATCTTGCACCAACACTCCTCCATCTTGTGACCTGGACGGTCACAGTACTTGCAAAGGGCCTTAGATGGCACAATCGGGCCAAGCTTCTTCTCATCATTTCTCGACACCTTACCCTTCCACGAACTAGACCCACCGTCGGGTCACTTCTTGTCATAGCTGGGTTTGAAATTCCTGGAACTAGTGGTCTGCTCTTTCTTAGTGTTCTTCCCTCGAATCCTCTCGATCATTTCTAATGTGTCTTCCAGAACTTGAGCTTTTCTCACCATCTCTGCATAGGTCTGAATTTCAAAGGGTGCCAATGGGTTAATATAATGGAGCTTCAATCCGTTCATAAAACGCTTGGCCTTCATATTCTCGGTGGACACCAAGTGTGTTCCATAGCGGGAAAGTCTGGAAAATTGAGCTTCATATTCTGCAACTGATAGGTTCCTCTATTTCAGAGCAGTGAATTCTGCCTCCTTCTTCTCTTGTACCCGGTCCGAGAAGTACTTACTATTAAAGTGTTCCTTGAATTCATCCCACTTCGCACGCCTATTTCCAAGCGTAGCTTCTACCGCCTCCCACCAAGCGCGTGCATCGCGTTCTAGCTGAAATGTCGCCAAAAGAACTCGATCTTGGTCATTGCACTGCGTTACTGAAAAAACCCGCTCTATCTTCTTCAGCCAGTTCTCAACTTTATCGGGATCCACCGATCCACCAAAACGTGGGGGATTCAGGCGTCTGAAATTCCGGTGGAGGTCACCTACTCCATGGTATGTTGCACCTCCTAGGGCTACCTGTTGGAGGGCCTGAGTCAAGCCTTGCACGGTTCGTTGCATGTCCCTCCACTGTGCACGTTCTACCACCATTAGAATTGCACTCCTACAAATGCCAGCAAATTGATTAAAAGAATAGTCTAGTGATAATCTTTTAGTGTTTATTAATTAGCTCAAACAAAGTCTCTACCCAATCTCACCGGGTAAGATTCTTAGACTTTAACAAGGCTATAGGTTTTACGACATCACTTCCAAACCTAGGAACTTAAAAACCTAGGCTCAAACTTAGGCTCTGATACCACCAAACTGTCACGCCCCGAAGCGGAAAATCGGAACGCGGCAGAAGAAAGAGTAAAAATATGCTGATTTCCAGACATGTTGTGCCTTGCGCTAGCGATTACCAACATACGCCATACTAGAGAAGAAATACATTCCACAATAATTATTCAATTCCAACTAATTAAACATAACAAGAGTCAATATCCATCAACTCCAAACATACCAACAATCTCTCACGCTCATCAACTTAACATAATTACATAACAACCATCTTAAACCAATTACAACTCTTGAACTTAAACTATCTAATGACATCTTTAGAAGGCTATCTAGCTGGCTCGCTCCAGGATCTTTACTCCTGCCCATCCCCGTTAGTTTGAGAGTCCTCACTTGAGCTACCTGAAAGGGGGAAAACAACTGGGTGAGCGAACGCTCAGTAGGTAACAGTAGGCAATGTTTAAGTAATTAACCACTTACATCAATCTTATGCGATAAAAGAAAAGAATAATTGAAGGCGCGTGATCTCGCGCTGGTCCAGAGCTGGGAGGATGATCACCGGGTAGTGAATTGTAGAGAAAGGGAAACGAATCAGGGGGCCCAGGGATGGTTCCCTGGGGAAACCCTCCGATGCTTAAGTTAGTAGAGCAATGGTGGAAGGTATTGAGGGAGGTAGAAAGAGATGCGCGAGATTCCCCAACACCAAGATGGTGAAGTGGTTCCTGCTTAGGGAGTATTAGGCCTATATCTGCCTTACTTGCCGCCGGAGGGAGTCCCTGGTTTATATAGTGAGCTCCCCTGACGAGTTCCATAAGTTGAGGAGTTTCAGGTGGGAGTTACGTCCTCATCATGGGATCGTTACGTCCTCATCATGGGATCATTACGTTCTCATCGTGGGCTCTTCATGACCGTGGGGGATCGTGGCTCTCTTATCCCGCTGAACTCCTGCTCATAAAGGATTGTCAACGGCTGCATGTATAAATATTTGTCAGTCGATCTGAGCATGAGAAGTGCCAGCCCTGTCCGGGCGATAGGCATAGCTCGGATGCAGTCAGATCGAAGTGGGCGCGGAGCGCTTGCCCTTCATCATGATGAGGGATGGCTCAGGCGTGGGTCTTCCTCCATTCTGTCATTCGGGCCTTCCGAGCCTAAGGGCCACCGAGGAAGGATGGGATCCCGAGTGATCTTTATTGGGCTTTTTTGCCGAAGTGGGCCCTAGAGGGCTGTCACTTGGATGAGCTGAGCCTCGTTCGGTTCTGATGGGCCTAGTTTGGCTGCTCTTAATCGGGCTATAGAAATCCCCCTCTCCACTTGTCCCCCTCCTACTCCCGAGCTTTAGTAAGCTCGGTCGAGTAGCTGCTTGGGGTTTCGGACTAGCGTGGCTTAGGTGGGTGGAAATTTGGCGATGTTTAGGAAGTCACGTGCCGTGCTCACCTATGCCCGTGTTAATGATGATCTTGACGGATTTGAAATGAAGGGCCCCCCTTTCCTTAGAGGTCGGAACGACGCGCCGCCTTCCGCGTGAGTTTATAGGCGTTGGGCGCTTGTTGTCATTCCAGACTCCCTCTGTCTCTTAGGGTTTTGGCTCTCCTTTGTTCCCATTTTTTGGGGCTCTTTGATGTGCCGTGTGGACACGATAGAGGAGCAGAGGCGTGCGGCGGCATTCGACGAGTTGGCGGTGATAACCGCGGAGGCTGTCCAGCAGCTTCCTCCTCCCCCGGAATCTTCAGGGTCTCGAGACCGTCGTCCCTCAGAGTCTTCTTCTGACTCCATGGCGGGCCAGCGCCCAGATGTTGAGGAGTGGGAGGGCGAGCTGGTGGCGAGGGCACCGGTCCCCAACTGTAGTGAACTGGAGGAAGCGGACGTGAGGAGGCTGGAGCACCAGTACCGCCTGCCCTACAAGTTCAGTTTTACCGCTGCTACCCCATACGAGACGAGCTTGGATTCACGTACAGGCCACATCTGTATGTTTCTTCTATCGTGGAAGGGTGGATTCCACCTTCCTTTCGAACCTTTCATCCTTCAGCTTCTTAATTTTTTTCGGTTGGCGCCCATTCAGTTGGTAGCCAACTCTTATCTCCTCCTTTCTGCCTTTCGTATTCTCTGTCGTCAGTGCGGAGTCCCTCCTTCCATGGACCTCTTCCACTTTTTCTTTGAGTTGAAAGCGCATCCTTCGGCGGGGAAGGGCTTCTATTTCATCCAGGCGAGGCGGAATAGGAGTTGTATCTCTTTAGCGGCGAAGGATTCTTCGCATAAAGGGTGGAAAACCCAATTCTTTTGGGTGAAGATTTGTTCAGTGGAGGAAACCTGGAGGTGCTTGGTAATCCCCAATTTCCACCCTAATATCCCTCCTAGGCAGGATGAGTTCCCCCCTCACGTGGAGAAGTACGCAGCCACCCTGCTAAAAAAATGCCAATCCACCGAGGAACTGGTGACACCGGAGAATATCGAGCGGTGTCTTCTCACGCGGCTGCACCCATCGGGCTCAGGTGCCACAATTTAGATTTTCCTTCGGATGTGAGGGTCATCTTTCCTTTCCTGAATACGTCTTATTCTTTCTGCAGACACTAGGCGGGAGCCTCTGAAGGAGGCCACAGAGGTGATCGAGCTTGGAGATGACTCGACTGCCGACGAACCGACTGCTCCCGTGGGTCGCTCCCGAACCAAAGATAAGGGCAAGGGAGTGGCCCAGGGTGAATCCTCCGGACCGCGGGGACCCAAGCGGAAGGACCCTGTGGAGGGTATGATCCGGGCTGCTACGAGGGCCAGAAAGCGGGCCAAGAAGGCCGGGGTCGTACCCACGGTCGAAGGTGACCCTACCGCGGCTCACCCCTCCGCCGGGCACAGTGGTGCCGACCCTACCGTGCGGGCTCTCCCACCAACCGAGCCAGAGGGGGCCGAGGAGGTCGGGGCTGCCCCTGCGGGCGGTGATGATGCAGGCTTGGTTCTCCTTTGGCTGGGACCGAGGGGGCCGAGGGGGCTCCTGTAACCGACAGCGGGGCCGACCCGGCTCTCCCCTCGGCCAGAGCCGAGGGGGCCGTGGCCGAAGTTGGGGGTGCTGTGATCGCGGCCGAGGCTGGCGCTCCAGGTGGCGATGCTAGTGCCGAGCCGATCCGTGAGGAGAGGCCGCAGGAAAATCGGCAAGGACGCGAGAGGCGGCCTAGGCTGGGGCTCGATCCGGGCCATACGGTGGGGCGCCGAGCGATGGGGGGTTCTCTGTTTCGGCGGCCTTGGAGAGGCTGGGTATCTCGGGCCCCCTGCACCAGGTGTGTCGTGGTATATCCGCGAAGGTGAGGGGGGGAGGTAGGCAACACTCCCCGTCCCCGGCTCTCACCGGGGTTATGGAGGGCGGCTTGGCCCTGGCCCAGATGGGGGTAGTTCTGGCAGAAGCGTACGCTCGATCGGAGTGGGAGCGAGCGAGCCTGGCCTGAACCCTCGGTGGGTCGGATAGGAGGTTGACTCGGCTCGTCGAGGAGCGTGACCGGCTTCGGCGGGAGCTCTCCTCAATCAGGGAGATGGTACGATCAAGCCAAGTGGAGAACCGGGCTCTAGCTGAGCAGCTGGCTAAGGCTCGTGAATCGCTCGAGAGGAAGAGCTGGCTTCTCGAGAGGAGCGCTTAGCACGCGTTGAGCTGGAGGGCCGGTGGGAGACCGAGCGTGCCGAGCTAGTAGACCGCGCGGAGGAAGCCGAGCATCTTCGGTGGGAGGCCGAGGCTGATCGAGCTGAGGCAAAGAAGCAGGTGGCGGCGGCCGAAGGGCGGACTGCTGAGGCCAAGCGGAAGGCAGCCGAGGCGGAGCAGGGGGAGGCCGAGCTCGCCGGTAGGGTGGAATCGGCCGGGGTGGAGGCTCTCGAGCAATACAAGAGCTTAGAGGCCTACCAATTTGACCTTAAGGAGGCTGCCCTCCCCTACTACGAGCTAGGACTCCGCCGGGGCATCCGCAAGGGGTTCCAGTAGGGCTACGACCGGGCCATTTCTTACGCCGAGGAGCAGGCGTCCGGGGTGGTTGACTTCCCGTCCGGTCAATGTTATGACTCGGACTTGTCATCCTCTAGTTCCTCTATTTCAGCGAAGGATGAAGAGGATCCCGAGGGGTCGCCAACTCCGGATGCCTCGGGAGGGCACGCAATCGAGACGGTTCCCATGCCGGTGGGGTCGGTGCTAGGGTTGGCCGTCGCCGAGGCTGCCGGGGGCAGACCGCTCGAGCCCTCTACTTCCGGTCTTCAAGGTGGGCCAGAGGCCTGATGTATCTATTTTGCTTCTTCTTTTTGCATATCTTTTCCCTTCTTGAAGGAAAATACTCCCTTTTTTGTGTAGAAATAAGTAAAAGGCAGTGGCATTGTGATGAAGACTTATCTGTTTCATATCGCCATTGCCGTATTCTGTCCTGCGTATCTACGGTGGTTGGAAAGAACCGATATTTTCTGCGTGAATCACATAATGGTTGGGTGAGCATCTGACAGGGTGTCTTTCCATTTTTCCACACTTTAAATGCCTGGATGCTTCGTGTGTCCCGTTGGGGCGGAAGACGAGAAGTTTGAGGTGACCGTTCGTAGGGAGAAATCCTTCTGGCGTGTTTTTGAGGGGGGGGGGGAAATCATTTAAGGCAAGTAGCCTCCCTTCGCCTATAAGAAGGACTGAAGGGAGTCCCTTCCTCTCCACCGCTTAGGGTTTTCCCTGACAGTCTTTCCTCATTCCTGCTTCACGTAGCGTTGTGCCATTGTATTCGGAGCATGGAGGAAGCTCCAGGTGAGGAGGCTGCTGACGACGGGGGGCAGGGAGTTCCTGCTGCTCCGGACTTGTAAAGGAGTCGACGGTTGGCGGACAGACTTGAAAAGGGGCCGACGCACAGAGGCACGCCATTTTGCCTTTATCAGTTCTGGCGGCGCTTATAGGGGGGCGAGATGGAGGACGGATGGGGGCATCAGACATCCCTGCTGCCCGTCCCTTCCTGCTCACCTCACGGATGGGAGGAGGAAGCCAACTAAGCTCCATCCCTTCCGGGCCTTCCCCTACCTCCTCATCCAGCTCTGCTGGTTTCTTTTTCTTTCTGGCAGCCTCTTTTTCCCTCTTCTGCTCTACTCCTCCTTTCTTTCACTCTTCGGAGGGTGCCTGCTCTCTCTTTCTTCCAAAGAGTTGGCAGTTTGGCGGGGACGATGCTTTCATATGCATTCCCTCTCCCCCTTCTCTTCCAAATTCAACTTGGAAGGTAGCCTTCTCTTTCTTAATCCCACTGTCACCTTTGTCTCAAGCTGCCCGAGCTAACGGGGTCAACTATCCTTTATCCGAGCCAGTTTCTGCACTAGGCAGAGTCAGTGGCTGGACGCAGGAAGGTCATCCGAGACAACCAAGCGATGGGCTCATACGACGGTGCTAGGTGGATCTTTTGCTTTTTTGACATGTATTCTATTGGCTTCGGCCTTCCTGATGTACAAACGGGTTGTTTGAATAAAAAGAAAGGAGCCTTTTATCTTATCTTATGTCGTTTGGACAATACTCAGTACTCAGAAGTAGAACTTGCGTAATGTAGTTGCGTTCCAGGTCCGAGGGATGGGCTCTCCTTCCATCGTAGATAGATGGTATGCTCCTTTTCCGAGCGTCTCGACCACTCGGTAGGGGCCTTCCCAGTTAGGGGATAACTTGCCCGCCGCCTCAAGTGGTCGAGAGGCTTCGGCTTTCCTGAGGACGAAGTCTCCCGACTGGAAGTGTCTGTCTCAGAATTTGGCGTTGTAGTATCGAGTGAGGCGGCATTGGTACTCCGTTGCTCTGATGCTGGCAATCTCCCTGATTTCATCTGCTAAGTAGAGATTTTCGAGTAGTTTCTGGTCGTTTGCCTCGAACGAGAAGCAGATGACTCGGAGGGAGGGGTTGCCAATTTCCAACGGGATCACGGCCTCGCTAGCGTATACCAACTGAAAAGGGCTTTCACCGGTTGCCGTTCTGGGAGTCGTTCTGTGCGACCAGAGTATGTTCGGCAATTCCTCGAGCCAGCTTCCCTTGGCTTTGCCGAGCCTAGTCTTGATGCCTTTTAAGATAGCCTTGTTGGCATTTTCGACCAGCCCGTTAGCCTGAGGGTGGGCGACCGAAGTGAAGTGATTGCGAATATTGAGGTCGGCACATCTGTCTCGAAAGTACCGAGAATCAAATTGCCGACCATTATCGCTCACTATCACCCGGGCGATGCCGCAGCGACAGATGATCGACTTCCAGAAGAAATTCCAGACGATTGTCTCGGTGATCCTTGCAGTGGCTTCAGCTTCGATCCACTTAGTAAAGTAGTCGATGGCGATGATAATGAACTTCTTCTGGGCCTGGGCCATGGGGAACTGCCCGAGGATGTCAATTCCCCAGTGAGCGAAAGGATAAGGCTCGGCTAGGGTGACGAGCTCCGTTGCTGGCTGATGGACCAAGTGGTCAAATCGTTGGCAACGGTCACGACGTTGTGTGTAGGTCGAGCAGTCACGCTGTAGGGTGGGCCACCAATAACCTTGCCGTAGCAAGATCCTGGCGAGTGACCTTCCCCCCAAATGCGCTCCGCACAGACCTTCGTGAACTTCTTCGATCGCTCGATTGGCTTCGTTGGTACCGAGGCACTTCAAAAGAGGGCAAGAGAAGGATCTCCGGTAAAGTGCACCATCCAGAGTGACGAATCACCGAGCTTGGTATTTCAACCTTCGGGCTTCCCGAGGGTCAGGAGGCTCCTGGGAGTCTTGGAGCCACGACAGGTAGGGGGCACGCCAGTCACCTGGGGAGGCTAAGTCAACAACTAGGAGTTCCGAATCAATGCTCGGGCGCTCTAGCTCTTCGAGATGGACCGATCGATTACCCTCAGGGTCAAGAGAGGAGGCCAGTCGAGAGAGGGCGTCTGCTATGGAGTTTTCCTCCCGAGCTATCCGGACTACCTCAAAACCCTCGAACTGTTGTGCCATAGTCTTGACCAGTTGGAGGTATTTGATCATCGATGCCTCCCGAGCTTCATAATTACCATTGACCTGGCTAGCGACTAGTTGGGAGCCGGTGTGAATCTTGACTCGCTCAGCACCTAACCGCCGGGCCATGCGGGCTCCTGATATGAGGGCCTCATACTCGGAAGCATTGTTGGATGCTTGGAAGTTGAACTTCAGGGCGTACTATAGCTTTGCCCCTTCGGGGGACTTAAGGAGGATGCCGGCACCGCTCCCGGCTGAATTGGAAGATCCATCAATGAACAGTTCCCAGGTCGGTCCGGGTGTGGACGGAGATCTTTCTTCAGTCGGGATGGTGCTCTCGGCGATGAAGTCGGCGAGCGCCTGGCCTTTGATAGCCGAGCGAGGCCGATATGATATGTCGAAGGCCCCGAGCATGATGGCCCACTTGACGAGGCGTCCTGAGGCTTCAGGGTGAGCGAGGATCTTCTTCAATGGTTCGACGGTCAGCACGGTGATGGAGTGCCCTTGGAAATAGGGTCGGAGGCGCTTGGCCGAGGTAACCAACGCTAGCACGAGTTTCTCGGTTGCGGGGTACCTTTTCTTAGCCTCGTTGAGCACCTTACTTTTGTAGTAGACCGGTCTCTCGATTCCCGAGTCATTTTTGACTAGGACCGAGCTAACTGTGGATGGAGTTGCCGAGAGATAGAGATACAAGGCTTCCCCTGGGATGGGCTTGGAAAGCATTGGGGGCAAAGGTAGGAACCCCTTAAGCTCGGTGAATGTTCTTTGGCATTCCTCGTCCCACGCGAATGTGGCAGATGCCATTTTGGGCCCCCTTAATAGTTTGAAGAAGGGTAGGCATCGTTCAGCCACGCGGGACAGGAATCTGCTGAGCGCAGCGACGCGCCCAGTAAGGCGTTGAACGTCTTTGATGCAGGTGGGTGGGCGCATGTCCAAAATGGCTTGGACCTTGTCGAGGTTGGCCTCAATCCCATGCTGAGTGACTAAGAAGCCCAAGAATATCCCGGACTTTACTCCGAAGGGGCACTTGGTGGGGTTGAGCTTCATGTTGTACTTCAGGAGGGTGTTGAAAGTTTCTGCTAGGTCGGCGAAGTGGTCCTCTACCTTGGGGGTCTTCACGAGCATGTCGTCAATATTGGCCTTGACGTTCCGACCGAGCTGTCCCTCGAACATATGGTTGACTAGCCTTTGGCACGCGGCTTCGGCATTTTTCAACCCGAAAGGCATCCGGGTGTAGCAGTGTACGCTGAAGTCGGTGATAAAGGCAGTCTTCTCGATGTCTTCGGGGTGCATTCTGATCTGGTGGATACCTGAGTAGGCATCCAAGAAGCTGAGTATCTCATTGTTCGAGGTTGAATCAACCAGTTGGTTGATGCTCGGTAAGGGATAGCAATCCTTTGGAGTAGCCTTGTTCAAGTCGGTGAAGGCCACGCACATCCGCCACTTTCCCGAAGCTTTGGGCACCAGGACGACGTTAGCTAGCCACGTCGGGTATAGGACTGGTCTAAAAAGGTTAGTCTTCTGCCCCTTGGTGACCTGCTCCTTGATAATCGGCTGCTTCTCCGGCGCATGCTTCCTTCTGCGTTGTTGCACGGGCTTCATGGTTGGGTCGAGGTTGAGCTTATGCACCACCATCTTTTCTGGTATCCCGGGGAGTTGATCATCAGACCATGCAAAGACCCGGATGTACGTGGAAAGGAACTCTTTGTATTACTGTTGAACCTCATATGTTAGGTCGGCTCCGATCTTTACTCCTAGGGTTGGGTCGTCGTTTAGGAAAACCGCTAGCAATTCGCCTCCAGGTTCGACGGTTGCGGATTTTTCCTCGACTTCCTGGGAGCCCTTATTTTTCCCATCCGGCCTTGTGGCTTCGACCGAGATATTATAGAACCTTCGGGCCATTGCCTGGTTACCTCAGACTTCCCGCAATCCATTTTTGGTGGGGAACTTCATCTTTTGGTGATAGGTAGAAGGCACCGCTTTCGTTCGGCTGAGGATTCCTCGGCCGAAGATCGTGTTATATGCTATCATACCTTTGATCACTATGAAGTCCACCATTACCGTAACGGTCTTGGGTGGGGTGCCAAGAGTAACCGGCAGGCTTAGGGCTCCCTCGAGATAGGTGGCCTGGCCATTGAACCCACACAGGGGGGTCCGGATCGGGCGGAGTTTAGACGGATCCTCTCCCATCTTAAGGAAACATTCGTATGATATTACATCAGGGGCACTTCCATTATCAACCAGAATCCTATCTACGTTACAATGGTTTATTGTGGCCGATATCACCAAGGCGTCATCGTGTGGGGTGCTTAGCCCCTCCAGGTCTTGGTCGGAGAAGATTATGACCTAGGGTTCGCTTGGCGGGGCCGTGGGAGGCTCGATGGCTCGGCTCGCCCGCTCAGCATGACGCTTCCTTCCTCGGCCGCTGTCTCCTCCTGATGCAGCTCCTCCGGCGATGACGTTGATGTGGACCCCTCGGGGGGCGTTGTCGATCTCCTCTGGGGCGCCCCGATCTTCCTGGCGCCCAGCCACGAACCGGGAGAGGTGCCCCTGACGGATGAGACGCTCGATCTCGTCCTGGAGATGGTGGCAGTCGCCGGTATGATGCCCGTGGTCGCTATGGAACAGGCAATGCTTGCTGTAACTGCGGTTCTTTGACTTCATTGGCTCGGGTTGGCGGAGGAGGCCCGATCCTTTGATGTCTTCATAAATCTCGTATACTGGAGCGGTTAGGGGAGTGTACCGCTCGTACTTCCATGACGGTTCCTTGCGTTCCCCGTCCCGGTTCCGCCTTTTTCCTTGGCCCGAGCTTGGCTCGGGTGCCCACTTCTTGTCCCCCTCCCGACCCGAGCCGGTTGCGTCTCGGTAGGCACTGAGTACTTCCTCACACTCGGTGTGGCGTAATGCCAGAGTCACTAGCGCAGCAAGGGTCGAGGGAGGGTGGAGGACAAGCCCGCGGTGGAGTTCTCATCGCGGGTGCCCCCGGTCAGAGCGGTTATGGCCGAGGCGACGTCCATGCAGGGGATCCTCAGGGCTTCCGATTTGAATCGGAGGATGTAGGCCCGAAGTTTTTCCCCTTGCGCCTGTTTGAGGGCCAAAAGCCCCGCTACCAACCTAGGGGGCCGCTACCGGTGAAACTGTCCTTGAATACTCACCTGAACTGCTTGAAGTCTCGGATGGATCTGAGGGCGAGGGCTCGAACCATGCTTGGGCACCTTGGACTAGGGTGGTCGCAAAGGCTCGGCACTTGATGGCGCTCCGTGAAGGGTCATCAGAGCGTCGAAGCTGTCAAAGTGGTCGACCGGGTCGCCCTGGCCATCGTAGGGCTTGAAGGTCGAGATAGAGGTTTGGGGAGATACCTCTGCCTTCAAGATATGGTCGGAGAATGGGGATCTCTCCTTGTCCTCTGGTGGAGAGGTCTTCTGCAGGGCTCACAGGGTGCGCTCCTGCTCTGCGAAACGCCTCTCGAATTCTCGCAGTCGGAGGGATAGCTCTAGCTGCCGCTGCGCCGTAGGGCCGGGGCGGCGTGAAGGCAGGCTATCTTGGAGATCCCTGGGTACTTCGATCTCTGGGAGGGGACGGCGTGCCCCATGCCTGCACCGCTTCGGCGTGGAGGAAGCGTCTTGCTCCGGAGGGGGGGCTTGCGAGGGTCCTCCTACTTTGTTGCGGATGAGCTGCTGTCCTCGGAGGGTGAAGCGACCTCCGGTGGTGTGCTGGGACACGTTCTCACGGGGAGGGCTCTCCGGAGGGGCGCATGACCTCCCATCCCTGGCCGCCTGGGTCCTCATGAGTTCCACGAGGATGTCCAGTTTCGCGTTGAGGGCTTGGAAGGCGTCGGCGTCGCCGTTGAGCGGCAGCCCTACCGTCGTGGGAGGAGGGGGCGGCAGCCCGGCCGCAGGCGGAGGGGGCGGTCCGTCGGCGGGAGTGCTGGCACTGGAGGGGGGGTTTTGGGAGGCTTGTGAGGGGCCTTCCCCCCCCGCCGCCGTGGCCTTTCCCCTGTCGCCGGTGGACCTCCTCCCTGAACTTCTTCTCACCACACTAGCTCTTTGGTCGTTTCCCATAGATGGTGCAAGATGAAGGGGCGTGATCTCGCACTGGTCCTGAGCTGGGAGGATGATCACCGGGTAGTGAACTGCAGAAAAAGGGAAATGAATCAGGGGGCCCAGGGATGGTTCCCTGGGGAAACCCTCCGATGCTTAAGTCAGTAGAGCAATGGTGGAAGGTATTGAGGGAGGTAGAAAGAGATGCGCGAGATTTCCCAACACCAAGATGGTGATGTGGTTCCTGCTCAGGGAGTATTAGGCCTATATCTGCCTTACTTGCTGCCGGAGGGAGTCCCTGGTTTATATAGTGAGCTCCCTTGATGAGTTCCATAAGTTGAGGAGTTTTAGGCGGGAGTTACGTCCTCATCATGGGATCGTTGCGTCCTCGTCATGGGATCGTTATGTTCTCGTCGTGGGCTCTTCATGACCGTGGGGGATCGTGGCTCCCTTATCCCACTGAACTCCTGCTCATAAAGGACTGTCAACGGCTGCATGGATAAATATTTGTTAGTCGATCTGAGCATGAGAAGTGCCAGCCCTGTCCGGGCGATAGGCATAGCTGAAAGATGGGATCCCGAGTGATCTTTATTGGGCTTTTCTACCGAAGTGGGCCCTAGAGGGATGTCACTTGGATGAGCTGAGCCTCGTTCGGTCCTGATGGGCCTAGTTTGGCTGCTCTTAATTGGGCTACATAAATCCCCCTCTCCAATAATGACAATGAATCTCTCAGAATAAAAGAACAAGAATATAGCATATCCAGAGATTGGCCGATTAAGCATGTAACAAGCAAGTCGTGTAGATATTTCCATGGACGAAATTAATAACTTGATATCAAGAAAAGAAATCAAGTAAATGAACTGTCGTAGACATCACGCTAGTCATGCACTCGGTGCAATACCTCACCATGTCATTACAACTCCCCACGGCACTAGTACTTTTCGGGCACTCTTCCCAGGACCAGACCGGGCCCTTATGATGCGTTGGCATTGATTTAGGTGGATCCAATATCCCAAGTTATGTCTAGACATTCTCAAGATTCGGCCAGAAAAAAAATGAAAGTTTCATGATATAACAATAATAATCAAGGGTTATAAATAGTACAAGCCATTCTTGGCCTGACTACCGAGGCACACAAGAAACAACGAGAAATCAAAAGGCTGGAGGATACGGTGCCACATTTGGGCTGCTTATCTCAAAACGGTCTTATACTGGACCGTGGTGGGTGAACGGGGCTAAAGGAAACCCAGTTCTGTGCCAAAGGATAAATGGTCCTCTAATGGGCCGTGCAACAATTGAACGGTTTAACAAGGACCGCTGAAGGAAACACTGGGCTTGAAGAACAAGGCCCAGAGTTAAGAGTGTAAACGGTCCTAGATGAGCCGCTCAGAACGAGAGGGTCCCTGGGCCACAAGGAAAGTTAAACGGTTCTAAAATGGGCTGCTCCACACAGAACGGTCCAGTAGGGGCCGTTTACTAACTGAGGTCGACGCACCCCATAGGTCGGTGCACAAGAGGGTCAGTGCACCGGGCAAATGTACACGGTCTCAAGAGGGCCGTGAAATGATTAAAATGGTCCGAGTCTGACCGTGTACGGATCAAATGGTCCAAGGTGGGCCGTGAAAAAGGACAGAACCAAACGAGCGATCTGATCGAGATAATCAGGTGCAGGATTGGTGGTATAACCTGCCCGGCATCTTAGTGGGAATTCCAGGCTCGCAGGGGCTTACGGAGGTCTCATAATGGAGGTCCTAATCCGATGGAAGGAATATCCAGTGGAGAGTCCCAACCATTACAAGAATTGAGGGCTATTGAACATCAGAAAATGACTGTATGGCGGTCAGTCAGCTTCACCGGAGTGAAGTGACTATCAAACAAACCTAACAATTTATCCATGATCAACGTCTTATGAATTTCACAAGTTGTTTATCAATTTAAAAGAAATAGATAAGGGAATGCAAATTTAATGAAAGGAAGGATATTGATAATCATAAACACAGTTTTAATGATTCCGTATATTCCAATTATTTAATGGGTTGCTACCCTAATCACGATAGCTAACAAGATATAATGAAACAAAGGTATCATCAATCTGTTCATGCAAATGGTCGGTCACGGGGCCGCTCAGGTCATAAACGGTTTAATGCTGGACCGCGAACCGCAGACATAGCAGTCTATCGAGGGGTCGTTCAGGTCAAAAGGGTGTAAATCTACAAAGAGGGGTAAACGATCTGTCGAGTGACCGCTGGGAACCATAGACGGTCTGTTGTTCGACCGCTCAGGTCCCAGACAGTTTCCGTTAAACCGTGAAACAAGATAACAGCCTAGCTTTAGGCGATCATGATGGCCTCTACTTGCGATACAAAATCCGTGCTATACAATGAATAGAAATTGGGCAAAAGCATATCACCAAAAAGAGAATGAAAATGGCATAACATGGATTGATCAATTTCATCTTGAGCCTGCTAAACCAAGCATTAATCGAAGGTAACGAGGTTAACCCTAATTTTGACATGCTCCGATTAAAACATAAAATACTATCATGATACTAAACCAAATTTAGGGCTTTTACTATCAAAATAACGAGGACTCGAAGACAAATCCAATGGTACCAATTACTTAGGGTTTGGTCTGCTAGAACCCACCTTAAAAGAAGGAAGAAGACGGACGATGTCGCCGCCGGATGCACGAAGAATAACCCAAGAATACGCTGAAATCCTCCTACACACGCGCTCCTTGTCGGTCACCGCAGCATCGAAGAGTTTCTAGGTCATTCGTTTGGGTCCGATCTGAGCTTAAATGATCGAGGAAGGGGTCCGAATTTGATGATCCAAGGCCCGATAGGGTAAAACGTGGATTTAGACCTAATTCTCTTAATTCGGCAGGCTTCAAATTTTATTTAAGGTTCCCTATAGAAGACAAATTATCTAAGTTTTTGGTCCTCTATATGATTATATATTTTTTGGATTTTTATAAACTGGTCCGAATTTTACCTACCGTAATTTCCATAATATTTCTTGTAATTTCCCGTTATTTCATTGAATGCTCTACCCGGGTGCTATAGTTTGTGCTGGTTGTACTCACAGGTGATGAAAAATGGATGAGCTACTGATCTAGAGGGGGGGTGAATAGATCAACCCCAAAATTTATACTCACACAACAGTTAATGAAAAGTGGAATAAAATGAAATTATTGTGAACAGAACAACTAATTCAATCTGAAATAACAGCTAGAGAATCTAGTAAAGGCTGACCATCATCCTTACAGATTTTCAAAGGAAGTGATCAGCCAACGCAGTATGGTACTAGGCAGAGGTTTGATTCAAGAATCTCCTCACGCAATGGTTAGTTTTCCAGATCGGCGAAACCCATCCTTTCAACTAAGCCTTTTGATATACCACAGTATTATCGAATAGTAAGTAAATGTAAGATAGGGAAACAATGGAGTAGTTCAACACAAGACAGATTAAAGTTAGATTCACACAGTAGTAGGAATCAACCAACCAAGTTCAATATTGGGTGGAGATTCGATCTAAGAATGATTAAGCACATCAAAAGCATCAGATGATTGCAATGAACATTCTTAGGCATTCATCTTAGTTACAGAAATAAAGAGTTGTGCAATCACACACGAGACAAAGCAATTTTAAAGTGGTTCGATCTCGATCTTGAGATCTACGTCCACCCCTTATTCAAATGAGTAAGGCTTCCGCTAACAAATAGCTTGCAAATCCATTGATCCACAGCTTCGAGGATGAAATCCATACAGACCGTTGAGCTTCATAGCTTACTGAACCCGCTGAGCTTCACAGCTTGCTGTCCGAGAATCAGATCCTCGCCGCTGCCTCACAGCTTGAACCGCTGATTACACTGCTTATAGTAATTCATAAAGTTCTGAAAGAAATAAAGAAAAATGATGACAAAAATAAAAGATGTAGCTCTTTATCTAGAGCAATTCGACTCTGGATCTGATCCAAAAGTCGAGACAAGCACAACTTCTCTCTCCCTCTCTTTTCTCTTAGCCTTCTTCACCTTCTTCTGATACTCGGTTTACTCTCACTCTCTTTCTTTTCTGCAACGAGCTCTCTTTTCTTGAGTAGGAACTCTCACGCACAGGTTTTCACTTCTCTCCAACTCTTTTGCTCTGGTTCTCTTCTTTCTATGTGTTTATATCTTGCCGCTCGAGCTTCTGGCCTCTATTTATCCTCGTAAATTGGAGTTCTTGTGGTCCCCATGAGATTTTCAGATTGGGCGCGTGGAAGGAACGCTCCCGCCCAAGGATTCTTCTGAAAAGTGCCTATCGAGAGTCCATGTGGCAGGTGCAGAGCTGAAGGTCTTTAAGTTTCAGCCACGTGGAGGATATTTAGAGATCTCCAAGGTACTAGGAAGCAGCCGCGCATCACGTGCCCCAATCAGTTTCACTTTCAAGTCATGTGACAATCAGAAATGCTACCTCTAGTTAATCAATTAAGTTGCCTTCTATGCATCTAAGGTGTTTTAGCATGAATCTGGGTCATTCCTTGATGACCTTGTTTTTCCTGTCAAAATAAAGGCAGAGATTCATTAATCTCATCATCATGTGACTCATGAAGCAGGTAATAGGTACCTAAAGAATGCAGCCTCATATGTTTTCATAAAACGGACAAATCATGTAAATGGGAGTGTAAAAATAATATGCTCATGCATCAATGTATAAACAAGGTACATCGACCTGTGAATGAGTACAGTAGCAAGAGTATAGTAAATTAACTACAGCTGCACCGACCTGAGTAAACTACAGGTAGACTTGATATGAATCAAGAGAATGATGAAGACAGGATGTCATGAGGATGCACCGACCTGTATATCACACAGGTAGACTTTATTCAGTCAGAGAGACTCCTACTGTAATGATGGTGCATCGACCTGTCAATGCGTAAGGCAGTACTATATGCACTTCATCATAGACGTGCCATTAAGGCAAGTCGACCTGTCCTGGTGAACATATAAGGAAATGCTTAATGCATCAACGCAAGACCTTAATGCACCGACTTGACTTCAAGGCAGATGCACAAGGTGCACCGACCTTAAGAAAGATGGCCTCTAACGAACCGACCTTATTCAGCAATCGCTGGCTCACCAGCATCGACCTATTGAATGTGTGCATGGACCTGATGTTACAACATCTAGCCTATAGTGCCTATCAACATCGACTGTGTACTCGGTGCACCGACCTGATAGTGCAAGACTTCTGCATTCGCACCGACCTTCTAGACTAGAATGCATATGTGCACCGACCTGACTTTCTCAATGCATAAATATGCATCGACCTTATATTGCAACAGCATGAGTATGCATTGACCTTAAAATGCAAGAATCATATTCTGAGTTAATTAAATAACAATCAGAACACATATTATAAATCCAAAAAGTTTTGCCAGTATCAAAGTCAATCTCACTATTGCTAGCATCAAAACTACCAAAACTATATATCAATTCCAGTGGAGACACAACATTCTCCCCCTTTTTGATGATGGCAACACTGCTATACTTTGATGGCAACACATTCTTCATTATAAGGTAGAATATTCAGTAGACACAATCAAACGCAATACGAGACATCAAATGCAATATGAGACAGTTTTCAGTTTCAGCTAACTCCCACTATATACCTCAATGAAATCTCTCCCCCTTTGCCTTGCTATGAAAATCTCTCCCGCTTTGCCCCATCAAAACAAACTCTCTCCCCCTTTGCCATCAGTAAAAGAAAGGATGGAAACAAATTTATGCTTAACAGGGAAGAGACACAATTTAAATGAGATAAAGGACAGGAAGGAATATGTTGACAAATCTGATTTAACTTTCATTAATCAAGCATACATGGTGCAGATTCTTCTGGTATAAAACTCAATGTAATGCAACCTTGATAGAAATTTGGTTTAAGAATGATGAAGCTTAGAGTTTAGCAACTATACTCTTTGAATAAGTTTGTATTAACCCTTAATAGCAATAAACCAGAACTACATAAATCATGGCAGATTTGGTCTTACTTCATCATGGCAGAGTTTCTTAGGAGTGACTAGGATATGTATTGAGGTTAAATAATTTTTAGAGTTCTAATATTTCACCGCAGGGTTACAGCATTCTCCTTTTCTGTCTATTTATAAATTTCAAAATCGTTAGGTATAATCCATACCTTTTGATGTAAGAGTACATGTTGATTAGACGCTAATACCCCTAGTTACTCAATAGAATTTTCCATTTTGTTTCTTTGATCAAGACATTCAGGGGTAGTTTACACCTTTTGACATAAGGGTACACATTGATTAGATGCAAGTACCCCAAGTTACTCAGTGCAACTAACAATTCTATTTTAAACTTTTGAATAGAGATAACTAGAGCACTTCATGACATAGGATTTCTTTATTTCCTTGATAAAGGGCCTAGTTTCTCGGTGCTTCCAGCCATTACTCTGCCTACACATTTGTTGACTCATAATTTTAACATGGCTACCCTTTGGTTTTACAGAAATGTTCATGTTTAAACACAATACACACTCCAAGTTTCTCAACCGAGAAGTCATTAACTCAAGAACATTCAGATTCTGGGAGACTTCACCAATCATAACATGTGAGATATGGTTTAAAGCTGTTAAGTGTGATCAGCAGCCTTATTTATTGAGTTTAGTCTTTAGACTCTTCAATTCAGTAGACTTAAACCATCAATTCATTCATGGTATATCACAAATTCATATACAAGAAGATTTTTTATTTTAGTAGATTAGAGTAGTGAAAGACATATCAGATTGCCATTATATCAGATTCAGAAGGAATGCAAGATTTTGCAAGACTTTTCAGTGAAGATTTCGGTTGACAGAAATGAGTAAATCGGTTCACCGAATTAGACAGCATCAGAATCAAGAAAATACAGGAAGTAATAGATAGAACTTATGGAAGAAGGTGTCGACTTTGGGTGTCGACATTTCTTGAGAGACACCCACATCTGCCTGAATATATTAACATGAACTTGATCTGACTCAAACTATGAACTGTAACGTCCCGAGATCCGATCCCCATTTCATGGGCATATTTTTTTTTCTTTTCTTCCATCGGACCTTGAGACATTACTTCGTACGTATCGCGGAAGCACAATATATAAACATGCATACATTTGCATGAGAGAGAGAAACCACAATTACATGAAATGTATATACCATCTCAACCATTCATAATTTCCAAAAAGGTACATGTCCACTGTTCCAAAAATAAACATGAGCCCACACATGCTCATCACCCCATAACTATACATATAAGAACGATAATTCTCCATAGCCTACCCAGATGATGTATGGACTAGCACTACTCCTCGACCGCAGCCTCCTCCTCGACTTCCTCTACTATGTCTCCTGAAAACATGTGTCACAAAGGGTGAGTGTGACGCTCAGTAGGTAGCCTAGTCAAATCGGGGTTAACTCGCATTCATATATCCAATCAACGCACATAATTCTAGTTTTAACAATATCATAATCCATTCATTCTCATTTGCTTAAAATAATTCATACGAGAAAATACAGGTTCATTAACTAACATATAAGATACCCATGCATGCAGCAAAATCACAGTGAATGAGCAGTCACATATTATCACATTTTCATGAGGATCACATTATCGTTATTCATGGAACCGAACAGCTACTGCAAACATAGGAGGCCCACACACACAACGAACGAAAGAGTACTACGTAAATCCGAGAGCAAACTCGCACATAGACTCCTGCTGCACGGGGCGTTACGTATCGCCATCCCCTGGGTTCTATGGCGTTATGTATCGTCGTCCCTCAGAACGAACCAGCCGAATCAATAGGTTTTTGGCTAGGGCATTAGGTATCACCGTCCCTTGGGATCTTTTACTTCCGCGGCATTACGTATCACCGTCCCACAGAAGGGACCGAAGTCCTACCTCACAGAACACTGTTGTTTTCCACTCATAACATTCACATCGTATCCGCATTCGCATTCGTACTCATTTTTTGAATATTAGTATGATACTTTATCATAACAAGCATGCTTCCAAATGATTTAAGTAGACAAATCACAATCATAAGTTTACTTGATGTGGAATAGAGCATGATTAGGTTTACTGTATAAAAGAGGACATGTTTATTTCTAGGCTACACATGCATGGAAAACTACTTCTAACAGCAAGTACAGAATTTCTGTGAGCACGCAATTTTTACTGTGGGTTACTAACTTAGCCTTCTACCATTTTCTCATTTTTTAGATTTTTATGAATTAAAATGCCCTTTCAAAACTCCCCTTTTCTATGTTTCTGCAAATTGGGATAGAACCACAGGTGCATCTACCTAACCACATGTGCATCGACCTTACCAGAGACCTGCACTGACTTGTCCAGAGACTGCACTTCATGTGCACCGACCTATTCTTCATATGCACTGACCTGACTTAAGGGTCTCAACACATGTGCACTGACCTGACTTAAGGGTTTCAACACATGTGCACCGACCTGACTTAAGGGTTTCAACACATGTGCACTGACCTGTTCTACATGTGCACCGACCTTACGTAAGGGTTTCAACACATGTGCACCGACCTGTTCTACATGTCCACCGACCTAACTTAAGGGTTTCAACTCAGGTGCACCGACCTGACTTAAGGGTTTCAACTCATGTGCACTGACCTGTTCTACATGTGCACCGACCTGTTCTACATGTGCACCGACCTAGCTTATGGGTTTCTGTTGGGCATATGTTTAATATGCTTAATTATACTATTTTGATGATGTCACATCATGAGTAATTAGTCAATTGGCTAAGAAACTCATGACATCCTTTTTGATGTGTCCAGGTAAAAAGACTTTTTGCCAATCAGCTCATATGCATCTCCCTTCATGCAAGAGTGTTCACCGATCTTGAGAGTCCAAAGAATGTATTATGCACCGACCTTATTCCAATGCGCACGGACATCAGAGAGCAGGCATGATGTGCACCGACCCTAGCTGCGAGCCGGGAAGACATGCACCGACCTTGACTGGGCGGCAACAGTAATGTGCATAGACTTTGGTGTGCTAAGCTCTAAACATGCACCGACCGTGAAGTGTGCTGCAAATAGTGATATGTGCCGACCTTCTTGCTGAAGTTCAAAGTGTGCACGGACCTTGCTCAGAATGTGCACCGACTTCTATGCTGCACAGACCTGGTTCATCAGGCTACATCGACTTAAGAACTGCACCGACCTTACTAAACAAAGGTCATATGTGCACCAACCTCAACTGGAGGAAATCCAAAGCTGCACCGTCCCTGGACAAGGCCAAGCATCCAGATGTGCACCGAGTTTGTTCTAGTGTGCACGGACCTTGCTCCTCAATATGCATAGACCTTACTGAGGAAGTTCAAGATGTGCACCGACCTGCATGCGAGGACCCTTGAAGCATGCACTGACCTTGAAGCTTGCACCGACTTCATCTGAAGGACCGACCTCTACTGAAGAGGCTCTTAATATGCACTGACCCTGCCTAGGCCAAGCTTCTGATGTGCATCGACCCTGCCAAGGACCAAGCTTCGTATGTGCATTTACCAATGCCAAAGGGCCAAGGATCTTGTCTGCACCGCCCTCACTGTTCAAGTCCATAAGCTGCACCGACCTTACTGATTCAACAGAAGGTGTTTGATGAAATGTCCCAGTGAGCCAAACTACCTCCGTTTTAAGCAGCTTTCTGTCATTTCGACTGGGTGATCCAGAGAGCAAAAATAGGAACCACAAGTGTCCAAAAACTTATCTTTTGAGGTCTGGAAAGGTCTCCTTAGTCAGTCAACCTTTTGGTAATCATGGGTTGCTATATCAATCCTTTTGGTTAGTGGAAAAGCAAGCTACCTTTCGTAGGAAAAGTCACCTTTCCTGGTACGTAACTTTTTGCTTCCACCCAATCAGAGGCTCTGTCTGTAAGATCCGTCAGGACAAAAGGACGTTCTGGCTATCCTACCAGCCGGACAGTAAAGATCCTATAGATCCTTCTTAGGAGGCTCCTCTCACGCCCTCTCAGGTCAACCAAAAGAAACAAAATGAGAGGAAATTGTCTGATACCTCCGTGGCCAACTAGGAGCTGCCAAGATAAAAGGTCCCTGATGACAAATGGTTGTTTATGAAGGGCCAATCACACTCAGCCTGGGACCTCTTCTAAAAGGGTGATTGCGCCTATAAATAGAAGGACTCCATGAAGGAAGATGCTGTTGTTGTCGCTGCTGCAAGGGTTATGGGGTGAACCTTTCTAAGTGCAAAAGATAGAGAGTGAAAAAGAAAAGAAAAGGGAGAAGAGCGCCTGCTAAGCCCAGATGGAAGAGTAGGAGGAAGTTAAGAAGGAATATCGGTAGCCGTGAAGCCCGCCCTACCTTTCTTTCCACTATCAATCTCTATTCTTGTTATTTTTACCTTCTTGTTTTCCTCTTCATGTTTAGCTTATTCTGTATGGGGGACCCGTCCCCGTGTGAGAGGGGTGGACGTAGGTTTGTCTTGGGACAACCGAACCACCTTAAATCCTTGTGCTATGGTGTGATGTTTTCCTTCCATCTCTTCAATCTCCATTCACAGCGTTACCAAGATCTTCCTTCCACTGCGTAGCCCACGGGTTACAGTTCTGATCTGAGGCTCTTTTTGTTTCATCGCTTAAAACATTTTAAATTGCTCATTGTGTTTACCCGGATCTGTTCACCCCCCTCTAGATCCTCTCTTAACCATTCATCAATTGGTATCAGAGCAGGTTCCTAGAGATGTGGTCCAACGACCCCGGAAGATTCGATGGGAGTGTCCCTCGCAGCTATGTAGCTGAGGGCCAGGCAATTAACAAATCACCATTTTTTGATGGTACTAATTATCTATATTGGAATAACCGTATGGAAGTTTTCCTACGTGCCCAGGATCACCAGATTTGACGTATGGTTAGTAAGGGTCCGTTTGTCATACCTGATGTAGACGATACCTGGACCCCAAATCAGATCAAAAAATCCACCACTAATTGGAGCGCCATGAACATCATGCAATGCGCTATCCACCCCACATAATATTCAAGAGTCTCCACTTTCAAATCAGCAAAAGAAATGTGGGATAGACTCCAGTTAATCTATGAGGCGACAACTGAAGTAAGGGCCACCAAGGCCAATCTGTTAACCTTTGAATATGAAATGTTCAGAATGAAGCTAGAGGAATCTATCTCTGAAATGTATGCGAGATTCGCTCAGTTGACAAATAATCTGAAACTTCTAGGCAAAGAATACAATCAAACTAAACTTGTTAGGAAGATCCTTAGATCTCTCACCCCAGCATGGCACACAAAGGCCACTGTCATTGGGGATTCAAAGGACCTGTCTACATTGACCATTGACGGATTGATAGGCTCACTCATGACATATGAGCTTAACTTCAAGCGAAGTGAGGAAGGTTTCAAACCCAAGAAGATTGTTGGGCTCAAGGTGTCTGAGAACACAGAAGATTCAGATGAAGAGGATGAAGATGACCTCCTAGAGACATCTCTGGACGACCATGCTATGCTCACCAGACAGTTCAAGAATTTCTTAAGAAGAAGAGGTAAATTCCAGAAGAAGAAGAAGCACCCTCAGGTAAGTAAAAATCCTTTCTTCAAATCTACCCACTTCAAGAAGTCCGATACTTTGATTTGCTACCAGTGCAAGAAACTAGGTCACATGCGAGGAGAGTGTCCTAAGTTGATGAAGCAACTGACCAAGGCCAAGGAAAAGAAGCCCAAGGCCATGTGTCCACTTGGAGCGATGAAGAAGAGGAGGATGAAACCCTTTCTTCAGATGAAGATGAAGACGATTACTGCCTCATGGCTGATGAGAGTGAGGATCAGGTAAGGAATCCCTTCGAGACCTTTTCTATAGAAGATTGGAAAGATGCCTATGCAGAACTTCTTGAGAAATTTGAAATATATAGAAAGGAGAACAGACAGTTGAAAAATAAACTAAAATATCTGGCTCAAAATGGTCATGTTAACAAGGAGCTAGAAAATATAAGAGCTGAGAATGAAGAACTGAAAAAACAAGCTGAAATCACCTGCTCAGATATGTTAGTTTTAAAAAAAGAGAGTGATGTTCTTAAAGAACAATTGAGACAGACTAAACAAAAGTGTAAAGAGTGGGAAAACGAGAGTAGGCTTAATCTTGAAAAATATGAAGCTGTTAACACTGTTAACCTTGTGATGCAAAAGAACCTTGAAAAAATTGAAGAAGAGTTGAAGGGCAAACAATCTACCCTTGAAAGAATGACACTGGGAAAATCTAATCTAGATGCTATCTTAGGTACCCGGGTCAACTTCAGAAAAGAAGGGCTTGGTTTCAATCCTACAAATAAGAGGGCTTTCGAGTTCAAAACTGTTTCCTTCTTTCCTGAAAAAGGAACGGAAGAATTGATTGCTGGTGAACCCGTGAAAGAGACTTCCACCCATCATACTATTGAATCAGATCATGGCCACAATCATCAGACCAGATCCAACCATTCTAAGCCCCAGACTCAGTACAAGCCTGCCAAGAGGTGAGGTCAATGGTCTGGACAACCAGGCTGTGGTTTTAATACCCCCCAGCACCTTTCAGGTCAAAGCACTTGGGATATGCCTAGACGTAGGACAGCCTACGATTCTGACAAGAAAAATCACCACAGTAAAGGAAGAAGGTCCAATGGTCAGTCCAGCATGAGTGTCTACCATAAGAAACATGGCCGTTTTGAAAAAGCTCAAAACCAACCTCAGTCTAACTTACACCCCATGAACTCCATGAGATATCCTTGTCATGCCTGCAACCAACCAAGTAACATTTATAACCCGTGCTGGTTCGGTCATAGAACAAAAGTGTTTAAGCAAGTTTGGGTTCCAAAGATTTTATTGCACACTTTCAGTTCTGACTATGAACCCAGATGTGCCTGGGTTCCAAAGATCTCTGCCTAACATTTTCTATGCAGGATTGCCTAGTAGCCCATCACAACCACTGGTACTTGGATAGTGGCTGCTCATGGCATATGACGTGAGACAGGAACAAGTTTAGCCACTTAATCAAGAAGGAAGGAGGGCAAGTCAAGTTTGGAGGTAAGGATAAAGGCAAGGTAATTGGCACAGGCATCATGGGTAAGAACCTTTCTAAATCAATTGAAAATGCGATGCTCATTGAGGGTCTTGAGCACAATCTGCTTAGCATAAGCCAGCCGTGCGACAAAGGTCACAAGGTGATGTTTGACGGTAATGAGTGTAGCATTCTTGAAAAAGACTCTAAATCTGTACTCTTTACAGGTCACAGGGTCAATAACGTTTATATGATAGATCTTGATGCCCCTAGCTTTGAAGGAATGTGCTTGACGGCCAGTCAACTCAGTGACCCAAGCCTGTGGCACCGACGGCTGGGACACGTCAGCTACGGCACGCTGCACAAACTATCCAAACATCAAATGGTGAGAGGATTACCCAAATTTTCTTATTCAAAAGTTAATCAGGTTTGTGAAGCGTGTTCACGAGGTAAGCAAACTAGAAAAACCTTCCAATCAAGAAGTGAGCCCCTATCTCTTACTCCTTTTGAATTATTGCATATGGATTTGTTCGGTCCATCGAGAATAGCTAGCCTTAATGGGAAAGGTATGGATATGTGATAGTTGATGATCACACTCATTTCACATGGATCTTCTTTCTCAATAACAAGAATGATGTGTTTACTGTGTTTCAGAAATTCTTTAGAAAAGTGAAGCAGGAAGGTAAATTCAAAATTTCCACCATCCAGTCTGACAATGGAGGAGAATTCAGAAATTCATCCTTTTCAGAACTATGTGATCAAGAAGGACTAACGCACAGATTTTCTTCCCCCGGGACTCCAGAACAAAATGGGATTGTGGAAAGAAGAAATCACACCATTGTGGAGATTGCCCGGACCATGTTGGTCGAGAGTCAACTCCCAAGAATGTTTTGGGCTGAAGTAGCAAACACCGCATGTCACATCATCAATAGGGCCATGGTAAGGCCAGAGTGTAAGAAAACCCCTTATGAAATGTTGAAAGGTAAAAAACCCAACTTGGCCTACTTCAGAGTTTTTTGTGCAAAATTCTAACTGCACAATAACGACAAATCAGATTTAGATAAATTTGAGGCCAAGAGTGACATTGGCATTTTCTTGGGATATGCCGAGACATCAAGAGCATATAGGGTGTTTAACGTTAGAAATCAAACTGTGGAGGAAACTCCACATGTGGTGTTTTCTGAAACATTAATAGATAAACATGAGGTGTTGTGATCAGGGAAAGGGAGGATCCTGATGAAAGCTTTCTGGAACACAAAGAAGATCCTATGGTGAACGATCAGTCACAACCGGCAGAACAAGGGACCGTTTAGCCAACCGAAGTCCCTGCACAACCAATCATGCCAGGTGAGTCTTCTACAAACGTTCATACTCTGAAAGACCATCCTATTCAGAACATCATAGAAAGCATTCATGATCCCCCTAGGACCCGGTCTTTCCATAATGTTGTTCATAATGAAGACCTCACTGCTCTTGTTTCTCAATTTGAACCCAAATGCATCGAGGAGGCCCTGCTAGATGAAAATTGGGTTAATGCCATGCATGATGAACTCAACCAATTTGAAAGGAGTCAAGTTTGGTACTTAGTTCCCAGACCCACCGACCAGCATGTCATTGGAACTAGATGGGTGTTTACGAACAAGCTCAATGAGGTTGGAGCCATCATAAGAAATAAGGCCAGGTTAGTGGCCAAGGGATATAATCAGGAAATTGGCATTGACTTTGAAGAATCCTTTGCCCCCGTTGCTAGATTAGAGGCCATCAGAATATTGCTAGCCTTTACATGTTCTTTAGGGATTAAATTATATCAAATGGATGTCAAAAGTGCTTTTCTGAATGGTCTGATAAAGGAAGAAGTTTTTTTGTAGAACAGCTCCCTAGCTTTGAACTTGATAATTTGCCTAATCATGTTTATAAGTTGAACAAGGCTCTGTACGGTTTGAAGCAGGCTCCACAGGCCTGGTATGATAGACTCAGTGCCCATTTAACTGACAAAGGCTACATCAGAGGTAAGACTGATCAAACACTCTTCACAAAGGTAATGAATGGCGACATCATTGTTGTACAGGTTTATGTAGATGACATAATTTTTGGATCAACAAATGTTGCCTTGTGCAACCAATTTGCTGAACTCATGACAAAAGAATTCGAATGGAGCCTAATGGGAGAGCTTCGATTTTTTCTTGGATTGTAGATCTCACAGTCAAAGGACGGGCTCTTCATAAATCAATCCAAGTACATACTTGAAATCATGAAGAGATTCGGGATGAAGGATACTAAGGCCATAACCACACCCATGGGAACAAATGCCTCCCTAGATGCAGATGAAAATGGCAAATCTTTAGATCCTAAAACATACCGAGGTATAATTGGATCTCTTTTATATCTCACTGCGTCTCGGCCTGACATACAGTTTAGTGTATGCATGTGTGCTCATTTTCAAGCACAACCGAAGGAATCTCACCTGATTGCAGTTAAGAGAATCTTGCGATACATTCCTAACACACATGACCTAGGACTATGGTATCCGTCATCATGCTATTTTGAAATAATTTCATATACTGATGCTGACTATGCTGGGTGAAAACTTGATCGGAAAAGCACTAGTGGGTATTGCAATTACTTGGGTGGCTGCCTGGTCTCTTGGGCGTCCAAGAAGCAGCACTCCGTAGCCTTGTCCACGGCCAAAGCTGAGTATGTAGCGGCATGCAGCTGTGGGACTCAGGTACTATGGATAAAGCACCAACTCCAGGACTATGGAGTAGATCTTGGATGCACGCCCATCTTGTGCGACAAGACTAGTGCCATCAATCTGGCTAAAAATCCCATCCAGCACTCTCGCTCAAAACATATTGAAGTAAGGCATAATTTTCTTCGAGATGAGGTAAGCAAGAAAAACATTGAATTCTAGTTTATTGAATCTAAAAGACAAGTGGCAGATATTTTTACAAAACCTCTGAGCAGTGACAGATTCTCCACCTTGAGAAGGGAACTAGGTTTGTGTCGTCCTCCCACCTGATTGTTGTCATTTGAAATAAGTGCATCCCACATACGGGGTCTTTTTAAGTTCTTTTGCATGTCTAGCTAGCTGTATCTCATGTGTCTACATGTTGCCATGCTCATCATATGTAAGTGTCCCTTTGGTACATAAAATGCTGATGTGGAGAAGGGCAGGTTCAGTCTGCCTGGAAACACTCACTTGCACTCTGCATTCTACATTCTCTCCTCCTTTTGCACGCATGGACTCAGGGGGAGCAAGTTGTTTCATGATAGGTTCTTCTCTAAGATCCATTCCTTGGCTGGCCACTCTTAGTAGAAATCCCTGCACTTGCATTGAGACTAACTCTTGAATAGAGGGCTTAAACTCAACAACCTTCTGCACCTTGAGACATTGAACCTTGACAGGGGGACCTCATCGGTCAACTATGATTGATATGCCCTGACACACAGTCTGTTTATGCTCATCCAGTGACCTTTGTTTGCTAACACCCTCTGTATTGTGGTCCACCATTCTCTTTTCACGAGACATTGGTTCAAGGCACTAATTTACATAGCAATGGTTAAGGTGTGCTGAGTAACTCGATACACTCCACCTAAGACGTGAGGTGGCTTATGTCCAACCACGCTCTTGACTATCTCTGCTCTGGTTCTTTAAAAATAAACAAAAACAAAAATGTGAAATAAACTTGTCAAAAGTTAGAGCAATAGCCTATTCCCACTGAGAATCTGCACCCTTTCACCAAAGAAGTGCTAATGGGTCAGGCATGATGTGGCAGACCAACTCTGGTTCCCATACGGCACGATAGTTAACTACACTAAGTAACTGGGGCAGTTGCACTGAAACAAATGTGACTCTTCATGTCAAACAGTGCCAGTTCAACTTAACTGTCAATTAATCTTGAATTTGCTTACCAGAGGTGCCTATCCTCCTAGTCTCTGTGTTACATATTGGTTGACTTCAATATTGATGGCTGCTGTTACTTTCACGTCACTTGGCTTCTTGAGAAAAACTAAACCAGGAACATTATGTTTCGAATTTCCTCAAGGTATATCAACCTTAGTAGTCTCTGTGAGCATACCCTAGCTCATTCCTTGTTTTCAACTATGCTTGCATGTGTTCTTGGTTTTAATTCTCCAGCTTCTCCTGTTGCACTCCGATGCTTGCATGCTGGGAAACCCTTTACTTTGATGGTCTAGGTTAACCTTTGTGTGTCTTAGTTCTGAACCTCTCCTCTGATAATTCTTCTCAGCTCTTCCCTATTTCCTTTTTTTGATGTTGTCAAAGGGGGAGAGAGTGTGTTCAGGGGGAGTTTGCACTGTTAGGAAAATTTGCATTAGAGAGTTTGCATCTGTAATTTGTGCATATTTTGTTCACAGCATATCCTGATGCGTTATTCTTTGCAAAGACATGACTCATAGTGTTGCCATCACCAAAAAGGGGGATGAATGTTGGGCATATATGTAATATGCTTAATTATACTATTTTGATGATGTCACATCATGAGTAATTAGTCAATTGGCTCAGAAACTCATGACATCATTTTTGATGTGTCCAGGTAAAAAGACTTTCTACCAATCAGCTCATATGCATCTCCCTTCATGTAAGAGTGTGCACTGACCTTGAGAGTCCAAAGAATGGATTATGCACCGACCTTATTCCAATGCGCACGGACCTCAGAGAGCGGGCAGGATGTGCACCGACCCTTGCTGCGAGCCGGGAAGACATGCACCGACCTTGATTGGGTGGCAACAGTAATGTGCACAGACTTTGGTGTGCTAAGCTCTAAACATGCACTGACCGTGAAGTGTGCTGCAAATAGTGATATGCACCGACCTTCTTATTGAAGTTCAAAGTGTGCACGGACCTTGCTCAGAATGTGCACCGACTTCTATGCTGTACAAACTTGGTTCATCAGGCTGCATCGACTTTACTTAAGAACTGCACCGACCTTACTGAACAAAGGTCATATGTGCACCGACCTCAACTGGAGGAAATCCAAAGCTGCACCGTCCCTAGACAAGGCCAAGCATCCAGATGTGCACCGAGTTTGTTCTAGTGTGCATGAACCCTGCTCCTCAATATGCACAGACCTTACTGAGGAAGTTCAAGATGTGCACCGACCTGCATGCGAGGAACCTTGAAGCGTGCACTGACCTTGAAGCTTGCACCGACTTCATCTGAAGGACCGACCTCTACTGAAGAGGCTCTTAATATGCACTGACCCTGCCTAGGCCAAGCTTCTGATGTGCACCGACCCTGCCAAGGACCAAGCTTCGTATGTGCATTTACCAATGCCAAAGGGCCAAGGATCTTGTCTGCACCGCCCTCACTATTCAAGTCCAGAAGCTGCACCGACCTTACTGAATCAACAGAAGGTGTTTGATGAAATGTCTCAGTGAGCCAAACTACCTCCGTTTTAAGCAACTTTCTGTCATTTCGACTGGGTGATCCAGAGAGCAAAAATAGGAACCACAAGTGTCCAAAAACACATCTTTTGAGGTCTGGAAAGGTCTCCTTGGTCAGTCAACCTTTTGGTAATCATGGGTTGCTATATCAGTCCTTTTGGTCAGTGGAAAAGTAAGCTACCTTTCGTAGGAAAAGTCACCTTTCCTGGTACGTAACTTTTTGCTTCCACCCAATCAGAGGCTCTGTCTGTAAGACCCCTCAGGACAAAAGGACGTCTTGGCTATCCTACCAGTCAGACAGTAAAGATCCTACAGATCATTCTTAGGGGGCTCCTCTCAAGCCCTCTCAGGTCAACCAAAAGAAACAAAATGGGAGGAAATTATCTGATACCTCCGTGGCCAACTAGGAGCTGCCAAGAGAAAAGGTCCCTGAAGAAAAATGGTTGTTTATGAAGGGCCAATCACGCTCAGCCTGGATCCTCTTCTAAAAGGGGTGATTGCGCCTATAAATAGAAGGACTCCATGAAGGAAGATGTTGCTGCTGTCGCTGCTGCATGGGTTATGGGGTGAACCTTTCTAAGTGCAAAAGATAGAGAGTGAAAAAGAAAATAAAAGAGAGAAGAGCGCCTGCTACTACCAGATGGAAGAATAGGAGGAAGTTAAGAAGGAAGATCAGCAGCCGTGAAGCCAGCCCTGCCTTTCTTTCCACTATCAATCTCTATTCTTGTTGTTTTTGCCTTCTTGTTTTCCTCTTCATGTTTAGCTTATTCTGTGTGGGGGACCTGTCCCCGTGTGTAGTAAGGACGTCGTCCTCGTGAGGAGCCTGCTCCTCGTGTGTGTGTGTGTGTATGTGTGTGTGTGTGTGTGTGTGTGTGTGGTAACACTTCTTTTGGCCAAAGAGTGGAAGCCTCTCCTAGTTGGGAGAGGGGTGGACATAGGTTTGTCTTGGGACAACCGAACCACCTTAAATCCTTGTGCTATAGTGTGATGTTTTCCTTCCATCTCTTCTATCTCCATTCACAACGTTACCAAGATCTTCCTTCCGCTACGTAGCCCACGGGTTACAGTTCTGATCTGAGGCTCTTTTTGTTTCATCGCTTAAAACGTTTTAAATTGCTCATTGTGTTTACCCGGATCTATTCACCCCCCTCTAGATCCTCTCTTAACCATCCAACAGTTTCAACACATGTGCACCGACCTAACTTAAGGGTTTCAACACATGTGCACCGACCTGTTCTACATGTGCACTGACCTGACTTAAGGGTCTCATCACATGTGCACCGACCTGTTCTACATGTGCACTGACCTGACTTAAGGGTTTCAACACATGTTCACCGACCTGTTCTACATGTGCACTGACCTTACTCCACATGTGCTCTAACCGGTCTTAAGAACTTCAACATATGTGCACTGACTTGTTCTTCATATGCACCGAACTGACTATACATGTGCTCTGACCTGTCTTAAGGACTTCAACACATGTGCACTGACTTGTTCTTCATATGCACCGACTTGACTCTACATGAGCTCTGACCTGTCTTAAGGACTTCAACACATGTGCACTGACTTGTTCTTCATATGCACCGTCCTAACTCTACATGTGCTCTGACTTGTCTTAAGGTCTTCAACACATGTGCACTGACTTGTTCTTCATATGCACCGACCTGATTGGGGGTTCCAACACATGTGCTCTAACCTGACTGGGGCTGCACCATATGTGCACCGCCCTGACTAGGGGTTCCAACACATGTGCTCTGACCTGACTGGGGGCTGCACCACATGTGCACCAGCCTGACTAGGGGTTCCAACACATGTGCTCTGGCCTGACTGGGGGGTGTACCACATGTGCACCGACTTGGCTAGGGTTTCCAGCACATGTGCTTTGACTTGACTGGGGGCTACACACATGTGCACTGACCTGAATAGGGGTTCCAAAACATGTGCTCTGACCTGACTAGGGGCTACACCATATGTGCACCGACCTGACTAGGGGCTGCTCTAACCTTCCCAGGGACTGCCCTTCGATAGAGGCTCAGAGGGAACTCTCGAAAGCCCCTGACTTGATGAAAATAAAAAAAATAGAAAATGAACACGGTGGTCTATCCCGCATACCCTTAGTCCCTCTTTAAAGTGTAGAAAATATTTTGAAATCATTCTAATGCATTGTTGACCCCTAAAATTTCAGGTTAGGTGCCTACCTTGAAACGTTAAACCGACGATCTGGGGATGATATCCACACCCCAGATTCTCCTAAGCTTCACCCTTTTGATCTGGGGATGAGATCCACACCATAGATCCTCCCAAGACTTTGCCCGTTATCCTAGGAACTGTAGGTCCGCCCTCCTATGCAGGGCCAAGGTTTCTCACCTCTCTCTCTTACTCAAGAAGGGTAGTAGGTGGCAGAGGGTTGATGGAAATGGTTGCTAAAGGCTTACCACCCTTGAAACCCACCTCCTTATATAGTTTTCAAGTCTCCCAAGGTTCTACCCATGACCTTCTAGGCTCCATCCTACTCCCAAGGTCGCGGGTTTAAGGAGGAGTTAATGCTAAGCACCTCTTCGGGTTTGAACATGTGTGACCCTTCGACCTCCGGTCATAAATTCTATTGGACGTGCTCCTCCGTCGAGATTAAGGTTGGGACATCTTTAGATGAAATCAAGAGGACTTCTTTATCTAACTCTGGGTCATGGTTACATTGAATTTCATTATCCCTATCACAAGTTATGATTTCTGCAAGATTAACATTTATTCTTCCTTGTTCCAGTCGTCACCTTTCGGTAGCCCGAGGTAATCCGGGCATAACTCTAGTATCCAGGCAGTATTTGGCCTCGACCTCAACAGAGAAGTTGTGGCTAACATCCCATTAAAAATTATGGCCTTGGTTTTAGGTATTTTCATCAACTAAAGATGAAGTTATGATTTTTTAATTAATTATGTATGAGTTCTCTCAACTGTCGCACCACTTAGTGATAGCTGGCAGTAAAGGGCTCAGAACCGTAGGTTCTAGTGCGAATTGGGTTTCCATATCAAAAGAAGTGTTTGGGGTGAGGTCCCAAGCTTTGTAATGAGCCTGGTTTCATCCCATTTGGTTGACTGTGGACCAAGATATAGTTATTTTAACGGGTGATTGTGTTTTTTATAACTATTTCGACCCATTATCTCAAACTCCCTCTTACCCCCTATTAGGCATATTTTCCAGAAGTTGTACTCTTCACCAAAATTATTCCTTACCCAATGGTTGTTACATGGACTTTGGTTTCACCTAATTCTGATCCTCCTACATTGAGTTACGTATTTCTTAAGGGTCCTTCAATAATCTATCTAGATTTTAGTTTGTTGAGTTCATGGGCCTGAATTATACTCAATTTGGCCAGTGTCCAATTTTCGGTCATAACATCCTCTCCCCCTTAAAAATAATTTCATCCTCAAAATTGACTTGAGAAATTTCTTTAAAAGGAAACTTTTACTCACCGAATAGTTGAGGGTATTCCTGGTGCATCTTGTCCTTCGGCTCCCAAGTTGTTTCCTTGGAATGAGAATTCTTCCATAACACCTTTATCAGCCGATGGTTTTGTTTCTCAATACCTGTTCCTTCCAGTCTACGATGTCGCTGGGCTACTCCACATAAGACAAGTCTGCTCGAACCTCCAGGGGCTCATATTCTATAAGATGTGAGGCATCCGAAATATACTTCCTGAGAATGGAGACGTGGAAGACCGGATGTACACGCGACAGAGCGGGCGAAGGTGCAAGTCGATAAGCCACATTGCCGACTCCTTGCAAAATCTCAAAAGGCCCGATATAGCTGGGACTGAGCTTGCCCCTCTTTCCAAATCGCATGACTCCACTAGTAGGAGACACCTTTTGGAACACTTGGTCCCCTTCTGCAAATGTCAACTCTCTCCGCCACTGGTCTGCATAACTTTTCTGACGGCTCTGGGCTGTGAGTGTTGTGTCCCTGTGATTTTGATGATAGCAATCACTATAAGTCAATTGAATGCATACAATTCTGTTTGTGGTGCAGATGAATGTTTCATTGAAAATCTTATCTGAATTATTGCTGCATTTAAATATGGCTGTGTGGTGTGTGCTTTGGTGCATTTCATAATTGCATTTATCTGGATTCTTTGATGTCATATGTGTTTACTTCATTCAGAACTGCTCATTCAGAACTTGGTACATTGCTTAATTGTGAGCATGGCATAGACTATACACTCGTCTGTCTGCATGAGTCACCAAGTCCACACATTGCATCGTGTGTTTTTCATGAAGTCTATACATTGGCATGCAGCGTCTCATGAAGTATGTACATCCTCTTCAAGCATTTCAAAGTCTATGCATCGCTTGGAGTTCTTTCAAGTCTATACATTGCTGAGCGTCTCACTGACTGTCTCATGCAAGTATATACAGTGGCATATGCATTCACTGTAAAGCCTATACATCCTGCACCGTCTCATGCAGCATCTCAAGCCAAGTCCATACATAGTCCATCAGCATTTAGAAGTCTGTACATCGGCCCGTCTTGTTCAGCGTCTTAGTGCATTCAAAATCTGTACAGCGTCCGTCTCAGCCAGCGTCTCATGCTGCGTCTTAGGCAAGTCTGTACATCACCTTCAGACTTTCAAGTCTATACACTCCATGCTCATTCAAGTCTATACATCCACAGTGTAACTTCAAAGTCTGAACATTGTCTCACTCCGTCAAAGTCCATACATTTGTCTTCTCTTCAAAGTCAGTACATTGGCGTTGGGCATCCAAGTATATACATCACCTTATGCAAGCTTTATTTCAAGTCTGTACACCCTACTGTCTTAATTTGCGTCTCATGCATCGTCTCTCAAGCATTCAAAGCCCATGCATTGAAGTCGAAGTCTGTACAGTCGACCGTCTCATTCAGCGTCTTTGCAAGTCTGTGTATTGCTTACATTTAGACAAGTCTGTACATCAGACTGTTTCATCAGCAAGTCTAAACATTGGGCTGTAGCTTGCTTGAAGTGAAGTCTACACATTGATTCACTGTTCATGCCTTCACTCAGAGTCTGTATAGCCATTCCTTGAGTCCAAGTCTGTACATCGCCTTCAAGGCATCAAGTCTATACACTGGACTGTGCTCATAAAGTCTGTACAACGTGAGTTTCGGTTCTTAAAGTCTAGACATTCTCCCGTTCAAATCCTTCAAAGTCTATACATCAGTTTGATTGAGTAAGTCTGTACAGCATGCCTTGTTGTTCATAGCCTTTAAAGTCTGTACATCGGCTTCGCATCTGCAAGTCTGTACATTGGCTTCGCATCTGTAAGTCTGCACATCGGTTTGATATCAACAAGTCTGCCTTGTTGTTCATAGCCTTTAAAGTCTGTACATCGGCTTCGCATCTGCAAGTCTGTACATTGGCTTCATATCATAAAGTCTATACATTGGCTTCGCATCTGCAAGTCTGCACATCGGTTTGATATCAACAAGTCTGTACATTAGCTTCAACTCTCCAAGTCTGTACATTGGCTTCAACTCTCCAAGTCTGTACATCCACATTTAATAGGTAAAGTCTATACATTCTTCAGCTGGAACTATGCAAGTCTGTACATCGTTGCTTGCCAAAGTTTGTACATTGGCATCTGTTCCTACGTTGCACTTCCAAGTCTGCACATTGGGTTCTTTACCTACGTTCAGCTTTGAAAGTCTGCACATTGGTAGTTTTACCAACGTTGTCTTGCCAAAGTCTATACATTGTGTTTGTTCAAGTATGTACAGACTTAGCCTTGTTCTAGTCTGTACATCGACCAGCTATAATTGGCAAGTCTACACATCGTGATTTCATCATGTCTGTACACCCTCTTCATTGAAAGTCCACTCATCACTCAAGTCTATACTATGCACACTTGCTTTCTTGCATAAAGTCCATACACTGCACTTGGCTTGTGTTCTTCACACCAAGTATGTACAGCCTGTGCTCGCTGCAGTCAAGTCTACACACTCGATTGCCTTGCTTTGCTTCAAGTCTGTACACTCTCTCCCTCAGCAAGTCTATACACTGGGGTCGTCAGCTGTAGGGACAGGATGTCTGTACATTGGGTGCTCATGCATTGCTCTCATCGAAGTCTATACATCCGATAGGCTTGTTACAAGTCTGTACACCGAGGACGCTTGAAGGCTTCCAAGTGTATACACTCTACACACTTGGTTAACTAATGCATTTAACTACAAGTATATACACTGAGATTGCATAAAGTCTCACAAGTCTATACACTCACTCAGTGTTCACACTTGCTCATTTGCTGCTTATAAAGTCTATACAGACTTCATTGTCTTAGGGAACGTCTCATGCCTTTGCCAAAGTCTATACAGTCCGTATCTGCGTTGCATTGCATGCATCATGGTTTAAGTCTAGACATTGCCTCAGGCTGAGCAAGTATATACATTGCATGTTCGTTCAATCAAGTCCATACACTGAGCAAGTATATACATTGTTTGCCTGTCGATTGAAGAGTCTATACATTGTTGTTTGTCTTGTAAAGTCCATACAGTAATGTCTATTCGTTGGCTTTAAACTGAAGTCTATACAATGTGTTGTATTCTTCAGAGACTGTACAGGGTTTAGACTTAACTGATAATTTGTTCTTTGTCTAACAGGGAATCTTCGTGAAGCCTAATGAAGGCACGTGATCCAAGGAAGGATGAGGTGCCCAGATGAGGACACGTGTACTGACAGCCTGCTGGATGCTGCCACGTGGTCCGAATTCTTAGGGCAGGAAATGTGGAAACCACACCCGCCCTGGCTGCTGCTGCTGCTGCTATATATACGAGCCTTCTTCCACAGAAGAAGACTGATCGAAGTGGCCAAGTATATACAGAGAGAATAGAAGCCAGTGAAGAAAGAAGAGAAGAAGAAGAAGGAGAGCACGATCAAAAGAGCAGAAGAAGAAGAGAAAAGAAGAGATAGGGAGAGCCTGCGAAAGAGAAGAAAATAGAGAGTGAGAGCAGCAGAAGAAAGAGAGAAAGATTGCGTGAGCTGAGAAGAAGAAAGAAGAGGAAGAAAAGAAGAGAGGAGAGAGTTCTATTGAAGACCTGTTCAGTCTATTCGTCGATCAAATCCAGAACGACTATTGTGTTTCATTTCCAGCCTTTGTCGTTGCTCCTTTTATGTTTTCTTATTTTTCATTTTGTTTCTCTGGTTAGCTTTGTTCTTCCGATTACCCTGTTGGGGATCGGGTTCCTCCTGTGGACTCAGGAGAAGGGAGATCTGATCTCCGGTTCTGGGCTTGTGGGTTGCAAGTCCAGGGGTCCCTCCTGGTCTAGAGGAAGAGAGGTCTTCGACCTCTGGTGTCCAAGTGGCTGGGAGTCACTTGGGGTGTGCCTCCGGTTGGGAGGAAGAGGGGAGGCTGTTCCCCTGGTCAAGCTGTGTGGCAGCAAGTGTTCGCAGACTGAGTCTGCTTATTTCTAGCGTTGGCTAGTGAAGCCTCACTCCGGTTGGGAGTGAGGGGTGGATGTAGGTCTTGGTGACCGAACCACCTAAAAATCTACTGTGCAGTAGTTTTCGTTTGTGCGTTTGTTCCTTGCCTTCTACCTCCCATTCACAGGTTGTGCATGCTTGGCTAGTTGTATTATCTAGGGAGTTAACCTTGAGCATTATATTTTTGCTAGGTGTGATTGGTTTGCTTAGTTCTGTCTGCGTTTCTGGTTTGATCAGGTGGCTGCATTGTTGCAGTCCAACTGTTTGATCTATTGTTGTCTTATCATCTCATCTTGGAAAGCTCATTAGTATTTATTCTGCATATCTGAGCTCTAGAGATTTAATTTGGGCATAATTTCTGAAGGGGATACATTCACCCCCCTCTGTATCCGAGCCTAGCACCCTAACAGTGAGGAGTCACTGTCAGATCACAGATATCTTCTCTGAGCAGTCTTGTACCAACTGTGGCCCGAACAGTTGCTTCTCGCCAGCTTCATACCAACACACTAGTGACCTACATGGTCGCCCATGGAGCGCTTCATAAGGTGCCATTCCGATGGTGGAATGGTAACTATTTTTGTATGCAAATTCTATCAGGGGTAAATATTCATCCCAGTTCCCCCTCTATTCAATACTGCATGCCCTCAGCATATCTTCTAGAGTTTGGATAGTATGCTCGGATTGCCCATCAGTTTGAGGATGAAATGCCGAGCTGAGCCGCAACTCTGTCGCCATAGCCTGCTGCAAACTCTTCCAGAACCTCGCAGTGAATCGAGGGTCCTGATCAGAGATGATAGATAAGGGTGCACCATGTAACCGAATGATTTTGGCGATGAATAGCTTCGCTAATGATTCGATGGGAGTCTATTTATTGATGGGTAGAAAGTGTGCAATCTTTGTGAATCTGTCCATAATTACCCATATGGTATCATGCTTCCTTCTTGTCATGGGTAGACCAGTCACAAAGTCCATGGTAATTTGTTCCCATTTCCATTGTGCCATCTCAATGGTCTGGAGGGGACCGGCAGGTCTTTGATGCTCAATCTTCACTTGCTGACAAGTGAGACATTTGGACACGAACTCTACTATGTCTTGCTTCATTCTTGGCCACCAATACATCCTCTTCATATCTTGAAACATCTTAGTGCTTCTCGGGTGGATGGATAATTTTGACCTATGAGCCTCCCGCATCAAGTCCTTCTTTAACTCCACATCATCTGGTACATAATTCCTTCCTCGGAATATGATCAGTCCATCAATCCCCACTTGAAAGTCCTCATTATTCAGTTGCTTCTGCAATGCCATGTCATGCTTTTGCGCCTTAGCAATTCTATCTAAGTATGTAGGTCTAGCCGACAACCCAGCCAAGAGGCTGAATTACTTCCTTTTCTCGTGTCGTGATTCGATCACACCCTCCATCATATCCCACTCTCGTTGCAAACTCAACGCCATCAACTTACGACTGAGAGCATCCGCCACCACATTCGCCTTGCCTGGATGGTACTGTAAGGTGAAGTCATAGTCTTTCAATAGCTCGACCCATCTCCTTTGCCTCAAATTGAGTTCCTTCTAAGTGAATATGTACTTGAGGCTCTGATGGTCGGTGAAAACCTCAAACCGAACCCCATATCATTAGTGTCTCTAGATGCGCAAAGCGTGGACCACTGCTGCTACTTCCAGGTCATGAGTGGAGTAGTTCTTCTCATGGTCCTTTGATTGTCTCGATGCATAGGTAATCACTTGGTCATTTTACATTAGTACACAACCAAGGCCGATCCTAGAGGCATCTGTATAAACAGTGAAGCCATCATCTCCTTGAGGGATCGCCAACACTGGGGCCGAAGTCAACTTTTCCTTGAGCATCTGAAAACTATCTTCACACTCCTCAGACCAGATAAATTTCACTCCTTTCTTGGTCAACTTGGTCATTGGGGCTGCAATGGTGGAGAAACCTTCGATGAACCGGCGATAGTATCCAGCCAAACCAAGGAAGCTTCTAATCTCCATGATTGTCTTCAGTGCTTCCCACTGTGACACTGCTTCTACCTGGATAGGGTCCACCGATATGCCGTTCCTGGATATAACATGTCTGAGAAACATAACCTAATCTAGACAAAATTCACACTTGCTGAATTTGGCGAAGAATTTGTTCTCCCTGAGGGTCTGTAGAGCCACTCTCTAGTGCTGCCGATGCTCCTCCTGACTGCGTAGGCCTTTTGCTCGACGTCTTCTGCTCCTCAGCGAACCTATACATAGACATTCGTTAGGACTTAACCTTATGTGTACCCTAAATCTTTATGGTTTCAGCTATTACCTTGCATTTTCTCTCTCGTCTAGATGAGCAAGCCTCAATGCCGTTGTGTAGGAGTCAGGGTCTTGGGTTGCAACATAGCGTCGGATGCTGCTACGCAGACCGTTAACGAATTGCTTCACCTTAAGAACGTGCGTCATCAAATATGTGTGGAGCATATTGACCCAAAGTGGAGAATCTGGCATCATAGTCAGCTACCGTCATGTTTCCTTGCTCGAGGCTCAAGAACTCTTGCTCCTTAGCGTTTCGCACATGCTCGGGGAAGTATTTCTCTCGGAAGGCAGCTAGGAATTCTTCCCATAGTATGTCTCCATTGTGCCCTCCGAAGGTGGTCCTCAACTTGGCCTTCCACCACAAGTCGGCTTGATCTTGCAGTACGTAGACTACCAGATTCACTTTTTCATCCTCGGGGCATTGCATCGCGCCGAATTTCTTCTCCATCTCACTAAGCCACGACTCAGCCACCTCTGGATGACTCTCCCCCTTAAAATAAGGAGGTGCCAACCTCAGGAACCGATCAAGCGCTGGCAGGTCATGACGTGGCGCGGGTGTAGGCTGCTACAGCATCTGTTGCTGCATGGATTGCATGAGCCCTTGGAAGCTCTACATGAATACCTCCAGGTTAACCCCTGCATTGGGCACTTGTTCATCGCCATCCGTCGGAGCATGGACAGCCCCATCGTTCGCCCCATTTGGGTCGTCCACCCCCGATCCCCTCTCATCAGCTTGGGTAAGATCTCTTTGTCTCCTTGGCGGCATAACTCTGAGAAGGCAACCATTATTAAAGGTGAGGGTTTGTTCTCTACGGGTTCTAATTATACTCTACCCTTTTTCACTATAGCATGTCACATCTTCTACTATTTGGATAATTGGAATAGTCGTAACCATGGTTTGTCTCTCATGCTCTGATACCACTTTGTAACACCCCAAGATCCGATCCCCTATAATCTGTCTAGATTTTAGTATGTTGAGTTCATGGGCCCGAATTATACTCAATTGGGCCAATGCCCAATTGATGGTCATAACAATGAGATGGACACAAAGAGTTTTGACATTAACTCCCCCTGTCTATGCGAGCTTATACTTGACACAACATTCAAAGCATATGAAAGATTTGGCCAACACGAGTACCGATAATGGGATGCAAGACAAGACACACTCTTGTCCCAAGGTTCCTGCCGGAGGGCTAGCCTCTACACATAGTGTGGGTTTTCAGACAGAAAGAGATATGCCCTTCTCCCAACATACCATTTGATGTACCTTTGGGATCAAGATGGGCTTTATGTAATGCAATGTATGCAATCATCATCCTTATTTTATTTCTTCCAGCAATCTGAATCATGTGCATATCACCAATAATGAAGAAGGCATTTATTCCAAGCAAGAAGGAACTCAAGCAATTAGTTATCATGCTGATATCTACATAAATCTAGTTCTCTTCTCATGAATTTAAATCTTTCATTTCCAAGAGGTTTAGTAAATATGTCAGCTATCTGTTTTTCTGATTCTATAAAATTTAGTTCTATTTCATTCTTACTGACTTCTTCTCTCAAAAAGTGATGTTTTATCTCAATATGCTTAGTCCTAGAATGATGAACATGATTTTTAGTCAATGAAATAGCACTGGTATTATCACAGAGAATAGGAATGCATCCAAGTTTTATGTGATAGTCAATAAGCGGGTGTTTGATCCAGAGAACATGGGCTGCACAATTTCCTGCTGCTACATACTCAGCTTCAGCGGTGGAAAGAGTAACAGTGTGTTACTTCTTAGATGCCCAAGTCACTAGACAACCACCTAAGTATTGATAATGCCCACTAGTGTTTTTTCTATCAATCCTACACCCTGCATAGTCTGCATCAGTGTAAGCTACTTGCTCAAACTCACACTTAGCAGGATACCATAGACCTAAGTCATGGGTGCCAGATAGATATCTAAAAATCGTTGTTACTACACTCATGTGAGATTCCCTAGGACTAGCCTGAAATGTAGCACATAAACACACAGAGAATTGGATATCTGGACGAGATGTAGTAAGATAAAGCAAGGATCCGATCATACCTCTATATAGTTTGGTATCAACCAATTTACCTTCAGCATCAGCATCAAGACTAGTTGACGTACCCATTGGTGCAGTAATGGCCTTGAGGTTTTCCAGCTTGTATTTCTTCAGCAGATCCTTGATGTATTTGACCTGAGTAGTGAAGGTTCCTTTTGAAGTTTGACAGATCTGTAATCCAAGGAAAAACTTCAGTTCTCCCATTAAGCTCATTTCAAATTCATCAGTCATTAAGGTAGAAAATTCCTTATACATGGATGGTTTAGTTGACCCAAACACTATGTCATCCACATCAATTTGAACAACAAGAATATCATCATTATCTACTCTGGTAAATAGAGTTTGGTCAACCTCACCTCTTGAATAGCCTTTATCTATGAGAAAGGGGCTCAATCTGTCGTACCAAGCTTTGGGAGCTTGCTTCAGTCCATACAGTGCCTTATCAAGCTTATATACATGATCAGGAAAGTCTAAACACTCAAAACCAGGAGGTTGTTTGATTAAAACATCCTCTTTTATTAAGCCATTCAAAAATACAGATTTGACATCCATCTGCTGAAGTTTTATTCCTAGGCTACATGCAAATGCAAGGAGAATCCTAATAGCTTCTAGCCTGGCTACAGAAGCAAATGACTCTTCAAAATCTACCCGAAATTCCTAATTGTACCCATGTGCCACTAGCCTAGCTTTATTTCTAACAACCTTTCCCTGTTCATCAGTTTTATTTCTAAAAACCCATTTTATGCCTATAATAGGGCCATGTGTTGGTTTAGGAACTACGTGACAGACCTTGTTCCTTTCAAATTGATTAAGTTCATCATGCATGGAATTTATCCAGTGTTCATCTTTTAAGGCATTCTTAATGTTTTTGGGTTCTATTTGTGAAACAAGAGCAAATGAGTTAAGTTCATTTTCAATTCTAAAATGAGATCTAGTCCTAGGTGATTCATTAAAATTACCAATGACATTTTCTAGAGGATGATCTCTGGGCACTCTAATATTGGTAAGCTGATTACCTGAATTTGCATTTACCTCCCCATGAACTCCTGATTCTTTAATCTCACCTTCATCTGCATGGTCTGCATTCTGATCTTCTTTATTTTTCAGGATTTCTCCATCATCTTTGTCCCTGTAGAAATCAGTATCAGATTTATTAGAGGTTTCATCAAACACAATATGTGGAGATTCTTTAATAGTTTGAGATTTAACATTATAGATCCTATAGGCTCTAGAATTCTCAGAATACCCCAGAAAAAGTCATGGTTCACTTTTGGCTTCAAATTTATCAAGGTCTCTTTTAGAGTTAACATGGATAAAACACTTAGATCCAAAGACCTTTTAATGAGCTAGTGAAGGTTTCTTACCTTTTAATATTTCATAAGGAGTCTTTTGAGTAGAAGGTCTTACCAAGGCTCTATCGATAATGTAACAAGAGGTGTTTACTACCTCAGCCCAAAACCTTCTAGGCAAGTTGCCTTCGACTAGCATAGTCCGAGCCATCTCCACCAAGGTTCTGTTCCTTCTTTCAACCAGTCCATTCTGTTCTCGAGTTCTTGGTGAAGAGAATCTATGGTTAATCCCACTGTCCCTGTAAAAATCATCAAACTGTGAGTTCTCAAACTCACCACCATGATCAGATAGAATATTAGATATAGACTGCTCACCATTCTGTTTTATTCGATTGAAGAATACCTGAAATTATTTAAAGGCATCATTTTTGTGAGTCAAAAAGAATACCCAAGTATATCTAGAGAAGTCATCTACTAAAACAAATCCACATCTTCTACCAGATAAACTAGCTGATCTAGTAGGTCCAAATAGATCCATATGTATAAGCTCAAAAGGCTTAGAAGACATGTTCTCAGTTCTGGATTTAAATGACTTCCTAGTTTGTTTGCATTGGGTACATGCCTCACAAATTTTATTATTCTTTTTAAATGATATTTCAAGTAGACCTCTCACCATACTGAATTTATTCAGTTTATGCAAAATCCTATAACTAGCATGACCTAACCTGCAATGCCAAAGCTAGGCTAAATCATCTTTATTTACAGTGAGACACAGGTTTATGTATACATCATCATCTAAGTCAACCATATATATGTTATTGAGTCTTTTTCAAATGAATTTTACAATTTCTGAGTTAGGTTCAAAAATGGTGCATGCATGTGAGTCAAAAACTACTTTATGACCCTTATCGCACAGTTGACTAACGCTAAGAAGATTGTAAGCAAGTCCTTCAACAAGTTAAACATCTTCAATGTTGCATGAAAGACACTTACCAACCTTACCTGACCTTTTGATCTTCCCTTTTGTATTGCCACCGAAAGTAACATGACCAACATCTTTCTCCATCAGAAAGCAAAACTTTCCTTTATCCCCGGTCATGTGCCTGGAACAGTCACTATCAAGATACCACTTGTTGTGGTTGGCTGCCAGGCATACCTGCGATCATAATCAGACAAAGAATTTTGGAACCCAAAACTATTTGGGCCCCATAACAACAGTCAAATCATTCAAGCAAGACATTAGCTGTTTGGGTATCCAAATTTGTGTTTTATGTTTTGCTTGTGTTATGGATTTCTTATTGTTTTGTTTATTCTATTTGTTGTGCACATTCTTAGTTGTTGTTGCTTTCTGATTCTTCATAGTTTTGTAGTTTTTATAGACATAAGAATTTTTGTGCCAGTTTCGGAATCGAGAAGCATTGGGATGTTTAGGTGCACTAAAGAATGTAGATTGGACTGTCCTAGGATGACTAAAGTCATATGAGTTTTTATTTATAATTGACCTGGACCTAGGCTACACAGGGACATTCCAGGGGTGGCATCGATGCACCTGATTAGGATTGGAGTTCTAGATGTTCTGTTGCATCGACCCCCCATTATAACTGGCTTGACCTTTCCTACCAAGGTTGTAATAAGAGGAGTTTTGGAAAGATGGATGGGTCGGTGCACCATAGTAGTAGCATCGACCTGATATACCCCTGCTCTGACCTTGACCTCTAAAAGTGTGACACCCAGATGAAATGTGCGTCGGTGCAGGTTGATTGTTGCATCTACCTTTCTGTTGTGGCTGGGTTATTTTGATTTTAGGTTTCTCTTGGACTTGGGGTCTAGATGGTTGACCCCTAACCTCACCTTTAGGCTTAGGTACAATGGAGTATGTGCTAGGTCCTTTAGGCATGTCCATTTTCCTTTTGCCCTTGTCCTTGGCACTGAGATTGTTTTGTTTATTTTTATAGATTTTTCATTGATGTTTTCTTCATAATTCATTCTTATCAAAGGATTGGACTTTGATGTTCCTTTCTCAGCAACAAATGAAATGGTTTTGATATCAAACCGTTTCTTATTAGTTGGGTTAAAACTCAAACCTTCTCTTCGAAAATTAGCATTTGTTCCCAGAATTGCATTCAGATTCTCTATACCTTGAGTCATGCCCTCAAGGGAGGTCTGTTTATCATTGTTTTCTTTTTCCAATTTTTCTAATGTTTTCTTCAATTCCTCATTGACCCCTTTTACAGCTTCATAATTTTCTGTTGCAGTATTTGTTTCTTCTTCAAATTTCTGCATTCTAATTTTAAGTTCATCAATAACATTCTTCAAGTTTTCATTTTCACATCTTAAATCTTTTAAGACAGTTTTAAATTCTTCTGATTCAGCAAGAGAGTTTTTCAATTTAGTGTTCTCAGTTTCTAAGCATGCAATTCTTTCATTCTGAGAAGTATCATTAACAAGGGAGTTTATCTTCTTTTTCAGGTGTCTATTCTCCCTACGAACATCATCATACGTATCAAGAATTTCAGCATATGCTTCTTCCCAATCTCTATGAGCATAGTTTTCAAATGGGGAAGTTACCTCATCATCTTACTTTTCTTCATCCTCTCTCCTGGCCATCAGGCATAGTTTGTCTTCACCTTCACTATCAGATGGGTTGCTCTGACTTTCTTCCTCTTCATCGCTCTAGGTGCTCACCATGGCCTTGCCTTTCTTGTTCTTCCACCTGGGCTATTTCTCCTTCTGTAGCTTAGGGCAGTCTGCCTTCAGGTGCCCTGACTTCCTACAATTATAACAAACAATTCCATCAGTCTTTTTGGTAGTGTCAAATTTGTATTTTGACTGCCTCTTCCCTGAGTATTATTTTCTTCTGAAACCCTTACCTTGTTTCCTCAAAATATTCTTAAATTTTCTAGTTAACATAGCGAACTCACCTGAATCATCCTCAGAACTAGAAGAGCTAAGTTTACTAGAAGACCCTTTGGTACTAGAATTTATCATAAGGGCCAGGGACTTTTTCTTCTTTTCAGACTCATTGACCCTCTTGAGATTCAGTTCATATGTCATAAGAGAACCAATGAGTTCATCAACCGTTATGGTCGCTAGATTCCTCGACTCCTCCATGACAATGGCCTTCGTATGCCAAATCGGTGTCAGGGACCGGAGGATCTTCCTCACTAGCTTGTACTCACTGTATACTTTGCCTAAACTTCTTAAACTATTAATGAGTACCATCAACCTGGCATACATATCTGAAATAGTTTCGTTAGATTTCATTTTAAAAGCTTCATATTCAGAGACTAGCATGTTCGCTTTGGTTTCTCATACCTGAGACGTTCCCCCATATATTACCTCCAATTTGTCCCACATTTCCTTAGCTGTGGAGTAGGAGGATACTCTGAAAATTCAGTGGGATGTAGAGCACATTGCATAGCATTGACAGCGCTCCAGTTCAGGGTTGACCTTCGAATCTACTCCTGAGTCCAGACTTCATCATCTTCAGGGAGCTCGAATGGACCTCAGCTTACCACCTTCTAGATCTCATAATCATTTGCCTATAAAAAGGCCTGCATTCTATTCTTCCAGTAAGCATAGTTAATTCCATCAAAGTATGGTGGCTTACTTGTAGAATGACCCTCAGTTGTAAGACCTCTAGCATCCATTATCTTGATCTCTCCGGGTTGTTAAGCCCTTAAGGAGAGTTAGGCTCTGATACCACGTCATGAAAAATGGATGAGCTGCTGATCTAGAGAGAGGGTGAATAGATCAATCCCAAATTTTATACTCACACAGCAGTTAATGAAAAGCGGAATAAAATGAAATTGTTGTGAACAGAACAACTAATTCAATCTGAAATAACACCTAGAAGATCTAGTCAAGGTTGACCATCATCCTTACTGATTTTCAAAGGAAGTGATCAGCCAACGCAGTATGGTACTAAGCAGAGGTTTGATTCAAGAATCTTCTCACGCAAGGTTTAGTTTTCCAGATAGGCGTAACCCATCCTTTCAACTAAGCCTTTTGAAATACCACTATGTTATCGAACAATAAGTAAATGTAAGATAGAGAAACAATGGAGCAGTTCAACACAAGACAGATTAAAGTCAGATTATCACAGTAGCAGGAATCAACCAACCAAGTTCAGTACTGGGCAGAGATTCGATCTAAGAACAATTAAGCACATCAAAAGCATCAGATGATTGCAGTGAACATTCCTAGGCATTCATCTTAGTTGCAGAAATAAAGAGTTGAGCAATCACACACAAGACAAAGCAATTTTAAAGTGGTTCGATCTCGAGCTTGAGATCAACGTCCACCACTTACTTAAATGAGTAAGGCTTCTGCTGACAAACAGCTTACAAATCCGTTGATCCACAGCTTTGGGGATGAAATCCCTACAGATCGCTGAACTTCACAGCTTGCTGTTCGAGAATCAGATCCTCGTCCCTACCTCACAGCTTGAACCGCTCATTACACAGCTTATAGTAATTCACAAAGTTCTGAAAGAAATAAAGAAAAATGATGACAGAAATAAAAGATGTAGCTCTTTATCTAGAGTAATTCGACTCTGGATCTGATCCAGAAGTCGAGACAAGCACAGCTTCTCTCTCCCTCACTTTTCTCTTAGCCTTCTTCACCTTCTTCCGATACTATGTTTACTCTCACTCTCTTTCTTTTCTGCAACGAGCTCTTTTTTCTTGAGTAGGAACTCTCACGCACAGGTTTTCACTTCTCTCAAGCTCTTTTACTCTGGTTCTCTTCTTTCTATGTGTTTATATCTTACTGCTCGAGCTTCTGGCCTCTATTTATCCTCACGAACCGGAGTTCTTGTGGTCCCCACGAGATTTTCAAATTGGGCGCGTGGAAGGAATGCTCCGGCCCAAGGATTCTATTGAAAAGTGCCTATCGAGAGTCCACATGTCAGGTGTAGAGCAGAAGGTCTTTAAGTTTCAGCCACGTGGAGGATATTTAGAGATCTCCAAGGTACTAGAAAGTAGCCTCGGATCACGTGCCCCAATCAGTTTCACTTTCAACTCACGTGACAATCAGAAATGCTGCCTCCAGTTAATCAATTAAGTTGCCTTCTATGCATCTAAGGTGTTTGAGCATGAATCTGGGTCATTCCTTGATGACCTTGTTTTTCCTGTCAAAATAAAGGTAGAGATTCATTAATCTCATCATCATGTGACTCATGAAGCACGTAATAGGTATCTAAAGAATGCAACCTCAGATGTTTTCATAAGACAGACAAATCATGTAAATGGGAGTGTAAAAATAATATGCTCATGCATCGATGTATAAACAAGGTACATCAGCCTGTGAATGAGTATAGCAGCAAGAGTATAGTAAATTAACTATAGCTGCACTAACCTGAGTAAACTATAGGTAGACCTGATATATATCAAGAGAATGATGAAGACAGGATGTCAGGAGGATGCACTGACCTATATATCACACAAATAGACTTTATTCAGTTAGAGAGACTCTTACTGTATTGATGGTGCATCGACCTGTCAATACATAAGGCAGTACAGCATGCACTTCATCATAGACGTGCCATTGAGGCGAGTCGACCTGTCCTGGTGAACATATAAGGAAATGCTTAATGCATCGACGCAAGACCTTAATGCACCGACCTGAGTTCAAGGTAGATGCACAATGTGCACCAACCTTAAGAAAGATGGCCTCTAACGAACCAACCTTATTCAGCAATCGCTGGCTCACCAGCATCGACCTGTGTGTGCATCGACCTGATGTTACAACATCTAGCCTATATGCCTAGCGACTTCGACCTGTGTACTCGGTGCACCGACCTGATAGTGCAAGACTTCTGCATTCGCACCGACCTTCTAGACTAGAATGCATATGTGCACCGACCTGACTTTCTCAATGCATGAATATGCATCGACCTTATATTGCAGCAGCATGAGTATGCATTGACCTTAAAATGCAAGAATCATATTCTGACTTAATGAAATAACAATCAGCACACATTATAAATCCAAAAGGTTTTGCCAGTATCAAAGTCAATCTCGCTATTGCTAGCATCAAAACCATCAAAACTAGATATCAATTTCAGAGCAGAGACAACAACATGGATCCTGAGCTCCATCGCCGCAGTATGACAGTCGGGTGCACACGCTTCCCGGCCCGCCTTCATCTCCAACCAGCGTCGGCCTCTTCAGGCTCGGTGAGGCATGTGGCTGACCGCCTTCTCCCCCTTGGATTTCCCCCTTCGTATCTCCTTGAGCTTTCACCGATGGTGAGAGAGAGCCCGCTCCCGACCCTTGTTTACAGAAGAGTTTGTTGTCATGCGTGAGCGTGAACCTCATTGTGCCTTCAGGCGTGAGGTCTGCCCTGGCTGAGCCCGGGTGATTCCATCCCGTCAAGTCGGTCTTCCACCGACCCTCCTCACGTGCTATGACCTCGTAGACTACCTGTGGGTGAAAGTCCATCATCCCCATCACCGGGTCACGCCCAGAGAACCGAGTGTGCCGCGTGTCTATCTGCCGTGTCTACCCCAGCCTGAACAGGCCTACTTGCTATCTGCTAGGTCCCAGGCCGAGTCGGGTGTCGTCCCGCATCATGAGCAGTGACTGATAGCACTTGAGCTTTCTTGAATTTGATTTTCATACTTCAACTATATTGGATCTTTAAGTTTCATCAAATGGTTCTTAGGAATTTCTGTGTGCCTGGATAGCTGTTGACTGAGTACATACTTTGACCTTCTTATTTCGAAGGCACACCTGCAAAGCAGACTTCTCATTTAACATTTTTTAGGTACCCAAGCCTTCTTGAGTCCATGAGAGTTAGGCACACTTCTAACAAATGTACTTCTCCTCTTTATTGCATTCTAATAATCCTTTCTCATGATTGTGCAATCCCCAATAACGTGTCTAAATTTTCCACAATAAAAGCAACTAGGATGATCAGTTTTAACAAATGATTTTTCTTTATGTCCATGAGATTTCCCATGTGCATTCCTCTTGTTTCTTAAAATTTTAGATTAAACATAATTGAACTTGGCATTCTTTCAAGAAGCATGAGCATCATCATTCAATAATGACCAACATTCTATCATCATGTGACCATGTTTTCCACAATAGTAGCAACAAGAAGGGATGGTCTTTCCAAATGAATTTTTATTATGTGGATAAACTTTTCGAAACACATTTCTTTCATAGGTTAAAATTTTCTTTCCATGTATTTCATGCTTAGCATTGAATTTGTTTTGACAAGAAAATTTCATCTTCATAGCATGCAAATCATCATGTTTTTTTAGAATATTTCTCCATGATATGACCATGCAGTCCACAGTAAAAGCTGGACACATTTCTTCTTTCTTTGAAAACTGATCTATTTCTGCATGCATTCTGATCATCTCTTTTCATGAGATTGTAATCATTCATCATGTGTCTATGCATGCCACAGTAAAAACATGAAACATTCATTCATTTTGAGGCATAATGTTTTGCAAGTAGTTTTTCTGCATGCACAGTAGAATTAGTGAAGTTATTTTTCTATTTTTGGGGGAAATTGGTTTTCATCATTAATTTTTTGTTCTGCTTTTGATTTTTCTGAATAGCAGACTATTTTGCGGAAGTTTTAGAGATGGAGGCTACATCAGAACTGTGAACAAATGAAGTTGACAATTTATTTTTGAATGATTTTTTGTTGGCTGGTGTGTTGCCTAGCCCTTCTCTTTGAAAATTGACTTTCACTCCCAAAACTTTGTCTAAATTTTCTTTTCCTCTGACAAATTTAGCCAGAGAATCATTCAAGTTATTGATTTCTTTTTCTACTGAGGAAATATGCAGTTCAAAACTGATAATTTCTTCCTCACATGCTTGACCTTGGCACTCAATATGCCATTCACAGTTTTGTAGCTTTTAATTTCCTGCTCTAAAACATGTAATTTTTCAGACTCATCAATAGCCACACATTTCCCCTTTTTATATGCATGTAGTTTATCAATTAACAAACTATTTTGATCATTTTCTTTAATAAGTTTCTTGTTCACAATCAATTCATAAAGCAATCTCTGATCATCTAACATTAGTTTCAATTTATCCTTTAGTTCTCTTTCAGTTTCTTCTAGCTTAGAGATTTTAACCACTAGCGTTTCATTTTCTGCTCTTAGACACCCAATTTGTTCTTTTTGCCCATTGACATCAAGCAAAAGAGATTCATTCATTTGTTCTAGAGTAGAGTAATTTTTACAAGGAGAGGCATGAGTGGTGTTTTTATTTTTTTTTATTTCTTATTTTTAGATTTCATTCTCTTGTACTTACTCAACAACTCATCATAAGCATCCACCAAATCTTCAAACGAGATTTCATCAGGTTTAGAACTTACCTCTTGACTTTCCTCACTTGCATGATCACTGTTGTTATTGGCCACCAAGCATTCATTCTCCATCTTCCCTTCATTGAGCTTGACCAAGTCATCCCATATCTCCTTGGCAGTGCTGCAAGTAGAGACAAATGAAAATAAGTTAGAGTCAACTATAGCCTTCAAAACGTTCAAAACTTTGAGATTTTCATCATTCTTCAGACTATGCTCAGCAGACCATTTGGATTTGTCCAATGGCAATTCATGAGGACCATGAGATATAAGATTCCACAACTCGGGATCATGAGAGTTAATAACTCTACACATTGTTCCTAGCCACAAAGCATAATTAGAGCCAATAAAGACCGGCAGAGAATCCATTGAAAACTATTCAACAGAAAAGCCCATGACTGAAATTGCACTAGGATCCTCTCTATAGATCGTTCGATCTAGGCAAAATAGAGCCAGGCTCTGATACCAGTTTTTGGGTCCCTTGGTGCAAGCGTAATCAAGAGGGGGGAGAATTGATTACACCCTTTAAAAAATTAACCAAATGATACTCAATTTAAAGCACATAGTAGGATTCAACAATAGCACTCAGAAACAATTGAGTGAAACTTAGATACAATAAGTGTCAAAAAGATCATGGTTAAGAACTGACTAGCTTGATGAAACAAACTGAAATTTCGGTAGACAGATAGATCTGCTACACCACTGAGCAAAGATCTATCGAACACTTGGTGGGTGTGTGTGAGTAGATTGAATGCATGTAGCAGTGTAAACAGTTTAATGTGTGTGATAGTGTCAACTTAAACCTGTGAAAAGGGATAGGAGAAATGGAACAATCGCACAGGTATTCACAGAGACATAATAATTTTTAGGTGGTTCGGCCGGACACTCCCGTCCGCCTACGTCCACTCTTTACCAAACCCGATAAGACATCCACTAAGCTGTAACTGGAGCAACACACACGGGGACAAGTCCCCAAATGACTGCTGATTCACAGCTTCCGGGGATGAACCCCAAACACACGCTGATTTACAGCTTCGGCCGGACACTCCCGTCCGCCTACGTCCACTCCTCACCAAACTCGATGAGACTTCCACTAAGCTGCAACTGCAGGAACACACATAGGGACAAGTCCCCAATTGACTGCTGATTCACAGCTTCCGGGGATAAACCCCAAACACACGCTAATTTACAGCTTCCACGAGCTTACGCCCCATGCACACAAACAGATTCAATCCACCAACAACCACTGACTTACAGCTTCAACTAAGGAACACTTTCCTCACACCGCTGATTCACAGCTTAACCTCGAAAAACACTCTCATCGATTGCTCACGGCTGCTCAGCAGCCAAACCATAGACTGATCCCTAAAATAGGGTATCAAAAAAACCACTTAAATCTCAGCGACCACACACAGAAGTCCGAAGAAGAGTTTCAAAAGGAAACACAAATCGAAACAAGAAAACCAAATGTAGCTTCAGATCGCAATCTAGAAGCTGTAAGTAGCAGATCTGGGCTCAGATCTGAGACTACTCCAACTCTCTCCATGCAGAAGCATGTGAAAGATGATTCTCTCAAATGCCTCTCAAGTGTCTCTTCTCAGCATTGGAAACGCTTAATCTTCTTCTCAAGTTCTCTTAAAAATGCTTAGGTAGCTCTCTCTCTTTTCTTCTCTCTCTCAGATGTTCTTCAGAAGCCTCAGGGCGGCTCACTGCTTCTCACGCATTTTGCAGTGACTTAGGCCTCTTTTCTCCTTTCTCTCTCTGAGATACTCTTCGGAAGAAGCTCAAGGCAGCTTACTACCTCTCACTTTATCTTTTGGGTGGCTCTTCGCTTCTCGCTCGTCTTATCCATCTCTAGGGTGAATGATTATATTTACAACAGAAGATAATGGATATTTTTCCATTTGCAAACTATTTTATGATTGGTATAACTCAAAAGTAGAATATTCTATTCTAGGACCTTTCCAAAAATTGAGGCACGTGACCTGGAGGCCTGTGCCAATGATTGGAGAAAGAATTCACGTGACTGCTTAAAAGGCTCACGTGCTTGTACGGCTGAGCTCAACTCAGTCAACTAAGTTGACAGTTCAGTCGACTGAATCTTCCATGTTTATTGTATTGAGCTTGGCATGGTGTGTCTTTGTAGTGCTGTGGGCTTCGGATTATAAGAGTCGACCTAGTTGGCTTGGTAGGTCGACTCAATGTTTCTTCACATGAGCATCAGTTCAATCGGGCTGCGCAACCTCTATCGACTGAGTTTTACATATGTCGACTGATTTTTACTTTCATCTATCGACTCACACTATGCATGTCTTCGTTCATATCTGTCGACTCTTATGATGCAGGTAAGTCACTATATTCCCCATTCTGCCCATCTTCATTCAATCTTGTTGACACACAAAATTGCAGCTTGACCTTCTTGTTCTATGACCTTTACCACACACTCAATCCTCAAATTCTTCAGTATACTCTTGCTTTCCTACTGATGTCAGCTGGGTCTTCTTGTTGGCTGGAGTTGCTTTGACTGCAAGAAAGTCTGTCGACTTGATGAGATGTCTGTCGATTGAAGTCTGATATCTGTCGACTTGGACTCATATCAGTCGACTGAATTTGTGCTTAGTTGACTAACATTATCTTTCTCTTGACAACTCCTTTTCTCATCTGTCGACTTTCAAAAGAGTCATTTACTCACATCATAAGGGGAATAAAAATCATTCAAAATGTTATGAATATCAGAGTTTAAAAATCAATAAATATTTCATCATGATCCAAGAATTTAAACATGAGACTCTATGAAATGAAATCTTTACACATACGAATATCTCAAGAAGAACATAGCAGCATGAAAATCATCAACACACACAGTGAATCATAGTTGGATTATTATCAAAAGCACAATAATGAATCATAGTTGGGCATCATCAAAACCACACATGCACAATAGATTCCACCCCTCTCTCGGTGCATAAATGTAGCACGAGTAAGTCATGAACCTCAGCTCCACCTCTGAGTACTCCTCCCATGGACTCTGGTTCTGTGCAAACTCATTATAAAAGTAGAAGGGCCCATTATAGAAGTGGCAGACCCATGCCTTCAGTGTCACTCGGGGAGTGTGTGTTGGCTTCTCCTTGCAGGCCCAGGCTAGATCTCTCCAAGTCTTCAGTATATATTGGTAGCTGTGTGACACCCAATATCATCCCAGGCCTTCTGTGTGACTGTGGTAGAGGTGATCTAGCACCACCTCCTCATAGCCCTCACCATTGATCGACAAACTAGAAATCCTATACAATCTCCATAAATCTAGCGAAGTCTCACCCTCTACAGTAGCCACTGTGTTCCATCGGTGGTTGAAATGTTCTGACAATGCTTGAAGGAGTCTTGTGTAGCAGGGGTACCCATATAGTGTTGTTGTCACTACATATCGAATCCCTGCCTTCTCCAGAAGCACACGATAATGATGGACAACTCCCATCAGCCACTCAGTAGCACCCTGCTGGTAGCGATGAGATGAGATCACCACCCATCAGCCATACCAACTAATAGTTGTATGGCGCAGTATCCCGTCTAGAAGGTTGTGATCATCGTATCCCTCTCGACATACTGTAGCTCAGACGGCTCCAACTGCAACCCAGTCACGCCCTCAATCTCGACACGATGGTGACCATGCAAATCCCAAGAGGCAAGCCTCAAAGCTAAAACTCAGACCCCGAACTTGTCTGTCCTGCTGAAGAATCCCAGACAACCAGCACTAGGCAACTGTCTCTGGCGCTAGTAATCCACTAAGAAGCTAGGAAAGCTATACACTGTCACTCTGTGCAAACTATCTCGGCCCAGCAAAATGGCCCTCTCCATTCGACGATGCTCTCCAACAACTGAGGGGTCCACCGCCTCCATATCGGCTAGGACAAAGCTCCTCGTAAACTCGAACAAGTGGCGGTCCAAGGGGAACTCCCTCGGATAATGATGCGGGATGGACACGCGACTCGACTCCAATTTGAAATGCCAACCTTGGACTCTAGACAAGCTCGCGATCGTCCCTTAGCGAGGGAAGCGTACGGACGTGCGCGGTTGAGAAACCGACAGTGAGCTAGGGTGGTCGGCTCTCTCTCGTGCCCGGATCGGGTCACGGGACGGGTCTCACTCTCTCACTCGCAGTGGTGAATAACAATATTTGGCGAGCTATTTACCCTATCATGCTCTCGAGCAGCGGCATATAGAAGTGAATACGAGTAAAGCAAATGCCGAGTGAAGGAGCGGACACGATACCTCCACGCTCCAGGCGTGGGGAAGATGACCCCGGCCGAACTCGTACTCCTGGTACAACAATTATCAAGAATTACAGAAGTGAATATTTCTGCCCACTCCACGAAGAGAGGTAAAGGGCTACACATGGGACCCAGGAGTAGCTGGCTCGGGTTAGTGGCCAGCAATTTGGACCGCTCTGATGGTGGCGTGCGCCGGCAACTTTGGGGCCCACGTACTGCTTGGACCTTCGAACTGGCGGGGTGGGTCCCGCTGTGTTGAGTACTACTGGAGGGGCGGTCCGTAGGAGAGGGATGCCTTGGATCGCCTCGTGGAAGGTGAAGCGGTTCCGACTGTCAAGTGTGAACTTGCTATCCACGGATCTGAACTTCTATTTTTGTAGTGCGCGACCCGGCGAGAATAGCTACTGTGATCAATCCCGACGTCGGATTGATGCGAAATTGGCACCGTTGGAAAGCTCTTTTAAAGTTCTACGACCAAGGGCTGTGGCAGGAATTTGTATGGGGATGGATTTTTCGTGGTGGATTTATGAACAGACTGACTGACAGACTCAGAAAACACAGGATAGAAATTGATTTTCCTGAGAGTTGGCGTTGACCGGAGGGAAAATGTTGGATCTGGGAGTTAGAACCTTCATATGAAAGATAGAGAAAGAAGTAAGGAAGACGTGGATATTTTTTGTGGATTTTCTAGAGGTGATTTGATAGGTGAAATGGATTTTTGATTGGGAAGGGGTTGGATCTGGACTGCATAGGACAGAATAGATTTGGGAAAAGATAGTGATTTTAAGAAAATATAAACGAGACCTAAAATTCCCAAAAAAAATCATGGAAGAAGGGTTAGGTGGAAAGAACTCCTAATTAAATTGGAAACTCAAACAAACAAGGAAAAGGGGGTCGAATAGAGGAAGAACATGGCTGCTGGACAGAGATCTGCACAGAAGACAGATTGCTAGGGGGAAAAAGATAGAATTGGGAAAAATAGCTAACGAAGGGTAAATAACTGGATTTTTTTTTGGAGACTGGGGTGGACGTGGGGGACTCACCCTCCAATTTTGGGTGCGACCTGAGCTCTTGATGGAGAGCTACAAATCACGGAATATGGCTCTATCTAGAATGGACAGAATATCGAAGAAGCGGCGACGGTGGTGCGATGGCGGCGCGAACGATGGCGACGGCGGAGCTTCACACCCCGGGAGGAGAGATCAATTGGAATCCACCAAGTGTTGTAGAGAATCCACCATAGAAAAATAGCAAATCCATGCAGCAAGGAGAGGGGAGAGAGAGGGGCGCCCTTGGGCCAAACATTTTCACATAAATTTCTTCATTAAATCTACAAATGACACTATACATCTTCTTATATAGATCCTGGCAAGGGGTGGGGGGTGGGAACTTCGTGGGAGAGAGGGGAGGGACCAAGGGGGGGACAAGGAAGCTTCATTCCTTTGAATTGTCAAAGGAAGGAAGTCCAAGTTTGGTAGGTTACCTACCTTGGACTAAGAAAGGGGAGAGAATATGGACTTTTTCCTCCCTTTATCCCCTTGAATGGTCAAGCTTTCTAGAAGCCCACCTTGGACATTTGACCAGCCCCACATGGGCCCTAGAGCCTAGGTGGACCAATGGGGAAGAAGGTGGGGACCCCTTGCTGGACCTACTGGACTTTTACAAATAAATCAACTAAAACCTAAAGACTCACATTTTGGCTTATACTTGCCATACAATTGCGTACCCAATTACACAAGGGTATAAATACAAATAAAAAGGACATAAATGCAAAATAAAATATACATGCTCGGAGTTGATTCCCATCAGATAACCTCCAGAGTGGTCGTACGTGTATATGTTGCCCACCTCAGAAATCCGGGCCAGGTCCACTGCTCCAGCTGCATCTGTACCCTCGCTAACGGGGCCCTCAGCTACTTAGGATCGCCCCAAGTCCATATGGCCCACTTTCACCATGGTGATGACAGGTGGGCCCAAGGAGGGCATCGACCAGCATGTCTGCCTCACCCAATAATCCTTATCATGCTCTATGCGACGCTGCACCCGGTCGTCCCTACCAAACCTTTCCATAGCTGCAAAACAGTTATACAAGAAGGTGAGCACAAGATGTTAGCAATATACACAAAATACTAGCATAGAAGAAAAAATGTAAAGTGTCAACCCGCTACAACACCCAAAAGACAAGATGCACGAGCCATCCGCCTCATCTTTGCCTCGGACGCATGCCCCATGGGGGGGCATTTGTTGTACCCAGACTTTTTCTTCCAGAAATAGCAAGCAATAATGGTTCAAGAATTTCCCCGAACACCTTCCGGGCGTTATTTGTTTAGTAGTTTTACAACATGACGGGTCTGACCAAAGACCCTAGCCAGCTTTCCATGACTTACAGCGATGCCTACAAGCAGCGGGGACCAACCCTAACCACATGGTACGCGGATTTGCCAGCCTTCAACTTGACCACCCAGGCCAACCTGGTGGTGCACTAGCAACAAGATGCGTCATGCGGCACCCAGCAACAAGGCCAGGAGTCGAACTCAAAATGCCTCCCTTCAACATTCTGAAGCTAAAGGATGATCTCGCTCAGCCAACCTCGGGTTTCAGGAGCCATTAGCGCGCTTGTACGGCCCGTAGTTACGTGTTGGGAATTTCCCTGGATACCTAATGGGTGTATGTTTTCCACCAATTCTACTACAAGCCGAGGCCAACCCATGGGTTGGACATACTTTTCGAGTCATGCAGCAACCCTCCAACAAGTTGGGGCCATCCCCGACCCTCAGACATGCAGCAACGAGCCACCAACTTTTAGCCACCGGGCCAACCCGGGGCCGTACACCGATCTACCATGCAATGGGGCATATCTCATTAAAGCTGGCCCTTACGCCCAAAACGCCTTCACTCAACTACTACAGGCTTCTATCCCAACCCCCAGGTTGAACATAAGCCAAAGAAACCCACTATCCAAGCCGTTCGGCATCCCGATGTGTGTTAGGAATTTCCCCGAACACCTTGCGTGTGACAACAATGACACTGTGCAATTGGCCCCAATGGGTCAACACCAACGCCCCGGGAACCCAATCCACTCAAAGGACATCCACATACAACAAGAGACAACCCCCGGGGCATCCCTCTTAGTGGCAGCCTGCCCCGGGGGGGAGTTCACCCCAAGTAGGGTCACGCCTAGGTGGGGGCGAACTCCCTCGGGACCTTTTCACCAAGCCACTACCATCCCAGTTCAAGCTCATTCCAGCCCTAGTCCCACCTCAGTGCCATTTTACATACCAATCCGGGAAGAGTCCTTGGAGGGGAAGTTTGGAGCTCGGAGTCTCGTGCAAAAAGAAATGGCCAATCAACGTCGTTCTACGCACTCCAATCAGCCAGTTTGTATCTCGTATCCTTCTGCGTTCACACTGGGTCAAAGTGGGGCCCAAATTAACAAAAAATCAGATTTTATAGAATTTCCAAGCCCCCTCTCTTGGACCCCCAAGCAGGTCCCTGTAAACCCCCCTGGGGGAGGGGGGCTTACGCGGACCAAGCTGACCCCCAGCCTAGTTCGCGTAAACCCCCATTTTCCCTAAAAATAAAACTTTTTTTAAAAGAAAAGAAATGGCAACCCACTCCGCATTAACCCCCCCTAGGGGGGCTTACACAGACCAAGCTGGCCCCCCTAGCCTACTCCACGTAAACCCCCTAGGGGTTTACGTGGACTAGGCTGACCCCCCTAACCTGGTCAGCGTAAACCCATTTTTTTTTCCAAAAAAACTTTTTAAACAAAAAAAATCCTCAACCCAGCCCACGTTAACCCTCCTAGGGGGTGGGGGTTTATGTGGACCAGGTTGGCCCCCCCAGCCTAGTCCATGTAAACACTTTCTCTCTCCACCTAGAAAAATAACAAAAGAAAAAAGGGGGTTTGGCAGGCATAAATGGGAGCTTTACGCGGACTAAGCTAACCCCCTCAGCCTGGTCGGTGTAAACCTCCCTCCCCCTCTCACAAAATTAATAAAAAAAAGTAAAACCCCAACCTAGTCTGTGTAAAGGGGGGGCTTTACGCAGACCAGGTTGCCCTTTCCATCCCAGCCTAGGTAAACACCCCCTGACCCTTCAACTTCTTCTATAAATTCCCCCCCTAAAATCCCAAGGGGCATGCATGTGAGATAGACACAGAGAAGGCATCCAGAACTCCAGCAGAACAAGGAGCAAGGCGTGCATTGAAGGCGTTGGTTGGTTGGCTTGTTCGGCTTAACACACACCTATGGTATGTCGAATGAACACCCCTCACATGGCATCTAGCCGATTCATTCAAGCCTCCCTCCTTGTTGAGTATTTGGCATTATGGTAAAGGTGGTCACACCCGCACATTGGGTTCACCTACGTATGGCGCGTTATGATAATGACGCGGCCACCATCATGTCGAAGTTGCTCCTGTCATGGGACCACGTGTCGATCGCTCTCCCTGAGCTGGCCACCGACCGTCCGGACTGTTGACCCAAGTTAGATAGACCCTGTCCCAGAAGTAACATTCCTAGGAATAGATCTAACTCCCAGACATGCTGACACTTGGCCTCCGGGGCATGTGCCTGAGTGCTCATCTCGAGCCGTGCCCGGTCTTCCTCATGTGCCCGGTCTTCCTCATGCGGACATCTACTTTATCCTGCAATGACCCGAGGGTCAACACATATGTTGAGATCGTCTCGAGGCTTGCACCAGATGTACTTAGGCCATTAGCGCCTACCTGTAAAGCCTTTATGGCATCTATAAGGAAAGAATAGCCAGAAAGTTGGTCTTTCCCATGCATCCGCACCAGCATTTTCTTGCGACCCTTATTCCAATTTATGTCTAACCCATCCCCCAGAACCCAATATGGTCAACCCTGCCTGTCGAATGTGACGGTCATAATCTAGCTGTAGTGTGCACCCGGTCTTCTACCTACATTATGGCTTTTAGGGCATCCTGGTCCTCTTTCAGTAAAGAAACAAAGGTGTTCGAATTTAATCCGATGTAAAACAAACACCGACTGCTTGCGGTCGGTGGAGAAGACATCCTATACACGAATCCCCACAATCACCTACACTCATACCAGTGGAACCCCCCTCTCTTCACGTGTCGCCTGACATCCCGTGCCCATGTGCCGTGCCCTGGTGGCACTTCCCCGGTCAAAACTTGGTTCCGTAGGTGATCGTCAAGAAATCGACATGCACACCCGCATTCCACCTAGTAGTCTCTATCCCGGTCATCCAGAATGATTAATTATACGCGACTCTTTCCTATATGTTTATATCATTCTTTGTATTTTCCTATCAATACCCTCAGAATTCTCATGTGCGAAGTCGATCTACCTTGGCCTTCCGAAAGGCGAGTGTACGTCCCGCTGTGGAGAAAAGTCCCAAAAGTTCTCGCACATGGTGACCAAGGCCTTCAAATTTTTTAGCATTAATTTATTCCAATGTGCACAGATGAGTTTATTTTAGGCAGTATGGTGGTAAACACTATTGGAGAAGAAGGAATTCTTGACTGTCCTAACAAATTTTCATCTTTGACCCTCTTTTGGGTTGACTTTGTTCATTTTAGAGGATAGCTTCTATATTCTGGGTTACAATAGGATAAGGAGTCTTCTAGGATGGTAGTTGTAATATGTGACTGGAGAATAGGTTCTTGAGTAGGAGATTCAGATTATGTATGAAGAGTTGAATAAAGTTTTCCTGATCTAAGCAGCTAGTTGAGGTCCAGGAAGTTTGGAGAGCTGATCAACCATCTCTTGAGTTTGAGCCAGTGTCTTTTGGCTCACAACTACATTGTCAAGATGTGACTTTAATTCTTGTAGTCAGACTACTGGGGAATTTAATTTAATCTGTTTAAGCGTACTGATGATCGACTATTATGCACCAGAGGTGGAAAGAAATCCATTCTTTATAAGCACTATGTTCTCATGGTGACTTCGGAGTTTTTTAGTTCAAACATTTTTGACCTCATTCATCTATTCCTTAATTTGTTCATGAGAGTCAGATGCTTTCTTTTCCACATTAAAAAATGATTATTACTCTTTAAATTGTTTAACTCATTTTGGAGATTTTTGAGGGTTGTTGACTGGATCTCTCCTCGGATATGTAAAGTGGAAGTTTCAGGAGGTAGTGCACTATTGGCTTTTCTAGCAAACTCCTACAAGGCATGTGGTATCTTCTCATTTTAGTATTCTCTTTTTCATTTGTGATTCATGGTGAGACTCCCTCTCAAATCATGGCTCTATAAAGATTTATTAGCCAGATTTTAAATAATGGAATCTTTATATGCACTGGTTGCTCCCATTTATTCCTATAAGGAAGGTGATGGCTTTAATAACGATTTGAAGGATAGGCTATTATTTTATCAGAGTGAATTATTTTATCAAGCTACATACCTATAGGGATGCTATTGATGATCCTGACAGTAATGGGCATAGAGTGTCTCTGATGGACAGGTCTTTAATTATTAGAGTTTTTGATATTTCTGTTATTCAAAGAGATAGGTGTTTTAGCTGGCTTTAAGAATAGGTGCTTCACCGACCTAGTACATCAAATCTCAATGTTAAATTTTGGCTATCTTATTTAGAGAGAAGCGTAACGAATGAGATAGTTGGTGCTTTTACACACAAGCACTTTTATATTTTCTTCTATGTTTTCCATATATATATATATATATATATATATATATATATCATAGTTTATCAACATTGATTTTAGAGACGAGGATTCAATTTTCTAATTTAGTCAGGGGTCGAGAGGATTAATCAAAACAACGTCATTACAAACAAGTTTTCTGATAACATAATGGCGTACCTTTATATGTTTTTATTCATGTGTCGGATGGTCATATACTTAATTGGCATTTTCCAATGACTGTCCTTTTAGCTCATGAACAGGGCTTGGTTCCATGATTCTATTTTATTCATTTGCCTACTCATTCGATTCTACTTGAGATGTGTAGGTGATGGACTATAACGACCCAAGATCCGGATACCAGCAAATACCCGATACCATTCAAATCTTGGCCCGTCACCCACGAGCTGAAGGGCTCGGAAGCATTATAAAGGAGTGTGGAGGTACATTGAAATTTAAAATAATATAGGCAACAACTATATAATTAACAGTTTAAATAACATGAAATAAATTTACATTTTTAATTAATAATCTAACTATAGAGTCCAGTCCAACAAGTACAATCTATAGGGAAAAGAAGCATACTCTTAATAACGGGCACACCCCTGGCTCTGGCGTGCTAGCAACTACGAACTTCCGCGCTGCACCTCCGAATCTCGATGAGGAACCGCAACACCTGAAGGACAGGGTTAAACCTCATTTCATTGGCTCAGTAGGGGTCCCACGGATCACCACCACAAAAGAACGGCGGTAAACAGCAGCGCTAGCAAGAACAACAACAATAGTAACAGTAACGGCGGAAGGGACAGCCGTAACAAGAACAGTAAACACAGTAGTCGATGGAACCATGACTCTAAAAGCTACTCCTAATGGCATGAAAAGTAAACCCCAATCTCTCAGTTGAGGGACCACTGAACTAACAGAAAACCCTAGCTACGCCACCAAGAGGAATACCACGACAACTCTGTCGTGAAGGCCCTTCCTCACATACGAAGGCCCAACCCAAGACCACACTATCTGAGGGTACAGTCACAACCTCGTCGTCGTGAACTCTACTTTGTCTACGGGTAAGACCCTGATTACCCTACCGAAAACCCTAGACCACTATGTCGGGAAAGCACATCGAAGCTACCCTAAAAGTCACGTCTCGTAAACAGAAAAACTAAACCTCAAGTCACGAGAGTCACGTGTCACATGACGGGAGTACTATCCACTAGAAGCAAGGTTGGATGCATCCACTACTGACTTAGTCTGCTCCCTGGGTGTCTCCCTACTCACCCCAGGCTGAAACTGAGATGCCGTACAAGTAACCAAGAACACATGACAAGGGTCTAGTCGGGGTCGTGATCGTCAGCACGCATCCAAACTCACTGACCACATGTGCACACACCGACTAACAGCACTACGTCAGGCCCTCTAGCTGGTTTTCCTCCCGGCCCGGACTCGAGCTGACATAGTGTGAGGCCCTACGGTGACCAGCCTAAAATCGTTTCTCCTGGGTGTAGCTCTCCACCCACTCCTTGGTAGGTAGGCACACGCGTGCCCAGGCAAGCTATGACTAGTGGCGGGTCACTAAACGTGGACACTCTCTGTAGAGAGGAAACACAGAAGTACCAAAGGTCACGCATGCACCCGTCGCGAGTAACACGAAGTATCGGGTGGCTCGGTGCCACCTGACTCTAGATGACTAGATAGACCAACAAATCCAACGGTCCTTGAGTCACGCGACTTGGGTCAAGACCATCATACAACACAGCATCATGTCGCCAATCTGCCCACTCCTAGAGTCAGAAACCACGGCCAAAATAATCCTTAAGGTGGCTCATAACGGCTGAGCTCATTCCCTTTCCAAGGGAAACTAAGAAACCTCCAGCCCCAGGCTGGGTCACAGAACACTCAGTCATTGGCCATACGCATGGACCACATGGAAACCACTTTCTGAGGAAGCTAACGTCGTGCGGGAACAGCCCTCCGCACTTACACTGGCACACGGCAACTCGATCAAGCATAACAAGAAAGCCCGGAACACACGGGGTCACCCGAACCCTCAAAATAACACGAGCACGCTAATGGAGGTAACACGATACCTCCGGACACCCAGAAACATGGTCTCAGTACCCACGGGGTGTTCGGGACATCCACGGGGCTAAAGGTCGAGCAAGGCTCTCAACCGGGTTGACCTGGGGCCAAAATGGGCAAACGGGGTGCATTTCCGTCGACTAGGCCCCCGGGTCGATCGACCAACCGGCTGATCGGTCGACCGCCCCACTAGGTCAGTTGACTGGTCCATGTCCAACCGCCCCCCCTGACCTGGGTCGGTCGACCGGTCCCTCTAGGTCGGTCGACTGAACCAGGGCAGAGTGCCCTGTTCCATGGCAGACATGTCATTAGTCGACCGATCCATCAAATCGGTCGATCGATTCCGACGACGCACAAGCGGGAGCTTCGCCGTGGGAGCTCAAACCACGCCCCACTCAACCCATTTGAGGGAGAAAATATGGGGAAACCCTTCCCCAACCTCCTTAGCACTGGGAGGTCCCATTCAAATGTTGAGGGGAGTTTGTGGGGAAGAATGTTTTGTCTTCTCTGATTTATGATCCTCTGAATTTAATGTGTTTTGATGTTGGCAACAGTATATACTGTGCTAAATTTTGATATAGGTAACAATGCATTGTGTTCATAATTTTTATGATTGGCTATTATGTTTTTGCCTTACATAAGGTCGGTGCACATGTCTATCGCTACATTAGGTCGGTGCACATTCAAGCTTTCATTCATATAGGTCAATGCACATTTTCATCTGCACTTAACAAAGGTCGATGCACATCGACTAGGCATAGTAGATAAGGTTGATGCTAGTGTGTACATGTACTCACTAAGGTCGATGCTAGTGTGCAATATTCACACACAAGGTCGATGCACATTGCTCCTTGTGCAAGACCAAGGTCGATGCACATCCAGTCTGTGCAAGACCAAGGTCGATACACATCTTGGCATTGCAGACAAAGTCTGTGCACATTTTGCATTTAGCAAAGTGAGGTCGGTGCACATGTGTTAGCAATAGCATGAAGGTCGATGCATGTCCATTTTGTAGTGTATGAAGGTCGATGCACATTCACTCTACAGTACATGAAGCTCAATGCATGTTGCATTTCTATGTAGAGGCAGGTCGATGCACATTTATTGTAGCACATCTAAGGTTGATGCTCATTTGTTTTTTAGTCATTAAGCATCTAAGGTCGATGCATGTTTACTATTGTGCACTTAAAGGTCGATCAAAGTCTACCTGTGTTACTGTTACAAGTCTGTGCACATTTTTTCATCTTGCATGTAAGGTCGATGCACATCTTACCTTAGTCATAAATAAGGTCGTTGCACACATTGTCTTAGTCATAACATGGTCAGTGCACATTGTGCCTTGCACAAAACAAGGTCGGTGCACATTGTGCTATGTGCTAAATAAGGTCGATGCACATAGTCATTTGCACACACTAAGGTCGGTGCACTTTTTCATTATTGCATTTACAGTCTGAGCATATACGACATCTAAAGCCTAAGCACATTTTTGCCTTGCACATGCATAGCATGGGTCTGTGCACATCCAGAGTTAATGCTTAGTCTAAGGTCTACGCATATACAAGTTTGTGCATCTCTAGGGTCCATGCACATGCGACATCCAGGTCTGTGCACGCTTTCAGGTCAAAGCATATCATGCATCATATGAAATAAGGTCTGTGCATCTTAGTCTGCTCTGTCACTTATGTCATAACTCAAGTCTCATAGGCCAATGCATATTGAATATAAAACTATGCTGACAAAGTGTTTGATAAAATGCCTTTGTTCTGATTGGCAGGAACTTATGTCACTAAAGGACCCAGGATCAAATATGTAAAAGGCAGCATGCCGTACACTTAGCACGGTCACATCGCTCGAAGTCTTTAACCTCAGGCACATGATCCAAGTCACTAGTACGTGATCTAAGACAGGAATCAAGTCTGAAGATTCTACCACGTGGATAGCGTAATTTCATCTTCTGACACATGGACATCTAGCAGCGCTTTCTTTCAAAACTTATTGGGCGGGAACGTGCTTTCCACGTGCCCAATCTCTCTTGAACCTATAAATTGAGGCCTGGTGGCTCAATTGAGGATATAGATAAAGAAGCAGAAAGAAGGAGTAGAGAGAAATCTAAGAGAGTACTTGACAGAGAATAGAAGCTGAGAGAAGAAGATTGGAAGGAGCAGAAGATTTCAAGAGAGTGTTGCTGAAAAGAAAATAGAGTATCGTGGAGGGGATCTGAGAGAGAAGAGTGGTTGAGTGAGATATTTGTGTACTAACTTCTGGATTAGATCCAGAGTCAGACTGCTCGATTGAAGAGCTGCATTATCATTTCTGTTCGTATTCTCTTTTATTCTTTGATTTTCTTTTTAAATCTCTTGTAAGCTATGTATCAGCAGATAGCTAAGTTGTAATGCTCAGCAGTCAGTCAAGCTGTGTATCAGCGGATAGCTAAGCTGTAATGATGCGAGACAAAAAGCCCGAATCTTACAACTTTCATCTTTTCTCACTTCATTTTCTATTTTCCCTTTTTTTCATCAATTTTTTTCATTTTCTGCTCTTCTTTCACAAAATATTTTCTACACCATTTTTTTCCTATTTTATCTCATTCTCTACCGTGAAATTCCTATTTTCTTTTTCTAGAAAATAAATTCATCACCTTTTTTTCATTTTTCTAACCTTCATTTTTTTGAACTTTTCTCTTTCCCTTTTGTTTCACTTTCTCTTTTTTTTTGTAGGTAGGGTCTACGTGCCCACCATGCAAAATATAACATGACACCAAACATAACTGGCCTTCAATGAAGCTACCGAACCACCATTATTAATTATAACAATGAGATCTCTCCACCAAAAGCAACTCCACCTATGGGTGTCTGGCACCTCCTTTAATGCTGGACGAACTCAAGTGTTTGCGCCAAAACAGCAATAAAAAGAGAGGCCAGGTCTCGCGGGCCAAGCGGAAAGGAACGAGCGAGCTCAGGGCCTCTACATGGCCACAAAGCCAGGATGGCAGCAACCCAGTGGCTGATGTTGGGTTGGGCCTCGAACACCGCCTTGGCCGGGGTGTTCATTAGGTAGTGTATCAACGGTTGGTTGTGGAGGTCTGCGAGGCCGAAGCTGCCACCGCTGATGTCCTCACTCCCGGCCAGCCGGGCATCATACACGTCGAGCACCTTGCCAAGGCCCTCCTACAACTCCGCCACCTTCTTGGTCTCACCGAACAGCAGATCCGTGCCCTACTGCCTGTACTTGTGGGTGAGGTACTAGGTGATCACCCTTGACTCGAACATCTTGAGATCTCCATCATCAAAGGAGGGGACCGGACCAAATGGGTTCAAGGAGAGGAAGGGCTCCATTTTATGCTCGTCGGTAGCCCTGTTGACGGGGACGAACTCAAACTCAAGGCCCTTCTTCTGAAGGACGGCCACGACCCTCATGGCAGGCGAGGAGAAGGGTACTCTATGGACGAGTGGGGTTGCAGCCTATGTTAGGGAGGGTGGGCGGGTGCGAGAACAGAGAGGGGGGGAGAGGGCCGGGTAGGTGGGGTAGAAAGGGGGGTGTAGTGCGGCCTGTGGCTGGAGGGATGGATAGTAGCGATCTATATGGGGAAATGGGTAGGGATGCCGGGTGCTTGTGTAGTGGGGGGCAAGGGAGCACAGGTGGGGTGTGGGTGTGGTACGTCGGATAGAAAAGGAGAATCAAACAAAAGAATTAATGGGAAAGTGGAGGGGAGAGCTTTGCTACGGTGGAGGGGGAGAGAAGAGATGATGAGGTGGTGGGATAGGATGGGGCCTCTCACCCCAGGGGCATCTCACCCATCTCCTTCTCGGAGAGAAAAATAAGGCAAAGGCATCACACCTCAAATGGAATAACTTTCTAATAATTTCATTTCAACTTCATTATTCCCCATTATAACATGGGGTTACATACTCTTATATAGACTCTTCACATGACAGACAGACAACTTATTCAAACCTCACCTAACATCTCTGACATTGAACACCTAACACCCACAACTAATCATACCACACCTCACCTAACACCTGACATTTCTGACTAATAATAGCTCTCGTGGGAATACTAAGACACTTAAAAAAAACTATTATGGTGATATCTTTAAAGCACACTTATAATCCTACTAATGTGGCCTATTAAAATAAAACACTCAAAATAATTATAAATGGATAAATGCCCATGCTGCTTGACGATCCTCATCAAACCCCTCCACTTGGAGGAGGTTCGACCTCAAACCTAGGACCTTTGCTCGGAGGAGTAGCGACGTTAGTGGCGGGGAAGATGAATGGCAGAGGAGGATGGACCTGGAGCTTCAAGTGGGTTTTCGAACCCGTCCCCATCTCAAGGATGATGCACCCAAAGCTTCAAATTCTCCCTTCACGGTGGAGCGAACTTAGCCAAGGATCGAACTTGTGAGAACAAGTGGGCAACCTGCTCTTATACCAAATTGATGCGGGACAAAAAGCCCGAATCTTATGACTTTCATCTTTTCTCACTTCATTTTCTATTTTCCCTTTTTTTCATTAATTTTTTTCATTTTCTTCTCTTCTTTCACAAAATATTTTCTACGCCATTTTTTTTCCTATTTTATCTCATTCTCTACCGTGAACTTCCCATTTTCTTTTTGTAGAAAATAAATTCATCACATTTTTTATTTTTCTTACCTTCATTTTTTTGAACTTTTCTCCTTCCCTTTTGTTTCACTTTCTCTTTTTTTTGTAGGTAGGGTCTACGTGCCCACCATGCAAAATATAACATGACACCAAACATAACTGGCCTTCAGCGAAGCTACCAAACCACCATTATTAATTATAACAACGAGATCCCTCTACCAAAAGCAACTCCTCCTATGGGTGTCTGGCACATCCTTTAATGCTGGACGAACTCGGGTGTTTACGCCAAAACAGCAACAAGAAGAGAGGCCAGGTCTCACGGGGCAAGCAGAAAGGAACGAGCGAGCTCAGGGGCTCTGCATGGCTACAAAGCCATGATGGCAGCGACCCAGCGGCTGACGTTGGGGCGGGCCTTGAACACCGCCTTGGCCGGGGTGTTCATCAGGTAGTGTACCATCGGCTAGTGGTGGAGGTCTGCGAGGCCGAAGCTGCCACCGCTGATGTCCTTGCTCCCGGCTAACCGGGCCTCGTACATGTCGAGCACCTTGCCGAGGCCCTCTTGCAGCTCCGCCACCTTCTTGGTCTCACCGAACAGCAGATTTGTACCCTGCTGCCTGTAGTTATGGGTGAGGTACTGGGTGATCGCCCTCGACTCGAACATCTTGAGATCTCCATCCTCAAAGGCGGGGACCGGACCAAATGGGTTCAAGGAGAGGAAGGGCTCCATTTTATGCTCGTCGACAGCCATGTTGACGGGGACGAACTCGAATTCCAGGCCCTTCTTCTGAAGGACGGCCATGACCCTCATGGCAGGCGAGGAGAAGGGTACTCTGTGGACGAGTGGGGTTGCGGCCTATGTTAGGGAGGGTGGGCGGGTGCGAGAACAGAGAGGGGGGGAGAGGGCCGGGTAGGTGGGGTAGAGGGGGGGGGGTGTAGTGCGGCCTGTGGCTGGAGGGATGGATAGTAGCGATCTGTATGGGGAAATGGGTAGGGATGCCTGATGCTTGTGTAGTGGGGGACAAGGGAGCACAGGTGGGGTGTGGGTGTGGTACGGCGGATAGAAAAGGAGAATCAAACAAAAGAATTAATGGGAAAGTGGAGGGGAGAGCTTTGCTACGGTGGAGGGGGAGAGAGGAGATGATGAGGTGGTGGGATAGGATGGGGCCTCTCACCCCAGGGGCATCTCACCCATCTCCTTCTCAGAGAGAAAAACAAGGCAAAGGCATCACACCTCAAATGGAATAACTTTTCAATAATTTCATTTCAACTTCATTATTCCCCATTATAACATGGGGTTACATACTCTTATATAGACTCTTCACATGACAGACAGACAACTTATTCAAACCTCACTGCCACAACTTAGGCAAAGGCATAACACCCACGACTAATCATACCAAACCCCACCTAATACCTAACATTTTTGACTAATAATAGCTCTCGTGGGAATACTAAGCCACTTAAAAAAAAACTATTACGGTGATATCTTTAAAGCACACTTATAAGCCTACTAATGTGGCCTATTAAAATAAAACACTCAAAATAAATATAAATGGATAAATGCCCATGCTGCTTGACGATCCTCATCATGTAATGCTCAGCGGATAGTAAACTGTGAGGCTCAATTGTCTGGGATTTATTCCCCAAAGCTATGGATCAGCGGTTTGTAGGGATCTATTCCCCAAAGCTATGGATCAGTAGTTTACAAGCTGTTAGTCAGTAGAAGCCTTACTCAATTGAGTAAGGGGTGGATGTAGATCTTTGGATTGAGATCGAACCACCTTAAAAACCTCTTTGCAGTGTGTGTGCTCTTGTGTGTGCTTCTACTTCTTATTCATACTACTACTCATTGAATGCTTAGAACAGATCTCTAAATTTCTGATAAATTCTATCTCTAATTAGATTAGTTCTTCAGTGGTATATCAAAAGGCTCAGTCAGAACACTGATCCTTGCATGAGGAGTTCTTAGATCCAACCTCTGCCTAGTACCATACTGAAGCAACTGGTCATCTTGCTCCTGTCTGCCGGTGATAATTGTATTTCATTATATATGTTTCATTACTTGTGGCAGTTTCATTCTTAGAAGTTCATTTTATTCCGCACTAATTTTTTTTTAACTGCTATAGATTATGATATTTTGGGGTAGATCTATTCACCCCCCTCTAGATCTGATAGTCTTTCAATTCAACACTTGGTATCAGAGCCTAACTCTCCCTTAGGGCTTTGCATCTCGGAGAGCTTAGCAATGGATGCTAGAGGGTTAACTGCTGAGGGTCACTCTACCAGTAAGCCACCATTCTTTGATGGCTCAAATTATGCTTATTGGAAGAGTCGCATGCATGTCTTCCTTAGGGCTAAGGACTATGAAATATGGAAGGTAGTCAGCAAGGGTCCCTTTGAACTACCTGAGGATGAAGAAGTCTGGACTAGGAAGAAGATCCGTAAGTCCACCCTAAATTGGAGCGCTGTAAACGCCATGTAGTGTGCTCTTCATCCCACGGAATTCTCCAGAATTTCCTCATATTCCACTACTAAGGAGATGTGGGATAAACTAGAAGTCATCTATGAGGGGACGTCTCAGGTTATGGAAACTAAAGCCAACATGTTAGTCTCTGAGTATAAGGCTTTTAAAATGAAGCCTGACGAGTCCATATCTAAAATGTATGCCCGTCTGATGGTGCTCACTAACAGTTTAAGAAGTCTGGGAAAAGTGTATAGTGAGTACGAGCTGGCGAGAAAAATCCTTAGGTCCCTGACACCTGTGTGGCACACCAAGGCCACTGTAATGGAGGAGTCTAGGAACCTTGCTACAACATCAGTAGATGAACTCATCGGTTCTCTCATGACTTATGAGTTGAACCTTAAGAGGGTCGATGAATCTGAAAAGAGGAAGAAACCCCTGGCACTAAAAGTTACTTCCAGTAACAAAGGGTCATCTAGTGAGCACAGTTCTGGTAGCTCTGAAGAAGATCAAGATGAATTTGCCATGCTTACTAGGAAGTTTAAAAATTTTCTTAGAAAGGAAGGAAAGGGATTGAGAGGAAATATTTCTCAGGGAAGAGGCAGTCAAAATATAAACCTGAAACTGCCAAGAAATCTGATGGGATTGTATGTTACAATTGTAGGAAAGCAGGACATTTCAAGACAGATTGTCCTGAGCTAAAAGACAAGCAGCCCGGGAGGAAGAATAAGAAGGGAAAGGCTATGGTTAGCACCTGGAGCGACGAGGAAGAAGGAAGTCAAAGAAGCTCCTCTGACAGTGAAGAAGAAGGTCAGCTATGTCTTATGGCCAATAGGAATGAAGAAAAAGAAGACGATATAGAGGTAACCTCTCCCTTTGAAAATTTTACTTACAGTGATTGGGAAGAGGCATATGTTGAAATACTTGATAATTATGATGACATGCGTAGGGAGAACATGCATCTGAAACAGAAAATCAATTCCTTAGTTAATGATATGACTTTGAATGATAAACTTGCATGTCTGGAATCTAAAAATCTTAATCTGAAAAACTCTCTTGATGAAAATGAAAGTGATGGAATTGAAAGCAAAAAATGAAAACTTGAAAAACACCATTGATGAACTCAAAATTAGAATGCAAAAATTTGAAGAAGAAACTAGGATTGCAACTAAGAAATATGATGCAGTCAATGGTGTAAACACTGAACTTAAAAAGACCATTGAAAATTTAGAAAAAGAAAACAAGGATAAACAAAACTCCCTTGAAGGCATGACACAGGGAATAGAAAATCTCAATGCCATCTTGGGGATAAAAACAAATTTCAGAAAGGAAGGTTTGGGTTTTAACCCAACTAATAAGAAAAGGGTTGATGTTAGGACCATCTCCTTTGTTGCTGAAAAGGGGACATCATGACCTTTACTAAAAATGACCTCTGGAGAAATTCAGAATAAAAAGCTAGTTAAAAATATGGAGAAAATCAAACCCAGTGCCAAGGACAAGGGCAAAGGGAAGGTAGAGATATCTAGGGAATCTTGCTCACACACTCCCACACCTCTAACCAAAGGACAAGTTAGGGGTCAGACTGCTAAGGTTAGAGTCCAAGGAAACCCTAGGGCCAATACATTCAATTCTAATAGGGAAGGTCAAAGCAATCTTCACATGAGGTCGTTGCAGCATTTCCAGAATTCATTTTCTCATCAGATGCATCAACCTCATGTGGACGCACTAAAATTCGGGGGGGGGGGAGGGGAGGGGGGGGGATCTGTTCGTTTGTTGGTCGGGGTTAATTCGTTTATTTAGTGCGAGGGCGTGCCAGTCAAAAAGTGACGATTTATTCGGGCTTCGTAGAAGCCCATGGTGCGCTCGATCTGACTAATCAGACAATTGTGTGGTTCGTGTCGGGACCGAAACCCGCCGTGCCGTAAAGGCCACGACATTATTTACATCCCCCATACGGGGGAACACCCTTGATTGATTGCCGGGAATAAGGGCCCTACGGCCTAAAGGGAATATTAATAATGCAGGAGGATAGTGAAAGATGAACTATGCTAGAAACCCATCTCGGGACGTGAATGTTCAGACTATGTCGGCCACTCATGGGCCACTTCATGTTCGGACGAAGCTCCGTGCTTGTAGTATAAAAGACGGTGACAAAACCGCGTGAATGTCTGCCACGAACAAGGCAAGTTTAATGAGAATACGGGATTGGATCCCGGTAGAGACGGGTCAAGTTGATAGACTGTTGGCTGGAGATGATTTCGGACTATGGCCATATCGGAAATTCCGTAAACCGCGTCCGATACCATAAGGCGTCATCGATTTTCTCTTTGCACCCAGTCCGAGGGAGTGAATTATTAAGTGCATAGCCCGAGCTCACTAACGTGCGCCCTCACACGCGGATCGAACTACGCGGTAATAGAGTTCCTTTAATTTTTTTATTTGGCATTGATCTTTGCATTTTTTTTGTTTGAACCTTTCTCCCTTTTATTATTATTATTTACCTCCCCCTCTTTATATAAAAGAGGCGCGCCGGTTAAATGGATATGAAGGAAGAGAGGAGGGGCGCGCCGGTTAGATGGATATGAAGGAAGAGAGGATGGGCGCGCCGGTTAGATGGACTGTAGCAACCCTAATAAATTTAAAAGAATAAAATAAGTCAAAATAGAATAAAAGACTAAGTAAAGAAAAGATAAAAATCCGAAATGGAAAAGAATTAAACTCTAATGAAAATAACGCCTCAGGAAAAGGCGCGACCTTACAAATAAGAGACCTTCAACCAGGCGCGAATTAAAGAAAGGACGCCCAAATAATAAGGCGTCAAATTTCAAACGACTAAAATAAATAAAAAGGGCAAGAAAGCGTAACGCCCTTTGAGTGGACGCGTTTCAACAAGTAACGACGTCTGACAAGGCATCAATTTAAAATTCGACGCCCTAGAATAAGGCGTCAATTCCATTCCAGTTTCGTTCGAACCGGGAACTTATCCAGGGTAAGTTGATAACTATGAGAAAGAGTTCGAATGTAGTAATAACTCTAATATGGAAGTCTTACTTCCAATGCAACTCTAACTCCATTAGGATTCTAGAAATCCTATAAAAACCATTGACTATCAAACCCTAAAGCTATTTGGTCGATCTGCTACTGCTACGGTACGTAAAGAACAGCAGTTCTTCTTATCTCTTTTTATCATTACTTTCGGTTGCATGAAGAATTAATGATTCTTCATCTCTTCTTACAGGTTAAGAAGATTAACGTTGTGAAGAACAAAAGGGTAAGTTCTTCTTTCCTCTACCTTCAGTCAAGTATTATGAAGAAAATACTGATGTTTCGTATATATATATTCCTCTGTAGGAAAAGCTCTCTACCTGAAGAAACGAAGTGTTCTTCATTTACGTTCTTTTCATCAAAGCCATCGTTCAGTAGCAGTTCCATCTAGTTCAGGAGTCTCTGTTCTTCTTATCAAATCTCTTCACGTTTCTCCATCCAGATTATTGCCCAAGGTAGGTTTTCTCAAGACACTGTAGCCCAAACAAAGTAATTCAAAATATATACTAGCATGGCATGCATGTACATGGTTTAATATAGTATTAAAGCGTTTTCTGTAATATCTTGAAAGAAACGCCCATGACAAGGGCGCTAATTTAAAGAAACGACCTGCCCAAGGTCGTCAATTACAGATTTGACGCCCTTCCCTGTAGGCGTCAATTTCATGCAATTTTTTGTAAATAATAAATACCCACGTTTAAAAATTAAATATCTATGAAATCCTGAAACTAATGTAATGCATGAACTTACCTGTGAAGTCCTGCTATTTTTTCTTGTCATGATTATATACCTTGTCTCCTGAAAGTTTATTATCCTGAAATTCATAAAAATTCTTGGAAACTGTGAATTCACGACCAGAACCAGGTCGTTTCTTATTGAACCCACGCCGCATACTAGGGCGTGAATTTAATTATAACGCCCCTTCCCAGGGCGCGTTTTTGATAAACTCCTGAAATTATATATCCTGTGAAAATATTGTAAATAAAAGGACGCCTGAAAGAGTAGGCGTCAAATTTAAATAAAACGACCCTGCACAGGGCGTGTTTTTTATGAAATAATGAATTATTTAAATTCCTGCAAAATAGGAAAAATAGATGAACGCCCTTATCTAAGGCGTTAATTACTTGAGTAGTGACTTTACTTAAGTCGTTATTTTCCTGTAAAAATGTTTTTACCGATTTCTGATAAACGATGGTTTCAGTATATCTATATATATGTATATCGGCACTATATCTCCACTCCGTGAGTATAGTCCCACGTTTTCATGATGTTTTATCGATCACCCTCAATTCTCATTGACATACAAGCTCTCCATTGGACATTCCGTTCCTTTGGACTAGCAAGTTAGTCATAGAGACCTCCGTAAGACTCCTCGCCGCCTTGGATTCCCTCAAAGCCGACTGAGCTGGTTGTACCCTAAAAACCCATTACACTATTGAATGCCATGTCACTCTAAAGAAACATGGTATACCAGCCCTTATGATATGCAAAGAGTATATCATGAGAATTCTTAATGGGATGATGATATCATGCCATTTGTTGATGTTCTTGTGGACCTCAATTCTATAATAAGAATGAGGGTATCTTGCCTTTGATATACTGTTCATGTGGACCTCAATTCTATAAAAAGAATGTCCATACTTGTTTGTCATGGAACCCGAGTTAAGGGAACCTAATTCCACCTAGTTTCATCGATAAATCGTGTTTATACCGTTATTATTGCCTCTCTATGTCCAATGTTATATTTTTGGACTCCATTCTCTCAAAGTTATCCTACGTATCTACAAGCTTAAAATGTTGAAATCCCATATTGGCTACATATATATACAAGAGTGGATGTCAAAAATACATGATAAATGCCTGCGCATATAGGGCCCGATCTGGTCCTGGGAGGAGCACCCGAAAGTACTTGTGTCCATGGGAGTTGAATGATAAGGTATCTGGCATTGTACCGAGTGCATGACTAGCTTGATTGGACATTCCACACAAATCTTGTACTTGACTCGTACTTGACTTGACATGACTTGCGTGACCTGAAAAAAAAGGGTAATTACTTGTTTGCTTGATACATGATAGCCAAAGTTCTTGACATGACTTGCTAAAAAGTACTTGCTTGAATATCTGTTATCTTTTCTTGAAAGCTCATGACTAGTTCATCTTGCTGTCTTATTGATAAATTCTTTCTCTATCTTGTCGTTTTATGCGAGCATGCATAGCTATAGTACATTCATGAAAACTGTAATTACTTAGACCCCTTGCTAAGCTCTTGAGATATAATTTCCTACTGAGCGTTCGCTCACTCCGTGTGTTCCCTACTTTTCAGGTAATTCCGACGACGAGGGAAGTCAATCGGATGGGAATGGTCAAGAGTGAAAGAGCTAGAGCTTTTCCAAGTGTCATCTAGTCTTTTTCCTATTTTCTTGAGTCAACTATGTACTTTTCTTTTTTAATTGAATAGAGTATTGGATTTGTAATAGTCTATCCATTATGAAATAAAGGATTGGGTTATCTTTCTATTTTGCGCATCTCTATTTTGGTGTCGAATACACTACTACTCTGATTGACATGATTGATATAAACTCGTCGCGCATATCCGAGTATCTTCCGCGCTCGGGGCGTGACAGTTTTTGTGGTATCAGAGCCTAGGGTATTCAATTCCTAGGTAAAACCCAAGTCCAAGGATATGTTCAAACCTTTAACCAGTGAGATTGGGTAGAACCAAGGGTTAAAGTTAACATAGAATGTTAGTCTTTAAGATACAAATCACGTATTAATCTAGTTATTATAATTGTAGGATAATGGCTGCTGAACGTGCTCAATGGCGCAACATGTAGCGTACACTGCAAGGCATGACTCAAGTGCTGCAACAAGTAACACAAGGAGGTGGACAACGAGCAGGAAGTCTCCACCAGACTTTCAAGAACATGAACCCGCCCAAGTTCACGGGTTCTACTGATCCAGATGATGCTGAACACTAGATTAGGGAAACAGAACGAATATTCCGTGTTATGCAATGCACGGATCAAGATAAGGTCTTATTAGCTACTTTTCAATTAGAAAGGGATGCTAGATGCTTGTGGGAATCAATAGAGGCTACTATAAATCAAGATCAGGTTTCGTGGGAGGAATTCGTTGAACACTTCAACGCAAAATATTTCTCGGACCGAGTTCAGGAAAAGAAGGCTGTAGAATTTGCTGCATTAAAGCAACGATCTTTGTCAGTGGCCGAGTATGAGGCCCAATTCTCTAGATTATCTCGGTATGCTAAGCATCTAGTTAGCACCGAGAAAATGAAAGCTAGGAGGTTTCTTAATGGGCTCAGGCCCCAAGCTATTACTCAACTGGTGCCGATGGACATTCAAGTCTACTCGGAGATAGTACGCCGAGCTCAACTATTAGAAGATGCCACGGAACTGTCTGATAGGATTCGTGGTAAGGATAAGAAGGAACAAGTTACAGGTTCGGGTTCCTTTAAACCCAACTTCAAGAAGAGGCCTAGCAATGGAGGTATTTCCTCGCAAGACCAAAAGTTCAAGAAGACCAAGCCCTTCTCTATCACCACTACCTCTTCAAATACAGTGTGCAAACATTATGATAAAGCGGGTCATAGAGCAGAAGAATGCTGGAGGAAACTTGGAGCATGTCTCCGTTGTGGGAGTCGTGAGCATCGGATTCCCGATTGCCCACTACTAAATAACCAAGCCGTTGACGGAAAGTGCCTAGTAACCAAGAATGCTCGTCTTCATGCAATCAAGGAGACCGAGCAAGAAGAAGAAGGCGGCTTAGTGGAAGGTACATTGAAAGTTTGTTCCAGGAATGCATATGTCTTAATTGATACTGGTGCATCGCATTCTATTGTTTCTAAGAAGTTTGCTGACCCATTACCCCTAGAACCGGAATGGATAAAGTTAGTTTTGTCTACTCCTCTGGATGATGAGACTGATATTACACATCATTACCAAAACTGCGAAGTATTGGTTCAGGGTAGAAATCTCCCTATTGATCTCATATGTTTAGATCTGAAAGAGTATGATGTTATACTAGGGGCAGATTGGTTATCCAAGTATCAGGCAACAGTTGATTGCCGCAATAGTAAGGTTACATTCAAGGAATTTCCAGAACTAATCTTGACTAGCCCCAAGGGTCGGAGCAGATCCCCTCTTATTTCAGCTCTCCGAGCTAGCAAGCTCATCAGGAAAGGATGTGCATCTTTCCTTGCCTTTGTCACAGTTAAAGAAGCTAAGGAAGCTAAGCTAGAAGACATTCCAGTGGTACAAGAATTTCGGACGTGTTTCCAGAAGATTTGCCGGGATTACCCCCGCAAAGAGAAGTGGCCTTCACCATTGACTTAGTCCCTGGTGCTGGTCCGATTTCAAAGGTACCTTATAGGATGTCACCTGCTGAACTCAAGGAGTTAAAGGAGTAATTGATGGAACTCATTAAGAAAGGATTCATTAGACCAAGTACTTCCCCGTGGGGAGCGCCTGTATTATTTGTAAAGAAGAAAGACGGATCCATGAGGTTATGCATCGACTATCGACAGTTGAATCATCTCACTATCAAGAACAAGTATCCACTGCCGAGAATCGATGAATTGTTTGATCAAATTTCAGGATCCATGTACTTTTCTAAAATTGATCTTAGGTCAGGATATCACCAACTAAGAATCAAGGACGAGGATATTCATAAAACCGCATTCAGAAGCAGGTATGGCCATTATGAATTTGTTGTTATGCCTTTCGGACTAACGAATGCCCCTGCTGCCTTTATGCAGTTAATGAATAGTATATTCAGGCCTTATTTGAATCAATTCATGGTGGTCTTTATTGATGATATATTGATTTATTCCAAGACCAAGGAAGAGCATGAGGAACATTTGAGGATTGCATTACAAATATTGAGGACAAACCAATTATATGCAAAACTTAGCAAGTGTGAATTCTGGCTTGAAGAAGTGACTTTTCTCGGACATGTTATATCAAAGTATGGCTTGTCTGTAGACCCATCAAATGTTGAAGCTGTAAGGAACTGGGAAAGACCGACCAATGCTAGCGAGATCCGAAGTTTCTTAGGTCTTGCCGGCTATTACAGGCGATTCATCAAGGATTTCTCAAAAATCGCCGTGCCACTTACGAGGTTAACTCGCAAGGAGATCCGTTATGAATGGGATGAGGAATGTGAAAGAAGCTTCCAAACTCTCAAGGATCATCTTACTACAGCTCCTATCTTAGCATTGCGAATTGAAGGAGAAAAGTTCGAGGTATACACTGATGCTTCTGGCATTGGCCTCGGATGTGTTCTAATGCAACAAGGGAAGGTTATAGCCTACTCTTCTCGTCAATTAAAGAAGCATGAAGAGAACTATCCCGTCCATGACTTAGAATTGGCCGCGGTAGTATTTGCACTCAAAATATGGAGACATTATCTTTATGGAGTACAGTTTACTGTATACTCCGATCACAAGAGTCTCAAATATCTTTTCTCACAGAAGGAACTAAATATGAGGCAAAGACGATGGCTGGAATATCTCAAGGACTTCGACTTCAATATACAATATCATCCCGGAAAGGGTAATCATGTAGCAGATGCCCTTAGTCGAAAGCCGAGAGCACTGTTAGCCAATTGTATGATTCAAGAATGGAAATTGCTGGAACAATTCTCTGAACTCAATATAAGCATGGACACGGACCCTAGATGTGTCACATTATCTCATGTAAGCATACAGTCAGATTTATTGTCTAAAATACAAACACTTCAGAATGATGATCCTACATTAGTAGAAATCAAGGGCAGATTAGAAGGACAATCGGATTTCCAATTAGCTTCTGATGGAAGATTAATGTTCAAGAATAGAACTTGTATACCGGACTGCCCAGAATTGAATAAGAAGGTCTTAGATGAAGCTCATAGGTCAAGGTATACGATTCATCCTGGATCTACCAAAATGTACCAAGATGTAAAAAGAAATTTTTGGTGGCCCAACATGAAAAGAGAAATAGCGGACTACGTATCACGCTGTCTCACGTGCCAACAAGTCAAGGCGGAACACCAAAAGCCTGCTGGAAAACTACATCCTCTAGATATCCCTAAATGGAAGTGGGAGGATATTGGTATGGATTTCATCATGGGTTTATCTAAATCAAAAAGAGGACATGATGGAATATGGGTTATCATTGACCGATTGACTAAATCAGCGCATTTCTTGCTAATCAAGAGTCGATGGTCAGTTGATGTCTTAGCTGCACTATACATCAAGGAAATAGTCAGATTACATGGTATTCATGTTTCAATCGTGTCTGACAGAGATCCCCGTTTTACTTCTCATTTTTGGAAAGGACTACAACATTCGTTGGGAACGAGACTTAACTTTAGCACAGCCTTTCATCCTCAAACGGATGGTCAGACCGAGAGAACCAATCAAGTAGTCGAAGATATGCTAAGAGCATGCATTACTGATTTTGATGGAAACTGGCATGATCACTTGCCTCTGGTTGAATTTGCATACAATAATAGCTACCAGGCAAGTATACAACTGGCACCTTTTGAAGCCTTATACGGAAGGAGTTGTCGATCACCCTTATGCTGGGACGAAGTTGGAGAGAAACAACTGTTAGGCCCAGACATGGTAAGGGATACTACCGAGAAGATACAATTAATCAGAGAAAGACTACAAGTTGCTCAGTCTAGACAAAAAGCTTATGCTGACACAAGAAGAAGAGATCTTGAATTCCAAATTGGAGATCATGTATTTCTCAAGATATCGCCTGGACGTGGAATACGAAGATTTGGTGTTAAGGGCAAGCTTACACCAAGATTTATCGGACCTTTTGAGATACTAGAAAGAGTTGGCGAGGTTGCTTATCGCATCACATTGCCACCTCAACTGTCCGAAGTACATGATGTGTTCCACATATCTATGTTGAAGAAGTATGTGCACGATCCATCACATATTATTGAGCATGGAAATCTAGTAATCCGGAAAGATCTCACATACGAGCAGAAGCCCATAAGAATACTAAATCGAGAAGTACGAACCCTAAGGAATAAGGCCATTCCCATGCTAAAAGTACAATGGAATAAGAATTCAGAACATGAAGCTACATGGGAGACCGAGGAATCTATGAGGAAGCGATTTCCAGAGTTATTTTAGAAGGTATGAACTCTACACTCTCCATATGTAAATATATGCTATGAATTTGGGGACCAAATTCTTTTTAAGTGGGGGAGGGTGTAGCAACCCTAATAAATTTAAAAGAATAAAATAAGTCAAAATAGAATAAAAGACTAAGTAAAGAAAAGATAAAAATCCGAAATGGAAAAGAATTAAACTCTAATGAAAATAACGCCTCAGGAAAAGGCGCGGCCTTACAAATAAGCGACCTTCAACCAGGCACGAATTAAAGAAAGGATGCCCAAATAATAAGGCGTCAAATTTCAAACGACTAAAATAAATAAAAAGGGCAAGAAAGCGTAACGCCCTTTGAGTGGACGCGTTTCAACAAGTAACGACGTCTGACAAGGCATCAATTTAAAATTCGACGCCCTAGAATAAGGCGTCAATTCCATTCCCAGTTTCGTTCGAACCGGGAACTTATCCAGGGTAAGTTGATAACTATGAGAAAGAGTTCGAATGTAGTAATAACTCTAATAAGGAAGTGTTACTTCCAATGCAACTCTAACTCCATTAGGATTCTAGAAATCCTACAAAAACCCTTGACTATCAAACCCTAAAGCTATTTGGTCGATCTGCTGCTACTACGGTACGTAAAGAACAGCAGTTCTTCTTATCTCTTTTTATCATTACTTTCGGTTGCATGAAGAATTAATGATTCTTCATCTCTTCTTACAGGTTAAGAAGATTAACGTTGTGAAGAACAAAAGGGTAAGTTCTTCTTTCCTCTACCTTCAGTCAAGTATTATGAAGAAAATACTGATGTTTCGTATATATATATTCCTCTGTAGGAAAAGCTCTCTACCTGAAGAAACGAAGTGTTCTTCATCTACGTTCTTTTCATCAAAGCCATCGTTCAGTAGCAGTTCCATCTAGTTCAGGAGTCTCTGTTCTTCTTATCAAATCTCTTCACATTTCTCCATCCAGATTATTGCCCAAGGTAGGTTTTCTCAAGACACTGTAGCCCAAACAAAGTAATTCAAAATATATACTAGCATGGCATGCATGTACATGGTTTAATATAGTATTAAAGCGTTTTCTGTAATATCTTGAAAGAAACGCCCATGACAAGGGCGCTAATTTAAAGAAACGACCTGCCCAAGGTCGTCAATTACAGATTTGACGCCCTTCCCTGTAGGCGTCAATTTCATGCAATTTTCTGTAAATAATAAATACCCACATTTAAAAATTAAATATCTATGAAATCCTGAAACTAATGTAATGCATGAACTTACCTGTGAAGTCCTGCTATTTTTTCTTGTCATGATTATATACCATGTCTCCTGAAAGTTTATTATCCTGAAATTCATAAAAATTCCTGGAAACTGTGAATTCACGACCTGAACCAGGTCGTTTCTTATTGAACCCACGCCGCATACTAGGGCGTGAATTTAATTATAACACCCCTTCCCAGGGCGCGTTTTTGATAAACTCCTGAAATTATATATCCTGTGAAAATATTGTAAATAAAAGGACGCCTGACAGAGTAGGCGTCAAATTTAAATAAAACGACCCTGCACAGGGCGTGTTTTTGATGAAATAATGAATTATTGAAATTCCTGCAAAATAGGAAAAATAGATGAACGCCCTTATCTAAGGCGTTAATTACTTGAGTAGTGACTTTACTTAAGTCGTTATTTTCCTGTAAAAATATTTTTACCGATTTCTGATAAACGATGGTTTCAGTATATCTATATATATGTATATCGGCACTATATCTCCACTCCGTGAGTATAGTCCCACGTTTTCATGATGTTTTATCGATCACCCTCAATTCTCATTGACATACAAGCTCTCCATTGGACATTCCGTTCCTTTGGACTAGCAAGTTAGTCATAGAGACCTCCGTAAGACTCCTCGCCGCCTTGGATTCCCTCAAGGCCGACTGAGCTGGTTGTACCCTAAAAACCTATTACACTATTGAATGCCATGTCACTCTAAAGAAACATGGTATACCGGCCCTTATGATATGCAAAGAGTATATCATGAGAATTCTTAATGGGATGATGATATCATGCCATTTGTTGATGTTCTTGTGGACCTCAATTCTATAATAAGAATGAGGGTATCTTGCCTTTGATATATTGTTCATGTGGACCTCAATTCTATAAAAAGAATGTCCATACTTGTTTGTCATGGTACCCGAGTTAAGGGAACCTAATTCCACCTAGTTTCATCGATAAATAGTGTTTATACTGTTATTATCGCCTCTCTATGTCCAATGTTATATTTTTGGACTCCATTCTCTCAAAGTTACCATACGTATCTACAAGCTTAAAATGTTGAAATCCCATATTGGCTACATATATATACAAGAGTGGATGCCAAAAATACATGATAAATGCCTGCGCATATAGGGCCCGATCTGGTCCTGGGAGGAGCACCCGAAAGTACTTGTGCCCATGGGAGTTGAATGATAAGGTATCTGGCATTATACCGAGTGCATGACTAGCTTGATTGGACATTCCACACAAATCTTGTACTTGACTCGTACTTGACTTGACATGACTTGCGTGACCCGAAAAAAAAGGGTAATTACTTGTTTGCTTGATACATGATAGCCAAAGTTCTTGACATGACTTGCTAAAAAGTACTTGCTTGAATATCTGTTATCTTTTCTTGAAAGCTCATGACTAGTTCATCTTGCTGTCTTATTGATAAATTCTTTCTCTATCTTGTCGTTTTATGCGAGCATGCATAGCTATAGTACATTCATGAAAAATGTAATTACTTAGACCCCTTGCTAAGCACTTGAGATATAATTTCCTACTGAGCGTTCGCTCACTCCGTGTGTTCTCTACTTTTCAGGTAATTCCGACGACGAGGGAAGTCAATCGGATGGGAATGGTCAAGAGTGAAAGAGCTAGAGCTTTTCTAAGTGTCATCTAGTCTTTTTCCTATTTTCTTGAGTCAACTATGTACTTTTCCTTTTTAATTGAATAGAGTATTGGATTTGTAATAGTCTATCCATTATGAAATAAAGGATTGGGTTATCTTTCTATTTTGCGCATCTGCATTTTGGTGTCGAATACACTACTACTCTGATTGACATGATTGATATAAACTCGTCACGCATATCCGAGTATCTTCCGCGCTCGGGGCGTGACATGGACACTAGGGGTGCCCCGGTTTAACATGATGCAAGGGAGGTGTGCCGGCTATGGAGGTGTAAGGGGGCGCGCCGGGTTAAGTTAATGCCAAGGAGGGAGAGGGGGTGCGCCGGAATTGGAGGGCAAGGGAGGAGGGAGCGCGCCGTTTATGGAGGGCAAGGGAGAGGGCGCGCCGTTTTATCACTTAGAGTAAGAGATAGGGGGATTTTGTGAGGAGGGTTGAAGCGGCGTGGTGGAATAATGGCCGCGCCGTTTTAACTCGCGCCAGGATAGCTATATGGGGGTTATTTTGAAGCTCTGTTTACTGCGTTTTCTTTTCCTTTCACCCGTAGATTGATTCAAGGTTTGATTTGCTCGTTCTGTTGATAGATCAAGCTGGTAATGAAGAGGTTTTAAGAACTTTAACCATTTTAATCGTTTATTATGATGAAACAGTATGAACGTCTAAGTATTTTACTCCAGCAGTTTGCTCACAAAGTCCTCATCTTGTTCTTCATCAGTTCAACTCGTTCACTTGTTGTTGGGCGTTCTTAGTCTTGGCGAAAATCGGGCAGCACCTCCCCTGGACCGAGACTTGCCAGAGATAAAGGAAAGCCACCAATCGGATTGCTCCGGGGTAGACTCTCAAAAATCGGAGTAGCCTCACGGCGGTCCAAACCCAAATGTGAGTATGGAATGTTCGAGGGCCAGCTTGCAAGAACGACCACAGCTCACGGGTGATGATTTCGTGGAACGGGACAGATGTAGGCCATAGGTGGCCATTAATGTTCACCCTTCGAACAGGTTCCCTCAGAGTTCATGCCATAGAAGGGCAAGCTTCTGAGGACCCCAGGTGATGTTGAAAACCGGGAGGGAGAAAACGGAAGAAAAGGGGAAGAGGTGAGAGCAATAGAATGCCATTTACGCCCACAAGAGTCACTCTTTTATTCATCCTCAAGGGAAAGGAGATCTACCCCCAAAGCACGGGGAGAATACAACAGAGAAGATAAAAGAAAAGCTAAGTGTTGAGGTGGGGGAAAGAAGATACATCGGTGGGGGAGAAGGAGGGACAGAGCACAAGCTCTTCCCCCTCTTTCCCCTCTCTCTTTCTCACTCTCTCTCTTTTTCTTCTTCACCTTGCAGATGGGGATGGATGTAGCTTCCTATTCTCTTCGGACGCTGGGAACCTTAGCCGAACCAGCAGCCTTCCCTCTTTGCCTCTCCCTTCTTCCTCTTCTCTCTTCTTCTGTTCCCTTCTTCTCTTTATCCTCTCCTTTTTGGAGCTTCTTCTTCTCTTCTTTTTATAGAACGGCCAGCCTGGGAGCATTCCTGCCACTTCCACCTCGTCTGCAACGAAGTCAGGAGTTGACTCGCTGTGCTGGACGCTGTTCATTTGTCCCGGACACTGCTGCTCGTCCGAGGATGGGACGCTCAGAGATCTGCCGGAGCTTGCCTTGCTGCTACTGCTTGTGTGCTGTCGAACGAAGGTAGAAGCAGAGCCATGGGCATTGAATGTCCTCTGCACGCCATAATGATGCAAAATAGAGCATCGGAATGTAGATGGGACGGGTTGTTTGCGCGCCGGCTTAACGTGAAATGCAATGGAAAGGGTGCGCGCCGGTTTAACCCATGATGAAGGGGGAAAAGGGCGCGCCGGTTTAACCCAAGATGAAGGGGCGCGCCGGTTTAACCCAAGATGCAAGGGGCGCGCCGGTTTAACCCAAGATGCAAGGGGCGCGCCGGTTTAACCCAAGATGGAAGGGGCGTGCCGGTTCAGATGAAGGCCATGCCGGTTTAACCCAAAATGCCAGGAATAGAGGAAAGGGGCACGCCGGTCTTAGTGGCGCCGTTTTAAGTGCATATCGCGCCGATTTAAGCACCGAACGGATTCTTTCCAATGTCGAGGCCATTTATATGAATGTTGGCATTCCCAGCATGTTCGGGTTGCGATGTATGGCCTCCGTAATATTCTGTTCGCGGCCTCCGGGACTCGGTCCCAAACTTTGCGTGACTTTCGGTGCGTGCCGAGACTGTGCCGGAGCTCCCGACTTTTCTCTGATTCATCTCTCGGCATGGCCGGTCGGAGCCTTGTAGCTGTATCTTCTGCTCAGGGGGCTTCCTTAGCGGGTAGCGAACCACCAAGCGAGTTCTCGTCCTGATCGGGCGAGGCATGAGGTTTATTCGACAGTACTGTCTTCGACTCGCGCTCTAATGTGTAGACACGAATGTTGCCATGATCATCATCGTCATTTCTTTGGCGTCCACACCTCACCCTTGGAACTCCTATGTGCAACCTAGGCATAGAAATTTTAGAAGCCATAACTCTTATGGTTTTATCCATTCCATCTTTGATCAGTCTAGGTTCTACAATATGTACACTATTCCCAATGCCCATTGGACTGGTCACGGGTAGAAAAGATATCAAAATGAAATTAAGAAAAAAAATATCACACCTCAAAAACATTTTGTAAAGATTAAAAGTGACAAGAAAAAGCAGAATAAGCTGAATGATAAGAAATCCACAAATTTAGTAAGACACCAAAACAATTGTGGATTTTAAAACACCTCCTGTCCAGCCTGCATGATGTAACTATTGTTATGGCGCCCAAACACTTTTGGGTTCCAAAATTTTCCTCTTGATCTTGTTTGCAGGTATGCCTGGCAGCGAATCATAATAGGTGGTATCTTGACAACGGCTGCTTCAGGCACATGACCGGGGATAGAGGCAAATTCTGCATGTTGGTAGAGAAGGATGCAGGTCAGGTAACATTTGGAGGTAATACAAAAGGCAGAATCATTGGGTCAAAAAAGTTGGTAAGTGCTCCTCTTGTTTCATTGAATAAGTTCTATTAGTAGATGGGCTAGCATATAATCTGCTTAGCATTAGCCAACTTTGTGATAAAGGTCGTAAAGTTGTTTTTGACTCTCTTGCATGCACTATTTTTGAACCAAATTCAGAATCTGTCAAATTTACTAGTAAGAAAGTCAACAACATCTATATGGTAGACTTATATGATGTAGAACACACTAATCTGTGTCTCACTGTAAATAAGGATGATCTAGCTTATCTGTGACATCGTAGGTTAGGTCATGCAAGCTATGCTGTGCTTCATAAGTTGAAAAAGCATTGCATGGTGAAAGATCTTCCTGAAATTTCTTTCAAACAAGACAATAAAATCTGTGAGGCATGAACACAATGTAAACAAACTAGGAAGTCATTTAAGTCCAGAACTGAAAACCTATCCTCTAGACCTTATGAGTTGATTCACATGGACTTATTTGGACCCACTAGAACAGCCAGTTTATCTGGAAGGAGATATGATTTTGTTTTAGTAGATGACTTTTCTAGATTCACTTGGGTGTTCTTTTTATCTCACAAGAATGATGCATTTGAGGAATTTCAGGAGTTCTTTCATAAAATAAAACAGACATGTGAACATTCCATTTCCAATATTTTATCTGACCATGGTGGTGAGTTTGTAAACTCACAATTTGATGTTTTCTGCCGGGAAAATGGCATCAATCACAGGTTCTCCTCACCAAGAACTCCAGAGCAGAATGGAGTAATAGAAAGGAGGAATTGAACCCTAGTAGAGATGGCTAGGACTATGCTGGTAGAAGGGAACTTGCCTAGAAGGTTTTGGGCTGAGGCTATGCACCCCTGGGAACTTACTTCATGTTACATCATTAATAGAGCCCTGGTAAGACCTTCTACACAAATGACTCCTTATGAAATTCTTAAGGGTAAGAAACCTTCTATAGCACACTTCAAGGTTTTTGGTTGCAAATGTTTTATCCATATAAACTCTAAACGGGATCTTGACAAATTTGAACCTAAAAGTGAACCTAGAATTTTTATAGGTTATTCTGAAAAGTCCAAAGCCTATAGGATTTTTAATCTCAGCTCTCAAATGGTTGAGGAATCTCCTCATATTATTATCTTTGATGAGTCTGCAATTAAAACTAAAACTAGTTTATGCAGGGACAAAACTGATGGAGATATCTTGAAGACCAAAGAAGATCAAACTGGAGAATCTGCTGAAGAGGCTGAGGCAGAAGGATCTGAAACTCAGGGGGAGGTAAATGAAAATCAAGGTAATCAGGTTAGCAATGTTAGATTTCTTAGAGATCATCCTATAGGAAACATAATTGGTAATTTGAATGAACCCCCTAGGACCAGAGCACATTTCAGAATTGAAAATGATTTGAACTCATTTGCTCTAGTCTCACAGATAGAACCAAAAAATGTAGAAAGTGCCCTACAGGATGAACATTAGATAAATGCCATGCATGAAGAACTTAATCAATTTGATAGGAACAAGGTCTGGCTGTAAGACTCGGATAAACAATAAAGAATAAATATATTCTAAATGAATTAAACGTGTGTGAAAAAAAAAAAGTAATAATAATAATTAGGCCATATATATATTTATGCATTTAATGGGCTTTAACACATTTTACATACACATGTAAACAAGAACCCATTAATTAATGAAAGCCCAAAACCCTTTTATATATATATATATATATATAATGAGAAACCAACCCCTTGCATATATATATAAAGCCATAACACTTACAAATAAGCATGGGCTAAAAACTTATATAGGTTTTACCCATCTTTAAACCAAACCACCCACGAAGTACGTATGTCAAAAGCCCAACCCATATGCATGTTTGATGTGCATGTCACCATAGGGTTTTTACACCAACAAGGGCAAGCGGCTGTTAAAATAGTTGGGTTTTGGCAAACCATGAGTAGTCATTAAACCCTTCCGTTAGTAGCCTTCGAACCAAATGGAAACCCCGTACTCCTATATATATATAAGCATACCCCTCGAACGTGCCAACGCTGGTTGCTGTTCGAAGGGTGGGCTTCTTCCTCTGCTTGAAGAAAGTTGCTGCCGCAGGAGCTTCCATCTTCATCCTACTATGTCCTCTTCCCTGCTGCGTCCATCTTCCTCCTACTGTGAAGAAGGCTTCTTCCACTTCTTCCTATTCTTCTTCCTGTACCACGTTTTGCACATCAAAAGTGTAGGTCCTCTCAAGTTTCATAGCCCAAACAAAGTTAATTCATGATTGTAGGTTTTTCTCAAGTAACGAAGCCAATATGATAGATTAAAACCATATATACCATGCATATAGTTTATCGATGTGTTCTGATGAATTCTGAAATTTTATAGTAAATAGTGACCCTTCCTAAGGCGCTATTTCTTTTTAACGACCCCATGCGCGGTCGTCAATTCCCATATGATTTAATAATTACACATGTTAAAAATTTAATATTTATGTAACCAATTCTCTGATTTAATGCATGATCATAGTTTTGGAATCCTGCTATTTTTCTTGACCTGTCCATATACTTGTTGTCGTAAAATTTTTATATTAGAAACAATGCTACTGTTCATAATTCAATTTTGATAAAAAGGAAAATAATGACTTGCACCATGTCATTTCTTTGAAATATGGTGACCCTCTCTAGGGCGCTATATGCATAGAAGGTGACGGCGACCAAGTCGCCATTAAAAAAAATCCTGAAATTTTGAATATATATTAATGCATATATCTAGATTGAAAATAATGACTCAGTACAGAGTCTTCAATTGGTGAAATAGCGCCCCTGACCAGGGCACTACTTAATGAATTGAAGTCTTTGGCTAAGGCGCCAATTTCTTATCTTTCGATTTTTCATGATTTTTCCGTGGATTTATATGTATATATGGCACTATATTCCAATCCGTGAGTATAGTCCTACGTCTTTCGATGTTTTATCGGTTACCCTTCAACTCTCGGTGACGTACAAGCCCTCCTTTGGATATTCCGTTCCTTTAGACTGGCAAGTTAGTCATTGGGACCTCCGTAAGTCTCCTCATAGCCTTGGATTCCCTCAAGGCCGACTGAGCTAGTTGTACCTTAAACACCTTGTACCTTTTTGATTGCCACGTCATGTGGTAAACCGGCCCTCTCATGGTGCCATCTTGGTCCATGAGAGAATAATCCTAGCCGGTGGAATGATGATATTCCACTAGGCGATGCCTTGGATTGGGTCCCTTATAATTGGGGTCAATCTTTCAGCTTGATTCATGTCCCTTGATTGGTGACGGGTTTAGTCATCCACTCAAGTTATCACGGCTACCTAGTTAAGGTACCGATTCTACCCAGGTTATCGACATGTTATGGTTCTCGTTGGTTTTGACATTGTCCATCTAATGTTCTTCCTTGAATTCTGTGGAACTTATCCACGAATCTACCTTGATAACCTACATAAGTTTGTTCTTGGAATTCCATGGCTATCACTAAAGCGGTTGTCTAGATATTACATGTAACAATGTCTGCGCATATAGGGCCCAATCTGGTCCTGAGAGGAGCACCCGAAAGTACTTGTGCCCATGGGAGTTATATTGATCACGGTGTGGCATTGCACCGAAGTACTTGCTTGAATCTACGACACTCCACTATCTATCTCTCTCTCTCTCACGCATGCTTGACTTGATTGACTTGACACGACTTGCGTGGCCTGGAATGGGCAAAGTACTTGCTTGTTAATAGCCATTATGATGTGACACCACCTTGGGGTGATGACCACAAGACAATATGACCCTTGGACCTAAGGTTGAAAGCAAGTAAATTGGCGATGATACCACTCGAGCGGCTCACTCGCTTGGTGCACACTTGTGCCCGTGGGCAACTAAACGATAATGGAGAGGGTCCGGGGTGGGACAATGATGCTCCGGTGCTTGGCAAGCTTGGGGAGAACCCCAATTGGGCCAGGGATGCCCACTCACGGGCGGCCGTCACACCATGGGTGTGGGTTGAAATGGCTCGCTCACAACTCGCCCGCGATGGACACTCACGTGTTCGGCAATTTGGGCCGGGCCCTCGCTCTCCATCCGACGCAACAAAGCAAGAATACTAAGCTAAGCAAGTGATATTGACCAGCAAGGAAAGGGGGACCGAGGCTCACCTAGCCGGCGTGAAGACGCCAACTCCGGCCGAAGATGGGGGCGAGCGGGGAGGCAAGGGTTTGCACCAGCAAGCCGCGTCGGTGTCGCTTCAAATCTGTGAAAATATTATTACATGAACTACACCTCTCGCAGGAGGGGGGCTCTTGGGGTGGGGGTTAGACTTATTACAACCAAGATTACCTCCACGCAGGGAGGGGCCTTCCGCCGGCCAAGCGGGGTGGGGAAATTATGAAGAGAACGCCGACTCTCCAAGCTTCGCCGGTTCTGCCACTCTTTAGTTTTGCTAAACAGGTTGTCGATGAAGATGCTGCCACGGACTCAACTGAGCTCCAAATTTGATGGAACTGGTTCCAAAAGTTCCCCAGCTGGCCGAGGATGATGCTTGAATATTTTTGGGAAGCTCTGGAACTTGGGGCTAATCGGACCGGCGACTGGAGCAGGACAGCAACACTCTGCCTCTGACTGATGCAAAACTGATATAGTGGATTGCAGAAGGCACTGCGGTCGCTCCTGCACTCCAAATCGAACGAAACTGGTGGTGACGCGATCGTGGTCGGAGTAGCTTCGAGTAGAAATTGACGGGGCCACAATCCGAGGTCGGAGAGGAGAATGGTGGCCGGAGAAGTGAAGATAGGTCGAACCTGGACCTGCAGGGGGCAGACTGCACACTCCGGCAAAGAAATTCAGAACAAATAGCTCGGGCGGGCGATTGGCGTTGTTCCTTCTGCTACTGATGGAGGACTAGACGAAGAAGACGTTTGTAGAAGGAAGCGTGATCGAATTCCTCCAAGGTTGGCCGCTGAACGGCTTCCAAGATCGCTCTGGCCTTCAGTCTGGGACAGATTGCGCAGTCGTTGAAGATGACGTTCCTCCGGACAGCTCCAAACTCGGATGCAGGCAGGAGTACCACCGTTGGAAAGAAGACTTGGAGAAGATTCTAGCAATATAAGATATGCCACCGGGAGCCTTCAGGGGAAGTCGTGGCTGCTACTGCAAATCACTGCTTTTCTGAAACCTGCAACAGGGACAGAATAGGTGGAGGAGAGGGTGTGGAGAAGGGCATGAACAAGGGGTTATTTGGTGGATGGGGAAGGGGGGTGCGACCTTGGGTGGTTAGGGAGGTGGGGAGATGAAAGGGCACAGTCCAAGGGAGAGGGAAATTTGAAATTTGGCCTAGGGAAGGGCTCTTTCAGTCTTGGGGAGAGGGAGGGTTGCTTGGGAGAGTGGAAAGGTGCCTAGGAGAAGGGGTTTCCACCTAGGGGTTGGAGGGGGAATTGAATGAGTGCATGGGGAAGGGGAAGGGGCCTTAATGAGAGGTGAATGGGGAGGAGAGAGAATAAATTTTGAAATTGGGGTGGGGAGGAGAGAGAGAGGGGGCACAACCCACTTAGAGAGAGTGATAGTAAGAGAGAGAGAGAGAGGGAGATATTGAGAGGGAACTAGAAGGTGTGAAAATTTTCTGGATTCAATATTCAAGCATAATTGTTACAAATGAGAGAGGGGTGGGGTTATTTATAGACCCCACACTTTTCCTAAGACCAAACTGACCCTGACAAACTAACTAATGACCAAACAGTCCAAGGGAGGGGCGCCCCTGGGCCTAGCCCAATGAATTGGGCCCATTAACCTATCAAACCAACATAATGACTTCAAGACTTAGGAAAATGACTTTCTAACCTAGGTACATGACTCAATAAAGGGAAAATTACATGTTTAAGACTCAAGTAAAAATAAGAAAATTACATGACTCGACTCACAAACACATGAGGAACATAATGGCGTACACCGACGATCAATCCAAGCTTCAGAAAATGTGGAGGGGCAAGGGATGTCCCCATCACATTATCTCATGACATGAAAAAACTTTATTGATATACTTGGTACTTGTTCAAATACTTGAAATCTTGAATATTTGAAATTCCCTATCTTGGATCAACAGTGCATGTTATTTCCTCTCGTTATCATGTTCAATTCCATATCATTCTATTTTACATGATTGACATGCTAGACTTGCATTTTCATTATGAAGAGGTAATTACTTAAACCAATTGCTAATTCTTGGGATATAATTCCTACTGAGCGTTCGCTCACCAAGTTCTTTTCCCCAAACTTTTCAGGTAATACGGACCCAGACTCGGACTCGGATGGGCAGGAGCAAGAGTGACGAGCGTAGAATCTGCAAGCATTGTGCTACTACACCTTATTGTGTCGAGTCGTCCTGAGTTTATTCCTTGGAGTCTTGTCGTTAGATCTTATGTTATTTCAAGAGTTGTAACATTTAAGACTTGTGGGCCTGATTAGAAATGTTAAGTCTTGGAGTTGTGTGACTTTGTTTAATGGTTAAGTTGTTATCCATGGTATCAGTACTTAGTTATGTTTTAAAATTCTTGTCTTATTGCGCACTCTATTATGATGTCAAAATTCTACCTGCTCTGATTGACATGATTGATATAAACTCGTCACGTTTTTTCCCGGGTTCCTTCCGCGCTCGGGGCGTGACACTGGCACTTAGTTCCTAAACTCATTCATGACACTGTAATAGGCACTAAATGGATTTTCATAAATAAAACTGATGAGCTAGGCAATATAGTTAGAAATAAGGCTAGGCTTGTAGCTCAGGGGTACAACCAGGAATATGGTATAGACTTTGAGGAATCATTTGCCCTTGTAGCTAGGATAGAAGCCATTAGGATAATTTTGGCTATTACATGCAGCTTAGGAATAACCCTCTAGCAGATGGATGTCAAATTTGCATTCTTAAATGGTGTCATAAAGGAGGCTGTTTTTGTAAAACAACCCCCTGGTTTTGAGTGTCTTGATTTTCCTGACCATGTTTATAAACTTGATAAGGCACTCTATGGTTTGAAACAAGCTCCCAGAGCTTGGTATGACAGATTGAGCAAGTTCCTTGTAGAAAAAGGATTTTCCAGAGGTGAGGTTGATCAGACATTATTTACAAAGGTATGTGACAAAGATATTTGATTGTTCAGATCTATATAGATGACATAGTGGTTGGATCAACCAAACCATCCATGTGTAAGGAATTTTCAGACTTAATGACTAATGAATTTGAAATGAGCTCAATGGGAGAACTAAAATTTTTCCTTGGCTTACAGGTTTGTCAGACTAAGGAAGGGATGTTTATAACTCAAGAAAAATATATCTAGAATCTATTGAAGAAATTCAAGCTGGAAAACTTCAAGGCTATCACTGCACCCATGGGTACTTCAACCAGTCTTGATGCTGACCCTGAAGGTAAATTGGTAGACACCAAACTTTACAGAGGTATGATCGGATCCTTGTTATATCTTACTGCATCTCGTCCTGATATTCAGTTTCGGTGTGTTTGTGTGCTCATTTTCAAGGTTGTCCTAAGGAGTCACATTTAAAAGTTGTGAAAAGGATCTTTAGGTATTTGTCTGGCACCCTAGACTTAGGCTTATGGTATCCTGCTAGGTGTGAGTTAGATCTCATAGCTTACACTGATGCAGACTATGCTGGGTGTAGGATAGATAGGAAAAGCACTAGTGGATATTATCAGTATCTAGGTTCCTATCTAGTGATTTGGGCATCCACGAAACAACATATTGTAGCCTTATCCACTGCTGAGGCAGAATATGTGGCAGTAGGAAACTATGCATCCCAAGTCTTCTGGATTAAACACCAGCTTATTGACTATCATATCAACCTTGGTTATATTACAATTCTATGTGATAACGCCAGTGCTATTTCCGTTACTAAAAATCCAGTTCACCACTCACGGACTAAGCACATTGAAATAAAACACCATTTTCTTAGAGATGAAGTAAGCAAAAAGGAAATTGAATTAGAGTTCATTGCATCTGAAAAGCAAATTGCTGATATATTCACCAGGCCTCTTGACAATGAAAGGTTTAAATTTTTAAGGAGAGAACTTGGTCTTTGTAAATTATCAGCGTGAATGCTTGTTCAGATTTGCATTAACACTTAGTATACTATTTTGAAGAGGTGTAAGCTCGCGCTGCTCCTGAGCCGTGAGATCCCGGGGGAATCTTTGGTCACGGTCACCACATGTGTATAATCTACAAGAGGGGAAACAGGTCAGAGGTGCCAAGGGATGGAACCCCAGGGAAAACCCTCCGATGCCTAAGTCAGCAACTGTGATAGAGTATCGATGCAAAGAGAGGTGATAGGAGAAATAAAGGGCGCGAGATTATTCTCAACCAAGATGTGTAGCTAGTTTTTTCTCAGGATGCTTGCTTACCTTTTTGGAGGGTCTCCATGGGATTTATATAGCAGTCCGTTTAACGTAAGAGTCCTGGGTACTGAGGGGATTTTGGGGAGGTTACGTCCTTATAGTGGGCGCTTTATGGCATAAGCACTCTTGCTCTCCCTTATCCCTTGGAGTTCCCCACTCATGTTGGATGCGTAATGGATGCTTAGATAAGCTTCCGACAGTCGATCCGGGCTCAAGACGCTTGCTCGGAGTCCTCTCCCCAGTGATGGGGCGTACCTCGGATGGCATGTGCTGGGTCCCAGTAGAGGCCTTCGTAATCGATCTGTCGCTCAGACTTCCGGACCTGAGTGTCACTTAGGAAGTGCTGATCGAGTAAGTTTTGGGCTTAAAGTAAGTGGGCCCAGAACGGGGCTGTCACTTTGGGGAGCTGGGCCTAGTTCGGTCAGATGGGACCTAGTTGGGCCGTGCTCTTGGGCAGTAGATTTTCCCCTCTCCACTTGTCCCCCTCCTACTCCCGAGCCAAGATTGGGCCCAAATGAGTAGCGGTTATGGGGATCACGTTGGTGGCTCGGTTTGGGTGGGGAACTATCTCCGACAGGGGCCACTTAATGCAGCTGTCCTGGGAGTATGCCCGTAATGATGACTCGTTTGAGTCGATTGCGAGGAGCCCCCATTTTGGGGTTCGGAACGTCGCGCCGTTTCCCGCCAAGCTTATGGGGAGATAAATATTGCGCGTGCTTGCGTTCCAAACCGCCTTCGTTTAGGGTTTTCTCTCTTCATCGCACTTATATTCCGGAAGGGCTCATGCGCCGTGAGGGTGATCAGGAAGAACAGTGACTGGCGGAGGCCTTTGCAGAGCTTGCGGAGATTACGACAGTGGCAATTCGCCAGCTCCCACCTTCTCCAGAACCGTCTGATTTGGCGCTATTTTCCTCCTCTTCCTATTCCTCTCCTTCTTCCATGGCGGATCAGCGTCTCGTGTCTGAGGTGCAGGAAGCCGAACGGGGCACATGGAGTTTGGTGCCGCAGCCTGAACACCCTATGCGCAGCGAGTTGGGCGAGGCTGAAGTGAAGAGGATGGAAAAGCGTTATGGGCTGCCGTGGAAGTATTTTTTCTCTCCGCCGTAGCCTCATGAATCTAGCTTATCCTATCATTCGGGCCTCTTCTGTATTTTCCTCTTAGCTTGGAAGTGCAGTTTTCGTCTCCCCCTCCACCCCTTTGTCATGCGGTTGCTTTAGTTTTACCAACTGACTCCTGTCCAGTTGGTCTCCAACTCATACACTTTTATCTTTTCTTTCATCTTTCTCTGCCACTCGTGTGGGCTTCCCACTTCGCTGGAGCTTTTCAATTCTTTCTTTGAGTTGAATGAGCAGACCCACGCAGGTAAGGGCTTCTTCTATCTTCAGGTGAGGAGGGGAAGGAGTTGCGTGTCCCTTTTTGCAAAAGATTCTTCTCATAAAGGGTGGAAGACCCAATTTTTTTGGGTGGGTTCGTCCGTAGATGACGCCCCTTGGGATTTCCTGACGGCAGTCAATTTTCATCTGTCTATCCCTCCGAAGCATGCGGCAATTTCTTTGGAGCTGGAGGAGGAGATTAGGATTCTCCAGGAGAATCACCGGTCGACTGCCGAGTTGATGACTGCGGCCAACATTAAGGATTATCCTTCCCGTGCAGTGCTGTCTCAAGTTAAGAACCCTAAGGCTCTGTGTCTCTGCTTCCGGGTTAGGTAGGTAGGCTTCTTTTTAACGATTTGGCTTCCGTTGTTCAGATTCAAGGCCAACAAATGACGAGGAGGAACAGCCGTTGGAGCAGGCGGTAGCTGACCTAGAGGAGGTGCCTACTCCGAGTGAACACCGAGCATCTAGGGGCCCTTCCGGTGCCTGAGATAGGGGCAAGCAGGTGGTTCGGGGAGATGCCCCGAGTGACATGGGGCCAAATGCAAGGACTCTGAGGAACGGCTGCTGCTGTCCTCCATTAAGGCCTTGACTGTTAGAGTGCTAGGCCCGGATACAGAGGGGGGTGAATGTATCCCTCTAGAGATAATTCCCAAATTAAAACTCTAAAGCTCAGATATGCGGAATAAAACTAATGAGCTCTCCAAGATGAGATGATAAGACAACACATGATCAAACAGTTGGACTGCAACAATGCAGTCACCTGATTACACCAGAAACGCAGGCAGAGCTAAACACACCAAACACACTTAGCAGAATATAAAGCTCGAAATTTACTCCCAAGATAACACAACTAATCAAGCATGCACAACCTGTGAATAGGAGGTAGAAGGCAAGGAACAAACGCACAAAGCAAAACCACTGCACAGAAGATTTTTAGGTGGTTCGCTCCTCCAGACCTACATCCACCCCTCACTCCCAACCGGAGTGAGGCTTCACTAGCCAACGCTAGAAACAAGCAGGCTCAGTCTGCGAACACTTGCTGCCACACAGCATGACCAGGGAACAGCCTCCCCTCTTCCTCCCAACCGGAGGGACACCCCAAGTGACTCCTAGCCACTTGGAAACCAGAGACCGAAGTCTCTCTTCCTCCAGACCAGGAGGGAACCCACCAGTGACTCCCAGTCACCAGCAAACCAGAGGTCAAAGACCTCTCTTCCTCCAGACCAGGAGGGACCCCTGGACTTGCAACCCACAAGCCCAGAACCAGAGATCAGATCTCCCTTCTCCTGAGTCCATAGGAGGAACCCGATCCCCAACAGGGCAATCGAAAGAACAAAGCTAACCAGAGAAACAAAATGAAAAATAAGAAAACATAAAAGGAACAACGACAAAGGCTGGAAATGAAACACAATAGTCGTTCTGGATTTGATCCACGAACAGACTGAACAGGTCTTCAATAGAACTCTCTCCTCTCTTCTTTTCTTCCTCTTCTTTCTTCTTCTCAGCTCACGCAATCTTTCTCTCTTTCTTCTGCTACTCTCACTCTCTATTTTCTTCTCTTTCGCAGGCTCTCCCTATCTCTTCTTTTCTCTTCTTCTTCTGCTCTTTTGATCGTTGCTCTCTTTCTTCTGCTTCTCTACTTTCTACACTGGCTTCTATTCTCTCTGTATATACTTGGCCACTTCGATCACTCTTCATCCGAAGACGAAGCCTTCTATTTATATCAGCAGCAGCACTGGGCGCGTGTGGTCTTCACAGCTCCCGCCCAAACCTTGGACCACGTGGCAGCTCTCCAGCAAGCTTCAGCACACGTGTCACGATCCTAGGCCTTTATCCATTCTTGGATCACGTGCCCTCATTAATCTGAATCCTCTGCAGGCAGAGACAAAGGAAATGTGATTAGTTAGTTCAGTCATACAACCACGAATGTATATACTTTAGCAGCAGTAAGTGAGTAAGTGTGTACATTGAGAGAGTGTATAGACTTGTAAGACTTTATGCGATCTCAGTGTATATACTTGCTGAAGAATGCATTATCATAACAGGAGGGAGTGTGTAGACTTCTGTGAAATGCATGAAGGAATCGAGTGTATAGACTTGGATATCTTCATGCGAGCTCAGTGTATAGACTTGTAGTTAAATGCATTAGTTAACCAAGTGTGTAGAGTGTATACACTTAAAAGCCTTCAAGCGTCCTCGGTGTACAGACTTGTAACAAGCCTATCGGATGTATAGACTTCGATGAGAGCAATGCATGAGCACCCAATGTACAGACATCCTGTCCCTGCAGCTGACGACTCCAGTGTATAGACATGCTGAGGGAGAGACTGTACAGACTTGAAGCAAAGCAGGGCAATCGAGTGTGTAGACTTCACGATGTGCAGACTTGCCAAAGGAACGGCTGTACAGACTTTAACTCAACAGCGATGAATAGACTCTGAATCAAGGCAGGCTGTACAGACTTTGAGAAAGAGTCTAATGTGCAGACTTGCCACCGACCAATGTGTAGACTTGATGGTTGAGAGATGATGGCCAGGACAAGGCACAAACGGATGTATAGACTTTGGACTTGAACACCCAAGTAGGCTGTACAGACTTGAAGAGTAAGCCAGTGTATAGACTTCAAAAGCTTGAAGGCCCAATGTACAGACTCTGAAAAGACTGAACCAATGTACAGACTTGATTAAGACAAGGCAGTTGAGTGTATGGACTTTGGCAAGCAAACGGCTGTACAGACTTTGACACAACAGCGATGTACAGACTTCCAATGAAAGCTACCGCTATACAGACTTACTCAATCAAACCGATGTATAGACTTTGAAGCAAACGCCAGGCAAATGATGTGTAGACTTGGCCAGAAAACGTAGGGAAAGGTATGAGTTTATAGACTTGGCCAAACGTAGGGAAAGGTGAGGAGTGTATAGACTATGCTTCACTTCGAGCAACCACAGTGATGTATAGACTTGGCCTTTGAGATGTGGCTGTACAGACTTTGTGTGAAAGCATGATCAGGCTTTGGCTGTACAGACTTGGGGTCCAACTGTGGATGTATAGACTTGAAGAACCGAAGCTCACGTTGTACATACTTTATGAGCACAGTCCAGTGTATAGACTTGATGCCTTGAAGGTGATGTACAGATTTAGTTACCCAAACGATCAATGTATGGACTTGAACTTCTGGAAACGAATGAATAGACTTTGCCACAGTCTAATGAATAGACTTCCAGTGTGAATGAAACGCTGTACAGACTTTGCTCAAACAGTCCGATGTATGGACTTGGAATTTCAACAGAAGGATGTATGGACTCTGATAAGAGACTGGCTGTACATACTTCAACATAGCTGCGATGTACAGACTTTGACAAAGCAGCGATGTACAGACTTTAGCTGAAGACCACTGTATAGACTTCGAATATGAAGATCAATGTATAGACTTGACGAATGTGAGACGCTGAAAGAGACGGTGGATGTACAGACTTCAAGGCTTAACTGAGACGGTAGGAGAGACGGATGGCTGTACAGACTTGAAGTAAAGCTTGCAGAAGGCGATGTATAGACTTGGATGCCCAACGCCAATGTACTGACTTTGAAGAGAAGACAAATGGATGGACTTTATGGCTTAACGAGAGTGCTGACAGTATGCTCAATGCAATTGTGTATATGAATGCTTGATGCAGCAGATAACATGACTGATCATAAAATATGCAATGCTTCAGTTCTGATAAACTAACAGAACAGCAAGATGACTGAACATATGAAAGACTGCATTATGATCTAATAAAATGACTGAATAACAGGAAGATGACTCACAGTGATTAACTCACATCTAAAACCAATCATTAAATGATTAACTCACATCAAAGCCAATCATCAAAACCACAGGGGTACAACAATCTCCCCCTTTTTGATGATGGCAACACTACACTGTGAGTAATGCTGATTACACAAACTATTCTCCCCCTTTGACTTCATCAAAAAGAAAATAGTTTGAGAAGTTAAAAGCCAACCAACATGCAATGATTGAATAAAATTCTCCCCCTTAGGCAAACAAAAAATCTCCCCCTTTGATATAATCAAGATGAACCATGGGAAGGTATGAATGCAGATGCAGATACCAGAATGCAAGATCTCCCCCTTTAAGAGTTTCTATGCAGCATGATGCATATGACATGGAAGCTCCCCCTCAATAAGTGGAATCTTATGAAATGAATGAGAAGGAGAAGTTCAGGTCAAAGAATCAATGACATTGAGCAGAAGAGTTTCAAGTAGCGGATTTTTAAAGAAGCTCCAATCACAAGAAATTCAGTCAGATTTTCAGAGAGATATCAATCTCATAAATCCAAAACATAAGTTTTCAAATTCTTCCATTATAAGGGCTTATGAATGAGCTTTATTGAACAGCATGGTTTAAACATGATGTATGCAGAGTTTATCAATAAAATTATGTATTGATATCTAAAACCATGGTTTAATAAAAATGAACCAAGCCCTCATATTTATCTTGATTAATCTCCCTTTCTCTTACACAATCAAATTTATTGACTTCTTTCGGAATTACATGCATTAATATTGAAATCAAGCAATTATGAAGTCATACGATTTTATCTAGGGTTGTAGCAATTTGATTTTAGCATCAATATTCAAATATTTCAATTTGTTCAATAAATTTTTTTCATGCTACAAAATTTTACGAGCACTCTAGTTCAGTGCACACATTGTAACTAGAGGATATACCTTGATCAGAGGCCAATATCCCTAAGCACTTAGTGTGACTAACTGTCATGCTATATATGAGCAGAGATAGTATTTACACATCATGACACACTACAAATCATTTCTTGATGAGTGAGTTATATTTCTCAGTGTGCATGCCATTGCTCTGCCTGATTTTTAATTATTCTTAATCAGAGTTAACTATGGTACCTCATGACACAGTCCTTTGGACATGTGTTTCTCAGTGACCAAGGTCATTGCTCTGACAGATATTACCCTTTAGACATTTCATAAAAATTCATTTGCTTCAAATCAATAATAGTTTCATGTACTTAATCAATTAAAGTCATGTATTCAAAAGTGCAGATTTCAGAAGTTTTCACAAGACACAGCATGAAACAGATGGTTAAGGTTTATTAAACATGCTTCAGATATTTTTAAGAGATTTTAAAGTCAACTCTTGAATACATTAAACTTAAACCACATGAGTTACTTCAGACATTTATAAGAATGTATAATAGAAGATTTCTAGTCCAAGAGTTTTCAGATTTATGATCGAGATAGCCCATTGAAATCTTCATGAAAAACTGATAGAATTCTGAAGCCAAATGATACCTATTGATAAGAGAGATTTTGAAGCCCAGTGTTTTCCGAATATGATCAAGGTTTGTCAGCAAAATGAATAAGAAAGGATATGCAATGATTTTTGACGAATGTATGCATTTGACAACCTATATGCAATGCATGGACTCCCCCTGACAACATGCATTCAATCACTCTTTTTGGCATTTTTCAATATCAGGAAATGTAATGCACTATATGTATGCAAGGATATGCAATTTACTCAACAGTGATTGCTATGCAAAGTCATGCAATTAACTCCCCCTGAAAACATGCAATGTTTGCCATGAGAAACTGAACATATGATTTTGATTCATGCACATTCAGACTGCCCTATCAAGCAAAATGACCCATGGTACTAGGCGGAGCACTTGGTCTAAAAGACCACCTCTCACATAGTAAGAACCTCCAGATAGATTTCCCTACCTTTTGGTAGCTTACCATTTAATATACAATAGAGGTCATGAATAACAATGCAAACCAACAGTCCTATATGCAATTCAGGTTTTCAATGAACTATGCAATTGACAAATTTCAAACAACATTCATATGCAGTCCAGATTTTTCAGAATACAATTTGTTTTCAGAATTTATGCATTTCAACAATTATCAAACAACTACAAATGGCAGATATGCAAGATTACATCAAATCAGATATGCAATGAATTTCAAAATAGGAAATGCAGAGAATTTACCTGAAAATTTCAGAAGGGGTTTTTCTTTGAGTGCCTTGGTTTATTTACCCCTATTTATTCCTCAGTCCCAAGGCACACCTGTAAAACAAATTATTTTGCACAAACAGGTACCCAAGAGGTCTTGGGTCCTGAATTAACAGTGACATTCCTAGCAGGTTTTCTAAACAATTTTCTAGCAGCATGGTCATCAGATTTCATCAAGTAGCAGTTTTTCATTGAATGACCAGATGTGCCACAATAATAGCAAGATGTAGCAAGTTGAAGATTAGATTTATGCACCTTCTTATAAACATGATTTTTATGTGCATATGTATGAAAATTTTTGTTAACAGAATTAAAATTCTGTTTACCAAAACCAGTCTTGCTTTGGTATCCTGCCAGCCAACAGGTTGCAGCCCTGTGACCTGGCTTTCCACAGTTAAAATAATGAGAAGAATTCATTCTCTTAAAATTCTCATGAAAAGCATGTCTATTTGCAGGGATTTTAGCATGTTTAAAATTCTCATTTCTACCCTGAGCATGCCAGCATTCAATGGCCCTGTGGCCACTCTTTCCACATTCAAAGCATGAAATAGAATTTCTCCTACCAGCATTCAGCCAGCATTCAATGGCCCTGTGGCCTATCTTTCCACAGTTGAAACATGTAGAATATTTTCTATTTACAGCAAATTTATTCCGATCAACATCATTATGGCTTGCAAGAAATTTAGCATGATGTGAAAAAGATATTTTCTTACTATTTGCAAACCAGCATTGTGCAATGCCGTGTCCTAGTTTGCTACAGTGAAAACATTCACTTTTCCTTTTCTGAGGTGAAGGATTTTTATCATGAGATCTCCTAGCATTCTTATCATCCTTCTCCATCAACTTACACTCATGCATCAGATGTCCAAATTTATGACAGTAATGACAGATAATCTTCTTTTTAGATGCATGTGAGTGCGTGTGAGGACTGTGATCAATATGCACTGATGAACCCTTTTCATTTATTTTCTGATTTACAGTCCTTTTCTGATTTTTATCATATTTTCCTGTTTTCTTAGCCTTGTACTGAGTTGGAGATGAAGTAGAAGGCTTTTCCTGTTCAGAAGATTTAACAAAAATAGTTTTTAGGTTGGCTCCATTAACCTTCCTCATGACTGGACTGTAACCTAGTCCTTCTTTCTTAAAATTAATCTTTGTTCCCAGCTTTTTCTGAACAGTGGGCTGTTTGTCTTTTGATGTTGTGGCTACATTTGAAGCATTTACAAATGATGTCATTAGCTTGTTCTGAAAAGCCTTTTTATTGACATTGTTGTAGCCCAACCCTTCCTTTTTGAGATTGACTTCTACACCTAGCAGCTTGTCTAGGTTTTCTTGCCCATCAACAAATTTAGACAAAGATATTCTCAAATCCTGAATTTCATTTTCTAAAGAGGAAATATGCAACTCGTAATTGGCAATCTCTTGCTCACTGCAATTCACGCATTCAGTTAACACATTGTTAGAAATTTTGTATTTTTCAACTTCCTGTTCTAGATTGCTCAGTTTATCAGAATCTTCAACGCAAACACTTTTACCTCTTTCTAAAGCTAGAAGTCTCTCAGACATAGTGAAGTTCAGCATTCTTAACTTCTCATTTTCTTCCTTAAGTTTGTCATTCTGAACCAATTCATTTATTAGAAGCTGATCTTCTGAATTGACTTCTTGCTTTCTTCTGTTTTCAAATTCCTTCATTTCTTTTTGTTGTCTTTCAAAATCTTTCTGTAATTCTATGTTTACAGATTTTATGGCATTCAATTTTTCAGTCAGCAATGTGCTCTCCTGTTTAAGTTTCTCTAATTTTTCTTCACTCTCAATGATAGATTTTCTGAGAGACTCTTTTTCAGATTTTAACCATTCAACTTGTTTCTTGAGCTCTTGATTATCAGACTGACAAACATCATGAGATTGAGTCAACTCTAGACATTTTCTACAAGAAGAACTTGAACTTTCTAACCCAATACTCTTTTTCAATTTTTTATACTGACTTCTTAAATGTTCATGAGATTCAAGCAATTCAGCATATGCATTTTCCCAGTCATCTAGAGAAAAATTCTCGAAGAGATTTACCTCATCATCATCATCATCTTCATTTTGGCTGCCACCTTGATTGCTTCTGTCAGCCATCATGCAGCTATCCACATCTATCTTCTGAGTTCGCTTCAGTGTATCCAGAATGTCTTTAGCAGAACTACAATCAAGGAAACATGAATGAAAGGCTCTATCAGTAGCTGCCTTCATTAGGTTTATAGCTATCTGGTTCTCTTCATGCATAGATTTGTGACTGTCAGTCCATTTAGACTTTTTCTTTGGTAGTTCATGAGGACCGTGTGAAATTACTTTCCACAGGTCTGGATCAACAGATTTAACATAAGCACGTAAAGCACGGTGCCACTGACTAAAATCAGAACCACTAAAGACGGGTGGATGAGCCATTGAAAATAAATCAGATTAAGGCAACAAGAATATTGATGCACTAAAAACAAATTAGCACCGAAGACTGCAAGATCGGATCTGCAGGTCGCTGGACCTTCTAAGCAGACACCGCTCTGATACCAATTGTTAGAGTGCTAGGCCCGGATACAGAGGGGGGGTGAATGTATCCCTCTAGAGATAATCCCAAATTTAAACTCTAAAGCTCAGATATACGGAATAAAACTAATGAGCTCTCCAAGATGAGATGATAAGACAACACATGATCAAACAGTTGGACTGCAACAATGCAGTCACCTGATTACACCAGAAACGCAGGCAGAGCTAAACACACCAAACACACTTAGCAGAATATAAAGCTCGAAATTTACTCCCAAGATAACACAACTAATCAAGCATGCACAACCTGTGAATAGGAGGTAGAAGGCAAGGAACAAACGCACAAAGCAAAACCACTGCACAGAAGATTTTTAGGTGGTTCGGTCCTCCAGACCTACATCCACCCCTCACTCCCAACCAGAGTGAGGCTTCACTAGCCAACGCTAGAAACAAGCAAACTCAGTCTGCGAACACTTGCTTCCACACAGCTTGAACAGGGGAACAGCCTCCCCTCTTGCTCCCAACCGGAGGGACACCCCAAGTTACTCCCAGCCACTTGGAAACCAGAGACCGAAGTCTCTCTTTCTCCAGACCAGGAGGGAACCCACCAGTGACTCCCAGTCACCAGCAAACCAGAGGTCAAAGACCTCTCTTACTCCAGACCAGGAGGGACCCCTAGACTTGCAACCCACAAGCCCAGAACTCGAAATCAGATCTCCCTCTCCTGAGTCCATAGGAGGAACCCGATCCCCAACAGGGCAATCGGAAGAACAAAGCTAACCAGAGAAACAAAATGAAAAATAAGAAAATATAAAAGGAACAGCGACAAAGGCTGGAAATGAAACACAATAGTCATTCTGGATTTGATCCACGAATAGACTGAACATGTCTTTAATAGAACTCTCTCCTCTCTTCTTTTCTTCCTCTTCTTTCTTCTTCTCAGCTCACGCAATCTTTCTCTCTTTCTTCTACTACTCTCACTCTCTATTTTCTTCTCTTTCGCAGGCTCTCCCTATCTCTTCTTTTCTCTTCTTCTTCTGCTCTTTTGATCGTTGCTCTCTTTCTTCTGCTTCTCTACTTTATTCACTGGCTTCTATTCTCTCTGTATATACTTGGCCACTTCGATCACTCTTCATCCGAAGACGAAGCCTTCTATTTATATCAGCAGCAGCACTGGGCGCGTGTGGTCTCCACAGCTCCCGCCCAAACCTTGGACCACGTGGCAGCTCTCCAGCAAGCTTCAGCACACGTGTCACGATCCTGGGCCTCTATCCATTCTTGGATCACGTGCCCTCATTAATCTGAATCCTCTGCAGGCAGAGATAAAAGAAATGTGATTAGTTACTTCAGTCATACAACCACGAATGTATATACTTTAGAAGCAGTAAGTGAGTAAGTGTGTACACTGAGAGAGTGTATAGACTTGTAAGACTTTATGCGATCTCAGTGTATATACTTGCTGAAGAATGCATTATCATAACAGGAGGGAGTGTGTAGACTTCTGTGAAATGCATGAAGGAATAGAGTGTATAGACTTGGATATCTTCATGCGAGCTCAGTGTATAGACTTGCAGTTAAATGCATTAGTTAACCAAGTGTGTAGAGTGTATACACTTTAAAGCCTTCAAGTGTCCTCGGTGTACAGACTTGTAACAAGCCTATCGGATGTATAGACTTCGATGAGAGCAATGCATGACCACCCAATGTACAGACATCCTGTCCCTGCAGCTGATGACTCCAGTGTATAGACATGCTGAGGGAGAGACTGTACAGACTTGAAGCAAAGCAGGGCAATCGAGTGTGTAGACTTCACGATGTGCAGACTTGCCAAAGGAACGGCTGTGCAGACTTTAACTCAACAGCGATGAATAGACTCTGAATCAAGGAAGGCTGTACAGACTTTGAGAAAGAGTCCAATGTGCAGACTTGCCACCGACCAATGTGTAGACTTGATGGTTGAGAGACGATGGCCAGGACAAGGCACAAACGGACGTATAGACTTTGGACTTGAACGCCCAAGCAGGCTGTACAGACTTGAAGAGTAAGCCAGTCTATAGACTTCAAAAGCTTGAAGGCCCAATGTACAGACTCTGAAAAGTCTGAACTAATGTACAGACTTGATTAAGACAAGGCAGTTGAGTGTATGGACTTTGGCAAGCAAACGGCTGTACAAACTTTGACACAACAGCGATGTACAGACTTCCAATGAAAGCTACCGCTGTACAGACTTACTCAATCAAACCGATGTATAGACTTTGATGCAAACGCCAGGCAAACGATGTGTAGACTTGGCCAGAAAATGTAGGGAAAGGTATGAGTGTATAGACTTGGCCAAACGTAGGGAAAGGTGAGGAGTGTATAGACTATGCTTCACTTCGAGCAACCACAATGATGTATAGACTTGGCCTTTGAGATGTGGCTGTACAGACTTTGTGTGAAAGCATGATCAGGCTTTGGCTGTATAGACTTGGGGTCCAACTGTGGATGTATAGACTTGAAGAACCGAAGCTCACGTTGTACAGACTTTATGAGCACAGTCCAGTGTATAGACTTGATGCCTTGAAGGCGATGTACAGACTTAGTTACCCAAATGATCAATGTATGGACTTGAACTTCTGGAAACGAATGAATAGACTTTGACATAGTCTAATGAATAGACTTCCAGTGTGAATGAAACGTTGTACAGACTTTGCTCAAACAGTCCGATGTATGGACTTGGAATTTCAACAGAAGGATGTATGGACTTTGATAAGAGACTGGCTGTACAGACTTTAACATAGCTGCGATGTACAGACTTTGACAAAGCAGCGATGTACAGACTTTAAGTGAAAGTCCGATGTACAGACTTTAGCTGAAGACCACTGTATAGACTTCGAATATGAAGATCAATGTATAGACTTGACGAATGTGAGATGCTGAAAGAGACGGTGGATGTACAGACTTCAAGGCTTAACTGAGACGGTAGGAGAGACGGATGGCTGCACAGACTTGAAGTAAAGCTTGTAGAAGGCGATGTATAGACTTGGATGCCCAACGCCAATGTACTGACTTTGAAGAGAAGACAAATGTATGGACTTTATGGCTTAACGAGAGTGCTGACAGTATGCTCAATGCAATTGTGTATATGAATGCTTGATGCAGCAGATAACATGACTGATCATAAAATATGCAATGCTTCAGTTCTGATAAACTAACAGAACAACAAGATGACTGAACATATGAAAGACTGCATTATGATCTAATAAATTGACTGAATAACAGCAAGATGACTCACAGTGATTAACTCACATCTAAAACTAATCATCAAATGATTAACTCAAATCAAAGCCAATCATCAAAACCACAGGGGCACAACATTGACTGCTGAGAAGAAGCGATTAGAGAAGGCGGGGGTCGTTCGCCCAGCTAAGAAGCAGGTTCGACAAGCCGAGGAGCCTTCAACCGAGGAGATCTGTCACCCAAATCCCCCATCCATTGAGCCAGAGACGGCTGCCGCTGGCGGGGGAGCCGTTACCGAGCCTGCCAGACTGTGGGTAGAGGGAATAGCCTCCGAATCCCCAGCCGAGGTTGGTGGAGCGCTGGGCGAGACGACATCCCAGCCCGTGCCGAGCGTTGTCGTCCCGAAAGTGGGGGCGCTCGGGGGGGATGCCCCGGTCCCGGGCCTTCCAGAAAGGACTCTCCCTCATCCATCTGGTGTCTCCACGGTTCGGGCTTCTTTATATCAGTGGTGCCGATCCTTGGTGCCTTCGCTGAGTCGGGACGAAATTAGGCGCGGTCCTCCCTCTTTACTTTTCGAGAGGGTTATGAATGGGGGTTTGATCATGGCCCAGCTGGGGGTCGAGATAACCGATTTCTTCGCTCGACTAGACAGTGAAGAGAGGTCCCTCTCTCTGGTTCATGCTGAGTCCGATCGGAGGATCAGCCAGTTGACTTCCGAGCTTTACGTCTCTCGGTGAGAGGCAACTTCGTTTCGAGCTCAGTCTCAATCGAGCCAAGAGGAGGCTCGGACTATGGCCGAGCAGCTGGCCCAGGCTCGCTATACAGCCGACCTGAATGGCAAACTTCTAGAAGAGGAGCGTCAGTCTCAGGTCAAGTGTCACGTGCAGTGGAGGACCGAGCGAGAGGAGCTCAACAACCTGGTCCGTGGGGCTGAGCGAACGCAGTGGGAAGCTGAGGTCACGTGGATCGAGGTTGAGGCAAAGTTGTCCGAGATGGAGATGAAGTTGCTCGAGTGCGAGTAGAGGATAGCCGAGCTTGAGAGGGAACTGGAGCAAGCTGGGGTGAAGGTGATCGAACCATATAGAAGCTCGGAGGGTTATCGCGCAGTTTTCGAGAAGGTCGCCTTCTCGTATTACAAGCTAGGCTACCATCGGGGACTGCGGAAGGGATTCGCCAAAGGTTTCCATCGCGCAGTCATTGAGGCCCAGCAGCAGGTGACCGATGAGCTTGTCTTTCCTTCCGGGCAATGCTACGACTCGGACGTGGATACCACCGATTCTCCCTCTTCGTCGTTGAGTGAAGGGGAGAGCAGGACAGCCTCTGCTTCAACAGATGGATCACCTGCTCCAGTCACCTCTAGAGGGCGCACGGTCAAGGTAGTTCCCACACAAGTGCGATTAGTGTCTGGATCGGCCGTCGCTGAGGATATCGGGGGCAGATCTTCTGGTGCTGAGGATCCTTCAACCACCGAGCCTCAAGAAGGGCTGCGGGCCTCTCGGAGCCCCCCCATCTCCATATATTAGGAGAAAAATGGGCTCTGGAGAGGGGGATTTCTGTATCCCATTTAAAGAGCGGCCGAACTAGGTCCAGCAAGACCAAACGAGGCCCAGCTCATCTAAGTGACCGCCCCGTAGGGCCCACTTAGCATGAAAGCCCAATAAGATCACTCGGGATCAAGTCCTTCCTTGGCGGCCCTTAGGCTCGGAAGGCCCGAGCGTCGGTCCGGTTGGAGGAAGACCCAAGCTCGAGTTATCCCCCTCGTCGGTATAAAGGCTAGCGCCCCGCGCCCACTCCGACCGAGCCTCATCCGAGCTATGCTTATCGCCCGAAAAGGGCTGGCACTCTTCATGCTTGGGACGACCGATGATTACTTATCCACGCTGCCGTTGAGAGCCCTTTATGAGCAGGAGTTCACAAAGATAAGGGACCCACGAATCCTCAAGGTTATAAAGAGCCTACGATGAGGACGTAAAGAGCCCACGTCAGGGATGTAACCCCCGCCTGAAACTCCTCAGCTTACGGGACTCATGGGGCCGGCGCACTATTTAAACATGGGACTCCCTCCAACGAGAGGTAAGGGCCAACACATGCTAGCATTCTCTGAGCATGAACCACTTCAGGACATTGGTGTAGAGGGATCTCGTGCATCTCTTTCCTACTCCCTTCATAGCTTCCACCATTACTCTGCTGACTTAGGCATCGGAGGGTTTTCCCTAGGGAACCATCCCTGGGCCCCCTGATCTGTTTCCCTTCCTTACAGTTCACTACTCGGTGATCATCTCCTCCAGCTCAGGACTAGCGCGAGATCGCCCCTCTTCATCTGGCGCCGTCTGTGGGAAATGACCAAAGAGCCAGTATGGTGTGAAGAAGTTCAGGGAAGAGGTCCACCGGCGACAGGGGAAAGGCCATGGTGGTAGCGGGAGAAGGCCCCTCTCAGGCCCCACAAAACCCTCCCTCCAACAACGCCAGCACCCCAGCCGACGGACTACCCCCTCCTCCCGCGGCGGTGGAGCTACCACCAAACGGGGGCGCCGACGCTTTCCAAGCCCTCAACGCAAAACTGGACATTCTCGCAGAACTCATGAGGACCCAGGCGGCCAGGGAAGGAAGGTATCGCGCCCCTCCGGAGAGCCCTCTCCGTGAGAACGCGTCCCAGCACACTACCGGAGGTCGCTTCACCCTCCGAGGGCAGAATCTTATTCGCAATAGGTCAGGAGGACCTTAACAAGCCCCTCCGCCAGAGCAAGAGGCCTCCTCCACGCCGAAAAGGGGAAAACCTGGGGTGCGTCATCTGAACCTAGAGACTGAAGTCCCTGGGGAATGCCAAGACAGCCCCCCCCTGCCCCACGGCGCAGCGACATCCGAAATTATCCCTCCGACTGCGAGAGTTCGAGAGACACTTCGCAGAACAGGAGCGCGCCCTACGTGCCTTACAGAAAGTCTCTCCAACGGAGGATGAGGAGAGATCCCCGCTCTCCGACTACATCTTGAAGGCAGAGGTATCTCCTAGAACCTCCATTTCGACCTTCAAGTCTTACGACGGCCAGGGCGACCTGGCCGACCACTTCGACAGCTTCGACGCCCTGATGACACTTCACGAGGCATCTGACACCATCAAATGCCGAGCCTTCGCGACTACCCTTGTCCAAGGCGCCCAAGCATGGTTCCGGGCCCTCGCCCCCGGATCCATCCGAGACTTCAAGCAGTTTGGGCGAGTATTCAAGGAGAGTTTTGCCGGAAGCGGCCCCCCAAGGTCGGTAGTGGGGCTATTGGCTCTCAAACAGGAGCAGGGAGAGAGACTTTGGGCTTACATCAACTGATTTAAATCGGAAGCCCTGAGGATCCCCCGCCTAGATGTAGCCTCGGCCATAACCACGCTGACCAGAGGCACCCATGACGAGAACCTCCGCCGCGAACTTGTCCTTCACCCTCCCTCGACCCTTGTTGAGCTAGTGACTCTTGCTTTGTGCCATGCTGAGTGCGAAGAAGTCCTCAACGCATGCCGAGGCGCAACCGGCTCGGGTCGGGAGGGGGACAAGAAGCGAGCACCCGAGCCAAGCTCGGGCCCAGGAAAAAGGCAGAACTGAGATGGGGAACGCAAAGAGCCGTCTCGGAAGTACGAGTGGTACACTCCCTTAATCGCTCCGGTGTACGAGATATATGAAGACATCAAAGGCTCGGGCCTCCTCCGCCAACCCGAGCCAATGAGGTCAAAAAGCTACAATCGCAGCAAACATTGCCTGTTCCACAGTGACCACGGGCATCACACCGGCGATTGCCACCAGCTCCAGGATGAGATCGAGCGCCTCGTCCGCCAGGGACACCTATCCCAGTTCGTGGCCGGGCATAAGGAAGATCGAGGCGCCCCAGAGGAAATCGACAATGCCCCTCGCAGGGTCCACATCAACGTCATCGCTGGAGGAACTGCATCACGAGGAGACAGTGGCCGAGGAAGGAAGCGTCATGCTGAGCGGGCGAGTTGAGCCATCGAGCCTCCCAAGGCCCCGCCAAGTGAGCCCCAGGTCATAGTCTTCTTCGACCAAGACCTGGAAGGGCTGATCACCCCGCATGATGACGCCCTAGTTATTTCGGCTACGATAAACCATTGTAACGTAGACAGGATTCTAGTTGACAATGTAAGCACCCCTGATGTATTATCTTATGAGTGTTTCCTTAAGATGGGGGAGAATCTGTCTAAACTCCGCCCGATCCGAACCCCTCTTTGTGGGTTCAATGGCCAGGCCACTTATCCCGAGGGAGCCCTAAGCCTGCTGGTTACTCTCGGCACCCCACCCAAAACCATTACGGTTATGGTGGACTTCATAGTGATCAAGGGTATGATAGCATACAACGCAATCTTCGACCGAGGAATCCTTAGCTGAACGAAAGTGGTGCCCTCTACCTATCACCAAAAGATAAAGTTCCCCACTAAAAATGGGGTGGGGGAAGTCCGAGGCAACCAAGTGACGGCCAGAAGGTGCTATAATATCTCGGTTGAAGCCACAAGGCCGGACGGGAAGAACAAGGGCCCCCGGGGAGTTGAGGAAAAACCCGCAACCTCCGAGCCTGGAGGCGAGTTGCTAACAGTTTTCCTAAACGACGACCCGACCCTAGGAGTAAAGATTGGAGCCGACCTACCATCTGAGGTTCAGCAGCAATTTTCTTTCCGGGTACATCCGAGTCTTTGCATGGTCTGATGATCAACTCCCTGAGATACCGGGAGAGACAGTAATGCATAAACTCAACCTCGACCCGACCATTAAGCCCGTACAACAACGTAGAAGGATGCACGCGCTGGAGAAGCAGGAGATCATCAAGGAGCAAGTCACCAAGGGGCAAAAGATTGGTCTTTTTAGATCGGTCATGTACCCGACGTGGTTGGCCAACGTCGTCCTGGTGCCTAAAGCTTCGGGAAAGTGGCGAATGTGCGTGGACTTCACCGACTTGAACACGGCCACACCAAAGGACTGCTATCCATTGCCAAGCATCGACCAACTGGTTGATTCAACCTCGGGCAACTAGATACTCAGCTTCCCGGGCGCCTATTCAGGTTACCACCAGATCAGAATGGATCTAGAAGACATCGAGAAGACTGCCTTCATCACCGACTTCAGCGTATACTGCTACACCCGGATGCCTTTCGGGTTGAAGAACGTTAGAGCCACGTACTAGAGGCTGGTCAATCATATGTTCGAGGGACAGCTCGGCCAGAATGTCGAGGCCTATATCGACGACATGCTCGTCAAGACCCCCAAGGCCGAGGACCACTTCGCCGACCTAGCAGAGACCTTCGACACCCTCCTGAGGTACAATATGAGGCTCAACCCCACCAAGTGTACCTTCGGAGTAAAGTCCGGGAAGTTCCTGGGCTTCTTGGTGACCCAGCATGGGATCGAGGCCAACCCCGACAAAGTCCAGACATGTGCCCACCCACCTGCATCAAAGACGTTCAACGCCTGACCGGGCATATTGCCGCGCTCAGCAGATTCCTATCTTGTGCGGCCGAACGATGTCTACCCTTCTTCAAACTGTTGAGGGGGCCCAAAATGGCGTTTGCTACGTTCGCATGGGATGAGGAATGGCAAAGAGCATTCGCCGAGCTTAAGGAGTTCCTGGCTTCGCCCCCGGTGCTTTCCATGCCTGTCCCAGGTGAAGCCTTGCATCTCTATCTCGCGGCAACTCCATCCACAATTAGCTCAGTCCTGGTCAGAAATGACTCGGGAGTCGAGAGACCGATCTATTACACCAGCAAGGTGCTCAACTAGGCTGAAAGAAGGTACCCCACAACTGAGAAACTCGTGCTAGCGTTGGTTACCACGGCCAAGCGCCTCCGACCCTATTTCCAGGGCACTCCATCACCGTGCTGACCGGTGAACCATTAAAGAGGATCCTCGCTCACCCTAAAGCCTCGGGAAGCCTCGTCAAGTGGGCCATCATGCTCGGGGCCTATGATATATCATATCAACCTCGCTCGGCTATCAAAGGACGGGCGCTCGCTGACTTCATCGCTGAGAGCACTATCCCGACCGAAGAAAAATCTCCGTCCACGCCCGGGCCAACCTGGGAATTATTCGCTGACGGATCTTCCAACTCGACGGGGAGCGGCGCTGGCATCCTCCTAAAGTCCCCCGAAGGAGTAGAGCTATAATACGCCTTGAAGTTCAACTTCCAGGCATCCAACAATGCCTCCGAGTACGAAGCCCTTATCTCGGGAGCCCGCATGGCTCGGCGGCTGGGGGCTGAGTGATTCAGAATTCACACTGACTCCCAACTGGTCGCTAGCCAGGTCAACGGTGATTATGAAGCTCGAGAAGCACCAATGGTCAAATACCTCCAGCTGGTTAGAGCCATGGCACAACAATTCGAGAGTTTTGAGGTAGTCCGAATAGCTCGGGAAGAAAACTCTCGAGCGGACACCCTCTCTCGGCTGGCCTCCTCTCTTGACCCCGAGGGTACTTGATCAGTCCTTCTCGAAGAGCTAGAGTGACCGAGCATTGATTCGGAGCTCCTGGCTATTGACTCGACCTCCCCAAGCGACTGGCGTACCCCCTACCTGTCATGGCTCCAAGACTCTGAAGAGGCTCCCGACCCCCGGGAAGCCCGGAGATTGAACTACCAAGCTCGGTGATTCATCATTTTGGACGGCACTTTATACCGAAGATCCTTCTCTAATCCTCTCTTGAAGGGCCTCAGTACCGGTGAAGCCAACCGAGCGATTCAAGAGGTTCACGAAGGCCTGTGCGGAGCACATTTAGGAAGAAGGCCGCTCGCCAGGATCTTGCTACGGCAAGGTTACTGGTGGCCCACTCTGTAGCGTGACTGCTCGACCTACGTACAACACTGTGACCGATGCCAGCGATTTCACCACTTTGTCCATCAACCGACAACGGAGCTCGCCACCCTAGCCGAGCCGTATCCTTTCACTCACTGTGGAATCGACATCCTCGGGCCGTTCCCTACAGCTCAGGCCCAGAAGAAGTTCATCATCGTCGCCATCGACTACTTCACCAAATGGATCGAGGGCGAAGCCACAGCTAGGATCACCGAGACAGTCCTCTGGAGTTTCGTCTGGAAGTCGATCATGTGTGGCAATCACTTCACCTCGGTCTTCCACCCTCAAGCTAACGGGCTGGTCGAAAATGCCAATAAGACTATCTTAAAAGGCATCAAGACCAGGCTCGGCAAAGCCAAGGGCAGCTGGATTGAGAAATTATCGAACGTACTTTGGTCACACAGAACGACTCCCAGAACGGCAACCGGTGAAAGTCCCTTTCAGCTGGTGTACGGCGCCGAGGCCGTGATCCCGTTGGAGATTGCCAATCCCTCCCTCTGAGTCATCTGTTTCTCACCCGAGGCAAACGACCAAAAACTACTCAAAAACCTCGACCTAGCGGATGAATGCCGAGAGATTGCCAGCATCCGAGCAACGGAATATCAACGCCGCCTCACTCGATACTACAATGCCAAAGTTCGAGATAGACACTTTCAACCAGGAGACTTTGTTCTCAGGAAGGCCGAAGCGTCTCGACCACTTGAGGCGGCGGGCAAGCTATCCCCTAATTGGGAAGGCCCCTACCGAGTGGTCGAGACGCTCGGGAAAGGAGCATACCGACTATCTACTATGGAAGGAGAACCCATCCCTCGGACCTGGAACGCGACTACACTACGCAAGTTCTACTTCTGAACACTTCAGTCGTGTAAGCAATATGAAAATAAACAAAAGTCTCCTTTTCTCCCTTATTCAAACAATTTGTTTGTACATCAGAAAGGCCGAAGCCAATACAATACATGTCAAAAAAGAAAAAATCCATCTCGCACCGCCATATGAGCCCATCGCTCGACTGACTCGGTTAACTTTCCTGCGTCCAGCCACTGACTCTGCCTCGTGTAGATACCGGCTCGGATAAAGGGTAGTCGACCCCGTTGGCTCGGGTAACTCGGAACAAAGGTGACAGAGGGATTAGGAAGGAGAAGGCTACCTTACAAGTTGACAGAGATGGAGGAAGGGGAAGAGGGAATACGAATGAAGGCCTCCTCTCTGCCAACTCTTTGGAAGGAAGAGAGTGCAAGCACCCTTCAAAGAGTGAAAGAAATGATAAGAAGGGCAGAGGAGAGAGAAAGAGGCTGCGGAAGGAGAGAGGAGATCCCCTCCAAGGAGTGAGCAGGAAGGGACGGGCGACAGGAATGCCTGATTCCCCCATCCGTCCGCCATCACGCCCCTCCTCGCAAGCGCCGGCCGGAGTTGATAAAAGAAGGCGACGTGCTCCCGCACGTCGAACCCTCTTTAACCCCGCCCGCCGGCCATCAAACCCCCTTTAAACCCGAAGCAGCGAGGACCCTCTGCCCTCCGTCATCGGCAGCCTCATCTTCCAGAACGTCTTCCATGCTTCAAATTCGATGGCACAACGCTTCGTGAAGAAGGAGAGAGGAAAGATTGTCAGAGAAAACCGTAAGCGGTGGAGAGGGAGAGACGCCCTTCAGACCTTTTATAGGTGAAGGGAGGTTACTTGCCTTAAATGATTCTCCCCTCGAAAACACGCTAAAGGGACTTCTCCCTATGAACGGTCAGCTCAGACTCCTCGGTTCCATCCCAGCGGGACACACGAAGTGGCCAGGCAGTTAAAGCATGAGAAAACGGAAAGACACCCTGTCAGACGCCCGCCCAACCATCATGCGAGATCCACGCAGAAAGTTTCAGCACTTTCCAACTACTGCGGATACATTGATCAAACTACGGCAATGGTGATACAAAAGAGTTAAGTCTTCATCATAATGCTACTGCCTTACGTTTTTCTTTTACACAACAAGAGAAGTTTTTCTTCGAAAAAGGAAAGGCATACAAGAAGAAAAAGCAAAACATATCCATTAGGCCTCTGGCCCACCCCGAGGCTCGGAAGTGGGAGGATCGGACGGTCTGCCCCCGGCACCCTCGGCGACGGCCGACCCTGGCACTGACCCCACCGGCGTGAGAATTGCCTCAGTTGCACGCCCTCCCGAGGCATCCGAAGTTGGCGACCCCTCGTACGAATAGCCCCCCTGGTCTCCTTCCTCTGACGCCGAACCAGAAGAGCTGGAGGATGACAAATCTGAGTCATAGCATTGCCCGGACGGGAAATTGATTGTCTCGGACGCCTGCTCCTCCGTGTAAGAGATGGCCCGGTCATAGCCTTGCTTTAATCCCTTGTAGATGCCCCGGCGAAGCGCTAACTCATAGTAAGGGAGGGCAACCTCCTTAAGATCGACCCGGTAGGCCTCCGAGCGTCTGTATTGCTCGAGTGACTCCGCCCCGGTCGATTCCAACCTACCGACGAGTTCGGCCTTCTCCCGCTCCAGCTCGGATAACCTCCGCTCGGCCTCGACCATCTGCTTCTCCGCCTCGGCCCGATCAGCCTCGGCCTCCATTCGAAGACGCATGGCTTCCTCAGCCCGATCGACCAGCTCAGCGCGCTCAGCCTCCCATCGGCCGTCTAGCTCGACGTGAGCCATGCGCTCCTCCTTAAGAAGCCTGCCCTTCCTCTCGAGTGATTCACGGGCCCTAGCTAGTTGCTCAGTCATTACCCGGGCCTCCGCTTGACTCGCCCGCGCCAGCTCTCTGACTGAGGAGAGCTTCCGCCGAAGCCCGTAACGCTCCTCAGTGAGCCGAGCTACCTTCCTATCCAATCCACCAAGGGTCCAGGCAAGGGTCGACCGCTCCGACTCCAACCGAGCGTAAGCTTCAGCCAGAGTGGCCCCCATCTGGGCCAAGACCAAGCCGCCCTCCATAACCATCTCAAGGGCCGCGGGCGGGGAGTGCTGCATGTCTCCCCCCTTCACCTTCGTGGCTATACCGTGGCATACCTGATACAGAGGGCCCTGGATGCCTAGCCTCTCCAAGGCCGCCGAAATAACGGCCCCAACTCCAAGTGGCGTCTCCTCGGAAGCCCCACCGACCGGCCGGGATAGAGCCGCTACTTCATCCGCCCCTCTTGCCTCGGTCGGTTGGGGCTGAGTCGCCGCTCTTCACAACCCCCCCGCCTCGACCGGCTCGGCACCTGCACCGCTGTTGGGTTCGTATCTCTCTCTCTTTATCTTTGATTATGGTTTTGATGATCACAATATATTGTGTGAAATATTGTGTGCTTGATTAGTGGAAAACGTCTTCGTCACAAACGAACTCACATGTTGATATCTTGCTTTGCAGGTACTGCTACAGGGGGAGAATGCATGTGCTTTCATGCATGTCTTAGTGTGGGAATGTTGAGACTAATGTTCTTGTTCTTTTGCCCATACTAGTGTGGATTCATTGAGTATTCATTGATATGAATTGGTTGCATGGCATTGTGTAAAATCATTTCCATTCATTGTATGTCTTTATTGAACGGATCATCATCTTCCCTTCACTCATGCAAGATCATGGCTCAATGGATCTAAATGCTCTCAGATGACTGGGTAAATGTTGCTTTGGACTGAAGTTGGAACTCATATGAGATTTGATTGATTTGTATTTAAAATACCCTTTCAAATGCATGATCAATACTTTGATATAATATATAGGTTCCACTTTGCAAAAACATCTTTGGAGTCAATGGTAAGCCTCAACTCTTGGTTACTACCCTTGAATCCATGGTAAGTATTCATGAGTTGGAAGTGAATTTCCATGTGCCTAGATTGGGATTGATTCATTAATCGTGCTCTCAATTGACTTCATTTGTTAGTTGAGGACTGAATGGTTTCAAAGTGTCTTATGCATATTCTTGAGATGAAAGTGTGTTCAAAGCATTTATGTGTCTCATGCTAATGCTTTCATAATAATATTTCATGTCATTTGGGTCTTGGTCTCAAAACTAGCTCCATATGTTAATGCATGATCCAAATATTTTGATTTCGATCTAACCTCTGTTTCATTATGTTTTTCAGGGTAAGAAATCATGTTAATCTTCATGGGATTATAATAACATCTAATCACTTTTATTCCCTTGGATTCATGGAGGCTTGAAGTGTTTTTCTAACCCATTCTGGCATGGGTCGACCCATAGGGTCGACCCCTAATGGCAGAAGGTCTGTTTTTGGCATATTTGTGCACCCAGTGCAAAAGGGTCGACCCCTGAGTCCCAGAGTGATTTTTGGGCTTCGGGTGGCCTCTGGTTGCCACGAGGGTCGACCCCAAGGGTCGACCCCTGAAAATAAAATTCCCAAACAGAATGGGCTAGCACGAGGGTCGACCCCAAGGGTCGACCCATTGCTTTTGGCAACCTTTTACCCTCTTCGAGGGTCGACCCTTTCCGGTCTGGGGCGGTGCCATCAAAAATGACCTTCGTGTAAGCACTCCGAAAGTCTTCTAACTCCGGTCCAACTGCTCTAAATCACTCCATGATTTGTGGATCTTGTCCCAGGACTGTCTCTTGACCATCCTAGAAGCATAAATACATCTTATTGGGTTGTAAACCCCAAGGAACTAAGCTTGATCTAAATTCGAGTTGTTCTTAACCCTTGTATGTGTAGGACGCATGCAGCGGCTCCAGGGTTTCTTCCACATTGTTATGGGCGTGAAAGTGAAAGGAAGAAGGTTGATTCAAGTTTCTGAACGATCTTCTACTGGAAGTTGCGTGGGAAATCAAGCTACAACCTCGTTCTTGCAAGATTCGTTCATCTTCTCTCAAGAACAATCTTCAACCTGCAGAGGCATTGAAATACATTCGAAGGAGACAAAGGGGGAGCTCTAATAACTACACATTGAAATGTTCCTTTGTCCATTTATTTGATGCCCTCTTATTTGTGCTGTGATTTTCATCCTAAGCAACAAGATGAGCTAATGCTTTCCATTCTCTTGCAGAAGAAGAAGGAGGAGTGCGGCTACAAGGTTGAGAGGAGAGGGGTTTATGAAGTTAATCATTTTTATGATGTATACAGGTTTGACTGGAGCTAGGATTTGAAGGATATACTCAGTACGAGCTGCTGAAGTTGTGGACGATCCCGGATCTTCGAGGAAGACGATCAGGTGCTCCATCCTACTGCAGATTCGATTCTCTCCAACCGAAGCTTCAAGGAAAATCTACGAACGGCCTTTGGAAAAACAAGGGGAAACATTCTACATCCTTAATCCATCTCTTTATGATAGTTTCTCTCCATTTACATATTGCTGTGAGCATATATTGTAAATCCTTTTATGTTGCTGAATTCTGAAAATTACTGTGTGTGTGGACGGAGCTGTGTCTCCGTGTGAGGTACTTGTGCGGGGTATGTTCCCTAACGTTGTGTGTGTGTGCTGCTGTGGCAGCGGTTTGAGGCAAGGCCTCATGTGTGTGGATTGTTGGGGAAGCAGCGTGTGTGGTGTTGGGGTTCGTCCCCGTGTTGCTACATTTTGTAGCGTGTAGTGAAGCCTCACCGGGGTTCGGTGAGGGGTGGACGTAGGGGACACGGCAGTGTACCCGAACCACCAAAAAAATCTCTGTGTCTATTGTGATTGCATGTGTGATTGTTCATTTCTTCTATCTCCCTTCACAGGTCAATTTAGTAGGTCTTTGCTCACTACATCATCGCACATTGCTTCATCCGCTATCCTTGTTAGGATTAATTTTAATTGTTCCTTACATCGATAATCCGTGTTTGGCGTAGGTTCCTTATCCATTGTCTAGTTTATTCGAGTGAGATCGGAAAGCTTGATAGAAGAATTTAATCTCATGTTTGTTTAGGCTATTTAACGTAGTTAGTATTAATTCTGTTGTGTTTAGTTTAGAAAGTGTTTAAAATCTGCCATTTCGGCTTGGGGACAATTCAACCCCCCTTCTTATCCGCCATCTCTCTGGGCCAACAATTGGTATCAGAGCACAGTCTCTGATTTTTATTCTATTGACCTCACGGTCTAGGAGAAAAGATCTTTTTCATGATGGCTGGTTTGAATTCGGTTCCTATCTTTGAAGGTTTTGATTTTGCATCATGGCTTGGAAAATTATGTGTTTGGATTTCTGGTACTAATCCAAAGCTTTTGAACTTAATGACCCACGGTCCTCATGCTCTACCAAAAGATAAGTCAAAGTGGACCGATGAGGACAAGAAAAAGGATTCTGATAATCTTTTTGTTTTGAACACTCTTAAGGCTGTAGTGAACACTGACGTATATCCCTTCATTTCATCTTGTAGGTCAGCCAAAGAGATCTTGGATGGGCTAAGCGAAGCCCAAGAAGAAAGCTGGAATGGTGAGTGCCTCGTGGCAAACAAAGAAAATGAAGGCCATAGCGAGGAAAACTCTGAGGTAAACTCCGACTTTGAGGAAGAAGATGAACTTAGTTATGATGAGTTGATGAATGCATATGATGAACTGTTTGACAGATACAAAGCATTAAAATCTGAAAATAAGAAACTGAAAAAGAAATTTGATGATTCATCGCATGTTAACTCACCAAGTACTAAATGTTCTGAAGTTGAAAACTCTTGTGTCGTTGATTCGTCATGTGAAAAATGTTCTGAGCTTAGGAACTTGAATGGAAGGTTGTTGTATGATATTGATATGCATAAAGAAATTATTTCAATTCTGAAAACTGAAAATGAAACTTTGATGGCTAAAATTTCAGAATTTGAAAACGTTGAACAAGGACCTAAAGAAAAGTTGAGCTGTTCAGATAGTGATCAATTCTTACTTGATGAACTTGTTCAAAATGCAAGACTTGCTGAAGAAATTGAGAAGTTAAATCATCAAAACAATTTGTTGGTTGATAAACTCAACAGGTTTGGAAAAGGAAAACAAGTGATTGTTGATGATAATGAAAACATTCATGCTATAGAACAAGAAATTGCAAGCTATAAATCCATCAATTCTCTGTTGAATGATAAACTTACATTGTGTGAAGAACAACTTGCCAATTGTGAAGTGCACATTTCATCATTGAAAGATGAGATCAAGAATTTGAATGAGTCCATGTGCTTGAGTGATGAAGAAAATAAAAAATAGAAAAATATCATTGATTGTCATTGTGAGCATGAAAAATCCTACATTGCTGAGTTTGCTCATGTTCCAAGAAAAAGAAGGAATGTATCATGTTTTTATTGTGGCAAATTTCGCCATGATATGTATGATTGCTCTTTAATGAAATTTGATGACAATGAGGTAATGAAGTCACAAATGAAAATTGTTGATGATTCTAAAAATTCTGAAAAATCAAAGAAGAAAAATTTCACTGTTCATTGTTTCTATTATGATTTGCATGGCCACATAATGAAAAATTATTTTATGAAGAAAAATGATGATGAGTGGCCTGTAAAAAGAAAACCTTCATGTCATTATTGTGGTGAACGTGGACATGTAATGAATGCATGTTCCTTAATGGAAAAAGATGACAAATGGTTCATGAAAAGAAAATCTTCTCATTGTTTCTATTGTGGCCTGAATGGACATTCAATGGATGATTGTACCATGATGAGGGCCGATGATGAATGATATGAGAGGAAAAATAAAAAGAATACATTTTCTCATGTTAGAACTAATCCCTCGGGATCAAGATGGCTTGGGTACCTAAATGTCCAAAATGAGAATTTATTTTGCAAGGTGCCTTGAGGACAATGAAGATGTCGATAAATAAAGGCTTCTCAAGGCAAGAAAGAAAACAGTTTGATTCTAAGAATTCATCTGTTCAGGTTCATTTGAAAATTTTGAAAAGGTAAAAATTGTGTTTGGAGCTGTTTTATATTTTATGAATATCTTTAGTTTTTAAATGTTATACATTGCACATGTCATACACATCTTTGCATACTTGTGTGCTTGAACGCCATGATTAACCAGTTTATAAAATGATGTTAGTGGAAAGGTGGATTATATCCACTTCGAAGCCATCCTTATGCGTGAGTAGGGTCCTTGGACTTTTGACTCCGCCACATACCGGTAATCAACCTGTGTGAAACATTCATATCAATGCATGCCACATGTATATTCTTCAATGTCTCTTCATCATGATAGATGAACTTGTATTGATTTGGACATGTTTGTTAAACGGCATATATTTAGAGGGAGTCTGGCTGTCCCTCCATAATGTTCATGCCTCTCATGTGCATGTAATGCTTCTAGGAAAGTCATTGCATATGCATGCATGTAGTGAGCTGCATTGCATATCATTTACTTTGAAAAACTCCAAAAGGAGTCGGTTCAATGCATATAGGCAGGGGGAGGATTTTGAATTCATCAATCTCTCATTAACTCAAATTCCTCTGTCTAGGTAGCTGCAACTTCTTTTGCCAGCTTATCTTTGAAACTCATCCCTGCCACAACTGTCAAGTTGGTCTGACTGGATTCCCGACTTTGTTATTGATTCCTAAACTACATTGATTCACTGCCATTGGTTTTTCTGAAAATCTGTCTGATGCATGTTGATCACATCTGCCACAAGCATGAGTTCAAATTCATTCACTTTCTATGCATGCTTGTTAATGTCTCTGCTACTGAATGTCACTATCAAGATGTTGATTGAACTGAGAATTGAAGAGATATCAGTTTGTGCACCCTTTCATAAATCTGAAATCATCCCTTATGGAGAATCTTCTAATATACAGGTTTAAGAATGCTGTTGATTTGAATTGGTTTAAGTCTAATGTATTCTTAAGTTTGAATTTGAAGGACTTGAAAATATCTGAATCAGCTTTTTAATAAATCTTAACTGACTGTCTCATGTAAATTCATGCAAGACCTTCTTGAAATTTGAAAAGTTAACACCATGTTCTTCTTTGGTTGAGATACATAATGTCCGTATTGTTCTTAAACATTTAATCTACTTGAGTTTTTCTTAAAGAAAGTTATGGACAGAGCAATGATTTTGGTCACCAAGAAACTGGGTCCTCTATCAAGAAATGGAGTAAACCCATGTCATGAAGTGCCATAGTTACCTCTGCTGAAAATTGTATGAAAATTTGATAGAGCAATGGCATGACTGTATTGAGTAACTGGGGATTCCTGCCTCTAACCAAGGTGTCTCCTCACGTAAAAAGATACTTCTAATGCTAACTCTGCTCTCTTAATTGAGAAGTAATACGATTATTACACTGAGTAACTAGGTCATTTCACCTGAGACGTGTTGTGCCTCATGTAAAAATGTGTTGATTAACCAAACTTGTTCATTGAAAAACAATTTGTTGTTCAAAAGCAAAAATATGAAAAATATGTGTGTATCAGAAAATTTTTTTTGGAGCAATGTCAAATTCAGATGCATTCACAATTGTTTAATCACAATACTACTTTGTGTAACTCCTAAAGGAGTCATTGAAATTAATTGAGTAAGATAGAAGGAGACTGATTAGAAAGTTATATGAGCAACCAGTTCATTTTTATTAAAAATTTGTTTCAGATATGAGTAGTGAATCTCTATGACCAACCTTGTATACATCTTTCTTAAACCATGCTTGTCAATTAAAGCCACTTCATAAGCTTTTATAATAGAAGAGTCTGAAACTTAACCATGGATATATGGAATGGGTACCTCACTGAAAATCTTTTCTTCTCAAACATTGTGTTTTGGAAATTCGATCACATCTGCTCAGATCATGCTCACTCTATTTGCTGAACTATCTTTGAAAGATCTTGTATTTTGCATGTTGCCATATCAACCCTCCTAAATTTATTCTTGACATACCTCTCACCTTACATTTTTGAAAGTCTTGTTTTCTTTCTGAACAAGGAGCATTGTATTGTTTCAAGGGAGAGAATAGTCTTGTCCATACTGCATTTCTTGCTTTGTAAAGGGGGAGATTTTCTTATGATCTTATCTACTTATGTTTCCACACTTGAGTACCTAACTGCTTGATCATTTGTGTTCATGCCATATTTCATTCCATCTTGATGCATATTGCATATTGCATATTGCACGTCACATGTCATCTCCTTGGTCATCAACATTGCGCAAAATTAAAAACAAAAAACAAAAAAAATGATTGAACATTTGCATATGCTTTTGTCATCTTGCATATTGCTCTTCCAATTCCAACATCTTGCTTAGAATTCATGGTTGCCACACCTCCCCTTCATGGGAGGTCCATTGCTGGGTTCGTGCACCACAGTCTTTATATATCCATCTACCTCTGGTTAAACTTTCCCATCTGTTCTCCTTGGTTCCCCGCTTTTTGATAATGTCAAAGGGGGAGAGAGTTTTTGAAGGTCACAATATATTGTCATCATCAAAAAGGGGGAGATTGTTGGGTTCGTATCTCTCCCTCTTTATCTTTGATAATGGCTTTGATGATAACAATATATTGTGTGAAATAATGTGTGCTTGATTAGTGGAAAATGTCTTCGTCATAAACGAACTCACATGTTGATATCTTGCTTTGCAGGTACTGCTACAGGGGGAGAATGCATGCGCTTTCATGCATGTCTTAGTGTGGGAATGTTGAGACTAATGTTCTTGTTCTGTTGCCCATACTAGTGTAGATTCATTGAGTATTTATTGATATGAATTGGTTGCATGGCATTGTGTAAAATTATTTCCATTTCATTGTATGCCTTTATTGAACGGATCATCATCTTCCTTTCACTCATGCAAGATCATGGCTCAATGGATCTAAATGCTCTCAGATGACTGGGTAAATGTTGCTTTGGACTGAAGTTGGAACTCATATGAGATTTGATTGATTTGTATTGAAAATGCCCTTTCAAATGCATGATCAATACTTTGATATAATATATAGGTTCCACTTTGAAAAAACTTCTTTGGAGTCAATGGTAAGCCTCAACTCTTGGTTACTACCCTTGAATCCATGGTAAGTATTCATGAGTTGGAAGTGAATTTCCATGTGCCTAGATTGGGATTGATTCATTAATCGTGCTCTCAATTGACTTCATTTGTTAGTTGAGGACTGAATGGTTTCAAAGTGTCTTATGCATATTCTTGAGATGAAAGTGTGTTCAAAGTATTTATGTGCGTCATGCTAATGCTTTCATAATAATATTTCATGTCATTTGGGTCTTGGTCTCAAAACTAGCTCCATATGTTAATGCATGATCCAAATATTTTGAGTTCGATCTAACCTCCTGTTTCATTATGTTTTTTAGGGTAAGAAATCGTGTTAATCTTCATAGGATTATGGTAACATCTAATCACTTTTATTCCCTTGGATTCATGGAGGTTTGAAGTGTTTTTCTAACCCATTCTGGCATGGGTCGACCCCTAAAGGCAGAAGGTCTGTTTTTGGCATATTTGTGCACCCAGTGCAAAAGGGTCGACCCCTGAGTCCCAGAGTGATTTTTGGGCTTCGGGTGGCCTCTGGTTCCCACGAGGGTCGACCCCAAGGGTCGACCCCTAAAAATAAAATTCCCAAACAGAATGGGCTGGCACGAGGGTCGACCCCAAGGGTCGACCCATTGCTTTTGGCAACCTTTTACCCTCTTCGAGGGTCGACCCCAAGGGTCGACCCTTTCCGGTCCGCGGCGGCGCCGTCAAAAATGACCTTCATGTAAGTGCTCCGACAGTCTTCTAACTCCGGTCCAACTGCCCTAAATCACTCCATGATTTGTGGATCTTGTCCCAGGGCTGTCTCTTGACCATCCTAGAAGCATAAATACATCTTATTAGGTTGTAAACCCTAAGGAACTAAGCTAGATCTGAAATTTCGAGTTGTTCTTAACCCTTGTATGTGCAGGACGCAGGCAGCGGCTCCAGGGTTTCTTCCGCATTGTTCTGGGCGTGAAAGTGAAAGGAAGAAGGTTGATTCAAGTTTCTGAACGATCTTCTACTAGAAGTTGCGTGGCAAATCAAGCTGCAACCTTGTTCTTACAAGATTTGTTCATCTTCCCTCAAGAATAATCTTCAACTTGCAGAGGCATTGAAATACATTCGAAGGAGACAAAGGGGGAGCTCTAATAACTACACATTGAAATGTTCCTTTGTCCATTTATTTGCTGCCCTCTTATTTGTGCTGTGATTTTCATCCTAAGCAACAAGATGAGCTAATGCTTTCCATTCTCTTGCAGAAGAAGAAGGAGGAGTGCGGCTACAAGGTTGAGAGGAGAGGGGTTTCTGAAGTTAATCATTTTTATGATGTATATAGGTTTGACTGGAGCTAGGATTTGATGGATATACTCAGTACGAGCTGTTGAAGTTGTAGACGATCCCGGATCTTCGAAGAAGACGATCGGGTGCTCCATCCTACTGCAGATTCGATTCTCTCCAACCGAAGCTTCAAGGAAAATCTACGAACGGCCTTTGGAAAAACAAGGGGAAACATTCTACATCATTAATCCATCTCTTTATGATAGTTTCTCTCCATTTACATATTGCTGTGAGCATATATTGTAAATCCTTTTATGTTGTGGAATTTTGAAAATTACTGTGTGTGTGGACGGAGCTGTGTCTCCGTGTGAGGTACTTGTGCGAGGTATGTTCCCCGACGTTGTGTGTGTGTGCTGCTGTGGCAGCGGTTTGAGGCAAGGCCTCGTGTGTGTAGATTGCTGCGGAAGCAGCGTGTGTGGTGTTGGGGTTCGTCCCCGTGTTGCTACATTTTGTAGCGTGTAGTGAAGCCTCACCGGGGTTCGGTGAGGGGTGGACGTAGGGGACACGGTAGTGTACCCGAACCACCTAAAAATCTCTGTGTCTATTGTGATTGCCTGTGTGATTGTTCATTTCTTCTATCTCCCTTCACAGGTCAATTTAGTAGGTCTTTGCTCACTACATCATCACACATTGCTTCATCCGCTATCCTTGTTAGGATTAATTTTAATTATTCCTTACATCGATAATCCGTGTTTGGCGTAGGTTCCTTCATCCATTGTCTAGTTTATTCGAGTGAGATCGGAAAGCTTGAGAGAAGAATTTAATCTCACGTTTGTTTAGGCTATTTAACGTAGTTAATATTAATTCTGCTGTGTTTAGTTTAGAAAGTGTTTAAAATCCGCCATCTCGGCTTGGGGACAATTCAACCCCCCTTCTTGTCCGCCATCTCTCTGGGCCAACAACCGCCATCCGGAGCGTCGCCCTCCTCGATCGACGCTCTAGTCCCGGCCGCGGTTCCAGAGTCGCCCACTTTAACTCCGGCCCCCTCGGTTCTTACTGAGGGGAGAGCCGACCCAGTGCCACCGCCACCAGCAGAAGCGGCCCCGGCCCCCTCAGCTCCTGCTAAGGGGAGAGCCGATCCAACGCCGTCACCTCCAGAAGTGGCCCTGGCCTCCTCGGCTTCCTCTCGCTCAACAGATGGGGGAGCCGGCCCAACAAGGTCGGCCCTATCTCACTCGGAAGAGGGGAGAGCCGCCGAGCCAGATTCACCTTTGACAGCGGGGGCGGACCCGGCCTTCTTGGCACGCTTCTTGGCCTTCACGGCATCTCGTATCATGCCCTCCATGATATCCTTGCGTTTGACCCCCCGCGGCCTGGAAGACCCCTCTTGGGCCATCCCCTTGCCCTTATCTCGGGCTCGGGTGCACCACTCGGGAGATCGTGGCTCGTCGACGGCCGAATCATCACCGAGATCGATCACCGCCCGCTCGGCCGTAGGCTCCTCCTCTATAGCCGGCCGCCTGGCGTCTGCGCAGAAGAAGATATGGTCAGGAAAAGGAGAAGCTGGGAAAGTGACTCATGACGCCCGCACCTATCAGCCGTAGCCGCGTGAGAAGACACCGCTCGATGTTCTCCAGAGTAACCAGCTCCTCCGTGGACTGACGACGCTTCAGCAAAATGGTCGCATACTCCTCCACGTCCGGAGAAAACTTGTCCTGCCTCGTAGGGATGTTTGGATGGAAATTGGGGATTACGGGACACCTCCAAGTCTCCTCCACCGAAGAAATCCCCACCCATAAGAACTGAGTTTTCCATCCCTTGTGCGAAGAATCCTTCGTAGCCAAGGAGACACAGCTCCTATTCCGCCTCGCCTGGATGAAATAGAAGCCCTTCCCAGCCGAGGGATGTGCCTTCAACTCGAAAAAACAATGAAAGAGGTCAAAGGAAGGAGGAACCCCGCATTGGCGACAGAGAATGTGAAAGGCAGAAAGAAGAAGATAATAGTTGACTACCAACTGTACAAGCGCCAACCGAAAGAAATTGAGAAGCTTAAGAACAAATGGTTCAAAGGGAAGGTGGAACCCACCCTTCCACGACAGAAGGAAGCTACAGATATGGCCCGTACGGGAATCCAAGCTCGTCTCGTGCGGGGCAGCCGTAGTGAAATAAAACTTATAGGGCAGGCGAAACTGGTGCTCCAGCCATTTCACCTCAGCCTCCCCCAACTCGCTGCAGTTTGGAGCCGGCGGTATCACCGTCGCCCTCGCCGTAGACTCGCCCTCCCACTCTTCGACCTCCAGACGCTGATCCGCCCTAGAATCTGGAGAGGAACTTGAAGAGAAATGCTCCCGAGATTTTGAAGACTTCGGAGGAAGAGGAAGCTGTCGGACTACCTCCGCAATTATCTCCGCCAACTCTGCAAATGCCGCTGCAAGCCTCTGCTCTTCCGTAGTGTCCTCACGACGCATCAAAGAGCCCAACTGCAAGCACGAAGGAGAGCAAAAACCCTAAAATGGAGGGAGTCTGGAACGACAATAAGCGCACAACGCCTATATTCCCACGTGGAAGGCGACGCGTCGTTCCGACCTCCGAGAAAAGGGGGCCCCTTCATTTCAAATCCGTCAGGATTATCATTATTACGAGCCCAGGTGACCACGACACGTGGCTTCTTAACACCGCCAGGTCTCCACCCACCCGAGCCACGCTGGTCCAAAACCCTAACAGCTACTCTTCTGAGCCTACCAAGGCTCGGGAGTAGGAGGGGGACAAGTGGAGAGGGGGATTTCTGTGGCCCATTTAAAGAGCGGCCGAACAAGGTCCAGCAAGACCAAACGAGGCCCAGCTCATCTAAGTGACAGCCCCGCTGGGCCCACTTAGCATAAAAGCCCAATAAGATCACTCGGGATCAAGCCCTTCCTCGGCGGCCCTTAGGCTCGGAAGGCCCGAGCGTCGGTCCGGTAGGAGGAAGACCCAAGCCCGAGTTATCCCCCTCGCCGGGATAAAGGCTAGCGCCCCGCGCCCACTCCGACCGAGCCTCATCCGAGCTATGCTTATCGCCCGGAAAGGGTTGGCACTATTCATTCTTGGGACGACCGACGATTACTTATCTACACTACCGTTGAGAGACCTTTATGAGCAGGAGTTCACAAAGATAAGAGACCCATGAATCCTCAAGGTTATAAAGAGCCCATGATGAGGATGTAAAGATCCCACGTCAGGGATGTAACCCCCGCCAGAAACTCCTCAGGTTACGGGACTCATGGGGCTGGCGCACTATTTAAACCTGGGACTCCCTCCAATGAGAGGTAAGGGCCAACACATGCCTAGCATTCCCTGAGCAGGAACCACTTCACCACCTTGGTGTAGAGGGATCTCGTGCATCTCTTTCCTCCTCCCTTCATAGCTTCCACCATTGCTCTGTTGACTTAGGCATCGGAGGGTTTTTCCCAGGGAACCATCCCTAGGCCCCCTGATCCGTTTCCCTTCCTTGCAGTTCACTACTCGGTGATCATCTCCTCCAGCTCAGGACTAGCACGAGATCGCCCCTCTTCAGGCTCGATGTGCCACTTCTTTTTTCTTTTTTGTTGCCATATAAGGTTTACCCTTTTGATATATAATGATAGTACTATTTGGCACTAAGTTGACTATTTTTTACCGCTTTTGGCGCGATTTGACAACCGTATCTGTAGTTGCTAAAAAGGTGGGGATTTTATTTGCGGATATCTCGCATGCAGCGACTATCATGGTACTGGTGCCTTTCCGATTTTCCATGCTTTGAATGACTTGCCACTTCACGTGTCCCTATGGATGGGCTATTGATGGAAACAGAGTAACTGCCCCTGGGGAAGGGTTCCTACTTTTCGCATTCTTTCAAGGAGAGAATCAATTAAGGTGAGGGTTCCCCTTTCGGCCTATAAAATGTCCCAAAGGGCGCCTCCATCTCCCTTCAACGCTTAAGGCTTTTCTCGCAGTTCTTCCACTTTCTCCCTTCTCGCGAAGCGTCTATCTCTGTGCTGGGGAATTATCACCGAAACATGGTGGGCGATTTGAAAGATGATGATCCTGGCGGCCGCCAAAGGCGTTCCTGCTACGCCGGCGCAGGAGAAGGAAAGTGGACGAGGCGGGCAGCGTAGGAGGAAGAAGGAGGATGAGCCGAATAGCGTACGAGGAGGAAGGAGGCCTCACGACGGGCACCTTTCCAACTTCTGGGCCGCTGCTAGGTGGTGCACAAAAAGGAAGGGGCCTGACCACGGGCTCTCTTCTACCCTCCGGGCTGCCACCCGACACGCGGAGGGCTGATGACCCAGTGTCATCGATCTTCCATTCCCGCCACCCCTCTCACCTCTTCGAGGGGGCGTTCGGTTTTTCTCCCTCTTCTGCTCTTCAACCAACTTCCTCCCTTTCATTTCACTCTTTGGAGGATGCCTTGCTCGCACTACTTGGAGGTGCTTGCTCTTTGTTCGGCCTCTGGCCTCCTTCCAAAGAGTTGTCAAAGGAGGTCTTCACTTATTTTCCTTCCTCTTTTTCCTCTGATACCTTTTTACTGAGTTTCCCAAGCAAGCAAGGTCAGCCACCCCGTTACCCGAGCCAGTTTCTACACCGGGTAGAGTCAGTGGCTCGGTTTGGGGGTGCTAGCCTTGTTCGCGTCAAGTAATCAGCTCGTGTTGTAGTACCAGTGGATGTAGTATTTTTATTTTTGATATGTACTGTATTGGCTGTGGCCTATCTGCTGTACGAAAAATATTAATGAAAGGAAAATTGTTGCCATATATACCTTATTGTTGCCATATATAGCTCACATGTTTGAGAAATGCTCAAAAATAGAACTTTCGTAATGTTGTCGCTTTCCATGTCCGAGGGATAGGCGTTCCTTCCATGGTAGATAATCGGTACGCCCCCTTCCCGAGCATCTCGACCACTTGGTAGGGGCCTTCCCAATTAGGGGCCAGCTTTCCCACCACCTCCAGTGGTCGAGAGGCTTTGGCATTCCTTAGGACAAAGTCTCCTACATGGAAGTGTCTATCTCGGACTTTGGCGTTGTAGTATCGAGTGAGGCACCGCTGATATTCCGTGGCTCGGATGCTCGCAATTGTAGATCGGATTAAAAATCCTCAAATACCAGGGAGTAAAAAAATAAATAACAATGATGATAACATGTATAAGATGTGACAAAGAATATAGCACGAGGTGCTAATGGGGAGTTGTGATCGCCAGAGGGTTTACCTCAATAAGAAGAAATGAGATCGCATGTACCTAGTGAAAAGTGGGATGCGGGATGAATGTGAGTCTCCTCCTCCAACTCCAATCGGCCGGCCGATGAAGTGGGTTTTCTCGATTGATTACCTTGTAAAAGAAGACAATGAAAAACAAGGAAAAAAGGAGGGGATCAGCCAAAGTGCAATAGTATCAGTCGAGAGCCAACATAAAAATGATGAAAAGACATCAACATGCGCACCTTCTTTTTTTTGTTTTGTAAACCCCTAGCAGAGAACTAGGGAAGAATATGATATGCTAAATGCGGTAAAAGAACTAACGACAGGTAACAATAGTGATGATAAGAATGTGATGAACAACAGACAAGCTATATATATATATCGCCCTGCTCTTCCTGACAAGAGTAAAGGGAACTGGGAAGACGCTGAACGGATGCAGAGGGATGAAGAAAAATCAATGCTCGAAGGAGGAAGCTCTGCGTGCTTGCTTGATAACTCACGTCTTGACCTCTAAATGCTCAGGGTGACTATTGAATACTTAAAATCTTCAACCTCTGTTACGAGCGAATGAAGTTTTCTTTTATAGTTCCAATCGGATGTGATCAAACGAGGTAATGATAAGAATGGGTAATGAGGCATCCAAGGAAGGATTAAGATCGAGCAAGAGTCCAAGGATAGCAGGGAACTGTGGGGGAAAGATGGAGAAAAAAAGGACTCTGGAGTGAAAACACGCCTTGCGTCAGGGCGTCTTTTTATGAATTGACGACCTGCACAGAGGCGTTTCTTGAAACACGACCTAGTAAAGGCTGTTTCTTCCTGGGTTTAATTTTGGAAATGAAAACTTCCTCCATTTGGAAACTGAGATAACACGCCTGCGAAAACGGCGTTTCTTCAAAACACGCCCTGAGGAAAGGCGTTACTCAGAAAAAGCCTTTTATTTCAGAAATTAAAGGATAATACCAGGAATTGACGCCCTTACATACGGTCGTCCTTTCTTTTAAAACGCCTTATCACAGGTCGTTACTTTATCAAGTAACGCCCTTAGTCAAGTCGTGATTCACAAAAATGCAAGAAAAATGCAGAAAACTCATGAAAAAATAGAAAAACTTTATATTATAGGAATATTGAAGTCCACTTGGGGCGTTTACATAATAACATGAGATTTGATCAACAAAATGTCAATTTTGGCGTGTCTACAGCTGCCCCGCCTTGGCGTCTGCTTTGCAAGGGAGTGAGACGGAAATGGAATGAAGTGTAATGAAAGGATTGAAGTGGAACGAACTGATAAGGAGACGCCAAGGTGTGATGGGACACGCCTCAGACACTAAGTATTTGAAATCTTTCCAAGATTCAAAGTGAAACAACTCTGAGTGGTTCCAAGGAAACAATCGATTTGTCGGACAAAAGGAGATTAAACTAAATAAATAAAGGGTGTGCGCGCGGGCACGACAGGGAAAGACCATTGGAGAGCGATTACCAGCCAATGTGGATGTGCTGCAACCAAGGTAAATTTTGCAGAAAAGTAAAGAGAATTGGGATAAAGATCCAACAAAAGGAACACTTTCAAGGAATCAGCCTGAATGGCTTCAAATAGAACGAAGTACTTGATTTAAAGTGGAATATCTCATGTCAACTCAATCGAGAGCGAGTGAACTTCATTATCGCCATAATATGAAGATTTTCAGCATGAAACTCAAAGTCCTACATGATGCATGCTGGGCTAAAAGAAAAGATTAAAACAAACTAAATAGAAAATAATCAAGGATAATATTGCTAAGCTGTTTAGGTCTGGTCAAAAATCCATATTTCTGAGCTAACACTAAGCCGAAGCCCGTTTGTCCGCGTATCAACTCAGAAAGTGGAACCATCGTCCCAAGCCTTTAACAACTCAACGGCCTATCTGTGTGATCAAGATTCTCCTGAAATCGTCTTCGTTTTTGATAAAGGGGAACTCAAATTTCAGGTTCATCATAACCACAAGGTCCCTGATATACTATAATATCGTAGATATCATATAATAATAATGCTTACAAGAAACAATACAAGGTGACACGATGTTGCTCCCATGAGCGATCCGAACGCCCTGAATCCTGCAAACTTCTGCACTTTGAAAGTTATTAGACTTCATTTATCAATTCAGAACATGACATGATCATAAGTGCTTAATCATAAACAATTTCATCAAATAATAGCACTTAAGTTCATTCAAAAGCATTGGGAGGGCAAAAACGTAGGCCAATAAAACACGCCTAAGAATAGGGCGTTAACAGCATGAAAGACGCCGTTCCATAGGTCGTTAATTGTTAAAACACGTCCTACTCAAAGGCGTCACCAAGAAAGGAAGCTTAGAAGAAACACGACCTCATCAAGACACGACCATGCCAAATGTCGTCTCATCAAAAAATACGCCCTTTCATAGGGCGTAACCAACAGAGAAAGCTTGGAAGAAACACGACCTTATCAAAGGCGTTACATTAAACACGACCAGTATAAGGTCGTTAAAACAAAAATACACGCCCTTACACAAGGCGTGAATTAGCCCGATCCTCCGTTTCTAAATCAAGAACAGAGTCCTTAACCCAATCAAACTTCTATCTTCGGGGCTCTTTAGGACTCTTCAAATCCTTATAAAACGGCAGACTTTCTTAACCAAATCATCAGAATTCTTCTGCGGCCGAACTGCTTCGTTTCTTTCTTTTTCTGCAGGCCTTTTGTTCTCTTCTTGCTTCTGTTCTCAACTGCTGGCGGCGATGGACAGAATACTGAAGAAACCTAAGATTTCTACTCCTAGAATCTCTGAAATACAAGGGCACATAAGCAACCGCATTGCTTTGAAACAGGTAAGCTTTCTCTTCTGCCCGTTGCTTTGCGATGCTCCTTCTGCCGAATTCTCCTTTCACGTTGCATATGCTCATACTTGTTTACTGCATGTGTTCTGTTCTTCACAGGACTATCCAAATCTTCCGGGAGCTAGAAGATACGTCCAAATCAAATGGTTGCCCCTCATCCTCTCCAAGTTTACTTCAGACATGAGGGTATATGTAGCTAGATGGCATCTCTTGGGGTTGATAACCCATGCCAAGCATTATGATCAAATCCACATAGATTGGGCTGCCATAGGAGCATTGATTGAAACCTGGCATCCTTCCACCCATACTTTCTTATTTTCCACATTTGAGGCCACCATCTTGCTAGAGGAAGTAGAGATGATCCTAGGCTTGAAAAGGATGAAACACGGAGAAGAAGAAAAGATGGCCATCATGCCAAGGCCCATCTCCTCCCATGAATTGCTAACCTCGTTAATACCTAGCCCAAATATAGTGAACCAAATCAAGGTCACTAAAGGAGTTAACCTCTTGAAGCTCGCCTCGTGGGTGTACAAGAGAGCGGGTCAAGCTAAAGAGGAGGAGGAGATAGAAAGAGTGACCAAAGCCTTCGTGGTGTGCTTGGCAGGAGCACTCCTATTCCCATCCACGGAGGACTTTCTAGAGGAGTCCCAATTGAGCGCAGTGGTGAGCTTATGGGAAGAAGAGAGAGTTGGACCGGCGATCCTAGCATATCTCTATAGCGGGCTTACATCAGCGGCCATGGGAAGGCCCATCTACGGGTGCATGCTAGCACTCTCAAGTTGGGTTGATCTACACTTCAAATTCGACTCATGCCACGAAGCCCAACAACCCTCAAGAATTTTCTCAAAGAGCCCACTCTCATATATAACCGGCTCATTAGGTATAAGCAATAGAGTGACCAACCGGATTCCTCAAATCAAGAAGAGAGGGGATTGGAGGGAGCATTTGAAGGTAATGCCAAAGAATCTTTTTACCTGTGCCCCGGGTGTATTCAAAATGCAGGAGCTTCGTGCACGCTTCTCCATTGGGATGGACCTTCGTCTTATTGGTGCTTCGGACTTCGTTTTATATAATGCACACCGGTGCCTTCCTCAGCTTGGGTTCCCAAGGCAACACTTAGAAGACATCTCTCATCTCCCTCCAATCAGATCAAGAGACCTAGGCAGCAATGAAGATGGAGAAGAGGTTACCACCATTCAAGCTCTATGGAGGCTAAGTAAGCTTCATCAACCTGTAGAAGACTTGGATGAAGACAAGGAACAGTGGAAAAATTATGTAACTTCATTGAGAAAAATAAGGCCCAAAGTGGCTCATTAGTCATTGTAGTTCCTCTTTTCAAAATAATAAAGACTGTTCTCTGATTGAGCCAACTGCCACTGTGATTATGAACCAAATCATCCAAAAACCTGTGTTTCTGTTATGAATAACGCCTCCAAGAATGCCGTGAATTCAAAAATACACGCCTTACCTAAAGGCGCTTCCAGTGGGCCTTTGTCAACAGATGACGCCTGCAGAGTGGGCGTAACTTTAAATAACGACCTCAGGCAACGCGTGACTAGATTCAAACCAAAAGAATATAATCGTTGACTCTTCAAAAATAACGCCTTTTCCTTGGTCACGTTTCAAGTGTAACACGCCTTTACAAGAGGCGTTACTTCAAACAGCAATAATGACTTCTCTTACATCAATCAACGCCCATTCAATGCGTCTGACGACGGTTATCGTTCCCCATGCAAAAGAAATTAACGCCTTAATCAACGTCGTCAACTTTCATAAAACGCCCAAGGAATGGACGTGACTTTCATTATAAACGCCCCCCATTAGGGCGTGTCTTCTTTTCGAAACCCAAAAGCCGTCGGGCCCCTTCTTCTTCCTCCTTCCATTCTCATTTCACCCCTTTTCTCTGCAAACCCTAACCGAAGCCCTCCCCAAAGCTTCTCTCCCGTTCTCTTCTCTCTCATTCTCTCAAACATTCTCTCAATCTTAGCCATGGCCAAACGCCAAAGAGTTAGCGCCCCAGATGTGGTCGATCTCGATGCCTCCCACGCCCAAGAGGAAGAACTTTCCGTGGAGGAGCTCGCCGTCGTGGCTTTTGAAGAAGAGCCGGTGGTGGCCGGCGGCGACGACGCCGACGAAGCAGCGACAGGAGGAGGAGGAGAAGACGAAGGTGGAGAAGAAGGAGAAGAAGATGGAGAAGAAGGAGATGGAGAAGACGAAGGACCACCGCCCACGGCGGCGGTCGTTCCCCGGGGGCAACTCCGGCGGCCCAGACGGCCGCTACCCCGGCCACAACCCCAGAAGCACAAGAAGGTAGGCTCCCCCTCCCCAATTCCATTTTTTTTATTTTATTTATATTTTTTCTTGATTTTTTCATAGCCCTCGGGCATTAAACCTGCAACTCAGAAAATACACGCCTCCCACGGGGGCGTTACTTACAAACGCAACGCCCTAATCCAGGGCGTTAATTATTTTTAATTTCTGAAAATTAATTATCCTTCATGAAAAACACCCTGAAGCATGTCGTTTCTTAAAACTTATGATTTTTCATGAATTCCATGCTCACTAAACAATTTCCAAAAATATTTTCATGAATTATTTCGCATGCTGTCAGTTATTTGATTTTCTGTTAAATTGAGAAAACCACGCCCTCCAGTAGGGCGTTAATTCAACAAGAGATGCCCAAACCAGAGGGCGTCGCTTCATTCATTAACGATTCAAAATTAACCACCTTTAGGAAAACGCCCTACCACAGGGCGTTAATTCAACAAGAAACGCCCATCACCGAGGCGTGATTAGAAATATGTTTCAGAAATAGCAAAACAGCCACCAAAATACGCCTAAGACTATGGCGTGATAAACATAAAAAACGCCCTCATTAAGGGCGTTACATTAAAGTTCATTCTGAAAAACGCCCCCCACAGGGGCGTGAATTTATCAAGAAACGACCTGAGGGTGGCCGTGAATTCCAAAAATGCTAAAATTCAACATTTAACCCAAATGAAATGTAATTCCACATGGATATTCAGATAATTAAGAAAAATAATTCTCTTTTAATACATGCAGGGGCTGATGAGGACCCGTATCTCATGGGTCATGGTCTGGGCAGCATACCAGGGTCTCCCCGACTTCCAGAGGGTTAGGGTAGAGGCCATGGGGTTTGGGGCTTTTCTATCCATCGAGCCTTTTAGACCTGACCTAGCACTGATCCAGGTTTTGAGGGAGAGATGGGATAGGGTTAGCCGGACTTTTCTGATGCCCTGGGGGCATATGGTTCCTAGTTTAGAGGATGTAGCCAGGATCACAGGTTTACGGGTAGATGGTGAGGCCGTGAGTGGGTTCACCTATTCTGACTATACGGAGATGGCCCAGAGGCTACTAGGGCTTGAGATGGTCTATGTGGGACCTAGCAAGTGCAGGACCATTTTCCGTACGGACCTGACTACAGCGATGGGTCTAGGAGATGCCAGGCATAGATCGGGGGAGACCTTAGGTGAGTTTGCACAGCGACTGACCGACGGGGTGAGAGCGGCATGCTGCCAGGACCCGACTGACCATGAGAGAGCGGACCGAGACCTGAGGAGGTTCCTGCTGCTGCTGCTCGGGAGATTATTGCTGGGGACGAAAGCCGATGTCATCAACTGCCGCTTCTTAGGCATCCTTGAGGATCTGGAGACGGTTGGCACATATGCTTGGGGAGCGGCCCTGCTGGCGCATTTGATGGCCGATCTGTCCACAGGGACAGGCCGTGAGACGACCGTCAGTGGCTTCTCACCTCTTCTTCAGGTATGCAATTTCTCATTTTTACATCTTTTCCTTCTTATTATGATGCGTGTGAATATAGTACTAATTGCAATGCATGGATGCAGGTGTGGAGCCACCTATACATGCCGATGGGGCGCGTTGACCCACGGCCAGGAGCTGAGGGGTCCTTCCCTCTGGCGCGACGCTGGGTGCCTGTCATCTTTGGCGCCCCACTTGACTACGAGTTGTGGGTTCTACGGAGAGAGTTCCGCGACTTCCCTCCCTCGCTGGTATGTATGAATGAATGATATGCATTTCTTTTTGTTGTTTATTTGAATATGATGAAATGATAATGATGCGTGTTCATGAATGCAGGTGCAGTGGAGACCATATGAGGGGATGACCGATGAGGGCCAGCCTTGGGTCGTATCGGGGCGACCTCGCTTCGGGCGTGAACTGTGGCTACACTGCTTGAGCGAGATTGAGCCGTTACGGCTTCGGCTGGTGATGAGGACCCTGGGCCTGCCCCAGGAGTGGATTGAGGTCGGAGAGCCTCGAGGGATTGGCAAGAAGACCCGCGGTCGCACCAAGATGACTGACTGGACGGTGCGATTCGAGGAGCAGTACGCCGACTGGCAGCGTGGCGGGACCACAGTCGTTTCCCACGCGACTGACAGCTCTGAGTACCTCCGACGCTACTGGGAGGTTCACGCCGGCAGACCTCAGATGAGGGTCTTAGGGGTATGTATGAATGCAATGATTTCTAAATTGAATGCAAATGCTTATGTAACTATTATGCGACTAACATGTAATGAATGCAGGATGCGAGGGACATAGCGGCGATAGATGCCCAGGCTCACCTACACAGCCTGGAGGACCAGCTAGCTGCCACACGGGCAGACCTGGAGATCCTGGTGAGTGTTTAAATTATTCCTATATGCAAATGAATTTTTTTGTTGTGTTGAATTAATGATTAGCCACTGACGGTCTTAATGAATGCAGCGTGCCCAGCAGGGAGCAGCGAGGAGAGATCCAGGGGAGGCTTCCAGCTTAAGGGGGCCTAGTGCAGAGGTGACTGCACTGACAGAGCAGCTGGCTGGTGTGATAGCGCGAGCCGAGGCGGCGGAGCGTGACCTTGCCTCACGGGTAAATTCTGAACTCAAAACCTCATTCAAATAATGATTAGATATAAATTGTGCATTGATAAAAATTCATTTTTGCAGACTGAAGAGCTTCGAGCCACTCTTATCTGTGTAGATGAGGGCTTCCGAGCGACGAGCTCACAGGTGCGTGATCTACCTTCAGTCACATGTTGTTATTTCATTTCATGAATTATTGAACTGTGGAACTGATGATTTGTTTACCTGTTTGTAGGCTGCTCAGCTGAAGGCTATACGTACCGAGTTGTCGATCCGCGATCAGCGGATCGCAGAGCTTCAGCGGACCCTGCAGCGACGCAGTGAGCTTCCTCAGGACGTAGCCGAGCTGCGAGTTGCCCTGGAGCTGGAGAGGAGGGAGCGTGCTCGGGAGCGCGAGGAGCGGGCTCGTGAGCGGGCTCGTGAGCGGGAGGAGCACCAGGCGGAGCGTGGCCGGTTCCAGGAGCAGTTGTCGGTACGAGAGCGTGAGCTGGCGGACTCAAGGACCCATTTGATCCTTTCCCAGGAGCGGCTGCGAGTGTCCGAGGAGCGGTTGCAGCGAGGCCGCGAGCGAGCACGGGCCGCGGGGTACTCCTTCACCAGCTCCACCTTTGTGGCGGGTTCTTCCCTCCGAGAGAGGAGCGAGGTAGGGGGACACGTTCGGGTTCCGGCTTCTTCACGGGGGCCCATGCCTCCTCCACCAGCACCAGCTCGGGACGGCGAGGAGGAGGTTGAGAGTAGGAGAGAGGAGGGTGGAGGCGAGAGCTGAGAGTTTTGTAATTGTACTCCTCCACCTTCACACCTGTACATGATAGACATGATGATATATATGTAGGAGATTTGAGCTTTTGTTACCTGAGCACTTGTATGGTTGTGGACTTGTGTTTGTGTACTTTTTCTTTCCACGTTCCATGTGTTTGCTTTATTTTGTCCTATATCTACAGCTGCGGTTTTCACTTGAACAAACAGGTTAATTCATCTGTTCGACTTGGCCCCTTGCCCGATGAGCAAGGGGTGTCCATATTCTGACCTTAGTAATGGGTCAAGGGGCCAAGCCTTTAATAAGGCAAAATGGAATAATCAAAACTCGTGGATGCCTCATGCAATCACACATATGTAAACAATAATTAAAAGATGTCCAGGCAAGAATGCAACTCATGCAATATGAAGAATTTATTTTTTTTTGTTCTTTTCAGTATATATATATTTTTTAGGGGTTTTCTAAAAAACACGCCTTAGATTAGGTCGTTACTCAAGTAAAAGACGCCCTCGGAGACGGCGTTACTGTGAAAAGATTTTTTGAATTTTGTTGAAAACACGACCTTCCCAGAGGCGTTATTTTTAAAGAAACGACTTTAAGATAGGCGTGAATTAACATTAAAGCGCCTTGAACAAAGGCGTTAATTCTATGGTGGGCCCTACTCGGTCATCATCTAAGATCCATTAACCTTTCTTGAATAATTAAAAGGGGAATTGGCGTGAATATTGTTAAACTTATACACAAGATTTCGTGCAGTGCATTCTCTTCAGTTTGTCTCGGCCATTCTGCTGGTTCACGACTTTTCCAAAAAATAAAAAAGAAAGTATAAGGAAGTCCACAAAAGATTTAGAGATACCTGAGGCAAAGCTACCTCCCCTACTCTATGCCTGTTGGGGTTCGGTCTTTGGCGTAGGGACGCTTTGTTGCCTTTTGCCTCTTTTCGTATTGCATGCATACGCCCAAGGTTTTCCTTGCGGGGACTTTGCCCTCTTGACATGCTTTTCTTTTCACCATTTGACTTTCACTTTGGAATTGATTTGCATTGAATGGATTTGAACTGATGAACAACCTAATTGTACTTGGGCTTTTTGTGGCATTTGTTCCCTTTTGGGCCCTGACTTCCTCCTACTAGGGCGGTGGATAGGCTTGGCGTGTCTACTTCGAGACCTCCCTTCCTCTCTTGTGGGCCGAAGAAGAAAAAGAATGGATATCGTCTTTCGCCTTTAGTCTGGTTTCGACTTTCAATCAGATTTTGCACTGCTTGAGCTCAAGAGTAAAGTGTGTAGTGTGTGCGGGGTCAACTCCCATTTTAAATTAGCAAGACTGACAAATGGATTCTGAATTTTGACCTTTCGGACTGTGGACCTTCGCCTGTCATGTCAGCCCAAAAAGGAGAACCATGAAAGAAAACTCTTTTGTTTGTTTTTGATTTTGAAAATATTCGACTTTTTTTTTTGATTATTTTGGGAGATTTCTATTTTCTTTGGAATTTTTGTGAAGTTTTGAAATTTTGTTTGGATTTTTGTTCAGGGGTAATATTTCTTGAGATACAAACCGTTCCAGGGGTGAGTTAATTCCTCTCCTTCAGCATTAACCAGTTTATAAGCATTGCCAGGATAAACGTCTTTTATGATGAACGGCCCTTCCCAATTTGGTTGGAGCTTTGAACGAGGGCCACCTGGTTTTACAAAAATTCTTTTGATTACCATTTCACCGACCTTAAATTTTCTCTCAATTACCTTCTTTTGATAAAAACGTGAGAGCCTGTTTTGATAAACGCGCGCATGCTCAGCGGCGACCAGACGCTTCTCATCTAGGAGTTCCAATTGGGCAAGGAGTGAATCACGACGTTCATCGATAGAGAGCTCCTCATCCAATTGTACTCGCAGAGAGGGGATAAGAATCTCATACGGGACTACGGCCTCCATTCCATAAGTAAGGGCAAAAGGAGTTTGCCCAGTGGGGGTTCGAATAGAAGTGCGGTAGGCCCAAAGAGCTTCAACCAGCTTGTCTGGCCAGTCCGAGAATTTATTAGCCTCGCACGTCTTCTTAACAATCTTAATTAAGGTTTTATTAGTGGCCTCTGCTTGGCCATTGCCCTGCGGATAATAGGGAGAAGAATGATGCAATGCAATGTTATACCTGTTGCAGAGATCCTTGAGATCTTGAGAGATAAATTGAGGCCCATTGTCGGTGACGATGGTGCTCGGAATGCCGAACCTCGTGATGATGTTCTTCATGATAAATTTGCAGACGGTTGATGCTTTAATTTCCACGTAAGCTTCTGCTTCCGCCCACTTGGTGAAGTACTCCGTTGCCGTGAGAATGAATGATTTTTGCTTGGTCAGGAGGTTCGAATCACCAAGAGGTCCAATGATATCAAAAGCCCACATGGAAAAAGGCCATGGGGAGGACGTAGGATGGAGTGAAGAAGCAGGAGAATGAATCTTGTCGGCGTGCAGTTGGCACTTAACACACCTTCGAACATAGATAGAACAATCCTCTTCTAGAGTGGGCCAATAGAAACCTAGTCTAAGAATCTTCTTAGCTAGCATCTGGCTGTTCATATGACCACCACACATACCAGAATGCGCCTCTTCCACAACTTTCCAAGATTCATCATCATCGAGGCATCTCAATAAAACACCGGTGAGCCCTCTTCTGTAAAGCACACCTCCAACCAAAGTATAACGTTGAGCCACTCTTCTTATTGCTTTCTTCTCTTCTGTTGTGGCTTCCTCGGGATAAGACTGATCATCACAGTATCTGGCAATCTCATAATACCAAGGCTTTTCTTCGTCAGCCAATTCTTCTTGCCAATCCAATAGCATGACCTCTTTGCCTTCAAGAGCTTCCTTCCGTCTAACCTTCTCAAGCACATGATCCCTAATATCGAGAAAAGCACGATCCCTAATGGCTGGAGTATCACGCTGATGAATCAGGGGGACATGAAAATCACGCTCAGGAGGGAAAACTAAAGCGGAAGCTAAGGAAGCAAGTGCGTCGGCCAAAATGTTCTGGCTACGCGGGACATGAACGAAAATCAATTTAGTGAAGAGTTTGGCGTAAGCTGAAGCGAGCTCCTGGTAGGGCTTGAGCTTAGGATGGATGGTGCGGCACTTGACCAACACTTGGCGTAGAATAAGCTGACTGTCACCGACAATTCGCAAATGAGTGACACCATATTGATGAGCGGTTTTAAGACCAGCCAAAAGAGCTTCATACTCGGCTATGTTATTGGTGACGGGAAAAGTGAGCCGAGCAGCAAATGGAATGGTGACCCCTTCGGGTGTTAAAAGAACCATGCCGATCCCTCTTCCTTGATAATTAAGAGCTCCGTCAAAATGTAACGTCCACATAGGATCATGGGATTGATTAATGGGCATTAATTCTTCATCTGGGAACTCTGAATTGACAGGATCAAAGCGGGGGAGAGGGTGGTGAGCAAGATGCTCGGCAATGGCATAACCTTTGATAGCTTTTTGCTGAATGTAAGTGATGTCAAATTGAGAAAGGAAGCTTTGCCAGCATGCCAATCGATCAGTGAGGACAGATTTTTCAAGGAGGAATTTGATTGGATTCATGCGAGCAATGAGGTGAACCTCGTGAGCTAGGAAATCGTGTTTTAGCTTCTGAACTACCCAAACCAAAGCTGCACAAGTTTTCTCCATGGCTGAGTATCTCTGCTCACAGGGGTTAAGAAGCTTAGACAAGTAGTATGCTGCCCTCTCCCTACCTTCTTCATCCACTTGAGCTAAGACAGCACCTACGGAGTCATCCAGGACTGAAACATAGAGAATAAGTGGCTTACCTGGAATTGGCGGCCTCAGGACAGGAGGATTGACCAAATAATCCTTCAATCTGTCAAAGGCTGCCTGACATTTGTCATCCCAATTAAACTTGACTCCCGGCTTAGTAAGCTCGTAGAACGGCCTACACCTCTGCGAGTGTTGGGAGACGAAGCGGCGAATGAATTGCAACCTCCCGATTAATCCTCGGACTTCCTTCAAATTCTTGGGGGGAGCCATATCTCTAATGGCTTTTGCCTTGTTGGGATCAACTTCAATTCCCCTCTTGCTAACGATAAAACCGAGCAATTTCCCTGAAGAAACGCCAAATACGCACTTCTTGGGGTTCATTTTTAATTGAAATTCTCGGGATCTCTGCAAACCTTAGCCAGAACCCCAGGATGCTCAATCCTTGTTCTTGATTTCACAACCAGGTCATCCACATACACCTCAATATAAATATGAATCATGTCATGAAAAATTGCCATCATAGCCCTTTGATAAGTGGCTCCAGCATTCTTAAGTCCAAAGGGCATGACCACATAACAATATGTGCCCCATGGTGTAGTGAATGAAGTTTTCTCTTGATCTTCTTCGGCCAGGCGAATCTGATTATAGCCTGAAAAGCCATCCATGAAAGAAAGAGTCTCAAATCCTGCCGTGTTGTCAATCAACACATCAATATGAGGGAGGGGGAAGTCATCTTTAGGACACGCTCGGTTGAGGTCCCGAAAATCTATGCAAATTCGAACTTTTCCATCTTTCTTCATAACCGGGACAATGTTAGCCACCCAATTGGGATAGAGGACGACTCTAACGAATCTAGCCTTGTGGAGTTTATCGACCTCTTCTTTCATTTTCAAAGCCATGCTAGGGTGGAAGCGCCTCAACCGTTGTTTTACCGGGACAGACCCTGGCTTAAGCGTAAGGCGATGTTCAACAAGCGCAGGGTCTAATCCAGGCATATCTTCATAACTCCATGCGAACGTGTCTTTGTATTCTTGAAGAACTAAGATGAGCGCCTCCTCTTCGGAGGCCGGCAAATTTTTGCTAATGAGGATAATCCTAGGGTCTTCCTCAGTACCCAGATTAATTTCTTTGGTCGGTTCTTCTACAGAGGCTGATGGTTCGTCGAATCTTCTTATTCCACTAGCAAAAGCATCAGCCTCGTCCTCATATTCTTCATAACTCTCATCCCCCTCTTCAATAGGGTCTTCATCATTCATAATTTCATAAACGCCCAAACCCTCATAAGAAGCATCAGCATCCTCATATTCTAACTCCGGCAGGATAATTGGATCTTCCACAAACTCAGGGAGAGCTAAACAAGCTTGGCATCTAATGGCCAATTCCAACAAAAATCTGCGAGGAATCTGCTTACCCCTGACCTTCTTGTGTGAATTTACCCCATGATTTTTATTAGAAGAAGAGGAAGAAAGGGAGGAAGAGCAACTAGCTTGATTATAAGGGAAAGAAGGAGGTGGTAAAGTGGATACAGGAGGTGATACAGGGGAGGACCCCTCATCGGAGGGGGAGAAAAGACTTACCAAGGAATCTTGGAAGAGCGGCCCCTGGGTTGGGACGCCCTCGGGAGAAAAGTAGGAGGTCTCCTCAAAAGAAATGGAGGATTGGAATATTGGAGATTTGGCGTTTTTTTTTCGTTTTCATGTTTTCCTTTGTTTTTATTTTCTTTTTCAAGTAAAAAGCAATGTGAAGGGAGAATAGTAGGTGGAGTGGAAATTGCAAGTTTGGAGAAAGATTTAATCAAAGATGGCCCACGCGGGGGCGAGATGGAGTCTTCAGCAAATCGCTCGAGGAGCGAAGGAGCAATCGGGAGGGAAATCTGAATTGAATCGGGAGACAAGTTGATAGTAATCGGTGGTGGTCGCGGCACGTGACCAAACCAACGGGAATAGAGAGAAGACAACACCAATGGATGCACAGAAGTGAGGGAGAAAAGGCCGGCCCACAGCCTATCCACGGAAAATCCTTCTTCAAAGGGGACATCTGGCTCCCCCGTATCTGTGTAGTCACTTAACATCTGCCTTTTATCTGTGATTGCGGCAGGCATTTCAATCAGTTCTTGAATCAATGGCGGCCATTCTGGATCTGTCGGCATGAACAGGCGGCTTAAAGAGAAAGTGATGTCATTCATGTCAAACCACCTGTACCAGTCACATTCCGGATCACCCATTTTTCTTCTTTTATCTGGCCTTAACGACTCCAGGGCTTTGTAAGTAGCCAATGGGGCAATGTGACGAGCAAACTGTCTAGCGTGCACATCCTGACAATCAAGCAATGATGTAATGATGGTAGTCTGTTCATTGTTCTGAACGCCACCGGTGACAAAATGTGTCTTTAAAGTCCAGGTGAGCGGCTGGCGATCTGGCTTGAAGGTGGACGTCATAACAGCCCACGGCTCTCCTTCATTCTTGCCCGGTGCTTTGTAGCCTAAGCCACCTCGTGCAACCACTTTTTGAGGCTTAATGGGCCTAATCTTGCCCTGGAGTTTAGCGCCCAGGCCCTTGCCATCTTGATATCCCATTCTTATCAGAATGTTCCAGCCGGGGGTATTCATCATATTTTTCTTTTTCTTCTTCCCCTTAGAAGGCAGGGGTGTCATAGCAACCGTTGTAACAGTCTCAGACAGCATCGGCTGAGAGTGGGAAATGTCCAGCATAGATAATAACGGCTTGTTGGCTGGCCATATAGAAGGAACTGATGAAGCTACATGAATGTCCTCCTCTGGTAAGATCGGCATGCTGGTCACCTTGATAATGCAGCCCTTGTGCGGAAACTTAAGGCATTGATGGTTTGTAGAGGGCACTGCATCAAGCTGCTGAATATAAGGGCGACCCAGGATGCCATTAAAGGTCGGGTCCATATCTAGAATATGAAAATCTGCCGTAATGGTGGCTGGACCTAAGTTGACTTTAAGAGTAATCATACCCAGAGGGGGTTTCTTTGTATTGTCATATGCAGTGACAGTAATGGTGGATGGCCGAATCTGGCTCTCAGGGATACCGCATAACTTCAGAGTGCTTGGAGGCAACACATTGATAGATGCACCGGTGTCTACCAAACACTGCTTAACAGCCACCTTGTTGATATCAACCGTAATACACAGGGCATATTTTCTTGCCGGTAGAGGTGCTAGCTCATGTTCATGGAATGTGATTGCCGGCTGACTACTGGTAGGGGTTAAGACTGTAATTATCTGTTCAACCGGGAGGTCCTCATTGACCATAACCTTCTGCAGGTATTCCTTCAAGGCCAGCTGATGAGTGGTGGACCTCTTGATTAATTCAAGAATGGAGATTCTGGCTGGAGTGCGATCCAGGTGCTTTAACAGATCATACTGAGTTCCCGGCACTGAATCCTGTTCTTGTTCTTGCTCTTGCGTCCCCTGTACGGGCTCTAGCTCTCTCTGTGGGAAAACACGGTGGAACATCCGTCCACTACGGAGCGGCGCTACGCCTTGACGCGCCTCTGTCGGGGCAATATTAGGAGGAGGGTTGGAAGAGGAGGAAGGAATGTCGGTAGCAGAGACCCTGCTAGGGGATACCAAAGGGGAATTCAATAAAAGGGGCGCCCCTGTAGGAGGCGTAGTAGTGGTGGTGTTTAATAGAGATGCCCCTGCGGGAGGCACGGGAGGAGTATTTGAAGAAGGTACCCTCGCAGGAGGCGTGAGAGAAGAAAGGGATATCCGAATGCGAGGGATATTGGCAGGTGGTGGAATAAGGAGAGATCGTGGCACAAAAGGTGGTTGTACTGATGGTGGGGGAACTCTTGCCGGTGTAGGAGTGGTAGAGGGGGTAGCGGGTGCTGGCGGTGAACGGAGTAGGAGTGGCCTGGAGGGCGCGGATGTAGGATTGGTGGTGGAAGGTGGAGTGGCAGGTTGCTGTGGTGGTAAGCGGTTAAGAAGAGAGCGAGCCGGCAAGGCCGTGGAATTGGTGGTGGTAGGTGGGTTGACGGGGCGTAAAAGAGAACGTCCCGATAGGAGACTAGAAGGAGAAGGAGGAACGCGCAACAGGCGCGGAGTTTGATTTTGGGTTGGATCATGGTGGAATGCCCCGACAGAGGCGTTTTCTTCGTGCCATCCCTGCCCTCTCTCCACCTCGTAGAGAGACGTGACAGGGTTCACGTGTTGATTAGGAGCGTGCTCCGGCAATGGATTACGGACAATCCCCATATCCTGCTGGGGTGCTGGAGCTTGCTGTGGCTGAACTTGCTGCGGAGCTGGCTGTTGTTGTTGCTGATTTTGCTGTTGCCGATGCGGCCTTCTCTCTTTCATGGTGGCGATGACTTGCCTCATTTCATCCCAATTAATGCCACCCTGGTCATTCAAATCATAAATATGATCTCTGAAATGGAAACAACGATCAAGGTTGTGACCAGGGGCGCGGTGAAATGCACAGTAACGGGATGTGTCAACATTGTCGGGCCACACCGTTCTTTCTTTTGGTAGGACGAGCAGGTTGGCGGCCATCAAAGCATTAAAAATGTCAGGGAGACTCTCTGGGAGTGGCGGATAATGGGCCCTCTTGGGGCCAAGCGGTGGTCTCCGTTGTTGTTGGCCATAGTTGGAAGGTGGGGGGACCTGATGGTATTGTGGTGGTGCTGGAGGGTCGGTGCGAGGCGCTTGGCTCGGTGATGGAGCAAAAGAAGGTTGGGGTGTGAAGTGGCGTTGTGGAGCGGAGGTAAAATGGGGGTTTTGCTGTGGAGGTGGCGGAGGTCGTGGGTTTGACTGGTGGTGGGGGTGACCAACTACGCCAACCTGCTCGTTTGTGACAGTGCCCTCAGTCGTGGGCCCGCTGTTGACATTTGTATTCTTTTTAAACAGCCGAGGCTTCGGCTCAAACATGCCCATGATGGGCGAATCCTTCATTTGTGTTTGTATATAACGAGCTCTTTCATAGAGCTCTTCCATAGTTGTCAGCCGATTCATGGCCAAAATGTGCCGGAATTGAGGAGTTGCATTAGAAATGACCATTTTTACTTGTTCTTGTTCCGACAATGTGTCCTTCAATTTCTCGGCCATAGACCGCCACCTGTCAGCAAATATAATGAAGTCTTCCTCGGGCTTCATCTTTTCAGCGACCAGATCTGTAACAGAAAGGGATGGTCCTACCCGGTCTCTGTACATTTGCAAGAATTTCCTTTGGATAACATCAAAATCCCCGGCATCAGCCGGCTCCAGAGAATAAAACCATTCGAGGGCGGGTCCCTCAAGAGATCTCCTGAATAAATAGGCCAAAGAGGCTTTATTGTCTTGCCAGAAAGAAGTCTCATATCGGAAATCCTTTAAATGAATGAATGGGTTGCCTGTTCCATTATATCGCCGGAAATTCGGCATTTCAGAAGGTGGTAAATGGAACACTGGCAACGTAGGAAGAGAAATTTCCGGAGCATTCTTAGTTGCTGTAACCTTCTTGAGCTGCTCCTCCATGCTGGCCAGCTTCTGAAGCAAGAGAGTGTTGGTATCGGGCTCGACTGGGGCCTGATTCTGAACAAAAGAATGCGGTATAGGCGTTCGGAGAATCCGAGGAGGTTGGAAGGATTGATGCCTAACCGCCGAATAGCTCGCCTGCTGGGCCGGCATGGCCGCAGTAGGCGTTTGTGGACGAGAGGAAGGGGGATGCAAGACCGCCTGGTCATTAGCAATCTGATGGCCACTCACGGCCGGAGGGGGATTAGAGGAAGATGAAAGGACGGATTTCCCCTTTAAAGCGGCCTGAATGGCTTGCCGCTGGGAGTCATCCAACTGGGAGAGAGCTTGGATCAAATCTGTGACGTTGATGGATGAGGAAGGGTTCCCCGAAGTGTTGGAAGATGGAACTTGAGACAAAGGGTCCGCCTCATGGATGGTGGTATCGACCACATGGACTTGTGAGTAATGGGGGTGAGGAGGAAGGTAGTTCCCCTCATAATAAACAGAATCTTGGAGAGGGTCCTCATATTGACCAAATATGTTCTCATTCTCATCATCATAAGAGTACCCGTTGCCTGACATGTTGATGGTTTTACCTGAACGGAGTTTCATTCTTAAGAGAGAGGATGTTTAATGAAGGAACTATCACAAAATATTCAATCCAAACAAAGCAATCAAATCACCCAACTATGTTTTATGCAAACAAGGTTGGCAAGAAACGCAAGATTTTAATGTTTGATGTTTGAATTTAGGGTGGATTATTTGTGAAGGTTCACTCTTTTGCCAAATGAGACCTAGTTTGATCCGAATGTAACCTCCGGGTCAACTAAGTTCTTCTCTCTTTTAACAACGTATAGGTTCTCTAAACTCCAGGTACTTCGAGGGTACAACCAGCCCGGCGTCCGTGAGGGAATCCACGGGTGCGGGGACTTACGGAGGTCTTGGAAAAGGGATTTCCGGTCCAAAGAGACGGAATGCTCAATGGAGGGTCGTCCCGATTCCAAGAAGGGTGTGTGGATCCTAGGATAGAGAGAGGAGGTCTCTCAACCAAGCCAGCAAATCAAGATAATCCAATCAGCAATGTAATATCAAGACAAATGCTCAGCAATGAATAATAGCCAATCTGTGAAAAGAACAGTAAAGACACGCCTTTGGAAAGGTCGTGTTTACAGCAAGAGGAAAGACACGCCCTACGGCAGGTCGTGATAAAATGAAAACACGGCAGCGTGGCTGTCGTGAACTCTGTGAGGGTCTCACAGACCGTAGAAAAAAAAACGCCTTTGGATGAGGCGTTATAAAGAAAGGACGCCTGCAACTGAGGACGTCAAAACTCAGAGACACGCCCTGATGGAAGGCGCTGATAATAAATGAAACACCTCTGAGAGGGGCGTTAATTCACAGGCAATATGATAAGGATGCAGCGAACAGCAGTTATGATAAAGAGAAACGCCCCAATGACAGCCGTTGATAGGAAGTGAAACGCCTCGAAGAGGGGCGTTATTCCACAGACAGTATAATCAGCATGCAACAAACCGCAGTTATAGAAACAGACGCCCTGGAGATGGGCGTTAATCAATGAAACACGTCCCTGTAAGGGGCGCTAAATAGCAGACGAGAAAATAGCGGAGATCAGGCAAGCAGATGCAATAAAGACACGCCCTTGAAGGGGGCGTTAATTAATCAAAACACGTCCCTGTGAGGGGCGTTAAATCAAAAGACGCCCTTGTCGAAGGCGTTAATAAGCAGCAATTGACTGATCCGGGGAGTGTGCAGGGTGCACAATGGAGGGTGCCCGAGGGGCACAAAGGAAAGGGTACCGAGGGTACCGAGGGGAAAGGGCACGCGAGGGTGCCTAAGGGGAAAGGACACACGAGGGTGTCAAGGGGAAAGGGCACACGAGGGTGCCAATGGTGATGGTAATCAACAAAGAAAACAGTGGATGTCCCACCGTGATCGCCAATTTGTAGATCGGATTAAAAATCCTCAAATACCAGGGAGTAAAAAAATAAATAACAATGATGATAACATGTATAAGATGTGACAAAGAATATAGCACGAGGTGCTAATGGGGAGTTGTGATCGCCAGAGGGTTTACCTCAATAAGAAGAAATGAGATCGCATGTACCTAGTGAAAAGTGGGATGCGGGATGAATGTGAGTCTCCTCCTCCAACTCCAATCGGCCGGCCGATGAAGTGGGTTTTCTCGATTGATTACCTTGTAAAAGAAGACAATGAAAAATAAGGAAAAGAGAAGGGGATCAGCCAAAGTGCAATAGTATCAGTCGAGAGCCAACATAAAAATGATGAAAAGACATCAACAAGCGCACCTTCTTTTTTTTGTTTTGTAAACCCCTAGCAGAGAACTAGGGAAGAATATGATATGCTAAATGCGGTAAAAGAACTAACGACAGGTAACAATAGTGATGATAAGAATGTGATGAACAACAGACAAGCTATATATATATATCGCCCTGCTCTTCCTGACAAGAGTAAAGGGAACTGGGAAGACGCTGAACGGATGCAGAGGGATGAAGAAAAATCAATGCTCGAAGGAGGAAGCTCTGCGTGCTTGCTTGATAACTCACGTCTTGACCTCTAAATGCTCAGGGTGACTATTGAATACTTAAAATCTTCAACCTCTGTTACGAGCGAATGAAGTTTTCTTTTATAGTTCCAATCGGATGTGATCAAATGAGGTAATGATAAGAATGGGTAATGAGGCATCCAAGGAAGGATTAAGATCGAGCAAGAGTCCAAGGATAGCAGGGAACTGTGGGGGAAAGATGGAGAAAAAAAGGACTCTGGAGTGAAAACACGCCTTGCGTCAGGGCGTCTTTTTATGAATTGACGACCTGCACAGAGGCGTTTCTTGAAACACGACCTAGTAAAGGCCGTTTCTTCCTGGGTTTAATTTTGGAAATGAAAACTTCCTCCGTTTGGAAACTGAGATAACACGCCTGCGAAAACGGCGTTTCTTCAAAACACGCCCTAAGGAAAGGCGTTACTCAGAAAAAGCCTTTTATTTCAGAAATTAAAGGATAATACCAGGAATTGACGCCCTTACATACGGTCGTCCTTTCTTTTAAAACGCCTTATCACAGGTCGTTACTTTATCAAGTAACGCCCTTAGTCAAGTCGTGATTCACAAAAATGCAAGAAAAATGCAGAAAACTCATGAAAAAATAGAAAAACTTTATATTATAGGAATATTGAAGTCCACTTGGGGCGTTTACATAATAACATGAGATTTGATCAACAAAATGTCAATTTTGGCGTGTCTACAGCAATCTCTCTTATCTCGCTTGCCATATCAAGGTTCTCTAGCAGTTTCTGCTCGTTTGCCTCGGGCGAGAAATTGACGACTCGGAGAGATGGGCTACCGACTTCCAAAGGAATCACGGCATCCGTGCCATACACCAACTAAAAAGGAGTCTCACCGGTGGCAGTTATTGGAGTGGTTCGGTGTGACCATAGTACGTTCGGCAATTCCTCGACCCAGCTACCCTTGGCCTTACCAAGCCTGGTCTTGATGTCCTTTAATAAAGTTTTGTTGGCATTTTCGACCAGTCTGTTATCCTGGGGATGGGCTACCGAAGTGAAGTGGTTGCGAATGTGTCGGTCGACACATCTATCTCTAAAGTAGTGAGAATGAAATTTCTGACCACTATCTCTCACAATCACTCGGGGGATACCGAAATGATAGATGATCGATTTCCAAACGAAGCTCCACACGACTGACTCGGTGATCCTGGCGGTGGCTTCAGCTTCAATCCATTTGGTAAAGAAATCGATAGCGACGATGATGAACCTCTTCTGGGCCTGGGCCGTTGGAAATGGCCCCAGGATGTCGATCCCCCACCGAGCGAAAGGGTATGGCTCGGTAAGGGTGATGAGCTCTAAGGCAAGATGATGGACCACATGATCGAAATGTTGGCATCGGTCGCACCTTTGAACGTAAGTTGTGCAGTCGCGTTGGAGAGTGGACCACCAGTAACCTCACCGTAGCAAGATCCTGACGAGCGATCTTCCTCCTTGGTGTGCATCGCAGACGCCTTCGTGGACCTCTTGAATCCCTCTGCAAGCTTCCTCGGTGTCGAGGCACTTGAGGAGGGGTCCAAAAAAATACCTTCAGTATAAGGCTTCGTCTAAGATGACGAAGTACGGAGCTTGATACTTCAGTCTCCGTGCCTCTTGAGGGTCGGAGGGCTCCTGAGAATCTCGGAGTCAGGATATATATGGGGTCCACCAGTCGCTTGAAGATGCATGATCAATGGTCATGAGCTCCGCTTCTATACTCGGACGCTCTAGCTCTTCAAGGAAAATCGATCGAGTTCCTTCTGGTCCAGCAAAGGAGGCCAGTCGAGAGAGGGCGTCTGCCCGGGAGTTCTCTTCCCGAGTTATCCGGATAACCTGAAAACTCTCGAATAGTGGGGCTATTCCTCTTACCAGTTGAAGGTATTTTATCATCGGTGTTTCCCGAGCTTCGTAGTCACCGTTGACCTGGCTGGCGACCAATTGGGAGTCAGTATGGATCCTAATTCATTCGGCCCCGAGTCGTCGTGCCATCCTGGCTCCCGAGATGATATCCTTGTACTCGGAGACGTTGTTGGATGTCGGGAAGTTGAACTTCATGGCATATTGCAGTTCTGCTCCTTCCCAGGATCAGAGAAGAACGTCGGTGCCGCTACCGACCGAGTTGGAGGATCAGTCGATGAAGAGATCCCAGGTGGGGCCGGGCGTCAGTGGATGGACTTCCTCAATCGGGACAGTGCTCTCCGCGATGAAGTCCGCGAGTGCCTGCCCTTTGATGGTCGAGCGGGGGCGATAGGAGATATCGTAAGCCCAGAGCATTATAGCCCACTTGACGAGGCGACCCGAGGCTTTAGGGTGAGCAAGGATCCTCTTCAGGGACTTATTGGACAACACGACGATAGACTGCCCTTGGAAGTAGGGCCGGAGGCGCTTGGTCGAGGTTACCAATGCTAGCACGAGTTTCTCGATTACGGGGTACCATCATTCAGCCTCGTTGAGCACCTTGCTGGTGTAGTACAACGGCCTCTGCACTCCTGCGTCATCTCGAACTAGGACAGAGCTCACTGTGGAAGGGGTCGACGAGAGGTAGAGGTGCAATGGTTCACCTGAGACCGATTTTGATAGTATCAGGGGCGAGGCCAAAAACTCCTTCAGCTCTGCAAAAGCCTTCTGGCATTCCTCGTCCCAAGCGAATGTGGCGGATGCCATTTTAGGCCCTCTCAATAATTTGAAAAAGGGCAGGCATCATTCGGCCGCTCGGGACAAGAAACGGTTGAGCACAGCGATTCGTCCAGTCAGGCGTCGGACGTCCTTGACGCAGGCGAGCGGCCGCATGTTCAGGATGGCCTGAACTTTGTCGGAGTTGGCCTCGATCCCGCACTGAGTGACTAGGAAACCCAGGAATTTTTCGGATCGTACCCCAAAAGTGCATTTAGCTGGGTTGAGCTTCATGTTGTACCTTAGGAGGGTGTCGAAGGTTTCTACTAGGTCGGCGAAGTGGTTCTCGACCTTGGGTGTCTTGACGAGCATTTCGTCGATGTAGGCTTCGACGTTCCGACCGATTTATCCTTCGAAATGTGGTTGATCAGCCTCTGATATGTTGCTCCGGTGTTCTTTAACCCAAAAGGCATTCGGGTGTTGCAGTATACGCCAAATTCAGTGATGAAGGTTATCTTCTCGATGTCTTCAGGATCCATTCGGATCTGATGATAGCCGGAGTAGGCATCCAGGAAGCTGAGCAATTCGTTACTGGAGGTCGAGTCGACTAGCTGGTCAATGCTCGGTAATGGGTAACAGTCTTTAGGAGTGGCTTTGTTGAGGTCAGTGAAGTCCACGCACATTTGCCATCTGCCCGAAGCTTTTGGTACTAAGACGACATTAGCGAGCCATGTCGGGTAAAGGACCGGGCGAAATAGGCTAGTTTTCTTCCCTTTAATAATCTACTCTTTGATGATCGTCTGCTTCTCTAGGGCATGCTTTCTTCTGTGTTGCTGGACGGGTTTCACCGACAGGTCAAGGTTGAGCTTGTGTACCACCATCTCCCCAGGGACCCTGGGAAGATGCTCATCAGACCATGCGAAGACTTGAATATACTCTAAAAGAAAATCTGTGTATTACTTTTGTACATCAGGTGGTAGATCAGCTCCAATTTTTACTCCTAGGGCTGGGTCGTCTTTGAGGAAGACCGTCAACAATTCACCACCAGGCTCAGATGTTGGTTGTTCATCCTTGATTCCCTCGCCCTTTTTCTTTTTTCCCTCTAGCCTTATGGCTTCGATCGAGATTATGTAGCACCTTCTAGCTATTGCCTGGTTACCTCAGACTTCCCCGATACCGCATTTGGTGGGAAACTTCATTTTTTGGTGATAGGTGGAGGGCACTGCCTTTGTCCGGCTGAGGATACCTCAGCCGAAGATGGAATTATAGGCTGACATTCCCTTGATCACAATGAAGTCAACCATAACAGTGACGGTCTTGGGAGGGGTGCGGATGGTGAGCGACAGGCTTAGGGCTCCCTCGGGATAGGTTGATGCGGGACGACTACGGGACTCGACTTGGACGGGTTGCGACCTTAGACTCTAAAGGATGACTCGACTAATAAGATGACGCGACCAGCAACAACACTATGACGCAGCACCGAACGAGCTCCAGAAGAGGTGATCATGCCCCAAACAAGAAGCGCTAAACCCGCAGTCGTTCCCAGCGAGGGAAACGTGACGATCTGCACGGTTGGGAAACCAGCTCTGTGTTTCGGGTGGTCGGCTCACTCTCGTGCTCGGAACGCGTCATGGGACGGGTTCCGCTCTCACAACTCGCAGCGGTGACTAATATTTAACTAGCTAATAAAATATCCTACTCACATGCAGCGGCATCTAGAATGCATACTAAATAAGCAAATACGACAAAAAAAGGGGGTGGCGAGTGTACCTCCACGCTCGGGGCGTGGGGAAGACGTCCCGATCGAGATCTGGAATTCCCGGTACAGTAATAATTATTAAATTACAGAATTAATTCTACAGCCCACTCCACGTAGGGAGGTAGCAGGTGACACGTGGGGTCTGGGAGCACCAATCTCGGGTTGGCGGGCAACAGTCGATGGCGCTCAGGCGGATGCGGTCAACCGGTTCAGCTCGGTTCACTCGGGCCCAAAGGACAGTACGTAGGACCCACTGCTGGTACGGCGACGTCCGGGGCGGCTCCTAGATGCAGCGACTGGTGGGGGCGTTCCTGGAGTGTCCCGGGTCGATCCCCGGGAGCGGCGGTCACCGGAGTGGAAGCGGGCGATTTCTTGGGATTTGTTTCCCAAGGCTGTACCGCAGCTCAGCTTCTGGCCAGATCCGCGCCTCTGACGAGATCAGCTGGTACGCCCAACGTCGACATCGGATCGGGACACAAAGGGTACCGTTGGAAAGAGGACTCAAAATCCTACGACATACTGGAATTAAAGACTTGTACAGCGGCTGGGATGAAAATCAGTGTGACTGCAAATTGACTGAGCACACTGTCCCGAAACTCAGTACAGGCATGATATAACTTGAACTCCCTGATCAAGGGCTTTGACCAGGAATGAAATGAACGAGTTAGGACCTGGGATTTTGATCTATCCCACAGATCTGCACACAGATAGACTTTGGGGATGAAGAACAGGTGGCTAGGAAGGAAGGCAAACTGGTTCTGATCGACCTCAAAATTAAACGGGGAATGTCCTATGATGGGGGGAACCTACCCTCAAAGTTTCATCACGAGCTAACAGTCGGATCTCCCATACCAGACCTTTCACCGAGCTGTTGTCCTGCAACTCTGAGTTTTGGGGCAGCAGGATGATGGCCGACTTGTCGTGGCTCAACGGCGGCATGAACGGCGGCGGCGGCAGCGGTGAATGATCACAGATGATAGAGGAAGAAGAGAAGAAGAAGAAATTTGAGAGAGGTAGAAGATCTAGGATCAGATCTGAAGAAGAAATGGGGAAGAAGGGGGGAGAACACTTAGAACAAGGAGAGAGGGGGAGAGGTTCGCCCAAATCCACTTAGCATATCATTTCTTCATTAAATTGTTCCAAATACAACAAAAGAGTATATATAATCAAACCCTAGACCTAGCCAAATGACCTAGGTTACCCTTGGTCAAGGGGGCATAAAGGGAAAATGCGGGATAAGGTTACATAAAATAATCCGACAAGGGGACAAAGGAGGGGGCGCCCCTCTCTCCAAGTCAATATAAATGGCTTGGTTATTTTATTCACCTTGGACCAAAATAAATAAAAATAAAAATACATGGTCAATTATTCTACCATTGACCCAATAAAAAAACCCAAGATAATACAAACCAAATACAATCCAAATACATGCTAAATACACACCAAATATGTCCAAATACATATACCGTACAAATACGTATAAAATACACACTGGAATATCACAGCTCCGGTGGCGACTCCAGACTGTCCCCCAGCCACAAAGAGGTCGGTGTCGACCGAGTCGTGCTGCGGGTCCGGTACCGATGGCTCGCTGAGTAGAGCCGTACTCGTGCTCTGGTGTCCTCACCATAGGTTGCATGGCCATTGAACCCACAAAGGGGGGTTCGAATTGGGTGTAGCTTGGAGGGGTTTTCACTCATCTTAAGAAAGCATTCGTACGAGAGTACATCAGGGGCACTACCATTGTCAACCAGTATCCTATCTACGTTACAATGGTTTAAAGTAGCTGATACTACAAGAGTGTCATCGTGTGGGGTAGATAATCCTTCTAGGTCATGGTCGAAGAATACCAAGGCCTGTTGTTCGCTCGCCGGCGGGGCTTTGGGGGGCTCGGAGGCCCTGCTTGCCCGTTCAGCGTGACACTTCCTTCCTCGGCTATTGTCTCTTCCTAATGCCGCGCCGCCAGAAATGACATTGATGTGCACCCCGCAGGGGCGATTGTCAATTTCTTCTAGAATTTCACGGTCCTCCTTCTAGCACTCGGACACGTATCGAGATAAGTCTCCCTGGTGGACAAGATGCTCGATCTCGTCCTTGAGCTGGTGACAATCTTCGGTATGGTGCCCGTGGTCATTATGGAACTGGCAATGTTTGCGGCGGTTGCGGCGTTTGGCCTTCATAGGCTCGGGTTGGCAGAGAAGGCCCGAGCCCTTGATGTCTTCGTATATCTCATAGACGGGGGCGGATAGGGGAGTGTACCGCTTGTATTTCTGAGGGGGCTCCCTTCGCTCTCCGTCCTAGTTCTACCGTTTTCCTTGGCCCGAGCCTTGCTCGGATGGTCGCTTCTTGTCCCCCTCCCGACCCGAGCCCGTCGGGCTGCGGCAAGCGCTGAGGACTTCCTCGCACTCTGCGTGGCGCAGGGCTAGGGTCACCAGATCGGCGAGGGAGGTGGGGGGATAGAGGACCAGTTCTCACCAGAGGTTCTCATCGCGGGTGCCTCCGGTCAGCACGGTGACAGCTGAGGCAACATCCAAGCGAGGGATACGCAGGGCCTCCGATTTGAATTGGTTAATATAAGCCCAAAGTTTTTCCCCTTGTGCCTGCTTCAGTGCCAACAACCCCATTACTGACCTTGGAGGGCCGCTACCGGCGAAGCTTTCCTTGAATACTCGCCCGAATTGCCTGAAGCCATGAATGCTGCTGGGAGTGAGTGGTCGAAACCAGGCATGAGCGCCTTGGACCAAGGTGGTCACGAACGCTCAGCATTTGACAACATCGGAGGCCCCGTGCAAGGTCATCAGGGCGTCGAAGCTATCGTAGTGGTCGGCCGGGTCTCCCTGGCCGTCATACGACTTGAAGGTCGGTAACGATATTCTGGGGGAGATCTCGGCCTTCAAGATATGGTCAGAGAATGGGGATTGCTCCTCATCTTCCTTGGCAGAAGTTTTCTGCATGGCGCGGAGGGCATGCTCTTGTTCCGCGAATCGTCGCTCGAAGTCCTGCAACTGGAGGGATAACTCTAGTGGTCGCTGAACCGTGGGGCTGTGGGGGCGTCCCTGTGGGATGTCGCGTCATCCCTTGGGGGGATCAGTTTCTGGGAACTGCCATCGTGTCCCAGTTCTTTCTCTCCTCGGGGTGTAGGAGGCTTCTTATTCTGGAGAGACGTGTGAAGGTCCTCCCAACCGATTACGTATAAGCCGTCGCCCGCCGGAGGGGCTCTCCCCGGGAAGTCGTGACTTCTCTTCCCTAGCCGCCTGGGTCCTCATCAACTCAATGAGGATGTCCAGTTTTGTGTTAAGGGTTTGGAGAGCGTCAGGATTCCCATTGGGGGATTGCACCTCTGCGGGAGGTGGAGGTGGCTCATCGGCTTGATTGTTGTCGTTGGAGGGGAGGTTTTCCGTGGCGTTGGGAGGTACAGGTCCTCCATCTGCCACAACGGTCTTTCCCTTGTCGCCGGTGGTTCTCCTACTGGAATTTCTTCACACCATGATGGCTCTCTGCTCGTTTCCCACAGACGGCGCCAGATGAAGAGGTGTAATCTCGCACTACTCCTGAGCCGTGAGATCCCGGGGGAATCTTTGCTCACGGTCACCAAATGTGTATAATCTGCAAGAGGGGAAACAGGTCAGAAGTGCCCAGGGATGGAACCCCGGGGAAAACCTTCCGATGCCTAAGTCAGCAACTGTGATAGAGTATCGATGTGAAGAGAGGTGATTGGAGAAAGAAAGGGCGCGAGATTATTCTCCACCAAGAGGTGTGGTGGTTTTCTCTCAGGATGCTTGCTTACCTTTTCGGAGGGTCTCCTTGGGATTTATATAGCAGTCCATTTAATGTAAGAGTCTGGGGTACTGAGGGGATTTCAGGGAGGTTACGTCCTTATAGTGGGCTCTTTATGGCATAAGGACTCTTGCTCTCCCTTATCCCTTAGAGTTCCCCGCTCATGTTGGATGCGTAACATATGCTCAGATAAGCTTCCGACAGTCAGTTCGGGCTCAAGACGCTCGCTCGGAGTCCTCTCCCAAGTGATGGGGCATACCTCGGACGGCCTGCGCTAGGTCCCAGCAGAGGCCTTCGTAACCGATCTGTCGCTCGGACTTCCGGACCTGAGGATCGCCTAGGAAGTGCTGATCCGAGTAAGTTTTGGGCTTAATGTTAGTGGGCCCATAACAGGGCTGTCACTTTTGGGAGCTGGGCCTAGTTCGGTCAGATGGGACCTAGTTGGGCCGTGCTCTTGGGCGGTAGATTTTCCCCCTCTCCATGTTTTTTTAACAATAAATGTTGTAACTATAGGAACTGTCACTGCATATCTATGTGTTGCATTTCATGGTTGACCCATCGGTATATCAAATGGTACGCTGGAAGAAGGGCAGATTATGTCTTTCTAGAAATCCACATCATGTGTATAGGTTTACCTTCACCCAGTACCATGGGTCAACATTGCATATATCTAGAATATGACATGGCATTTCTCATACATATCTGAAAACTCATGTATACAGTCAGGGGGAGTTTATGCATTTTCATATCATCCTTGATGATTCATGTTACTTAGCTTTATGTTTAGAGCATATAGATAGGGTTCACACACGCGATATCATTCATGATCATATCATTTCATGCATTTTGATAGGGGGAGTTCAGAATAATTTTGGTAAAAGAATAGATCATTAGTTCAGGATCTGAATAATGTCAACATCCAATGTCGACTCTCTGTTGACCACACTCTATCTATTCTAAACATGTCCTCCTGACCACCTGAAAATTGTTGCTTGATATTTCTCATCTATTTCCATCCAATGACATTAAGCACCTATATTCCTCTTGACCATCTGAATAAATGATAAGCTTATAGTTCGTTCATTAACCTAAGCTGCTAAAATCAGAAGTCTACTCTTATAAGAAGTAGTAGTGTTCCATGAATGAGCTGATGGTTTAAATTTAATAAACTTTAGAGAGTAAAGACCAAATTCAATGAAAAGAATCTAATGATGACTCTTTAATAGATCTCAACCATATTGATCATGTCATGTCTAATGGACCTTTTCAAAAACTGAAAGCATCTAATTTCAGGATAACTTGGTTGAGAAACCCAGAAATGTGTATGGTTTTTAAACAAGTCTTTCTGAAAATCAAATGGGCAACTGTGTTAAAATGAATAGTCAAATATGCTGACGACAGAGCAATGGCCAAATGCGCTAAGAAACTGGGTTCCTTATCAAAGATCTTGTGAACCTATTGTTGACACCCATTTTTTGCCTTTGAGTTGAGTCATTTTTCTTACCCTTATTTCTGATGCCTCGAGTTGTCCATTACTCATTGGGCCATTTTCAGGCATGGCTTTTGGCTTATTTTATGGATATTTCCTCTCTGGCTAGGTTTGCTCTCGAACTCGGGCTTAACGGGCCTTGATTTCACTTGGTCTTTGGGGTAAATGGGCTTATTTATCTCATTTTTACCACCGCCCAGCCTAACCGTGGTCTAGTGATAGACCATTTGGGATGTTGGGCAGTCATTTTGGAGACCATTTATATCACTCAGAGTCCTACACCGCTTTATCTCTGGATTAATTGGCTATTTTTTGAATTTCCACCGACAACCCAATACATGGTCTTGCATTGGGCCGTTTATTCAAGTTGAACGGTTCATCAGTAGACCGTTTTCATAAACAGGTTGGTTTTTTAGATAATTATATATTTATCTTGTTTTATTGATTTATCACTGACACCAGGTACACGATATGGCAATGGGCCGTGTGACTTGTTGGGCGGTCTATCGATAGGTCGTTTGTATCCTGAGAGTCCTACGCCGGATCAGTCGGTCTGTCCTTTGGGTTAAATGGTTTATTTATCTTATTTTCTATTTACCACCGACACTCATAGGTGGTCTAGCGTTGGACCGTGTATTGAGGTGGGCGGCCCATCGAGCGACCGCGTCTAAGGCCGAGATCCTTGGACTGGTTGGCTTTTCTCTCTCCACCCGTGGTTTAATTAGGTGATTTTTCCACCTTTTTCTCCGCGGATTCTCAGTAAAATGCAATGTCGTTTGATCCTAGTGAAAGCTGGGAGTTTTATCTACGATTTATTCTAAAGAATCTTGGCCTAATTCCCACTGAAAAACCCTTAATTCAGGGCTGACATTCAAGGGGCTATAAACAGCACCCTTCGTCCAAGCTCGCGAGGGGGGGAGATCCAGCGTTTACGTCGAAGTGCTGCCGAGTTCTTGAGCGGATCTCAGCCAGGGAGGAAGGCTTTCTATGTTCTAATAAGCCTTCGGTTCAAGGAGTAGTTGTTGTTTAGTGTTTTGGTCTAGGCATTTGCATCATTTAGTCATTATTGCTTGGTCACTCTTATCCACTTTCAACCACGTTTTTCACTGGCATTTCACATTCTTTCACCCTTCCTACTATTTTTTCACGCCCATAGGGGTTAAAAACCCTCCCCCAGGTATTCCCCATTCCATTTATGTGTTTAGTTTTCGTTCGTTTGCATAGATATTGTACTTCCTAAACTAATTTGGGTTGTGTTTTCTGGTCATTTGCTGTGTCTTGCAGGTCAACAGGAGCTTTAGCACGAGGCCCATTCCCTCTGGTTGGCCGGAAGGGGTAGAGGAGCAAGTCCCTTGGCTTGGAGTCTGGCGGCTTTGCGCGGTCTATCTTCATCCGTCTTCAGAGGTGTACGGTCCTCCTCGGACCGTCCAGATCCTGCTCACGGCCGACCTCAGATCGTCTAAGCCCCAACCGAGCATTCTTCCTGCGTTCCTTCTCAACGATGTATGCGGCCGTTCGTTCGGCCGTCTACGTACTTCGACGGTCTCCAAAGGACCATTTTTGTCCTGTTCCAGCACTGCATCATTGGCGAGTGTCTTCGTTCTCTCCTCCCCTTTCCAAGGTATGTGGTATTCTTTCGTTGTACTATATATCTTGGTGGCGAGCACAACATGCTTCTGTGTGTGAGTAATTCATTGGTTGCATTGTTTTGTTCCTTTCATGCTAGTCACTCACACACACATTCACTATCTTCCCCTTTTATCTCCATTTCACGTACATTTTTGAGTTAGAGAGGGGAAAGAACATATCCACATCCTTTTTTGGCGATCACGGTGGGACCCCTACTACCCATTGTGCTTCTGATTTTGTTGATCTACTTTTCTGTGTGGTTGGATAAGTTCATTGTCCTCTAGGTTTTGCCGTTTTGGTCATTTCTATTTTTTGTTCCTGGGGTTGTTCACGGTCTTCTAAAAGGCCGTTTACATAATCAAGCGGTTGGTCGATAGACCGTCTACTGCTGCCTCAGGTGCATTTCTACTATTCATATTTATGTGGATTTGCTATCCGTCTACGGTCCTATCAGGGCCGTTTCACAGGTTTCACGGTCCTTTGCCAGACTGCCCAGTTCGTTCAGGTATGCTATTGTTTCTATTGTTTCTGTTCATTTCAGTTTTGTGTTTTTATTTTACTGCTCCATGTTATTTAGCGGTCCTATCTAGGGCCATCTATACTGCCTGAGCGGTCTCCCATCAGACCGTTTTTGTGCCACATTGCACCCCGAGGTTGATATTCGAGTGCTAGTTCATATCATTCTATACTTATTTTGGGTGCTTATTATCTCCCCATGGTTGTCATTTATCTCTGCATAGTTATTGTCATATATGTCATTGGTTGATCATTGTGTGTTAGACTTAGGCTAGAATTTGCATGCACTCCGGTGCGCATAGGTTCATACATTTCTTATCATACTAGTTGCATTCCTACCTTGGTAGGGGATCCTCTCGTCTCCATATTCCTTGGAGCCGACTAGGTGACCTTATCCGGGACCTCCGTAAGTCCCCGTTGTAGATGCCTAATTTTGGACATCCCACGGACTTTGTCTAGCCACCATAGAAGTGATACTTCCTCTTGGTTGATTGGTAGTGTGGAGTCTCATCCTTGTTTAGGTAAGCTCTACCCTATACCTTCGCGGATCCAACTTCGCGGTAAGTTAGCGAGGGTTTGCAGGGGGGCATTGCCCCTTGCCTGTAAGGTCGGGGGTTCGGGGGCGTGAGGCCCCGAGGTGAATTTTTTGAGGTGCTTGTTGGCACTCAAAATATGATTAACGGTGATCAAGTCTTAAAGATGAATGACACGGCCCACCGAAGCACGGAAGTCGATGAATATCAACATATTGAAGCCCTCTCAAGCTGCTAGAGCCTCAGGTCACCCTATATGAACACCGGGGACTTCACCTCAGGAGAATTGAGATGAATTCACAAACAACCGGCAGTGCGACCAAGCCTGCCCAATGAGCTGGCATCAACTCCATCTTCCCCCATACACTACAGCCGTTATCCGACCAAAGACGATGGTCTACCTGGTGGCCCGCCACCTTATGAAAGACTCCCCTGAGGTGAAAGAATGCCCGTAGCTCTTCAGAATGGAGGACCGAGGGCTCTGTCGATAGAAGACCTCGATTACCCAGCACGGGTACGGCTTCTCCCCAAGTTGGGTCCGTTAGTGGCCGCATGATCGCCCGACCTGGGCGGAACTATCTCGGGTGTTACTCCACCCTCCGAGAAGCTTTGAACACAAGCCAGGCCGAGCTAGCAGCACGAATCATAGTGCCGAAAGCCGTGTCAGTGGAAAGCCAGCGTGTTCAAACCAAAGATACTCGAGGTTCCGAGAAGGGCCATACGTCGTCTCAAGGGCTTCGTCAAGGCTTCCCGTCAGTGTTTTGATGAACTGCGGTGAGATGAATGGTCACGGTGACTCCCGGGACCATCCCCGGACTCATCGGCTAACCAGCGTCAAGCGGAAGAAGTTAATACGGTGCCCCCTTCACCGGCGCACCCCCTTACCCGGTGCCCTCAATTCCGGCGCGCCCAAGAGCTTGGAGGACCCCTTATCCGGCGCCCTCCCATTCCGGTGCGCGAAAGGTCATGAAGGGCCCCTTATCCGGTGCGCCATTCTTCACGTCGGATTAAGCTTTTAACATGTTCCTATATATATGGCTACTTGGTTCGATGAAAGGGGGGAAGAAAAAAGCAAAAAAAGAAAATCGAGTTAAGAGGGAGATCATTGGCGATTGCTCGAGAGGGGGGAGAGAGCCGTAGAGCCAATGAAACTCAAGGGAGAGAGGGTTTCCTTGGGGGAGAAGCAGGGTTCTCACTAAGCGTCCCCTCACCGCCATCTTCCGTTGCTCTGACAGAAGTCCTCCGGATCCGGAGTAGAAGAGTGAGGGTCCGATATTTTGTTCGAGGAACTGGTGGGTCGCGTGGTTTTTTTTCCATTATCTCCCCGACTTCTCCCCTCTGATCTAATGTAAGCGAGAAGGGGGGGGATGTCGATGATATGAGCCAATCTCCCCCCCCCCCCTCCTTGTCATTTATTTGGTTTGTTCTTCCTCTGTAAATCTCTATGCAACTAGTGAACGGTGACCGTGCGACGATGCCGTCGCCGGATTTGTAATATATGTGTTAGCCCCCCTGTTCATGGGGTGATGATATATATATGTATGTGATGGTTGATTGAATGCTCGATGCTGTGTCTCCTCCTTCCATTCCTATCTCAGTCGGTGTATCTGTCTGTTTTCCCCCTTGCGCTTGGTTTCCAAATCCGCTTTCTCTGACTCCGAATATGCCCTGCGATACCACGGGCTACAGAGATGACCCCTCCCCGGGTCCTTCACGTCGACGCAGTGGCCGTGTCCTACTCGATGGTTCCTACATACTTTGTGGACAGAGGTGTGCCTGTGCACGTATCTCTTCCCACTCTGTTTTAGGGTCCAATCTCCATTTTCTTTTCTCTTTACATTTGTTGGCCCAGAGAGATGGCGGACAAGAAGGGAGGTTGAATTGTCCCCTTGCCGAGATGGCAGATTTTAAAAACTTTCTTAACTAAACACAGTGGAATTAAAACTAACAACATTAATTACCCTAAACAGATGTGAGATTAAAAGAGTTCTCTCAAGCTTTCCGATCTCACTCGAATTAACAATGCAACTAATCAAACAAATCAAGCTCAACATAGATAAATTTATGCTTAACACAGATAACGGATGTAGCAATGTGTGGAGGTGTCGTGAATAAAAATCTACAAGTTGACCTGTGAAGGGAGATAGAAGAAATGGACAACCACATAGGCAATCACACGAGACACAGAGATTTTTAGGTGGTTTGGGACCACGATGGGCTCCCTATGTCCACCCCTCACCCAACCGGGTGAGGCTTCACTCCACGCCACGAAACGTAGCAACACGGGGATGAGTCCCAACACCACACACCCTACTTCCGTAGTAATATCTACACGGAGACAAGCCCCAAAATGCTGCCACCCCAGCACACACACACACAACATCAGGGAACACACCCCAGACACTAGAACCACACGGAGACGTAGCTCCATCCATACACAACCTACCACGGGGAAGACTTTCCCCACAATCAAACCACACACACGGAGATACAACTCCGCCCACACACAACGTATTCTCAGTTTAATAAAATGAAAGGATATACAAGAAATGCCCAAATAACAATCTATGCTCAATGCAGGATGTAGATCAAGAAAGCAAATACAAGCAAGAAGGTAAAAGATATGGAATGTTTTCCCCTTTGAGCTTCACAAGCCAATTTAAGAATATCCTTGAAGTTTAGGTCGGAGGGAAGTCGGATGGCGTCGATTTGAGCATCTCCACGATCCTCTCTTCAAGCCGCTCCACTTTCTCTTCTACCACGAGCTTCAAAGATGGACGGATGTAGATCAAAACCCTTACTTTTTCTTCAGCTCCTTCTTTCCCCCTTTTTTTCCCTACAAGATAGAACAAGGTAAGCACGTTAGGGTTCCTCACCCCAAAATTCGGAGCTCACAATAATATATATAGATGAATGACTAAAAGACCCCAAAACCCCTCCCAAAGTATGTTAAAAACATCCATTTAGGTCTAGGAACCAATGGGGGGTGTTTTTGGTAAAGTTTGATAGGGTTTAGAAAGAGTTCCGGACGAGTTCGCAAACCCCGACCGGAAAGGGTCGACCCTTGGGGTTGACCCTCGTGTACCAGAGGGTCAAACAGAACCAAAAAATAGGTTCTGCTCTCAGGGGTCGACCCTTGGGGTCGACCCTTGGCAGTGGGTCGACCCATGCAGGCTAGCTCTAAAAATTGGTTTCTATCTGCTGCAGAAACACTAAGGGTCAACCCCAAGGGTCGACCCTTGCAGTAAAGGTCTAGAAAACGCCAATTTTAGCCAAGTTTAAGCATCAAAAAAATATCCAAAAATCATGATATAATTACCATGCATTCAACAAGGCATTAAGACCATTCAAACCAAATTTCAACAAGTTTTATGATAAACACATAAGCACATTTGAAAAACTCAAAAACTTCATTTTAGAGATGCATGAAACTCATTCAAGGCAATAACATCTCATGGAAGATATTCATGAAATCAACCCACACATTTACCCAAAGCTTAAATCACTTGAACATGCAAGTTATCAACAAGTGTAGCCATCACACACCTCATTTTCACCATATGAGCAAATTTTCCATAAATGAACATCCATGAGGCTTACGACATGATTTCTTCATAAAAACTTGGCACATGCAAATCATCCACACATAAAACCATGTGAAGACAAGTTAAAACTAAAACTTCTCAAAACTCCCATTCAAGGCAACCACACTCTCATCTTCAAGCATTGAAGATATGAAAGCAAAGTTGAGAAAACCATGAAGTTAACTCCAAAAACATTATGGATGCAACAAGCCAATCTAGGCACAATAAAATTCAGTAGAAATAAGATCTTACCATGACTTCATGGATTGGTGGACTTAATTAAACCTGCACATTATACCCAAATCTTTTCATGTCAATCTTCAAGCAATGCAAATAAATTCACAATCACATTGTCATAGCTTCATCCAAATGCATGTTCTTATATTGAGATAGAACCACATATAAGAGTCTTGATTCACATAGATCCAGTTCAATCAAGCTACACATGAGTTTTTTTATTTCACCCAAGACTATCAAGTTCAGTCCAAAGCATGCATTCTCATGATTTAGAATCATTACAAAGACCAGATTTTTATCAAGTTCAAATGTCAAATTAGATTCAACCAAACCTACATGAATTCAAGGTTCAGTTCAAAGACTTCAAGTTCATACCGAAGCAAGGGAAACCCAGCTTCAGTCATAGTTCAAGCAAGCCACACATGTGTTCAAAGTTTAGATCAAGAATGTGAGATTCAGTCCATTGCTAATTCATGTTCAGTCTAAGATAGACTGAACTCACATAGTCTAATCACCATCTAACCAGTTCAAAGGCCCTACAACCTTTTTGAAAACATGATTTAGCCAGGTTAAATAACATGGTTAGGGGGTCTTAAAAACACCAAACAAGCATGAATAACCAAGATTTATAAAGGGTACATTTGGCACAAAGCCACAACAAAAAACCCATAAAGGATATGCATGAAAGCACTTGAGAACCCATTTTCCCAACTCAAGATTAGAAGAATGTCACCATTGATCTAGTATAAACTCTTACCTTGGATCCATCACATTGTGGGCAGAATTAACCTGCACTTTCTGGGAATTCAGAAGCAAGTTAATATTAAACCAACAAATTTGGAGATCCCGACTTCAAATCATTTGAAAGCATTGAAGCCATATGATCAGAATGATTAAGGAACCATCATTCATGCATTCATGATATGCAAGAACCAAAGCACAGCTTTCACATGAAAGCTCCAAAGACTCATGAGCGGCATGCATGAGTCAACATAAAAAATATATACATGAAGGGCCATGTTTCCAACCCTGTAACGTAACCTGCAAAACAAGATATCAACATCTGAGCACATTTGCATGAAGACATTTTTCACGATACAATAATAGAATATTTTTACTTCAAAGCAAACGCAAACCACACAATATATTGTAAGCATCAAAACTATTATCAAAGATAGAGAGGGAGTGCCACGAACCCAACAGCATTGTTCCATTGCTCAGAGAAGGTGGAGGTCACCTCCAGAACACCAAGGCCCGTCCTGTGACTATTGCATGCCAGTTACTCGAGTATATGTGTATGTAGCTAAATCATCCTATCTATATACTAGCTACCCCTCTCTGTGATTGCTAATCACCTCTTCCTCCGTGAGTGTTAATTCCTTTAACCCTCGAATGTCAATGCTCCAACCCATGCTCGGTAATCTATCAACTCACCAGCTGTCATATGGTGTTACACATTCCTGTTTTCATCCCGCCTGCATTCAGGGTCTGTGAGCTTGCTTGATAGCACTGCTCCAGTAAACCGGGGAGGGGAAACATTCCCGATGTCGCATTACAAACACCACTTGGTCAATAGGAGCTCATCTGTCAGTGATGAGTGTCCCCACAGGCCACCGGGTGAACAGCAACAGGGTTAACCCCGATAGATTGAAAACCCACAGTCCTTAGGGACTCTGTGGTGACTAAGGGATGCGTGCCCCTCGTAGGCTAGTCCTCGAGGCCTCCCTCCCTAATAGCCGTCTCTCTGTCGGATACGGTGCAGACTACAGGTTGCTCACCCATCGTAGGCTAGCCCTCGGGGTTGTCACTTCCTTCATTAGCTACCGTATCCGCATGTTTCAACCCACAGAGCCATGGTACACCTTGTATGCCAGTCCTCGGGGTTTCCTATCCGATTGGGATTTGCTGGCCACCGTCGTGCTGTCCGGCTAGTTATGGGCTTACTCCATACGTGAGTATGACCCCGTTTCTCCCCTGCGATCCTTCAAGGACGGGGGAGATGCTGCCCAATTTTCAGCAGAACTTCTTAATTAGTAAGATTACCTTCATGAATTGGCTTCAATAAAACACATGTTCTCAAGTAATAAACTCTGGTGCTCAAGTATGAACCTCACACTAGCTCACAACTTCGCTCCTGGAGAGCCCTGGACTCTAATTAAACAGACAATCAACCCAATTAACTTCAAAACCCTCAACAACATCTTAATAAACCAAAACAGTTTCAAAATTCTTCAAAAAATTAGCTAAAACAGCGCGGTCCTAATCCAGCGTGCCCTAATACGGCGCGGTACCCCCCCCCCCCGCACCGGATTAACATTAGACTCATAACTCTCTGGTTTTAATCAGCACGTTCCCGGCGCGCCCTAAATCGGCGTGCCCCCAAGGTTACCGCGCCGGTTTAATGATTGTCATGGTCGCGCCGGATTAAGCTCCTTTACTACGATTGGCCACGCCGGGGAAACCTATCCCTACGTGTGGTCTCGCCGATTTTGTATTATTGCATGGTTTTAATCACTCACTCGCCTTCGGAGTGATCTTCGCCTCCCACGGTCGAGATTAATAAACCCCAATCAGTAATAAACTAAATAAGAAAAGTGATGTTCAAGTCCGAACTATCTTATTACCATGCTTCTACTGTTATATCTGTTAGCATCATGCTTTCGTTATCATGCTTATGTTACGATTTCCTCCTCCTTTGGCGGAGGTTAATAAATCTGATTGATCATCGCTTATCTTCATAACTCTACTGCCATGCTTGTCATAATCATGAGCATCATGCATGCATGCTTGGATAGACCCTCGGGTTTATTAAATGGCATTGACGGAAGTCTGGGTTACGCCCGACTGAAAGTCTTTACTATGTGCGCTGGGGGTCTTCAGGCCTACGTCCTCCGCCACGTACCAAGGGTCTCCAACGCAATGAACCATGCCTCTCTTGCATGATAGATGAAAGCATCTCATGTGACCTCGTCACATTCATGCTCCTGCATCTTGTTTCGGCCTTGAATGGCCCGCTATCTCGATAATTAATCAAAGGTTTTCTCCCTCATGGGCATGTAATTAACGTCGTAGTCTTTATGGTATGGCGGATTGCTGGTCCCGACCCAAATCTCACTCTCGCCCCACAAGGGTCAGAATGAGCGCACAATAAACTTGTCACTCATGTGACTGGCACGCCTGCGCGATCAACTAATCAGTTTGTTATTCATTAATTAACTGGTTGATTGACCCCGACCAAAATAATAATAAAACCCATCAAACAAGTCTGGCACTCCCGATGGGACTTCTATAATAAAATACCCCTGGTACAAAAGAGAATAAAAACAATTGAACAAGTCTGGCACGCCCGATGGGACCAGTGTCACCTTTCATCTCTTTGCCAAGATATGTGGGCCCCAAGACCCTCCCAAAGACTGATGATCATTTGTTTGTCTTATATGGCAGCCATACAATGGCATCATCGGGACTTGCTGCTGTTACCTTTGGCCCTGCGATCGTCGCCGGCCACGCTGAGCACGGGTACCTGGCGGTGCCCACTGTCTTGGGATCATTCCCCGCTGCCATAGGCTTCCGCAACTTCTTGGGGTTGGCCTTTGTTGACTTACTTCAAGTGGAGACCTCGGAGCCTATCGAGGAGACTGCAAAGATGGTCGAGGCCTTGAAGGCTCGATGCTCTGCGGGCTCGACCAAGAGTCCGGTTCCGGTCGCCAGCTACCTGGTGCACCACGTCACCCATGGGGCCCGCCCCATTACTGCCAAGAATGCCGGAGGATGCCAGTGAAGAGGCTTCCGGCGGAACACTACTCCTGTCACCGGATGTCTCTCTATATCCAGCAAGTCCATGCTAATTGGTGGAGTTCGCATCTTCCTAGACGGATGCGACGCCCAAGTGGTCCCGGATCGGGTCGTTCCCACCATACCAGTTCACAACTCCTATCAAACCCTCTCTGGAAGGAGAGCTGAGATAGAAGAAGCCGGCCACCATGACCGTGAGAAGTTGGCCCCTAGGTCGAAGAAATTCAAGCAGGTTTAGGTCCCTAAAAAGATCCAGCCCACCTACCAGGTCACACCAACCGGTCACCGCCCTGTATGTGACAGAATGAGAATAAAGAAGGAAAGGGGCCCGACCCTGAGGAATGAAGAGACGGTTGTGGACTTTCCACGCCGTGAAGGCTTCAGGACCTGCGCCAGGCAAGCGAACATCCCTACAGTGGGAAGAAGATTCCAGTAACTTGCCGGACGAGCCCGACTTACTTATACCCCTCCCGTGGGAGGTCGACAATTACCCCCAGTCCTACATCAGGGACTGAGGCAAGAAGAAATGACCAGCATGGTCAAGAATTACTTCAGGGGGCTAGGTGATGGGAATCGACGCCGAGCATGTACATTTTATTTTGCATTTATGTCCTTTAGTTTATTTTTATATCCATGGAAAAGTATATGCGCAATTGTAAGGCTTTGTAAGCCAATGCGTCATTCCCGTAGATTGTGTGGGTTTCTATGTAATTTACTAATAGGACCAGCATGGGGGCCCTCAGCCCTTTCCCATTGGTCCATGTCACTCATGTGGGGCTGGTCAACCATCCTAGGTGGCCATCTAGAAGGTTTGAATGTCAATTGACCACATGGGAGACAAGTGGATTAAAAATTCAAAGGTAGGCTACCTACCCCACCTACCTTGTCCCCCCATTAGAATTAATTAGGAATTTCATTTTTTTATTTTATTTGGATCAAATATGAAGTCCCTTAAATGCCCCTCCAGATCCTAGATCTAAGGGTATTCATGGACTTTTTTTATTTATTATATAAGCCGTGTATTTCTATTATTCTAGAATTAATGAAAGTGAAAAAAGCATTGTGCAAGAGCCCCCCTTGTGAGAATTTCGACCTCCCCTCTCTCTCCCCCTGATTTTCTTCATCCCCAACCCCCAATTCTAGAGTGGATCCCCTCTATCTCCTCCCCCTCAATCTCTGAGTTCATCTCCGGTGCCGCCGCCGCCGTTCGTGCCGCCAACAAGCCACCGTCGGAAGTTCTGTCCAAGTTCTATCCTGCTAGACAGAAGGCCACTTCGAGAATTACTGCTCTCCACCCCGACATCTTCTTGATCTGAAATTTTCAGGGTGTGTTCCTATCTTGTATGCCCATCTCCAAAAACCATTTCACGTCCAAATTCTTTCTCTTGATATTTTTACATTTTCGGTCTTCAATCTTCCCTAGATCTGTCAGCTTTCTGTTCATTGTGGCAGCAAGTCTGAGATTTCCACCTTTGACCCCTCATTTGATTTTCCCAGGAACCCCCAATTTTATTTCCGATTATGTCCACATTCCCCTATCTCCGAATTTTCTTGATTTTTATTCAGCCCTCCACATATTTTCTAAAATTCATCCAAGTTCCCAAATTTGTTCTGTCTACTTCAGTCCAGATCCGACCCACCGCCAATATACAATTTCTAGAATATTCTATTCTCCACAAAACCTTTCACAAAAAAATATCCCTGGTTTCCTCTCTTAAACCTCCACAACTTTGCTGAAGAACCCAACCTCAGATTCGGAGGTCTACCTAACAGTCAACGCCAACTCTCAGAAAAGTTCCCTGCTGATCTGAGATTTCGGCCACGGTACAACAGCAGCTTGGAAATTCGGTCAAGGCCAGATCTGGAGCACTCCATTTTTTCTCTCTGGTCCTAGATCGAAGTATTTCAAGTTAGCTTTCCATCGGTACCTCCTGATCGTCGATCCGACATCAGGGTTGGTCACAGCGAGTGATCTCGTCGGGTCACGCGCTGAAAAATAGAACCGGCAGATCCGTGGCCGGTTATTCCGACCGGTGCCGATCGGAGCCGTCCGGCCTCCAGCCGGTGAATCAGCGTGTCGTCATCCCGGGGAGCACTTCCCCAAGTGTCCCCACTACAGCGGTGCCACCGGGTCCCACACGGCCCCTCCGGCCAGCACGCGGGCCCCACAGTCACGAGTTCGGGTGCTGCCGAAGCTACGCGAGAAGCCGCCCGTCAACCCGAAATCGGTCCTCCCGGACCCCATTGTGTCGCCCCTTACCTCCCTGCGTGGAGTGGGCCATAATTCATTGCTGTAATATTCGTGTATTAACTATCCCGGGAGTACGAGTTCGGCCGGGTCCGTCGTCCCCATGCCGAGAGCGTGGAGGTATCGTTTTCGCTCCCTTATTCGGCATTTGCTTTCTTTAGTATATACATCTTTATGCCGCTGCTAGAGAGCATGTGTAGGGATCTCTAGCTTGCTATATATTATTTATTATCGTTGTAATGCCCTGGATCTTTGCTGGATCGTTTGCAGGTCTTGTGGGATCTTTGTTGGATCTTTCAGATCTCTTTCAGATTGGTTTCATTGAGTTTCGGTTCGCTTTTGTGGCTTCCGAGTTGAGTTTGACGAGCCGTGTGGGTTTTTCTCTCGTACTAGTTAACGGAACCCTACGGTGAGTTTGTTTGTCAATTCTCGAACTCGTGGATGCTACAGCGACGATGTGCTCTTCGAGCCGGTCGTTTCGACTATTTTTACGTACTTTTATGAATTTGTGCATTTTCGGCGCATTTTTGGAATTTTCAAAAATTAGGAAAATTTCCTAATTTCTTTTCCTTTTTCTTTTCTTTCCTCTCTCCTCCCTTCTCATTCGCCGCCGTCGTCTCTCTCTCTTCCGTTCTCTCTCGTTTCACCTCCTCGGCTCCGGCTGCAGATGGGGTGCCTAGAGGCGTGTGCTGGGGACGTGATGGAGCTGGCTGGGTGCGCGATGAGGCGAGGATCGGATCGGTTTTGGCGCGATCCCGAACGGTGGATTCAAAGCCGGTGGATCGGTTCACGAGTGGTTTTTGGCATGGTTTAGTCCCTTCGGGGCATGGTTTCTTCGGTGGAGGTAGGGTGACTGATCCTCACTTCCTCCTCTCCGTTTTCCCTACCATTGCACGTCGTTCGGCTAGGAAACGGTCGAGTTTGGGCTTGTTTTGCCTAAATCGTGATTTTCGTGATTTTTAGGGTCGGCCGGTAAACGGCGACCATTTGCGGCCTAGTTAGTTTCTAAATGACCGCTGGGATGCTAGGATCCCATCCATGTTGATTTCGTGTCGTTTGGTGTTCATTCGAGGCCGGTAGAAGCCCGGGAACCTCGGTGACCCATTTAGGGTCGATTTGTCTAAATCGCCGGGATCTTGCATTTTTGTGGTTGCATGTGGGCTTTTTAGGCCCCTAATGTTATTTTTCATCATCTACGTGTGTTTCCCCTGCGTTTCGGCGTGTATGGGGCGTGGAATGGGCCGATTTGGCCATTCCTATGTTTTCCCGTCGTGATGGAAGTGGCGGTCGTTTCAGAGGCCGTTACTTGGCTCTGACGGCCCCACGACTGACCGTCACTTGGTTGGGCATTTTTAGAGCTTTGGCTTCTGGGTGAGTGACGACCCTGGGGTGGCGCGTCACACCCATGTAATGCGCCTAGGTTAGCGTGTTACATTCACTTCATCGTCGTTTTGTTTTGGGGTTAAGTCGGTTAGTCTAACGCGCTTGACCCAGCGCGTTAGATTGATGTAACGCGCCTTGCCCTGGCCGTTACATTCCGTTTGACCGATGTTGACCATTAGAGGCGGTGCCTCTGACGGTGGTGCCCCTATGCGTTGGGTGAATGTAACGCGCCTGCCGCTAGCCGTTACATTCTGTTTTTGGCCGAGTTCGGGTGGTTGCGTGCTATTCAGTTTGTAACGGCCCTCACCCTGTGCGTTAGGCCAGTGTAACGAGTCCTCTCTGGACCGTTACATGTTGTTTGGCTGGGTTGGGTTGCTGCACCGTTGGATGTAACGGTGGGGACCCTGTGCGTTAGGTGTTTTGTAACGCGCCTTGTGCTGGCCGTTACATGCCTCTCAGCCTTCGTTTTCTGTTTTGAGCATGTGCGTAACGCGCCTCGTCCTGTGCGTCAAGCGTGTGTAACGCGGTAGGCCTAGCGCGTTACATCGTTTGAGCTCCGTTTGATTTCGGTTTTGGGATCTGACGGCCCCAGTCTAGCGCGTCAGGTCCGTGTGACGTGCCTGGTGCTGCGCGTTACATGCCTTTGCATTTTTCGAGGTTGGTTAGGGTGGTGTGTGTGACGGCCTGTCACCCGACCGTCGCGTTGGAAGTAATGGCCCTGGTCTAGACCGTCACTTGCCTGTAGCGGTCTAGGGGTGGTGCGTTACATTCCTTGTACCTTGATTTCTGTCCGTTGGTTTCTGTTTGTCTTGGCTTATCCTTGTGGTCTGCCCGTTGTCCCGTGGATGTCTCCCGACGTCCTATGAGGGCTATGACTACGTGGTTTAGCGGCCAAGAGTCTTCTTACTTGAGGTAGGATTCTCTTTCCTACTTTTTGAGCATCGTAGTTGCGTTCAGGTCAACCCGGTGTGACCCAGTGGTTGACGTGTGACCTTGTGTGTGCGTGTCTTGGCGGTTCTGTCCGGCCTGAGACACTACTTCTGGATGCATCGAGGTGTTGTTCGACCTCAGTTTGCGTGTCCAGTCGTGCTGAGGATTTCTGGTATTCCCTAAGTTCTCCGTGTGTTGTTTCCTGCGGAGCGTGGTTTCTTCTGGCTTAGGATTAGACCGATTGGCGGCTTGTTCCGCTGAGTGTGACGATCTTACCCTTGAGTCGTTCGACTCAGGATCGTTACGTGGTAGGTCTAGTTGCCTGGTCCTGAGTCTGTTGGCGGTTGTTTAGCTGCCTTGGTGCTTTGTGGTGCACGAGATGGGTCTTTCTTAGACTGTCTGTGCTTTAGCACCTGTGTTTTGGAGTCTGTGCCTTGTGAGCCTCCACTAGATGTAGCCCTAGGCTTTTGCCGACCCACCGGGAGTGGTGGAGGGGTGTTTCCTGTTGCGTCTTGTTACGTACGGTTCTTAAGCTAGTTCCGTGGGCCCCGGCCAGCGGTAGCGTCCTACCGAGGGGAATACTAGCTAGAGGCCTGGCCTAGGTAGTGGTCAGTGTGTGCACACGTGGTCAGGGACTGGGGACTTGCGCCTACGGGCGTGGCCCTGACTAGTCACTCGCAGTTGGTGCTATAGTCTTGTGCTGTGGTACCGTGTTTCCTTGGGACGGTTGTTACTTGGACCTGGTTCTTGGTGTGTCTAGTCTTTGAGTAGACATGACACTTGTGGCGCAGTGTAAGACGTCAGTGGACACATCTGGCTGTTCTTCTAGTGGGAGGGTGCTCCTGTCACTTGGTTCATGACTCTCGCGTTTCTTGCGTATTCTGACCTTTGTGAGTTGCCCTCTCGTGGCTGTACTCAAGGTCAGTGTTCTGTCGTTTGCATGACGTTCTAGTCATGCGTGGGGCTGTGTGCACGACGTGTCCAGTCGTGTTTGTCTATTTTCGGCGTTGGCATCTGCCTTCGCCTTTGTTTTAGCTGACAGACTGGGTTACCCTACTGTGTGAGTTTGGGGTTGACCGTCTTTTGCCGTTTGGAGCCGCTTAGGGTGCCGAGTTCTCCTCGGTGGCCGTGTTCCATGTTTTACGGCCTCACTCTTCTTTGTTGTTGAGCTCCCCTTGCTCGTTGCCTGTTCCCTACTCCTGCTGTCCCTGCTCTGTTTACAGCTTTGTAGTGTAGCTTTTCCTGCTTTGCTGCACTTATAGTTAGTGTTGCTTCCGTTGCACTATGCATTTTCCAGTGGGGATCCGCGTGACCCCTACTGAGTTTCTATTTAGAGACTCACCCCTACTTTTTAGGTGGGTTTCGCCGTCTGCCTCTGCTGTTCCTGGTGGAGCACGTTGTTGTAGCTACCAGTTGTACCTGTGTCGGGCTTTCCCCGACTTCTTTGTACGTCATTTTCTGTCAGACTGTACTTGTTGTCTTTCTTTTGGACTAGACTCTGGTGTATAATTGTAATTGTTGAAATTATTAATGAAAATGTAATTTTATTTCTGCTACATTAGCAATCCAATCTAATGAAATTTAATTGCTTACTGTTATATCTGCTGACTTCAATGTATTCCACACACTCCTTTTTCCCTTCGGCGCTTTCCCGCGCTTGGGAGGCCTCGCGGGTCCCATGTGGTATCACGTGTATTCGGTATTTTTACCGGGTGCACCGGGTATCCGGAATCCGGGTCGCTACAGAGTGGTATCAGAGCAGTGTTCTGAGATGTTCGGAGTTCTTTTCTGAGCTATCAGATCATTGTCGTGTGAGATACATGGAAATCCAGATATCCAGTTACCAGAGTGCTTAAGGTCTAGTACAGTCTCTTGCTGGCGTAGGTGTTGCGATGGTTTGTCGCGGTGTTTTCCATGTGTGGTCTTGTGCATGCTTGGTTGGCACTGTACGAGATGGTTTTGCTCTCGTCTGGATGTGACGAGGTGCTTCGTTCGATTTTGAAGTTTGTCTCGATCGTGTTGCACTTGGCAGTGTTTGTCGGTTGGCATGAACCTGCAGTGCCTTGTTCGAGGGGTTTTCTATGTTTTGCTCAGGTGGCTTATGACTTTCAGCGTTAGTGTGATGGCCATGCACGTTCTTACGTTGCTTTGGTTGTCCCGGCTTTAGTCTGTTTAGCTCCTGATGTGTTTCGCTTCTGTTGAAGTGCTCGATTGGACCCCGTGTTAGAGAAGTTGCTCATGCGAGCTAGGATTTTCCCTTCCTGGTGAGCTTTTGCGGTTGAGCTTCTTGCTTCTCGTCCCTTCTGGTGGAATCTTTTCGAGTGTTGCCTTGGAATTGCTGTCTTGGTGATGCCTTTGTCCTGTGTCTGCTTAAGTGTGGACAGCTTTGTTTTGAGCCTGATCTGCTCTTTGTTGTACGGTTGCTTGGCTTTGGACTCCATGATGGTGTTAAGAGCTGTCGCGTGCCGTATTTGTCGTGCCATGTCCAACGGCCGATGTATCGTGAAGGCTCATTTGTTGTTTCAGGACGTGAAGGTAAATCGAGATTAGCTTTTTCCGCATGCTTTGTGCTGAAGCTGGTGCTCTTCCTTTGTTGCACTTAGGCTCCTTGTGATCGGTTGTTCGCGAGATCGGTGCTCGTGGCATGTTAATCGTGATCTTTTTTGATTGCGATGGCGCCTGGTGTGTGCTGAGACGCGATTACCAATGTTGTTCTGTTGCCTGTGCGCGTTGTTGAGAGTGCAGCTGAAGTGTGTGGGTTGGCTACTCACTAGTCGAGAGATTTGCTTCTTCTCGATGTGACTTCGTCTTGGCTTCCTGTGCCTTGACGTTGTTGTTGCCGTGCTGTTGCTGGAGTTATTCTGGCATTGGCATTGGCATTTGCGAGTGTTGGGGAATTTGTCGGCATTCCTACTGATTGAGTACCCTCTACTCGGCATTTTCTTCTCTTGGGTGTTGTGCTCTCGAGTCGTGTTCGTAGTCCTTGAGATGCGTTCCCCGAGATTGTTGTCGTTTCTCGTTGTTGTGGGTCTTCTCTTGGTGAGCAGTCTGATGCGTGACCTATCCTAGTGGTCGTGTATTCAGCTGTTTTGTGCCTTGATGTGACCCTGCTTGCAGTGTGTTCCATGGTTCTGTGTGTTGTGCGGAGCCGGAAACCTGTAGGTGTTGCCGTTGTGTTGTTTTGGCGATGTTTCTCTATGATTTTGTGTCTCTGTTTTGGACCAGGTCTTGTCAGTTAGCCTTGCTGTACTCTTTTTCTCTAGAGTTAGCTTGCGACTCGATCAGATGTAATATCTGAGTGAGGACTGACTTGGTTGTGCCTGTAGTCCAGTGTTGTCATTGGCGTCCTATGTGCTAGGTGTTCTCTGTTGCCTTTGGCACTAGAGCCGATGATGTGGTCGAGCTGTCAGCTGACAAAATTGTGTCTCCTCGTGTAAGCTGTCGCTTACCGTGTTGCCGTTGTGTTTCTCGGTCGGTTATCTGTTGTTGTGGCAGTCGTGTTTCCTGTCCTGTGAGACGTAAGCGATGTTGCCTTGCTTCGGAGGCGTCAGGTGTGTTCACTTTGGTGCCATGCTCGTGCTGCGGACTTGTGTCTTGGAAGCTAGAGTGTGTACCTGTAATTGTGATCTGACGGTGTTCCTCTGAGCTGTGTTTTTTGAGATTTGTGTCGTTTATCGTGGTTGTGTTGCTGGGTTGTTCTCCCTTGCTTCTCCTTTGTTAGTCCTTAATTTCAAGGGCGCAATTTCTTAAAGGAGGGGAGGATGTAATGCGCTGGATCTTTGCTGGATCCTTTGCAGGTCTTGTGGGATCTTTGTTCGATCTTTCAGATCTCTTTCGGATTGGTTTCGTTGAGTTTCGGTTCGCTTTTGTGGCTTCCGAGTTGAGTTTGACGAGCCGTGTGGGTTTTTCTCTCATACTAGTTAACGGAACCCTACGGTGAGTTTGTTTGTCAATTCTCGAACTCGTGGATGCTACAGCGACGATGTGCTCTTCGAGCCGGTCGTTTCGACTATTTTTGGTTATTTTTCTGAATTTGTGCATTTTCGGCACATTTTCGAAATTTTTAGAAATTAGGAAAATTTCCTAATTTCTTTTCCTTTTTCTTTTCTTTCTTCTCTCCTCCCTTCTCATTCGCCGCCGTCGTCTCTCTCTCTTTCGTTCTCTCTCGTTTCGCCTCCTCGGCTCCGGCTGCAGATGGGGTGCCTAGAGGCGTGTGCTGGGGACGTGATGGAGCTGGCTGGGTGCGCGATGAGGCGAGGATCGGATCGGTTTTGGCGCGATCCCGAACGGTGGATTTAAAGTCGGTGGATCGGTTCGTGAGTTGTTTCTGGCGTGGTTTAGTCCCTTCGGGGCACGGTTTCTTCGGTGGAGGTAGGGTGACTGATCCTCACTTCCTCCTCTCCGTTTTTCCTGTCATTGCACGTCGTTCGGCTAGGAAACGGTCGAGTTTGGGCTTGTTTTGCCTAAACCGTGATTTTCATGATTTTTAGGTTCGGCTGGTAAACGGCGACCATTTGCGGCCTAGTTAGTTTCTAAATGACCGCTGGGATGTTAGGATCCCATCCACGTTGATTTCGTGTAGTTTGGTGTTCATTCGAGGTCGGTAGAAGCCCGGGAACCTCGGTGACCCATTTAGGGTCGATTTCTCTAAATCACCTGGATCTTGCGTTTTTGTGGTTGCATGTGGGCTTTTTAGGCCCCTAATGTTGTTTTTCATCATCTACGTGTGTTTCCCCTGCGTTTTGACGTGTATGGGGCGTGGAATGGGCCGATTTGGCCATTCCTATGTTTTCCCGCCGTGATGGAAGTGGCGGTCGTTTCAGAGGCCGTTACTTGGCTCTGACGGCCCCAGGACTAACCGTCACTTGGCTGGGCGTTTTTAGAGCTTTGGCTTCTGGGTGAGTGACGGCCCTGGGGTGGCGTGTCACAACCATGTAACGTGCCTAGGTTAGCGCGTTACATTCGCTTCGTCATCGTTTTGTTTTGGGGTTATGTCGGTTAGTCTAATGCGCTTGACCCAGCGCGTTAGATTGATGTAATGCGCCTTGCCCTGGCCGTTACATTCCGTTTGACCGACGTTGACCATTAGAGGCGGTGCATCTGATGGTGGTGCCCCTATGTGTTGGGTGAATGTAACGCGCCTGCCGCTGGCCGTTACATTCTATTTTTGGGCGAGTTCGGGTGGTTGCGTGATGTTCAGTTTGTAACGGCCCTCACCCTGTGCGTTAGGCCAGTGTAACGCGTCCTCTCTGGACCGTTACATGTTGTTTGGCTGAGTTGGGTTGCTGCACCATTGGATGTAACAGTGGGGACCCTGTGCGTTAGGTGTTTTGTAACGCGCCTTGTGCTGGCCATTACATGCTTCTCAGCCTTCGTTTTCTATTTTGAGCCTGTACGTAATGCGCCTCGTCCTGTGCGTCAAGCGTGTGTAACGTGCTAGGCCGAGCGCGTTACATCGTTTGAGCTCCGTTTGATTTCAATTTTGGGATCTGACGGCCCCGGTCTAGCGCGTCAGGTCCGTGTGACGCGCATGGTGCTGCGTGTTACATGCCTTTGCATTTTTCAAGGATGGTTAGGGTGGTGTGTGTGACGGCCTGTCGCCCGACCGTCGCGTTGGAAGTAATGGCCCTGGTCTAGACCGTCACTTGCCTGTAGCGGTCTAGGGGTGGTGCGTTACATTCCTTGTACCTTGATTTCCGTCCGTTGGTTTCTGTTTATCTTGGCTTATCCTTGTGGTCTGCCCGTTGTCCCGTGGATGTCTCCCGACATCCTATGAGGGCTATGACTACGTGGTTTAGCGGCCAAGAGTCTTCTTGGTTGAGGTAGGATTCTCTTTCCTACTTTTTGAGCATCGTAGTTGGGTTCAGGTCAACCCGGTGTGACCCAGTGGTTGACGTGTGACCTTGTGTGTGCGTGTCTTGGCGGTTCTGTCCGGCCCGAGACACTGCTTCTGGTTGCATCGAGGTGTTGTTCTACCTTGGTTTGCGTGTCCAGTCGTGCTGAGGGTTTCTGGTATTCCCTCAGTTCTCCGTGTTTTGTTTCCTACGGAGCGTGGTTTCTTCTGGCTTAGGATTAGACCGATTGGCGGCTTGTTCCGCTGAGTGTGACGATCTTACCCTTGAGTCGTTCGACTCAAGATCGTTACGTGGTAGGTCTAGTTGCCTGGTCCTGAGTCTGTTGGCGGTTGTTTAGCTGCCTCGGTGCTTTGTGGTGCACGAGACGGGTCTTTCTTAGACTGTCTATGCTTTAGCACCTGTGTTTTGGAGTCTGTGCCTTGTGAGCCTCCACTAGATGTACCCTAGGCTTTTGCCGACCCACCGGGAGTGGTGGAGGGGTGTTTCCTGTTGCGTCTTGTTACGTACGGTTCTTAAGCTAGTTCTGTGGGCCCCGGCCAGCGGTAGCGTCCTACCGAGGGGAATACTAGCTAGAGGCCTGGCCTAGGTAGTGGTCAGTGTGTGCACACGTGGTCAGGGACTGGGGCCTTGCGCCGACAGGCGTGGCCCTGACTAGTCACTCGCAGTTGGTGCTATAGTCTTGTGCTGTGGTACCGTGTTTCCTTGGGACTGTTGTTACTTGGACCTGGTTCTTGGTGTGTCTAGTCTTTGAGTAGACATGACACTTGTGGCGCAGTGTAAGACGTCAGTGGACGCATCTGGCTGTTCTTCTAGTGGGAGGGTGCTCCTGTCACTTGGTTCGTGACTCTCGCGTTTCTTGCGTATTCTGACCTTTGCGAGTTGCCCTCTCGTGGCTGTACTCGAGGTCAGTGTTCTGTCGTTTGCATGACGTTCTAGTCATGCGTGGGGCTGTGTGCACGACGTGTCCTATCGTGTTTGTCTATTTTCAGCGTTGGCGTCTGCCTTCGCCTTTGTTTTGGCTGACAGACTGGGTTACCCTACTGTGTGAGTTTGGGGTTGACCGTCCGTTGCCGTTTGGAGTAGCTTAGGGTGCCGAGTTCTCCTCGGTGGCCGTGTTCCGTGTTTTACGGCCTCGCTCTTCTTTGTTGTTGAGCTCCCCTTGCTCGTTGCCTGTTCCCTACTCCTGCTGTCCCTGCTCTGTTTACAGCTTTGTAGTGTAGCTTTTCCTGCTTTACTGCACTTGTTGTTAGTGTTTCTTCCGTTGCACTGTGCGATTTCCAGTGGGGATCCGCGTGACCCCTACTGAGTTTCTGTTTAGAGACTCACCCCTGCTTTTTAGGTGGGTTTCACCGTCTGCCTCTGCTGTTCCTGGTGGAGCACGTTGTTGTAGCTGCCAGCTGTACCTGTGTCGGGTTTCCCCCAACTTCTGTGTACATCCTTTTCTGTCAGACTGTACTTGTTGTCTTTCTTTTGGACTAGACTCTGGTGTATAATTGTAATTGTTGAAATTATTAATGAAAAAGTAATTTTATTTCTGCTACTTTAGCAATCCAATCTAATGAAATTTAATTGCTTATTGTTATATCTGCTGACTTCAATGTATTCCACACACTCCTTTTTCCCTTCGGCGCTTTCCCCTGCTTGGGAGGCCTCGCGGGTCCCATGTGGTATCACGTGTATTCGGTATTTTTACCGGGTGCACCGGGTATCCAGAATCCGGGTCGCTACAACCGCTGCTACGAGAGAGAGCGTGACCGTCCCGTGACCCGATCCGGGCACAAAAGAGAGCCGACCACCCTAGCTCATTGCCGGTTCCTCAACCGTGCACATCCGACGCTTCCCTCGTTAAGGGACAATCACGAGCTTGTCTAGAGTCCAAGGATCGCATATTCATTCGGAGTCGAGTCCGTGGTCTCGTTTCGCATCAATTTGGTATCAGAGCAAAGTTTGAGTCTAGGGTGTCAAAAAAAAGTGTCATTTCGGTCTAGGTTGCATTTGCATACTATTAATCGGTATATAAAATGGTATTGCCCGAACGTTAGGTTACGCCTATCGGGATGGCCACACACTTGCGCGAGCGATCTTCGGATCGATTATCTCCGCCAGGTACCGACTATTGGTTAGGTCTAGGCGCATCATTTTGCATTAGTGTGTTTGCATTAGTTGGTTTCACCTAGTCTGTGTGTCGTGGCATGCCCACTCGGCGTGGTACCCAAACCCATCGCCCCACATCTATGGCTAACCCTCGCGATGCCGCCTCGGGAGACTTCCACTCCTTACAGGAGGCAATGTTGGCCATTATGGCTCGGATGGACCGGTCCGAAGCCACCTTTCGGACCTTCACCGAAACCTTGGATGGTCGCCTACGAGCCATGGAGGAACGCATGGAGACATCCGTCCAAGGCCTGGTCGGACGGTTGGAAAGGATGTCCCACGGAGACCCCCTAGAGTGGTCCAAGACCCACCCCCACCTGCCCAGGTGGCCGCCCAAGGCCAAGCCAATCCTATAGCTCAGGCCATGCCTGCCATTGTGGCCCAAGACCCGCCCGCACATGCTCCTCAGCCACCCGCCCCTCCTCGGGTTCCCGACTTACCACGCCGTGACCTTGGTCTCGAGGACTATGGGTCCGACAATGCCTATGAGGGGTATGGTCAGCGCCGTCGTGGCTTTCAGCCACAGAGAGATGAGGATGATGATAGGGTCCTTAAGACAGTGCGAGCGGACCCTCCCACTTTTTATGGGTCTTTGGATCCGAAAGTCTACCTAGATTGGGAGTTCGGCATGGACCGATACTTTGAGTGGTATGATATGTCGGAGCGTTGAAGGATCCGATTCGCTACCATGAAACTCATGGGATAGGCGTAAACTTATTGGAAGAATGTCGAGAGATTGTTATTTCAGCGGCTAGAGCACCCGATTGACACGTGGGCCGAGATGAAGAATAAGCTTCGGTAAAAGTACCTTCTTCCCACAAACCGCCAGCGACTCATCGATAGATGGCAAAGTCTTAGCCAGGGAGACTGGTCTGTCTCTGAATACATCGCTGAATTTGATGAGTACTTTCTACGATGTGGTGTCACGGAGGAGAGTACGATGCCCGTCTCTCGCTCTCGACGTGGTTTGCGGCCACACTATCAGTATGAGCTTTTCCGCCGCAATACCAAAACGGTGGAAGAGGCATATCAGGTTGCTTTCGAGCTGGAGCAATTTGAGGGAGAGTTCGAGTCTAGCCATCGGTTGGGCCCCACCCCTCTCCGTAGTACCGAGCCCCATCACTCGTTAGGCCCACATCAGTGGCCTCCCGTGGCTCGATCTCAAGAGCCCACCCGTCAGGAGTACTTCGCTCCACGGCCTCGCCCTCCCCCACCCCGGGATCTACTTTCGTCCCAACCACCGGCACCCGTTGCCCATTCCCCGGCTCCCATAGTCCGTCCACTGGCACCGGCACCCCCACCACTATTGTCCAAGGCACCTACACCTCCACCATTGCTGCCTACACCCCCTACTCTTCGGGAGGATAAGGGTAAAGGCCCTCTTATCGGGGAGACCAGTAGGTCGCGAGTGCAGTGTTTCCACTGTCACAGGTTTGGCCACATTTCCAGTGAGTGCCCCTCTCGTACCACACTAGCCCTAGGGGTTGGAGAGTCCTCGCCTCCTGAGCTTGTGTGTGTCAGTTACGAGGCCGACCCGACCCTAGCCGAGGAGTCTATGCATTGGGGGAAGAGCTGGAAGACTCTCCCGCAGTTCAGGGTGCGGCCACTTAGTGGGATTGATGCTACCACCTTAATCTAGGGTCGTGCATGAGTCAGTGTGTTTTCTTTGTGTGGTTTGTTTTGAGTCGATTGTTTGTGTGGTTTGCATACGTGTGTTGGTGAGTCTGCATGTGTCTTGTGCAAGCTCGTTGACTGTCACGCCCCGAGTGTGGAAGATTACCCGGAGGCGTGACGCATCTATATAGATCGTGTCAATCATGTAAATATCAGAGTGCGCAAATAACTAAGATTTAACTCGAAATTAATACAAATAGTACGAGCTGACAATTGTTACAACTAACCCAACGACAACCACATACATTTCCAGGTCCAACTACTAGGCTTCAAGCCCTTATTACAGTTCTTGGACTAACACAAATGACGTCTGACATAACGTGATATGACTGACATAAGTGGGATTACAATAACACCATTTACACAAGCACAATTTACAAGATAACATGATAACTCCATTTCTACACTCATCACTCAGACTCATTCCCTTCCGAGTTCTGGCTGATATCCGAACTACCTGAAAAGGTTAGAAAACAACTAGATGAGTGAATCGCTCAGTAGGATTTACATCTCAAATTCTAACATGCTTTAAGTGAATTACACATTCATTTAATGTAGGTAACCTATGCATGCAGACAGATAGATATCAAAGAATCGTAAAATCGACAGGAGTAGAAAGTGAGAGTATATAGATTTCACAATTTCAAGCAGCAGTAGCAAGTGATAGTAAATGATGTCAAGCCAGCGACAACTGAGAAGTAATAACTAGAATAGAAACATGTTAACCAAGCTAACAATAGTAAGCAAAGTAGTTTCAAGTATGTATAACTGGAATTGGCTATTTATAATGCATTCAAGTAAACACTTTTACCCTTCTGCGGGTCTCAAGTCAATCAATCAGGTAATATCACGAGAATGAGTGGAATGTCTAAAGTCTAGAAAGCAAGTACTTCGGTGCAATGCCAAACACCGTGGTCAATAAACTTCCATGGGCACAAGTACCTTCGGGTGCTCCCCCCAGGACCAGACCGGGCCCTATATGCACAGCATTAATCATGTATGTTGACATCCACTCTCATTTATAGCCAATATGGAATTTCAAGGTTTGACCAGTATGATATATAAGGTGGAATTATGGAATTGAATCCAAGGGCGCATTGATGTGTAGGGATCAACTAGGAGTGGAAACCAGTAACGTTTGAAACATGAAAAAAAAATTAGATAAGAGAGGTGCCTTATGGGCCACCTGATAATTTTAGGAACAACACCCTCGCTGTGGGATGCCCTTCCTAGGAACTATACAGGGTTTAGAGGACCCTGTCAGGAGTTAAACGTCACCTCTCAGGCTGCCATCTATTAGTGGAGATGGCAAAAGTGAAAGCCTAACGATCACCAATTCACAAGGTCGACTCATCAGTTCATCGCGTCAACCTTGCAAACAGGCTGGGTCGACTCATCAGTTCACAGGGTCGACTCATCAGTTCACAGGGTCGACTCATTAGTTCACAGGGTCGACTCATTAGTTCACAGGGTCGACTCATCAGTTCACTAGGTCACAGGGTCGACTCATCAGTTCATCGCGTCAACGCGATGAATAGGCAGGGTCGACCCTTTCAACAGGCAAGGTCAACTCTACCGTTCATCGCGTCAACGCGGTGAACTGGCAGGGTCGACCCTGTCAACAGGCAGGGTCGACTCTGCCGTTCACCGTGTCAACGCAGTGAACAGGCAGGGTCGACCCTGTCAAGAGGCAGGGTCGACTTTGCCGTTCACCGCGTCAACGCAGTGAACAGGCAGGGTCGACCCTGTCAAGAGGCAGGGTCGACTCTGCCATTCACTGCGTCAATGCAGTGAACAGGCAGGGTCGACCCTGTCAATAGGCAGGGTCGACTCTGCCAACAGGCAGGGTCGATACTTTCTTTTGTTCCCCAGTTTTCATGCCATTCCAATCCTCCTTTCACTCTGAGTTCTCCACAAAAGTTCTTCTTCTCTTGTAGATATAGATTTTCTTTTTCTACCACATCCTCCAATTCTTCTTAGTTTTTAAGTTATAATTAATTTTCTACGGTTCTATTTTTTACTCAGTAACTGTTCACCTGCGCCTATAGATCTCGTTTTTTTCACATTTTTCACCTTCTTCCTCTCATTTTCTCTCTCTGCACTCTTCATAAAACTTCTTCCTAACCTTCCAATCTATGACTTTCTCTTCTTTCACATATTTTCATTCTCTCTAGATTTTTCATTATTCTCCTTCTTAGAACCCCCTATTTTCAATATCATTTCATTGTGCTTTCAACTTGGTCTTTTTCCACTTGGCCTCTTTCAACTTGGTCTTTTTCCACATTTTTCATCCTCTTGACTACAATTTCTTCTTTCACTATTTTTAGGCTTTAGTTTCTCTCATATAACATCTTTAACATGGTGGTTTTAGTTTCACAGAAATTGACATAATGACAGGTCCTTTACTAAAGCATGAACTATATCAAATATAGATATTAGCTAATACATGTTAATCGTCCTAGATTTAAGCTAACACATGCTAATTATTCTAGGTATGAGACTAATACTTGCTAATACTTGCTAATACTTACTAATTATTCTGGGTATAAGGCTAATACATGCTAATTATCTTAGGTATAAAGCTAATACATGCTAATCATCTCAAGTATGAAGCTAATGCATACTAATCGGCTTAGGTATGAAGCTAATACATGCTAATCATCTCAAGTATGAAGCTAATGCATGCTAATCGGCTTAGGTATGAAGCTAATACATGCTAATCATCCTAGATTTAAATTAACACATGCTAATTATTCTAGGTATGAGACTAATACTTACTAATACTTGTTAATACTTGCTAATACTTTCTAATTATTTTCGGTATAAGGCTAATACATGCTAATTATCTTAGGTATAAAGCTAATACATGCTAATCATCTCAAGTATGAAGCTAATGCATGCTAATCATCCTAGATTTAAGGTAACACATGTTAATCATTCTAGATATGAGACTAATACTTGCTAATTATTCTAGGTATAAAGTTAATACATGCTAATTATCTTAGGTATGAAGCTAAGGCATACTAATCATCCTAGATTTAAGCCAACACATGCTTTATAAACACTAAATATCGCATGGAAATGAGCCTAAGACTAAATGCCTAGACTAATCATCTTAGATTAGCTATTAGTTTAGTTAAAAGTTGAGAACACCTACCTGTTGGAAGATCGTAGTAGCAGAACCCTTCCCTGCAAAGCTTTGTCCCAACCTTAGCTAGCCTAGAATGGGGGTAGCAAAGGGGTATGTTTATAGGGTCTATCATGAACGAATGGGAGGCAAGATCTGAAATAATGGAACTTTACAGCTTGTACAGGCTGTTGGGGATAAGGGAATCGAAAGGTTGTCTGGTGGATTGTAGCTCCTATGAGAGGGTGGTTTATTTATTTTAAACTTCCCACTTAACTTTCATGATTTTTATCTTTAAAATTTGATGGAGTTAGTTAATGAAATTTCATGGATAAGATCCTTATATTTTTCTCTATTTTTACATATAATTGTTTTTAAAATTTCTTTTTAAAGAAAAAGTGATACTATTCATGGCACTATTCACGTATGAAAAGGACAGATGCCAACGTAGGTTTGTCTAATTGCTAGCCTATCGTATATAATTATTTGGCACAAAAAGTAAATTGTGGATGCTAGGATTTGAACCTTGGTCATTGGGTTGAAAGGGAAGTTACTTAACCAACTACACTAGAAAGCCACACTTGTTAAGTGAATAATCTTTACATATGATAACTTCGTGTTCCCACTTCTTACATAAACTATCTAATATTAATTTATTTTTATTTGCAAAATATTAATAATAATAATTTTTTTATCACTTTTTTTATACGGGGTGCTACACCCTCCCCTACTTAAAAGAATTTGGTCCCCAAATTCAATTGTATAAGGGTAATTTCAACTACATAAGGATACTGTAGAAAGTATAAGATACTTGCCGACTAAAATAGTTCTGGGTATCTTCTCTTCATAGATTCATCGGTCTCCCAAGTTGCTTCTTGCTCCGAGCATCGATTCCATTGGATTTTTACCATAGGGATCGTCTTCCTCCTTAGAACTCGAACTTCGCCGTCGAGGATCTGCATCGGCCTTTGTTCATAAGTAAGATCCCTTTGAATCACCAATTCAGCATGATTGATGACGTGCGAAGGGTCGTGCACATATTTCTTCAACATAGATATATGAAATACATTGTGCACTTCCGAGAGTTGAGGAGGTAAGGCAATGCGGTAAGCCAGCTCGCCCACTCTTTCCAATACTTCAAATGGACCGATAAACCTTGGTGTAAGCTTGCCCTTAACATCGAATCTTCTAATACCTCGGCCGGGAGATACCTTGAGAAATACATGGTCACCCGCTTGAAATTCCAAATCTGTCTTTCTGTTATCAGCATAAGATTTTTGCCTGCACTGAGCTACCTTAAGTCTCTCTCTGATAAGGTGTATCTTCTCAGTCGAATCTCTAACCATATCTGGGCCTAGAATTTATCTTTCACCGACTTCTTCCCAGCATATTGGAGAACGACAACTCCTGCCATAAAGCGCCTCGAAAGGAGCCATTTGAATACTAGCTTGATAGCTGTTATTATATGCAAATTCGGCTAGTGGGAAGTGGTCATGCCAGCTTCCGCCGAAATCTATAATACATGCCCTTAACATATCTTCAACAACCTGATTTGTCCTTTCAGTCTGACCATCTGTCTGGGGATGGAAAGCAGTGCTGAAATTAAGTTTCGTCCCCAGAGAGTGTTTTAGACCCTTCCAAAAATGAGAGGTGAAGCGTGGGTCTCGGTCAGATACGATCGAGACGGGAACTCCATGCAATCTAACCATCTCCTTAATATACAGGGCAACAAGTACGTCAACTGACCATCGACTTTTGATGGGTAAGAAATGGGCCGATTTAGTTAACCGACTGATAATTACCCAAATTCATCATATCCGCCCCTAGACTTGGCAAACCCATGATAAAGTCCATGCCAATGTCTTCCCACTTCCACTTGGGAATATCCAGCGGATGTAGCTTTCCGACGGGTTTTTGATGTTCCGCCTTCACTTGTTGGCATGTGAGGCAACGAGACACAATGTCTGCTACCTCCCTTTTCATGTTAGACCACCAGAAAGTTCTTTTCAAGTCTTGGTACATCTTAGTGGCTCCAGAGTGGATTGTGTACCTCGATCTATGAGCTTCTTCAAGAATCTTCTTCTTCAATTCGGGACAGTCGGGCACACATGTCCGTTCATGAAATAGTAATCTGCCATCAGGTGCCAGCTTGAAATCCAGTCTCTCGTCCAGCTTGCTCTTTATCTTCACTAGCGAGGGATCCTCTTCTTGTAACTTCTTGATTTCAGGTAGCAAATCTGGATGTAGGCTCATATGAGATAGAATAATACACATGTTCTTCTCATCTGTGCTGATATCAAGCTCAGAGAATTTCTCCAGCAGTTTCCATTCTTGTATCATGCAGTTGGCCAATACTGTTCTCGGCTTTCGACTAAGGGCATCAGCTACGGAATTACCCTTACCAGGATGGTACTGTACAGTGAAGTCGAAATCCTTGAGATACTCGAGCCAACGCCTTTGCCGCATGTTCAGCTCCTTTTGGGAGAATAAGTACTTGAGGCTTTTATGATCGGAGTACACAGTGAATTATTCTCCGTAGAGATAGTGCCTCCAGATCTTTAAAGCGAATACTACTGCAGCCAGTTCTAAGTCGTGAACTGGGTAGTTCTCTTCATGTTTCTTCAATTGTCGGGAAGAGTATGCAATGACTCTCCCATTCTGCATCAATACACATCCGAGGCCAATACCAGAAGCATCGGTATATACCTCGTATTTTTCTCCTTCCATTGGTAATGATAAGACTGGAGCAGTGGTCAAGAGATCCTTCAAAGTTTGAAAACTCTTTTCACAGTCTTCCTTCCACTCATAAGGCACTTCCTTGCGGGTTAACCTGGTCAGGGGAACAACAATTTTGGAGAAGTCCTTTATAAAACGCCGGTAGTAACCAGCTAGACCCAAGAAGCTCCGAATCTCAGTTACATTTGTGGGTCGTTCCCAGTTCTTCACGGCTTCGACCTTTGATGGGTCAACAGCAATTCCATTCTTCGAAATGATATGGCCTAAGAAGGATACTTCCTCGAGCCAAAAGTCGTATTTGCTGAATTTGGCATATAGCTTGTTTCCCCTTAATATCTGCAATGCCTTCTTGAGGTGTTCTTCATGATCCTCTTCGGTCTTTGAATAGATCAGAATATCATCAATAAAGACCACAATAAATTGGTCTAAATAGGGCCTGAATATACTGTTCATTAACTGCATAAAAGCTGCGGGGGTATTTGTTAGTCCGAAAGGCATAACAGTAAATTCGTAATGCCCATACCTGCTTCGGAATGCAGTTTTATGAATATCTTCTTCTTTGATCTTCAATTGGTGGTAACCAGAACGAAGATCAATCTTGGAGAAATATAAAGCTCCAGATAGTTGATCGAATAGCTCATCAATCCTTGGCAGTGGATACTTGTTCTTGATTGTAAGGTGATTTAGCTGTCGATAATCTATGCATAATCTCATCGATCCGTCCTTCTTTTTGACGAATAGCACGGGTGCTCCCCATGGGGAAGTACTCGGCCAGATGAAACCCTTGTTCAATAACTCCATTAGTTGCTCTTTTAGTTCCTTTAGCTCAGCAGGGGACATTCTGTATGGTGCCCTAGAAATAGGACGAGCACCAGGGACAAGGTCGATTGTGAACGACACTTCCCTTTCCGGGGGTAAGCCGGTTAAATCTTCTGGAAAAACATCAGAAAAATCCCAAATTACACGGATGTCTTCAAGTTTAACCTTCTCGACTTCCGTGGCAGTCACGAATGCTATGAAAGTCATGCATCCCTTATTCATAAGTTTACTAGCTCGGAGTGCTGATATAAGAAGTGATTTACTCCGAGGGCTATTGTAAACTAGCTCTGGGAAATCTACGAAAGTTACCTTGCCATGCTGGCAATCTACAGTTGCTTGGTATGTGGATAGCCAGTCGGCACCTAGTATTGTTGTGCCCCTGTGGTTTTGATGATTGATGTGGTTTTGATGATGGTTTTGATGATTGATGTGGTTTTGATGATGGTTTTGTTGATTGATTGTTGGTGTGAGTTAATCAAATGTTCAGTCATCCTGCTGCTCAATTTAGAGTCATATTTGATGATCAGTCATGCTACATGTTAAACTGATGCATAAAGCATTCATTGCTGTGATTTTAATGACTTATCTGGTTTTGATGATTGGTGTTTGATGTGAGTCACTGTGAGTCATCCTGTTGAAATGTTCATTCAGGCTTTCATATGCTCAGTCAGTTTATTTGTTTACACTGTGAATCATTGTAATTGAAGTTTCAGACTATTATCTGCTGCATAAAGCTTTCATATGCATTTACAGAGTCTATACATTGATTGGCAGTAAGTCTGCACATTGAGCGTCTCATGGAAGTCCATATAGTGCATTGCCTTGGCTAAGTGTATATACTGTCAGTCTCATTTTGAGTCAAAGTCCATACATTGGATTGTTACTCACATCGCCTTCAGGCCTCCAAGTCTGTACACTGGCCTTCTTTCATGATATACTACACGTCTACTCATTCAACACTGGTCTTCCAAGTTCTGTACAGCGTGAAGTCTCACCTCGTGTTGTTTCCCCTTACTAACACGAAAAGATTTCGTGTCGTCTGAGGTTATAACACTTCGTGTTGATTTCCATGCGTGACAGGATAACTTGTATGAGGTTAGACTTCGTGTCATTTTCCTTGTCGTATCTTCGTGTTGTTTTAGTGTCTACGTCTCCGTGTTGTTTTTATGTTTCTGTCTGAGTGTTGGTCTTTCATTTTTTTGACTTAGTGTCTTTTTCGCCTTGACCACACTTCGTGTCGATTCTTGGTTTTCTACACCACGTGTCATTTCACCTCGTGCTGTTCTCACTGTCGTCGTGTTGTTTTCACCGCGTGTCGATTATTATTTTTTCACTTAGTGTTGTTTTCACTTCGTGTCAACTTCACTTCGTGTCGTCTCTTTGTATTTCGTCTTCATGTTGTTTTCAACCCGTGTCGTTTACTGTTTCGACTTCGTGTTGTTTTCAACCCGTGTCGATCACTGTTTTTACTTCGTGTCGTTCCTGTTACACTTCGTGTCGTTTTTCCGTCTCAGGTCTTCGTGTCGTGTTTTCCACACCACGTGTCGTTGTCGCTTTAGTAACCTCACCTCGTGTCGGTTACTGTTGTCTCCATGTCTTCGTGTCGTTTTTGTTCCACTGCGTGCAGAACATTGCAGCACCTCGTGTTGCTTTCTGTGTGCCACCTCGTGTCGTTTCACAGTGAACCTCGTGTCGTTTCTGTGTAAACCTCGTGTCACTTCTCTCTGTCCTCTAGTTGAATCTCGTGTCATTTTTTTATGTCTACGTGTTCAACTCCGTGTCAACTTCTGTGTTCGTCTTCGTGTTGTTTTCAACTCGTGACGGTTTTTGTCATTTCACTTCGTGTCGTTTTCTTACTCTGTCTTCGTGTTGTTCTTCCTAGACCTTGTGTCTTTCGTTTGTTGAAACCATACTTCATGATTGGTTTCTGTTTTGTCTTCGTATGTACCTCGTGTCGTTCCTTTTGTAGTGCTTGTTTTGTTACAGTGACCTCGTGTCGTTTCCTTATTCTATCTTCGTGTTGTCTCCGTGTTGTTGCCGTTTGTTAGCTCGTGTTGTTTAGTTCTAACCTCGTCCAGGTTTCTTCTAAAACGCTGTTCTTTTTATAAGTCTATACAGAGTTGTTCTTTAAACTGATGACTTATCCAGGTGCTTTGATCGTGAAGCTTAAGGAGGGCACGTGATCCGAGGCTGGAATGAAGCCTGCTGAGAGACTGCCACGTGGACCGAATTCTTAGGGCTGGAAATGTGGAGGTCACACGTCGTGGCTGCTGTTGCTGCTGCTGCTATATATATGAGACCTTCGTCCACAGATGAAGGTGATCGAGTTGGCGTGAAGAAAAGCTCATACAGAGAGCCACGATCCAGATAGAAAAAGAAAAGAGAAAGAAGAAGAGCAGAAGGAGAAGAAGAGAGGTAGAGAGCTCGAGAAGAGTGTGAAGAGAAGAAGAAGCAGAGAGTGAGAGAAGAGCAGAAGAAAGAGAAAGAAAGATAGAGAGTGAGCAAGAGAGCTCGTGGAGAAGAAGGAAGATCTTAGCTGAAGATCCGTCTACTGGACCATGGATCAAATCCAGGCCAGTCAGCTCCGTTGAGAGCCACATTGTGCACTTCATCTTTCAGCTTTCTGTTTTGCTGAAGTCATTTTCGTTTATTGTTTTTCCTTTGTTTTCTGGTTTGCTGTGTTTCCGATACTCTGTAGAGAGGTCGGGGTTCCTCCTGTTAGTTCAGGAGAAGGGAGATTGATACCTCCGGTTGCAAGCAGCAGGTGGGCTACTTGTGGGTTCCCTCCGGGTTGGAGGAAGGGAGATTTATCTCCGGTTGTGCTTCCCTCTGGGGTTCAGAGGAAGAGAGACTTGGGTCTCTAGGTTTCCCTCCGGGTTGGAGGAAGGGAGACTTGTCTCCGGTTCTGGGCTTGTGGATTCAAGTCCAGGGGTTCCCTCCAGGTCTGGAGGAAGAGAGACCGTGTGTCTCTGGTTTGCTAGTGACTGGTGTCACTAGTGGTTCCCTCCGGTTGGGAGGAAGAGGGGAGGCTGTTCCCCTGGTCAAGCTGTTTGGCAGCGTTTGTTGCAGACTGAGTCTGCTGTTTCTAGCGTGAGCTAGTGGAAGCCACACTCGGTTTGAGTGTGGGGTGGATGTAGGTCTGGAGGACCGAACCACCTAAAAAATCCTCTGTGCAGTGGTCTGATTTCTCTATATGTTTTGCTTCCGCTAGATGTTTGCATAGGGGTGCTCCAAGTGGTTGATCAGATCTTGTTCTGAGTGTTTAATCCGTTGAGTGAGCGAAAGTTTATTTGAGTGGAAGAATGGTGCTACTGCTAATTAGTCTTTCAGATTTGATACATCTGTCTAGTTAGCACTCTAGATAGTTAGTGAGCATCATAACCTTTTAATTGGGTAAAGGTTTTTAAAGGGTTATATTCATTCACCCCCCCCTCTGAATACTGCACCGATCCCATCAATTGGTATCAGAGCGGTTCTCTGATTGATCAGATCTAACGATCTGCAGAGGATCCTATTGTCCCTTGGTGCTTTTCTGTCTTTACTCTTTGCTGCATATATCTACGTGCCAATCTAATCCATGGGTTCTCCACCGGTTTACAATGGTTCTAACTTTAATTCATGGGTTAGCAGTCTACACAATTATGTGGATTTGATGGATCCGGATCTGTGGAAGTTAATTTCACATGGTCCTCATAGACTGCCAAAGGAAGAGTCCGAATGGACTAAAAGTGATAGATCAAGAAATAGAGAGAATCAGAAAGTTTTGAGATTAATGAAAGAAGCTACTGACAAGGCTCTACATTCTTATTTTTATGACTGCAGGTCTGCAAAAGACATTCTGGATCAGTTGAAGCTAGCTCAGAGGATGAATGAGGACAGCTCTCTGTTGGCTGATAAGAGTGACCATAGCAGTGAACAAGATGAATTTGAAGATGCTGTGGAGGTAAACCCTTTCGAGAATTTCACTTTAGATGACTGGGAAGATGCATATGCTAGTCTGTTACACTCCCATGAAAAACTAAGGAAGAAGAATAAAAGTCTGATAAAGAAGATAACAAATCTAGGGGATCCAGCTTCTGAGACTGAAAATTTTGAAAATCCTGAAGTTTTGAAAACTGAAAATGAAATACTCAGAAGACAATTGTCTAAACTAGATGGAATCCAATCAGAACTTGATCATGTTAAATCTGAAAACACTAAACTTAGAAAACAATGTCAGGAATCTGACCAAAAACTAATTAGTCTTGAAAAAGAAAACAGATTGATCAATGAAGAGTTCAAGGCAGTTAGTGTCGCAAACTTAAAATCTCAGGAAAACTTTGAAAACTGTACATCAGAATATCCAAGTTTCCTAACTGATGCAATATTTGATGATGATAAACTTGAGCAGGAAAACACTAGTCTAAAAGAAGAAATTGAGAAACTGAAACAGTTGAACTCCACCATGTCAGAGAGATTGCTGACATTTGAAAAAGGAAAATCTGTTGATGAAAATCAAAATGAGCTCAAATTGAAACTAGAGATTGAAACTCTTAAAAATTTGAATGATGTGATGCATCAACAGATTCTGGTCTGTGAAGAAGATATAGTCAACTATGAACATCAGATTTCTTCTCTTCAATATGAAATAAATGATCTGAACAATACTTTGTCAAAATTCGTAAGTGGGCAGAAAAACCTAGACAAGCTACTAGGTGTAACAATCAACACTAGGAAGGAAGGGCTGGGCTACAATAATGGTAACAAGAAAGAATTTCAGAGCAAGTTGATGACATCTTTTGTAAAAATTTCAAATGTAGCCACCACTTCAAAAGATAAACAGCCCATCGTTCAGAAAACTGAAGAACAGAACAAAAATCAGAAAAAGATTGGAAAACAGAAATTAAATAAAAGGGGTTCTTTAGGGCATATTGATCAAAGCTCACACACACATTCACATGCATCTAAAAAGAAAGTATCATGCCATTATTGTCATAAATTTGGTCATCTGATGCATGAATGTAAACTGATGAAGAAGGATGATATGACTGCTATGAACCTTAATGATAAAAATCTTTCATTTCAGAAAGAGAAAATTGAATGTTTTCACTGTGGTAAATTAGGACACACAATTGCACAATGCTGGTTTGCAAGTGATAAGAAAACATCTCATTCATATCATAATAAATCTCCTGCAAGCCAACATGGTCCTAATAAGAACAAATTTGTTTTTAAAGATAAGCTCATTACATGCTTTGAGTGTGGAAAGACAGGCCATAGGGCTATTGAATGTTGGCTGAGGGCTGGTGGAAGAAATCCTAATTCATGCTTTCACTGTGGCAAGATGGGCCACATTGCAGCCCAATGTTGGCATGCTCAGGGAAGGAAGTTTAACAATAAATCTGGTAAATTCCCTGTCAATAGAAACATTTCTGATAGAAATGAATTTGTGTTTGAAAAGAAAACACTTACATGTTTTGAATGTGGGAAGCCAGGCCATAGAGCTTCTGACTGTTGGCTGGCTTATGTTGGTAAACAGAATCTTAATTCTGTTAACAGAAAATTTCATGCATATGCACATAGAACTCATACTAATCAGAGTGTGCATAAATTAAATCTGAAATCTGCTGCCTCTTGCTATTACTGTGGTATATTAGGTCATTCAATGAATAATTGCCATCTGATGAGATCTGATGACCTACATGCTAAGAGGTTGTTTAGAACACCTACCAAAGGTGTCACTATTAACCATGCAGGACCCAAGACTGTTTGGGTACCTGCCCATGCAAGATAGTGTGCTAACTTGCAGGTGTGCCTTGGAAGCTGAAGAATAAAAAGGGGGAAATAAACCAAGGCACCCAAGTTGATAAAACCCCATTCAGGTAAATTTCTCAAATCTGTTCAAATGAAAATTATGGTTGAGTTGAGAAGTCATAGCTTCATGCATACATGTTTTATTTTAATTGGTTTGACTCTTGCAGTGATCTTTGTGGGCTTTCTTGTTTGTACTATGAGCTGTGTGCATATATGAGAATGGCATAAACATGCACATGACATACATTCATTGAAAATCTGATGCATATAGGACTGTTTGTATTGTATTATCATGCATGACCTCAATGGTATATAAATGGTAAGGTACCAAAAGGCAGGGAAGTTTGTCTGGAGGTTCTTACTATGTGTGAGGTGGTCTTTTAGACCAAGTGCTCCGCCTAGTACCATGGGTCACTTTGCTGGTTAGGACAGTCTGAATATGCATGAATCAAAATCATATGTTCAGTTTTCAGTGCAAACACTGCATGCTTTCAGGGGGAGTTAATTGCATGTCCATGCATAGCATTCAGTGTTGAGTCGTAGCATGCATATAGTTAATTGCATTGCATTTTACCGCATTGAAAATACCAAAAAGGGTAATTGAATGCATAGTGTCAGGAGGAGTCAATACATTGCATGAAGGTAGTCATGTGCATACATTTATGTCAGAGTTCATTGCATGTTAACTTCGATCTCCCTGGAACTTGCCTGACCTCCTGATATCTTGCCTTGTGTGCATATCCCTTTCATTGATTCTATTTGACCAAACCGTGATCATTATTTGAAAACACTGAGCTTCAAAATAATGTCGAGTCTTTGCATGTCCCTGCATACATATAGTGCATTGCATATAGGCTGTCAAATGCATACATGGGTCAGAGCTCACTGCATATCCTCTCTTACTGATTTTGTTGACAAACCTTAATCATATTCTGAAAAACACTGAGCTTCAAAATCTCTCCTATCAATTGGTAACAATTGGTATCATTTGATATCAGAATTATTTCAGTCCTTCATGAAGATTTCAATGGGCTATCTCGATCATAAATCTGAAAAATCTTGAACTAGAAATCTTCTATTATACGCTTTTATGAATGTCTGAAATAACTCATGTGGTTTAAGCTTAATGTATTCATGGAGTTTAACTTCAAAATCTCTTAACATATCTGAATCATGTTTAATAAATCTTAACCAACTGTTTCATGCTATGTCTTGCAAAAACTTCTGAAATTTGCACTTTTGAATACATAACTTTATTTGGTTAAGTACATGAGATCAATATTGTTTTGAAGCAAATGAATGTTTCTGAATTGTCTAAAGGGTAAAGTAATTGTCAGAGCAATGACCTTGGTCACTGAGAAACACATGTCCAAAGGATTGTGTCATGAGGTGCCTTAGTTAACTCTGTAAGAATTCATTGAAAATCAGGCAGAGCAATGGCATGCACACTGAGAAATACAATTCACTCATTAAAAATTGAGTTGTAGTGTGTCATGATGTGTAAATGCTAACTCTGTTCACATAAGGCATGACAGTTAGTCACACTAAGGGCTTAGGGATATTGGCTTCTGATCAAGGTATATCCTCTAGTTACAAGGTGTGTACTGAACTAGAGTGCACGTAAAATTTGTAGCAAGGAAAATTATTGAATAAATTGAAATATCTGAATATTGATGCCAAAATCAAATTGCTACAACCCTAGACAAAATCATATGACTTCATAATTGCTTGATTTCAATACTAGTACATGTAATTCTGAAAGAAGTCAATAGATTTGATTGTGTAAGACAAAGGGAGGATAATCAAGATAAATATGAGGGCTTGGTTCATTTTTATTAAACCATGGTTTTAGATATCATTACAGAATTTTATTGATAAACTCTGCATACATCACGTTTAAAACCATGATGTTCAATAAATGTCATTCATAAGCCCTTATGATAGAAGACTTTGAAAACTTATGCTTTAGATTTATGAGATTGATATCTCTTTGAAAATCAGGCTGAACTTCTTGTGTTTGGAACATCCTTGAAAAAATCTGTTAATTGAAACTCTTCTGCTCATGGTATTGACTCATTAACCTGAACCTCTTCTTGTTTGCCCCTGTGGTCTCCTTCTCATAAGAGTCCACTTATTGAGGAGGAGCTTCCATGTCATGCATCACTTGCATATCAATTGGCATCTCTTCAGGGGGAGCATTCCTAGTCGTGCTGAATCATGTTCATATCATTTGTGACCTTGCATTCATATACTCAGGGGGGAGTATTGCATTTCTCTAACTCATGCTTTTGCTGAAACTATTAAAGGGGGAGAATCATGTTCTTGCAAGGGGGAGAATTTGATTGAACTTTTATACATGCTTTAATTTCTCAAATTATTTTCTTTTTGATGAAGTCAAAGGGGGAGAATAATTTGAGTCTTCAGAATGCCTCACATCATCAGAATGACTCAATATATTGAAAGTGTTGCCATCATCAAAAAGGGGGAGATTGTTGTGCCCCTGTGGTTTTGATGATTGATGTGGTTTTGATGATGGTTTTGATGATTGATGTGGTTTTGATGATGGTTTTGTTGATTGATTGTTGGTGTGAGTTAATCAAATGTTCAGTCATCCTGCTGCTCAATTTAGAGTCATATTTGATGATCAGTCATGCTACATGTTAAACTGATGCATAAAGCATTCATTGCTGTGGTTTTAATGACTTATCTGGTTTTGATGATTGGTGTTTGATGTGAGTCACTGTGAGTCATCCTGTTGAAATGTTCATTCAGGCTTTCATATGCTCAGTCAGTTTATTTGTTTACACTGTGAATCATTGTAATTGAAGTTTCAGACTATTATCTGCTGCATAAAGCTTTCATATGCATTTACAGAGTCTATACATTGATTGGCAGTAAGTCTGCACATTGAGCGTCTCATGGAAGTCCATACAGTGCATTGCCTTGGCTAAGTGTATATACTGTCAGTCTCATTTTGAGTCAAAGTCCATACATTGGATTGTTACTCACATCGCCTTCAGGCCTCCAAGTCTGTACACTGGCCTTCTTTCATGATATACTACACGTCTACTCATTCAACACTGGTCTTCCAAGTTCTGTACAGCGTGAAGTCTCACCTCGTGTTGTTTCCCCTCACTAACACGAAAAGATTTCGTGTCGTCTGAGGTTATAACACTTCGTGTTGATTTCCATGCGTGACAGGATAACTTGTATGAGGTTAGACTTCGTGTCGTTTTCCTTGTCGTATCTTCGTGTTGTTTTAGTGTCTACGTCTCCGTGTTGTTTTTATGTTTCTGTCTGAGTGTTGGTCTTTCGTTTTTTTGACTTAGTGTCTTTTTCGCCTTGACCACACTTCGTGTCGATTCTTGGTTTTCTACACCACGTGTCATTTCACCTCGTGCTGTTCTCACTGTCGTCGTGTTGTTTTCACCGCGTGTCGATTATTGTTTTTTCACTTAGTGTTGTTTTCACTTCGTGTCAACTTCACTTCGTGTCGTCTCTTTGTATTTCGTCTTCATGTTGTTTTCAACCCGTGTCGTTTACTGTTTCGACTTCGTGTTGTTTTCAACCCGTGTCGATCACTGTTTTTACTTCGTGTCGTTCCTGTTACACTTCGTGTCGTTTTTCCGTCTCAGGTCTTCGTGTCGTGTTTTCCACACCGCGTGTCGTTGTCGCTTTAGTAACCTCACCTCGTGTCGGTTACTGTTGTCTCCATGTCTTCGTGTCGTTTTTGTTCCACTGCGTGCAGAACATTGCAGCACCTCGTGTTGCTTTCTGTGTGCCACCTCGTGTCGTTTCACAGTGAACCTCGTGTCGTTTCTGTGTAAACCTCGTGTCACTTCTCTCTGTCCTCTAGTTGAATCTCGTGTCATTTTTTTATGTCTACGTGTTCAACTCCGTGTCAACTTCTGTGTTCGTCTTCGTGTTGTTTTCAACTCGTGACGGTTTTTGTCATTTCACTTCGTGTCGTTTTCTTACTCTGTCTTCGTGTTGTTCTTCCTAGACCTTGTGTCTTTCGTTTGTTGAAACCATACTTCATGATTGGTTTCTGTTTTGTCTTCGTATGTACCTCGTGTCGTTCCTTTTGTAGTGCTTGTTTTGTTACAGTGACCTCGTGTCGTTTCCTTATTCTATCTTCGTGTTGTCTCCGTGTTGTTGCCGTTTGTTAGCTCGTGTTGTTTAGTTCTAACCTCGTCCAGGTTTCTTCTAAAACGCTGTTCTTTTTATAAGTCTATACAGAGTTGTTCTTTAAACTGATGACTTATCCAGGTGCTTTGATCGTGAAGCTTAAGGAGGGCACGTGATCCGAGGCTGGAATGAAGCCTGCTGAGAGACTGCCACGTGGACCGAATTCTTAGGGCTGGAAATGTGGAGGTCACACGTCGTGGCTGATGCTGCTGCTGCTGCTATATATATGAGACCTTCGTCCACAGATGAAGGTGATCGAGTTGGCGTGAAGAAAAGCTCATACAGAGAGCCACGATCCAGATAGAAAAAGAAAAGAGAAAGAAGAAGAGCAGAAGGAGAAGAAGAGAGGTAGAGAGCTCGAGAAGAGTGTGAAGAGAAGAAGAAGCAGAGAGTGAGAGAAGAGCAGAAGAAAGAGAAAGAAAGATAGAGAGTGAGCAAGAGAGCTCGTGGAGAAGAAGGAAGATCTTACCTGAAGATCCGTCTACTGGACCGTGGATCAAATCCAGGCCAGTCAGCTCCGTTGAGAGCCACATTGTGCACTTCATCTTTCAGCTTTCTGTTTTGCTGAAGTCATTTTCGTTTATTGTTTTTCCTTTGTTTTCTGGTTTGCTGTGTTTCCGATACTCTGTAGAGAGGTCGGGGTTCCTCCTGTTAGTTCAGGAGAAGGGAGATTGATACCTCCGGTTGCAAGCAGCAGGTGGGCTGCTTGTGGGTTCCCTCCGGGTTGGAGGAAGGGAGATTTATCTCCGGTTGTGCTTCCCTCTGGGGTTCAGAGGAAGAGAGACTTGGGTCTCTAGGTTTCCCTCCGGGTTGGAGGAAGGGAGACTTGTCTCCGGTTCTGGGCTTGTGGATTCAAGTCCAGGGGTTCCCTCCAGGTCTGGAGGAAGAGAGACCGTGTGTCTCTGGTTTGCTAGTGACTGGTGTCACTAGTGGTTCCCTCCGGTTGGGAGGAAGAGGGGAGGCTGTTCCCCTGGTCAAGCTGTTTGGCAGCGTTTGTTGCAGACTGAGTCTGCTGTTTCTAGCGTGAGCTAGTGGAAGCCACACTCGGTTTGAGTGTGGGGTGGATGTAGGTCTGGAGGACCGAACCACCTAAAAAATCCTCTGTGCAGTGGTCTGATTTCTCTATATGTTTTGCTTCCGCTAGATGTTTGCATAGGGGCGCTCCAAGTGGTTGATCAGATCTTGTTCTGAGTGTTTAATCCGTTGAGTGAGCGAAAGTTTATTTGAGTGGAAGAATGGTGCTACTGCTAATTAGTCTTTCAGATTTGATACATCTGTCTAGTTAGCACTCTAGATAGTTAGTGAGCATCATAACCTTTTAATTGGGTAAAGGTTTTTAAAGGGTTATATTCATTCACCCCCCCCCCTCTGAATACTGCACCGATCCCATCAAGTATGACATCATAACCCTTTATATCTAGGCATATCAGGTCAGCAGGTAAATTATTTCCCTTAATCATCACTTCACAGTTTGGATAGTGATAAGTGATATCAGACTCATTCCCAAGAGGTGTAGATATGACAAAATCTAACAGTTCATGTTTCTTAGAAAATGGAGCAGCAAAGTTCTTGGAAACAAATGAACGAGTTGCTCCGGTATCGAATAAAACTTGAGCAGTTTTTGAACAAATAGTGAGAGTACCTTCCATAATTCCACCTTTAGTGGGTTCCGTCTCTTAGAGAGCTTGCAGACGGCCTTGCTTCTTTACCGGACGCTTCTCATCTTTGGTGTCTTGTTCCTTCATCAGTGGACAGTCTGGGATTCGATGCTCTCGGCTCCCACATCGAAGACAAGCTCCTAACTTTCTCCAGCATTCCTCGGTCTTATGACCAGCTTTATCACAATACTTGCAAATCTCCTTTGATGGTGTGGTGGTGGAGAATGGCATGTCATTCTTCTGGAATTTCTTCCATGAAGAATCGCTTCTTGTTGAAGGATTGTTTGACTTTTCCCGGGCTTGTGACGGGTTCCTTCTTGTCTCTTCCTCGGATTCTCTCAGATAATTCGGTGGCGTCTTCCAACAGTTGAGCATGCCGAACCATCTTCGAATAGACTTGGATGTCCATCGGGGCAAGTTGTGTGATATAATGGGGCCGAAACCCGTTGAGGAATCTTCTCGCCTTCATCTTTTCTGTACACACCAAGTGGGGTGCATACCTAGACAATCTGGAGAACTGGGCCTCATACTCGGCCACTTTCAAGCCCCGTTGTTTTAGAACGGTAAATTCCGTGGCCTTCTTTTCCTGGATATGATCGGAGAAGTACTTGTTGTTGAAATGCTCCGTGAATTCATCACATGTAACATGGTATTCTGGCAGTGTTGCTTCTATGGATTCCCACCAGCATCGAGCGTCCCGCTCAAGTTGGAATACAGCCAGTAAAACTTTCTCCTCGTCTGTGCATTGCATTACACGGAAGATTCGTTCCATCTCCTTTAGCCAATTCTCGGCATCCTCGGGGTCGGACGAACCTGTGAACCTTGGTGGGTTCATGTTACGGAAACTCCTGTGGAGGTCACCCGCTCCACGGTTAGCTCCGCCTTGGGCCACTTGCTGTAGTGCCTGTGTAAGGCCCTGCACGGTGCGCTGCATCTCGCGCCATTGTGCTCTTTCAGCAGCCATGATCCTACAAAATGTTTAGAGTGTTTAAGTAAGATAAGGGTTGGTTTTTACTTATAAGGGTAAAGTCATTAGAAATCTTAACCCATGGCTCTATCCATCTCACCAGCTAAGGTCTACTTATATCCTTAGACTTCTCTAACCTTGGACTTAGGTTTTTACCTATCCTTGGACTCAAGTTTTTACTTAGATTTCTATTTCTAACCATTTATAATTTTTTTTCTAGTTCCCTAGGTTTGAAAACCTAGGCTCTGATACCACGAAGACAGTCGCGCCCCGAGCGCGGAAGATTACCAGGAGGCGTGACGCGTCTATATAGATCGTGTCAATCATGTAAATATCAGAGTGCGCAAATAACTAAGATTTAACTCAAAATTAATACAAATAGTACGAGCTGACAATTGTTACAACTAACCCAACGACAACCACATACATTTCCAGGTCCAACTACTAGGCTTCAAGCCCTTATTACAGTTCTTGGACTAACACAAATGACGTCTGACATAACGTGATATGACTGACATAAGCGGGATTACAATAACACCATTTACACAAGAACAATTTACAAGATAACATAATAACTCCATTTCTACACTCATCACTTAGACTCATTCCCTTCCGAGTTCTGGCTGATATCTGAACTACCTGAAAAGGTTAGAAAACAACTAGATGAGCGAATCGCTCAGTAGGATTTACATCTCAAATTCTAACATGCTTTAAGTGAATTACACATTCATTTAATGTAGGTAACCTATGCATGCAGACATATAGATATCAAAGAATCGTAAAATCGACAGGAGTAGAAAGTGAGAGTATTTAGATTTCATAATTTCAAGCAGTAGTAGCAAGTGATAGTAAATGATGTCAAGCCAGCGATAACTGAGAAGTAATAACTAGAATAGAAACATGTTAATCAAGCTAACAATAGTAAGCAAAGTAGTTTCAAGTATGTATAACTGGAATTGGCTATTTATAATGCATTCAAGTAAACACTTTTACCCTTCTGCGGGTCTCAAGTCAATCAATCAGGTAATATCACGAGAATGAGTGGAATGTCTAAAGTCTAGCAAGCAAGTACTTCGGGGCAATGCCAAACACCGTGGTCAATAAACTCCCTTGGGCAAAAGTATCTTCGGGTGCTCCCCCCAGGACCAGACCGGGCCCTATATGCACAGCATTAATCATGTATGTTGACATCCACTCTCAATTATAGCCAATATGGAATTTCAAGGTTTGACCAGTATGATATATAAGGTGGAATTATGGAATGGAATCCAAGGGCGCATTGATGTGTAGGGATCAACTAGGAGTAGAAACCAGTAACGTTTGAAACATGAAAAAAAAACTAGGTAAGAGAGGTGCCTTATGGGCCACCTGACAATTTTAGGAACAACACCCTCGCTGTGGGATGCCCTTCCTAGGAACTATACAGGGTTTAGAGGACCCTGTCAGGAGTTAAACGTCACCTCTCAGGCTGCCATCTATTAGTGGAGATGGCAAAAGTGAAAGCCTAACGATCACCAATTCACAGGGTCGACTCATCAGTTCACAGGGTCGACTCATCAGTTCATCGCGTCAACCCTGCAAACAGGCTGGGTCGACTCATCAGTTCACAGGGTCGACTCATCAGTTCGCAGGGTCGACTCATTAGTTCACATGGTCGACTCATTAGTTCATAGGGTCGACTCACCAGTTCACTAGGTCACAGGGTCGACTCATCAGTTCACAGGGTCGACTCATCATTTCATCGCGTCAATGCGATGAACAGGCAGGGTCGACCCTGTCAACAGGCAGGGTCGACTCTACCGTTCATCGCGTCAACGCGGTGAACTGGCAGGGTCGACCCTGTCAACAGGCAGGGTCGACTCTGCCGTTCACCGCGTCAACGCAGTGAACAGGAAGGGTCGACCCTGCCAAGAGGCAGGGTCGACTCTGCCGTTCACTGGGTCAACGCAGTGAACAGGCAGGGTCGACCCTGTCAATAGGCAGGGTCGACTTTGCCAACAGGCAGGGTCGACTCTGCCAACAGGCAGGGTCGATACTTTCTTTTGTTCCCCAATTTTCATGCCCTTCCAATCCTCCTTTCACTCTGAGTTCTTCATAAAAGTTCTTCTTCTCTTGTAGATATAGATTTTCTTCTTCTACCACATCCTCCAATTCTTCTTAGTTTTTAAGTTATAATTAATTTTCTACGGTTCTATTTTTTACTCAGTAACTGTTCACCTGCGCCTATAGATCTCATTTTTTTCACATTTTTCACCTTCTTCCTCTTATTTTCTCTCTCTGCACTCTTCATAAAACTTCTTCCTAACCTTCCAATCTATGACTTTCTCTTCTTTCACATATTCTCATTCTCTCTAGATTTTTCATTATTCTACTTCTTAGCGCCCCCTATTTTCAATATCATTTCATTGTGCTTTCAACTTGGTCTTTTTCCACTTGGCCTCTTTCAACTTGGTCTTTTTCCACATTTTTCATCCTCTTGACTACAATTTCTTCTTTCACTATTTTTAGGCTTTAGTTTCTCTCATATAACATCTTTAACATGGTGGTTTTATTTTCACAGAAATTGACATAATGACAGGTCCTTTACTAAAGCATGAACTATATCAAATATAGATATTAGCTAATACATGCTAATCGTCCTAGATTTAAGCTAACACATGCTAATTATTCTAGGTATGAGACTAATACTTGCTAATACTTGCTAATTATTCTGGGTATAAGGCTAATACATGCTAATTATCTTAGGTATAAAGCTAATACATGCTAATCATCTCAAGTATGAAGCTAATGCATGCTAATCGGCTTAGGTATGAAGCTAATACATACTAATCATCTCAAGTATGAAGCTAATGCATGCTAATCGGCTTAGGTATGAAGCTAATACATGCTAATCATCCTAGATTTAAATTAACACATGCTAATTATTCTAGGTATGAGACTAATACTTACTAATACTTATTAATACTTGCTAATACTTTCTAATTATTTTTGGTATAAGGCTAATACATGCTAATTATCTTAGGTATAAAGTTAATACATGCTAATCATCTCAAGTATGAAGCTAATGCATGCTAATCATCCTAGATTTAAAGCACCACATGTTAATCATTCTAGATATGAGACTAATACTTGCTAATTATTCTGGGTATAAAGTTAATACATGCTAATTATCTTAGGTATGAAGCTAAGGCATACTAATCATCCTAGATTTAAGCCAACACATGCTTTATAAACACTAAATATCGCATGGAAATGAGCCTAAGACTAAATGCCTAGACTAATCATCCTAGATTAGCTATTAGTTTAGTTAAAAGTTGAGAACACCTACCTGTTGGAAGATCGTAGTAGCAGAACCCTTCCCTGCAAAGCTTTGCCCCAACCTTAGCTAGCCTAGAATGTGGGTAGCAAAGGGGTATGTTTATAGGGTCTGTCATGAACGAATGGGAGGCAAGATCTGAAATAATGAGACTTTATAGCTTGTACAGGCTGTTGGGGATAAGGGAATCGAAAGGTTGTTTGGTGGATTGTAGCTCCTATGAGAGGGTGGTTTATTTATTTTAAACTTCCCACTTAACTTTCATGATTTTTATCTTTAAAATTTGATGGAGTTAGTTAATGAAATTTCATGGATAAGATCCTTATATTTTTCTCTATTTTTACATATAATTGTTTTTGAAAAATTCTTTTTAAATAAAAAGTGATACTATTCATGGTACTATTCACGTATGAAAAGGACATATGCCAATGTAGGTTTGTCTAATTGCTAGCCTATCGTATATAATTATTTGGCACAAAAAATAAATTGTAGATGCTAGGATTTGAACCCTAGTCATTGGGTTGAAAGGGAAGTTACTTAACCAACTATACTAGAAAGCCACACTTGTTATGTGAATAATCTTTACATATGATAACTTCGTGTTCCTACTTCTTACATAAACTCTATAATATTAATTTTTTTTATTTGCAAAATATTAATAATAATAATTTTTTATCATTTTTTTTATACGGGGTGCTACATTGACGGTCTCTTATGAGTGAGAGGCGAGTGGACTCGCTCGATGAGTATGTGATCGGTTCTATATCTACCCCCGGATCTAGTCACCTACAGGGACTCAGCGGTGATTCCTAGTGAGTCTTCGAGCCGCCACCTCCCCTTTTGAGAGTGCCCCATTCGGAGTGCCCACCTCTAGCCCATAGCAGCTTGTGCATATCGAGTATATATGGAATGAGCAGGTGATAGTCACTTGGAGTGGAGCATACCCGCGTTACTTGGCACGGTGACGGATCCGCCGGAGTACCCGAGCAGCCGCACCTCTTACTCGACGGAGTCGAGTTCCTCCCAACGGGGAGAGTTGATGAGAATCGACGCTGAGCATGTACATTTTATTTTACATTTATGTCCTTTAGTTTATTTTTATATCCATGGGAAAGTATATGCGCAATTGTAAGGCTTTGTAAGCCAATGCGTCATTCCCGTAGATTATGTGGGTTTCTATGTAATTTACCAGTAGGACCAGTAAGGGGGCTCTCAGCCCTTTCTCATTGGTCCATGTCACTCATGTGGGGCTGATCAACCATCCTAGGTGGCCATCTAGAAGGTTTGAATGTCAATTGACCACATGGGAGACAAGTGGATTAAAAATTCAAAGGTAGGCTACTTACCTCACCTACCTTGTCCCCCCATTAGAATTAATTAGGAATTTCATTTTTTATATTTTATTTGGATTAAATATGAAGTCCCTTAAATGCCCCTCCAGATCCTAGATCTAAGAGTATTCATGATCTTTTTTTATTTATTATATAAGTCATGTATTTCTATTATTCTAGAATTAATGAAAGTGAAAAAAGCATTGTGCAAGAGCCCCCCTTGTGAGATTTTCGACCTCCCCACTCTCTCCCCTAGTTTTCTTCATCCCCAACCCCCAATTCTAGAGTGGATCCCCTCTATCTCCTCCCCCTCAATCTCTGAGTTCATCTCCGGTGCCGCCGCCCGTGCCGCCAACAAGCCACCGTCGGAAGTTCTGTCCAGGTTCTGTCCTGCTAGACAGAAGGCCACATCGAGAATTACTGCTCTCCACCCCAACATCTTCTTGATCTGAAATTTTCAGGGTGTGTTACTATCTTGTATCCCCATCTCCAAAAAACATTTCACATCCAAATTCCTTCTTTTGATATTTTTACATTTTCGGTCTTCAATCATCCCTAGATCTGTCAGCTTTCTGTTCATTGTGACAGCAAGTCTGAGATTTCCACCTTCGACCCCTCTTTTGATTTTCCCAGGAACCCCCAATTTTATTTTCGATTCTGTCCATATTCCCCTATCTCCAAGAATTTTCTTGATTTTTCTTCAGCCCTCCACATATTTTCTAAAATTCTTCCAATTTCCCAAATCTGTTTTGTCTGCTTTAGTCCAGATCCGACCCACCGCCAGTATAAAATTTCTAGAAAATTCAATTCTCCACAAAACATTTCACAAAAAAATATCCCTGGTTTCCTCTCTTAAACCTCCACAACTTTGCTGAAGAACCCAACATCAGATTCGGAGGTCTACCTATCAGTCAATGCCAACTCTCAGGAAAGTTCCCTGCTGATCTGAGATTTCGGCCACTGTACAACAGCAGCTTCGAAATTCGGTCAAGGCCAGATCTGGAGCACTCCATTTTTTCTCTCTGGTCCTAAATCGAAGTATTTCGAGTTAGCTTTACATCGGTACCTCCTGATCGTCGATCCGACATTGGGGTTGGTCGCAGCGAGTGATCTCATCGGGTCGCACGCTGAAAAATAAAATCGGCAGATCCGTGGCCGGTTATTCCGACCGGTGCCGATCGGAGCCGTCTGGCCTCCGGCCGGTGAATCAGCATGCCGCCATCCCGGGGAGCACTTCCCCAAGTGTCCCCATGATAACGGTGCCACCTGGTCCCACACGGCCCTCCGGCCAGCACGTGGGCCCCACAGACACGAGTTCGGGTGCTGCCGAAGCTACGCGAGAAGCCGCCCGTCAACTCGAAATCGGTCCTCCCGGACCCCATTGTGTCGCCCCTTACCTCCCTGCATGGAGTGGGCCATAATTCATTGCTGTAATATTCGTGTATTAACTATCCCGGGAGTACGAGTTCGGCCGGGTCCGTCGTCCCCACGCCGAGAGCGTGGAGGTATCATTTTTGCTCCCCTATTCGGCATTTGCTTTCTTTCGTATATACATCTTTATGCCACTACTAGAGAGCATGTGTAGGGATATCTAGCTTGCTATATATTATTTATTACCGCTGCTACGAGAGAGAGCGTGACCGTCCCGTGACCCAATCCGGGCACAAAAGAGAGCCGACCACCCTAGCTCATTGTCGGTTCCTCAACCGTGCACGTCCAACGCTTCCCTCGTTAAGGGACAATCACGAGCTTGTCTAGAGTCCGAGGATCGCATATTCATTCGGAGTCGAGTCCGTGGTCTCGTCCCGCATCACTAGGCAACCCCACGCTGGGCCAACAACGGCTACTGCAAGTAGCCGTGGCTGAAGAAGACTACTGCCCACCAACGACAGTTGAAGGAGAAGAAGAGAGGGGAATGACGTCGTCAGTCGACGACAATGGTTACGAAGATGGCTTCGATGCTGAAGCCGATGGGACCGCCCCTCGGCAGGAAGAAGGAAAGAGAATCTCTGTATTTGAAAGATTAACCTTCCCTGAGCATGTAAGAAGGGAGGTTCATAGACAAATGAGAAGAATGCAGATCTTCACCTGTAACATGGCTAGCATACCTGGCCAATATGGAAGGCTTCTAGAAGATCCTCGCAAGTTCGCTCGATTGGCCGATAGGCCAGGGCCGAACACTCGAAGGGTAGAAGCTGCAAGAGAACTGTTGGCAGCAGCTAGAGGGGAGCAAACCCTAGCCCGCGTCCAACAAAGTGATGGATCTGCTGTCTTGACCGCCATCGTGGTGACAGCAGAAGAAGAAGAAGATGTCATGCTCGACATTCTACCTAAGGGTGCATCTGGTGAGACAACGGAAGCTATTCCCAGCATTGCGGCTATGGATCCGGCAGTACTAATGATACTACAAAGGTATCGCCAGGAGATAGAGCTGCTGAAGAAGCAACTGATGGAGAAGATAGAGCAGTCCTCAGCCTCCAAGTAGCCCGAAATGCAAGGTGAATCATCACGGTGGTGTAGATGTGTTTTTCTTACTCTCATTTCTGGCTTAAAAGATCTCTTCTATCCCATCTACTAAATCAATATGAGAAATATATGAACGGTAGAGGGAGGCAGAAGCATATAAACATGTGTGATCGCCACCAAGATGCCGAACGTGATGAACACGCCGTACCTTGGAAAGGGGGAGGTACTCACCTTGAAACCAGCACTGACATGTTGAACGGCTCCTTATGGACCGCCTGTAGGTACGCGCGGTCTCACGATAGGCCGCTCGTTAGTGCTGGGGTGGAACGTGGGATGAAGATGGATGGAGGGTTGAACAGCTTGATGGTGACCGCGGAAGGAGGAAGAACGGTTGATACTAGGCCGTGCGTCTCCCTGAACGGTCCGGAAGGAGCCGCGCAAGACCACCACGCCAGAAGTTGTAAGGGTCCCTCCACCCTTTTCGGCCGGCCAGAAAGGATGGGCCTCGCATTAGTGTGTTGCTGACCTGCGAAACAGAGTGTAGAATACAAAAGGAAACCCAATATCAGAACTACAAAGTGTAGCAAATGCTCAAACGGAAGGAAATAAACATAACTAAATGAAGTGGGGGATACCTGGGGGGTTTTAAACCCCTAGGGGCACCAAAAACGTAGGAGGGTGTGTGAATGATGCATGAGAATGACAAAAACGTGGAAGAGACGTGGAGAAAATGACGCATGCAAACAAAAGAGAGCAACAGACTAATGAACTAAAGACACAAAATAATGAGATACTCCCTGAACCGGAGGCCTGTATGGACGTAGAAGGCCTCCCACCCTGGTCGTAGGTCACTCTAGAATCCGGCAGGGCTACGCCGTGACCTTGAAATCTTCCCCCCCTTTCCAAAGGTAGCCTCTAGGGTCTATTTATAGAGCCTAGGAAGCCAGCCCCAAAATTAGGATTTTTTAGGCATTTTCAGGTCGAGATAATCAAAGGAAAGTCGTAGATAATCGAATTATCTCTCAACTGGAAGAAATGGCACTCGAAATGGCTCAATATCTGCAGAGAAAATGATGGGAGAAGTTAGGGATAAAACCACGGATAGAGAGAGAGAACCCTTGAAATTCTCAAGAACCGAGACGATGAACGGTCTCACGATAGACCACCCAACTGGATGTGCGGCCATATCTTAGGCCGTCCAACCCTGTTGGTGGAAATTCAAATAAATCATAAATATTATCCAACTATCCATCGAACTAACCGAAAACCTCACCGTTGGACTCTCATAGATGAACGGCTAATTGTAGACCTTACATCCACAAGAGCGGGCAAGAGGACACCACCCAGGCCTTGTCGGTGATAAATCAAAATAAATAAGATAATTAGATAATTATTTGAAAACGAGCGACGTTAGGACTCTGGGAGATAGACGGCTTAGGAGGTACCACACAATGGTCTTATGCGGCTACCGCTAGGCCGTATATATGCTTGTCGGTGATAATTCAGAAAATCAGCTAAATATCCCATAAATATATGAACGGCCCAGTATCAACCGCACATATGGTTGAACGGCTGGAGGTTGACCGCACATGTACATGGGCGATTGAAATTCATAGAAAAGCTCAATTAACCAAAACCAAGGCCCATTAAGCCCTGAATCAACTCGGACCTTGCAGGGGAGGGAGGCTACCCATAAAATAAGCCCAAAGATGTTGCCTGAAAATAGCCCAGCGAGTGATGGACAACTCGAGGCATCAATAAATGGGAGTAAGAGAAATGACTCAACTTGTCGGCAAAAAACGGGTGTCAACAGATGCCCCTCCTTAACGTCCTCTTTGCAGGAGAGCGAGCGGAGGTGAAGCGAAAGCAAAATGGAACATGGAGATGAAGCAGAAATGAAGCGGAGCAGACTGAAAAGCGGGCGTTAAGGTAAAACGACACCCGTTTTCACTAACAAGCGATAGGAATCTTCCGAAAAACTCTGAACCAAACGCAAGGAATGATTAGACTAAAAGTGACACCAATCTGGAGGAATTAAACAGAAACACACGATCAACCTCATGGGGGACACAATCCCGCGGACCAATGAGGAGACCAGAATAAGCAGCGAAAATAAAGAAGCGGACTAAAACTCAAGACGGGGACCTCTTAATCAACCAAACCAAGTAAATCGACCAAAGTGAACCTTCCAACTAAGACTGGAATTGTTCCTCTTACTCAAACATTGAACGCATAGCTAACCGCCACTGGTGGGATATTTTGCAAGCAAACCATGGGTCATGAATGCTCAAAAGATGTGCATGATGCATGCTGGGCTAAAATAAAAGAAATCATTAAAACAAATGCGAGGAAAGGACAAAATATAAAATACTCGAGAATAATACTGCTAAGCTGGGAGAATCAGAGTCAAGACACTATTTGCAACCACGGCATGCAGGATAGAACCATCCTCCTCAGGACATCCCAACCCAACGTCCTATCTGGAGATTAAACACGTGAACCTGGATCATCATCGTTTTTGTTAAAGGGGAGCATCGGATCCTGGAACACGTAGATAACCAACTAGTTCTCGAGATAATATAACATAGTACCATTTAGTAATGCAATAAGGATGTATGGATAGAAAGCCATACCTGACTTACCTGTGCAGGTGAAATGACATTTTTTTGGATTTTCATTTCAGATTTTTATGGATTTTCATGAATAAGACAAATAAGTATAAACATAGCGAACATAACACAATGATTAACTGAACGACAAACAATACGACATAACATGATGATCAGCATAACATAACAAAGGCAAATGAGCACATATGCAAGGGCATAAATAGACAACACGTATGCACGAACACGGTGTGACAAGACAACAATGCGAAGGGACAACACACGGTTGGGACAAGAACATGATGGATGATCACGTGGTTGGGATAACACACGGAACATAGAGGGACGACTATCAACATATGCAAGACAACCAACAACATGTGGTGAGGGACAAAACAAAATGTGTGAGACGACACGGTGGGACATAGACATGAGACAAGGACACGGCGGGACAAAAGACATGAACAAAATACGCACTTCAATCAAAACCCAATATCAAAATGAAGCAGAACCGTCGGGTTCATAATCGTGAGGCGAAACCCTCTCACAAAGATGTAATCATTGCAAACAACAACTGAGAAGGATAGGAGCTTCAGAACAGATCGAGAGATAAGATTGAAGAAGAAAACAGATCAGAAGATGTGAACAGGAGACAAATAGAATAAAATATGGAGCAAGGAAAGCTTGAGCACCTGCAACCTGCACACTTGGCAAACGGATTACGTCTCTGTCCTTCAAACAAATAGATAGGAAGGAACAAAAGACAAATGTATTTTTTTGAATTTTGAATTTTCTTGATTTTTTGGATTTTTGAAAATATTTGATTTTTTAGGACTTTGAAAATATTTGATTTTTTAGAATTTTGATTTTTTTAGATTTTTGACAATATTTGATTTTTTTGTATTTTTGACAATAGCAATCCACAGCACCCAAAGATAGGCTCGAACTACTGGTCAGGGATCATCGTTTCTACCCCTTTCATTAAAAGTTTCCCTTAAGCAGGGCGTGCATGTGAGGGTGGGTCGCCACAACCAACTGCTTCTAAAGAACGGTGCCCCTACTAAGGCCATACCCGGGATACAACCCAGCCTAAGAGGGAGAAGTAGAAGAAAAATTGGAGACAAGCTTCGTGCAGGGTGGGAGGTATCAATGACTTGAATTCCTTCCAGGGCACTACCCCTCAAAGAGTAGGTCTCTTGTGCCTGGACTTTGTGTCTTTGATTTTTAGACCCATATTTATTAGGCACGGATGCGACCGGGCTCATGACGTTCCACGGGGAACTGTACTGCCACTCTTGCCATGCCTTTGATTCATAATTTACATTGGATTCTTTCATATTTTGATAGCCTTAGTTTGGCTAGATAGAGCATGAAAGTTCACTTTTTTTGAGGGTCAAGACTGCCCCTATTTGAGACCTCTCTCGTATTAGGGAGTGCCCAGGTTGGTCATCTTATCTATCAATCTCTTGCCCCTGCACTTGGCCTAACAGAGAAGAGAAAAGGCCTTCGTGCATACCCAAAGTATGGCCAAAGTAGCAACGATGTTGCACTAGAGAGATCGGCTACGGCTCGGCGTGTAGTGTGTGAAAAATCCATACTCAAAGGTCACCCTCAACAATCAGGGAAAGAAACTAGACTCCTAACACGAAGTTATCACCAGCCTAAGGATGCTGTAGAAGCGACTCATTTTTTGTTTTTTTTGGACTAAGCTAACTAAGTAAATTTCTAAAAACCCCTTAAACATGTTGAGGAATAGCATTATAAGCACGTGCAGGAATAAATAGAAATATTAGAAATGACAGCATATTTCTTGCACAAAATAACGATACCTTGTATATCCATAGTGTGGTAACAGCATCCTGACGCGATCTTGATCATCGAGCTTCGTACAGCACGAGCTTTGTATTCCTTGCTTGACAAGATAAAGAGTGAAAAAGGGTAGCAAAGTGTAGATATTCCTTGACATGGAGGAGCGACAGACATCAAACTGGATGAAAAAGGATAAAAAAGAAGAGAGACGAGGGCTAGAACTCCCTCGTTAAGGCACAGAGGCCGTGATAACAAGGAACCATATACAGAATGGATAGAGATTAACTGAGATCAAGGCGGACTAAAGCCTCGAAAACAACAAGAAAAAGGGTAAGAACCCTGAAAGGGTGAGGAGGAAAGAACAAAAAGCCGACGAAAGGATAACTGCGAAGATGAGGAAGAAGGAGAACGATCATCCGAGTTGGTTAGAGAAAACGAATAACGATCACCCGCCAGAGGCGGGGAAGAAAATGTATGAACACCCGACAAGGTCGGGGAAAAGAAATGGAAACCACCCGAAAAAGTCGGGGAAGGATCAGAAAAACCACCCGACAAGGTCGGGGAACGAGCACAAGGAATCCCCAACAAGGTCGGGGGAAAAAATGAGAAGTGAAATCCGGACGTATCCGGGGAGAAAAACTAGAAGATGCCCCTAGATCAAGGGAAGAGCAGGACATAGGCCGAGGCCTAGAATGGTGAGGATAGGAGAAGATGGTAGAAATATGGTCAGGTGGTGGAAAGTACACCACCCACGGATAAGAACTGAGCAAAAGAAAAGATGAATGGACGAAAGAAGGAGAGGAGGAAGTGGACCCCCGAGTGCACAACTGACGGCCCTTGAACTTACGCCGTTGCCTCTTCTTGGCAGAAATCTTCTTGAAATAACTCCACCTGGCGTGGACTCGAGCCTTCGGGCTTCTTGTCTTGTAATTTTTTCTTAAATAACGGGCCCATCTGGCAGACGGCCTGGCCCGGTCGTGAATATGCAACTTCATTGGGATGGTTGCCCCTAGCTGTGTGGTGCTAACCATAGAAAGACATTCCAAAATAGTCAACTCCTTGGGATGAACATCAGGAAGCAGTGGAGTTTTGTCATTCGGTACTCAAACATGGAGCTTTGGCATCTTCACTCGGCAGTTGGGCATGAAGCACAGCTCCCTTGCTAGAAGTGTAGGATGGAACTGAGGGAGGGTGATGCGCGGTGTTGACATGGCCGCCTCACCAATAAGCCAAGGGAGATGAGACAGAAAATGCAGAATGCCCCTGGTCAATCTCGAGGACACGATCGATTGCCCCTTGAATGCTGAATTGATTAAACTTTTGGCGGCCGTGTGGGTTAGCACCATCCGGGTGAAAAACTCTTATGGGCCAGTGAACTGAATAGCAATAAAGTGAGAGGTGATAACAACACCAACAGTGAATTCTCTGACAAGCAAAGAGATTGCCACCGGCCTCGTTTTTGATGAAACTGGCACTAAGGCATAGGAACTCTTCTTAGCAATCGTCTTCATAGCAAGTGCAGACTGATTGTCCCTAGAATAGCCAGGGACCAGGGCTCGGACCGGCATGCGGCAAATGAAATCTTGAAGCTTGTAATGCACGGTCAAAACCTGGTTTGGCTCTTTATCTCCCTGGGGACTAGACCCGAGAGGCAACAAAGGTAGCGCGCACCTGCTCCGTGGAGTGGGAAGTGGTAGAGGGAGGTTAGAAGGAGGAGGTTTGAAGGGTGCGGGTGGCGATGGTGCAAGTGATGGGGGAATAATGATGATGATGGGCATGGGTGGAGGTAAAGGTAAAAGTGGAGGTGTGGGTTTAGGCTCGCCTGCTCGGGCTCAGAGGATGATGGCGAAAGGGGGAGTGAAAGGAGTGGTGGCGGTGGTGGCAAAGGTGATGTGGGTGGCAAAGGGGGTGATGTGGTTGATGGAGATGGTGAAGGTGAAGAGGAAGGAGGTGAAGGTAGGGGTGGCGAAGAAGGAGGAGAGGAAGGTAGTGGCGTAGTGGGGGAAGTGGCAGGTGGTGGCGCTCTTCGGCGTATCTTTACAACATGTCGAGAGGCGTTGGGGATAGGTGTGGTGGTGGAAATGGAGGGTGAAAGAGAAGTTGCCCGAGCGGAGGCTGGGGTAGGTAAAGGTGGTGGAGGAGATGGGATGGAGGAAGAAGTAGGTAACGGAGCAGGTATCTGATCAACTGAAGAAACACCAGGGTGCCCCTGGTCTTGAAGTGGAGACGATTGCCTAGGCGGCACGGCTTGCTACTGCTGCTGTTTGCGAAGATCTACAATAACTTGGCGCATGACATCCCAATCAATCATCTTCTTATCTTCCAAGCTGTAAACAAGTTCTCGGAACTCGGGACAGTCCTCAATCAAATGCCCCTATTGGTGATGGAATTCATAGAAATGGAGCAAATTCCCGACCGTGGGTTGGCAAGGCACAACCGGAGGGAGTTGCAACGCATGGGTGGCCATCAAAGCCCTGAAAATATCTGTAGGAGATTCCGGTAACGAAGAGTGAGAAGCCCGCTTCGGGCAAGGTGGATGTCGAGGGGTATGAGAAGGTAGTGGGGATGGTAGCGGAGGTTGCATAGGTAAGGGGGATTGCGTAGGTCAAGGCGGAGGGCTAGAATGATGTGGAGGCATGGAGGGAGCGGGAATGTAATGGACGGCATCCACTCGGTCAGGATGTGATGTTTCCTTGATCGGAAGTGGAGAGGTGTGGGGAAATAAAATAGCGGAAGGCTGACTCGTGAAGGGATACGTGGTGGAGGGATAGGTGGAAGTATGTGGGTAAGCGGGGGTGGAAGGCCGACTAGTAGAGGGATAGGTTGTGGAGGCATATGGGTGTGTGGGAGCTGAAGGCAGACTCGTGGAGGGAGGATATGTGGTGAAGTGCTGATTCACGGTGGAGGGTGGAGGGAAAGTGTATGTGGAAGGCGAAGGTGGAGGAGACTCGTTGTAGCGACCCTGATAAAAGCAAGATTTTTAAATATATCAAATTAAAAATAAAAGATAAGTAAATAGATGACAAAGAGCCTAAAATGGTAAATCATTGATCAAGAGAAAATAACGCCTTTTATCAAGGCGCTAATTCAAAAGGAAACGCCTCTGTATAAGGCGTTAATTTAAAATGGACGCCTAGACAATAGGGCGTCAAATTTCAAACGACAAAAAAATAAAATTAAGGAAAGGAAATGAAACGCCCTCTACATGGGCGCGTTTACATAAGTAACGACGCTCCACAAGGCGTCAATTTAAATTCGACGCCCTCGCTTAAGACGTTAATTCAGTTCGAGTTTCGTTCGACCCAGGAGTTTATCCGGGGCAAGTTATGGATAACTACGGGCAATATTGAACAGGGTAAGAACTCTATTAGGGAAATACTACTCCCAGTATGCTACTAACTCCATTAGGATTCTAAAAATCCTATAAATACCCTGGTCTATCGAACCCTAAAAACTATTTGGTCGAAGCCTTGCTATTGCATACGTGAAGAACAGGTTATGTTCTTCTTCCTTCCTTTGCTTTCGATCAATTTATGAAGAAATTTTAATTGTTTCTTCGCCGTCTTTTGCTATAGGTTGAACACCCTGTGTGCTGAAGAACGAGGGGTTCTTCATCAACGTCCTCTGCGTCCACGAAAGAAGACATCTTCCTAAAGCTCACCTGTTGTCGAGAAGCTCATATTACTTGGCTATTTAGAACGTCTGAAGGCTCTGTTACGAACAGAGCATCGTTTTCTCCTCCAAACCTTCATCCGTTCATCAATTAAATCTTCATAAGGTAGGTTTTCTCAAGAACGTAGCCCAAACTAGTATAAATTATGAAATAAAACTCATCCATGATCTCATGCATATAGTTCTACTGCGTTTCCAAATGTTTTCTGAGTGATTTTAAAGAAGCGGCCCAGACAAGGGCGCTAATTCTTGTTTTGACGCCCTGCCCAGAAGTCGTCAATTTCATATAATTGATAATTATCCATGTTTAAAATTCTATAACTATGAAACCATGAATCTAAATTAATGCATGATCATACCTATCTAATCCTGCTATTTTTCTTGTCCTGACTATGAAATTATTTTCCTGAAATGTTATTATCTGAAAATTGATAAATCGTTGAATTAACGCCCTGCACAAGGTCGTCTCCTACTGAACTGACGCCCTAGACCAGGGTGCTAATTGAAAAGTAACGCCCCTGTCCAGGGCGCGTTTTTGTTAAAATTCCAGAATAATGATTCTCCGTAGAATGGAAATATTGAAGGGACGACTAATGTATAAGTCGTCAAATTTTGAATAAACGCCCCTGACTAAGGCGTGAATTTAATAATTAATGACTTATCTTAAGTCGCTATTTTCTGTATTACTGTTTTACACTGATTACGGTCACCGAAGGGTTTTATATATATATATATCGGCACTATATTCCAGTCCGTGAATATAGTCCCATGTTTCATGATGTTTTTATCGCACTACCCTCAATTCTCATTGACATACAAGCTCTCCATTAGACATTCCATTCCTTTGGACTAGCAAGTTAGTCATAGAGACCTCCGTAAGTCTCCTCTCAGCCTTGGATTCCCTCAAGGCCGACTGAGCTGGTTGTACCATAAAAAACCCATTACACTATTTTGTCATGTCACTCTGAAGAAACATGGTATACCGGCCCTCATGTTATGCAAAGTGTGTATCATGAGAATTCTCTTAATGGGATGAGGTTATCATGCCATTTGATGCTGTTCTTGTAAACCCAAATTCTATATCAACATTGTCATGATGTTCTTGTAAACCCCAACTCTATATCAACATTGTTATGCTGTTCTTGTAAACCCCAATTCTATATTCAACATGATGTTCTTGTGGACCTCAATTCTATATTAAGAATGAGGACGTCTTGCCATTGATGTGCTGTTCATGTGGACCTCAATTCTATATAAAGAGTGTCCATACTTGTGTGTCATGGTACCCAAGCTAGGGGAACCAATTCCACCTAATTTTCTCGATAATCGTGATTGTACCATTATTATCATCATTTTATGTCAAGTGTCATATTTTTGGACTCTATTCTATTCAAGTTATCCTACGTATCTACAAGCTTTATTCTTGAAATTCCATATTGGCTATACACAAAAGTGGATGTTAAAATACATGATTAATGCCTGCGCATATAGGGCCCGATCTAGTCCTGGGAGGAGTACCCGAAAGTACTTGTGCCCATGGGAGTTGATTGATCACGGTATTGGCATTATACCGAAGTGCATGACTAGCTTGATTGAACATTCCACAAATCTTGTACTCGTACTTGACTTGATATTACATGACTTGCGTGGCCCGAGGAAGAGTAATTGTATACTTGCTTGACTTGAAACAAATTAGCCAAATTCCAACATGACATGATGAATACACTTGCCTGAATATCTTGATATCTTTTTGATATAAGTTCTTGAAAGTTCATGACTAATTCTTCTTGCTGTCGTATTGTTATAGACTCTCTCTATCTTGTCATCTTATGCGAGCATGCATAGCTATAGTGCATTCATGAAAGATGTAATCACTTAAACCCCATGCTAGATCTTGAGATATAATTTCCTACTGAGCGTTCGCTCACTTAGTGTTTCCCTACTTTTCAGGTAAGTCCGACGAAGAGGGAACTCAAACGGATGGGGAAAATCAAGAGTGAAAGAGATAGAGCTTCTTCCGTGTTATCTAGTCTTTTTCATATTTTCTTGAGTCAACCTTGTATTTTTCTTTTATTTTACTTAGTACTTCAAGGTTTATAATAGACATCTTCTTATGAAGGAATAAAGGACTTGGTTATCTTTACTTTCGCGCATCTCTGATTTTTGGTGTCGAATACACTAATACTCTGATTGACATGATTGATATAAACTCGTCGCGCATCTCCGGGTACCTTCCGCAGTCGGGGCGTGATAGTTTTTGTGGTATCAAAGCCTAGGGTATTCAATTCCTAGCAAAACCCAAGTCCAAGGATAGGTTTAACCTTTAACCGGTGAGATTGGGTAGAACCAAGGGTTGAGTTAACATAAAAACTTAAAAGCCCTTAACGCAAGTATATACTAATATAGTTATTGTAATTGTAGGATAATGGCTGCCGAACGTGCTCAGTGGCGCAACATGCAGCGTACACTTCAAGGCATGACTCAGGTGCTGCAACAAGTAGCACAGGGAGGTGCACAATGAGCCGGAAGTCTCCACCAAGTCTTCAAGAACATGAACCCTCCCAAATTCATGGGTTCTACTGATCCGGATGACGCAGAGCACTGGATCAGGGAAACGGAGCGTATATTCCGTGTTATGTAGTGCACGGACCAAGATAAAGTCTTATTAGCTACTTTCCAACTAGAAAGGGATGCTCGATGCTGGTGGGAGTCAGTCGAAGCTACTATAAATCAAGACCAAATTACTTGGGAAGAATTTGTTGAACATTTCAACAATAAATATTTTTCAGACCGAGTCCAAGAAAAGAAAGCTACCGAATTTGCCGCACTCAAGCAACGGTCGTTATCGGTGGCGGAGTACGAGGCACAATTCTCTAGATTGTCTCGGTATGCTAAGCACTTAGTTAGCACTGAGAAGATGAAAGCTAGGAGGTTCCTAAATGGGCTCAGGCCCCAATATATTATCCAGCTGGCGCCAATGGATATTCAGGTCTACTCAGAGATAGTTCGCTGAGCTCAATTGTTAGAAGATGCCACGGAGCTATCAGATAGAATCCGTGGGAAGGATAAGAAGGAACAAGTTACAAGTTCGGGTTCCTTTAAACCCAATTTCAAGAAGAGGCCTAGCACAGGAAGTACTTCTTCTCAAGACCAAAAATTTAAGAAGACCAAGCCCTTCTCTATCACTACTGCACCTTCGAATATAATATGCAAGCATTATGACAAGGCTGGTCATAAAGCCGAAGAGTGCTGGAGGAAACTTGGAGCATGTCTCCGTTGCGGGAGCCGTGAGCATCGGATTCCCGATTGCCCATTACTTAATGATCAAACCGGTGACGGAAAGCGCCCGGTAACCAAGAGCGCTCGTCTTCACGCAATTAAGGAGATCGAAGAAGAAGAAGGCGGACTAGTAGAAGGTACACTGAAAGTTTGTTCCAAGTATGCACATGTCTTATTTGATACGAGTGCATCACATTCTTTTATTTCCAAGAAGTTTGCTAACCCCCTACCTATGGAACCGGAATGGATGAAAATAATTTTATCTACTCCTCTCGGAAACGAAACCGATATTACTCACCATTATCAAAACTGTGAAGTTTTGGTGAAAGGAAGAAATCTTCCTATCGATCTCATATGTTTAGATCTAAAGGAGTATGATGTCATATTAGGAGCGGATTGGTTATCCAAATATCAGGCAACAGTCGATTGCCGCAATAGCAAGGTTACTTTCAAGGACTTTCCAGAACTAGTCTATTCTAGCCCTAAGAGTCGGAGCGAGTCACCTCTTATTTCGGCTCTCCGAGCTAGCAAGCTAATAAGGAAAGGATGTGTATCTTTCCTTGCATTTGTCACGATTAAGGAGGCTCAGGAAACTAAGATAGAAGATATCTCAGTTGTGCAAGAATTTTCGGATGTGTTCCCGGAGGATTTGCCTGGATTACCCCCGCAAAGAGAAGTGGCATTCACCATCGATTTAGTTCCTGGTGCGGGTCCAGTTTCTAAGGCACCGTATAGAATGTCCCCTGCCGAACTCAAGGAGTTAAAGGAGCAATTGATGGAACTCATTAAGAAAGGATTCATTAGACCGAGTACTTCCCCGTGGGGAGCGCCTGTATTATTTGTAAAGAAGAAGGATGGATCCATGAGACTATGCATCGATTATCGACAGTTGAATCATCTCACTATCAAGAATAAGTATCCATTACCGAGAATCGATGAGTTATTTGATCAAATATCTGGATCCAAGTATTTTTCAAAGATTGATCTCAGGTCAGGATATCACCAACTAAGGATCAATGATAATGACATTCATAAGACTGCATTCAGAAGCACGTACGGCCATTATGAATTTGTTATTATGCCTTTTGGACTAACAAATGCCCCTGCTGCCTTTATGCAGTTAATGAATAGTATATTCAGGCCTTATTTGGATCAATTCGTGGTGGTCTTTATCGATGATATATTGATTTATTCCAAGACCAAGGAAGAGCATGAGGAGCATTTAAGGATTGCATTACAAATATTAAGGGCAAACCAATTATACGCAAAACTCAGCAAGTGTGAATTCTGGCTTGAGGAAGTAACTTTTCTCAGACATGTTATATCGAAGGATGGCTTATCAGTAGATCCATCAAAAGTTGAAGCTGTAAGAAATTGGGAAAGACCGACCAATGCTAGCGAGATCCGAAGTTTCTTAGGTCTTGCCGGCTATTACAGGCGATTCATCAAAGACTTTTCTAAGATCGCCGTACCACTTACGAGGTTAACTCGCAAGGAGATCCGTTACTGATGGGGACATCCCTTACCCTTTCACTCCGTGGGGTCCTGCTACTCGCCACTTTGTTCGCCATCATTTTCTGAGTCTTGCCATGTAATTTCCACATTTTTCTTGAGTCATAATCATGTAATTTTGCCTTTTATTGTGTCTATTATCTAAGTTAGTTAGTCATTTACCTAAGTCCAAGGATTCATTAAGTGGTTTAATAGGTTAGTGGGTTGTAGGCCTTAATGGGCCATTTCATTGGGCCTGGCCCATGGGCGCCCCCTTCCCCACCCCTTGGTCTTCTGTTATTAAGTTCATTTTCCAGGGACTTCTATGTAATTGGGGATTCCCTATATATAGGACCCCAACTCCTCATTTTGAAGCTAATTGATGAATACATGAAAATTGAAACCCACTTGAATCCCCCTTGAGTCTTCTCTCTCTCTCTCTAGCTCTCTCTCTCTCTCTAGCTCTCTCTCTCTCTCCTAGGGGCGAATTCCCCTCTCTCTCCTCCCTCTCTCTCTCTAAATTTCGAATTCCCCCTCTCTCCTCACCCCTTGCCACCTCACTTGCCACCTAGTCAAGTCCCTTCAACTCCCAAGGCCCCATTACTCTCTCCATTACTCATTCCACCTTCCCAAGCAACCATTCACCTTCCCTAGACAACCCTCCCTATTCCCCACACATCTTCCAACATCCAAGACAACCTTCCCTCTCCCCCAAGCAACCCTCCCACTTCCCCACACCCTCATTCACACCCCAAGCCATCAGTTTGCGCACCACTCCCCACCCCTCTAGCCTTGGCCGACCACTCCCCTCCCCCATCTCCTAGGTTCGGCCCCCCCACTCCCCTCCACCCCAGCACCCCATTCCACCAGCTCCGCCCCTCTCTTCACCCCCACACATCCCTCCCCTATCTGCAAACACCTCCCCTTTCCCTCCATTAACAAACTTCAATCCCCCTTAACCTAACCCCACCACCATCCCATCCCTTTGGTCACATCTGCAGGTAACAGAAGACGGTCCGTCTTGCAGAAGCTCCCCTGCGTTCATACGGCGACATCTGAGGGCATACCTTACCATTCTGGAAAGGTCGTCCTGTCCAATTCGCAGGCGAGGTGGAATCGTCCAGTTCCGAGTTCGTGACCGCCCGTGAGAGCTGTTCTACCCCGACTGCGCCAGACACCACCTGCAGCCAGCCTGAGCCCGATTGGAAGCTGCTTCACGACCAACGGTAGAGGAATCAGGCTGAAGTCTCTTCTTCAAAGTTCTTCCTCCCCCTATCTACTTCCAGGAGCAGAAGGCGGAACTTAATTCGGCATCCGAGAGCCAGAGTTGCAAACGTTCTTCCTCAGTCGCACGGATCTGTCTCCTGCAGTTGGCAGCGACCAGTATCTACTCTTCAGGGTACACAAACCTCCCACGGCCTTTGATTGCAACCCCGTTGACTTCTGCTAAAAGCCACCTCAACCACGGAGACGACGCCACTGGTTTCGTGCCATTTGGAGCTCGGGAGTGCCCGTGACAGCGTCTGCAACCTGCTGCTACAGAACCTGGACCACACGGTGCAGCCTCTGCAGAGAATCAGAACCAGTTTGCAAGCTCTGCCACGGCGAACCACGGCGGAATCAGGCTGAGGTTTCTTCTTCAAAGATCTTCTTCCCCCTGTCCCAGACCAGGAGCACGAAACAGAAGTACAGTCGGCATCCGGGAGCCCAAGTTCTGATTTTTCTCCTTCAGTCGCGCGGGACTGCCCTCCCCAGTCTTCTACGGCCAACAGTCACTCATCGACGTCCCCCAGGCCACCCTGACCTCCGGAGACCTCCCCACCAGTTTTGCTGCAAAAAGGGTTCGACCACGGTTCCAGAACTTATGACGGTTCGTGATTCGGCATCTAGGAGCGACCAGGTCCACTTCTGCAAGTTGTTGGCAGAAACAAGGAGCGGCTGCGCCCAGGATCTGTCATCCTGCTCAAAGTCCAGCCCGAACCAGTACCCTCCCCAGAAGAAATCGGCAAAATTCTGAGGCGTCCCCGGTTCAGTTACAAAGACGACGCAGCTGATCTCGTGTCCGGAAAAATTCCTGAACGTGATTTACGACCTCTACAGCGGCGGGCTGTCAGTGATCACAGCAAGCAGGGAACTCCGTTCGGCTTCACCGGCCCGACTTCCGGCGAATCTCCTGCCCCCGCTTGGCCGGCTCACCGCCCCTCCCTGCGTGGAGGTTGTGTTTGAATGTAATACAACTAATTCCCACCCCCGAGACCACCCTCCTGCGCGAGGTGTAGTGAATGTAAACTTAAACAGGTTTTTGAAGCTACATCGGCATAGTGTGCGGGGACCACACTTCCCCGCTCGCCCTCATCTCCGCCCGGGATCGGCGTCTTCACGCCGATCAGGTGAGCTCCTGGCCACTCTCCCTTGCTGGTTTTTACTGTTGCTTAGCTTAGTATCGCTCTTAGTTACCGTCGGAGGTGAGGTGAGTGTCCGATCCGCAATTCAATCCAATCGAGTGTTCACCGCGGGGCGAGTTGAGAGAGAGCCATTACATCCCACGCCCTCGGCGTGCCGACTACCCGTGAAATCGGGCATCCCTGGCCCATTGGGATCTATCCCTATCCGGCCGACCCTTGGAGCCGCAAGGTCCAAACTCGGACCCTCTCCACCATCGCCGGTCCTCCTACGGATCCGAGCGTGCTTCCGCGAGTGAAACCGCATGTGTGACGTTGCCGACTCATAGTGTTGCTTGCTATCCTAAGTCCAAGGGAGTCGCGTCACATCAAAATTTGGTATCATTATTCTCCGCTGCATTTGGTGTCACATCAGTTACGAATGGAGTGAGGAATGTGAAAGAAGCTTCCAAACTCTCAAGGATCATCTTACTACAGCTCCTGTCTTAGCATTACCAATGGAAGGAGAGAAATTCGAGGTATACACTGATGCTTCTGGCATTGGCCTCGGATGTGTTCTAATGCAACAAGGAAAGGTTATAGCTTACTCTTCTCGTCAATTAAAGAAGAATGAAGAGAACTACCCCGTCCATGACTTAGAATTAGCCGCGGTAGTATTTGCACTCAAAATATGGAGACATTATCTTTATGGAGTACAGTTTACTGTATACTCTGATCACAAGAGTCTCAAGTATCTTTTTTCACAAAAGGAACTAAATATGAGGCAAAGACGTTGGCTAGAATATCTCAAGGACTTCGACTTCAATATACAATATCATCCCGGAAAGGGTAATCATGTAGCAGATGCCCTTAGTCGAAAGCCGAGAGCACTGTTAGCCAATTATATGATTCAAGAATGGAAGTTGCTGGAGCAATTCTCTGAATTCAATATAAGCGTGGACACAGACTTTCAATGTGTCACATTGTCTCATATAAGCATTCAGCCAGACCTATTAACTGAAATACAAGCACTTCAGGATAATGACCCAATATTAGTGGAAATCAAGGGCAAACTGGAAGGACAATCTGATTTCCAAATAACTTGTGAAGGAAGATTAATGTTCAGGAATAGAACTTGCATACCAGATTGTCCCGAGTTAAAGAAGAAGATATTAGATGAAGCTCATAGATCAAGGTACACGATTCATCCTGGATCTACCAAAATGTACCAAGATGTGAAGAAGAATTTTTGGTGGCCCAACATGAAAAGGGAAATAGCGGACTACGTGTCGCGCTGTCTCACATGCCAACAGGTCAAGGCGGAACACCAAAAGCCTGCTGGAAAATTACATCCTCTAGATATTCCCAAATAGAAGTGGGAGAATATTAGCATGGATTTCATTATGGGTTTATCTAAATCAAAAGGAGGACATGATGGAATATGGGTTATTATTGACCGATTGACTAAATCGGCGCATTTCTTGCCAATAAAGAGCCGATGGACAGTTGATGTTTTGGCTGCATTATACATCAAGGAAATAGTCAGATTACATGGTATTCCTGTTTCAATCGTGTCTGACAGAGATCCCCGTTTTACTTCTCATTTTTGGAAGGGATTACAACATTCGTTAGGAAGAAGGCTTAACTTTAGTACAGCTTTTCATCCTCAAACGGATGGTCAGACCGAGAGAACAAATCAGGTGGTTGAAGATATGCTCAGAGCTTGCATCATTGATTTCAATGGAAGCTGGCATGATCACTTGCCGTTGGTGGAATTTGCATACAATAATAGCTACCAGGCAAGTATGCAAATGGCGCCTTTCGAGGCTTTATACGGAAGGAGTTGCCGATCACCCTTATGCTGGGACGAAGTTGGAGAGAAACAACTGCTAGGTCCAGACATGGTAAGGGTTACCACTGAAAGAATACAAATGATTAGAGAAAGACTGCAAGTTGCTCAGTCTAGGCAAAAGGCTTATGTCGATACAAGAAGGAGAGATCTTGAATTCCAAATTGGAGATCATGTATTTCTCAAGATATCGCCTGGACGTGGCATACGGAGATTTGGTGTTAAAGGCAAGCTTACACCAAGATTCATCGGACCCTTCGAGATACTGGAACGAGTTGGCGAGGTTGCTTATCGCATCGCATTGCCTCCTCAACTGTCCGATGTACATAATGTATTCCACATATCTATGTTGAAGAAGTATGTACACGATCCATCACATATTATTGATCATGGAGACCTAGTGATCCAGAAGGATCTCACATATGAGCAGAAGCCTATGAAGATACTAGATCGTGAAGTACGTACCCTAAGGAATAAGGCTATTCCCATGCTTAAGGTACAATGGAATAAGAACTCCGAACATGAAGCTACATGGGAGACCGAGGAATCCATGAGGAAGCGATTTCCAGAATTGTTTTAAGGTATATACTCTACACTCTCCACTTATATATGCTATTGAATTTGGGGACCAAATTCTTTTAAGTGGGGGAGGGTGTAGCGACCCTGATAAAAGTAAGATTTTTAAATATATCAAATTAAAAATAAAAGATAAGTAAATAGATGACAAAGAGCCTAAAAGGGTAAATCATTGATCAAGAGGAAAATAATACCTTTTATCAAGGCGCTAATTCAAAAGGAAACGCCTCTGTATAAGGCGTTAATTTAAAAGGGACGCCTAGACAATAGGGCGTCAAATTTCAAACGACAAAAAAATAAAATTAAGGAAAGGAAATGAAACGCCCTCTACATGGGCGCGTTTACATAAGTAACGACGCTCCACAAGGCGTCAATTTAAATTCGACGCCCTCGCTTAAGACGTTAATTCAGTTCGAGTTTCGTTTGACCCAGGAGTTTATCTGGGGCAAGTTATGGATAACTACGGGCAATATTGAACAGGGTAAGAACTCTATTAGGGAAATACTACTCCCAGTATGCTACTAACTCCATTAGGATTCTAAAAATCCTATAAATACCCTGGTCTATCGAACCCTAAAAACTATTTGGTCGAAGCCTTGCTGCTGCATACGTGAAGAACATGTTATGTTCTTCTTCCTTCCTTTGCTTTCGATCAGTTTATGAAGAAATTTTAATTGTTTCTTCGCCGTCTTTTGCTATAGGTTGAACACCCTGTGTGCTGAAGAACGAGGGGTTCTTCATCAACGTCCTCTGCGTCCACGAAAGAAGACATCTTCCTAAAGCTCACCTGTTGTCGAGAAGCTCATATTACTTGACTATTTAGAGCGTCTGAAGGCTCTGTTACGAACAGAGCATCGTTTTCTCCTCCAAACCTTCATCCGTTCATCAGTTAAATCTTCATAAGGTAGGTTTTCTCAAAAACGTAGCCCAAACTAGTATAAATTATGAAATAAAACTCATCCATGATCTCATGCATATAGTTCTACTGCGTTTCCAAATGTTTTCTGAGTGATTTTAAAGAAGCGACCCAGACAAGGGCGCTAATTCTTATTTTGACGCCCTACCCAGAAGTCATCAATTTCATATAATTGATAATTATCCATGTTTAAAATTCTATAACTATGAAACTGATGGGGACATCGCTTACTCCTTCACATACCTCGAGGGTCCTGCTACTCGCCATTTTGCTCGCCATGATTTTTGGAGTCTAGCTATATAATTTCCACAATTTTCTTGAGTCATTATCATGTAATTTTGCCTTTTATTGAGTCTATTATCTAAGTTAGTTAGTCATTTACCTAAGTCCAAGTTTCATTAACTAGCTTAGTAGGCTATTGGGCCTGGCCCATGGGCGCCCCCTTCCCCAACCTTTGGTCTTCTGTCAGTTGTCCACAATGTGAGGACTTATTGTAAATTGTGGGTTTCCTATATAAGGACCCCAATCCCCCACTTGAAGAGGATAATTGATGAATGAATGAAAATTGAACCCACTTGAATCCCCTTGAGTCTTCTCTCTCTCTCCCCCCTCTAGTTCTCTCTCTCTCTCTCTAGTTCTCTCCCTCTCTCCTAGGGGCGAACCCCCTCTCTCTCCTCCCTCCTTCTCTCTCTAAAATTCAAAATTCCTCTCTCTCCTCACCCCTTGCCACCTCACTTGCCACCTAGGCAAGTCTCTTCACCTCCCAAGACCACCATTACTTCACCATTAATCACTCCACCTCCCCAAGCACCCTTTCACCTTCCCAAGGCATCCCTCCCCCTTCCCCAAGCAACCTCCCACCTCCCTAGGGCCCTTTCCCCTCCCCAAGGAGCCCCTTCACCTCCCTAGGTCGTCCACCCCCTTCCCCTCCCTCCTAGGGTCGACCCTCTCAACCCCTCTCCACCCTCCCATTGCCTTGGCCGACCCCTCCACCCCCCCCTTTTGTCAACTTCAGTTCTGTCTGCAGGCTGACCTGCAGACCAGCCTCGAGTTGCAGCGACTACCACGACAACATCTTGAAGCTTCTAGGGGCGTGGTCTACCTTTCTGGAAAGGCCTCCCTTTTCTCTTCGCAGGCGAGGTGGAATCACCCCATTCTGAGTTCGTGGCCGTCCGGGAAGGCTGTTCTACCCCGACTGCGCAGAGCTCCATCAGTAGAGTCCCTGAACCCTGTTCAAAGCTACACCACGGCCGACGGTGAGAGATTCAAGTTGTGAGTTCTTCTAAAAATATCTTCCTCCACAAGTCCTCTTACTGGATCAAGAAGCGGAAGTGCGTTCGCCATCCGGAGGTCAGAGTTTTAGTCTTTCTCCCTCGACTGGTCGGGTCTGCCTCCCACAGTGGGCAGTGACCTGCCTCCACTCATTGGCATCCTACAGTCCACCCCGACATCGGACAGCTTCCCCGTCAGTTTAGCAGCGTAGAGGGATTGTCCACGGTTCCAGCAACTCCAGCGGCTCGAGATTTGGCTTCCGGGAGCGGCCGGCACAACGTCTGCAATCCACTGTTCATTTCTGGTAGCCGCTGTGGCCAGAGTCTGCAACCCGGTTCGTTGCTGCACCACGACTAACCGTGGAGGAATCAGGCTGAACTCTCTTCTTAAAAATTCTTCCTCCATCTGTCCACGACCAGAAGCAAGAAACGGAACGACATTCGGCATCCAGGATCCAGAGTTACAAATTTTATCCCTCCGTCACGCGGATCTGCCTCCTGCAGTCTGCAGCGATCAGTGCCTACTCTTCAGGGCACACAGACCGTCCACGGCCTTGGATCGCAGCCCCATCAACTCCAGCTGAAAGCTACCTCGACCACGGAGACGACGACGCTGGTTTCGTGCCATTCGGAGTTCGGGAGAGCTCACAACAGCGTCTGTAACCTGCTGCTACAGAACAGGTCCGGCCAGAGACCACATCTGCCGACTCGGTTCAGTCGCTGGTGTCGCCAGTCCCTGGCTCCAGAGGCCGCCCAAAAATTCAGACAACACCGGCTTCAAGTCAGGAATCATTGCGAGGTGGTTTCGCTCAATTCGGAGTCCGGACGAGCCCGGGACAGAGCCAACAACAGCACCTTATCCAGCAGTCCAGATTGCAGCTGAACCCACATTGATTTCCTTTTTAACCACTTCGGTCCGTCCTCCCATCCCCGCCTGGCCGGCTTACCACCCCACCCTGCGTGGTGGTAGTGTTTGTCTGTAATTAACCAATTCCCACCCCCGAGATCACCCTCCTGCGTGAGGTGTAGTAATTGTACTCTTGAACAGGTTTTGAAGCTTCACCGGCGCAGTGTGCGGGGAGCACACTTCCCCGCTCGCCCTCGTCTCCGACCGGGATCGGCGTCTTCACGCCGATCAGGTGAGCTCCTGGTCACTCTTCGCTGCTGGTTATTACCATTGCTAGCTTAGTATCGCTTTTTTTGTTGCCCGTCGGAAGTGAGACGAGCGATCGACCTGCCATTCAATCAATTTGTGTGTTCGCCGCGGAGCAAGTTGAGAGAGAGCCATTGCATCCCACGCCCTCGGCGTGCCGGCCGCCCTTGAAATCGGGCATCCCTGGCCCATTGGGGTCCCTTCCGAGCTAGCCAAACCCTTGGAACCTTGAGGTCCAACCCCGGACCCTCACCGTCATCGCCGGTCCTCCTTCGGACCCGAGTGTGCCTACGCGAGTGAGTCCGCTAGTGCAACGTTGCCAACTCATGTGTTGCTTGCTATCCTAGGTCCAAGGGAGTCATATCACATCAAATTGGTATCATTGTCCTCCGCTGCATGTTGTGTCACATCAAATTGGTATCAGAGCAAGTTCTAGACTTGTCTCTACTAAGTCTTGTCCTAGGGCAGTTGCATTCATCACCCGATCATCATGCATACCCCTCGTTGGCCAAATGGTCCGATTGACCCCCTCCACATGGACTACATTGTAAATGAGGACCTTCATTTTGATGGAGATCCTCATGCCTATCTTAGGTGGGAGAATACCATGGAAAGGGACTTTGAAAGAACTTGGGTATATGGATCCGAGAGAGTCCGCAGGGCCAAGGCACGACTTCGGGGTCTAGCTAAGAAAATGTGGGAACACAAAGAGAAATTCAGAAGGGTTTGGGGGCAAGAGCCCATTCACTCATGGGAAGAGATGAAGAGTGAGCTTAGGAAGATCTATGCTCCCCGACCGTCCCACTCCTACCTTAAGACCCATTACCCGAGGAGCACTCCCACTCCTCCTTTCTCGCCCAGTTCATCTAAACCCTCCACTAGGACCAAAACCCCACCACCTAAAAGACCCCAAGACTCATTAGAAGAACTAAGGATTGAGATTAAGAATATCTTCACCTCCCTTAGGGTCCAAACTCCACCACCCCAAATAATTCCAACTTGCACCACCCCATCGCCAAAAGGCCTTCCCACTCCCCTGGAGAGCAAGACCCCCACACCACAAAGGAATGAGATTGAAGTTGAGGAATATGAGGCCTCCCCCGAATGGGAAGAAGAGTATGAATCACAATATCATGGGTTAGGCCAAGAAGTTCCCAACCCAAGTGGAGGAAGCATCATGGCTCACTCCACCCTCACCATTCCAACCCGTGTGGTCCCCATGTCCACTCCACCTAGGCCCATGATGGCCACCACCACCCCACCTAAAACTCTCCCACAAACCCACACTCCACAAACTTCCTTGGTCCCCAAAACCACCCCTCCATCTTCCCCTAAAAGAGACACACCCCCTAAAACCAACCAACCCAATCCTCCTCAACCCATCCATCTTCCACTACCAACCCCTATCCAACCCCAACCTAGGCCTCCACTTCTCCCCTTACCGATCCCAAACCAAGTTCCCCTTTACCTCCCACCCCGGGGGTACCACACACCTATCCTCACCACCCCACCCTCAAGGGACCATCTCACCTCCTTGATAGAGGAACACATGATTCCCATACCCGACCCCATAAAGGTGGACACACCAACCCCCGCCATAGAGATCACCCATGTCCAGGAAGAAGAAGGAACTTCACATGGTGGTCTTAGCCTTACACCACCCTCCATAATAGGGACCGAGCTTATCTTAGGAGAACCCCTTTCACGTTGGCTAAAGGAGAACCCATTTGGAGATCTCATGGTCCATGCTTACCCACCCATGGAGCAAAATCTTCCTATAGTACCCGTATCCACCTATCACACCACAATCCAATCATCCTATCAGGTGGAAACATTAGGGGATTTTCTTGAGGGTCTAACTTGGCAAATGAAGCTAACTGGTATGTTGACCACGGTAGCCGACCAACCTAGGAGTCTTAACCTCCTACATCTATGTGTCGGGTCCATCTCTTCCATTTACACTGTGGGTTGCTACACTAGCGACCTTCTTTTATCCCTCCCCATACCCGAAGAGCCCGATGCTATCCGCGAATTGGAGTTACTTTTTTCGGGTAGGATGCCAAACCCTCCCAACATGACCAAACAACCCTCCTCAAACTTCGGTTCAATTACTACATTTGAGGAGGAGGACTCACCCTCATTTGGAGACCTTGAGGTGAAAGAATACCTCACCCTTGGTAACACATTCCACGACCCCTTTGATCCCACCCCGTGGAAGATAATGAATCCATGGGACCTGGCCGCCCTACCCACCACCCACTCCCTCCTACCCTTACCAACCATGCTAGAACCAACACACCTCGTCCTAGACCCAGTCCACACCAAGGGAACCATGACCATGGGCAGTATACACCTAGGAACAAGGTAGTGCCCCACCCCATGATGCATACATACTATGATCCCTTCGATCCTTACAAATGGGAGCTTAAAGGTCACCCCATACCCACACACATGGTCATCATCTCTAGGAGAAGAAAGCACCCATCTTGGCATGTCACAGCATACGACAAGGGTCATGAGTCCAGCCCTCCCATGCATGTCACGCACAGTTTAGGCTCAATGCATAACTGGCCTACATTTGGTTGTGCTGGCCCACCCACATTCTTCATAGCCCTTACACTTGAATGGAGCACACATGGATGTCCGGGTCCCCCGATAATTCTCACAGCCATACACGATAGATCCACCTATGGTTTCCCAGGCCCCCCTGAGTCCACAAGATGCCTCATCACATCCATGAATGATAGGTCTATGTACGGTTGCCCCGGTCCCCCTCTGCATACCACATACTTCCCACCCCCACCGCACCATCACTCAAAGCATTCTCATTCAAGCAAGCATCCAAATATGGGTAGTAACGATCATAATGAGCGGGCTATAACTCAAGGGTGGCACTTTGAAATCCAAGGAGGTAACCTCGCGATGGTGGCATTGGAACGACTCTATCTTAGGGCCACCTCCAAATCAAGGGCACGAGGACTTGGACCTTTCATGTTCCAAGTGGCTTTGGCAAACCTGGCTTATGGATTAGATTTACTAATGGGCTATGGGATATACCCCAATTATCATGCGGCTGATTCGGCACCCTACATGGGCACCGCGGTGAATCCCAGTGAGTACTTTGAGCCTATAACTTCCTTTAAGAGGGACACCCCGGAGTGCTTCCACAAAACAGCCTTGAGAGCCCGACGTGTACACAGAGGGGCAATACTATGCCAGCAGGGTTCCATCGCCAGCATGAGGGTGTGTCCGGGCCGCCTTGAAAGGATGAAGAGCCATCCCCTGGTCGCAGGTGCAGGTTGGTTTTGGAGATTGCAGGACGCCCTGAGCTGCTCCCCCGGTGGGCCCTTACTCGACGGAGTCGAGTTCTCCGCACCCCGGGAGTATGATGGGGACATCGCTTACTCCTTCACATACCTCCGAGGGTCCTGCTACTCGCCATTTTGCTCGCCATGATTTTTGGAGTCTAGCTATATAATTTCCACAATTTTCTTGAGTCATTATCATGTAATTTTACCTTTTATTGAGCCTATTACCTAAGTTAGTTAGTCATTTACCTAAGTCCAAGTTTCATTAACTAGCTTAGTAGGCTATTGGGCCTGGCCCATGGGCGCCCCCTTCCCCAACCTTTGGTCTTCTGTCAGTTGTCCACAATGTGAGGACTTATTATAAATTGTGAGTTTCCTATATAAGGACCCCAATCCCCCACTTGAAGAGGGTAATTGATGAATGAATGAAAATTGAACCCACTTGAATCCCCTTGAGTCTTCTCTCTCTCTCTCTCTAGTTCTCTCCCTCTCTCCTAGGGGCGAACCCCCTCTCTCTCCTCCCTCCTTCTCTCTCTAAAATTCAAAATTCCCCTCTCTCCTCACCCCTTGCCACCTCACTTGCCACCTAGGCAAGTCTCTTCACCTCCCAAGACCCCCATTACTTCACCATTAATCACTCCACCTCCCCAAGCACCCTTTCACCTTCCCAAGGCATCCCTCCCCCTTCCCCAAGCAACCTCCCACCTCCCTAGGGCCCTTTCCCCTCCCCAAGGAGCCCCTTCACCTCCCTAGGTCGTCCACCCCCTTCCCCTCCCACCTAGGGTCGACCCTCTCAACCCCTCTCCACCCTCCCATTGCCTTGGCCGACCCCTCCACCCCCCCCTTTTGTCAACTTCAGTTCTGTCTGCAGGCTGACCTGCAGACCAGCCTCGAGTTGCAGCGACTACCACGACAACATCTTGAAGCTTCTGGGGGCGTGGTCTATCTTTCTGGAAAGGCCTCCCTTTCCTCTTCGCAGGCGAGGTGGAATCACCCCATTCTGAGTTCGTGTCCGTCCGGGAAGGCTGTTCTACCCCGACTGCGCAGAGCTCCATCAGCAGAGTCCCTGAACCCTGTTCAAAGCTACACCACGGCCGACGATGAGAGATTCAAGTTGTGAGTTCTTCTACAAATATCTTCCTCCATAAGTCCTCTTACTGGATCAAGAAGCGGAAGTGCGTTCGCCATCCGGAGGTCAGAGTTTTGGTCTTTCTCCCTCGACTGGTCGGGTCTGCCTCCCACAGTGGGCAGTGACCTGCCTCCACTCATTGGCATCCCCCAGTCCACCCCGACATCGGACAGCTTCCCCGTCAGTTTAGCAGCGCAGAGGGATTGTCCACGGTTCCAGCAACTCTGGCGGCTTGAGATTTGGCATCCGGGAGCGGCCGGGACAACGTCTGCAATCCACTGTTCGTTTCTGGTAGCCGCTGTGGCTAGAGTCTGAAACCCGGTTCGTTGCTGTACCACGACTAACCGTGGAGGAATCAGGCTGAACTCTCTTCTTAAAAATTCTTCCTCCATCTGTCCACGACCAGAAGCAAGAAACGGAACGACATTCGGCATCCAGGATCCAGAGTTACAAATTTTATCCCTCCGTCACGCGGATCTGCCTCCTGCAGTCTGCAGCGACCAGTGCCTACTCTTCAGGGCACACAGACCGTCCAAGGCCTTGGATCGCAGCCCCATCGACTCCAGCTGAAAGCTACCTCGACCACGGAGACGACGACGCTGGTTTCGTGCCATTCAGAGTTCGGGAGAGCTCACAACAGCGTCTGCAACCTGCTGCTATAGAACAGGTCCGGCCAGAGACCACATCTGCTGACTCGGTTCAGTCGCTGGTGTCGCCAGTCCCTGGCTCCAGAGGCCGCCCAAAAATTCAGACAACACCGGCTTCAAGTCAGGAATCATTGCGAGGTGGTTTCGCTCAATTCGGAGTCCGGACGAGCCCGGGACAGAGCCAACAACAACACCCTATCCAGCAGTCCAGATTGCAGCTGAACCCACATTGATTTCCTTTTTAACCACTTCGGTCCGTCCTCCCATCCCCGCCTGGCCGGCTTACCGCCCCACCCTGCATGGTGGTAGTGTTTGTCTGTAATTAACCAATTCCCACCCCCGAGATCACCCTCCTGCGCGAGGTGTAGTAATTGTACTCTTGAACAGGTTTTGAAGCTTCACCGGCGCAGTGTGCGGGGAGCACACTTCCCCGCTCGCCCTCGTCTCCGACCGGGATCGGCGTCTTCACGCCGATCAGGTGAGCTCCTGGTCACTCTTCGCTGCTGGTTATTACCATTGCTAGCTTAGTATCACTTTTTGTTGTCCGTCGGAGGTGAGACGAGCGATCGACCCGCCATTCAACCAATTTGTGTGTTCGCCGCGGAGCAAGTTGAGAGAGAGCCATTGCATCCCACGCCCTCGGCGTGCCGGCCGCCCTTGAAATCGGGCATCCCTGGCCCATTGGGGTCCCTTCCGAGATAGCCAAACCCTTGGAACCTTGAGGTCCAACCCCGGACCCTCACCGTCATCGCCGGTCCTCCTTCGGACCCGAGTGTGCCTACGCGAGTGAGTCCGCTAGTGCGACGTTGCCAACTCATGTGTTGCTTGCTATCCTAGGTCCAAGGGAGTCATATCACATCAAATTGGTATCATTGTCCTCCGCTGCATGTTGTGTCACATCAGAAACCATGAATCTAAATTAATGCATGATCATACCTATCTAATCCTGCTATTTTTTTGTCCTGACTACGAAATTATTTTCCTGAAATGTTATTATCTGAAAATTGATAAATCGTTGAATTAATGCCCTGCACAAGGTCGTCTCCTACTGAACTGACGCCCCAGACCAGGGCGCTATCTGAAAAGTAACGTCCCTGTCCAGGGCGCGTTTTTGTTAAAATTCAGAATAATGATTCTCCGTAGAATGGAAATATTGAAGGGACGACTAATGTATAAGTCGTCAAATTTTGAATAAACGCCCCTGACTAAGGCGTGAATTTAATAATTAATGACTTATCTTAAGTTGCTATTTTCTGTATTACTGTTTTACACTGATTACTGTCACCGAAGGGTTTTGTATATATATATATCGGCACTATATTCCAGTCCGTGAATATAGTCCCATGTTTCATGATGTTTTTATCGCACTACCCTCAATTCTCATTGACATACAAGCTCTCCATTGGACATTCTGTTACTTTGGACTAGCAAGTTAGTCATAGAGACCTCCGTAAGTCTCCTCGCAGCCTTGGATTCCCTCAAGGCCGACTGAGCTGGTTGTACTATAAAAAAACCCATTACACTATTTTGCCATGTCACTCTGAAGAAACATGGTATACCGGCCCTCATGTTATGCAAAGTGTGTATCATGAGAATTCTCTTAATGGGATGAGGTTATCATGCCATTTGATGTTGTTCTTGTAAACCCCAACTCTATATCAACATTGTTATGCTGTTCTTGTAAACCCCAATTCTATATTCAACATGATGTTCTTGTGGACCTCAATTCTATATTAAGAATGAGGACGTCTTGCCATTGATGTGCTGTTCATGTGGACCTCAATTCTATATAAAGAGTGTCCATACTTGTGTGTCATGGTACCCAAGCTAGGGGAACCAATTCCACCTAGTTTTCTCGATAATCGTGATTGTACCGTTAGTATCATCATTTTATGTCAAGTGTCATATTTTTGGACTCTATTCTATTCAAGTTATCCTCCGTATCTACAATCTTTATTCTTGAAATTCCATATTGGCTATACACAAAAGTGGATGTTAAAATACATGATTAATGCCTGCGCATATAGGGCCCGATCTGGTCCTGGGAGGAGCACCCGAAAGTACTTGTGCCCATGGGAGTTGATTGATCACGGTATTGGCATTATACCGAAGTGCATGACTAGCTTGATTGAACATTCCACAAATCTTGTACTCGTACTTGACTTGATATTACATGACTTACGTGGCCCGAGGAAGGGTAATTGTATACTTGCTTGACTTGAAACAAATTAGCCAAATTCCAATATGACATGATGAATACACTTTCTTGAATATCTTGATATCTTTTTGATATAAGTTCTTGAAAGTTCATGACTAATTCTTCTTGCTGTCGTATTGTTATACACTCTCTCTATCTTGTCGTCTTATGCGAGCATGCATAGCTATAGTGCATTCATGAAAGATGTAATCACTTAAACCCCATGCTAGATCTTGAGATATAATTTCCTACTGAGCGTTCGCTCACTTAGTGTTTCCCTACTTTTCAGGTAAGTTCGACGAAGAGGGAACTCAAACGGATGGGGAAAATCAAGAGTGAAAGAGATAGAGCTTCTTCCGTGTTATCTAGTCTTTTTCATATTTTCTTGAGTCAACCTTGTATTTTTCTTTTATTTTAGTTAGTACTTCAAGGTTTGTAATAGACATCTTCTTATGAAGGAATAAAGGACTGTGTTATCTTTACTTTCGCGCATCTCTGATTTTTGGTGTCGAATACACTAATACCTTGATTGACATGATTGATATAAACTCGTCGCGCATCTCCGGAAGTGTGGGAACTAAGTGCCATGCAGGGCAAAGTGCTACGCTATGGGAGCCACCTCTTGAGTCCGTAATGGAGCAAAGTGCTACATAGTGGGAGCCACCTCTTGAGCCTGTAGGGGCCACCTCTAGAGTCCTACCTGCCTGGGGACTTGATTGCGTGATTGCGTGCTATATGTGCCCAGCGACGAGGACGTCGCCTATATAAGAGGGGTAGATTGTAACACCCTCAAATATAGCTAAGTTGTACTCTATATCACCGAGACGCCTTTTGAAGTATCGACTCAGTTCTTGTAAAGAACTCCGAAGTTAAGCGTGCTTAATGGGGAGTAGTACTGGGATGGGTGACCTACCCGGGAAGTCCCCCATTCTGGAGCCGATTACCCTTAAAAAGGGACAAAACCGTGAGGCCGGCAGGCGAAAGCGGACAATACCTCGATGGTATAGAGTACGGGACGTGACACTCGTGGTCAAAGAAAACTAAGAGTTGTTGCCTAACGAAGCGGGCTCGACTGTAAAGCTGTTGCCAGGAAGTGATATCATTCAGGGCTAAGATGCATCTAAGCTCGGGCGTTGCATTAGAAATAACCATTTTGATCTGCTCGCCTTCCGAAATATGCCCCGGGACTTGCGTGGCTAGGTGACGCCAGCGGTCAGCAAACGTGGAGAATTCCTCGTCGGGCTTCATCTTCTCTTGGGCCAGATCCACCATAGAATATCTGGGCCCAACCTGGTCCTGGTACTGCTGAATAAATCTTACTTGGACGGCTTGAAAATTCATCATTTACTCTTGCGGTAACGTGAAGAACCAATCCTTGGTCGAGCCCTCTAAAGATAGGCCAAACAAATAGGCCATCAAGCGTTGATCATGCTGGAATTGGGCCGACTCATATAGGAAATCCTTCAAATGGACATAGGGGTCACCAATTCCACCATAGCAACGATATACGGGGACCTGTGAACGTGGTGGAAGTTGAAGACCCTGGAATGCAAATGGGATATCCAAAGAAGTTTGGGGATTTATTCGGCGTTGTAATTCATCAAGCTGGCGTTGGGCCTGAGCGAACATCTCCTCGGTAGGATGAGTCCGAGAAGGATATGGGCCAACCTGAGCAAGAGAGGATGAATTTAAACCAGGACAATGATGATGGGTCAAATAGAGGGACCCAGCCTGAGGTGAAGACAAGCCCATTCCGAGAATGGAGGAATGCATGAGCCTGGAAGAATCGTGAATGTGGGAATGGGAATTGATCGGGCCAACAGCAGCACGGGCGAGATAAGAAGGCCCGTTTAAAGAATATGGTCCAATGGAGGAATAAGGAGATGGACCCGTATGGGAAGAGGAATCCACACGGGGATAAGAAGATGGAGAAGTATAGGAATAGGGTATAGGGGAAAAATGTTCCATGGAGAGAGTGGAGACTTTATACAGTCAAGAATTTCAAAGGAATACAAGGATAGAATCAAGCCTAGGACAAATGCAACTAAATGGAGACACACAAAAATGAACTAAACCAATGAGCCTAATCTGATAAAAAGATGCAAATGATGACACTGCAACATACAATGGAGGGAAGAGATGAGAAATGAATCAACCAATTACCCAATCAAATTCCAAATGATGCGCGAAAATTTTATAAGTTCCCTTTTAGGACCTTAGTGGATTAATTAAGATATGGATTCACCCAACCACAAGGTACCTAACTAGGGTGGGGGACGGGAACCCGACAGACTCTAACGGACTCTGATGTGACACCAAGCGGGGAGGGGAATTCGAGCTAGAAGTGATGAAAAGGCCGCCGATGCCGATGCTGTCCACTCTCTGTGGTTCAAGACAGATAGTCGGTTCTCTTGACACTGCGGCCACTCTGGATTTTTACTGAAGACGAAACCAGTGGAAAACTCTTCGTAGTTGGACCGGGAAGACACCAGAATTTTCTTGATTTCTGTGGACGCCGATTCTGGTCGGGGCAGACGGTTGAACAGAGTGGCAGGTCTGTTGCGCAGACTTTAACAGGTTCTCAGCAGTGGGAAGATGAGGATGCTGCGACCGCTCCCGAGCTCGGAATCAGGAACCACTGAAGTCATTGGTTCCATTGACGAGTCATCTTTGCAAGGAAACTGACGGGGCTGCCAGATATGGTAGGAGATGGCCGGTAGAGCTTGAACACTGAAGGTGGTCGATGTCGACAGAGTGGAAGCAGAACTGAATGCCCGGTGGGAGAAAATTGATAACTTCTGGATCCGGATGCCAAACGGAGCTCTTCTTCTTGGGGATGAAAGAAGACTCAGAGTAGAAGATTTTTGATGAAGAACGGCTGCTCAGATTCCTAGGAGGTTGGCCGATGCAGATCTTCCACTCCGGCTCTGGTCTTCTGTCCGAGTAGTTTTGCGCAGTCGATGGAGAATGGACCTTCTGATCAGCCCGGTGCTCGGATGGAGACGAAACCACCTCGCTTGGAAAGCTCTCTGGACGACCTTTCTAGAGATGTATGCCTTGCCACCAGAAAATTCAGGGAAATGCCGGAGAAGATGTAGCTTCTAGGACCAAATTTGCTGCCTGCGACCTACAATGAAGTTGAAACCTTGTGGTGGCAAATGGTTGTGGAATGAGATGGAGGGAAGGGGAGGGCGACCTTGGCTGGGTTGGGGATGGATTTGGGCGACCTAGGGTGTGGGGGGAATGGGAGAGGGGAGGGAATTTCGAATTTGGGCCTTGGGAGGAGTTATTTTAGCCTTGGGAAGGTGGTGGGATGCATGGGGAAGGAGAGTGGGGTAGTTGGGGGTTGGGAGGTGAGGAGAGGATTGGAGGAGAGCTCTTGGGGTTGGGGTGAGTTAATGGAAGGGTGTGGGAACTAGGGAAAGAGTTATTAGGGGAGGGGAAGAGAGAGAAAGTGGTTGGGAGGGGGAGGAGAGAGAAAGGGGCGCACCCCTTAGAGAAAGAGAGAGATAATGACAGAGAGAAAGAGAGAAAGAGAGAGAGAGAGAGGGGAATCCACCCCTTAGAGAGAGAGAGAGAGAAGTTAGAGAGAAAGAAAGAACCCAGGAGAATCCACTCCTAGAGAGAGAGAGTATTGGAGAATCCACTCCAAAGAGAGAGAGATAGAAGGAGATTAAGGGACCTCATGTTGGAGGTAGTTTTCCAAATATTTTTGATTCACTTCATTGTTTTTAAAAGAGAGGTTACATGACACTTATATAGACTCCACTAAGAAGACCAAAAGACAACTCACCTAACACCTAACACCTAACACCTACTCATCATAACTCTCTTAGGAAGACTAAAAGACACAAAATAAAAAAAAAGACTCTTACATAATAGTTGGAGACATAATTACTACAAAACATAAAACATGACCCTTAGGCCCATACATATGGCCCAATTAACATGAGACAGCTAAAACATAAACATGAGACAACTAAAACATGAATATCTATTTGATAATTTTGTTGAAGCCGCTTGCCGATCCCGTCAAACCCCTCCACTTGGAGAAGGTTCAACCTCGAATCTTGATTCTCGAATCTCGAATTGCAGGACCCCGACTTGTTGGGACAAATCGGACGACTTGCTCTGATACCATTTTGATGTGACACCAAGCGGGGAGGGGAATTCGAGCTAGAAGTGATGAAAAGGCCGCCGATGCCGATGCTGTCCACTCTCTGTGCTTCAGGACAGACAGTCAGTTCTCTTGACACTGCGGCCACTCCGGATTTTTACTGAAGACGAAACCAGTGGAAAACTCTTCGTAGCTGGACCGGAAAGACACCAGAATTTTTTGATTTCTGTGGACGTCGATTCTGGTCGGGGCAGACGGTTGAACAGAGTGGCAGGTCTGTTGCACAGACTGTAACAGGTTCTCAGCAGTGGGAAGATGAGGATGCTGCGACCGCTCCCGAGCTCGGAATCAGGAACCACTGAAGTCATTGGTTCCGTTGACGAGTCATCTTTGCAAGGAAACTGACGGGGCTGCCAGATATGGTCGGAGATGGCCGGTAGAGCTTGAACACTGGAGGTGGTCGATGCCGACAGAGTGGAAGCAGAACTGAATGCCCGGTGGGAGAAAATTGATAACTTCTGGATCCGGATGTCAAACGGAGCTCTGCTTCTTGGGGATTAAAGAAGACTCAGAGTAGAAGATTTTTGATGAAGAACGGCTGCTCAGATTCCTAGGAGGTTGGCCGATGCAGATCTTCCACTCCGGCTCTGGTCTTCTGTCCGAGTAGTTTTGCGCAGTCGATGGAGAATGGACCTTCTGATCAGCCCGGTGCTCGGATGGAGACGAAACCACCTCGCTTGGAAAGCTCTCTGGACGACCTTTCTAGAGATGTATGCCTTGCCACTAGAAGATTCATGGAAATGCCGAAGAAGATGCAGCTTCTAGGACCAAATTTGCTGCCTGCGACCTACAATGAAGTTGAAACCTTGTGGTGGCAAATGGTTGTGGAATGAGATGGAAGGAAGGGGAGGGCGACCTTGGCTGGGTTGGGGATGGATTTGGGCGACCTAGGGTGTGGGGGGAATGGGAGAGGGGAGGGAATTTCGAATTTGGGCCTTGGGAGGAGTTATTTTAGCCTTGGGAAGGTGGTGGGATGCATAGGGAAGGAGAGTGGGGTAGTTGGGGGTTGGGAGGTGAGGAGAGGATTGGAGGAGAGCTCTTGGGGTTGGGGTGAGTTAATGGAAGGGTGTGGGAACTAGGGAAAGAGTTATTAGGGGAGGGGAAGAGAGAGAAAGTGGTTGGGAGGGGGAGGAGAGAGAAAGGGGCGCACCCCTTAGAGAAAGAGAGAGATAATGACAGAGAGAAAGAGAGAAAGAGAGAGAGAGAGAGGGGAATCCACCCCTTAGAGAGAGAGAGAGAAGTTAGAGAGAAAGAAAGAACCCAGGAGAATCCACTCCTAGAGAGAGAGAATATTGGAGAATCCACTCCAAAGAGAGAGAGATAGAAGGAGAGTAAGGGACCTCATGTTGGAGGTAGTTTTCCAAATATTTTTGATTCACTTCATTGTTTTTAAAAGAGAGGTTACATGACACTTATATAGACTCCACTAAGAAGACCAAAAGACAACTCACCTAACACCTAACACCTACTCATCATAACTCTCTTAGGAAGACTAAAAGACACAAAATAAAAAAAAGACTCTTACATAATAGTTGGAGACATAATTACTACAAAACATAAAACATGACCCATTAGGCCCATACATATGGCCCAATTAACATGAGACAGCTAAAACATAAACATGAGACAACTAAAACATGAATATCTATTTGATAATTTTGTTGAAGCCGCTTGCCGATCCCGTCAGACTCTCTCTCTCTCATGAATGCAGACCCTTGACTGGGGAGTGGTATGGTACAATCTGCCCGACGTCCGTGTGGGAATCCACAGCTCGCGGGGGCTTACGGAGGTCCTCGGCAAGGTCCCCTAGTCGGCTCCAAGAAGTATGGAGACGAGAGGAAACCCTACCTCGGTAGGAATGCAACTAGATGTGATAAATATTCATGGACCCTATGTGCACCGGAGTGCATGCAAAATTCTAACCTAGAAACTAGCAAGCAATGATCAAGCAAATGTAAGGGAAATAAAAACAAGTATGCAATCAGCAAAATAACAGTAGGGGAGATCAACAGCAGCACCAAATATATATATGTATATAATAATATGACTCAATGATCACACTGCAGCACGGGGTGCGCTGTAGCAGCAAAAGGACGGTCTGATGGAGACCGCTCATGGATCAAGGACGGCCTGTGAACGACCGTGCAGACCAGGGAGTAAGGATAAAGTAATCAGGAAAATCAGAAAATGATAGAATGAAAAAGATAGAAATCAGAAGCGTACCAGGATGGGCGGTCTATTGCCAGCCGCATAAGCACTAGAACGGAGCCGAAACAACCGTGTGACAGTAATCCAGCCAACAGCATGAAGGCAGAGGCGTACCTGAGCCAGCAAGATGGACGGCCAATAATAGGCCGTATACAATGTGAACGGGCGGTAATGGATCGCTTATAATAGCAGGCTTTGCAGAAGAGTTGGCGCTGTTCACAGAGGAGGGCGGTGGACTTTCAGCCGTAGAAATGATGGACGGTGCTGGAAGAACCGCGCATGTTCCAGAGGACAGAGAACGTGACCCAACCTGCAACCACTTCAAGAAGAGGACTAACACAGCAAAAGAAAGGGTCATCAAATCACTAACACGATAGGCACTAGGTGTCCCACCGTGATCGCCAAAAAATGGGTGTAGATGTGTTTTTCTTACTCACCTTTCCGGCTTAAAAGATCTCTTCTATCCCTTCTACTAAATCAATATGAGAAATATATGAACGGTAGAGGGAGGCAGAATCATATAAACATGTGTGATCGCCACCAAGATGCTGAACGTGATGAACATGTCGTACCTTGGAAAGGATGAGGTACTCGCCTTGAAACCAGCACTGACGCGTTGAACGGCTCCTGATGGACCGCCTGTAGGTACGCGCAGTCTCATGATAGGACGCTCGTCAGCGCTGGGGTGGAACACGGGATGAAGATGGATGGAGGGTTGAACGGCTTGATGGTGACTGCAGGAGGAGGAAGAACGGTTGATACTAGGCCGTGCGTCTCCCTGAACGGTCTGGAAGAAGCCGTGCAACACCACCACGCCAGAAGTTGTAAGGGTCCAACCTCCACCCTTTTCGGCCGGCCAGAAAGGATGGGCCTCGCGTTAGTGTGTTGCTAACCTGCGAAACATACTGTAGAATACAACAGGAAACCCAATATCAGAACTGTAAAGTGTAGCAAATGCTCAAACGGAAGGAAATAAACATAACTAAATGAAGTGGGGGATACCTGGGGGTTTTTAAACCCCTAGGGGCACCAAAAACGTAGGAGGGTGTGTGAATGATGCATGAGAATGACAAAAATGTGGAAGAGACATGGAGAAAATGACGCATGCAAACAAAAGAGAGCAACAGACTAATGAACTAAAGACACAAAATAATGAGATGTTGTGCCCCTGTAGTTTTGATGATTTGTAGTTTTGATGATAGCAAACATTATGTGTCACAAGTCTATACAGTCTATACTTCCATGCATCATCACTCTCAACATAGTCTGGATAGAAGTGGGTCGACCCCCCTTCCAGATGGGTCGACCCCCCAGATTCGCATGTCTGTACATTGCATGTGTCACAGACATAGCAAGTCTGTACATTGCTCTCAAGTGCATTAAGCTATCTCACGCATATACATAGTCTGTACACTCATTGCCAGCATGTCTGTACATCGCCTTGGGCATGGCAAAGTCTATACATTACTGCATTGCTCGCACATGCAATGTCTATACATCGTGTTGCAAGCACGCATTCAAGTCTGTACAGCCTGTGAGGTCCGTCTCACTCAGCGTCTCAAGTGGACTTGAAGTCTATACATTGGACCGTCTTACTTAGCGTCATTGTGCATGTCACACACTCACAAGTCTACACATTGTGGCACGCAGAGTCTGCACAACGCTTTGTCAGCAAGTCTGCACATTGCTATAGCACGCATGCAGAGTCTAGACAGTCATGAGCAAGTCCATACATCATGTTGCATGCACGCATTCAAGTCTGTACATCGCATAGCATGCACGCATGTCCAAAGTCTGTACACTGCATTGCACGAGCTGAAGTTTACACATTGTCTTGTTGCACGCACTTGAAGTCTGTACATTGTCTACTTGCAGCATTAGCACAAGTCTATACAGCCTGTGTGCTTCATAACGCCAAGTCTATACATGCTCCGTCTTACTTAGCGTCTCATGCTAAGTCTGTCAGCACACACAAGTCTATACATTCTTGGCAGTTCAGTGTCTCATGCAGTGTCTCATGCAAGTCTATACATTCTTGGCAGTTCAGTGTCTCATACAGTGTCTCATGCAAGTCTATACATTCTTGGCAGTTCAGCGTCTCATACAGTGTCTCATGCAAGTCTATACATTCTTGGCAGCTCAGCGTCTCATGCAGTGTCTCATGCAAGTCTGTACATCGTCTGTCAACGCTTACAAGTCTATACAGCTTACAAGTCTATACACTCGCATGATAGCCAGTCTGCTCAAGTCTATACACTCGCATGCTAGCCAGTCTGCTCAAGTATATACACTCGCATGCTAGCCAGTCTGCTCAAGTATATACACTCGCATGCTAGCTAGTCTGCACATTGTCACAAGTCTATACATCCATTTGTAATGTTCATACTTTGCTTGATGCATTCTGCATTACACACTTCAAAGCCTGTACATCATTGTTGCATGCATCTAAGTCCATACACTGCTTGGTGACCTGCATGTGGACTCATTATCATTGTGCATACTTTGCTTGATACAGTCTGCATTACACCTATTCAATTCTATACATTCAGTCTTCTATAGAACATGAAAGTCGATGCATGCTCACACATGTTGCATGAATGAAGTCTGTACAAGCTGTTAGTCTTAAACTGATAACTCTATCTATCTGACTGATAGGTACTCTTCGTGAAGCTTAATGAAGGCACGTGATCCGAGGATAAGGGGAGTACCAGGATCGTGACACGTATATTGAAGCAATCCTGAGATGCTGCCACGTGACCAAATGATTGGGCGGGAAATGTGGAAGACACACGCCCTATCTGCTGCTCTATATATATGAAGCCTCTTCCTCAGAAAAAGTTTGATCGAAGCAGAAGAGCAGAGAGTGAACTTCAGCCTGCACGATCCACAAAGAAGAAAAGCAGAGAGCCACCGAGATCAGAGAAGAAAAAGAGAGAGAAGAGAAGAGAAGAGAAGAAAAGAAAAGATTGAGGGAGAGGAGTTGAGAGAGAGGAGTTGAGAGAGCTTGTCTGAATGTTCCTCAGTCTCTTGGTTCAGATACCAGAGCTGAGTTTGCTCATTGCGAGCTATATTACCTTCTGGGTTTTCTTGTTTTCGTCTATTTCTATTTTTGTTTTCTGAACTGTTGTTTTCAAGCTGTGTGCCAGCGTTTGCAGTGGAGGATTCCACTGGACGGGTCAAGCTGTAAACCCCAGCGGTTGCAGAGGTGCATCCTCTGGATAGGTTAAGTTGTAATTCCTCAGCGGGCGAGACTCGGTCTTGGACAGCAAGCTGTGAAGCTCAGCAGTCTGTAGGCAAGCTGTGAAGCCCAGCTGTTCAAGCTGTGAGTCAGTGGAATCCACACTCTAGTTGGAGTGTGGGGTGGACGTTGATCTCTGGGTTGAGATTGAACCACCTTAAAATTTGCTGTCTACTGTGTGATTGACTTGTGGATCTTGTGATTTCAGTTCTACCGATCGTATCATAGTAGATGAATACTTAGGTCCGCAATCTCTGTGATCTGCCTTGTTCTGATATAATTGTGATCTTTTAGTTGTTCAACAGCTACTCGTTTTAATTCCGCATTAGAGTACAACTGCACTGTTAAATTAGGCCATCGATCTATTCACCCCCCTCTAGATCCACTCTCCGTGGTGACAGAGTGCTTCCATCTAACACAACAGTTGGTATCAGAGCCTAACTCTTCTACAGGGACTTACCGCCCAAAGAGGAAAGGCACAGATGGATGCTAGAGGAATGATCGCTGAAGGACACTCAACCACCAAGCCCCCTTTCTTTGATGGATCGAATTATGCATACTGGAAGAACCGTATGCAAGTCTTCATGAGGGCGAAAGACTACGAGATTTGGAAGGTAGTCAGTAACGGACCTTATGAGCTATCCCCTAACGAGGATGTCTGGACCAAGGAAGAGATCAGAAGGTCCACTCTGAACTGGAGCGCCATAAATGCTATCCAGTGCTCTCTGCACCCCACAGAATTTTCTCATGTATCATCTTGCAGTTTAGCTAAGGAGATGTGGGATGCACTGGAAGTTATCCATGAAGGGACTTCTCAGGTTAGAGAGACGAAGGAGAATTTCCTAGTGTCAGAGTATGAAGCCTTCAAGATGAAGCCCAACGAGACCATCAAGGAGATGTACGCTCGATTGACAATCATTACTAACAGTCTCAGAGGTCTTGGGAAGACACAGACAGAATATGATATAGTAAGGAAGATTCTGCGCTCCCTGACTCATGTTTGGCACACCAAAGCTACTGTGATGGAAGAGTCAAGGGATCTGCGCAACACTAGGGCAGATGAGTTAATTGGTTCGCTGATGGCGTATGAAATAAATCTGCCAAAGATAGAGGAAGCTGAGAAGAAGAAACCAATTGCTCTGAAAGCTGGTGCCAGTAAATCCAGCCGATCCAGCTCTAGTGGATCATCATCCGAGGAGAGCCTGACTGGAGAAGAAATAGAACGTGATGAGATAGCCATGATCACCAGGGAATTCAGGCGGTTCCTTAGGAAAGAAGGAAGGTGATTCAGCCGAAGGAACCATGGTGGCAGCCGTCGGGATACAAGGTATAAATATAATCCTGCAAAGAAAACTGAAACTAATGTGTGTTACCAATGCAGGAAATCCGGTCATATGAAAGCTGATTGTCCAGAGAATCAGAAGCACAAGGACAAGTCCAAGAGAAAGAACACTAAATGGAAAGCCATGGTGAGTACCTGGAGTGATGAGGACGAAGGTTCCTTCAGCAGCAGCTCAGACAGTGAGGAAGAAGCTGAAAAACCCATTTGCCTTATGGCAACTAGCTCTGAAGACAGAGAGGAAGACTCAGATGAGGTATCCTCTCGATTCGATAATTTCACTATTGCTGATTGGGTAGATGCCTATCATGAAATAGCTGATAAAGCAGATGATATCAGAAAGGAAAATAGGCATCTAAGAAGAAAGATAAATTTCATGCAAAATGACACAACTCTAACTGATAAAATTGCATGCCTTGAATCTGAGAAAAATAAGCTGAAACTCACATGCTCTGAAATAGAAGAAATCAAGCATGAGTTAAAAGCATCTAAAGAAGATAATGAGAGGTTAGAAAAAGAAACTGATGAATGAAAATTGAAAATACAGGAATATGAGAGTGAGATGAAAATTGTGAGTGAAAAATATGAAGATGTCCTAAGTGTGAACACCGAACTGAAGAAATCCATTGAAGATATTCAGAAAGATAATGAGGACAAGCTGAAAATTATTGAGAAAATGACCCAAGGTTCAGACAACCTAAATGCTTTGTTAGGGTCAAAAGTCAATTTCAGGAAAGAGGGCCTTGGATTTAATTCTAGTGTAACAAAAAGTTTTGGAATGAAGACTATTTCATTTGTCGCACAAAAAGAGAAAGTACCTCTGATTAACATGAATCCAAAATTTTCTGTGAATAAAACTGTAAATCTGAAGAAGCCCAGTGCTGAGGAGAAGGGCAAACAAAAGATTAGTGAGCCTAGTAGAGCTAGTACATCCAAGCCAAATTCTAAGGCTCAGTCTCAGGTTAGGGGTCAGCCTACACATGCACATAAACCCCATGTTAAGGTCACCAAGTCTCCACCACCACCACCATCTCAGAAGAAGACCCAATACACACCTGTGAATAGGTCAGTAGGGTCTAAGGTGCAGGGGAGACAGAATGCATTTAGAGCACAACCCAACCATTTCTACCAATCTAGAGCCCAGTCCTACTACACTGCACAGTCAACCTATCCAAATAAGTCAGGGTGGACTAGGACTCAGGGAAGGTTTATAGGTCATGGACATCAGGCTACACAGTCTTATAGACCTTACACCAGAAATTGGGTTGGTGGGTATGGCAATTGGACACCTAGGAACCAACATTTCTTCAGCCAGCCCAGAAACTACTATGACCATAATTTTATGAATGCAACCTGGCCAAAGCATTGGCACAAAAGCAACAACACTGTCAATAATCATGCTGGTGCAAATAAGAAGAAAAACAACAAAAAGAAATCTGGAGCATCCACTGAACAAAATTCTTTTAAACAAATGTGGATTCCTAAAAGCTTGCTTTCATGTTTTAACTGCATTTCATCTGCTCCGGAGCCCAATCAGACTTGGGTTCCAAAATTCTTTACCTGATTGTGTGTGCATGTATGCCTGGCAGCCAAGAACAATCCATGGTACTTGGATAGTGGCTGCTCTAGGCATATGACAGGAGATAAGGCCAAGTTCTGCATGCTGACAGAGAAACATGGAGGCCTTGTCACCTTTGGTAGCAACACAAAAGGTAAAATTGTCGGGTCAGGTAAGGTAGGTAAGTGTACTACCTGTTGCATTGAAGATGTCATGCTGGTTGAAGGTTTAGCATATAACTTACTTAGCATCAGCCAGCTATGTGATAAAGGATATAAAGTTCTTTTTGACTCTCAATGCTGTAAAGTTAATGAACCTGATTCGAAATTGTTAAATTTTCTGGTAAAAGAATAAATAATACTTACATGATAGACTTAAATGACATACAACATTCTAACCTATGCCTCACTGCTAGCAAAGAAGATTTAGCCTTCTTGTGGCATCATAGGTTAGGCCATGCTAGTTACACAGTATTGCATAAATTGAATAAGCGCAACATGGTAAGAGGACTTCCTAAAGTCTCTTTTAAGAAAGAAAATAAACTCTGTGATGCATGTACTCAGTCCAAGTTAACTAGAAAGTCATTCAAATCTAGAATAGAAAATCTATCCTCTAAACCCTATGAGCTGATACACATGGACCTTTTTGGGCCAACCAGGTCTGTCAGCTTATCAGGGAGGAAGTATGGGTTTGTTCTGGTAGATGACTTCTCTAGGTACACTTGGGTATACTTCCTATCACAGAAAAGTGATGCATTCACAGAATTTCAGGAGTTCTGTCTTAAGATAAACTAGAAAATTGAAAATATTTTAACTGATTATGGAGGTGAGTTTGAAAACTCACAATTTGAGGATTTATGCAGGACAAATGGTATTCATCACAAGTTCTCCTCACCAAGGACACCCGAGCAGAATGGAGTTGTGGAGAGGAGAAACAGAACCCTAGTGGAGATGGGTCGCACACTCTTGGTTGAAGGTGGTCTACCAAGGAAGTTCTGGGCTGAAGCTGTAAATACTGCCTATTATGTAATTAACAGAGCTATGGTAAGACCTTCTATCCAGAAAACACCTTATGAGATCATAAAGGGTAAGAAACCTTCAATTGCTCACTTCAAGGTTTTTGGCTGCAAATGCTTTATTCATATAAATGATAAAAGAGACCTTGATAAATTTGAACCTAAAGGTGAACCAGGAATTTTTCTTGGTTACTCTGAAAACACCCGGGCATATAGAGTGTATAATCTAAACTCCAAATCTGTTGAAGAATCTCCACATATTGTCTTTGATGAATCTTTGGTAAAGACTAATATTGGTCAATGCAGGAATGAAGACAATGGTGATATTCTGAAAGAAGGGAACCCTGCAGATAAATCCGAAGATGAGGAAGAAAATGAAGAGCTTAATGGAGAAGAGCCTACAGGTCAGGGGAAGGTAAGTGAAAATCATGATGATCCAATTGTCAACATTAGATATCTAAAAGATCATCCTGTAGATAATGTGATTGGCAATTTGCATGATCCTCCTAGGACTAGAGGCCATTTAAGAATTCAAAATGAATTGAATGCATATGCTTTTGTTTCACATGTAGAACCCAAGTCCATTGACTGTGCTCTCAAGGATGTGCATTGGATTAATGCCATGCATGAGGAGCTCAATCAATTTGACAGGAATAAGGTGTGGCACTTGGTCCCACCTCCTGATCACGAGATAGTCATAGGGACTAAATGGGTCTTCAGAAATAAAACTGATGAATTAGGGAATGTGGTTAAGAATAAGGCCAGACTTGTAGCTCAGGGGTATAACCAGGAATTTGGAATAGGCTTTGAAGAATCTTTTGCCCCTGTAGCCAGGTTAGAAGCAATCAGAATTTTATTGGCTTATGCATGTTCCCTAGGAATAAATCTCCAGCAGATCGATGTAAAATCTACTTTTCTGAATGGGGAAATTAGTGAGGATGTCTATGTGAGGCAGCCTCCTGGCTTTGAATATTTAGACTTCCCCAATCATGTGTATAAACTTAGTAAAGCTCACTATGGTCTTAAGCAAGCTCCTAGAGCTTGGTATGACAGGTTGAGCAAATTTCTCACAGATAAGAACTTCACAAGAGGAGTAGTTGATCAAACTTTGTTCACTAAGGTAAGTCATCCAGATATACTTTTTGTTCAAATTTATGTGGATGACATAGTTTTTGGGTCAACTAACCCCAAACTGTGTGAGGAGTTTTCTCAAATTATGACTACTGAATTTGAAATGAGCTCAATGGGCGAGCTCAAATTATTTCTTGGACTGCAGGTTACACAGTTAAAGGATGGAACCTTCATCACTCAGTCTAAGTACATAAGGGATTTACTGAAGAAATACAAGATGGACAACCTCAAAGAAATAGCTGCTCCAATGGGTACCTCGACCAGCTTAGATACAGATCCTCAAGGTAATCTAGTGGACCAAAAGCTATATAGAGGTATGATCGGATCCCTTTTATATCTTACAGGATCTAGGCCTGATATTCAGTTTGCAGTGTGTCTATGTTCTAGATTTCAGGCTAGTCCTAAAGTGTCACATCTTAAATCTGTTAAAAGGATTTTTAGGTATCTACTAGGCACCCAAGAGCTTGGTCTTTGGTATCCTGCCAAGTGTGAGTTAGAACTTCTAGCCTACACTGATGCAGACTATGCTGGGTGTCGAGTAGAGAGAAAGAGAACTAGTGGCTACTGTCAATTCCTAGGTGGTTGTCTAGTGTCTTGGGCATCTAAGAAGCAACACACAGTTGCTTTGTCCACAGCTGAGGTTGAATATGTCGCAGCTGGTAACTGTGCAGCCCAAGTACTTTGGATCAAGCACCAACTGGCTGAGTATCAAATAAAACTGGAATGTATTCCAATTTTGTGTGATAATACTAGTGCCATATGTTTTGCTAAAAATCTTGTTCATCATTCTAGGACTAAGCACATAGAGATCAAACACCATTTTCTTAGAGATGCTATTAATAAAAAGGAAATTGAACTGAATTTCATTGAAACTGAAAAACAAATTGCTGATATCTTTACTAAGCCACTAGGGAATGAAAGGTTTAAATTTCTTAGAAGAGAACTTGGCTTGTGTAAATTTCAGCATGATGAATAAATTCTCAGATGGTTTGAATAAACTTTGTGGTTGTTGAATGCTGCATCAGACCATGCATGCATAACATTCATATTTTTTTTATTTGGCATCACACTCATGATCATCATTGCATATCATTCAGCCATGACTGTGTCTAAGCTCTCTCTCATCAAATTCTTACCATTCATTTGCAAAACCACATGCATATAGACAGGGGGAGTATTGTTTGAAATTCAAAGTGGTCATCAACTTTATTGAAATTCAAATTCTTTGACCCTGAATGAGTTGAGTCTGACAATATGGCAATCTGTTAGTCTGTTCTAATTCTTAAGCAATAGAAAACAGACATCTTCCTTTATAAGAATTTTAATTGCTTAAAGACAGACTTAATGGTTTAAATTTTATAAACTTTAGAGTTTAAAGATTGCAATCAGTAAATAAGAATGCTAATAATTGATAAAGCTCTCATCCCTCATTTCATTAGATGTCAGACAAAGTCAACTGTATCTGAAATCTGAAATCTCACCTGAAATCCTGTTAGAGAAGGCTAAGTATGTGTATTGTCCTTAAACAAGTCATTCTGAATCAAATAAAGGACAGTTAAGAAAATGTTGAAAATCTTGAAAAATATTTGAAAAATAAATGTTGGCAGAGGAATGACTGGTAAAACACTGAGAAACTGAGTGATCCATCAAAGAAATGGATAATACTTAAGTCATGAGGTGTATCAGTTGTCTCTGTACAAAAATGATCAAAACAGTGAGGTGGTTTCACTGAGTACCTGGGGGTAACTGGCGTCTGATAAACGTGTACCCTCACACAAAAAGGTGTAAATCAGCTTTATTGAAATTGATCATAGGCAGAATGGTTCATTATGTTGAGTATCTAGGGGTACTGGCGTCTGATAAACGTGTACCCTTACGCAAAAAGACAAATGATACCAGAATGCCCTTAATAAAATAAAATTGAAAATGCTGTTCCTTCAAAAGAAAATTCAGGTATGCCAAATTGTTTAATTTCAATACATGACATGGTATCTCTTACCAATTTTTTACTGAGTCTAAGAAAGTAAGATACTTTGAAACTGAATCTCGCATGCTCAAATGTGATTCTGGTTTATTGATTTTATCATGCACAGCAAACTTATCCAATGAATGTAGTGCATGAACTCTAAATTTTATAATCTTTAAACCAGAACTCTATCTGAAAGTAGTTTCTAAATTCATATGACTGAAGACTCTGTGCTTTAGAATGCTTATTCCTGAACTACTTGTTCAGAATGCCAGTCAGATGATTTCTCTTGTTCCTTCCCTTGTAATTTCTTTCCCTCTTCTTTGTTGATGGCAAAGGGGGAGAATCTATTGTCTGTTTGTTGAATTCCAAAGGGATGGTATACATTGTTATGGCAAAGGGGGAGATCTTGTTAGAACTTGCATTGGTCATTTCATCTCATAGCATGCATTCAGAGTCAGTGTAACTCATAGTGTTGCCATCATCAAAAAGTGGGAGATTGTTGTGCCCCTGTAGTTTTGATGATATGTAGTTTTGATGATAGCAAACATTATGAGTCACAAGTCTATACAGTCTATACTTCCATGCATCATCACTCTCAGCATAGTCTGGACAGAAGTGGGTCGACCCCCCTTCTAGATGGGTCGACCCCCAGATTCGCATGTCTGTACATTGCATGTGTTGCAGACATAGCAAGTCTGTACATTGCTCTCAAGTGCATTAAGCTGTCTCACGCATATACATAGTCTGTACACTCATTGCCAGCATGTCTGTACATCGCCTTGGGCATGGCAAAGTCTATACATTGCTACATTGCTCGCACAGGCAATGTCTATACATCGTGTTGCAAGCACGCATTCAAGTCTGTACAGCCTGTGAGGTCCGTCTCACTCAGCGTCTCAAGTGGACTTGAAGTCTATACATTGGACCGTCTTACTTAGCATCATTGTGCATGTCACACACTCGCAAGTATGCACATTGTGGCACGCAGAGTCTGCACAACGCTTTGTCAGCAAGTCTGCACATTGCTATAGCACGCATGCAGAGTCTAGACAGTCATGAGCAAGTCTATACATCGTGTTGCATGCACGCATTCAAGTCTGTACATCGCATAGCATGCACGCATGTCCAAAGTCTATACACTGCATTGCACGAGCTGAAGTTTACACATTGTCTTGTTGCACGCACTTGAAGTCTGTACATTGTCCACTTGCAGCATTAGCACAAGTCTGTACAGCCTGTGTGCTTCATAACGCCAAGTCTATACATGCTCCGTCTTACTTAGCGTCTCATGCTAAGTCTGTCAGCACACACAAGTCTATACATTCTTGGTAGTTCTGCGTCTCATGTAGTGTCTCATGCAAGTCTATACATTCTTGGCAGTTCAGCGTCTCATACAGTGTCTCATGCAAGTCTATACATTCTTGGCAGTTCAGCGTCTCATACAGTGTCTCATGCAAGTCTATACATTCTTGGCAGTTCAGCGTCTCATGCAGTGTCTCATGCAAGTCTGTACATCGTCTGTCAGCGCTTACAACTCTATACAGCTTACAAGTCTATACACTCGCATGATAGCCAGTCTGCTCAAGTCTATACACTCGCATGCTAGCCAGTCTGCTCAAGTATATACACTCGCATGCTAGCCAGTCTGCTCAAGTATATACACTTGCATGCTAGCTAGTCTGCACATTGTCACAAGTCTATACATCCATTTGTAATGTTCATACTTTGCTTGATGCATTCTGCATTACACACTTCAAAGCTTGTACATCATTGTTGCATGCATCTAAGTCCATACACTGCTTGGTGACCTGCATGTGGACTCATTATCATTGTGCATACTTTGCTTGATACAGTCTGCATTACACCTATTCAAGTCTATACATTCAGTCTTCTATAGAACATGAAAGTCGATGCATGCTCACACATGTTGCATGAATGAAGTCTGTACAAGCTGTTAGTCTTAAACAGATAACTCTATCTATTTGACTGACAGGTACTCTTCGTGAAGCTTAATGAAGGCATGTGATCCGAGGATATGGGGAGTACCAGGATCGTGACACGTATATTGAAGCAATCCTGAGATGCTGCCACGTGACCAAATGATTGGGCGGGAAATGTGGAAGACACACACCCTATCTGTTGCTCTATATATATGAAGCCTCTTCCTCAGAAGAAGTTTGATCGAAGCAGAAGAGCAGAGAGTGAACTTCAGCCTGCACGATCCACAGAGAAGAAAAGCAGAGAGCCACCAAGATCAGAGAAGAAAAAGAGAGAGAAGAGAAGAGAAGAGAAGATTGAGAGAGAGGAGTTGAGAGAGCTTGTCTGAATGTTCCTCAGTCTCTTGGTTCAGATACCAGAGCTGAGTTTGCTCATTGCGAGCTATATTCTCTTCTGGGTTTTCTTGTTTTCGTCTATTTATATTTTTGTTTTCTGAACTCTTGTTTTCAAGCTGTGTGCCAGCGTTTACAGTGGAGGATTCCACTGGACGGGTCAAGCTGTAAACCCCAGCGGTTGCAGAGGTGCATCCTCTGGATAGGTTAAGTTGTAATTCCTCAGCAGGTGAGACTCAGTCTCGGACAGCAAGCTGTGAAGCTCAGCGGTCTGTAGGCAAGCTGTGAAGCCCAGCTGTTCAAGCTGTGAGTCAGCGGAATCCACACTCTAGTTGGAGTGTGGGGTGGACGTAGATCTTTGGGTTGAGATCGAACCACCTTAAAATTTGCTGTCTACTGTGTGATTGACTTGTGGATCTTGTGATTTCAGTTCTACCGATCTTATCATAGTAGTTGAATACTTAGGTCCGTAATCTCTATGATCTGCCTTGTTCTGATATCATTGTGATCTTTTAGTTGTTCAGCAGCTGCTCGTTTTAATTCTGCATTAGAGTACAACTGGACTGTTAAATTAGGCCATCAATCTATTCACCCCCCTCTAGATCCACTCTCCGTGGTGACAGAGTGCTTCCATCTAACACAACATGAGATACTCCCTGAACCGGAGGCCTGTATGGACGTAGAAGGCCTCCCTCCCTGGTCGTAGGTCACTCTAGAATCCGGCAGGGCTTCGCCGTGATTGGGTGCAAGGCCCGGATACAGAGGGGGGGTGGATGTATCCCTCTTCAAATATTGCCTAATTAAATCTCTAATGCTCAGATATACGGAATTAAAAACTGTTGCAGAAATATACTGAGAATACTTAGAAGGATCAAAGCAAGACAACAATTCAATTAGCCTTCACACGATCCTAAGCAAGCATCTAATGAGCACAGCAATGAAAAGAACACATAAGGAAAATCAGACCACAAGTGAACACCAGGATTTTTTAGGCCGTTCGGTCCACAGACCTACGTCCACCCCTCACTCCAAACTGGAGTGAGGCTTCAACTAGCAAGGCTAGAACAGCAGACTCAGTCTGCAACAATTGCTGCCTAACAGCTTGACAAACCGAGGGAAACAAATCCCTAACCCAAGCTCTACAACCCACAGAAGCTTGACACCTGGACTTGCTACCCACAAGACCAGAACCGGAGATGAATCTCCCTTCCTCCAAACTGGAGGGGAACTGCTAGTGACAGCCCATCACTGGCAAACCAGAGATCACATATCTCTCTTCCTCTGCGAACCCAGAGGGAACCTACAAGTGACTCCCAATCACTTGCAACCCAGAGGTCTCGGACCTCTCTTCCTCCACACCAGAGGGAAACATTGATGACACACAGTCACCAGCAAATCGAAAAAACAACTCACCCTTCTCCTGAGACCACAGGAGGAACCCCGATCCCAAAACAAGGGAATCGGAAGAACAATGATCAGATGAAAGGAAAAAACAATAAATGAAAACACAGCGACTGAAAGCTGGTAAATGGAATGCACAAACGTAGCTCTCGCAGGAGCAAACTGGATTGGATCTGATTCAAAGTCCAGTTAAGACAATGAGGCTTCTCTTCTTCTTCACGATCTCTGGATCTCTCTCACTCTAGCTCTCAGCTGCTCTCTTCTTATGCTCTTCTCACTATCTCTTCTTTTCTCTCAGACTTCGGCTCACTCTTCTTTTTCTTCTTCTTCTTCTGCTCTCTGCCTCTCTGCTGCTCTCTCCTATTGTCTCGATCAGTCTTCTCCTGAGGAAGAAGCTACATATATATAGCAGCAACTAGGGCGTGTGTAGGGCTTGTGCCCTCTTTGTCCAGAGTACACCTCGGATCACGTGCCAGGTGCCAACCTCGGATCACGTGCCCAAACATTTTCTTCTCGAAGGATGTACCTGTCAAGCAGTCATAAGAAGATATTAGAGGGATGTACAGAGTTGGTTCAGGCTTTTAACAAAGCGTGTACAGACATGATGCAACATTGAGTGTATGGACTTAGTGTGCACGCGAGAACTATGTACAGACTTGTTTTAAACAATGCACAAATGAATATAGGAGAGTGTGTACATTGGCGATGAGTGCTCAGGCGTGCTGTCAAGCAATGTACAGACTTGATGAGAATGATGCATGAACAAGCCATAGCAAATGTATAGACTTACTAAGTCAACAAGGCAACCGTGTACAGACTTTAAAATAACGAATGAATAGACTTAGAACAAGGCAACCGTGTACTGACTTTAAAATAACGAATGAACAGACTTAGTTGATGCCATCCGAAGAATGTATGGACTTGCTATGTTGTGTGGCGTGCAACTAGACACTGTTCAGACTTGTGAAATGATGCACAAAGATATCATAAGAGAATGTATAGACTTGGACGTTTATGTGCATGACAAAACCAATGTACAGACTTACTGTGCCTGCAGCAGACGACACCAGTGTACAGACTGGCTAGGTTTACGCATGGACTAAGTCTGTATAGACTTGATCATGCAAACGACGACACCAGTGTACAGACTTGAATGCTCGAAGCACACGATGTATAGACTTGAAAGACGATGCATGAGACGATGCATGAGACGATGCATGCACAGACTTGGTCTTACAATGTATAGACTTGAAGGTATGCACAGAGACGCTAAGTAAGACGGTGGTGAATAGACTTAGTCTCAAGACGATGCAATGTATAGACTTTGAGGCATGTGAACACGGTGCTGTACAGACTTATGTATGCATGGATGCACTTACTAAGCCACGAGCCAAGTGGTGATGTATAGACTTGTGTTATGCACCCAGACAATGTATAGACTTGCACATAGAGACGCTGGACAATGTACAGACTTTACTTCATGCAAGCTACAGGACAATGTATGGACTTTGAAAGACGATGCATGCATTAGCCAACGATATACAGACTTTGCCAATGTACAGACTTTACCAGGCTTACGCATGGACTAAGTCTATATAGACTTGCTTATCTGACGCATGCAGCAATGTACAGACTTGATGTTCTGAACGTAGGTAAAGAAAAGGAATGTATAGACTTGAACCCGTGCATGCTATGCGATGTACAGACTTGCCAACAATGATGCAAGAATGTATAGACTTTGAATGATGCAGACTGAGCAAACTCTGTACAGACTTTGCGTGCCTGAAACAGGACAATGTACAGACTTTCTACCTGGTGATTATGCATGAATGCACACGATGTATGGACTTGGCAAGTGATACAAGCACCGGCGGCAATGTATAGACTTAGTATATGATGCACATATGCACTGAGTAAGTCACAAGCAGCAACACACGTTGTACAGACTTTGGAAATGCTTAGCACACGATGTAACAAGGCTCTGTACAGACTTAAGGCTCTGTACAGACTTAGCCTGAGCATAGTTATGAAATGCACCGAAAATGCACACAGCCTGTTCGATGGAATGACACTCAAGAGATGCTCAATCAAACATTCATATGCAGACACAAACAAATGATGACTTATAGTGTTTGCTATCATCAAAAGCACATGGACACAACAATCTCCCCATTTTTGATGATGGCAACACTATGAGTCTCATGAATGAAAGAAATGGAATATTCAGACTAGACTCATCAAAGTATTCTACCCCTTTGACTTCATCAAAAAGAGAACAATACTTTGATAATCTAGTGATGTCATATGAGACACCCAAAATAGTTCAGTAGATGAGGGCAACACAATATCAGAAGCAATTAAAACAATTCTCCCCCTTAGACAAACAACTTATGCAGACATGCATATGCAACAAATACTCCCCATTTAACATGACAGAAGGTAGAGAGCTAATGCATACTAACAACATAATCAGACACACTTGCACATTGTCTCCTTTTGCATATAGTCTCTCAAACAGACCAGAGAATTCTTCCCTTATGATCCATGATGTAAGAATTCTGATAGTACAAGGAACTCTGGTTATCCAAAGGCTGCAAGTTAACAGGTTATACTGAGAGTTGTGCCTCACATAAATGAGAACCAATGTCAATCAAAGCACAGTGATAGAGAGCAATAGGATGAACAGATTCAGCAAATAGTGAAAATTGAGATATAGAACTTTTCAGCATGATACCAACTTCATAAAAATAGGATTTAAGTTTTAAATTCCTCCATTATAAAAGCTTATGAATCCTTGATTGTCAGATATGGTTTAAGAATGATGTAAACTGAGTTTTTTCAAAAAGAAATTGTACTCATATCTGAACCAACTCTTAATAAAAAGGAACTACAAGCTCATATAAAATTCTAGTTCAACCAACTTCCATCTTACTTAGTTTACTCTCCATGACTGCTTTAAGAGATACATAAGTGAATGCATCTGAATTTTAATTGTTCTTTCAGAATTTGATTTACACTTGTTCATATTTTTCCCTTTTTTTTAATGAACAATTTTGGTTTATCAACACCTTTTGACGTGGGGAGACACCTTGATCAGAGGCCAGAATCCCCAGTTACTCAGTGTGACAACCGTATTGCTTCTCCCATTTTAGAGAACAGAGGTAGCATTAAAATTATCTTTGGCATGAGGATACACCTTGATCAGAGGCCAGAATCCCTAGTTACTCAATACAACTATGCCATTGCTTTGCCATAATTTCACAGTAGTTTCCAATCATCTCTTTAAACAGAGTTAACCATGGTACTTCATGACACAATCCTTTGAACAGGTTTCTCAGTAACCACAGTCATTGCTCTGTCCATCCTTTTTCTCAGAATAGATTCAGACAAGTTAGGTGTTTAAGAACAACTACATACACTATATATCTCAGTCAACGTAGACATGGATATCAACTTTTCAGATTTCAGAAAGTCTTACATGAATTTACATGAAGCAGACAGTTAAAGTTTATTTAGAGGTTGAATCAGATATTTTAAAGTTCTTTGAGTCCAAACAAGAGTGCATAAGACTTAAACCAATTCGTGTTAACAAATGTTCTTAAGCTTGTATAATGGAAGGTTCCTCATTAAAGATGTTTTAACTTTTATGAAGTAGTATTCAGGCTGAAGGTTTACTTCATATCTCGGCTCAGTAATTCAAGTGAGCTGACTGATATTTCAACAAACAGCATGGATTCTGAAAAAATGCAGCAGGGAGACTGCTCTTGAGCAAAGTAGTTCAGAGTTGACTGGATAGAGGTGAAGCTCTCCTTCAGCAGATTTAGGAGAGGCAGACAGGCAAGGTATAAATTAACATTATGAATATTTCAGAAGCAGTCAAGAGATTAAGCAAGCTCCCCCTGTCTAGATGCAATGAGTCATTTCTTTTTAGATTTTTCAAATTTTATGACATGCACTACTCTTCAAATGCAACATCAGTCAAACTCCCCCTGACAAAGTGCATGATATGCAATTAAGGCACTGCACATGATTTTAAAATTTATGCTCAAAGAGAATTCATGCTTGTTCAATCAGAGAGAGAAACTACCAAATGCATCAATGTTCATTTCAAATTTTCAGAAGATTTCAATTAAACACAAATCAAATTAACAAGATGCTCAGCCATCTCAAACAAGTAATTTTCAGATGATAGAAATTGAACAGTGTTCAGAACTGACCTGAAGAGTGGAATCCTGGGGTTTTCCTTTTTGAGTGCCTTGGATTATTTACCCCTCTTTGTTCATTCCAAGGCACACCTGCAATATATATTGATCATTTTGATCCAGCAGGAACCCAAACAGCCTTGGGTCTGTACTACTCCCTACAGGTGTTCTAAACTATTTCTTAGCTAGATTATCATCAAATTTCATCAGAGAGCAATCATCCATAGAATGTCCAGCTCTACCACAGTATCTCCATGAAATGACTGATTTTTGGCTCTTATGATGCATATTAACAGCAGTATGAGGTTTATAAACATGATCATAAGATTTTCTGTTGTATGCATGAACAATTTGATTCTTATTCTTAATCAGTCAACATTCAGCAAATCTATGGCCTGGCTTCCCACAGTTATAGCATGAGAATCTTGCAAATGGTTTTGCAGGGAATTTGACAACATAGGGGTTAACAGAGTTTTCTGAACATGCCAACAGTTCTTGACTGTATGGCCATTCTTCCCACAGTGAGAGCAAGCAAAAGAATTTCTTCTATGAAAACCTGACCAGATTTCAGTAGCCATATTACCAGACTTGTCAGATAGATGGCCATTAGGTCCCCTTGGAACAGTGGTTCTTCTAGGAGCCTTGAACTCATTCTTCTTCAAGAACCAGCAATCATGGCTTGTATGACTAGATCGTCCACAATGGGAACATTTGAGTTGCCTCTTCTGGGTAAACTGATTCTTGGATGAGCTTTTAATAAAATGCATATGAGTATTTCCTGAATTTTTAATTTTCTTCATTCTATTATGAGCATTCAATTCATCAGATTTCAGGATATAGCAGTTATGCATCATATGACCGAATCTTCCACAATAATAACATGACCCCTTTTTAATATGAGTGTGTGAGAGATCATGTGACTTGTGTGCAGCTTTCTTTGTACCAACATGAGTGTCTTTGTCCTTTATCTATAGATTTTCAGTCATTTTCAAATTTTGAGTTTGTTCTACAGTTTTGGGACTGTCAGTGGATTTTTGTGCAGTAAATTGAAAAACAGAAGAACCAGAGGTTTTGTTTTGATCAGAAGCTTTTACAAACACAGTGGAAGTGTTATTCCCATTGATCCTTTTATTTGTCGGACTGTAACCCAGTCCCTCTCTCTAAAAATTATCACTCTTTCCAAGAAGCTTATTCAGATTGTCCTTTCCTTTGACAAATTTTGATAGAGAATTTTTCAAATCTTGAATCTCAGAATTTAAGACATCAATATTAACTTCATATCTGGACAGATCTGTTTCACAGGAAATGACTTGTTGATGCAAGGCATCATTCAGACTTTTGAGTTTTTCAACTTCCTGTTTTAATTATATTTCATTGTCAACTTCAGATAGGGACTTGTAAAGATCATCAACTTCTTGTTGAAGGGATGCGATTGTAAGCTCATATCCAGCTATCTTCTGTTCACAGCAAGTGACATTTCCACTCAACATTTGGTTGATGGTTTTTAGACTCTCAATTTCTTGTTCAGCTTCCACCAACCTACCAGAATTATCCATGCTCACACACTTGCCTTTTTCAATTGTCAATAACCTATCTGACAGTTGGGTGTTTAGATGTTTCAACTCATTGATTTCCTCTCTCAATTTATTGTTTTGCTCTGTGAGTTCATCATCAAACACCCAATCCTCTGATGAAGATTGATATTCATAAAACATTTCTTGCCGTTTTTCAGACTGAAGTTTGTCGAGATTTTTCTGAAGCTCTAAATTTATTACTCTATCAGCCTCCAGCTTCTCAAAAATCAGTCTACTTTCTTTTTCAAGATTTATTGATTTGTGTTCAGATTCCTCGGACTATTTTTTGAATTTTCCATTTTCAGATTTCATGTCTTCCAATTCAGAACTAAGACACTCTAAATCTCTCATCAGTTTCTTGTTCAGATCTTTTAAGTAGACATTTTCTTCTTTTAGAGATTTGATTAGTTCCTTTTGAAGATTATCATCAGAATCAAGATCATTTATCAAGTCTCTTAAAACTGCACAAGCATTGCAAGAATCTTCTCTAATGAGTTTGGTTCTGAGGTTTTCATTTTCAGATTTCAAATTATTCAACCCAGCTTTAGTCTGTTCTAGCTGTATTTTTCTGATTGATAACTCTTCATTTTCGGCTCTAAGAGAGTCATTTTCAGATTTTAGCCTAATTAGTTCAGAGCGAACACATTCAAGTTCCTTCATCAATTTTTCATTCTGATTTTTACACATATGGATATCAGACAAACAGGCATCATGAGATTGCTTCATATTTGAATAATTTTCACATGGAGAACTTGAACTACCCCGATCACTTTTCTTTTTCAAGTTCTTGTATTGTTTTCTTAAATGTTCATGAGTTTCAAGCAACTCAGCATATGCATTCTCCCAATCATCTAAAGAAAAATTCTCGAAGGGATTTACCTCTTCATCATTATCATCTTCATTCTGATTGTTGCTTTGATTACTTCTGTTAGCCATCATGCAGCTGTCCTCATTTCTTCTGTGTGCTAGCCTCAGCATATCTATAATATCCTTAGCAGAACTGCAGTCATGAAAGCAAGAATGTAAGGCCTTGTCAGTAGCTATTTTCATTAGATTTATAACTGTCTGATTCTCTTCACGCCTTGATCTGTGACTGTCAGTCCATTTGGACTCTTTCTTTGGTAATCTATGAGGACCTTGTGAAATTAGTTTCCACAGATCGGATTGATAGTCGTAACAAACATATGCAAGTTTTTAAACCACACATTAAAATCCGTACCTTCAAAAATCGGTGGATGAGCCATGAAGGCAAATCAATCAAGTAATTTCAAAACTGTATGCAGAAGACATTGATGCATCGAAAGCCAGCAGGATCCTCTACAGATCGTTGGATCTGGAAAGTCAGAAACCTAGCTCTGATACCAATTGATAGGGTGCAAGGCCCGGATACAGAGGGGGGTGAATGTATCCCTCTTCAAATATTGCCTAATTAAATCTCTAATGCTCAGATATGCGGAATTAAAAACTGTTGCAGAAATATACTGAGAATACTTAGAAGGATCAAAGCAAGACAACAATTCAATTAGCCTTCACACGATCCTAAGCAAGCATCTAATGAGCGCAGCAATGAAAAGAACACATAAGGAAAATTAGACCACAAGTGAAGACCAGGATTTTTTAGGTGGTTCGGTCCACAGACCTACGTCTACCCCTCACTCCAAACCGGAGTGAGGCTTCCACTAGCAAGGCTAGAACAGCAGACTCAGTCTGCAATAATTGCTGCCTAACAGCTTGACAAACCGAGGGAAACAAATCCCTCAACCCAAGCTCTGCAACCCACAGAAGCTTGACACCTCGACTTGCTACCCACAAGACCAGAACCGGAGACGAATCTCCCTTCCTCCAAACCAGAGGGGAACTGCTAGTGACAGCCCGTCACTGGCAAACCAGGGATCACAGATCTCTCTTCTTCTGCGAACCTAGAGGGAACCCACAAGTGACTCCCAGCCACTTGCAACCCAGAGGTCTCGGACCTCTCTTCCTCCACACCAGAGGGAAACATTGATGACACACAGTCACCAGCAAACCGGAGAAATAACTCTCCCTTCTCCTGAGACCATAGGAGGAACCCCGATCCCAAAACAAGGGAATCGGAAGAACAATGATCAGATGAAAGGAAAAAACAATAAAAGAAAACACAGCGACTGAAAGCTGGTAAATGGAATGCACAGACGTAGCTCTCACAAGAGCAAACTGGATTGGATCTGATCAAAGTCTAGTTAAGACAATGATGCTTCTCTTATTCTTCACGATCTCTGGATCTCTCTCACTCTAGCTCTCAGCTGCTCTCTTCTTCTGCTTTTCTCACTATCTCTTCTTTTCTCTCAGACTTTGGCTCACTCTTCTTTTTCTTATTCTTCTTCTGCTCTCTGCCTCTCTGCTGCTCTCTCCTATTGTCTCGATCAGTCTTCTCCTGAGGAAGAAGCTACATATATATAGCAGCAGCTAGGGCGTGTGTAGGGCTTGTGCCCTCTTTGTCCAGAGTACACCTCGGATCACGTGCCAGGTGCCAACCTCGGATCACGTGCCCAAACATTTTCTTCTCGAAGGATGTACCTGTCAAGCAGTCATAAGAAGATATGAGAGGGATGTACAGAGTTGGTTCAGGCTTTTTCAGATTTTAGCCTATTCGACCCAGCTTTAGTCTGTTCTAGCTGTATTTTTCTGATTGATAACTGTTCATTTTCGACTCTAAGAGAGTCATTTTCAGATTTTAGCCTACTTAGTTCAGAGCGAACACATTCAAGTTCCTTCATCAATTTTTCATTCTGATTTTTACACATATGGATATCAGACAAACAGGCATCATGAGATTGCTTCATATTTGAACAATTTTCACATGGAGAACTTGAACTACCCCGATCACTTTTCTTTTTCAAGTTCTTGTATTGTTTTCTTAAATGTTCATGAGTTTCAAGCAACTCAGCATATGCATTCTCCCAATCATCTAAAGAAAAATTCTCGAAGGGATTTACCTCTTCATCATTATCATCTTCATTCTGATTGCTGCTTTGATTACTTCTGTTTGCCATCATGCAGCTGTCCTCATTTCTTCTGTGTGCTAGCCTCAGCATATCCACAATATCCTTAGCAGAACTGCAGTCATGAAAGCAAGAATGTAAGGCCTTGTCAGTAGCTGCTTTCATTAGATTCATAACTGTCTGATTCTCTTCATGCCTTGATCTGTGACTGTCAGTCCATTTGGACTCTTTCTTTGGTAATCTATGAGGACCTTGTGAAATTAGTTTCCACAGATCGGGATTGATAGTCGTAACAAACATATGCAAGTTTTTAAACCACACATTAAAATCCGTACCTTCGAAAATCGGTGGATGAGCCATGAAGGCAAATCAATCAAGCAATTTCAAAACTGTATGCAGAAGACATTGATGCATCGAAAGCCAGCAGGATCCTCTATAGATCGTTGGATCTGGAAAGTCAGAAACCTGGCTCTGATACCAATTGATAGGGTGCAAGGCCCGGATACAGAGGGGGGTGAATGTATCCCTCTTCAAATATTACCTAATTAAATCTCTAATGCTCAGATATGCGGAATTAAAAACTGTTGCAGAAATATACTGAGAATACTTAGAAGGATCAAAGCAAGACAACAGTTCAATTAGCCTTCACACGATCCTAAGCAAGCATCTAATGAGCGCAGCAATGAAAAGAACACATAAGGAAAATCAGACCACAAGTGAACACCAGGATTTTTTAGGTGGTTCGGTCCACAGACCTACGTCTACCCCTCACTCCAAACCGGAGTGTGGCTTCCACTAGCAAGGCTAGAACAGCAGACTCAGTCTGTAACAATTGCTGCCTAACAGCTTGACAAACCGAGGGAAACAAATCCCTCAACCCAAGCTCTGCAACCCACAGAAGCTTGACACCTAGACTTGCTACCCACAAGACCAGAACCGGAGACGAATCTCCCTTCCTCCAAACCAGAGGGGAACTGCTAGTGACAGCCCGTCACTGGCAAACCAGGGATCACAGATCTCTCTTCTTCTGCGAACCCAGAGGGAACCCACAAGTGTCTCCCAGCCACTTGCAACCCAGAGGTCTCAGACCTCTCTTCCTCCACACCAGAGGGAAACATTGATGACACACAGTCACCAGCAAATCGGAGAAACAACTCACCCTTCTCCTGAGACCACAGGAGGAACCCCGATCCCAAAACAAGGGAATCGGAAGAACAATGATCAGATGAAAGGAAAAAACAATAAAAGAAAACACAGCGACTGAAAGCTGGTAAATGGAATGCACAAACGTAGCTCTCGCAAGAGCAAACTGGATTGGATCTGATCCAAAGTCTAGTTAAGACAATGAGGCTTCTCTTATTCTTCACGATCTCTGGATCTCTCTTACTCTAGCTCTCAGCTGCTCTCTTCTTCTGCTTTTCTCACTATATCTTCTTTTCTCTCAGACTTCGGCTCACTCTTCTTTTTCTTATTCTTCTTCTGCTCTCTGCCTCTCTGCTGCTCTCTCCTACTATCTCGATCAGTCTTCTCCTGAGGAAGAAGCTACATATATATAGCAGTAGCTAGGGCGTGTGTAGGGCTTGTGCCCTCTTTGTCCAGAGTACACCTCGGATCACGTGCCAGGTGCCAACCTCGGATCACGTGCCCAAACATTTTCTTCTCGAAGGATGTACCTATCAAGCAGTCATAAGAAGATATTAGAGGGATGTACAGAGTTGGTTCAGGCTTTTAACAAAGCGTGTACAGACATGATGCAACATTGAGTGTATGGACTTAGTGTGCACGCGAGAACTATGTACAGACTTGTTTTGAACAATGCACAAATACATATAGGAGAGTGTGTACATTGGCGATGAGTGCTCAGGCGTACTGTCAAGCAATGTACAGACTTGATGAGAATGATGCATGAACAAGCCATAGCAAATGTATAGACTTACTAAGTCAACAAGGCAACCGTGTACAGAATTTAAAATAACGAATGAACAGACTTAGAACAAGGCAACAGTGTACAGACTTTAAAATAACGAATGAACAGACTTAGTTGATGCCATCCGAAGAATGTATGGACTTGCTATGTCGTGTGGCGTGCAACTAGACACTATTCAGACTTGTGAAATGATACACAAAGATATCATCATAGAATGTATAGACTTGGATGTTTATGTGCATGACAAAACCAATGTACAGACTTGCTGTGCCTGCAGCAGACGACACCAGTGTACAGACTTGCTAGGCTTACGCATGGACTAAATCTGTATAGACTTGATCATGCAAACGACGACACTAGTGTACAGACTTGAATGCTCGAAGCACACGATGTATAGACTTGAAAGACGATGCATGAGATGATGCATGAGACGATGCATGCACAGACTTGGTCTTACAATGTATAGACTTGAAGGTATGCACAGAGACGCTAAGTAAGACGGTGGTGAACAGACTTAGTCTCAAGACGATGCAATGTATAGACTTTGAGGCATGTGAACATGGCGATGTACAGACTTATGTATGCATGGATGCACTGACTAAGCCACGAGCCAAGTGGCGATGTATAGACTTGTGTTATGCACCCAGACAATGTATAGACTTGCACATAGAGACACTGGACAATGTACAGACTTTACTTCGTGCAAGCTACAGGACAATGTATGGACTTTGAAAGACGATGCATGCATTAGCCAACGATGTACAGACTTTGCCAATGTACATACTTTACCAGGCTTACGCATGGACTAAGTCTGTATAGACTTTCTTATCTGATGCATGCAGCAATGTACAGACTTAATGTTATGAATGTAGGTAAAGAAAAGGAATGTATAGACTTGAACCCGTGCATGCTATGCGATGTACAAACTTGCCAACAATGATGCAAGAATGTATAGACTTTGAATGATGCAGACTGAGCAAACTCTGTACAGACTTTGCGTGCCTGAAACAGGGCAATGTACAGACTTTCTACCTAGTGATTATGCATGAATGCACATGATGTATGGACTTGGCAAGTAATACAAGCAACGGCGGCAATGTTTAGACTTAGTATATGATGCACATATGCACTGAGTAAGTCACGAGCAGCAACACACGTTGTACAGACTTTGGAAATGCTTAGCACATGATGTAACAAGGCTCTGTACAGACTTAAGGCTCTGTACAGACTTAGCCTGAGCATAGTTATGAAATGCACCAAAAATGCACACAGCATGTTCGATGGAATGACACTCAAGAGATGCTCAATCAAACATTCATATGTAGACACAAACAAATGATGACTTATAGTGTTTGCTATCATCAAAACCACAGGGACACAACACGCCGTGACTTTGAAATCTTCCCCCCCTTTTTAAAGGTAGCCTCTAGGGTCTATTTATAGAGCCTAGGAAGCCAGCCCCAAATATAGGGTTTTTTAGGCATTTTTAGGTCGAGATAATCAAAGGAAAGTCGTAGATAATCGAATTATCTCTCAACTAGAAGAAACGGCACTTGAAATGGCTCAATATCCACGGCGAAAATGACGGCAGAAGTTAGGGATAAAACCACAGATAGAGAGAGAGAACCCTTGAAATTCTGAGGAACCGAGACGATGAACGGTCTCACGATAGACCACCCAACTGGATGTGCGGCCATATCTTAGGCCGTCCAACCCTGTCGGTTGAAATTCAAATAAATCATAAATAGTACCCAACTATCCATCGAACTGACCGAAAACCTCGCCGTTGGACTCTCATAGATGAACGGCTGATTGTAGACCTTACATCCACAAGAGCGGGCAAGAGGACACTGCCCATGCCTTGTCGGTGATAAATCAAAATAAATACGATAATTATCTGAAAATGAGCGACGTTAGGACTCTGGGAGATAGACGGCTTAGGAGGTACCGCACAATAGTCTTATGCAGCTACCGCTAGGCTGTATATATGCTTGTCGGTGATAATTCAAAAAATCAGCTAAATATCCCATAAATATATGAACGGCCCAGTATCAACCGCACATATGGTTGAACGGTTGGAGGTTGACCGCACATGTACATGGACGCTTGAAATTCATAGAAAAGCTCAATTAACCAAAACCAAGGCCCATTAAGACCTGAATCAACTCGGACCTAGCCAGGGAGGGAGTCTACCCATAAAATAAGCCCAAAGATGTTGCCTGAAAATAGCCCAGCGAGTGATGGACAACTCGAGGCATCATTAAATGGGAGTAAGAGAAAATACTCAACTTGTCGGCCAAAAATGGGTGTCAACAGGGGGGTCGTCAATCGGAGTGACCCCTCACCACATTATACCGTACCCCAGCTGGTAGAACCAAGCATGGTGACGACTCAGCAATGCCCACCACAGCCGCTGATGCCGCCGGTGCTACCACAAGTGCACCAGACACCTCCATTGCTGCGTCCCCCTCCGTAGGCGACCACCCCGGTCACCCCCTACCTGTAGCCGGCACATTTCTACCCAGAATCGGTTGATCCAACCGTCATGAGCAAAATGATGGTGGAGAGAATGATGAAGCTGAAGCTCGCTGAAAGAACTGAAGGCGACTACGCCACATTTGATGCATATAGGGTTCCATACCCGCCGCACCATGCTACCAAGCGACTCCCTCCCGGGATTAGCAAGCTGCCAAAATTTGACAAGTTCAACAGGAAGGGATCCCCAAAAGAACATGTCGCCTACTACATGACCGTCATGGGTGATCTGGCCACCGACGAGTCATACTTGCTAAAATTTTTCGGGTCCTCGCTGACGGGGCTCACTTTTGAATGGTACTCCAGCCTCCCGGCCGGGTCGATCAGTGACTGGTCGGACATGCAAAGGAAGTTCAGAGAAAGATTCCATGTTACAGAGAGGGAGGTCACAGTGGCCGAACTCTACTCAACAAGACAGAGGGTAGATGAAACAGCCCTTGATTATATCAAGAGGTGGAGGAACCTCGGAATGAGATGCAAGCGGCCCCCACATCAGGAGGACGCTGTACAGATATGTAAACAGAACCTTAGGAGAGAGGTCTTGGAAAAGATGATAGGAACGGAGATCCGGTCGTTCGACCGATTGAACAACATTGTGGCCGAGGTTGAGGCTTTCCTGTCCAGACCTGCCCCTGCATCAACCGCTGCTGCTACACAAAAAGGCAAGGCAGTAGAATGACGTCAGGCGCCTAAAGAAGCAAATGCCCTTGACATTAAAGCATTTGAACAACAGAATGATAAAGGTAAGAAGGCAGATGCCCCATAGCCTGCCAAAGCCGGAGATGGCAAAGAAGGTCCCTCACTACGGGATAAAATGAAGATGGCCTATTCTTTTCCAAAGGATAAGACCAGAATTCTATTTGATTGGGTAACCCAATATGATAAGGTCACCTTGCCTGAGCCAAAGAGGCTGGAGGACCTGAAGAGAAATAACAGTCCAAGATTCTGCCCCTATCACCAGATGTTGGGGCACCCAATTGAAGACTGCTATGTCTTCAAAGATATTATTGAAGGCATGGTAAAGAAGGATGAAATCGACCTGGGAGAGTACAGGGTCGACCCTCCACAACCTCATGAGGCTCCTCTGAGGAGGGCCGTAGCCAATGTGATCTCTGTGTACCAGGCACTGCCTAAGGAGATCTTTGAAGCCAACACTCGGCGCACTTATGAACTCTGTTTCCTGGCGCCCATAGAAGAACAACAGAGATGGTTACAAGTCCCTGTAAAGAACAATAAAAGGACGGCACCTCGCCTAATAGTGGGGGCACACATTCATGACATCACACCGTGACCTACCCCTCCAGTGGTAGCACCTGTGTGGACCAACCCACCTACAGTCATCAGGATACCTACACACAATCGGAGAAGATAGACTCCCTTGCCGACGGTCAAGGAGATTAGTCCAGAGGCCCGACGGTTGTAGGAATACATAAATGGGCTAGATGAATATGTACAACCCGAATTAGAACCCTTGCTGGTGCGGGATCATGTCCCATGGCAAGAATTGGAGCAACTGTCACTCAAGCAGGAGCAGCAAGCTGACACAGCATCCGACAAGGATGGCAGCCTATTCTGGGGATAGGCGCCGGCTTAAGAAAAGAATAAGAAGAAACAAAAGAAGAAAAGAAAGGCCGCCAAGGTCAATAAAAAGCATATGGTGTCCTGTAATACTCTCTCAGCTCTCTTCAATTTGCCTGGTGAAGAGGATGAGGAAGAAATATGCCTTGCACCCGCCACCGGAGCAGGCCAGGCCGAAGCAGCCTCTGCAGCACATGCAACCCGATCAGGCCAAAAATGGGGGCACCAGCCGCCCGCTAACCATAATATCATATTCAGGGGAGAGCAACCCTAAAAGATACCTCCCCTGGAGGTCAAAGGGGTCCAGATCCCTCCTCCGTCAAGCCTTTATAACCAGAATGGGGGCAGTACTACTACCCCTTCCTTCCTAGAATTTCTGAAGATGTCCAAGGGAAAGCAACCATGTCAAGATGCCGATCTTGCAATCAGGGATACCTACCCATAGCCCCCGTAATCTTTCGAAGCCCCGGATGCAGACAAAGCTTGTCCAATGTTATCCGATGAAGGGCAGCAAGAATATGGCACCAAGCAGAAGGATGCAGAATCTGAGCCCAATGAGGCGGGATCGTCAGGAACCGTAGTCCAAGACTCCTCCAAACCCAGATGGGCTGATGAAATGAAGCTGTCCAATGTCCGAGTAGGAAGCCATGTAATTAAATTGCTGAAAAAGCTCCCGACAAGATTCAATGTTTGGGAAATTCTCTCTCTCAGTGAAGAGACCTGACAGGTGATTATCATTGCTTTGCAGATGCCTGCTTAATATGAAACCTGCTTGGCTGAAGCACTACTAGAGGCCAGCATGACCTTCACTCACGAAGACATGTTGCTCCCTACTATCAGCCATAATAGGCCGCTCTATATGAGGGGGCATTTAAATGGACAGGAGCTGAACAGGATCCAGGTCGACCCAGGCGCAGCTGTCAACATTCAGCCATATAGAATATACCAGAGGCACCACTTTAATGTATGCCTCGATAAAGCCGGAGAGATGCGTATCGTCGGCTTCAACCAAAAGTGCGAAGTATCGCTGGGAGTAGCAGAATTCACACTCACCCTGGCAAATTTTACCACAAAGGTGCAGTTTCATGTCATCGACTCCCGCACCTCGTACAAGGCACTGCTTGGCTGCCCCTGGCTGCATGAAAATATGGTGGTGCCGTCCACGCTCCACCAGTGCATCAAATACAGCCTCGAAGGGAAGGAGGAGAGGATATTTGCTGATCTCCACCTATTCGAAGTGTCCGAGTGTCACCTGGAAGATGCTCATCTGTATGCAGAACGGTCCCAAGGGACCCCTGAAGCCAAGACCCCTGCGGGGGCGCCCAAAGGCACGTCCGACGACAAATGGTTCCCACCACTGCCGCGCGGATATGTCAAGCCCAAGTCGGTCTCTCATATTACCGTCACTGGAGACGTAGGCAGGCTAGCACCTCCCGCTATATACCCCGAAGCCAATGAAGCCAATGTCGATCAATAGCACGACCATATAAGGGTCTCGGAAGGCCTTACCAAGCCAATCCCCGGCCTCGATAATGCAACTATCGAGCCTTTCAAGGCTTGGGAGGTGACGTAGATAGATGGCCCCAGCAGCTTGTTCTATACTGCTGAGGAGCATCTTACCCGGGAAGACACTGATTGTCGTCTACCTGAAGGCATAGAGAATCCGCTAGCTCCCGTTCAGGGTCTAGCATTCACGACGAGTCGGATGGCCATCATGTTCCAGAAGTAGCACATCCCCTCCAACCAGTCGCACAAACACAAAAAAGCATTCCAGAAGATGTGGTATCCCGTAAGTCTGGATAAAGAAATGAGACGTGTTTCTCAGCATCCAGGGTTGGGCTTCACCCTTGAAGCATACTACTACAGTGGGCGCTATGAGGTGGATACCATCTCCACTGTCTATCCCGCCGAGAACAACCCGCTGGGGGCAACTTCTGATGAATACCCAGCAAAAGCAGAATATACTGAACCGGCTCGATCAAGAGACTCGGAAACAAAGGCCATGGCTCCTTGCCGATGCTGGGAGCAAGTCTATCTTGAAGAAGCGGCCCTTCAAGCCAGATTTGACACAGCCAGTAGTAGCGAAGCCGAAGATGTTGAAGAAACAGGGACATCTCCCTTTGGCGGATCTCCGCTAATGATGATTCCAACACCTCTCGTGCCGGTCGGAGAGACTTCTGTCGAAGCCGAGCAAGAGATGCATGCTGTTGAAAAGAAAAGCGCCGCCCCTATTGAGGACACGACAACCCAAAGGGGGGATGAAGCTGTTAGTTCACCCCTCGAAGCTGCAACGGCAATGGGTTTGCTGATGAAACAATTCACACAGCCGCTTCTTGCCGAGGCGGAGATCCTTGATGAAGTTCAAATAGAACCAAATGAAGAGATCTAGGTCCTTGACCTTGACGATGATATTCCAGACTTCATCGAACAGCACCCCCGAAAATAGAAGATGGAGGTCATGCTACAGTCGATGAACTGATAGAAGTTAATCTGGGAGACGAGGACGACCTTAGGCCGACCTTCCTTAGTGCCCAGCTATCTACCGAAGAACAGAAGCTGTATGTCCAGCTACTGCAAGAATACTGAGACTGCTTTGCCTGGACCTATAAGGAAATGCCAGGATTGAGCCTCGCAGTCTCACAGCATGAGCTAGCAATATGCCCTGAAATCGAGCCGATGAAGCAACCACTGCGGCGCATGAGGCCAGAGCTCATCACTCAAATATGCAAAGAAGTGGACAAGCTCATTGATGTGGGTTTTGTCGAAGAAAATCAATATACCATGTGGCTGGCTAATATTGTGCCCGTGAAGAAGAAGAATGGGCAGATCTGGATATGTGTTGACTTCTGAGATCTGAATAAAGCCTTCCCCAAAGATGACTTTCCGGTACCGATAATGGAGGTCATGATTGACGCTACAACTGGCCATGAGGCCCTGTCATTTATGGACGGGTCATCCGGCTACAACCAAATATGGTTCGCGGAGCATGACCCGGTCCACACTGCCTTCCGAACTCCCAAAGGCATTTATCACTATAAGAGATGCCGTTCGGACTGAGGAACACCGGCATAACATATCAGCGGGCAATGACCAGAATATTTGATGAACTGCTCTACCATAAGGTCGAGTGATACATTGATGACCTAGTAGTCAAGACCAGAAAGAAAGAAGACCATCTGCAAGACCTCCGAGTTATTTTTCAGAGGCTAAGGCAGTATGACTTAAAGATGAACCCTATGAAATGCGCGTTCGGAGTATCGAGCAGAAAGTTTTTGGGCTTCATTGTCAGATATTGGGGAATTGAAATAGACCTCGCAAAGATCAAAGCAATCCAGGAGTTGCTCCCACCGTGGGACCTCTCCGAGTTGAGATCTCTACAAGGCCGCCTGGCGTACATCCGACGGTTTATATCCAATTTATTAGGGCGATGCCAGCCTTTTCATAAATTAATGATGAAAGATGTTCCCTTTTACTGGGATGAAGACTGCCAGACATCCTTTGACAGGCTCAAGGACTATCTGAAGACTCCTCCAGTGCTAGGCGCACCGGTGAAAGGATGTCCGCTGCTACTATATATAGCAGCCACATACAACTCCATGGGGGAAATGCTAGCTCAAAACAATGAAGAGGAGAAAGAGCAAGCCCTCTACTACCTTAGTTGAAGATTAGTCAGAACTGAAGAGAAATACACCTATATTGAGAAGATCTACTTGGCACTGGTCTTCGCAGTCAAGAAGCTTTGACACTATATGTTGTCGCACGAAATTAAGCTGATCTCCAAGGCAGATCCACTGAAATATATCATGTCCCAACCAACACTCAAAGGCCATCTGGGCAAATGGGCGGTGATCCTTATGGAGTTCGATATCTCCTATGTGCCGCAAAGGGCCGTCAAGGGCCAAGCCATCGCAGACTTCTTTGTTGAGCATCCAGTGCCTGAAGACTACCCATTGGAACCAGAGCTTCCTGAAGATGAAACCCTGGAGGTTGGCCAAGTGCAGCCCTCCCTGTGGCAGCTATATTTTGATGGCACTTCCAGAATTGACACCTCAGCTACTGGATCTGCCAGAGTCAGAGCAGGGGCAGGCTTAGTCATGAAATCTCCAAACAGAGAAGTCATCTATGCATCTTGTTCAATAAATAAGCCATGTACAAACAATGAAGCAGAATATGAAGCCCTCATAATCGGGTTGCAGATTGCTCTGTCTATGAAGATCCATATGTTGGAAGCATTCGGAGATTCCATGCTAGTCATAAAACAGCTGGATGGAGAGTTCGATGTACGGAAGCAAGAACTCCTCCCTTACTATCAACTGGCCCTCCGACTGATGGCGAGATTCTACTTCGTCAAAATCAGGCATGTTAACCAAGGATAGAATGCTTAGGCGGATGCCCTCGCAAAGCTGGCTAGTTCTTTAGCAATCCCGCCAGACACAAGCCTGAATATATCCGTAATCAACCATCGATAGGTTCCCAACATGACGGAGGTTTTGGCAGATGAACAACAAAATGAAGCGGCAGCTGTAGAAGAAGTTCAGTAGCCCGATTGGCAGGGGCACCTTCTGCGTTGGTTCCGGCACCAATGACTCTCGAAAGAAAAAGAACAGAGAATGAAGCTCCTAAGGATCAAAGACTCTTACGAGATGAGAAGCATAACCTTATTCTGAATAATGGCCGATGCCCGAAGGAAAGTTCTGCTCCGCTGCTTGTCTTCGATAGAAGCTAGGCAAGTGATGCAAGAAGTCCATGCCGGGTCACCTGGAGCACACCAGGTCGGGCCGAAGATGAAAATTGAAATAAAGAAATTGGGCTATTATTGGCCCTCCATGTTTGATGATTGCTGTAAGTTTGCTAAAGCTTGCCAAAAATGTCAAGAGCACGCCAACGTGTCCAGGAAACCGCTGGTGCCGCTACACCCCACCCTACCAAGTTGGCCATTCGCCCAATGGGGCACGGATGTGGTGGGACCACTGTCGGCATCCTCGTCAGGGTGCAGATATATCTTAGCAGCCACAGATTACTTCTCCAGATGTGCGGAAGCAGTTACGCTAAGAGATGTAACGGGAGAATTGGTCGCGAGATTTTTTCGGCAGAATATAATATTCCGGTTTGGGGTTCCCAGCCGAATTATCTCTGATAATGGCAGCCATTTCAGAAACCAGAAGGTCTATCGGCTGGCTGATAAATATAAGATTGACTGGAGGACTTCGTCCCCCTACAACCCTCAAGCCAATGGACTTACAGAAGCCTTCAATAAAACACTATGCACACTGCTAGCAAAGACTGTTGAGTCTAATAAAAAGGACTGGGAAGAAAAGATCTACGAAGCACTTTGGGCCTATCGTACGGTCTATAAAACCCCAACCGGTTGTTCGCCATTCTCCCTTGTATATGGGTCGGAGGTTGTGGTGCCGATTGAATTGGAGGTCCCCTCGCTGCGAGTTGCCATCCAGCATGGTTTGGTTAGCGGCGAACATACCAATATAGAGAGAAGACTGGAAGAGCTTGCCGAGCTCGAAGGAAAGCATCTCCGTGCACAACAAAATATTCAACTCTACCAAGCTCGCATGGCACGTGCTTTCGACAAGCTGGTCAAGGGTCGAGAGTTCAAGAAGGGTAACCTAGTGATAGTCAAAAGAAGAGAAGTGATGGCCTCCAATCCCAAAGGAAAGTTGGTTGAAAACTGGGTTGGACCATACGTCATCTACCGAGTATATGAAGGGGGTGCGTACGTCCTTGTAGATCACAAAGGAGTTGTCCAGTTCTCTCCCCTTAATGGAAAACACTTGAAGTTGTATCACGCAGCTCAACCGGCATGCTCAGAATGACCAGGGCCTATCTTAGTCTAGCGGCACTCTGCCCTAGCTAAGTTCTACCTACCTCGGTCTAGTGGCATTCCGCCCCTGGCCGAGCTCTATCCACCTTAGTCTAGTGGCACTCCGCCCTGGCCGAGCTCTGCCCACCTTGGTCTAGTGGCACTCCGTCCTGGCCGAGCTCCCAAAAGATATATATGTATATATATATATATAATAGCATACAAGACAATATCGCCATTACGGGTCTTACGCCCAAATCAGCACAAAATCTATCCTTTGCGTTAGCATTTCCTTCTTGCTAACGAATAAACCCCTTTTTCGGCGCAAGACTTTATGTCCTAGCCGACTCTTCTACAATATCGCCATTACGGGTCTTATGCCCGAATCGGCACAAAATATATCCTTTGCGTTAGCATTTCCTTCTTGCCAACAAATAAACCCCTTTTCGGCTCAAGACTTCATGTCCTAGCCGGCTCTTCTATAATATTACCATTACGGGCCTTACGCCCAAATCGGCGCAAATCTATCCCTTGCGTTAGCATTTCCTCCTTGCTAACGAATAAACCCTTTCTCGGCGCAAGACCTCACGTCCTAGTCGACCTTTGCTCAACATCACCATTACGGACCTTACGTCCGAATTGGCTAAAGCTCCTCCTTTGCGCTGGCATTGTTCCTCTGCCAATGAATAAATTGACTTAACTGGCTCGAGGCCCTGTGCCTCAGTCTGTAGCTATCTGACGTCACCAAGGGGTCAAATATCGCATGTTGACCTCTTAACATCCTCCTGTTATGTAAAATAAAAATAAAAAAATAAAAAATGGGGTTTAAACTAGAGGTGCCCCACCGGCCTTGTACCTACATTAGGGTGAGGGTAAAAATGGCTATAACCCAGCTGTGGTGAAAACCTGATAGGGCGCCGCAGGCAAAATCGGGTACCCCGCCACATGAAAACCCGAAAGGGCGCGTGGGCAAAAGTAAGAGGGGGCTGGCTTCGGCGAAAACCCGAAAGGGTGCTTAAGTCAGTAATGTGGTAATTTAAAGTTCCTCTTCACCCGCATCCTAATGAAACTCCAAAAAGGGTAATCACCCCAGACCCTGCCGGAGATCTTTTTCCTCAATATCCTCTCGACCCTTGTCATCATCGGCAAGACCGGTCGACCTCCTTCCGACCCCTGTCATCATCGACAGGACCGGTCGATATCCTTGTGACCCTCGTCACCATCGGTGAGATCGGTCAACCTCCTCGTGACCCTCGTCACCATCGGCGAGATCGGTCAACTTCCTTACAACCCTTGTCACAATCGACATGACCGGTCGACCTACTTCTGACCCTCGTAACCATCGACGAGATCAGTCAACTTCCTTTCGACCCTTGTCATCATCGGCAAGACCGGTCGACCTACTTATGATCCTTGTCATCATCGGTAGGACCGGTCGATATCCTTGTGACCCTCGTCACCATCGGCGAGATCGGTCAACTTTCTTTCGACCCTTGTCATCATCGGCAAGACCGGTCGACCTACTTCCGACCCCAGTCAAAATCCACAGGACCGGTCGATATCCTGACCCTTGTCACCATCGGCAAGATCGGTCGACCTACTTTTGACCCTTGCCATCATCGGCAAGATCGGTCAACCTCCTTCTGACCCTCGTCATCATCGGCAAGACCGGTCAACCTACTTCAGACCCCTGTCATCATCAGTAGGACCAATTGATATCCTTGTGACCCTCATCACCATCGGTGAGATCGGTCAACCTCCTCGTGACCCTCGTCACCATCGGCGAGATCGGTCAACTTCCTTTCGACCCTTGTAGTCATCGGCAAGACCGGTCAACCTACTTCTGACCCCTGTCATCATCGGCAGGACCGATCGTTATCCTTGCGACCCTTGTCACCATCGGCAAGATCGATCGACCTACTTTTGACCCTTGCCATCATCGGCAAGATCGATCAACCTCCTTCTGACCCTCGTCACCATCGGTAAGATCGGTCAACTTCCTTTCGACCCTTGTCATCATCGGCAAGACCGGTCGACCTTCTTCCGACCCCTGTCATCATCGGCAGGACCGGTCGATATCCTTGTGACCCTCATCACCATCGGCGAGATCGGTAAACCTCCTCGTGACCCTCGTCACCATCGACGAGATCAGTCAACCTCCTTGCGACCCTTGTCATCATCGGCAAGAATGGTCGACCTACTTCTGATCCTTGTCATCGTCGGTAAGACCGGTCGACCTACTTCTGACCCTTGTCATCATCGGCAAGACCGGTCGAACTACTTCTGACCCTCATCACCATCAGCGAGATCGGTCAACTTCCTTTCGACCCTTGTCATCATCGGCAAGACTGGTCAACCTACTTCTGACCCATGTCATCATCGGTAGGACCGGTCGATATCCTTGCGACCCTTGTCACCATCGGCAAGATCGGTCAACCTACTTTTGACCCTTGCCATCATCGACAAGATCGGTCAACCTCCTTTTGACCCTCGTCACCATCGGCGAGATCGGTCAACTTCCTTTCGACCCTTGTCATCATCGGCAAGACCGCTCGACCTACTTCCGACCCCTGTCATCATCGGCAGGACCGGTCGATATCCTTGTGACCCTCGTCACCATCGGCGAGATCGGTCAACCTCCTCGTGACCCTCATCACCATCAGCGAGATTGGTCAACCTCCTTGCGACCCTTGTCATCTTCGGCAAGACCGGTCGACCTACTTCTGACCCTTGTCGTCATCGGTAAGACCGGTCGACCTACTTCTGACCCTCATCACCATCGGCGAGATCGGTCAACTTCCTTTCGACCCTTGTCATCATCGGCAAGACCGGTCGACCTACTTCTGACCCCTATCATCGTCGATAGGACCGATCGATATCCTTGTGACCCTCGTCACCATCGTCGAGTCCGGCTGAGAAGCCTTCTGACCGTATCCCCCGGTCGTAGGAGGCCTCTATACCCTTATCCTTCGGTCTTTCGGCCTACATTAGCCATAGTTTGGCTCCGCGGATAGTTACGACGTGGTGGAGCGAACACCTCACCCCTTTGCTTAAGGCGTGAACGCTCTCCTGCCCTAGTAACTTGCATACTGATAAGCGTCCATTTTCTATGATAATTCATCGCATGTACACCATTTTATGTGCATATAATTAGGCAATTATGCATGATCTATCATTAATCTCAACTTCGCATGTAGATTGGACCTTTCACGTAAATTAATTAATTTGGTGATTTTATTTAATAAAATAAAGTTGAGAGTCATGAACATTAATTCTCCATTGCATAATTGTGAGCAATTGTGATTCATGTGCACATTATGGTAACTTTTCTGGACTAAATCATAATTATGTGTGTGCAGGACACAGAAGGTAATTATAAAAGAAGCCGGGGATAAAACAATCATCACCACTTTAACCAAGTCAAATAAAGAATTCAAAATATTTTGGTTGGAGGGAAAAGAAAGTTCAAAATTTTGAATTCAAAATTTGAAAAGGAAGAATTCAAAGTTTAAGTTTGAAAAGGAGGAAAATGACATTCAAAGTTTGAAAAGGAGATTCAAAGTTGGAAAGGGGGTGCCCAAAGTCCAAGAAAGGGGGTGTTTCTTTTTCTTTTTCCCATACACCATCTTCTATCTAAATCTCAGCCATTCATCTCTTTTTGATACAATCTCCACCCTCCATTGACCCAACTTTCCCTATAAATAACCCATGACAAGGAGGTGAAGGAGAGTTCTTCTTTTGGCAATTTCTCTCCCAACCTTAGGTCGCCGATTTCTCCCCCTTCAGTTCGTGTTCTGCTCTTGCACTCTTCATTTAAGTTCTTCAATTTCAAATGCTCTACAACTTATTCTTCTGTATCATCTTCTAATTCCTTCTAGGTTTTAAGCTATTTTATATTTTTCACTGTACTATCATGTTCATCTACGAACCAGTATTTCTCTCTGTTCTTCCCCTTATTTTTCACTTTCTATTCATTTTCTCCTCTTGCTGTCTTTATGAAAGATCTTTGTTTTTAAGTGTCCTACAATTTCTTCGTCTACATCATCTTCTAATTCTGTCTGGTTTGTAAGTTATTTCTCATTTTTAAACTTGATGTCCTGTGATTTTACTGTTTATCCGAGGTGCTAGCTTCTGTTATTCCTCCATTTTGAAGCCCTTCTGCTCTTCTTTTCTATCTGCGTTATTCATGAAAGTTCTTCCTCTCTTGTAGATACAGATTTTATTCTTCTACCACTTCCTCTAATACTATCACATTTTTAAGTTATTTTTAATTCTTCTCAGTTCAGTTTTTTCTACACAGTTACTATTTATCCGTGCAGACCATTTCCCTTCTTCCTCTGATTTCACCATATTCCTCACATTTTCTCTCTCTATGCCCTTCATAAAAGTTCTTTCTCTCTTCCCCCTCTTCAACTACTTCTTCTTGGGCATCCCCTAATTCATCTTGGGTTCAAAGTTATTCACCCTCCAAAGACAGCTTCAAAGACAAAGGTGCCTTCCTCCCGGTGTAGATGACATCTTCCGCAAGGTGGTTCGTGATCCAAGGCCAAGAGAGGACGACGCCATCGTCACCATTTCTGCAACCATTTTCACATCTCAGGCTCCTTTTATTTTTATTACTTTAGTTTCATTTCACTTCATTGTAATCTCGTCATATCTTTATTGTAAGCTTGTCTTGCACTTCATGTACTCTTTCTTTTAAGTTAATGAAAGGAGTTGTTCTTTTGATCTAGTTCTTGATCTTCTACCCTCTCTACCTCCTTCTTCTATCTCTTCTTTTCATATCATGCAATTATTTTCTATAGTATAAGTGCATAGTCATAGGTGTTTTCAATTAAGTGTTTGGTTTGTTCATCATTTCACTATTTTCTTTAAGCAAAGCCAAATCACAAGTGTTTTCCAAAGGACTTTAAGGTTTTTAACCTTAAAAATCTCTTCTTCCCTGTGGAATCGACCCTTCTCGCCACCTTATTACGTCTTACTTTCATCTAGTGCGAGTTGAATTTTTAAGATTGATACGCGTGTTTTATACGACAAACTTTCGCGTTATCACATACTCGGACTAAGCTAACAGGCGAATAAAAAGAGTACAAAGTAAAAGAGAATGAAGTCATGATTTCATGGCAAAATAAAGATGTTTCATTCCTATGAAGCAGCAAGATACATGTTACTTGGGGCATACCCTGTGGACGCACTTTTTATTAAGATCATTATTTATTTGTTTATTGGGTTTATTAAGTGCGTGGGCGTGCCAGTCACCAAGGTGACGATTTATTGTGCGCTCGATCTGACTAATCAGACGATTGTGTAGTTCGTGTCGGGACCAAAACCCGCCGCGCCGTAAAGGTCACGCATCATTTGGATCCCCTCGGAGAAGGGAACACCCTTAATTAATCACCGGAAGTCAGGGCCTCATGGCCATGAAGCTATATCAAGAGAAACAAGCCGATAGCGGTCTCGAATCAGTCGAAAAGCCCGATGTCTAGGGAGGCAAGCATTCGAAATATGTCGGTCACTCAAGGGACCATTTTGATATTCAGACGAGCGTCTGGCTTCAGAAAATCATGATCGTCACGGGGAAAATCGGAGCATATGTATGCCGGGGTACGGTAATTTTTTTGTTCAAAGGGATATTAGACATTCGGTTGAATCCCAGTTAGAGTGGTCGGGAATTAGCGAGTTTATTGGCCCGGTGCGAGATCGAGTCAGGACCATTCCGGGGGCTCCTCCCGCAGTCCAAACGAGGCTTGCGTGGGCATCGTTAATATTTTCGGTGCCGAAGGGCAGCGGGAAAGTGTCCTGGGACTAGATTCCAAAATAAAGACGTGTACAGAGATAGTTGGCTATAGGCCTAGGATGTGGGTCAGGCAATCACCATGGTTGGGGCGAACCCGAGGTCCAAACGTGACTCACGAAGGTCTTATTGATATTCCCACACGTAGGGTTCCGGGAAGACGAGAGCTGTCTTGTTCCATTCAGATTTTGTCGGTCATTCATGGACCACTTTACGTTCGGACAAAAATCCGTATTGAAGGCACAACGTAAACGAAAATAAACCCGTACAAATGTTTGCCGTGAGTACAGCAAGTTTAATGCAAGCGCGGGATTAGATCCCGGTATATATGTCAGTCACTAACGGACCATTCATCATTCAGAAGAGAGTCCGCATTTGAAGCATCGAGGATAATGACAAAGCCATACGGATGTCTGCCATAGGTACGGCAAGTTTAATGTGGGTGCGGGATTAGATCCCTATATATATGTCGGTCACTAACAGACCATGCATTGTTCGGACGAGAGCCCGCATTTGAAGCATCGAAGACGACGATAAAACCGTACGAATGTCTGCCGCGAGTACGGCAAGTTTAATTCAATACCGGGATTAGATCCTGATATATATATATGTCGGTCACTAACGTACCATTCATTGTTCGGATGAGAGTCCGCATTTGAAGCATCGAAGACGACGATAAACCGTACGGATGTCTGCCACGAGTACGGCAAGCTTAATGGGATTGCGGGATTGGATCCCGATAGAAGTGGGTCAAGTTGATGGACTATTGGCCCGAGACGGTTTCAGACCATGACCATGTCGGGGATTCCGTGGTCCACGTCTGATACCACGGGGCATCGTTGCTTTTCTCTTCACACACAGTCTGGGGAAGCGAATTGTTAAATGTGAAGCCCGAACTCGCCAACATGCGCCCTCGCACGTGGATCGACCTGCGCGGTCAGGTCGCGGGGGTCAAGGGGGCAGCGCCCCTGGAAGAAAATTTTGATTATGGCAGGGGCAATATTACTTATTCACCTACGGGTGTTTCATTTTTTATATTCATTAGTTTCAAGTATCTTCCTTTATTTTTGTTAATCACTTCTTTTCTTTTAGGCACGCCGGTTAACAAGGCAAGAGGAGAAAGGGCGCGCCGGATTAAGGGTGAGCAGGGAGCGCGCCGGTTAGATGCACCCATGGGGGGGGGGGGGCGCTGGATTAGGTGGATGCACAGGGGGGCGCACCGGATTAGGTTCAAGAAGAATGGCGCGCCGGATTAACAAGGTGAATAGTAAGGGGGTGCGCACTATTCATCCCATGATTTTGAAAGTCATTTTGAGTGTGGGGCTAAACCGGCGCGGGGGGGGGGGGGGGGGCATAGCGCACCGGATTGGCCCGCACCGGGTTAGCTCCAAAGAGGTTTTCAGTTTGCTTCTTTTGTTCTTTCTTTTCTTTTGCAGATTTCTTTGATGATTGGTTCGTTCGTTCGATTGGTGGGTTAAGTTTGTGGAGAAGAAGAAGATTAAGTGTTTTAATTGTTTATTAAGGTGGATTAGCATGAAGATTCGAGTGTTTTATTAGAAGTGTTTGTTATAGGAACTCAAGGGCCCAAGGTTTCAGACATGAAGAAGCCTGGTTTGTTCAGAGGTTCAGTTTGACTTCATGAGGGGGTTTTCTGAGTGGGGTTGATTTAGTCTGAAGAAGCTTCATTTATTCGTTCTTATGTGTTCTTGTTCTTTGTTCCTCTTGTTCTTGGCCCTGGCAAAAATCAGGCAGCACCTCCCCTAGACTGAAGCTTTCCAGAGAAAAATAGAAGAACACTAAGCGGATTACTCTAGGGTGAACCTCAAAATGCAGACCTCACGGCGGTCCGATAACCCAGATGTGAGTGTGGAAAAGCTCGAGGACTAGCCTTCAAGAGCTCCCACAGCTCACGGTTGATGGTTTCATGAAGCAAGACAAATGGATGCCAAGAGGTCGTGAATGTTCATCCCCTGACGGACTCCTTCGAAGGCCACGCTATGGAGAAGCAAGCTTCGAGGGGCCCTGGATGAGTAGAAGATGAAATAGAGAAAGAAGAAGAAAGGCAAAGAATCATGTTTGGCAAGAGGGCCTTCTATTTATTCATCCCCCAAAGGGGGAAAACGGCTCAAACCCAAGAGATTTCATCTCAATAGAAGAGAAATACATTGCAGATGGAGAAAATGGAAAGAGATACATGGACGGGGGGAAACGGAGCACAAGCTCTTCCCCCTCCGTGCTCACCTCTCGCTCTCACCCTCACTCTTTCTGATGGGGACATCACTCAGAGCTCCCTCTGGCTCGACACATCTCTCCCCTCTGGAGACGGATAGGATGACTTGATGGGGCCTCGACGGCACTGGATCTCACTACTATAGACATCTTGATGTATTTTCTCCTTTGTTGAGTCCTTTTGATGTATTTCACTTCTATTTTTGAGTCTTGCCCTAGGTGCTCTTATTAGTGGGTCATCATATTGGACTTGTCTGGTCTTTTGGCCCATTAGGGAGCTAGGCCCATGGGCGCCCCCTTCTTGCACCCTTGGTTATCTGTTATTTCCCTTTTTCTCAAGGACTTTTGTACAAAGTTGGGTTCCCTATATATAGAACCCCAACTCCCACTTGAGAAGGTAATGAAAATTTGAAGAATTGAGCATAATTGCAATCCCCCCTCTCTCTCTAATTCTCTCTCCCTCTCTCTCTCCTTGGGGCGGATCCCCCTCTCTCTCCTCCCCCCTTCTCTCTCTCTCCCAAGGGCGAACCTGCCCCTTCACCTCCTCTCTCTCTCCTCCACCTCAGCTGCCACCTCCCCCTCCAACCTTTCACCTCCCCTAGGCCACTTAACCCCCATCAATTCCCTCCCCTTCCCATGTGACTCTTCCTATTCCCCATACACCTTCCCCACCTCCAATACACCCCTCCCTCTTCCCCAAGCAACCTTCCCACTCCCCCACACCTTCATTCACACCCCAAGACCATTCAAACTCCAGCCCCCCCTCCACCTATTGCGCAAACAGCCACCCCCCCCTTACATCCTTGCCATGGCCGAACCCCACCTCCACCTCCACTAGCTTCGGCCCCCACTTCCTCTCCACCCTCCTGCCCCTTCACACCCCTGCTCCACCCCTTCCTCCACTCCCACACAACCCCCCTGCCACCTACGAACACCCCCACCCTCTCCACCTCCACCAAACATTAGCCTCCCATGCCTCCATCCCACCCCCTCTCCTACTTCCTGCCCCACTACAGGTAGCAGAAGAAGACACGTTTTGCAGAGGCTCCCCCGAACTCATATAGTGGCTTCTGAAGGCAAGGCGTACCATTCTGGAAAGGGCTCCCAGTCCTCTTCCCAGGCGAAGTGGAAGCACTCCGTTCCAAGTTCGTGGCCACCCGTGAGAGCCGATCTCCTCCGACAGCATCTGGAACTAGCTGCAGAGCACCAGAGTCCGACTAGAAGCTCAACCACGGTCGACAGCGACAGATCCAGACTGAAGTTTCTTCTCCAAAGATCTTCCTCTCCCTATCCCCGATCAGGATCAAGAAACGGAACCCCGTTCGGCCTCCGGGAGCTATAGTTCCAAATTTTCTCCCACCGTCGTTCGGGTCTGCCTCCTGCTGTCTGCCGTGACCAGATCCCACTCAACGGATCCCTCCTGTCCACCCCGACCTCAGAAGGAGTCTCCGTCAGTTTTTCTGTGCAGAGGACTTGTCCACGGATCCAACAACTCCGACGGATCGAGATTCTGAGTCCGGAAGCCCCAGGTACAACTTCTGCATCCGGCTGCATCCATTCTGAAGCTGCCAACCCCAGATTCCGACGTCCTGTTCGAGTCTCCACCACGACCACCAGCAACGGCAGAAGAATTTGACATAAATCTGAGGCATCCCTGTCCCTGTTACAAAGCCATCCTCACTGATCTCGTCATCGGAAAAATTCCTGAGAGCAAGCTACGACTGCAACAGCGACCTCCTGTCCCCTCCAACAACAAGTGGGCAGAACCACGTCGGCGCCCGTTCCGTCGTCCTCGGCGGAACTCTCTCTCTCGCCTGGCCGGCTTAGCGCCCCTCCCTGCGTGGAGGTAGTGTTTGATGTAATTGTGATTACCCCACCCCTAGTTCAACCCTCCTGCGTGGGGTGTAGTTCATGTAACTAGCAGCCCAAGCTTCATCGGCGCAGTGTGCGGGGATCACACTTCCCCGCTCGCCCACGTCTCCAAACGGGGTTGGTTTCTTCAAACCAACCAAGTGAGCTCTAAAACTTTGCTCCATTTATATTAGTGTCTGTTTGTTTAATATCCGTAGACATAGCTCCGTTGCGCAAGAGAGTGAGTGCCCGTTCCCGGAGCCATCATCATTGAGTGGTCACCGTGGTCATTGTGAGAGAGTGGGACCTTGTGCCCCAAGTGGCACCGGCCAGCCCCAAAGTGTGGGCCACGTACCCTCGGGAGGATAACCCTAGCCCTGCTGGCACTCTACCAGTTAGGGTCTTGATCCATCACCTCCTTCTAGCATCATATAGTACCCGGGGCTTGCGAGTGTGCGACGGCGTTTCGGTCTCAATTTATCATTTTACTTGCTATGTGATTGTGAATGCGGATTAGGTCCGAGGTTTGCGTTTGCTTGCTGCATACCCTATACTTGTGTCACATCAAATTGGTATCAGAGCAAGTTTTAGACTTGTCTCTACAAGCCTAGGTCCAAGGGCTCTTGCACTTCCACCCGCGTGTCAATCTCTTCTCCTTCGTGCATGTCCACCCGTAGAGGCACCGCTTACCAAACCAACCCCCCAACTTCCGATCCCCCCATGAGTTCCCATTCTCAGGGCAATCAAGGCATCCCTAGTGAAGTCCCACCTGCCCCTATGGAGCAAGTTGACCCTATCCTTAGGGCTATCCTAGAGAAACTTGATGGACTTACCACCCGAATGGATAAGCTAGAGGAATTAAGGGCCCCACCTAGGATCCCTGCCCAAAGAACTCCCCTTCCACAAGTTGAACCGGGTAGGGAAGACCTTGAGAATGAGTGGTACCACGAACCGGAGAGGCCTCAACGGCCCCGACATCATGAGAGAATCCCACCTAGGAACTATGCCCAAAGATTTCCCCCTCCGCGGGATGAACATGAGAGGGAAGACCTAGATGATGGGTGGTATCGTGAACAAGAGAGAGCTCCTCAACCTCGACACTATGAGAGGCGACCACGTGAGGATCATGATGAACTCCTATTAAGAATGATCAAAGTGGAAGCCCCTAATTTTGATGGGTCTCACAACCCTAGTGTCTACAAAGATTGGGAGCATGGCATGGATCAATACTTCGAGTGGTACCCCATGACCGAGGAGAGGAAGGTTAGATTGGCCAAGATGCACCTCCTTAAACTAGCCAAAACCTATTGGCTAAAGGTTGAAAACCAAAGGAGGATCAGGCGTGAGGAACCCATTAACACTTGGATTGACATGAAAGATCAACTTAGGAACAAACACCTTCCCATCTCCTATAGCCAACTTCTTCTTGATGAATGGCAAAGCCTTACCCAAGAGGGAAAGACCGTGGAAGAGTATATTGAGAAATTTGATTCATATCTCCTAAGGTGCGGTGTGGTTGAGGATCCAGCCGTTACCTTATCCCGGTTTAGGAATGGTCTCCTTCCCCACATCAAACGGGAGCTCTTTATGAGGGAAGTGCATAGCTTGGAAATTGCCTATCAAATAGCTCGGGATGTAGAGAGATTCTCCAGAAATCCTAGGTTTGCCCCTCCCAAAGGGTCAGGACCACGTCCCAACCTCCCTCCTTTGTTAAGAACACCACCCCCCAGCGGGGGAACTCCTACAAGACCCTCCCCGCCACCCACCACACCCAATCCTCCCCCTAGAAAGGAAGACAACTCCAAAGGGAAGACCCCAATGAGTAGCACGATCAAGTGTTTCCAATGCCATGGCTATGGCCACATAGCCTCCCACTGTCCCTCTAAGGGGTTGTCAAGCCTAGTTATTGAGGGTGGACCTTCTACTACTCAGGAAACACATGAGGGTACTATTGAGGATTATCAGGCCAATTTAGAATGGGAAGAGGAATACCATGAGCAATTCTATGAAGAAGGAGTAGAGGAGGACCCCCACTCCAGCCACCTAGGGGTGATAAGGTGCACCCTCACACAACCACAAGAGGATGATTGGCGGAGGACTTCTATTTTTCACACATTTATCAAAATCGGGGACCATGTTAGGAAGGTCATCCTAGACAATGGGAGTTGTGTCAACGCCGTGTCTCCGGACACCGTCAAACTCCTAGGACTTACCCCTACATCCCACCCCAAACCTTACCGTGTGTCCTGGATAAACAACCACTCCCTACCCGTCAACACATGTTGCCTTATCCCCATCACCTTTTCATCCTACCAAGGGCAAATATGGTGCGATATCATACCTATGGCTGTAGGAAGCATCCTATTGGGGAGACCTTGGATATATGATGTCAATGCCACTATCCATGGAAAAACAAACACTTGCACCTTTGACCACGAGGGGAAGACTATCCGTCTCAACCCCTCCCCTCCCCAAAAAGAACCACCCACCAAGGGAATCCTTCCCACACCACCAAAACCCAAGGCCTCGATTGCTCCAACCAAATCTTCAACACAAACTCACACACCTGCAACTCCGACAGTCAAAAGCCTCCACCTTATCACCAAGAAAGAGCTCGAAGAAGAGATAACCCGGGGGGCACCCCTTTGTGCCATTGTCATATGCCTTGGGGAGGCAACTCCCTCCAACCCTCACCCCGTGGAAATCCACCCTCTCTTGGAAGAATTTAAGGACGTTTTTCCCAAGGAACTCCCCGACCAACTACCACCCATGAGGGATGTCCAGCACGCTATAGATCTTGTCCCAGGAGCCACCCTCCCAAACATGCCCCACTATCGCCTCAATCCCACCGAACATGCTGAGTTAAGGAGGCAAGTGGAGGAACTGATTAGAAAGGGGTTTCTTAGGCTGAGCAAAAGCCCATGTGCCGTCCCGGCCCTCCTCACACCAAAAAAAGACGGGACATGGCGAATGTGTATTGATAGCAGGGCCATCAACAAGATTACTGTCAAATATAGGTTTCCCATACCTAGACTTGACGACATGCTGGACATGCTCGCCGGAGCCACCATATTTTCCAAAATAGACCTCAAAAGTGGCTATCATCAGGTTAGGATAAGGCCCGGGGATGAATGGAAAACAGCCTTTAAAACCAAGGATGGACTTTATGAATGGCTGGTGATGCCTTTTGGGCTTTCAAATGCCCCAAGTACCTTCATGCGCCTTATGACCGAGGTCCTGAGGCCCTACATTGGAGTCTTCCTGGTAGTTTATTTTGATGACATCCTCATTTACAGCCGAACCAAGGAAGCCCACCTCAGTCATCTAAGGCAAGTTTGCACCACCCTTAGGAAGGAAAGCCTCTTTGCCAATTTAGGGAAGTGTCACTTTATGACCCAATCCATCACCTTCCTGGGGTATGTTGTCTCCACAGAGGGCGTATCCATGGACCCTGACAAAGTCCAAGCCATCATCAATTGGCCTGAACCTCGCACCCTCCATGAAGCCCGCAGTTTTCATGGGTTAGCCACCTTTTACCGGAGGTTCATCAGGGGGTTCAGCACCATCACAGCCCCTATCACCGATTGCCTCAAAAAGGGGACCTTTGTGTGGACCAAGACCGCCACTAGAGCCTTCCAAGAGCTCAAAGAGAGAATGACCCAAGCCCCTGTCTTATGCCTCCCTGATTTCTCCAAAGTCTTTGAAGTGACTTGCGATGCCTCAGGGGTAGGAATTGGTGGGATCCTTAGCCAGGAAGGACACCCAGTGGCCTACTTTAGCGAAAAACTGTGTGATGCCAGGATGAGGTACTCCACCTACGACAAGGAATTCTATGCTGTGGTACAATCCCTCCGGCATTGGAGACACTACCTCTTGCCTAATGAGTTTGTCATATTCTCCGACCATGAGGCCCTGAAATACCTCAACTCCCAGCAGAAACTGAATGCTCGGCATGCCCGATGGGTCGAACACATCCAGGCTTACACATTTGTAATCAAACACAAGGCTGGGAGTGAAAACCGAGCAGCCGATGCCCTCAGTAGGAGAATTTCCTTGCTAGCTACCATACAGGTGGAAGTCATAGGATTTGAAAGACTCAAAGAAGAGTACTCTGCTTGCCCGGACTTTGGCCCAATCCATACCACTCTGTCCACTCTGTCCACCCTCTCACCAAAGGAACACCAAGGATTCATTTTAGAGGACGGGTTCATTTTTAAAAGCCATAGGCTTTGCATACCAAGGACCTCTCTACGGGATTTTCTGATCTGGGAATTACATGCAGGAGGCTTGGCTGGACACTTTGGGATTCACAAAACCATTGCCTTGGTAGAAGGACAATTCCATTGGCCCAGCCTCAAAAGGGATGTGGCCAAAATTGTGAGGCAATGCCGCACATGTGCAACCGCTAAGCAAATCAAACAAAACACAGGCATGTACACTCCCTTACCAGTCCCAGACCGACCTTGGCAAGATCTTAGCATGGACTTTGTACTAGGGCTACCCCGGACCCAAAGGAAACATGACTCCATTTATGTCGTGGTGGACCGATTCTCTAAAATGGCTCATTTCATCCCCTGTTCCAAAACCTCAGACGCCTCCCATGTGGCCCGTCTATTCTTTGAAGAGGTGGTCCGACTCCATGGTCTACCCAAGACCATTATCTCAGATAGGGACGTCAAATTCACCAGCTACTTTTGGAAGACCCTCTGGCATCTTATGGGGACCCTGCTTAAGTTTTCCACAGCCTACCACCCCCAAACCGATGGACAGACTGAAGTTGTCAATCGGAGCTTGGGGAACCTTCTACGGTGCCTTGTTGAGGATCGCCCCGGGAATTGGGATCTCATATTACCCCAGGCAGAGTTTGCATACAACAATTCTGTGAATAGGTCGATAGGGATGAGCCCGTTTGAAGCTGTGCATGGGTACAAGCCTAGAACCCCTACAGATCTCATTCCTTTGCCACCGCATGCTAGAGTGTCTATTAGTGCTGAGTCATTTGCCCAACACATGAAGGAATTGCATGAGGAAATCCGCAAACACATTAACAAAAGCAATGAGGTGTATAAAAAGTCGGCCGACTCCCACCGCCGCCACCAGGAGTTTCACGTAGGTGATTATGTGATGGTACGAACTGAGAGGCTTTCCCCTGGGAATGTCTCCAAATTGAGGTCGCGTGGATCAGGCCCCTTCCAGGTTCTAAAGAGGATTGGCACAAACGCTTACGTGTTAGACCTCCCCGAGGAATACGCAATAAGTCCCACATTCAATGTGGCTGACCTGGTGCCATACAGGGGTTCCACGGTGACACCTAGTGAGGGAATTGAGCCTGTCCCACTTTTTGAGAGAGCCCCCACCCACAAGAAAGTTCCACCAGCCCAGAGAGGCCAACGGGAGCAGATAGAGCGGATATTGGATGAACAGGTCACTGTCACCCGGAGCAAAGTATACGAGCGATACCTGGTCAGGTGGAAGGGCCGGCCTCCTACAGATGACTCATGGGTGAGCAGGGAGGATCTTCAGCAGCTGGACCCTGATCTCCTGGAGCATTACCGCAGCCGAGAAGACCCTTACTCGACAGAGTCGAGTTCTTCCCAGTCCAGGGGAGTTGATGGGGACATCACTCAGAGCTCCCTCTGGCTCGACACATCTCTCCCCTCTGGAGACGGATAGGATGACTTGATGGGGCCTCGACGGCACTGGATCTCACTACTATAGACATCTTGATGTATTTTCTCCTTTGTTGAGTCCTTTTGATGTATTTCACTTCTATTTTTGAGTCTTGCCCTAGGTGCTCTTATTAGTGGGTCATCATATTGGACTTGTCTGGTCTTTTGGCCCATTAGGGAGCTAGGCCCATGGGCGCCCCCTTCTTGCACCCTTGGTTATCTGTTATTTCCCTTTTTCTCAAGGGCTTTTGTACAAAGTTGGGTTCCCTATATATAGAACCCCAACTCCCACTTGAGAAGGTAATGAAAATTTGAAGAATTGAGCATAATTGCAATCCCCCTCTCTCTCTCTAATTCTCTCTCCCTCTCTCTCTCCTTGGGGCGGATCCCCCTCTCTCTCCTCCCCCCTTCTCTCTCTCTCCCAAGGGCGAACCTGCCCCTTCACCTCCTCTCTCTCTCCTCCACCTCAGCTGCCACCTCCCCCTCCAACCTTTCACCTCCCCTAGGCCACTTAACCCCCATCAATTCCCTCCCCTTCCCAAGTGACTCTTCCTATTCCCCATACACCTTCCCCACCTCCAATACACCCCTCCCTCTTCCCCAAGCAACCTTCCCACTCCCCCACACCTTCATTCACACCCCAAGACCATTCAAACTCCAGCCCCCCCTCCACCTATTGCGCAAACAGCCACCCCCCCCCTTACATCCTTGCCATGGCCGAACCCCACCTCCACCTCCACTAGCTTCGGCCCCCACTTCCTCTCCACCCTCCTGCCCCTTCACACCCCTGCTCCACCCCTTCCTCCACTCCCACACAACCCCCCTGCCACCTACGAACACCCCCACCCTCTCCACCTCCACCAAACATTAGCCTCCCATGCCTCCATCCCACCCCCTCTCCTACTTCCTGCCCCACTACAGGTAGCAGAAGAAGACACGTTTTGCAGAGGCTCCCCCGAACTCATATAGTGGCTTCTGAAGGCAAGGCGTACCATTCTGGAAAGGGCTCCCAGTCCTCTTCCCAGGCGAAGTGGAAGCACTCCGTTCCAAGTTCGTGGCCACCCGTGAGAGCCGATCTCCTCCGACAGCGTCTGGAACTAGCTGCAGAGCACCAGAGTCCGACTAGAAGCTCAACCACGGTCGACAGCGACAGATCCAGACTGAAGTTTCTTCTCCAAAGATCTTCCTCTCCCTATCCCCGATCAGGAGCAAGAAACGGAACCCCGTTCGGCCTCCGGGAGCTAGAGTTCCAAATTTTCTCCCACCGTCGTTCGGGTCTGCCTCCTGCTGTCTGCCGTGACCAGATCCCACTCAACGGATCCCTCCTGTCCACCCCGACCTCAGAAGGAGTCTCCGTCAGTTTTTCTGTGCAGAGGACTTGTCCACGGATCCAACAACTCCGACGGATCGAGATTCTGAGTCCGGAAGCCCCAGGTACAACTTCTGCATCCGGCTGCATCCATTCTGAAGCTGCCAACCCCAGATTCCGACGTCCTGTTCGAGTCTCCACCACGACCACCAGCAACGGCAGAAGAATTTGACATAAATCTGAGGCATCCCTGTCCCTGTTACAAAGCCATCCTCACTGATCTCGTCATCGGCAAAATTCCTGAGAGCAAGCTACGACTGCAACAGCGACCTCCTGTCCCCTCCAACAACAAGTGGGCAGAACCACGTCGGCGCCCGTTCCGTCGTCCTCGGCGGAACTCTCTCTCTCGCCTGGCCGGCTTAGCGCCCCTCCCTGCGTGGAGGTAGTGTTTGATGTAATTGTGATTACCCCACCCCTAGTTCAACCCTCCTGCGTGGGGTGTAGTTCATGTAACTAGCAGCCCAAGCTTCATCGGCGCAGTGTGCGGGGATCACACTTCCCCGCTCGCCCACGTCTCCAAACGGGGTTGGTTTCTTCAAACCAACCAGGTGAGCTCTAAAACTTTGCTCCATTTATATTAGTGTCTGTTTGTTTAATATCCGTAGACATAGCTCCGTTGCGCAAGAGAGTGAGTGCCCGTTCCCGGAGCCATCATCATTGAGTGGTCACCGTGGTCATTGTGAGAGAGTGGGACCTTGTGCCCCAAGTGGCACCGGCCAGCCCCAAAGTGTGGGCCACGTACCCTCGGGAGGATAACCCTAGCCCTGCTGGCACTCTACCAGTTAGGGTCTTGATCCATCACCTCCTTCTAGCATCATATAGTACCCGGGGCTTGCGAGTGTGCGACGGCGTTTCGGTCTCAATTTATCATTTTACTTGCTATGTGATTGTGAATGCAGATTAGGTCCGAGGTTTGCGTTTGCTTGCTGCATACCCTATACTTGTGTCACATCACTTTCACTCTTTCCCTCACCTCTCCGGCATGGATGGATGGAGTTTCCTTCTCTTTGGGTGGCCTTCTCTTCTTTCTTCAATCGCCCCCCGGGGGTTCGAGAGAGATGCTCTGTGGAACAGGCGGAGTATATATAGAACGGGTTGCCCTTTATTTGCTCGAATGGAAGAAAAACTCCCGCCACTTCATTCGTCTGTGGTGGCATCCAGTGGTTAGTGCCATAAACTGTTGTTCTTCTGAGGATAGGACATTTGCGGATTTGCCGGAAGATCTTCTATTGCTGCTGCTGTCGATGCGTGTTGCTGCCATCGCTGCCACTTCACTGTCGAACGAAGGAGGAGACACGGCTTTGAGCATTGAATGTCCTCTGATGCGAAACAGAGCACTAGAGTTATGATGGGATGGGTTGGTTGCGCACCGTATAGGCGTTCGAAGGAGGATAACTTGGTTGAATCACCTAATCCAGCGTGGGGGAATAGTGACCATGTCGGAATAGCATTCTTTGTTCCCTTCAAAATGAGCTCGCCATTTTAGCATACAAGGGGGGTGGCGTCGTATTAACCATCTCAAAGGGGGCCACGCCGTTTTAGCACTTGTAGGAAAAGCTTGTAAAATGGGCATGACTGGTCCTTCAACATTAGCACGCCGGTTTAGCTTGTGTAAATGGGTGGCGCCATTTTAAACCAAAGCAAAGGAGAGGGCGCGCCCGTTTACGGCCTTGCCGCGCCGTTTTAAACACTGAATGAATTCTATTCGAAGTCGCAGTTATTTATTTGAACGGTGGCATCCCCAGAATGTTTTAGCTGCGATGCACGACCTCCGCAATGTTCCGTTCGCAGCTTCTGGGGCTCGGTCCCTGACTTTGCGTGACTTTCGGTGCATGCCGAGATTGTGCCGGAGTTTCTGACTTTTCTCTGATTATGCTCTCGACATGGCCGGTCGGAGAGTTGTAGCCGTATCTTCTGCCTGGGGGGCTTCCTTAACGGGTAGCGGACCACCAAGCGAGTTCTCGTCCTGATAGGGCGAGGCATGAGGTTTATTCGGCATTTTCATCTTCGGCTTGCTCTCGAGTGTCGAGACATGCATGCCGTATGATCATCATTGACATTTTTTGACGTCCACATACCCCGGGGTACATAAAGTCCACCAAAACAAAAAGGCAAACCAAAAAAAACTATTGCAATGGGCGTCGGAAGATGTCCTCCATCTCCAAAATACCCAAAGAAGGGTGGCGGGTCAACTCTTGCAGTCGAGACTCGGCGGCCTCCAGCTGGGATAGTTTCTCTTCAAGAGAAGCGGCTTGCCCTTCGGCCATTTACGCTTCTCTATACTATGAACTTCCAAACGCTTGGTCTCCTGAAGCTCGACCTCGACCCTGGAAAGTTCAGCTTGCAGTTCTGTTATCCGGGCCACAAGGAAAGTTCGGCGCCGTGAAGAGGTGCTGGCTGCATCTCTCATCTACCCCGTAGTCCTCTTAAAGAGGCAAGATGATGCGGGACGAGACACAGACACGACAAGCTTGCGATAGTCCCTTAACGAGGGAAGCGTCGGACGTGCGCGGTTGAGAAACCGGCAAGAGCTAGGGTGGTCGGCTCGCACTTTCCTGCTCGGATCGGGTCACGGGACGGTCACGTACTCTCTCGCAGTAGCGGTAATGAACATATAAAGCGAGCTAGATATCCCTACACATGCTCTCTAGCAGCGGCATAAATAAATATATATGAAGTAAGCAAAATGCCGAGAAGGGAGCGAATGCGATACCTCCACGCGCTCGGCGTGGGGAAGACGGACCCGGCCGAAACTCGTACTCCCGGGATAAATATTACACCATATTACAGCAAATGAATTACTGCCCAGTCCACGCAGGGAGGTAAAGGGCTACACCAACGGGCCCGGGAGGACCGAATTCGGGTTGACAGGCGGCTTCTCGCGTCTCTTCGGTAGCACCCGAACTAGTGACGGTGGGGCCCACGTGCTGTCCGGAGGGGCCGTGTGGGACCCGGTGGTACCGCTATAGTGGAGGATGCCTGGAAGGGCGCTCCCTGGAGTGGGGGCATGCTGGTTCGCCGGCCGGAGGCCGGGCGGCTCCGATCGGCACCGGTCGGAATAACCGGCCACGGGCTGCAACTTCTGGTTTTTAGCGCGCGTCTCGGCGAGAACGGGCGCTGCGATCAGCCCCGATGTTGGATCGACACGAGACTGGCGCCGTTGGAAAGCTAACTTCAAATCCTTCAATTTAGACTAGGAGATCTGGCCTGGATCTACACGGATCTGGGCTTTAAGGAATTTCCAAGTTCCTATTGTACAGTTCCTGAAATCTCAGGTCAGCAGAGAACTTTCCTGTGGATTGCCTTTGACCGCGAGGTAGACTTCCGAATCTGGGGTTGTGTTCTTCAGAAAAGTTGTGGGAAATCAAGCTACGAAACCAGGACTATTTTTGGATGAAGGTTACAAATTTCTATGATTTTTGCACTAGCAGTGGGTCGGATCTGGAATCTGGCTGATAACACTGTAGCTGAGGAAGAACACGAATTTCTAAAAATAGATAGAAGGCTGATAAAAAATTAAAAAATTTGTGGATGTAGGGGGTGATGGACAGAACTCCCAGTAAAATTGGGAGGGTTTGGACAAATCAAAAAGATGGCCGGAGGTGGGAAACACAGGGCTGCTGTCACTGTAGACAGAGACAAAATAGAACTAGGAATGAAAGATGTACGAAAATGGGAAAATACTAAACGATGGAATTTGGGCGTGAAAGTTTAGGTGGAGCTTGGGATACAAGTTAAAAACACACCATAAAAATTTCAGCTTGAGATCTTCACGTGGTAGAGAGCAGATATTCGGACAAGAAGCCTCTATCCAGGATGGACAGAACACCGAAGGCGGCTCCACGGCGGCGTGATGGCGGCACGAACGGCGACGGCACAGATGATCACCGGAGATAGAGGGGAGGGGATAGAAGATAGAAATCACTCTAGAACTGGAGGTTGGACGAGAGAAACCAGAGGGAGAGAGGAGGGGCTCAAGAACACTCTTGATTTTCCAACAATTTTCTCTTCATTTTTTCATTAAAATCTCTAATGACACTATACATAGGCTTATATAAAGAATGGAAAGGGGTGGGGGGGCTGGGAATTTCGTGGGAAATAAGTCATTTTCTTCCCCCATGTGGTCAAAACTCAAAAAAAATAAATTACATATGAATGGAGCACTCCTTTGACTAGGTAGGTAAGGTAGGTGGCCAACCTTTGAAATTTTAACCCCTTTGTCTCCCATGTGGTCAATTAGCATTCAAACTTTCTAGATGGCCACCTAGGATGGTTGACCAGCCCCACATGAATGAGGTGGACCAATGGGGAAGGGGTGGGGGCCCCCTAGCTGGACCTACTACACATTTGCACAAAAACCCACACAATCCATGGGAATGACTCATTGGCTTATAAAGCCTTACATTTGCGTACATACTTTCCCAAGGATATAAATAAAAACTAAAAGGACATAAATGCAATAGAAAAGGTACAGGCTCGGTGTCGATTCCCATCACAAGAGCAGTTTGGCATTCAGCCCGCTCCAATGTTATGGTCGTCAGTTGATCAGTTACCTCCCGGCTTAGAAATTCCCGTCTATTCACGTACTTCAACAGCAGTACTACCCGTGGCGTCCAGTCATCCATGGGGCAGCCGAAAGCTAGCAGCGAGCGGGACAGGTGCTCCACCAAGCCCCTCAGCTGAACATAAGTCAAATCTCTGCTGACCGTTATGGTCTGCTGAAGGGTCCCTAAGAATTGCCACACTAGGTCGCTGGATGATTGAAGACCAAGTGGTGACGTCTCAGGAAGCTCGAAGTCTACTTTGCTATCCACGGCGGCCCAGATATCGTCGCTCGTCTCAGAAGGTGACGACGGCATGATCAGCAAGGCACTCACACTAGAACCAACTCCAGCAGCTGATGCAATGGACGGGGTCTCGATGATAGCAACCTCCCTGCCAGCTTCTTGAGGTGGACCTGCACTGGGAACATCGATAGCCGAGGATACCTGCTCCTCACCCCTAGCCTGGTTGACCTCCATATGGCCAATTTTAGTAATAAGAGCCAAGGCCCCGGAAGCCTCGACTTCTTCTTCAACAATTTCTCCCGCTTCTATCTCGGGAGGGCCACTCTTCTCTAGGGCCTACTGTCGTTCGGGTTCGGGTGGCTGAGGTTACACGACTGCTACTGATTCGTCAGTCCCCACAAGTACTCCAGGTCCTTTTGGACCTGCTGCTGCCGCATAGCCTTTGAGGTATCGCAAAGTAATAGGCCGCAAGACTGGCAGGAAGGTTGGGTGACCCGTGCTTAAAGCCGGGAGTGGTATCTGCACCGTTATGGTTGGCAGCACCACCTCCATCTGCATCGTAAGAATATATCTTAAACAGCTGATATGAAAAGAAGGGAGAAGCAATAAAGTGTAGATAGTGGGAGATTTCTCACCTCAGCTGGCACTAAGCTCAGACCTCCAAGGGCGGCCTCTGTGGCTCCAGCCCCTTCACTTACAAGTGACCCTGATGGCCCAGGACCACTCCATGCCAACCGGGGTGGGCTGAAGGTTGTATAGTCACTTTCGTAAGCCAAAGATGCCCTGGCATCCTCGGTCTCCGTATCAACCGGTGGGAACTCCTCGTCACTGGAGCCACCATCATAATCGACTTGCTCGTAAGAGGAAGAGTCCTCTTCCTGCTCCGGACGCTCCACCATCGGAGCGGATGTCTTGCTGATAGGGACATCACCCTCGGCGAGGATTTCCCCAATTACCTCTACACTGGGAGCGTCAGTTGAATGGATCTCGGGGGCAAGCTCGCCTCCTGAAATGGCTTGCTCCCCAGTAGCAGCTTCCTCCATAGTCCCGGCTTCAGGAAGTAATGTCGGTTGAACTTCAACTGAAATTTGAGGTAAGAGGCAATCAAGCCAACTGAAGATATGATTACTCGCGGAGTCCCCATGAACAAATTGCAGATTACCTTCCATTTCTTGCCTGGGCGTCGGAGAAGGTAGGTCTCTCTCGACAGGAGCTACGGGGATGTCCCCTACCCCTTCTCCAGTCACGGCACCCGCTGCCGCTTCTAGTCCAACGACCGCAGCAACCGTGCCGGCGACTGCAAAGAAGGATTAGCCAAGGTAGCTAGAATGAGCAAATAAACTATAGAAGAATGAAGAGCTTACCTTCAGCTTTAGGCTCCTACGCGCGAGAAGCCTCAAACTCCTCAAAAGATGCAACCGAAGGAAGGACGATTGCTGGTTCCTTTTCTGCGGTCTTCTTCCGGCGTGCCCATGTCACTCGGGTCACTGCCGCTTTGGCCTTGCCAATAGCCTCCCTTAACTGGGATCTGGTTCGCTTTCGTGAGTCACCAGGAGGCAATGGTGTCATGGTCGGGGCCGGCTCGGGAGTCTCAAAATATGTCAGCTTCTAAGCTTTTATTATTAGCTCCCTAAACTGCCGAGTCTCCTCCAAAGTGGGTCAGACTGCATATGCACGAAGGTGATAATGATATATGTTGCAACGAAGAAAAGAAGCTGACCGACGGGCCGGAATAGATAAATAGAACATACTCGATGGCCCTGTATAGAAAGGGAAAAGGGGCCAATAAAACAACGATGACACTTTGTCTCTCGAAGCTGCCTCGCGAATAAGCCAACACAAGTCTCCTATCTTCTCACTCTGCTCGACCAGCAACGCCAAGTCTGTTTGGCCGCGAGAAGACAGGTGGTAATACAAGCTCGGATGGTCCAGTCCACATCCGTCAGCATACTTAAATGAAATATGAAGGGGTCAGTCCAGAATAGCTTCCCTTGGGCCACCCACTGAAAGCCCGTGGGAACGAAGAAGTGCAAATAGCCAAGGGGTGTTATCATACAAAGCATCCCGCCTATCTTCCCCACGGATGAAAGTTCGATAAGGATGCAATCTATCAACCTCAGGACGCCAGTCAGCTACGACCGAGATAGGCTCCTCCACCGGCAGAGGGAGTTGCTGAAGAACCACCCTTTCACTGCTTACCTGGCATAATCCCCGAAGCATCTTCACATAGTCATCCCTGTCGATTGTAGGTAGCTTCGGATCGACTTTCGACGAACGACTCTTCGCAGCCTTCCGGGCTTCCAGATAAGCCCACACCTCTACGTTGGTCCAAGACTTCAGCTTCTTCAAGTAAGAAGGTTCGATGTCAAGGGTTGGCTTCGACTGGGAGTCCAAAAATCTGTGCTCCGCAACGGCCCAGCATTCTCGGTGAGAGCTCCTGTAAAATCCCGTCCGCGCATTCCACCACTTGATATATTTGGGGGTGACGTGGAGGAAACGAGCAGGGGTTGGCACCCCGAATGAAACATCCTCTCGGTGGTGGAAGTAGTTCCACCATATACGGGCATCGTCGTTGGATACTTGCCCAGCTCTATGCCTGTTTGGCAATGCAAATTATGAAGAGGAAAAAGGAATGTGCTGATCGTAGCCAAAATTTTGGCTGAAGCGGAACGGATAATATGGCTCCAGCCACAGAATGCCACTCTTCCGGAATACAAGGACGCTCGGTCTAATAGCTAGCGCCCAGTCAACCAATTCCTGCTCTAGAATAGGCCTTGTGCACTTGGCCCCAGAAATCGGATGGATATATTCTTTTGTCTCAAAAAGCTTTCACTGCCTTGTCCTGTTCACCAACGGGCTTGAATGAGCAGCTAAGCTCCAGAAGTGAAGAACCCCGGGCGAATCCGTGGGAACCCGGGCCAGCTTGCCCCGAATGGCATAGAGCTGTTCCGCTACCGATGCTGGTTCAGCACTCGCGAACTCTATCATCCGTGGAATAAGATGAGCCGATTACAATGCCCGAGGAGCAGCCTCGGGAATAGGGTGTAGACCCAAGCATTGAAGAAATGTAACAGACCAACCGTCCACAGATTCCTGGGGAGACGCGTCTTGTGCAGATCTCCCAGCATCTTGAAGATGAGGCACAGAGCCACCGGGCAAAGGGACAGCTTCGTGCCCCAAGCCATGAGACAAGCGGGATAGATGGCTTCCGCTCTGATCACACTCTCGTCGCCTTGCGGGAGAGTGAAAGAACAAATCCAATAGGTCAAATACGCAGCACAGTGGATGACTGCCTCAACACCGGTGGGGTTCAGGTCCACCCTTTGCCCTCCCCTCGAAGATGATGATGCGGTGGCCTGTCACCGAACCCTCTTCTTCCTCTTCAGAGCCATCGGCGCTACTGTGGGGAAGTCCTCATACTTCTTCTTCCCGCCGAAGAAATGTTGAAGCCAGGTGCCCATCCGCACTCGCCACTTCTCGCCGGGCTTTTGGGCCTCCCTCGTCTCATACAACGAGCGGCAAAGTGTGCGATACGCCTTCATCAGATAACGATAGGCGTAACCTGCCAAGTACCAACCTTCACCATCGGTCTGATCCTTTAGCCAGTCTGGCCAGCAAACCTCCTCGTACGGCTCTCCGTCGATAGGTAGGCCATTGAGTTGCTAGAGGCTCCATAGATCTAAAGAAGTCTCCCCCTCCGAAGTATAGAAAGTGTTGTACTCGGGGTAGAAGACTTCAATCATGCCGCAGCATAGACCTCGGGATATGGGGTAGCGGTACCTTGAGGCGTACACCCTGTGATATATGCCAGGCCTAGTCAAGATGGGTGCGTAGTGTTGCAGCACATAATCTGTGAATTCTACTGCTCTGGGCCTGAATGCATGGGCGTCGGTAGCCCTCAGTTCGGAAAACCACCCCATATATATCTGATGCTTAAAGCGGACCGCCAGGCAGTCCAACAGAAAGGATTCTTCTCTATACCCCTATTTCAACGGGGCAAAAAACAAGCCAAAGACCGACTTCTCCCGATCTACCTGGCCTGCGGAGTCATTCCACCGAGCAGTCACAAATTCAGGGGCTCTAGTCAGCAGCCTGTCTTCTGGAGCCAGATCTTGCAGTCCAAGCACGGCACTCCATTTCTTGACTTCTTCGGGAAGGTAAATAGGCTTTCCCCGTACCACACAGTCTGTCAAACTGTCCCTCTCCACTAGCAAGGCTTGCTCAGCTTTGCGGACAAGGAACATATCTCTCTTCCCCTGAAGATTGAAGTGCCTAAGGAAGGACATCAGATGCTTGTCCTTGGGGTAGTCCCTCTTGACAGCACCTTCCCGGTCATATTGAAAAGAATCGCCCCCGAGGACAAGGAGGCGGCTAGTATCTACCGTGTCGGTCTTCGAGTCTGAAGATTCTACGACCACGGCAAGCTGACCGTGCCCCCGATCCAGGGAATGAACATTCTCCCATGTCACCACGGCACGGGGAGCAGAAGAAGAAGAGCCAGATGCCATTGCTATCTATAAGAAGGCACATCAAAGAATAAACAAGGTCAGAAAACAGTTGATCAAGATAAATTTCTGACAAAATTTCGGCAGAGTCTCCCTAGCGCAGGAGATTGCCAAAGAAAAGTGGGAACACATCCACCAAGGGAACGGCCCCTAAAAGCAGCCATCGGCATTACACCGAGGCCAAACGGGATACCCGGGGGAATAGCTCCGAGGGCAAGCCCTACTAGAAGCCTCTCGGGGCCCAAATAATGGGTTTCAAAACCCGAATAAATGACACTCCACTCACCTGCTAAGAAGACGCTCCCACACCCTCAGCTCACTCGGCGCCGCGGGAGGAGGAGAAAGGGAGGAGAGAGAAAGAAAATTTGCAAATGAACTAGTGGTGAAGAAGAAATGAAGGGAGAAAGCCTTATATAGGGGGGGGTTTCCTCTGTTAATCTGGCACGCTATTTAGCGCGCCGAATTAATGCCCTCCCAAACCAAAAGGTGCACAGTTTAAAGGCGCGCCGGATTAACACCCTTCCAAGCACACAGGGGCGCACCGGATTAAGACTCCAATGCCCAGGGCTGCACCGGATTAACTTCCAATTCCCCGGGGTGCGCCGGATTAAACCCCAGCGCCGGGTTTAACATGCAAATCACGCCGGATTAGCATCCGCGCCGGATTAAGGACCATTCCGAGCTTCCGTCAATCAAAGAGGACATCACTCCGGGCGAAGCTCATCCGTCGGTCTTGCTACACTCGTGCCTTGCTCGCAACTCCCACAGTTGGGGGGCATTTGTTGGCACTCAAAATATGATTAACGCGGTCAAGCCTCAAAGATGAATGACACGGCCCACCAGAGCACGGAAGCTGATGAATATCAACATATTGAAGCCCTCTCAAGCTGCCAGAGCCTCAGGTCACCCTGTATGAACACCGGGGACTTCACCTCAGGAGAATCGAGATGAATTCACAAACAACTGGCAGTGCGACCAAGCCTGCCCAATGAGCCGGCATCGACACCGTCATCCCGCATACACTACACCCATTGTCCGACTAAGGATGTCGGTCTACCTGGTGGCCCGCCACCTTATGAAAGACTCCCCTGAGGTGAAAGAATGCTCGTAGCTCTTCAAAATGGAGGACCGAGGGCTCTGTCGGTAGAAGACCCCGATTACCCGGCACGGGTACAGCTACTCGCCAAGTTGGGTCCGTTAGTGGCCGAATGATCGCTCGGCCTAGGCGGAACAATCTCGGGTGTTACTCCACCCTCCGAGAAGCTTTGAACACAAGCTAGGCCGAGCTAGCAGCACGAATCATAGTGTTGAAAGCCGTGTCAGAGGAAAGCCCGCGTGTTCAAACCAAAGATACTCGAGGTTCCGAGAAGGGCCATACGTCATCTCGAGGGCTTCGTCAAGGCTTCCCGTTAGTGTTTTGAAGAACTGCAGAAAGATGAATGGTCATGGTGACTCCCGGGACCATCCCCGGACTCATCGACAAACCCGCGTCAAGCAAAAGAAGTTAATACGGTGCCCCCTTCACCGGCGCGCCCCCTTACCCAGCACCCTCAATTCTGGTGCGCCCAAGAGCTTGGAGGACCCCTTATCCGGCGCCCTCCCATTTCGGCACATGAAAGGTCATGAAGGGCCCCTTATCCGGTGCGCCATTCTTCATGCCGGATTAAGCTTTTAACTTATTCCTATATATATGGCTACTTCGTTCGATGAAAGGGGGGAAGAAAAAAGCAAAAAAATAAAATCGAGTTAAGAGGGAGATCACTGGTGATTGCGCGAGAGGGGGGAGAGAGCCGTAGAGCCAATCAAACTTGAGGGAGAGAGGGTTTCCTTGGGGGAGAAGCAGGGTTCTCACTGAGCGTCCCCTCGCCGCCGTCTTCCTTTGCTCTGACTGAAGTCCTCCGGAGCCGGAGAAGAAGAGTGAGGGTCCGATATTTTGTTCGAGGAACAGGTGGGTCGCGTGGTTTTTTTTTTCTGTTATCTCCCTAACTCCTCCCCTATGATCTAATGTAAGCGAGAAGGGGGGGGGATGGCGATGATATGAGCCAATCTCCCCCCCCCCCTTCGTCATCTATTTGGTTTGTTCTTCCTCTGTAAATCTCTCTGAAACTAGTGAATGGTGACCGTGCGACGATGCCGGCGCTGGATATGTAATATATGTGTTAGCCACCCTGTTCACGGGGTGATGATTTATATATGTGTGTGATGGTTGATTGAATGCTCGATGCTGTGTCTCCTCCTTACATTCCTATCTCAGTCGGTGTATCTGTCTATTTTCCCCCTTGCGCGTGGTTTCTGAATTTGGTTTCTCCGACTCCGAATATGCCCTGGGATACCACGGGCTACAGAGATGACCCCTCCCCGAGTCCTTCACGTCGACGCAGTGGCCGTGTCCTACTCGATGGTTCCTGCATACTTTGTGGACAGAGACGTGCCTGTGCATGTATCTCTTCCCGCTCTGTTTCAAGGTCCGATCTCCATTTTCTTTTCTCTTTGCATTGTTCCATTGCTCAGAGAAGGTGGGGGTCACCTCCAGAACACCAAGGCACGTCCTATGACTGTTGCATGCCAGTTACTCGAGCATATGTGTATGTAGCTAAATCATCCTATCTATATACTAGCTACCCCTCTCTCTGATTGCTAATCACCTCTTCCTCCGTCAGTGTTAATTCCTTTAACCCTCGAATGTCAATGCTCCAACCCATGCTCGGTAATCTATCAAATCACCGGCTATCGTATGGTGTTACACATTCCTGTTTTCATCCCGCCTGCATTCAGGGTCTGTGAGCTTGCTTGATAGCACTGCTCCAGTAAATCGGGGAGGGGAAACATTCCCGACGTCACATTACAAACACCACTTGGTCGATAGGAGCTCATCTGTCAGTGATGAGTGTCCCCACAGGCCACCAGGTGAACAACAATAGGGTTAACCCCGATAGATTGAAAACCCACAGTCCTTAGGGACTCTATGGTGACTAAGGGATGCGTGCCCCTCGTAGGCTAGTCCTTGGGGCCTCCCTCCCTAACAGTCATCCCTCTCTCGTATACGGTGCAGACTACAGGTTGCTCACCCTTCGTAGGCTAGCCCTCGGCATTGTCGCTTCCTTCATTAGCTGAATTATCCGCCTGTTTCAACCTACGGAGCCATGGTACCCCTTGTAGGCCAGTCCTTGGGGTTTCCTATCCGATTGGGATTTGCTGGCCGCCGTCATGCTGTCCGGCTAGTTAGGGCCTTACTCCATACATGAGTATGACCCCGTTTCTCCCCTGCGATCCTTCAAGGACGGGGGAGATGCTGCCCAATTTTTGGCAGAACTTCTTAATTAGTAAGATTACCTTCTTGAATTGCCTTCAATAAAACACATATTCTCAAGTAATAAACTTTGGTGCTCGAGTATGAACCTTGCACTAGCTCACAACTTCGCTCCTGGAGAGCCCTGGACTCTAATTAAACAGACAATCAACCCAATTAACTTTAAAACCCATAGCAACATCTTAATAAACCAAAACAGTTTCAAAATTCTTCAAAAATTAGCTAAAATAGCACGGTCCTAATCCGGCGCGCCCTAATATGGCGCGGTACCCCCCCCCCCCCGCGCAGGATTAACATTAGACTCATAACGCTCTAGTTTTAATTGACTCGTTCCCGGCGCGCCCTAAACCGGCGCGCCCCAAGGTTACCGCGCCGGTTTAATGATTGTCATGGCCGCGCCAGATTAAGCTCCTTTACATACGATGGGCCACGTCGGGGAAACCTATCCCTACGCGTGGTCGCACCGATTTTGAATTATTGCATGGTTTTAATCACTCACTCGCCTTCGAAGCGATCTTCGCCTCCCACGGTCGAGATTAATAAACCCCAATCAGTAATAAACTAAATAAGAAAAGGGTTGTTCAAGTCCGAACTATCTTATTACCATGCTTCTACTGTTATATCTGTTAGCATCATGCTTATGTTACGATTTCCGCCTCCTTTGGCGGAGGTTAATAAATCTGATTGATCATCGCTTATCTTCATAACTCTACTGCCATGCTTGTCATAATCATAAGCATCATGCATGCATGCTTGCATAGACCCTTAGGTATATCAATTGGCACTGACGGAAGTCTGAGTTACGCCCGATCGGAAGTCTTTGCTATGCGCGATGGGGGTCTTTAGGCCTACGTCTTCCGCCACGTACCAAGGGTCTCCAACGCAATGAACCATGCCTCTCTTGCATGATAGATAAAAGCATCTCATGTGACCTCATCACGTTCATGCTCATGCATCTTGTTTTGGCCTTGAACGGCCCGCTATCTCGGCAATTAATCAAAGGTTTTCTCCCTCACTGGGATGTAATTAACGTCAAAGCCTTTATGGTATGGTGGACTACTGGTCCTGACCCGAATCTCACTCTCGCCCCACAACGGTCAGAATGAGCGCACAATAAACTCGTCACTCATGTGACTGGCACACCTGTGCGATCAACTAATCAGTTGGTTATTCATTAATTAACTGGTTAATTGACCCCGACCAAAATAATAATAAAACCCATCGAACAATGCTATATATGATTCTCTCCATTTTCCATTGATCTCCAGGAAGGCTAAAGACTTGGCCACCCATACCCCTGGGCGGCCAGATAGCTGGCCACCAAGCCATTCCAGGGTGGCCAGAGAGCTGGCCGCCCACATCCCAAGGCGGCCACTGAGCTGGCCGCCCACCTCTTCTGGACAGCCATCAACCTGGCCGCTCAGACCCCCAAGAAGGCCACTGTCTTGGCCGCCCAGCTCCCTTTGAATGGCCCTATACTTGGCCGCCTCCTGATAGCTGTAGTCAAACCCACATTTCTGCCCACTCCGGGCACGTCCTTCACAACCATCCCCACTCGAGGGGTTGAGACCCACGTAGCTTACACGTAATCCATTTTTCGAATGGTTTTCATGGAGGGAAATCCCCCACATACAAAAAACCTGATTCCGAGCCATCTCACGGGGGAAGAGGAGAGATCTTTCAGTGGGGGAGTTGGACATTTTGGGAGGAGGAGAGGCTAGTAGTTCGAGGCCCAGATAGAGTTTTGAGCACGAGAGCACCTTCCCTGACCTTTTCCTAGTAGCAGAACCTGCCGTTGAAGAGCTTCGCAGCGGGAGAGTCCAGTTCCAGGGGGCGGCCATCGACATGGCCGCCCACCACCTTTGAACGGCCACATAGTTGGCCGCCCTCTATTTGGTCGACGGGCAAACCCCGTCTTTCTTCCTTGTTCTCCATTCTTCTATATTTCATTCCGTTTCACTGCATTCATACATGCTAGATCTTCCTAGTTCCCTATTTTAAAGAGGTGTTTCAACCCAAAACATAGGGAAGGCGGATGGTCGAAAGTCTCAGCCATCCCCCTTTTCGCCCCCCCTACCCGGTACGATCACCACCATTTTCATGTTTCCCTTTTAGTTTGAGCATATTTTGCACTTCCACAGTCTAATGGTTTCTTTGTTTGCTGGTTAATTTGCAGGGACTTCGTCATCGACTCGCAGGGCTCCTTACTCTTGGCCGGCTGAGAGCGAGGACAGGAACCCACATTCTCACGTTCCTAAGGTGTTCACGATCATTTTTCCCCTGTGAGGTTCAGGTAAACACTTCTGGCGATCACAACTATTTCTATTTTTCTAACATGTGCACTGTAGGTAGCAGCAACACAAGTTCAGGAGGACACGCGCATGTCGTACGCAGCACCGCCACCTTCCGGCACCTACAACCTTCTGGCGATCATGGTGGGACCCTGGTTGCTCACTGTGAGTCCTTAGATTGAAGTCCATTGCATCTACTTTCCAGCGAGTAGCCTTTCCCATCTTCATTTTTTCATTTTTTCTAGTTGATTCTCTGCGCCTCTTATACACTTGTTTCTTCTTCGGGACCATAATAGGTGGCGACCAAGCTTCTGGCTGCCCAGGTCCCAAGGAGGCCAAAGACCTAGCCGCCCACCACCCTCCTAGATGGCCAAAGACTTGGCCGCCCAGGTCTCTAGGCAGCCATCAATTTGGTCATCCTCGGTTCACGTTCCTACTTTTGTCTAAGTCCTGCTTGCATAATTTAGCTTCTGTTTTGCATATCCTTGGTCCTGTTTTGCATTTTTTTTTTGTTTGTCTTCACATTGCAGGTTTGAGTCCGGGGTGGGCTTAGGAAGATCCGGCATCACACATATTAGGAACACCCTCCCATTGATTTGGACTCTTCACCTGGGGATTCCCACTCAGGTGTAACTAGTCCTTTTCAATTGGGAACCTCCGTGAGTCCCCGCGAACCGTGGATTCCCACACAGTCGCCGGGCAGGTTGTATCTTTGAAGTCCTATTAGATTTCCTAAAGGGTTTGAGTGAGTGTTATCTTAAGATTATCCCGGAGTTTGGCCTTGATTTCACTAGAAAGATCCATTCTCATCTAAGAGGGAAAAAATTCAAATCGTACGGATTAACATAATTAAAATTGTTGGGACGCATTTGTTTGAATACATGCTTGCTGTTAGATACCACTAACTCAATCCTAATTGGCCTTAAAAATTCCACTTCAATTTTCTAAAAGTTAGTTAGGTTGAGTTACAATGGACAAATGTTATTCCAACATGCATGTTGTTGACAAGGATGATCTTGAATTCTATGACACACAAACCCAGCTTGATGCTGAGGAAGATGCACCCAATGCTTTCATTGGGATGTACAAAATTCACCAATGCATGTGGGTCAAAGCACAACTAGTGAAGAATCATCCTCCCTAAGTCAAGAGTCCATCAATGCCAAAACCCTATCAATCTCCCCAAAAGAAGACCAAGAGCTAGCGAGAGTACTATCTCGGTATTCCCCTAACTATTTCGTTGCTCTAGCTTCCCAAGGAAGATCACATTTCAATGCTCAATCCATTCCAAGGAGATCTCCAATTCCAATGCCAAATTCATTCAATAGGGCTCCCTCCCGTGTTCCTAATCAACCTAACCATCCTCTTCGCTCTCAAGGGGTTGCATCCTCTCCAATTTCACATGCCATGCCAAATGTCAATGCACCCCTTAGGCAATCCAATCTCATATCCAGACAAGAGGTGGAAAGGTATGTTCGACAAGTGGTTGCCGAAAGTCTCCCCAAACCTCATCCTCATTCCTTCACTAACTACTGCAAATTTTTGAAGGCATACTTTCACCCCAGTTTCAAAGCCCCCAAATATCGGAAGTATGATGGTTCCATGGATCCACATGAACATCTTTTTTGCTTTCTAATGGATTCTCATCAATGGCTTTACGATCGGGTCCTCCTAGTCATCTCTTTCAAAAATCTCTAGAAGTAGAGGCCCTTAGGTGGTTCTCTTTACTCCCGGCCATTAATCTTATCAATTTTGACATTGTGTCCGAACGTTTCATCGCTCATTTCGGCCACATGGCTAGTGTAGCTCCCACTCTCACGGACCTTATCATGGAAAAGATGAAGTCCGATGAGGACTTCACTTAATTTGCTAATCGGTGGAGAGCTATGGCTTTTAGGTCTGAGTTTGCCATCCTGGAATCCCAAGCCATCACTGTTCTAGTCAACAACACAACTCCTCAGCTCCGTGCTATCTTGATGCTTAGCGAATTTCACACATTCGCTCAACTCTACAAACGAGCTCATGTTGTTCAAACTCAACTCAAACATTCCTCATTTCCATTCCCATATCTAGATGATTGTGATGTCCCGACCTCTGAAGGGGCAAAGCTTCCATGATCACATCAATCTCTTCAACCAGCCTTCTAATCTCACCAACCATGAGGTTGCTGCCGCAAGCCGTGGGGCGCCCATGAGAGGGATGGAGAACATCCCCAACTCCTTTCCTTTTCATCAATCACCTCATGTTCCATCCTACACTCAGGAAAGGTTAGCCATGGTTAGGGGCAATCAAGAATCTAGGCTAATGGAAAGAGGACAACATTGGCAATATAATGAGGAAGAAGTGGCAAATGACCAACCCATAGTGAATTCGGACACAGGGAACATGATTGGCCATGAACAAGGGGAAAGACCTTTGATCTTGATCCGACCCAAGAGTGAACCACCCCAACAAAGCCAGGACATCCCTCTTTCTACTCCAATTCCACCTCAAGGGGAAAAACCCTTAGTCCTCATTCTACCTAAGGGCTCATCTATTCAGCAGCAACATCAAGGTGTCTCTCCTCCGCTTATGGTAGAGGTTCACTCAACTTCATCCATTTTTCACCACGACACTTCGTGGGAAGAGTTACTATCATTTATTGATTTAACCAAACCAGCTCCTACCCCAGTCATGCTGCCAACTCAATTTGAACCAGCTCCTATTGTTGAAGAGTCTTTTTTGACCTCTACCCCAATTGATTCAGCTCTAATTCAGCTTCCCCAACATGAAACCATGCATTTTGATGAATCAAGTGCTGAACTCGCTGTCATAAATCAAGATGTCATTCCAATTATCCAGTCAAGCTCTTAACATAACCCTAACCCCCAGATTGCTCCTGCTTCAGAAATTTTGGCTAACATCTCCACGGTGTCGAACCCGGCCACGATCATGTCGTCAAAGGACGAGGAGCCCGTCATCTCCACTCTGGATGTCCATCAATCTATTCCATCCCCCGAATCCTTAGAGTCACCAGAACCTAAGGAGAAACCCCAAGAAGTAGGATGGCACATAATGTCTAAGATGGGTTATACCACTGGCACATGGTTAGGAAAGGAACAACAAGGAATTAAAGAGTAGATTGAGGAAAATGGAACACTTGAGTGATTTGGATTAGGGTGTCAACCCACTAAAGTTAGCAAAAATAAATCAACAAGGTGGAATTTGAATGATCATTTTGTGAAGGAATCTTGTCCAATGGAAGGGAGGATTGCCAATGTAGAAATATCCCATGAAGAGGAATACGTGGATCCGAAGGAAAAACCTTATGATGTAGACTTAGAGGATTTGGGTTTATCTAAACTATTCTCTGAAGATTCATTGTCCCACCCGATAACCCAATAAGAAATCCATGAAGCAAAAGGAGAACCGACTTTGTTAGTCCTCCTCTCTTTTCTATTCCTCTTATTTACGTCCTTCAAAAGTGGTTACATCTCCAAAGCAGATCAATTCCAAAAAGAAAAGTCTGAAGCTATCATTGAGAAGCCCACTCTAGGGGCAAAACTCTCAGATCGTGATTTCCCAGCTCGGGAGATTTCTTTATCCTCCATCCTTAATCACACAGCTCCAATCAATAGCCCTGCCAGGGGCATTTGCCTTGTACATAATAGGTTAGATTTAGAAGAGTCCAAACCTTTGGTTACGCCACACAAGAAGGATAGGGGCACCAAAATTCCCTACAAACTTTGGCCCGGTCTAGCTGAAAGTTATAATGTGTTAACTCAACTATTGATGTTTAGTTTAATGAATTTAATAAAACTTTTACAAGATGAGGAACGATCTAACCCGCCTCTTATGGCTAAACATATTCAAGTTAAAGAACCCATTAATCCTAGTAGGTATAGGGGTCGTGTCCACGACCACATACTTGCTTCCCATTCACTTGAACCTTGTTTCCGGCCAACCAAGGAGGTGGACTGCTCCTCTTTCTCCATCCAGCAGTCCACGGAGTGCCCAGATGATATCGTCCGCTCTGCAGGAATCCTTGTACATAGTTTATAATCCAAAATCCAAAACAAAACATAAAATTCATACCAAAAAAAAATCAGAAATCAGAGAAAATCAACAATCTGGCAGCTGCCATGTGTTTCACTCTCCATCCCTTCATGTATGTTAAGGTTAGGTTACATTAAAGTCTAAGTGGGTTAAGACTTTGATCTACCGGAACCGAGGAGAATTCCACCTAGCTAAGCTAATGCTCCAAAGGGCAAGCAATATGCACACACTCACATGTTTTCAAAATACGGCAATGGCCTAAAATGGGTGACTATTCCAAAGATTTCTGGAAGACTCCAAAATCATAATTTTCCTCTCTACTCGACCGATCAAGACAGTGGGCGCTCTTAAGGCCTTGAGCTCAGTAGCTGAAACATGATGCCCTCAAGTGAGAATAGGACTCACCTTCCTTGCAAAATGAGACCAGAGCACATGAAGAGGGTAGTGTCCCTGCAGGCAAGAAAAAAAATTCGAAATTCAAAAAGGGGAGCAAAACCCAAAATCTCAAAATCTCAAAATCCCAAGCAATGAAAAGAAAGAAAAATCCCCAAAAATGGAACAAATGAAAAAGCCTGGTCGTGACCGTGCCTGGTTGAGAAAAGAAAGCCCTACAAGTCAAGTCCAAATCCAAGGGGCAACATACAAAAGCACAAAGTCTTGAAAGTGGTCTGAAATCACCGAAAGGGTGGAGTGAATTAAGCACGCTCATAGCTCATCATTTTAACGGCTTTGTCGATCCTCTTGTGAAGTTTATCTCCAACATTCTTTTTTCTTTTGAGGACTCGGAATCCGATGGAAACTCCGAAGGATATAAATCTGTTAACGGCTTGTGGCCATTTTTTAAAAAAAAAACACACTCTATGATTATCTACCCTGAAAGAACAAAAGTATTTGCTACAAGAAATATCCATGTTTCTGGTATGTCAATGTTCTCATCAGCTTTAGTGTCTTCTTTCATCAACCTCGGGCTTAGGTCAATGCAAGCGCGTCACGTGTCGGAGCGACGGCGTCTGATTCTGGGTCAGCGTCGCGCGGCTGGCCATTAGGGTTCCAAGATGTTCCATCATATATCGTCTATGGTTGTGAGGAAATAGACCCGGGTCGGGCAAATCATTTACCTTGAACATTTTTTGGGTGTATCTCCGCGGTCAAAAGTAACTGGGAGCCTAAGCTTGGCATGACGGCATTGTCATCACGATAAGTCTTAACTGGCGAGACCATCATTCGAGGAGTCTAGAGGCCCAAATCAACCTAGATGTGCGCTCAGGATACCTAGGAGGTTGTAGAAAGAAACTATCCAGATGGGGACATCAGAGCAAGACCACCCACATTTTGTTTGCATTTGTGTCCTTTTAGTTTTCATTTATATCCTTGAGAAAGTAGGTTTGCAATTGTAAGGCTTTATAAGTCAATTTGTTATCCTTAAGGATCTTTGGGCTTTTGTGTAAAAGTCCATGTAGGCCCTGCAGGACCCTCCACCCCTTCCTCATTGGTCCAAGTGGAATCTTGGGGTCCATGTGGGGCTGGTCAAATGTCCTAGGTGGCTTCTAGAAGGGCTTGACCATTCAAGGGGACAATTGGTTAAAAAAGTCCAAGATGCCACCCCCCATTTTCAAAGGGGCGCCCCCCTCCACTATATGTATTTTAATTTTAAATTTATTTTTTTTGGATTAAATGTGATGTCCCTTGTATACCCCTCCCTTAATCTAGATCAGAGGATAGTTAGGGTCATTTTGCATTTCTTATAAATAGCTTGTATTTCCCATTTTAGTAAAATTATGATAAGAATTTTCAAAATTTGCTTGAAGCAAAGAAGGGTGCGCCCTCTCCTCTCTCATCTCTCCCCCTTGCAGATGGATTTCTACAAATCTTCTGAGGTGTGAAGGCTCCCTTCCAACCCCCTTCCTGAGTGTGAAGCTCAGTGCCGCCGCCGCCACCACCATCGAGCCGCCATCGCGTCGCCATCGCCGGAGTTCTGTCCAAATCAGGCCAAAGCCCCCTTGTCTGAATTTTAGCTCCCAATCCACGGATCTGTTGGAGCCCAAATTTTGAGGGTAGGTTCCCCACGCAAATACCCTATCCCAAAATTTTTTCCTATTTCTCAGCCTTCGTTTTCTATTTTTCCCATTTCGTGTTCCCCAGCCTTCCAGATCTATCTGTGTTCTGTTTTGTGTCATAGCAACTCTGTGTTTCCATAGTTCGACCCCCTTTCCCTTGTTTGTTTGAGTTTCTAATTTAATTGAGAATTCTGTCCACCTAAACCTTCTTCCACGATTTTTTTTGAGAATTTTGGATCTCGTTTACATTTTCTAAAATTCACTATCAAATCTCAAATCAGTTCTGTCCCTGCTGTCTAGATCCGACCACCCAGTATTAGAAAATCTGTTTTCCCAACCAAACCTCCACCATAAATTACACAAAAAATATCCCCGTCTTCCTCTCTTTCCCCTCTCCAACTTTCATGAAGAACCCAACAACCAGATCCGAAGTCTGAGTCGCGGTCAATGCCAACTCTCAGGCATATCCAATTCTACCCGGCCAGATCTGAGACTGAGAGCAGTCCTGTTCAAAATTCCACCATCAGAATTACGGCCCCAACAAAATTCCTAGAACCATAGAGGGTAGAAGGATTTTGAGTCAGCTTTCCAACGGCACAGGTTTCGCGCCGATCCGACGTCCGTGCTGGTCGCAGCAACTTCTGTCGCCGGAGCGCGCGGATCTGAAATAGAAGTTCAGATCCGTGGATAGCAACTTGATGCGCTCCGACAAATGTCGTTAAAAATGACGTGCCACAATTTAAAAATTTATCGAACTCACTCACATAAAAATATTAAAATTTAAGTAAAGTGGTGAATACGGGTCGATCTCACGGAGAAGAAATATTTTCAATTAAGCATGGAAGGGAATTCTTGTATTTGAAAAATCCGAAGTTTTGAATGAGATTAAACTAATGGAAAGGAAACTTGCATGAAAGCAAATTAAAGAATATGAGAGGGTTAAGGAGAGAAATTGGAAAGAGATAGAAAGAGAAGGACACAATTTATCAAACTCTGAATTTTATTGCTATGAAAGGTGACATGTTCAACTCTAATAAAAATGGAAATATAACTTGCAAATAAGAGAGAAAAAAGAAAGAATAAGAGCCAATAGGATGAAGAGTAGACGCCGTCTCCGCCGTGCCGAGTCTTGGAATTTCACTCCGTCATAGAAGTAGACGCCGTCGAGAATACGAGAGGAAGATGATCCACCTTGGGATGTGTGAAGAAGTAGGGAAGTGGGAGATAGATAGAAGAAGTGAGAAAAATACCAAGTTGAACACACTTAAATTATATTGAACACATGGGTTGAAAAGAAGGAAAATAACTTAAAATCCAAAGAGAATTAGAAGAAATGGTAAAATAAAAAGTTGTAGAGGGCGAAGAGAGGAAGAAGTTTTGTGAAGAACTCAGAGATAGAAAATGAGAGGACGAAGGTGAAAATGTGAAAAATCAACATCTTTGGGCGCGGGTGAATAGTGACTGCGTAGAAAATAGAACCTTGGAAAATTAATTATAACTTAAAAATGAAGAAGAATTGGAGGAAGTGATAGAAGACGACAAGTTATCTACAAGAGAAGAATAACTTGTATGAAGAACTCAGAGAGAAAATAGGATTGGAATGGTTTCAAAATGGAGAAATGGCAGAGACTATCATCTCGGATGAACAGTGACCGCACAAAATAGTAAGTTGAAAATTGGAGAATAACTCAAAAACAGTGGAGATTTAAGAAAAGTGATAAAAAGAGAAAATGACGAACACTTAGAGATGGACAACTTTGCTGAAGAAAGTAATTCGAAATAAAGAATACACATGCATGTAAAGGGGCTGTGAAGGACTAAAAATGACTAAGAGTACAACAATACAAAACACTATAACAACCCAAAACACAGAAACACAAGCTCTCCAAAACACTCCTACGTGACTCTCCAAAGCCCAAAAAAGAACCCTTCCCCAACTTCACAATAGGAGCCCCTTTATAGGCTTCAAATCACCCCCTTACTCTATGTGAACACCTTGACACTTCATTACAGTTTTTGTTGAAAATCAAGCCCACATATATTTTTCTATGTGAAGGAGCTGTAAAGGTTGAAAAAAATAGTTTGGCTGCCTCCCACTTTTCTCTCTTTCTATATCTCTATTCCTTTTCCCACCATCGGCCGTATGCGACTTTGACCCGTTGCTTGAAGCCACGTTGCCTTGCCAGCCTTTGAAGCACGACACCCACACCCGCTTGCCGCTGCCAAAATGCCATGTGAAGCCCAATGCCCAGCGCCTTCATGCGTTGAAGAATGGCCATGGGCGGGGGGGCCCACGTCGGCTGCCTGCGTGAGCAACCGCCTTGGGCAGTTACTTCGTGTTCTACTGTTGTGACTCGAGCCCGCCACTTTTGCTGCCGTTTTTACCCGCCATGTGCGCTTAAGTGCGCTTGAAGAAGAACCGTCGACGCCATGCTGTCGTTGTCCTTGTTGCATGAAGCGCCTGGCCATCTTACATGAATGTATGCAAAATCATGCAACGTGAAGAAAGCATGCAAAAGCATGAAGCCCTTGGAGAAGTCACGTTCTGCCATGCAAAGTGTGAACATATATATGAGATGTATATATATGGTTGTTGCTTGCGATATATATATATATATATATATATATATATATATATATGTATATATATATCATATAAATATATATATATATATTACATATATATATATATATCTTATATATATATATATATATCTCATATATACATCGATTAAAAGCCAACCGCTTTATTATTTAGTTTTCTTTTATTTTTTTTCTTTTTTATTTTTATAATGGGCTTTGGCTCATTATTGTGCAGACTTGTCTTGTCGCTTTCCTCATCGTACCGAGTGCCTATAAAATGAGTAAATTTATTTATTAAAATTACTTAATTTTATCGAACTAAATATTTTACTCTAGATTGTGATTAAGTGTGATAAATGTATAGTGATGCATATTAAAGTTGCTAAAAGCATGATATAACATTAATTAACATGTAAAACTACACACTTATCACATCCCCAACTTACTCATTGCTAGTCCCTTAACAATATAAATAGATAAAAATTTAGGACCAACAAGAGTTTAAAATATCTCTGCCTCATTTCTAGAGCATCTTTCATAGAGTCAACTAAAGATTAGAAATCTGGAAGCATTAACACATACTAGCTCTAGATTTGGAAATTAAGGTATATGATCAAGAAGTCAACTTAAAGTTGAATAGCACTTGTGCATGTATAATACTAAATTCACAACTAGATAATTGCATCCCTCATATTACTATTATAAGCAAGTGCCCTTCAACCTTGCACTTCTTAATCAGAGTATTAAGCATATTAGCTTTTTATCTGCCTTATTACTTCGTCCCTTAGGATCTTTTTTTTTTACACACATGATGCTGCACTACCCTTCACTGTTTAACGCGAACCTCAAAACAAGTCTGATTTTGTAGATCAAGGTTCCCTTATCCTTTTGACACGAATCTCAACACGTCTTAGGTGAAGTAGGCCTGGTTACTCAGATTCTGAGTATTTTTCATGGTGTTTTCTTTTCTCAAAAATCATTTTTTTCAATTGTGCTTTTACACTAATTTTTTTAGATAACTTGGCAGAAAGTTTATAAAAGATCTCTTCTATACGAAGTGCAGAATATCAGGCAACATACTCAAAATAGTAGAAGGCTTGTCCGATCATGTTTCATTAGCGTTCAAGGTGATTTTCATTTTTCTAGAGTGCACATGAACTTTAAAGGGATTCTTAGATCAGTTTTCCATTGCTAGATTAAATAAATTTTTCATCATCCTTCTCCCAATCATTTCTATTCCAGAATTACTTCCAATGGGAGCATGAATCATGAAACTCCAAATGTGGATTTCATCCTTTTTTTTCATAAAACAATGCAGGATATCAAGCAAGAGCTCATATCAGGTTGTATTCACATGAAATGAAACTTTTTTCTACCCCCCCCCCCCAACTTGAATGACATTGTCCTCAATGGCATATGCAATAGAAAGGTCAGAGAACAAGTAAACAGAGAATATGGTTGGGATGGAAGGATACAACCTGATGGGCGGGGCAAAGTGACGATGGTTCCTTCTCTTCTTGGCCTGACAAACACACTAAAATAAAACATCAAATCACAAAATCTTGGGTTGTCTCCTAGAAGCGCTAAGTTTACCGTCTTCAGCCAGATGCATGAAAGTTCAAAATGAATTCATTTCTGATCACACAATGTGATGGATTCTTTTAGTGATATCCGCTCATTTTCCAAGTATGGTTTCAACATTTGACCGTTAACAGTAAAAATATGACCATTTTGTGGATTCAGAATTTCAACGGCTCCATGGTCAAATGCTTTAACAACTATGAACGGTCCATCCCATCTGGATTTCAACTTATCGGGGAACAAGCGTAGCCGTGAGTTAAAAAGCCAAACCTTTTGATTTTCATGAAAATTTTTCTTGTGAATATACTTATCATGGAAAGCCTTGGTTTTAGCTTTATAGATCCTGAAATTTTCATAGGCTTCGTTCCTTAGTTCCTCCAGTTCATTGAGTTGTAAGGCTCTCTGGGCTCCAGCTTGAGTTAAGTCAAAATTGACTTGCTTAATGGCCCAATAGGCTCTATGCTCAAGTTCAATAGGAAAGTGGCAAGCTTTTCCAAAAATGAGACGATATGGAGACATGCCAATGGGAGTCTTAAAGGCAGTTCTATAGGCCCAAAGTGCATCATCTAGTCTCTCGGACCAGTCTTTCCTATCCGGCCTAACTATCTTATGCAAGATGTTCTTTATCTCCCTATTGGAAACCTCCACCTAGCCACTGGTTTGGGGATGATAGGGGGTAGAGAGCTTATGAGTGATGCCATATTTGCGAAGCAAAGCTCAAAATTGGAAGTTCGTGAAATGGGACCCCCCATCACTAATCATACACTAGGACACCCAAATCTAGAAAAGATGTTCTTCTTGACAAAGTTTATGACCACCTTATGATCATTGGTCCTAGTAGCAATAGTCTCTATCCTTTTCGAAACATAGTCGACCGCCACCAAGATGTACTCATTGCCAAAGGATGGTGGAAACGGTCCCATGAAATCAATACCCAAACATCAAAAATTTCTACAACCAGAATGGGGTTTAGCGGCATCATTTTTTTTTTGAATTACTGCCCACAGCTTGGCACCTCAAACATGTTTTGGAAAATTCATAAGCATCTTTGAATAAGGTGGGCCAATATAATCCACTCTGTAAAACTTTCGCCGCTGTTTTCTTTCCTGAAAAATGTCCCCCACAGGCGAGATTATGACAAAAGTTCAAAACAGATTGTTGTTCCTCTTCGGGGACACATCTTCAGATGATCTGATCAGGACCCATATGAAACAGTTTCGGATCCTCCCAAAAGTAGTGCTTAACCTTTGAAAAGAATCGATCCTTCTCCTGCCTAGACCACCCTCCTGGAATCTGTCTTACTGCCAGGTAATTGATTATGTGAGCGTACTAAGGGGTTGAAGTGTGAGAGATGGAAAGAATTTGCTCATCAGGGAAGGAATCAGACATAGGAGCACTTTCAGGAATCACAATCCTTGACAAGTGATCAGCGACAACATTCTCCAACCCCTTCTTGTCTCTAATTTCCAAATCAAATTTCTGAAGCAATAAGATCCAACGGATGAGTCGGGATTTGGCATCTTTCTTGGTGAGCAGGTATTTCAAAGCAGCATGATCAGAATAGACAATGACTTTGGCCCCTAAAAGATATGAGCGAAATTTCTCTAGGGCAAAAACAACGGCCAGAAGTTCTTTCTCTCTGGTGATATAATTCAATTGCATCGGCGAGAGTGCGACTGGCATAATAGATCACCACAGATTTCTTATCAATTCTCTGGCCTAAGACAGCTCCTGTAGCATAGCCAGAGGCATCACACATGATTTCAAATGGGAGCGACCAATCAGGAGACTATAGGATTGGAGCTTGAGTGAGGGCCGCTTTAAGAGAGTGGAAAGCCTCAAGACAAGACCCATCTAGTTAGAATGGAGTGTCCTTGGCTAGGAGCTTAGTGAGCAGATGAGTAATGGTAGAGTAGTTCTGAATGAATCTTCTATAAAAACCCGCATGGCCAAGAAAAGAGCGGATTTGCTTAACAGACGAAGGGGGAGGAAGATTAGAAATCAGATCAACCTTAGCCTTGTCTACTTCTATCCCCCTCTCTGAGACAATATGTCCTAGCACAATGCCTTCTCTTACCATGAACTGACTTTTCTCCCAGCTAAGCACCAGATTAGATTCAATACATCGTGCTAGCACCTTCTGCAAATTTTTCAAGCAGCAATCAAATGAGTCTCCAAAAATTGAGAAGTCATCCATGAAAATCTCCAAAAATTCGCCCACCATTTCAGAAAAGATTGCCATCATACACCGCTGAAAGGTGGCAGGGGCATTACAAAGCCCAAACGGCATTCTTCTAAATGCAAACGTGCCATATGGGCACGTGAATGTAGTCTTTTCCTGATCTTCCGGGTAGATAGCAACTTGTTTGTACCCGGAATATCCATCCAAAAAGTAAAAGTATCTTTGTCCAGCCAATTTCTCCAAAATTTGATCAATAAACGGGAGAGGGAAATGATCTTTCTTTGTCATTAAGTTCAATTTTCTATAATCAATACAGATTCTCCATCCCGTTTGTAGTCTCATGGGAACCTTATCTCCCTTCTCATTTTGAATCACGGTCAGCCCAGATTTCTTTGGAACAACTTGTGTGGGGCTGACCCACTTGCTATCAGAGATGGGATATATAATCCCGACATTCAACCATTTCACCACCTCTTACTTGACCACCTCTTTCATGTTAGGATTTAACCGGCGCTGCATCGCCCTGCTCAGCTTGGCATTGTCCTCTAAATAGATATGATGCATACAAACATCCGGACTGATCCCCTTGAGATCCGCCACTGACCAACCTATTGCCCCCTATGCTCCTTAAGAATCGTTAAGAGTTTGGCTTCCTGAGCAGAAGTGAGGTTGGAGGCAATGATGACAGGTAGAGTGTGGTTAGGTCCCAGATATGCATATTTAAGGGAGTCCGGGAGAGGCTTTAGTTCCAGAGTGGGAGGATGTTCTAGAGATGGCAAGATTGGTTCAGATTGAAGTACAGGGAGTGGTTCTACCCTAGACCAGGGTGTAGAAGAGAGAGGAGAATCCTGAAGCATGCTACCCTCTTCTAGGGTGTCCTCGATGTCATCCAGACTTTCATCAATCACCTCCTCAAAGATATCAATGATATTACATTCTTCTTCGTGGTCCGGGTATTGAGAAGCCTTAAAAACATTCAAAGCAACCTTCTCTCCTCCAAATGATATATCCATCATTCCCGTGGCATAATTGATGTTGGCCTTTGCCGTAGCTAAGAATGGACGTTCCAAAATGATGGGTGTGTGCTTTAGATCTTGGGTCGAGGCCATATCCAAAATGAGAAAATACACCGGGAAATAACATTCATGCACCTTGACAATAACATCCTCCAACAGACCCCTTGGAGTTTTCACCGATCTATCTGCCAATTGAAGGATTATTGAAGTGGATTTTAACTCTCCCAGATCAAACTGCTCATAGATGAAGGTGGACAAAAGATTTACGCTAGCACCTAAGTCTAGCAATGCTCGATCAAAAGTGACTCCACCTATATCACATGAGATTAATGGGGCTCCGGGGTCCTTCAATTTTTTTGGTAAATGATTCATCAAAATAGCACTCACATCCTCAGACAAGCGGATCTTTTGAGTCACCGCCCTTGACTCCCTCTTTGGAGTACAAAGCTCTTTCAAAAACTTTACATATGCCGGCACATGCTTGATTGCATCCAAGAGTGGAATATTGATATTCACATGTTTAAACAATTCCACTAATTCTTTCTGTTGTACCGGTGGTTTCTTATGAGCTTTCGGCTTTAGAGCATCGGGAAAAGGGACCTTAGGCACATAGTCTTGGCGTCATTCATCAACTTTTGCCTTTCCTTTATCCAACCTCTTCACTCCACCCTCCGGCTTCTTCATTTCTTTAACAATTACAGGCTCCTCTTCCTCATCACTCTCCTCTTGGGCCTCTTAGCCTGAACTACTGCCAACTTCCTTAGTCCTATAAGGATTATCTAAAGTCTTCCCACTCCTAAGAGAAGAGATTGTCTTAGCATTCTCAAATTGGGGACTTGCAGGAGGAGGCGGCTGAGGTTGGTTTGGTTGAGGAAGAATAGGAACTCTTTGGGGGAAACCCGGAGGTTTGTTCCTTGGGTTAGCCATAGGCTGGCTAGAAAGTTGTCCCACCTCTCTCCTCACATTACTTGCTGCTAATTGCCCTATCTGACCTTCCAACTTAGCAATAGATTGTTGCTGAGAAAGAATGAGTTGTTAGAGTTGGTCAAATTTTTCATCAAAATTGGGCTGCGGAGGTTGAGGAGGGGGTTGGAAGGGAACTTGATTGAATCGGTTAGAAGGATATTGATGGTATTGGCCCTGAGAAAGTTGAGCTTGTTGATACGGGGCCTGAGAATAATGTGATGGGTGTTGAGATTGTTGTGGAAAAGGTGCATTAGATTGATAAAAATTATGATGAGCTTGGTGAGTTGGGTGTTGAGTTTGGTGAAAAGGAGATTGATAATGTTGGTGAGATTGAACTGGAGCATGAAAGGGTTATTTTTGAAAAGAGGGATTAGATTGGGTAGATGGACCTTGTTGAGATTTCCAAGAAAAATTTGGGTGGTTTCTACAGTCTGGATTGTAGGTGTTGGAATAAGGATCATAAGGAGGCTTCGAGACACCCTAAGCAGCGAAGATTTGTTCTTGGATGAATGGGGGAAGCTGGGCTACAGTGGGACAATCAGTTACCACATGATCAGGGCTAACACAAAGAGCACAAATCTCTTCATGACTGGGAGCTATGAATGGTTGAGGTTGAGAAGCTGAAGAAGACGAAGATCCATGCCTAGATAACAACTGATCTAACTTTTGAGCTACAAGATCAACCTTCTCTATCTTCTGTGCCAACAAATCAATTTTGTTCAATTGCTGAGTCAAGGCCTTTATGTCCATCCTGTTCTCACACTCACCTTGACTCTTCACTTCATAAAGTCTACCCTTCTTAGCCGGCCCAATCGTTCTCTCATAGGATTAGAGCGAGACATGACTAATTGAATTTTCACTGAGCATTTCAAATAAATCATATGCCTCGTCTTCGCTCTTACTCATAAATGCTCCCCCACATGAAGCATCCACCATTTACCTGTAACTATCAGTCAATCCCTCATAGAATGCTTGAACTATTTACCATCTTGACAAACCATGATGTGGGCATTTCCTTAACAAATCTTTCAACCTATCACATGCCTCATGGATTTGTTCCCCAGGATTTTGTGTGAATCCAGTTATCGCTCTCCTCATGATATTGGTTCGCCGTATGGGATAGAATTTTTTCAAAAATTCTTTTTACATTTCTGCCTAAGTGTCAATTGATCTACCCAAGGCTCCTAACTAATATTTGGCTTTGTCTTTGAGAGAGAATGAGAAGAGAGTCAGCCTAAGAGCATCATCAGATAAGTTTAGGATTTTCACAGTTGAGCAAATCTGGAGGAACTCATCCAGATGTCTGTAGGGATCCTCATTGGTATTGCCATAGAAGGATGGCAACATTTGAATGGTGCTTGATTTAATTTCATATTGGGCTGCTTGATTTTGAGGTGCTTGAGTATAAAATGAAAGTTGATATTGATAGGGTAAGAAATATTCCTTCATTTGTTTGGAAGCGACTTGTTAAACTTGCTGTTGATTTTGGTTGTGATCGGCCATGAGGTTAGGTTGATGGTGAGTTCTAGAATGCACTAACCTCTCAATCTCTCCTATGGGTCCTAACAAAGGTGGGTGTAGGGATCTCCTACCTTGCATAAACTAGGACAAAATGAGAGAGAGATTTTTTTTTATGATGATTTTCTTTGTTTGTTTGTTTTTTATTTTGACACAACTAAGATGAAGAAAGAGAAGGGAATGATGTTTTTCCTTTTTTTTTATTTTTTTCATTTTATTTTTATGTAGACACAAACAAGTTGTCACACAAATTACCCTAATGATCTAGATGTGTCATAGACCTACAAATGGGGTTTCACAAAATGATTAAAGTGAAACTTAAGTTCACCCTCAATATTTCCACTGGCCAGGTAAGGGGTGGGGTAGTGTGAGACTCCCCCTACTTTCGTAGGGACTTAATTATGTCAAATCACTAGCCCGCTTAAGGCGTTTGCCGTCCGACCGTCTTGCCTTAGGCACCAGTTTTCATAAGAGGGTAGTCCCAAATAACACAAGAACAACAGTGTGATCCTAAGGCCAACGTCTACTGAATTTTATTTATGGCTTAGGTGATGCAGAAATGGAGGAACTTGTGGTTTGTGGGCTAAGGAAGGGTGATGAAATCCCCACCTTATCTTACTTATGGGTGTTGCCCTTAGAATATTTTAAAAATGATATGCAACAAACCAATGTTCAAACAAAGGGTTCTATGCAAGTATGCATGGGCATGTGATTAAGAAAGAGATTAGAAAAGAACTCACCTTGCCCCTCGCACTCTCCAAACTGCAATTAACAGAAAAAAAAATGAAAGAAGAACTTCTATCCTAAATGATGCATGACCTATAACATGAAAGTGTAGTTTCTACTCTTGGAATGAGAATGTTTATTTGGTTCAAATGATTTTTTTTAGTTAATAAAGCTATATAACCACAGTATGCAAGAGTATTAAGGAAATAATAAAAATGAGAGGGGTTTACGGTACTTGTAATGTAATCCCTCGTTCTTTTTTTTTATTGGAAGACTAATAAAAATGAGAACTTACCTCTGAATTTATTTTTTTTTCAGAGAGTATTATTTTTCTTTGAATTTTCAATTGATGTAAATAATGACAAATCAACTAAAATACATAAATAATATACATTTACAATGAAAACATGATAGCATGAAATCAAAAGGTTTCTGTGATCTTTTTTATTTTCTATTTTTTTAGAGAATTTTTATTTTATTTTTATTTTTTTAAAAAAATTTCACTAAGAGATGAATGCAAGAAGTTATAAACAATAAAATAACAAATACATACAAATATATTACAAAATGAAGCTTAAAATAATATTTTTGTGTGTTCTGATTTTTTCTGATTTTTAGAGATTTTTTAGGAATTTTTCAGATTTTTTTCAAGATTTTTCAGAAATTAGAAAAATAGGATATGTACCTATGTTTACTAACCTTTAGCGATGCTTGATTTGATATGATTTTTTATAATTCCTACATTTGCAGACCTTTAGCGACGCTTCTAGCCTTTCTGTGACAGATTATTTCTCTTGAATTTTAGGTCCGAATTTCCAATATGTCTTTGATTTTCTGAATTTTTTTTGTTCATGTAAAATAAAAATAGAAAAATTAATATACAAATATACAAATCAAACACAAGAATTTTTAACTATTAAAAAAAATTATCCCCGCCAACGGCGCCAAAAATTGATGCGCTCCGACAAATGTCGTTAAAAATGCCGTGCCACAATTTAAAAATTTACCGAACTCACTCACTTAAAAATATTAAAATTCAAACAAAGTGGTGAATACGGGTCGATCCCACAGAGAATAAATATTTTCAATTAAGCATAGAGGAGAATTCTTGTATTTTAAAATTCCGAAGTTTTGAATGAGATTAAACTAATGGAAAGGAAACTTGCATGAATACTAATTAAAGAATATGAGAGTGTTAAGGAAAGAAATTGGAAAGAGATAGAAAGAGAAGGACACAATTTATCAAACTCTGAATTTTATTGCTATGAAAGGTGACATGTTCAACTCTAATAAAAATGAAAATATAACTTGCAAATAAGAGAGAAAAAAGAAAGAATAAAAGCCAATAGGATGAAAAGTAGCCGCTGTCTCCGCCGTGCCGAGTCTTGGAATTTCACTCCGTCATGGAAGTAGAAGCCGCCGAGAAGATGAGAGGAAGATGATCCGCCTTGGGATGTGTGCAGAACTAAGGAAGAGGGAGATAGATAGAAGAAGTGAGAAAAATACCAAGTTGAACACACTTAAATTATATTGAACATAGGGGTTGAAAAGAAGGAAAATAACTTAAAATTCTAAGAGAATTAGAAGAAATGGAAGAATAAAATGTTGTAGAGGGCGAAGAGAGGAAGAAGTTCTGTGAAGAACTCAGAGACAGAAAATGAGAGGACGAAGGTGAAAAATGTGAAAAGCCGACATCTATGGGCGCGGGTGAATAGTGACTAGGTAGAAAATAGAACCTTGAAAAATTAATTATAACTTAAAAATGAAGAAGAATTAGACAAAGTGGTAGAAGAAGAAACATTAAATCTATAAGAGAAGAACAACTTTTATGAAGAACGTAGAGAGAAAATAGGATTGGAATGATTTCAAAACGAAGAAATGGCAGAAACTATCATCTCGGATGAACAATGACCGCACATAACAGTAAGTAGAAAATTGGGGAATAACTCAAAAACGGTGGAGATTTAGAAAAAGTGATAGAAAGAGAAAATGACGAACACTTAGAGATGGACAACTTTGCTGAGTATAGTAATTCGAAATAAAGAATACACATGCATGTAAAGGGGCTGTGAAGGACTAAAAATGACTAAGAGTACAACAATACAAAACACTATAATAACCCAAAACCCAGAAACACAAGCTCTCCAAAACACTCCTGCGTGACTCTCCAAAGCCCAAAAAAGAACCCTTCCCCAACTTCAGAATAGGAGCCCTTTTACAGGCTTCAAATCACCCCCTTACTCTATGTGAACACCTTGACACTTCATTACAGTTTTTGTTGAAAATCAAGCCCACATATATTTTTCTATGTGAAGGAGCTGTAAAGGTTGAAAAAAAATAGTTTGGCCGCCTCCCACTTTTCTCTCTTTCTATCTCTCTATTTCTTCTCCCACCGTCAGTTGTATGCGACTTTGACCCGTTGCATAAAGCCACGTTGCCTTGCTAGCCTTTGAAGCACGGCGCCCACACCTGCCTGCCGCTGCCAAAATGCCATGTGAAGCCCAATGCCCAGCGCCTTCATGCGTTGGAGAATGGCCATGGGGGGGCCCACGTCGGCTGCGTGCGTGAGCAACCGCCTTGGGCGGTTGCTTCGTGTTCTACTGTTGTGGCTCGAGCCCGCCACTTCTGCTGCCGTTTTGACCCGCCATGTGCGCTTAAGTGCGCTTGAAGAAGAACCGTCGACGCCATGCTGCCATTGTCCTTGTTGCATGAAGCGCCTGGCCATCTTGCATGAATGCATGCAAAATCATGCAACGTGAAGAAAGCATGCAAAAGCATGAAGCCCTTGGAGAAGTCATGTTATGCCATGCAAAGTGTGAACATATATATGAGATGTATATATATGGTTGTTGCTTGCGATATATATATGTATATATTTATCATATAAATATATATATATTACATATATATATATATTACATATATATTACATATATATATATATCTCTTATATATATATATATCTCATATAAACATCGATTAAAAGCCAACCGCTTTATTATTTAGTTTTATTTTATTTCTTTTTCTTTTTTTATTTTTATAATGGGCTTTGGCTCATTATTGTGCAGACTTGTCTTGTCGCTTTCCTCATCGTACCGAGTGCCTGTAAAATGAGCAAAATTATTTATTAAAATTACTTAATTTTATTGAACTAAATATGTTACTCTAGATTGTGATTAACTGTGATAAATGTATAGTGATGCATATTAAAGTTGCTAAGAGCATGATATAACATTAATTAACATGTAAAACTACACACTTATCACTACTTCAACAATTGAAGGTCGGAGCCGCCTCGCCTTCCACGAGACGAACCAGGCCGTCCCTCCCCTAGGGATCTCCCCTCCAGCAGTCCTCTTCGCAGCGGGACCCACCCCGCCCAGTTCGGAGGTCCGAGCAGTACGTGGACCCCACAGTTGTCGGCGACGCCACCATCGGAGCGGTCCAAATTGCTGCCTGCCAACCCGAGCCCGCTACTCCCGGGTCCCACATGTAGCCCTTTACCTCCCTGCGTGGAGTGGGCAGAAATATCCACTTCTGTAATTCTTGATAATTGTTGTACCGGGAGTACGAGTTCGGCCGGGGTCGTCTTCCCTACGCCCGGAGCGTGGAGGTATTGTATCCGCTCCTTCACTCGGCATTTACTTTACTCGTATTCGCTTCTATATGCCGCTGCTAGAGAGCATGATAAGGTAAATAGCTCGCCAAATATTGTTATTCACCGCTGCGAGCGAGAGAGTGAGACCAGTCCCGTGACCCGATCCGGGCATGAGAGAGAGCCGACCACCCTAGCTCACTGCCGATTTCTCCACCGTGCATGTCCGTACGCTTCCCTCGCTAAGGGACGCTCGCGAGCTTGTCTAGAGTCCAAGGTTGGCATTTCAAATTGGAGTCGAGTCGCGTGTCCATCCCGCATCAGTTTGGTATCAGAGCGGAAGGTTGAGTCTAGGGTAGTTTTGGTTTTAAAAAAAAAAGTGTCTAAGTCGGTCATTGCATTTGCATACCATTGTTCGGTATATCAAAAGGTGTTGTCCGAACGTTAGGCTATGCCTATCGGGAAGGCCGTACACTCGCATTGAGAGGATCTTCGGGTCCCGCAACTCCGCCAGGTACCGAGTCTTAGTTGTGTCTAGGTTCATAGTCAATTTGTCTTGTCTCTTTATGTCGGCATGTCCACCTTGTAGTTCCCCAGTTTCCAATGGACTCCCGACCGCCCAGGCGATATAACCTTTGGCACTCCCATGGGCTTGGAAACCATCCTATGCCCTTCATTCAGCCCGAAGCCTCAGACTTTTATGGCTCCAAGGTTCCGAGCGACTATCTCAAGTGGGAAGCCTCCATGGATAAATATTTCGATTATTACATCATGTTCGAGGCCCAGGAATTCTCTTTTGCCAAGGATAGGCTTCTTCATGAGGCTGCCGAGAAGTGGAGAGACATTGAATGCTTGAGGCAGGTTAGGAGACAATGGCCCATCGAATCATGGTGGGACATGAAGAGAGAGCTTAGGAGGGCCTACTTTCCCCACCCGGTCCCCTCCAACCCGTCCCACCCAATCACCTCCAACCGACCCCACCCATTTACCTCCAACCACGGGGGCCACACCACCAACTAACCCCACCCATTCACCCTCAACCAATCTCACCCAAGCACTTCCAATCAAGTGGGTCATAGCCGGAGGCAACAAGTCCCTCATGTATCCGAGCCTAGGAGGCCGAGAGATGATGAGCGAGTCCACCATGAGGCCCCTACTCCAACCCGCACCTTTGCCGAACTCTTGAAAATGTTTTCGGACCGGTTGGATAGGATGGAAAGGACACGTGATCATGTTGATGGAATCCTACCCGAGCCCAAGGAGGTCATCGTCGGTAGTCTTAACACGGCCCTATCTACGGAGTCCCCAAGCCCTCTCCCCATCATGGAGGATGTCCTCTCCCCATCCGAGGGTGACAATTCACCACGGCTTTCACCCATGGAACTCCATACGGAGCCCCTCGTGCTCCTAAAGGGTGAGGTAATTATTTAGGAGCCATTAGCTAGTTGGCTCAGGAAGGGTTTATTTCTGGATACCACACTCCATTGCTACCCTCCCATAGAACCAACCCTACAGATAGTGTCCACCACAGCTTTTAGCACCACTTGCCAATCCTCTTACTTCGTGGACACCATGGATGACCTGCTTAAGGGATTAAGTAGGCAAATGGAGCTGACCAGTCTGTTGGCTCTCAGGCCCGACCCACCTAGGTGCCTTAGCTTCATATACCCAACCTTGGGTTCCATCACCTCTGTATGCACGGTGGGTCCATACACCAGTGAGCTCATCTTGCTCTTACCTCTACTAGACGAGCTCCACCACTTTCCCTTCCATGACCCCTTCTCTCCCATAGAGAAGTCCACACATCCTAGGGAGCCAGCTGCTTCCCTGATCCCCTCAAGTGATGAGGAGTTGACTTACATTGGGAATTTCTACCCGAGGTCAAAAGGGAGCCACATCACTAGATCCCTAACTCTTCTTGATCCTTTCCCATGGGAATCCATCACGGTAGGTCACACTTTCTTCGATTCTTTCGACCCCTTCCCTAGGGAGCCCCGTGACCCACCACTTCCCATCCACGCCCTTTCTTCATGGGTCAGTCATTCAGTTCACTGGGGAAATGGAGAAAGTGAATTTGGCTTCCCCGGCCCACCTAAACCACCCGAACCACTCAAACTTCCCACACCCAAGTCCAAAAGGAGTTCAATGCATGACTGGTTTAAACTTGGGTGTCTCGGAGTCCCCATGACGTCAACCTTCGGTTACGTCAAGTGTATGCATGGCACACATTCAGATGTCCTGGTCCACCTTTGCATGTGTGTGGGTCGGACTAACCGTAGGTTTGTTTAGGGTCATGTGTGAGTCCGTGTGTTTTCTTTCTTGATTGAGTGCCTAGTGAGTCTGCATGCATCGAGTCAAGTCGATCTTTGTACGCTCACGTTGTCAGTCCCTTTCGAGTGAGAGGCAAGTTAGATCTATTGCATACGTTGTAGACTTGTCGGCATTTGGTATCAGCTTGACCATTCTTTATCTCATATCTAGTCACATATAGGGACCCAGCGGTGATTCCTAGTGAGTCTTTGAGCCGCCTCCCTCCTTTGAGATTGCCCCACCCCGGAGTGTCCACCTCTAGCCTCATTCCCCAGCAGCGAGCACATATCGAATCTATACGGGATGAGCAGGTGTCGAGTACTTGGAGTGGAGCGTACTCCGCGCTTCTTGGTACGATGACGGATCCGCCGGCGTCACGAGCAGCCACACCCTTACTCAACGGGGTCGAGTTCTTCCCACCCGGGGAGAATTGATGGGGACATCAGAGTAAGACCACCGATATTTTGTTTGTATTTGTGTCCTTTTAGTTTTCATTTATAGCCTTGGGAAAGTAGGTTTGCAATTGTAAGGCTTTATAAGCCAATTTGTTATTCCTTAAGGATCTTTGGATTTTTGTGTAAAAGTCCATGTAGGCCCTGCAGGACCCTCCACCCCTTCCTCATTGGTCCAAGTGGCATCTTGGGGTCCATGTGGGGCTGGTCAAATGTCCTAGGTAGCTTCTAGAAGGGCTTGACCATTCAAGGGGACAATTGGTTTAAAAAGTCCAAAATGCCACCCCCCATTTTCAAAGGGGCACCCCCCTCCACTATATGTATTTAAATTTTATTTTTTTTTAGATTAAATGTGATGTCCCTTGTATACCCCTCCTCTAATCTAGATATGAGGATAGTTAGGTTCATTTTGCATTTCTTATAAATAGCTTGTATTTCCCATTTTACTAGAATTAATGATAAGAATTTTCAGAATTTGCTTGAAGCAAAGAAGGGTGCACCCTCTCCTCTCTCCTCTCTCCCCCTTGCAGATGGATTTCTGCAGATCTTCTGAGGTGTGAAGCCTCCCTTCCAACCCCCTTCCTGAGTGTGAAGCTCAGCGCCGCCGCCGCCACCATCGAGCCGCCATCGCATGCCACCGCCATCGTCGGAGTTCTATCCAAATCAAGACAGAGCCCCCTTGTCAGAATTTTAGCTCCCAATCCACGGATCTGCTAGAGCCCAAATTTTGAGGGTAGGTTCCCCACGCAAATACCCTCTCCCAAAATTTTTTTTCTATTTTTCAGCCTTCGTTTTCTATTTATCCCATTTCGTGTTCCCTAGCCTTCCAGATCTGTCTGTGTTCTGTTTTGTGTCACAACAACTCTGTGTTTCCATAGTTCGACCCACTTTCCCATGTTTGTTTGAGTTTCCAATTTAATTGGGAGTTCTGTCCACCTAAACCTTCTTCCACGATTTTTTTTTGAGAATTTTGGATCTCGTTTACATTTTCTAAAATTCATTGTCAAATCCCAAATTAGTTCTATCCCTGCTGTCCAGATCCGACCACCCAGTGTTACAAAATCTGTTTCCCCAACCAAACCGCAACCATAAATTACACAAAAAATATTCCCGTCTTCCTCTCTTTCCCCTCTCCAACTTTCATGAAGAACCCAAAAACCAGATCCGAAGTCTGAGTCGCGGTCAATGCCAACTCTCGGACAGATCCAATTCTGCCCTGCCAGATCTGAGACTGAGAGCAGTCCTGTTCAAAATTCCACCATCAGAATTACGGCCCCAACAAAATTCTTGGAACCACAGAGGGTCGAATGATTTCGAGTCAGCTTTCCAAAAGCACCAGTTTTGCGTCGATCTGACGTCCGCGCTGGTCGCAGCGACTTCTGTCGCCGGAGCGCGGGGATCTGAAACAGAATGTCAGATCCGTGGATAGTAACTTCAACAATTGAAGATCGGAGCCGCCTCGCCTTCCACGAGGCGAACCAGGGCGTCCCTCTCCTAGGGATCACCCCTCCACCATTCCTCTTCGCAGCGGGACCCACCCACCCAGTTCGGAGGTCCGAGCAGTACGTGGGCCCCACAGTTGCCGGCGCACGCCACTATCGGAGCGGTCCAAATTGCTGCCCGCCAACTCGAGCCCGCTACACCCGGGTCCCACGTGTAGCCCTTTACCTCCCTGTGTGGAGTGGGAAGAAATATCCCCTTATGTAATTCTTGATAATTGGTGTACCGAGAGTACGAGTTCGACCGGGGTCGTCGTTCCCACGCTCGGAGCGTGGAGGTATCATGTCCGCTCCTTCACTTGGCATTTGCTTTACTCGTATTCACTTCTATATGTCGCTGCTAGAGAGCATGATAGGGTAAATAGCTCGCCAAATATTGTTATTCATCGCTGCGAGCGAGAGAGTGAGACCCATCCCGTTACCCGATCTGGGCACGAGAGAGAGTCGACCACCCTACCTCACTGCCAGTTTCTCAACCGCGCACGTTCGTACGCTTCCCTCGCTAAGGGACGATCGCGAGCTTGTCTAGAGTCCAAGGTTGGCATTTCAAATTGGAGTCGAGTCGCGTGTCCGTCCCGCATCATATCCTTTCATCATTGCTGTGATCCCTCATGGGCATTTGCCAGACGTTGGTCAAGAAAATCAAAAATATGTCAAAAATCCATAAAAAAGTCAAAATATTTAATTCCAACAACAAAAAATTGAAACATGTGAAATCCAAAAAAAACTAAATATTCAAAAAATCCTAAAGATGGAGGGGCATCTCCCCGAAACATGTATCTCACCCACTACCACACCACTTCGTTTCCTTTATCACTACCCCATAACTGCGAACCCCTAAGGCTACTCCCCTTTCTTCATTCCATCCCATCAGGGGATTTATGCTTGCACTCCTACCAACACCCCAAACTAGGGGCAAATTACACTCCCATCTGTCCATCCAAGCTAGCCAAACCCCTGGCTACCTTGTCGGGAGGTAGAGCATTCCTCATTCATTTGTTTTCCATGAATCTTAAAGGCAATTTGGATTTCGCCAGCTCGGCGCTTCAACTTGAGTCTTAAGCAAATGAAACCTTCATATCATTTGATTTTCAGTAGATGCCTGGTTGCATTACCAATACCTTTTTCCTTACCCCTTTCCACTCCATATCCCCCTGATCGGACAAACATCCTACCTATGTCAGCGGGTCCAAGACGGACTTCGGCTATGGAGCTTGAACTATCCTTTTGTTGGTCTTCCCCCAACTAGACACCTTGTTAGAGTTAATTGATGTGCTAGGTGAAGTTAGCATAGACTCCCTTATCATCGGGGGTGATCACCTCCGGGGACGTGCTTACGCCCTCGTAACCACCCCCGCAGAATTCATTTGGTCCATTAGGCCCACTGTAAAGCCGAAGGACGATGCTTGCTTTCCCATTCCCATTCCCCTTAGTGAATGCTTCCCCTTTAAATGCTTATTTGTTTGTAAACTTCACTGATGTGTGTTTATGCAGCTGCAGGTCACATATCATCGGGATTCGCTCTTCATCGCCTTCTCCTACTATTATATATACTAGATTATATAGAACCCGGAGCTAATAACTTCGGGAACATAAACTCTGAGTTCCTCTCTAACAAAAACAATGAGGGGTTTATGTTCCCTAAGTTATTCGATGGCCGTTTGGTTTCATGATTGACCTCGAGATGACGAACTCGTTGGACTCTCGACCGTCGTCTTTCCCAGAGCCAGACAATATTACCTGTGGGCATTAGGTAGGTTTTCACTTTAAACCCAACATGCATCATATAAGTACTTTTTAGTCCCACCATCGATTAAAAGTAAACAAAAAATGCATTTAGAAAATCATGGCATGCATTCATGCAGCAATAAGGAGACAATGGTCGAGAGAAGGGTTTACCAATCAATGTGCCCCGGACTCTATCCCTCTTTTGTCAATCATCCACGTTCTTCAATTCCATCACTTTTTTGTTGTCAACCTTATTCCACTCCGATTTGACAAGTCGAGAGTGTGTTTTGCATGCGATCGTCATGAGTATTCTGAGATTTGAAGGTCATTTTCCCCTTATCCTGATTTTGTTACTCACTCCTGTTTTAGGTGTCCTGTATCTCCTTGAGCTGGATTGTGTTCGTCCCCTCAAGTCCCGTAGCACCATGCTAGGGGGTCCCACTAGACTATAGATACAAGCCCTCTTAGATTACTTTTCCTTCCTTCCTCACCTTTTGAATGACCTATCTTATCCCATTATGCTTGTCCATTCATATGTGAAGCGCAACCTTTGCTCGAGAATCTCCTTGAGCGGGACATCCTTATTAGGCTTGTTTCTTTACCGAAACACCCATTTATCAGTCTGTCAGGCTCCCTTGCAAAATGGGCGTTCTGGAGGGGCATTTTTAGATGCCTAATTTCAGACATCCCGCGGACTTTGTCTAGCCACCAAAGAAGTGATACTTCCTCTTGGTTGATTGGTAGTATGGAGTCTCATCCTTGTTTAGGTAGGCTCCACCCTGTCCCTTCGTGGATCCAACTTCATGGTAAGTTAGCGGGGGGTTGCAGGGAGACATCGCCCCCCTACCCGTAAGGTCGGGGGTTCGGGGGCGTGAGGCCCCGAGGTGAATTTTTTTAGGTGCTATATATGATTCTCTCGATTTTCCATTGATCTCCCTGGAAGGCTAAAGACATGGCCACCCATACCCCTAGGTGGCCAGAGAGCTGGCCTCCCAGCCATTCCAGGGCGGCCAGAGAGCTGGCCGCCCACATCCCAAGGTGGCCACTGAGCTGGCCGCCCACCTCTTCTGGACGGCCATCGACCTGGCCGCCCAGACCCCCAAGAAGACCACTGCCTTGGCGGTCCAGCTCCCTTTGAATGTCCCTCTACTTGGCCGCCTCCTGATAACTGTAGTCAAACCCACGTTTCCGCCCACTCCGGGCACGTCCTTCACAACCATCCCCACTCGAGGGGTTGAGACCCACGTAGCTTACACGTAATCCATTTTTCGAATGGTTTTCATGGAGGGAAACCCTCCACATACAAAAAACCTGATTCCGAGCCATTTCACGGGGGAAGAGGAGAGATCTTTCGGTGGGGGAGTTGGACATTTTGGGAGGAGAGGCTAGTAGTTCGAGGCCCAAAGAGAGATGTGAGCACGAGAGCACCTTCCCCGACCTTTCTCTAGCTACCGAACCTGCCGTTGAAGAGCTCCGCAGCGGGAGAGTCCAGTTCCAGGGGGCGGCCATCGACATGGCCGCCCACCACCTTTGAATGGCCACATAGTTGGCCGCCCTCTGTTTGGTCGACGGACAAACCCCATCTTTTTTCCTTGTTCTCCATTCTGCTATATTTCATTCCGTTTCACTGCATTCATACATGCTAGATCTTCCTAGTTCCCTATTTTAAAGAGTTTTTTCAACCCAAAATATAGGGAAGGCAGATGGTCGAAAGTGTCGGCCATCCCCCTTTTCGCCCCCTTCCTGGTACGATCACCACCATTTGCATGTTTCCCTTTTAGTTTGAGCATATTCTGCACTTCCACAGTCTAATGGTTTCCTTGTTTGCTGGTTAATTTGCAGGGACTTCGTCGTCGACTCGCAGGTCTCCTTACTCTTGGCCGGCTGAGAGCTAGGACAGGAACCCACATTATCCCGTTCCTAAGGTGTTCAAGATCATTCTACCCCTGTGAGGTTTAGGTAAACACCTCTAGCGATCACACCTATTTTTATTTTTCTAACCTGTGCACTGTAGGTAGCAGCAGCACAAGTTTGGGAGGACACGCGCACGCCGTAGCGGCACCGCCACCTTCCAGCACCTACACCCGTGAGCCGTGGATTCCCACACGGACGCCGGGCAGGTTGTACCTTACCACCCCGAGTCTAGGTTGCATCTGTGAGAGAGAGTAAACTTAGAGTCAACCAAGTCCCCATTCCACCCCTACTAGGAACCCCATTGTTGAGAGAACCTTCATTTAATCTAATTCACTAAGGTTCTTAAAGGGGAAACACATAAAATTTGTCGCATCATTGCAACTTGGTTGCCTCTCCTCTCCTCTTTGTTTGTGCATTTTGTTAGCCATCTCCCTTTAGGGTGCTTACTAGGTGTTGCTTCTCCTTTTTGTGCTCGTTGCATGTGGAGTTGCTTCACGCCCATAGGATCTTCTCCTTGGGGCAATTCCTTGTTCATTTCCTATTTCAACCCTCTGTTTGATTCCCCTTATACTGTGTCTTCCTATGATTTCTCTCACTCCCGCGAGAACTCCCTTCCTCAAGGACTCTTGGAGGACTCGCCTAGGGTCACGACCGTGTAGGGGAGAGAGGGGTCCGCCCCTCCTCTTCCATCTATGGATATTGAGGGTAGTCAACCCTCCCCCTCTGATTCTTCTACTCATAATTCGGCCAATCAAATTCTCCATATGATGGCCCAGCTGGATCCAACCCAGCTCCATATTCTCTGCCAGGCTTTGCAGGGGCCGGATGCCCCATCTTCAGTTCTTCCCCAGGGTGTGTCTGCTGCCGCCCCTTTCTTTATCTTTGGCTAGTGGGCTAGGGGTCTCGTCTGCTACTCCCATTGATCTTACCCCCATCCAGCCCAAGGTCCTCCGCTTCACCAATCTAGAGGCGGGCCAAGCTTCTAGCTCGGCCCATGAGATGCTTGACAAGGAGAAGACCCCGCTCCTTTCGTCTTCTTATCGAGATCCTTATCGGACCACCTTTCCAGCGCCGCAGGCCCTTGTAGGCCCGGCTGATTTTTCACGCCCTCAGACAGGGGTTGCCTATTTGGCTCCCACGGATTTGGGCCCATCCTTGGCCAATTATCCCTCTCACGGGTTACCCCCTTTGTCTAGCTATCCTTCGGCCCCTTATATTGGGTCTGCCCTCCCAGTCTCGCCTCCTCCATCCCAGGAACAGGAACTTCTTGATAAGTGGGCTTCCATGCAGCAGCAACTTGACCTCCTTCACAAGCGGGTCGGCCCACAGTCCCTAGCTGATATCCCGATTCCCAATTTCTGTGACATCCGCTTCCCTCCCCAGTCGGAGCTCCCCGCGTACCGGAAGTACGACAGGAATGGCAACCCCTTCATCCATATAAGGGAGTTCTTATACGAGTCTGCGCAATTTCAATATGACGACCTCCTCATGGCGTATCTTTTCTGCCGCTCGTTGGATGGGGTTGCATTGGAATGGTTCTACACTCTGCCACTAGAGAGACAAAGAGTTTTAAAGTTGTTAAAGAGAAGTTTATACAGAGATTCCAAGACCGGGTGGGCCCAGAGTATTCTTTTACCGATCTGGTGGCCAAGAAGATGAAGGCCGACGAAGACTTTGCCACCTATGCTGATAGATGGAGGCAGATGGCCTCCCGTGTGCCCGGGCAGATTCTGGAAGATGAAAAAGTTAAGATGTTGAATTCCAATGCCACCCCCACCTTCCGGAACATCTTAGCTATGAATGCCATTTCCAATATGCACCAGTTGTACCATAGGGCCCGGTTTATCCAAACCCAATTTAAGGACTCCCCCATTCACTCCCTGTTCGAGGCCCAGAAGCCCAAACCCGCCAGAAAACCCCAGGGCCTAGTTACCGAGGGAGTCTAGATGAATGAGCATGTGTAGGCTATCCACTTCCCCAATCAATCCGCTCCGCCTCGCTTCCAGCAACCTCCCCGCAACCCCCAATTTTCTGCTCCGCCAACTACCCAACCATCGTATACCGCTCCTCAGCAACCACCACCGCCACAACAGCCGCCACAGTACCATAATGTCCCTCCACCAAATGGCTACGCACTTGCTCGCCTGGGTCCCAAGAGAGCCCATTACCCTCCCTTACCGAAAACCTTGCCAGACATCTTTTCAGCCCTTATGCACACTGGTGATCTTCAGCTTCCCCCGGAACGCCCGAACTAGAACCCCGCCGCCGACCCATCCAGATTCTGCATATTCCATCGGCAGCCCAGGCACACGATTGAGAGGTGCTACTGTAGATAGATTAATCTATCCCGCCTCGTTTAAACTAAAACATGCATAAACATGTGAATCAATGAAAAGGGGAATGAAAGGATGAGAAATGCATACTGTGATTGCCACCAAGGTTCCAACAACGCCAAGAGATGAAGAGATGAAGGGACGATGCAGTGTACCTTGGAAAAAGAAGAAGACTTGATTGTGCTTGACAACGGGGTGTGGGAGCAATGTGGATTCAAACCTCCTCGTCTTCCAATCGGCTAGAAGAAGAGGGCCTCACATTCATACCATGCTCTCCTTGTCGACGTCGAAAAAATGTCGATGAGGATCATACGGCATCCACGTCTCGACACTCAAGAGCAAGCCGAAGATGGAAACACCGAATAAACCTCGTGCCTCGCCCGATCAGGAAGAGAACTCGCTTGGTGGTCCGCTACACGTTAAGGAAGCCCCCCAGGCGGAAGATACAGCCACAACTCTACAGCCGGCCGTGCCGAGAGCTGAATCAAAGAAGAGTCGGGAACTCCGGCACAGCCTCGGTATACACCGAAAGTCGAGCAAAGTCTGGGACTGAGCCCCAGAGGCTACGAATGGAACGTTACGAAGGCAATGCATTACAATTACAACATTCTGGGAACGCCAACATTCGTGTGAATGGCTGTGACTCCGAGAAGAAACCCCAATCAGCGTGACATTCGCCTTAAAATGGCGCGGCCCCTTGCGTTGCATTAAAACGGCGCCCCCCCCTTTGATGCTCTAATACGGCATGCCCATGTTGATGTCTTAATCCGGCGCGCCACTTTCGAAGAACCCTTCATGCCCAATTGCTTGGCCAAACCGGCGCGCTCCATTTGTAAGGCTATTCTGGCGTGCTCAAAGAACCCCCATTTTGGCAACTTAATCTGGCGCGCTACAGGACCCATCGTGCCCCCATTTTCAAAAGCTTTACCTTCAAATGCTAAAACGGGGCGCCAATTGCGCTTGGGTTTAAACCGACGTGGTCACTGTTCCACCGCGCCGTTTTAACCTCATGCCATCCCATCAAAACTCAGATGCTCTGTTTTGTTTAAATGCGGTGCACAGAGAGCATTCAATGTTTTGAAGCCATGCCTTCACCCCTGTTCGACAACAAAGCGGCAGTGATGGCAGCAGCAGCAGATCCTCCCAGCAAACCAGCAAACATCCCATCCTCGGATAAATGCTAGCGTACTGCGTAAATCAACAGACGACACCACGGCATGTCAACTCCGGATGCCTCAACGAACGAGGAGGAAGATGGCGGGAGTTCCTTCCGTCCGAGCGAAGAAAGGGCAGCCGGCTATATATACTCTGCATGTTCGACAGAGAGAAGAGGATGGGCTATTGAAAAGAGAAGAGAAAAGAAGGAACCCCCTGGCTGGCCATTGAAGAGAAGAACAAAAACAAGAGAAAAGAAGCTCCATTTCCCCTGCGCCCGTGAGGTAAAGAAGAAGAGAGATTAAGCGTGAGAGTGAGAGGTGAGCCCGGGGGGAGGGGCTTGTGCTCCGTTCCCCCCTCCGACACCGATGTATTCACTTCTTCCCCCTGCTATCTTTCTTTTCCTCGAGATGTATTCTTCTTTGTTCTGGGATAGATCCCCTTGTGTATTTCGTTCCTCCTTCTCTTGCAGGTGAATAAAAGAAAAGGCGTTGCAGTATATGGTGTTCCACTCATTTTGGTTCCCTCCCCTTTCTCCTTATCTTCTGCTCACCCAGGGCCCTTCGAAGCTTGCTTCTACATAGCATATCCTTCGGAGGAACCCGTCAGAAGGGTGGACATTCATGGCCACCTCTCATGGCACACATTCGTCCCGCTTACGAAATCATCACCCGTGAGCTGCTGGAACTCTTGAAGGCTAGTCCTCAAGTCTCCACACTCACTTATGGGTTAACGGAGGCCTCACTCCGAGTTTTGAGGTTCACCCCGGAGCAATCCGTTTGGTGTTCCTCTACTTATCTCTGGCAAGCCTCAGTCCAGGGGAGATGCTGCCCGATTTTTGTCAGGGCTAAGAACAATAAAAACCAAATGCATACAAGAACAGAAGAACGAACTATTCTTTGAGGGCCAGAGCCACATATACTTGGAACCCCTGAATCAAATTTGGACCTGAATCAGAAGCCTTGCATAATAAACTCCTCCAATAAAACACTTGAACCTTCACGCTAATTTACCTTAACAAACGATCAAAACACTTAAATTTTCTCTCCACGAGCTTAATCCATCAATAAGATGAATAAATCAATCATCAAAGTAACCCACAGGTGAAAGAAAGAAGAAACAGAACAAAATAAAACCCACAGAGCTTAACCCGGCGCGCCCCTAATCTGGCGCGGGCTAATCCGGCGTGCTCACCCCCCGCGCCGGTTTAACTCTACACTCAAAACCACTTTCAAAGTATTAGAATGAATAGTACCCTAATCCGGTGTGACATTCATCATTGAGCCTATTCCGGCGTGCCCCCATGCCTTTCTAAACCGGCGCGCCCTCCTCTTGATACTAATCCGGCGCACCCCCTCTTTCACATCTTATTCCTGTGCGCCCCTTTGCTTCCTTAATCCGGCATGCCTTCCATAAAAAAGAAACCTAATTAACCCCCGCGACCTGACCGGGCAGGTCGAACCCCGCGACCTGACCGCGCAGGTCGATCCGCATGTGAGGGCGCACGATGGTGAGTTCGGGCTTTATACTTAATAAACCTCTCTCCCGGACTGGGTACAAAGAGAAAATCAATGATGCCTTGTGGTATCGGACGTGGGTCTCGAAACTCCCGATATGGCCATAGTCTGAACACATCTCGGGCCAATAGTTCGTTAGCTCGACCCGTCTTTATCGGGATTTAATCCCGCACTTGCATTAAACTTGCCATACTCACGGCAGACATCCGTACGGTTTTATCATCGTCCTCGACGCTACTAATACGGACTTCCGTCTGAATAATGAATGGTCCGTTAGTGACCAACATATATGCCGGGATCTAATCCCGCACCCACATTAAACTTGCCGTACCTACGGTAGACATCCGTGTGGTTTTGTTGTTGTCTTCGACGCTTCAAATGTAGACTCTCGTCCGAATGATGAACGGTCCGTTAGTGACCGACATATATACCGGGATCTAATCCCACGCTTGCCTTAAACTTGCCGTACTCACGGCAGACATTTGTACGGGTTTATTTCCATTTACGTCTTGCCTTCAATACAGATCTTTGTCCGAACATAAAATGGTCCATGAATGACCAACAAAATCCAAGTGGAACGAGATGGCACTCGTCATCCCCGGACCCTTTGCATGGGAATATCAATAAGGCCTCCGTGGGCCACGCTTAGACCTCGGGTCCGCACCGATAATGGTCATTGCCTGACCCATACCCTCGGCCTATAGCCCGCTCCCTTTGAAAGCATATTGGTTCTCAGATCTGGTCCCAGGACATCCTCCCGTTGCCCCCTTGGCACCGGAAATATTGACGACGCCCACGCGAGCCCGACTTTGACCGCGGGGGGCCCACCGCAGTATGGTCATAGCTTGATCTTGCACTGGGCCGATAAACTTATCAGTTTCCAACCGCTCTAACCGGGATTTAACTGGACGTTTCCCGTCCCTTTGAACAATAAATTTTTCGTACCCCGGCATACATATGCTCCGGTTTTCCCCGTGACGATCATGATTTTCTGAAGCCGGACGCTCGTCCGAATATCAAAATGGTCCCTTGAGTGACCGACATATTTCGAATGCTTGCTTCCCTAGACATAGGGCTTTCCGACTGATTCGAGACCGTTATCGGATTGTTTCTCTCGATATAGTTTCCTGGCCATGAGGCCCTGATTCCCGGCGATTAATCAAGGGTGTTCCCCTCTCCGAGGGGATGTAAATGACGCTATGACCTTTATGGCGCGGCAGGTTTTGGTCCCGACACGAACCACACAATCGTCTGATTAGTCAGATCGAGTGCACAATAGATCGTCACTTTGTGACTGGCACGCCCACGCACTTAATAAACCCAATAAACAAATAAACAACGATTTTAAATAAAAACTGTGTCCACACTCCTACAAAACAAAGCCAAAACACAAAGAGAAAAACCCATTAGATCATGAAGTGTAGTATCAATCCCGCAATGATAAAATAGGATGAATAAAAGGGGGAGAACGCACCGTGGGAGGGTTTTTTACCCCTTTGGAAGGGTGGAAATAATAGGTGTGTGTTGTGATGAGAATGAAGCAAAGATATGAGAAAATCACGCAGCACAACTGCGGGAAAACGTGCATGAAAAATGGGGAAAAACGCGTGTAGCAGAAAATAGTGTTTTGTGATGATTTGTGATTTTGGGGAGAGGAGAACTAAGAATATAGACCACGAAATTAAGCCCAAAAGGATACAATGGAAAGCCAATACATCTCTCTTCAAGCTAGAGTTTAAGGATTGAGTCGGCGGAGCAGCATGGCTTCGCCCCGAGTGGAAGAAAAGCCCCCCGTCGCCACTGCAAACCGGGCAGTTTATATAGAGTTTTCAGAAAAAGCCTCAACTTCTTGTCACGATTCTTGGAGATATAGTCCAAGATAAATCGAGTTATATGGATCAAACTCGAGATAATACTAATGACAAGAGATAGAAACAAACGGGACTCGAATTGGAGGAGGATTCTAGAAGATATGCTCACTGCAAGATAGGCATATCGCATAGAAAAATAGAGTTTTACTTGAACTAGGATGCCAAAATCTAGAACTTTCGACCAAGATTCCGAGAGATATAGCCAATGAAAATTTGAGCTCTATGAACCAAATTCAAGATAATATAAAGGGCAAGAGATAGGAATGAACGGGGATCAATTTAGACGAGTATTCCAAAAGTTATGACCATTTGAAGAAGGCCACGGCGAACCGGTTTTCCGGATAGCGTCCAGCGCATGCTGGACTCTTAAACTGGCCTAGCGATCTATCGCAGGGCCGCAAAGGGATGGCAAGTGGTGTAGGGGGTGACCGCAAGGCTCCATGGGTAAAACAGGATGATTTCGGACAAGTTCTTGGCAAACGGTCTAGTGAATGACCATTTTTGAAGGCCCAGCAGTCTAGCAAATGACCGCTAGGCTACTGGAAGAAAAATTCTGGGTAGATTTTGCATGACTTTAGAAATCGAATCATATATCAAAAACGGTGCAATATTAGCGAAAGTGGTAGAAGAAGAAATTGTAGATAGCTGAAAGATGAATAACTTGTATGAAGAGAGCAAGATGAGAAAATGAGTGGAAGAGGGAGAAAATGGGGGGGGGGGGGGAACTGAGAGAAAGAATTCTGGGACACAGGTGAACTGCACAGTACGCCGAAAAAATGTGAATAACTTGATATTAGTGGAGAACTGGCCAATGGCGTAGAAGAAGAAATTGTAGAGCTTTGAAAGATGAACAACTTTAGTAAAGGGAAAGTTTTGAATAAAGGAATAAAAGGGGATGAAAATGACTATTTTCAAGACTGCACAATGAAAGGGGCCGAATGCTTGAAGGAAAGTCAACCAAAATGGGCTGTAAGTCAATTTGGAAGGTCGGAAGTTGATAAGATAAGCTCTAGGGCTCTAAAAAATCATGATCTCTGAAGTCCTAAAGGATAGGGAATAACGAAATATGCTCGAAATCTATCCAAGGAAGGCTCCAAAATAATGGGTAATTCGGGACATCAAAAATGATGAATAAGAGAAATGACGCAACTTGCGGGCTAAAAAAGGGTGTCAACAGATGCCTCTCCTTGATGTTCGCTTTACAAGGAAACAAGCAAAAGTGGCGCGGAGGCTGAATGGAAAGGAGATGGAGTGAAAGCGATGACGAATGGAGATGACGTAGAGATGAAGCGGAGAGAACTGAAAAGTGGGCATCAAGGCGAAAGACACCCGTCACAACCAACAAGCAATAGGAATCCTCCCGAAAATGCCGAACTAACCACTCGGAACAGCTGACGCAGATGAGACATGTCTGGAGAACTAAACTAAGGAAAAGGAAACATGACCAGCCTCATTGGGGACACAATCCATGGATAATGAGTGGGTCGGCATGAGACACAGCATAAGAGCTGGAAAAGGAAAGATAAAACGGAGATAAAATCCAGACAAGAATCACACTGGCCAACCAGACCAAGCGGGCAAATCAGAGAAATCGTTCAAATTCAGAGTGGAATGAGGAATCTCTTACCCAAGAGAAAGGCAACACAATCAACCATTGCCAAGGAGAAACTTTGAACGGATCACAAGGCGTGAATGCTCAAAATGACATAATGCATGCTGGGCTAAAATAAAGAAATCATCAAAATGAATGCAAAGAAAACATAAAATAGAAAGTACTCAAGGATATTATTACTAGACCAAGCCAAGACGGGGTCAAGAGTCTTCTTGCAACCACGGCGTGCGAGACAGAGTCCATCATCCCCCACCCGACTCAACCGAGCGGCCTATCCAACGATTAACCGTATGCTCCTAAATCATCAGCGTTTTTGTTAAAAGGGAACATAAGATCCTAGAAAACACGGGCAACCAGCCGGTCCTTGAGAGGCTATAATAATGTAAATACCATATAGTAATGCAACAATGAGCAGAGATAGAGAGCCATAACTGACTTACTTGCCAATCGAAACGGCATTTTTTTTTATTTTTCAAATTTCAGATTTTTATG